>JAUPFZ010000007.1:8530500-9904000 GCA_036937285.1 Euphydryas editha
AATTCTCTAATTTCTTTTAAAAACGTCGCTATTGCCTTGATGCGTGACTACAATTACCTATGTCAGATTTTGATGGCGATAGTTATGAACAATTCCCCGCTGATCACTATCATTGTAATTGTTTTTAACTATTTTAGACACGAACTTTAAAAAGTAATAACTTATAAAATGACATAGAAAAAATGTACATTAAAAAAAAGTCACCCTTGTAAAATTAAATACATTTTTAATTAAGCAAATTATTAATGAAGCGTTCGGTCTTTTATGGCACCGGTTGTTAATAACCTTCGAGAATCGAGACCTACTAGTAGGTACCTGCGACAGTTTATACTTCGTATGGAAATATATATACGATATAAGAATAAGAAAGTTGCGCAAGTAATTCTTAAGTTCACGGATGATCTATTACGCGAGGTACAAAAATTTCGTAGGTAGGTATGCTCGTATTGTACAAAAGTTCCGTAATTAGGGCGCCGAAATGGGTATCTTCCCCTTACCTGCTCTTTTGTGACAAATTTTTCTTAATAACAGTTTTTCTTTCTTACATTTTAGCGGTATTTTTCCTCCATTGTTTTTTACTTTTAACATTATATTAATTGTTAAAGAGTTTCGAAATCGAATATACATATAAAAGAGAAAAGGATTAACCAAACGATATAAATTGAATTGAAAACGTAATACTAAACTTAATAGTATAAAAGTTCTTACAAATTCTTTTATCGATAATTGGCTATATTTTACATATAAAGGTATCAATCTATAGACTAGTTGTAGCTGTCAATATGTTTAGCTATATAAAATATTTCTTTCTATTGTTTAGGTGAGTGTAAAAAAAGGAAAACAATATGATATATGGTGTTTATTCCAATAAAAGTTTTTTTTTTTTTTTTTTTTAAATAAGTTCCCCAAAATGTTAAGCCATATAGCTATTCTATAATAAGTTTTAACTGATATAAGATGTTTCGAATAGTTTCAGCTGTAATTCTGTATGTATTTGTAATTTGTATAAACATAAAATATAATTAAATGAAGAACTTTCAGTTGTATCTAAAATAAAAACGCGTTCGAATCAAAATCGAGTTTTGATGGTAATATACATTTTATATTTAATTGAGAATTTGGGAAATCTCAATGTAACATCCATTGGAAAAGTTAAATGCTTCTTTCAATTAACCTATTTATGATACATTGTTTGTAATTTAATAATATTTATTTAAAATTTGAGTAATTTAAGTAAAGTATTAAGTGTGAAATATCGTTTACACTTTATTAGTTTACTTTTATAATCGAATAGAAAATTTCTATAAATGCTTACCTACCGCTATCACAGTAGCAAAATTTTGACGAAAGTAGAAAATATTATAAGTGTGAATCTTGTATTAAACACCTCAAACTTACAATAAGACATTTTGTAATTGTGAGGTAAATTATTTATTAATAATAAAAAGACTTGGCAGAACTTTATCAGTAGCACATTGAATGTATTATTTGACAAATTTTTGCTAACTATTTTTAGATAATACAATTATGTATACAGCAGCTGTGCTATTTAATAATAAATTATTAAGTGTAAATCTGTTTAATTCACTCGTAATAAAATAATAAATCACTACGTTGTATGAAATAAAGTCGTTCTTCGCGTCTTTCGTCGTGTTATTCGCTTTCAAGTTCTAAATCGCACAACGGATTTTAATACGGTTTTTAACGTTATTTAGAAAATTTAACAAAGAAGTTTTAATGCAATTACAACTCATTTTAATTAGATTTTGATATAACGGATAAAATAAAACGTTTTAATCGATCACATAGTCCAAAATTGAATTTAGAACGCTTACACTGCTTACTCTTACTAAAACTTAAAAGATAAATGAAAATATTTTAAGTAATAATTATATATCATAAGTATTTAGTCTACATAAATATATATGTGTCACCTTAATATTCACCTAAAAAAATATAAAATTTTATATTATTATGTACCCGTGTCTTACAGTAGTAAGAAATAGAAGTAGCAACATTTTCACTACAAGATCAAATAAATTAAAATTTCGTAATAAACTTCACCGATATAAAACTTATTGGAAACAAATCCAATCAAAAACTTGGCTGAAGTTGATAGAATACCCTCAATCAGAAATCACTAACGAGTTCAATTACGCCAAAAATCATCCAGCTATTTGTATAATGCTGCACGAATTACCTACTCGTTACCGGAGCGTCGCGTAACTTCTTTAAAGGAATATCCGATCAAACGTTGGCGTAAACTAATTCCGTAGAGTAAACTCGAAACTCGGTTTAAAAAAAATACGCAGATATCTACACCGGAGTCAACTAAATTGGTTACCTATTACACTGTCGATTGAACCCGACTACGTTCATGTTGCTCCAGGAAACATTATTTAATTCTTTCATTAATCCTTTCTAATTTTGATAGTTTTTTCTCAGAGACGGAGAAAGAAATTTATTTGATATCGAATAAAACATAAATTTTTAGATAAATCCAAAGACGACGACTTAGTTTTCATTTTATTAAAACGTTTCCGTATTATTTTATGCGTCCTATTTATGTCTAAACAAGTCACAAAATTTTATTTTATACTGAAATAATAAAATAGTCTCAAATAAGCATAAACAAAAATCCCTAAGTCTAAACAATGATTGTCGGCTTCGATTGGTCGAGTGTTTTATTTACTTCAGCTGAAGTTAACGCTTTAATTAATTTTCAGGGCCCGCTATTATCCTGAACTGCGTCCGAAGACAGTAGTATAGACTTTTAAAAAGCGGTGTGATATACGTAACATAAGTGACTTAAATATCGCTTGGCATAAAGAACGTGTTTGGCAACCGCACCTAGTGGCAGACCGTCGCATTACGTGAAATGGTCAAGGTAATCAAAATTCTATATGAATTATTCACAGCTCTTGAATTACGACACGCTAACCCTTCCTATGTGGGCTTTACTTTGTAAATATGTCTTCTAAATCACTCATCCATTCGCGAATTTTGCGCAATAAATATACGTTTCCGATTATAATTTTGAAACGGAACTTGGTAACACTTTTTCGCTCATTCCTTTAGGCTCGCTTCGCATTAGTTTATATGTTCTTGATTTTACTGTTTTTCGTATTGCACTTACTGTTTGTTATTTGTATTTAGGGATGTTTTTATTCTTTGTGGGGTACTTAAATTGTATTTGGCTGCCAAAACTAGATGTGACCACAATCCACTTTGTCACTTATATAATTTTATTAACTTACACAATATGCTGTCTGACTAACTTTTGTACTCTTCGTTTGACTTTTGGTGTACTAATATAACTATATACTTATATGGAGTAATATTTATTTTTTTAATTAATCTTAATTTAATGTGTTTTATTAGTTAGTCGTAATTTTGTGTTATTTATTTTGTACTACAAATACACTATTTAATATTAATGTTTAAAACTCCAAAATAATAATCGGAGTAGTAGTCAGCGCGGCAAAATCACCATTTAATACAAATAATGCATGTTACGAGTATGTACAAGTAACGGACTTATTTGCGGTTTTCCAATGTGAATATGAAAAGGATTCAGATTTTGCTATTCATCTTATGTTTATATATTTATGATGTGTTGAATAAAATCACGTTAATTTTAATTAAGAAATATTATGTAACAAAGGATTTCGTGAACAATATATTTCGAAACAGTATAAACTGTTTCATTAGGTACTCCTACTTGCCCTCGGGCTGGTAGAACATGTTCCCGACGCTTTACTTCAGCGCTGGAGTTGCAAACGGTCTGTAAATCCACTCGATTTTTATCATTTTATGCTAATTTTCTACATCTAGTAACTAGATGGAGAATTTCCCCGAGTTTTGAATTCTTGGTAGAATAGTCGTCATTTCTACTCGGCTCCCATAAGATGTAGCCTGATGATTACTAACAGACTATTTAGTTCTTAAAATCAACTATGAGAATAGCGCGTTTTTACTGAAGCACAATTATTGAATTATAGATTTACTGTTTTATAGAGCTGCAACAACCACTTATATCAGTATTATTACCAATACTTTTGTGCTTGTAATTTTGATCACTTTCTTCACCAATTTTTTTTTGTAATTATTAAGGATGACATTATGACCACATTTTAAATTAATTTATAAAAATATGATAATGATAATAAAAACTCTAAAAAGATTGAAAAAATAGATTTCATATAAAAAAAAAAACATGTGAGCCGTCACGGGACGCCTGGCAGATGTGAAACATCGACATTATTTTGTAAAAGTAATATGCAGAAAAGAACATATTGTGATAGGAACTAAATATGTCATAATGATAAAATAAAATATTACGATTTTTTTCCAGATAACGATGACTATTTATTGAATAAACATTTATTTTCATTAAATATAAAAATTTACGAATTTATTTCAAATCGCGACTACTTAATTCGTTTAATCAGTGACTTCGAATGCGCATGGCGACGCGTCGCCACACCGCACACACTACTGCATATAGACTGTATATATATACCATCGTACAGCGTGGCGACGCGTCGCCACGGCATGCGTCGCCACGGCAGAAATCGGTTTTACGTGCGGCTATAGATGTTTCACATCAAAAAAAAATCGATTCATTATTGGTATAAGTTAGTGAAAAGTTTTGATCATTCTTTATTCGAGTAGTATCCCAAATGCTTTCAACACCTTCTTTGCACAAATACGAAGTTAATATGTTATTTAATTACCAAATAATAAAGATCTTTTGCAAGTTCTTTTGAATATATTTAAACCTTTGTTTTGCTTAGAAAAATGTTAAATTAATTTGTTTAACATTAAGGAATATGATTAAATCTATCTGGTCTAAACTCTATGAATAAAAAAATAATCAGTTCAATAGTTTTTGTGTGAATCCTAAAAGAAGAAATGAAACATATATCTTTGTAATACTAATGTCACATTTAAAGACTTAAAATATTCGTTTTTTTTTCAATTTTTACTAACACAACCAATGACAACATTTTTATTTAAGTAGAATTAGGTCGACACTATAATATAAATTAATAAATATGTTTAACATACACACAGTCGTCTGTTCCTAAGGTAGGCAAGTTAATGCCTGTATTTTAGGTAACAGCCGACTGATATACATTTTTTTTTAATAAATATACCTACATATAAATAATACATATATAAATAAATATACGCCAACGGGCCATTCAAAATTAAATAAACTTTTTGACTTCATCTGTATAATATCGACGTAGAAGCAGTATTATTGTAACCATTTTAGTCAATCAAAACATTTAAGTGTGGAGTATGTATGTACCTACGATAGAACGTGACACGGTATAGCATCTGCAGTGTAATGTAGGCATATATGTTTAATAAAAATATCCGAAACAATTTTCATGAATATTGATACTTTGTTCGTGGTAAGCTCGTATTACTGAAAAAATATGTTCACCAATAACAGATATTTAAATATTAAAATTAACGCATTTTGCGGCGCATGCTAGGTGTGGAGTTTCATTTCGTTAATATGGTCAATAGCTCATTATAAAGCTGGAGTATCTACTGCGGTTTGGATGGAGATTCTTATTTCAGTAGGACTTTTTTACACTTGTGGCTTATTTTAGTTTTCCATATTTTATATTTTAACTAAATTTTCGACCTTACAATATAGAATATAACAAAAGCTTGTAATATCAAACTTATTTTCTTAGTAAAATGTTTACTCACTCACAAAAATTGAACATCACGTTTTTATTTGAATGAAAAAATAACAGTTATAGATTCTAAAAATGTTAGTCGAAATCATAACATAGCATTTAATTGTTAGAAAACAGTCTGTTTTGTTAAAGTTTTGATGGAAACGCAGTAACCTGAAAAAATATAAAACTGCGATTGATACGTATGAATAGTTTAATAAAACTAAATAGGTAGCGTACTATCAAAGGATAGTCAGTTTTAAAAAATGTGTTATTATTATTAGACGCGGGGATGACTAATATTCTATATATGATTATTATTAATGCAAAAACGCGTATCAGTGATTTTAGTACATTACAGTAAGGTGGGCGGGCATTCGCCTGAACAAATAGATTATTATACCCTCACCATCCCTTTGCCTTTCTTTCGACTTCTTCCACACCGTATCACTTTTCGCGAACGCGTTCTTTATCCAATTATCCGGAGATAAATCTCACCTGTGACTGCTGAGGAAATAGTGGAGGAAAACGTTGTGTTTGAGAATAATACCCATTTAGAGATTTCTGCTATTTTTTCGCCTTATCGAAAGCCCTTTGTCATTGATTTTCGACATTGATTTTAATAGCATTTATTTTTAACGAATCAATTTTATCGTTATTTATTTAATTATTGGGTATCTATTTACCGAGTTTAAATTGTAATTATACAATACATATGTCTCAGTTTCTTTCTTTATTGTACGTAGATACTTTTGTTTTTCATCGTTCAAACCTTTAACATAAGAAATTTTTAACACTCTTTAATTGTTTGCTTTTTGTCGTTGTGAGTAATTACTCACAACCACAAAAAGCAATTGTAATTACACTCTTTATACATAACAGAACCGAATGCACGAACATATTTTTTTACATTTTACAAACGTAGAAACGTCTAATAATAAAATCCTCGGCACAATTAATGTCAAACAAATTGATCGAAGCAAGCTAACTAGTCGATATTGTACAAAATATTGCTGATTCAAATAAAACTGATTGCTATCACACTTTGATGTTGTCGGAGGAAATGGGATCTGCTTCCGATCCGCGAGAAAAAGGGAATTATCTCTTCCCATTTCAGAGATCCGTCATGAAATACTTTAGCAAATTATAGCAAACAGAATTAAATTATAACACACATAACTATACAAAAATTTTATTGTTTTTTTTTTTGTATTAACATAATTTTGGATGAGTATATATGTATCATACCAAACAGTCTTATTTTATACTTTTATATGCCTTTGTAAAAGCGTTTTGGGACACTAAATCAATATAAATTTATTTTTATGATATGGAATTTAAAATTTCAAATGGAATTGTAAAAATATGAAAACGAAAGCCCCGAAGCATGATATCTATATAAGTTTTTTTTTTTTTTTAATTTCGTCGTGATTGGTGGAAGGACGGATAGCGTGAGATCAGCTGAAGGGCTCGGTGTCGACTTCTGACCGTTTGGAGTACCGCTTTAATTTGCCGACTCGCGGAAGCATACGAAATTGTGAAAATGGTTTTATAAGATTTATTGTACCTTTCAAGGTTTTTGAAAAATATCGCTTTGTTTTTATGTATATAGCATTTTAAAGAGCTTTGAATATTAAAAGTTAGGAATATTAAAAATGAAATGAATACTAATAATTTTTTTTCACTCCATCTATTTGAAAAAGTATTTTATGTCTGGCGTTTTTACGACAATATTGTGTGACTAGCTGCTGCCCGCGACGTCGTCTGCCTGAACGCTATTAGATTACACGTTGTTACAGAATGCGTTCAAGAAATAAAGGTTCACTGTTCGTTCACCGTAGGTGATAGTGTGATAATATGTAGCCTATACTCGTATGTTGACCCGACTTTTTAATAATATTCGTGCCAAATTTGAAGTAAATCCATGCAGTTCTTTTTGGGGACAAACAGACAAACAGACAAAAATTCTAAAAACTATAATTTTGGCTTCTTTAAAAAAAAAATAAAAAAAAAGCAAATTCTTCAAGAATAGGAGTTTTTTAATCATTTCTTTATACCTAAAAGCTTTTAAAACTTTATAAAAATACATAAAATATTATTATTTTAATTTTTTTATTATTTTTAACATAATTATATACACTGTCTTTTCCTAAGGAAACCGACTTACTGCCTGTTTTAAATAACAGCCGACTGATACATATTTATATATTTTATCTTTCTTTTTTTTTTTTTGATAAATTCATATATATAAATAATACATCCATACTCGGGACTGGAATCGTCAACGCTAGAGGGGAAAACAGGGTCACTGCTAACTGCGCCAATGAACAATAATTGTTTTTGTTATCGTCCAATAAACCATTGTTGCATTTGTTTTGTTAGTTTTATAATGCAGACTAGAAGATGTGCAATAAGCCACACCTATAAACACTTACAGCACCAGCTATTCGGCTAAATAAATAAAGAGAAGAAAAAAGAGAGAAGGGAGTGAAGAATATAGAAAGGAAGAACAAGGTATGTCGGAATATGGTTGGTTCAGAATGCATCTTTAGAACCATCTTCACGAAGACTTTTTATAATAATTTACGTTTGAATTAGCCGTATAGGCTGGATTTAGAGTTGTGGAGGCCCGGGGCAACAGAGGAGTGGAGGCCTCGTGATCTGAAATTGTTTTTTTTTATTTCTTGTAGAAAAAAAATACTACAAAAAAAGGTCGTCGCGATCTCACGCCAATATATTATCGTTGCCAGGTGGACATATTCCAAAAAAAAAAAAAACAAAAAAAAAGATCGTCCCACCACCGCATCGCTGATTCTTATTCAATCGAGGTATATGTATTTCTAAAAAAAAAAGGTCGTCACCGATAAAAAAGGTCATCACCTATTCGTATTCCTAAAAAAAAGGTCGTCCCTTCTCCGGACTGCTCCATCTCGCTCGGATTTTTTGTTGAAGACCCTTTTTTGTTGATGTGGAGGCTCCTCTTTTGTGGATGTGGGGGGCCCCTCTTACGTGGAGGCCCGGGGCAGTTGCTCCGCTTGCCCTCTCCTTAATCCGGTCCTCGTATAGGAACTTTTATAGTCAATAACCTACGGCTAGGACCTACAGTTACATTATACCATAGTAAAAATTAAAAGAATCGCTTCAAAGAAATGTAAATAACACGTTCACTAATATATGTATGTAGTGTGTACGCTTGGCAAGTAATGTTACCTCTAAAATACATTTGGTCATAATAAGCGTCATGAGCGTGATCATAAAATTAATTAAATGTGTTTTTATTATTATTTCTTTTATTCAACATTTTTCCCTATAATTACATTTTTAAATATATTTATAAACAATACAAATAAAAATATTTAAAAAAATAAAAAAGGTATTCCTCCGGTGGCAGGTTGAATCCCAGGCCATCGGTGGTTAAGGCTCCAGACTGAGGAACCTCCTCACAATGCGTTTCAAGTAACACAGCCTTTTGAATCCGACCCTTGATCCAACAGTCGAGCGAGCGTTTCTTAAGGTGTTGGTCGAAACTCTTCGCTAATAGGCCATTGACCGACACAAAAATAGGAACAATTATTGTTGAGTCCACATTCCACATGGCGGTAATCTCGTGGGCAAGGTCTAAATATTTACTTAATTTTTCTTTTTCCGCCTTTACAAGATTATCGTCATGCGGGATTGTAATATCAACAATAATAGCTCGGCGCGTTGATCGGTCTACTAGCACTATATCAGGTTTATTGGCTGCAATAAATCTGTCAGTGATAATAGACCGATCCCAGTAGAGCAACGCATGACTATGTTCAAGAAATGGCGTTGGATTGTATCTATAGTACGGTAACTCATTTTCAACGAGGCCATATCGAAGAGCAAGTTGTTGGTGGATAATCCTGGCTACTTGGTTATGTCTGTGCAAATACTCACCGTTAGCAAGATGACCACAACCGGAAACAATATGTCTGATGGATTCGCCAGGCTTACGACATGCTCGGCATATGTCTGGAGTTCTATCTTTCATGATATGTTTCCGGTAATTGTTCGTCTTGATAACTTCGTCCATAATTGCACAGACAAAACCTTCAGTCTCCCCAAACAGATTCCCGTGTTGTAGCCAGGACACAGAACTTGATTGGTCTACATCTATATCTGTCAGAGCTTTGTAGAACCGACCATGTAGTTCTTTGTTCCTCCATATGGCCACGCGGTAAATGGTACTCATTACTATAGGTTTACGCAATTTCTCTTTGCCTAAGGACAGCGGAGTAAAGCCCTTATCAACGGCAACAACATCCTTGTGCATATCGTTTTTGATGTTTAAAAAATATTCTCGGAGATTATACACCACACGATTGTGGAGGTCTTTTGCGTTTAAAAAGCCTCGACCACCACATTTCGTGGGATGTATAATCTCATCAAAGATGAACGAGGGTGATGCATTCGGTATATTGTTAACATTTTACGGACTTTGCGATCAAGGGAATCTAACTCGGTTTGAGTCCATCTCAGAATGCCGAAGGTATAGACGATTAAGGGCATAACCCAACTGTTAAAGGCACGTACCTTGTTACCGCCCGATAAAAAGCTGTTAAGCACTTTCTTCAGCCGGCCAAAGAATCGTTCCCTAGTCAGTTGTTTCATGGCTCCGTCATCAATGCCCAATGCCTCTGACATTCCGAGATATTTGTAGGTTTCACCTTCGTTGAGAGATATCAGAGACAAAGAGTTGGTAAGTTGCAAATTTTCTGATGAGATAATTCTACCTCTTTCTACATGGATGAAAGCGCATTTATCCACACCAAATTCCATTTTTATACAAGTGCTAAAAGTTTCTGTTATTTTTAGCAACTTGTATAACTCTGGTCGTTTGGATGCGACCAGCTTCAGATCATCCATATAAAAAAGGTGAGATATTGCTTTGCCTTCTTTACGAAGGTGAAAGCCTAACCCTGAATCCTCTAATAAAGTACTTAAAGGATTCATGGCCAGACAAAACCACAATGGACTCAAACTATCGCCTTGAAAAATACCCCGCTTGATCCTTATCGGTTCGGTCGATTCAGGAACATTGATGCCGCCAGGATACTGAAGATACGTGGTCCACTGCTCCATACACGAGCCTAGAAAAGAACAAGAAGCTGTATCAATCCTATACAATTTCATGGTCTCCATAAGCCACGAATGTGGCACTGAATCATATGCCTTCTTGTAGTCAATCCAAGTGGCAGCCAAATTTTTCCGGTTTCGACGTACCTGTTGGCAAATAGTCATGTCTATGAGGAGAAGTTCTTTAGTACCACGACTACCTGGCTTACATCCGTTCTGAGCTGTAGCCAAAATATTATTTGTCGTTATATGTTTCATAATTTTAGTAGTAAGAATGGATGTAAGTAGCTTATAAATGGTTGGTAAGCAAGTAATGGGACGGTAGTTTTTTGGATCAGTGGTACTTCCCGATTTGTATAACAGGAATGTGAAACCAGTTGTCATAAATGTTGGAAGTTTATTATTATTATTACATGGTACTTAAAAGTAAATAATAAAAATGAAAAGTTTATATTATAATTTGTGCTAAAGAAGTAGATGTAGTATTTTTGGTAACGAAGTATATTGATGGTGCATCTTCATTAATTCAAAAATCGAGAATGACAGTCGTGATTGTAAAAGCTTGCGTCAATGGCGCTGAAACGAAAACAAGTAAATTCAATTGACTTTTAATGATAAAATATTTTCGAATTCCATTACGAATCAGTACGCAGCACTGAGTTGATCAAAGGCGTTTAATTTCCATAATCAACAGGTCAAAGTGAAATTTGCGATATAACTCGCAATTTTTGATGACCATTCGTTTTTATAAAAATGAAATGTTATACGTTCAACGTCCACTTAAAAAAATTTCAACCAATGCACTATAATATATATATATAATACACACAGACTTAGGACGGGAATCGAATCAACAATGCTAGAGCGAAAAGCAGGCTCACTCCCTGTAATATACATATATCTACATATAATATATCGCAAGTACCTTATTAAAAAATCAAAGATACGTTTCGTCCTTATGCCTCAAACGTGATAAATTCAAATAAATACAGATTAACATACGATTGTGGTAGCGATTCGCCAAAGCAAAAAATATCATATTTTGCCTATAGCCCGATTCAAGATTATATTTACAAAAATTCGTATACATATTTTCAAGTGAAACGTAAAAGTACACGCTTAGCTTATGTATTATCAGAAATCGCGAATTTTAAGTCTATGTATGTATGTATGTAAATGGTTCTGCGTTTATTACTTGTAATTTTTTAACAATTTACGAGTACTGTAACAGCCTGTGAACGTCTCACGCTACTTATCTGCGGGTTAACGGATAATTTCCCTACCTGTAATGACAACAATCGTGACCGACGGCCTTACGTGCTCTCCAAGGCACAACACTCAGACCAAAAATAAACACTTAGTGAATGTTCTTAGTAAATGAAAGTTCTATCTAGTGTGTTGGTACATAGAATACATGTTATATATATTAGAACATACTATACAAGTACGAGTATCTTGGACAAAAATTTGCTGAATAAAGCATTGACTCTTCCTCGTTGTGGAACACAAGCAAAAAGGCGATATGACTTACTTGTCATTAATTTAATTGCCTATGGCGCTATTACAACTGCCGAACTTAAAATGATTATGTGAGTTACTGATACCCGCACCGCGAAATTATTATTGAAGTTAGGGCAGCGCGTGCGCGGTTTCGGGTGACTAACGATAAGTGATATATGGGCGCAGAGGAAACCACATGCGTCGTAGCGGAACGCTTGCCGGGAGGCTGTCTGACTCTAATGAGTTAAATGATATTTGTTTTAAAAACTTATTTTACAGTTATTTTTGTATTTAGATATGGGTTACGTGATGAAACGCGTTGATCTTAAAGTTTGATTGCATATTTAAATCTGCGGTTTGATTATTGAATACTAGCTGACCTGAGCGAAAATTTCGCACAATATTGTAGTCAAACATTAAATGTTAATATAATGTGAAAATAAGTAATGTATGAAAATAATGTAATAAGTAATGTTTTAAAAAATCATCGCATGCGTCTGCTATATTGTAATATGTTTGATTGAAAATCATTTAAAAAGGAAATATTTAAAAAAAATAAAATTTGACAGGTTTATTTAGAACAGCATAATCATCATTAATTTTTATTTATTAAATTTACGACTATAAATATATTTAAATATTCAATATAAGTATAAGCATAAATATTATCATTACCGATGATGCAAGTCAATGTTAGTGAAATTAAGAGGTTAATTAATGCTAATGAGATTATTCAATTAACTCATTGTCTTAAAAATATATCGCCCTAAACGGTGAAATTTCTTCGTATCTTAATAAAAATTGTTTTTAAGAATTCATATACTGGACTCACGATGCTTATGAGTAACTAATTGTCTTCGACTTTGGTTGATAATGAAATGATTACGAGCGATTCAAAAATTCGAAGAGGCCTGATGTGCCAGTTAAATCTCCACATCTTCTTAATATAAAAAAGTAAATATGTTTTCTGGCCCGATGGTGAGCTTATTATCTTTATTATGTTTTCGACCATTTCAAGAAATGAAAGCGTTTCCCGATGGAGAAATGTAAACGCTGCTTACATCGTGATACGAGTATGTATTGGTTAAATCAATGAATAAATGACATTTTATGAATAATCCTGTAACTGACACTTGCTGACTAAACTTCGTTATACGGTGTTAATGGCGGTAGTCAATGATAAGCCATCTGGCTGATTAGAGAACAAAAGGCATGGACTTTTGATTGGGTTAGGTTACTTAATTCACACCTAATGTAAGCTATACATACTTTGTAAATATTAGTTTGTAATTTTATATACGTAGAAGCTGTTAAACGTTGATATTTAAACAATATGATTAGTTTTAGAGGGTTGTATCATGAAATCCACACCATACTCTGAAATATTTTAATACATAATTTAGTGGTCAATTTACGGTCTAGCTACGACATATAAATATATCATTATGTCTTGAGAAAAAAATAATAGTAGTCATATTTAATGTTTTCTAAATGCTTATAATATAAATGAATAAAAAATGGTATTTTTTAAATATGTTACTTAATTAAACTAAGAGGCTTGAAAATTCTCGCAGTATGGTGTATAAAATTACTGAAGTGTATATAATTATGTATGGTTGCTTTAATAAAATATTTTCTTGTTGATATAAATAATACATAATTATATAATTTAGGTATTTGACGTTGACGTTGAACACAATCAAAGGGCCTTATAAAAGGCTTAACGTAATTAATTTAGCTGATGATCTCTATGCAAAATTGAATTACGGCTTTAGAGGAGCCCAAATTAGTTTGACCTAGACAATAGTTGCCATAGTGAGACGGTTGTTCAAATATTTGTAGATTCAGTCAAGACGGGCGTCGTAAACCAAAGATATGCCAGTATTGTCTCAAAGAGATTAGTTTCCATACAATTCTGCGTGGTCGTTATGCGGATTAATTTGGGGTGATGACGAAAAGGAGTGCGTTGTTTTAAATTAAAAGTCAATTTCTTACTTCTATTTGTTTTACAGTTGCATTTATTGGAAAAACTTGTCTTAATTTCAGACTAAAATACTAAGTCAAAATTTACTATATCATAATTAATATTTTTGAAGTAAATTTTTTGCACAATACCTTAAGTATTACTGCGATCATTTTGTTTTCATTATTAATACAAACAAAACGATCGCAAGTAATAATATCAAATATACTTGAAATGCCGTTGCACTCAACGAATTGATAGGAAAGTGACAAAATAAACTTTTGCAAATATCACCCGTCAGACAACAGTCATTTTGAAATACATCGTTAAATCAAAACTATCTGCAACATAACAGCCCGCATCTCATGACGGGCGCAAGTTTCGCGTTGATTAAAGATAGCAATATCAGTTTCGACCTTTCATTAGAAATGGCACAAAGGCGAACGCAATTACATCAGCGCCATCTGGTGACCTTATCGTGAAAGGGCTGCATCTGTGATACAGAATTTAGATTCGAGCTTCGTTGATTATCTGCCAAGATGTGAAACCGTCTTTAACGTGATTTCTCAAATTACTACGAAGTAGTGGTTGGTGATATCGATCGAATGATGTTAAATTATGAATATTATCATTGATAATTCTTTAATTTTGTCACTGTAGTTACTTTTATATTCAATAACACGAAAATAAATATCGTGAATTTTTTATTCAAAGAAAATACAAAGAAATGTTATCTAAATAGGCATTTTTGTGGCATTGCAGGCGAAATTATATTTAAGTTTGTTTTCTCTGATCTCTGAACTTGATATTACATATAGACTGAAAAATATATCGGAACCATCTTTATTTAAGATATAAAACAAAGTCAATAATAGCACATTAAATAAGTATACAGAATTAATGGTGAGTTACTATCAATATTTAAGAACACACGGTACACGATTCTCATTCGAATTATGTAAAAATATAACATAAATATTAATTAACTTCGAAATAAAGTTACTCAACAGTTATCTAATTATTTACGCCTCGTTTGGACACCCTAGCAGCTAGCTGCACTGTCGACGCAAAACAGGTAGTTTACCTACGTCCAAACGCCGCCACGTGTTAACAGGGTAGCAGACTACCTTTGATTAGCTTTGTTTAGGATAGGCAAAAATACTAAGATATTTTACTCGTTTAAGCAACAAAGTTGACTAGATAAATGATGTCAACATTGGCAATTTTTAGATGTGAACAAGCGGCACAGTACAACACCTGTGCACGCGCTGCCGGCATGACTGGAAAATTGTTCACGCTTCATTTATTTGAACTGAAATTTTTGGAAATTTGGTCAAAAATTAAGTACCAAATTTATATGTATAATCATTGACAGTCTAAATCGTGGTATTACTAATAATATTTTGTTTGATTCTTACTCATAATCACTTAATACCTACTGTATAACAACTTATACATGACTTGAACATTAAAATGTACCACCATGATGAGAAACTTGTATATAATACCCCTAGAGTGGTTTTTGTTACCTCCAAAGAGCGGGGTGAGCAGTCTTCGCTTGTCGTAAGAAAGTTCAGACACCGTGCAAACCGCAGAAGCTAAGACTTATCGCCTTCGGCAATCAGGAAACATGAAGGCGAGCATGGGTGCTTGCTTTTTTTTTGGCAAGGGGAAGATGCCAGTTATCCAAAAGCGGAAGGAATTATAAATATACTAAATATACAAATATAATTACGAATAAAAGATCCATCTATTTGATTCAAAAAGATGATTAAAAAAAATAATAATTTGTGAGAATACAATTGTTTTAAAAATATTTGAAGTCGGTTAGATTTTGTTTTAGTTTGTAAACCAGTCAGGATGTTTGCCAATTTTCCGATTTATGGTCTGAGATAAATTGAATTTCAAAATTACATTTCCTTGATTGTTGCTCCATTATTGATATTTTAAGTTCCAGTTCTGTTAAATTTGGGCGAAGATTCTTGTTTTGATATTTTAGTGTTATTAGTCCGCTTTTGTGGTTTTCATTTATAAGATCTTGATTCTTTTCATTAGTCCGATAAAAATTTTAAAGTGCTAGTAACCCTTCAATAACAGCAATTCCGTTTGAAATGATAATTTTTTATCAAAGATGTCCTTAAGTTTATCATGCAAAAAAAAGGAAAGTTATTAAGAATTAATTGTTGCTCTTTTTAATATATATTTCATTACAAAGACTACGTATTTCAGTTAATATACATATATATGGACTCAAGAGTGATACAAACACCGCTGAACAAATCGAAACAGTTACATATAATAAATAAAAATTCGGTTTTTTTTTTCTTCTATGTAGATTAGATTCCTGCTTAGTTAAATAAACCAAGTGAATACGGTTCAAAAGTTACGAAGTATAGGTATAATATCACTAGCACATACATCGATGTTTAATGTTTAAATTGTTGTAACATAACACTAAGGGCCGAAACACATAACGGCGTTGCGGCGCCGCAACGCTAAAATCGGCGGTGGCGTCACCGCCAATTTTAGCGGCGCGGCACCGCCAATTCCGGCGTTGTGACGTCATACTTGTTGACCATGATTTATTGACATTTTGTGTCTATTTTTACATTTTATTTTTTTGTGTCTTTATTAGACATGGGTATCTCAATGAATTTTTATGAACTGTAGATAAGCTCATGAGCCATATGCTTGAACCGGAGCTGTGAAACGGCTCACAGTTCAGCTCAATTGTTGTTATAGGTATTGTTACTTTTAACCACTTTTAACTATTCGATTTACAGCTAATTTATGACTCGGTTCAAAAAATGACATGTATGATGTACGTAAATTATAAATATGTAATAAAGCAGCGTTTCGAAAAGTTATTATAGTGATATTTTTTCTATCTTACACAATTATAGGGGAATGCTAATTTCATGCATATGATAAACGCTAAAGTGAGTTTCTTTGTTTGTTACGCTTTCACGCTTTAACTATTCATCTGAATTACGATCATCATGAAATTCTGCATACCAGTTGTCTGGGGTACAGAAAAGGACATAGAGTACCTACTTTACGTACCGACTACCGTTGGTGCCTGTACCATGCGAGCGGAGCCGCGGACAAAACCTATTTATTTATATTTAATCTATAAAACTAATATAGTAAGATATTAATTTATGTATCACTTTGTTTCAATTTTGTTTAGGCTTTATGAGACAAAAGTTGTTTAAAATTCTACCAGCATACAAACTTGATTCACAAAATTATTTCCGGTACAAAGGATTACTTTTTATGCATTCTACTAAATAACAACTTCACAAACAATAATTAACAAATTTCACGTGAACTATAATATTTAAAATAATTAAATTAATATCCACAATAAAAAATCACGAAGAACTGGTTACCCTACAACAACGCTCTTTTTCGCGGCGCCGCAACGCCGCAACGCAAACTGCCGATTTTAGGGCCAAAACACATAACGGCGTTGCGGCGCCGCAACGCTAAAATCGGCGGTGGCGTCACCGCCAATTTTAGCGGCGCGGCACCGCCAATTCCGGCGTTGTGACGTCATACTTGTTGACCATGATTTATTGACATTTTGTGTCTATTTTTATATTTTATTTTTTTGTGTCTTTATTAGACATGGGTATCTCAATGAATTTTTATGAACTGCAGATAAGCTCATGAGCCATATGCTTGAACTGGAGCTGTGAAACGGCTCACAGTTCAGCTCAATTGTTGTTATAGGTATTGTTACTTTTAACCACTTTTAACTATTAGATTTACAGCTAATTTATGACTCGGTTCAAAAAATGACATGTATGATGTACCTAAATTATAAATATGTAAATTAATTTTATGCTAATTTCATCCATATGATAAATGCTAAAGTGAGTTTTTGTTTGTTATGCTTTTACGCCTTAACTATTAACCTGAATCCCGATCATCATGAAATTCTGCATACCAGTTTTCTGGGGTACAGAAAAGTACATAGAGTACCTACTTTACGTACCGACTACCGTTGGTGCCTGTACCATGCGAGCGGAGCCGCGGACAAAACCTATTTATTTATATTTAATCTATAAAACTAATATAGTAAGATATTAATTTATGTATCACTTTGTTTCAATTTTGTTTAGGCTTTATGAGACAAAAGTTGTTTAAAATT
The DNA here is from genome assembly GCA_036937285.1 of Euphydryas editha. Lineage (NCBI taxonomy): Eukaryota > Metazoa > Arthropoda > Insecta > Lepidoptera > Nymphalidae > Euphydryas > Euphydryas editha. Next base: position 8,548,919 of record JAUPFZ010000007.1, read on the forward strand.
CTACCAGCATACAAACTTGATTCACAAAATTATTTCCGGTACAAAGGATTACTTTTTATGCTTTCTACTAAATAACAACTTCACAAACAATAATTAACAAATTTCACGTGAACTAAATAAATTAAATTAATATCCACAATAAAAAATCACGAAGAACTGGTTACCCTACAACAACGCTCTTTTTCGCGGCGCCGCAACGCCGCAACGCAAACTGCCGATTTTAGCGTTGCGTCGCCGCAACGCCGTTATGTGTTTTGGCTCTTAGCGTTGCGTCGCCGCAACGCCGTTATGTGTTTTGGCTCTAATATTATGTAAGTCGTATCGTTATAGTATGTCGTTTTAGCGCAACGATATGTAATTAGAATCGCTCAAATTAAACTAACTTTTTTTTTTTGTTTGACCAGTATACGCAACGATTACTAACATAAAATGACGTGTCAAAATATATGTACCTATGATACATAGACTATGAGAATGCTATCAATGCAATATATAATATAATACTATTAAGCAATCAATTTCTCTTTTATTGACTTAATAATAATTTAAATTTATAGCGAAGATAAAAGCATGTTATTTTGAAATATTATTTCCTTTTTTTTTTGTAAAATGCAATATATTTCATGGCCACCAATGTCTAATATTTGAAAATGTAAATCTCGTTAGTTACATTTTATAGGAGGGACAAAAACTTTTATCTTGGAATTAATGATTTAAAAATGCTCAGCAAGTAGATGTTTAACAATTTTTTTTTGACTCATGAATAGTCATTATTGGGCTTGGGCGATATCGGAAAATTAGCAATATATGAAACTACCACTAACACCATCATTGCACGCTACCCTATTTAATTGCACTTCCAATGACCTCAGCCGTAAAAGAAAAAATTTTTTTGAAGAATCTTACATGTCTTGGTAGAATCTATAAATAGTATTTGAAATCTTTTTTTTTTTTGCAGTTATGTAGTTATGAATACGGAATAATTCGCTATGTACTGTACTGTATCAGCCTGAAAACAACCCACTGCTGAGCGAAGGCCTATTCTCCATATAGAAGAAGGGTTGGAGCTTAACAACTTTTAAACTTTCGCGTTGCATTATTATATTTAAATGTTCTTACGGGGATTAACACGAAATTAACTTTACGGTAAAATATATTACCTTGAGGCCTGACGTTTCGGCTAGGTTACACTAGCCGTGGTCACAGGTAGACTCAGTTTTCAGACCAGACAGGTAGACAGGTTGGAGCTTAATCCATGACACTGTTCCACTGCGGGTTGGTGGATAATTTGCCTACCATGAGTAACGATCGTTATCAGGTGTCTATGGTAACAACCGGGACCGACGGCTTTTTGTGCCCCCGAGGCACGGTGCAGTGACCCACAAGGACATACACCCAGATCGAAAAAAAATATTTGTACGAATACAAATATCTGTCCCGAGCGGGAATCGAAACCGCGACCGCTGCCGCGCGGCGTTGAGGCGACTACTCGCACCACTATACCAGAACGATTGTCAATAATAATAAATAATAATTAGCTATATTATATTAAATACAAAGTTAGAAATATTTTCTTACAATAGTTGAATCAAATGTAAACAAAAGAATCGTGCACGATAATACTATTAATTTGTTTTTAACGTTTTACCTGTATTTGTATACAAAAAGTAATTTTTATTTAGACATGTTTAGGTTATTGAATATTCATTTATAAACTATTAAGAGCTTACCGACACGGTAGAGATTAAATTTTTCAACTACATTTATTTGAACTGTGTCATGTTAAGTTTATTTTTTATTTTTTAAATAATAAAATAGGACAAATCAACGTTTGGCATATTTATTTCTACCTCTATATATAAAAGTTGCATTGATTTGCTATGCACGCAACTTATAAATATATAAAATATATCAGTATTAATAAATAATAATTAAAACTTACTATTTACAGGTAAGCTGCATTAACCACGAGAAGGTACAACGGATATTCATAAAGGTAACCTAGAGTAATTAAATAATTATAAAATTTCGTTTTACGGCATTCTGGATATTGCATTTTATGATATTTTTACGGTGACTATATAATAGTTTGCGTTAATGTAATTTCTTTAACACGTTATTTAAGGCATTAACAACATTCAGATTGTTGAATTCTGAGTATATTAATTAATAAATAAGTTAATATGGATACAACTAATGCTGAATGATCGAAATTTAACGCATGTAAAGTGTATACAGAATTGTTTTATAATTTATTAGCATTATTCTAAACCGTTTATTGTGCACTTGTTCGATAAATAATTAACCGATATAGTTTCCGCTTAATCGGCTTTTTAGAAAACTCATTTGACTGGCAAATTGTTTTTGCTTAGTGAATACGTGTTCATGCTGACGGCGACGGCGATAACTGCTTAATTTATAACTATTAATAGTTTTTATAGCCAATATAAGATTTTAAGTATAATGGAACATATTTATTCAAAGTATTATTTGAAAGTATATTTTTTGTAATTAATTACAAATCACGTTATATTTAAAATAAAGCGTACATTTCACTAACCCGTGAGCTGAAAACTGTACTTGTATCAGTCGGTATTATGTATTGAAAAGACGGTAGACGAATAAACCTCATTACATAATATAATGACAAAAACCATGTCAGAATCAATTATAAACGAAATTAAGCGAAATCACTAATTTTAATAAATATTTAATAATTCTTTTGATGATACAATAATTTGGTAGAAATAATGCATTTTACTCATTCGTTTTATAAAATCAATCACAAATTTCCATCGAAAAACGGGACAGCTTTAATCCCCATGCAAATAAAACTGGGTACTAAATAAAGAGCTTACAACGGAGGAGCAAAATGGGTAATAACGTTGGGCTTATTTAATGGTTACATTATTAATTTACACCGCAAATATTGTGATTTTATTCGATGTTACGATTGATTTTAGGTTAACCGAATTTCAATTAACGCTATAAATTACTTCATTTGGTCATATAGGTATTAGTAGGTTATTTGAATTTCAGATACAACACTAAATGAAAAAAGTATTATTTTAATAAATAAACGTTTTTTTACTTATTGTATTTTTGTCGAATGTATATAATGTGTAAATTAGTCGAAGGTACATTATGTACATACCGGTATGATTAAAAAAATATATGCATTAATTAGTACATTTATTTACCTAGGCTTATAATATGTCATAAACAACCATATATGTATGTTTAGATACAACCGCTAAGAACATGTATGAGATATATAATAATTTACAAATAAATACGAGTTGTTACAGTAATGTGTCTGTAAAGACTAAGTATTAAAATATGATCAAAATATTTAAATTTTAACATCGTAAATTGATTTGGACCATACAATTCAATTGTTAAATCTTACGCACGGATAACTAGCTAAAATATATGGTAAATTATTCGTAAGCATCGAATCAACATATTTGCATGTGGTGTATCCGCGGTCATTGTTATTAGATAATGCCAGATAATTAATCTTCTCGTTGTATTAAATATTGAATGATGGTTTTGTTGAGATTAATAATTAACAATTTAATAAGCTTCGTGATATATTTATTGTCTAATCGTACTGTACTGTACGTTTATGACAGTCTTAAGTGATCCTCTGCTGGAAAAACTGCTCTTGTTTTATTTAAAACAAATAAGTCGGAGCTTGTAGCGTACTGATTTACTACGCTTCTCGTCAGTGTTTTCACATGCAGGATGTTTTCTTTCGCAGCCGATCGTAAGGTGAATATAGAAAAATAGAACTTGAAAGTGAATATCATACCAAAGAAGTTTAAGACTTTAATCTCTATTTTTTAACATGAAATTTCAACTAAATAATGTAATCAATTAATAATATTCCGCTAAGCATTAACACGATCTAACTTGCTGCTGGGATACTTTACAGGACAAGGTGAAAAATAAAATTTTAATCACAATTCTTGATCTTAATATTACGATTAAGTGTGAAAATAATTTCTAAGATCATAATAGGGATAAAATAGTTTGGTTATTCTAGTTTGCCACGTTTTTGCCCATGTGACATTATTTTATTACTTTAACAAATATTGTTTGATTTGGTTCTTAGTAAATAGGTGTACCAGTAGAAAAGCTTCACAGATATCTTCAGAAATGTTAGATTTCTAATTTGTAATTCTAGTCAATTTAACTCTTGTCCGTTCCATTATAATATCACAGTCCATTAACCCTTATCACATCAAAACTGAGAGTCTATTACTTTATTTTCTTTACTTTTTATGATTTTGTACAAAACGTAAAAGTATTTTTTGCAGAAGTATGCTTCTATACAAAATCCACAACTGATTTAATGCATTCGTTTTAGCATAAAATCGTAACGGTTTTGATTATTACTTCCATTGATTGTAAAAGTATTACGTCACTGCCAAATTTTTAATTATTAATAAAACTTCATATCAAAATGAGAATCGGCATTGCAGTGCATTATTTCTATAGATGCACGCCGAACTAATTTTTAACTTTCTCTAAATATTGCTACGTTTGTCAAAAGTGAACATTTTTGATGCCTAATTTTAAAGCTTAAGATAATACTAGGATCATTTTTATTTTTTATGTTTGTAATTGACTAATTAGTATGAAGTCACTCTTTTTGTAAAAAAAAATTCACTATACAAAAGGAATTTATTTAATAACCTTTGTAGGACTACAACTCACAACAACTCAAACAAACTCTTCATTTATTTTTAAAACAGTAATTAGTTTCTGTTTTTACTTTTGTTTCTGCCTATAATTAAGTTATATTTCCTGATCTTACCCTTATTAGTTAAAAAGTTTATTTGCAAATTACTTGGTGATAAAGTTTAGGATGTGGTAGCTATGGTATGGTAAGGTCAATGATAACCACACCTTGTTTATTAACTTAGATGATTACAAAGAACAAAAAAAGGGTGCGGTAAGAAATATCAAGTTATTAACTAAACAGTAAAGGTATTGAGTAAGAATCCGTATGTTCACTAAAGTTTATGTTATAGAGTTAGATAGCAGAGCCCTAATTCTTCTAAATATTACGGAAGCCTTTCTAACGCCTTGAAAGTCCATATCAAACATTGTTGTATAGGTAGTTTTTTAGAATAGTATAGATAGTTTTTTGAACCAGATGAAATAATAGCCATATAGCTAAAATCGTAATGATTTTACATAATATTTAACTTAAAAGTGCGTTTTACTTTGTCCGGAAGCTTTTTTGATTATACGGTGTATCGTTTAATCAAAAAAGCTTCGGGACAAAACGCTTTATTATTCTTTTATTTTCAACATTTCCGAAACTTTTAATCCCAATAATGAAATGATACTTTAATGAACCTAACATTCTATAATTTTGTTATTGTTTGCCGCAATACAATGATTGGTGATTTGTGAATCTGGAGGCCCGGCAGTGCCTCCGCCAAGTCGAGCAAAAAAAAAAAGTGGCATGGCCGTACTATCTTTTCTCGAAGCAACTCAGGCCATTTTCGACCCCCTATAACTTCGTTGTGGATAAAACTAGAAGTCTGAATTTTCAATACCCAAGCAGGCATTGTATAAACACGGTATATTTCAAATTTCATTCAATTTGAACCAGTAGTTTAAGAATTATAATTAATCAAAGTTTCGAATTTTGTCACTCACTGACTGACCGATCATCAAAACTCTAAGGCACTTCTAGCAGACATAAAAGCTTCAAATTTAGAATACCATTAGTTTTTAGTATATAAACCAAGGAAAAATTCAAATATTTTGCAATTTCGGTCCAGTTTTCTAGATACACCAACTGCATAAATAACTTTGTAATCCCATATAAATATATAGGATTACAAAGTTACATTTGCAGTGAATGAATCAATGTACCCGTACAAGTATAACATAGTGGAATAATAGGTGTAGATAGTAGTAACCTGTAAAATGGTCAACGGAATGAAAAAACAAGAATGGGACATGTCTTATGTAGCTGTACTAAAATCACGCAAAGTATTAAAGAACACTAATAAATCATAACCGCGACTGGCTGAGGTGATTTGCCCGCTCCACGGCTTCCACGCTTCCCGTACGTAAGTTATTTTATTTTATTCAGTTGGCAGCTATATTAAACCTATCCCTCTAATCGGTTTCTACACTGCATTGTAGCAAAACGCTAATTCGCTTGGCGGCACGTCTTTGCGGATAGGGTGGTAACTAGCCACTACCAAAGACTCCCACCAAAGCAGATCAGAGAAAGAAAATTTACTCTGCCGGGGATTGAACCCGGGATCTCACGCTTAATATACAACAGCGCGCACCATTTCGCCAGCGTGATCATCATTTTTGAGTTCATATAATTATGTCATTATTAGAATGCATCTGATTGATTAAGCGAGTCATAACAGCAATAACTGTTAATTAATGTATATTAACATTAAATAAATAAAAATAAATATAGAAAATAAGGACTCAAAATAACTTTTGTATTTTAAAGCTATAACTTCTTGATGAGAGTAAATTTTTATACGAAGCGCGTGTACTCTGTGACAAAAAACCGACAACATAAAGCTAAGTAGTAGGCGCCGCGTAATTGCGCTAACTTACTTCATTGCGCTGGATGTGTCAACTCACTTTTTACAAGCTTTTATTTTGTTTCACCTGTCTCGATATTTGTCATCAAATCTTGCAAATTAAATTTGATCCAAAATAATAGTAAATCATGTGACGATGCAATATTATGATTAATGAAAACAATGTATCTAAGAAGTAACACATAGGAATATTATATTAAATTAGATTGTTTAGTGCGATTGCCAAGTCAGTCTATTTATTTAAAACATCAAAGATTTTTAATATTGATATGATCACTATACGATGTTATTAGGTTAGCTAATTAGAATAAAAGAAGGTTTAATAATCGCTATCATACGTTAAAATTTACGTATCAATTTTTACATATGAAGATGTAGAAATTTGATATAACAGAAGATATGATTAAAATAGGTTGTGTCATCAATCCACAATTACAGAAGATTAAGATTATAACATATTTAAATTTATATTTGTACGGGTGCTTACCGCGTTTATAATTTTGTTGAGTTCCCTATATTTCGGCAATGTTTCAATCGCCATGATCACGGGGAGACTGTCAGTCAGTCGTACAAATATACATATAATATGAATAGTGATCGCGTTAGTTTAAAACAAGATTATAACACATATTTTTATTCAATACAAAGAAAAATCTTAAGCATTATAATAATTAAAGTGGGTTATATTTTCATACATGCTGTACGAATAATTTATTCATTATAAAAATCAAAAGGTACGTCCTTTAGGAACGTACGTCCTTCCGGTTCTTGTCCGTGTCTCTTGATGTGTATCCATCGTACTTATAGTATCAATACGGTCTATATTCCATTTAATTAAACATGTGTACGTACATTAGTTTAAAAATATCTTCTCATGTATTACCATTACAAGCAGTATGAGTGATTTTATTTTGTAATGAGAAGAATTTGACGATTACTTTTTTATTATTCTGTGGTAATGATTTAGTTACTAAAGGAGTTGATAATTGAGTGCAAAACCGCTTATAACATTATGAAAGAACGTTGTACATCCTTTATTGTTTGTTTATTCACGTTATATTAAGGCATAATTGATACAATTGTCTGTCCTAATTGAAATTATTAAAACTTGATAACTAAAATCCTAACTCAATATGTAAATGTACAACTTGTGTACTGTTTATTAAAACACAGTTTATATATTATTTTCAAAAGAGTAACTGCGGAGTTTCTTGCCGATTCTTCTCTGCAGAATCTACATTCCGAATCGGTGGTGGCTTTAATTTTACAAAAAAAAAAAATAATAATAATAATGTTATAAGACGGAGTCCGGCTCTACTGGGACCTGCCTATCGCCACGGACAGGACGATACTGGCGAACAAGCCTGATATCGTGGTGATGGATAGGGCACAGTCGAGGGTGTTTTTAGTGGACATTACCATCCCTCATGACGAGAACCTCGTGAAAGCCGAAACAGAGAAAAAGCGTAAATATCTGTATTTGGCACACGAGATTGTCAGATGTGGGGTGTTGAATCCACTGAAATCATCCCTATCGTGATATCTGCCAACGGTTTGATCCCGGTTAGCCTCGCTCACCATCTGAGGCTGCTGGGTATCCGTGACGGTTCGCTCGCAGCCAGGATGCAGAAGGCGGTATTACTCGACTCGGCTAGGATTGTCCGCCGATTTCTCAGCCTACAGCCCTAACCCCCTACCGTTTGATCTCCCTGCCGGGGCGTAATCCTCCACCCGCTTATATTTATCTATGTAAATTTATGTAAATTTATTATATTCCTTATATAAGTATTGTTTTATATTATTTAGTTATATGTGTATATGTATATATTGAACGGGTGGAGTGTAGCAATAAGAAAATAATAATAATAATAATCACTAAAATATTAATTTTGTAAAATGACGATTCGAAGGTGCTCGTGGGGCCTATTTGAATAAAGTTGTTTTTGATTTTGATTTCAGGCTGAATTTAAGAAATAAATTATTTATTTATTTTTAGAGCTTTTTTAAATGTATGCCCAAGTCTCTACTACTACGAACTCTGATTTGCTAAAACTAATTAATTAAATAAGAAGATTTTCAACTTACAATTAACAAAACAGAACGGTGTCCCAATTCAATTTGCTCTATAATTATGATGTCATCGGAGAAGGTTTTAATTAAAGCCCTTTTTGGAGGCCTTCGGGGTAATTTCTGCTCAATGACTCTTTGTAGTCCGAGATACCAGTCTTGCTTTTACTTAGTGATTATGTTCACCGTCTTTATTAGTGAATGCTCAGTATTTCTTTAACAATGACCGGATTGTCAAATCGAGCTAGATAAAGTCATAACACGAGCGGTTATTTTATGACAGCAGTTCATACACCCTCAGAAAATACATAACGTTTTATAGTGGTTTTATTTATGAAACCAATTAATTATACGAAAATTATACTTATTTATTTATTTATTTATTACTTTATTGCACAATACATCAAAGAATTGTACAAAAGGCGGGCTTAATGCTAAAAGCATTCTCTACCAGCCAACCTTAGGACGTACAAGAGCGGACGTTTGTAGGTGTGCAAAATTGAGAATTAATAAAATTCACTTTAATAGAAAAAAGAAAAGATGGAAAAATAAGATTACGTTAGTGACAATCGTTATATTATATACAAAATACATACATAAATACATAAACAGATACAGACATACATACATACACATATGCATACATACATATAAACATACATACATACATACATATAAACATACATACATACATACAAACATACATACATACATATAAACATACATACATACAAACATACATAATATTTAATACATAATAAGCTGACAATAATAATCAAAACACACTTACACAGCGTTTATTGAGACATATTAGATTTTGGTTAAGAAGAACTCCTTAACTTGTCTCTTAAATGATTCGCGTGAAGGAGCTCTACGGATAGACTCAGGTAACATGTTCCAGAGACGAACAGCAGAAACAGCAAAAGAATCAGACATAAACCCAGACCTATGAATAGGAGTAGAAAGAGATAGATTATTTGAAGAGCGGAGAGATCTTTCATGAGAGTCGGAAAGGAAGGAGAACTTACATTTAAGGTAGGGAGGGGTAGTAGGATGGAATAAAAGAGTGAAGAGTAAGCAAAGGATTCTCGAGTTCCTACGCTCACGGATTGGTAGCCATTTAAGTTCAGATCTGTATTGGGAAATATGATCATACTTCCGCAAACCAAAAACAAAACGAATACAGGTGTTGAGCAATCGATCAAGTTTGTTCAAAGAGACTTGGTTGAGATTCGAACAACACACATCGCCGTAATCAATAATAGGCAAAAGTAAGGTATTCACCAAATGGAGCTTGGCCTTAGTTGGTAAAAAATGCTTTAAGTGTAGTAAGGGATGCAATGTTGAGTAAAATTTACGCGAGATTTCATTTACCTGATCGGACCAGGAAAGCGTCTTGTCAATAATTATACCTAGATCCTTGACCTTTGTAGTAAATGGTATTGGGTATCTATCAAAAATCAGGTTCGGTAAAGAATTTGTACAAATTAAAGCCAGTTGCCGAGGACTACCTACAATAATCGCTTGGCACTTGGCGGCATTGACAGCGATACCATGATTCAATGACCAGTTGTGTATAAGCATTAGATCTTGATTTAAAAGACGAATGGTAGAATGTAGTTCGCCAGTGTTTGTCTGTCTATAAAGCTGCAAGTCATCGGCATAAAGGTGGTACTGGCATTTTAGATAAGATGAAATTGAATTAATAAAAAGGGAAAATAATAAGGGAGATAATATACCGCCTTGAGGAACACCAGCGCTCACTTCGCACCAATCAGAGTTTCCTTCATCGGTACGAATAGCCTGCTTACGCCCTCGAAGATATGAAGAAAACCACTTGATGGCGGGAGCTGAGATAGAGTAACGAGTCAAAAGTGCTAGAAGCAGATCGTGGTCGACAGCGTTGAATGCATTGCTGAAGTCTATTAGAACTAAGACAGTCACACATTTGTTCTCCATACCTTCTCTTATATCTTCGGTGACCTTTAAAAGAGCTGTCGATGTACTGTGGCCTGCTCGAAAACCCGATTGCAATGGATCAAAAAGGTCGTGAATAGTTAGAAATGAGGATAATTGACGGTGAACAACGGATTCAATAATCTTGGATAAAAAAGGTAATATAGAAATGGGGCGGTAGTGAGTGGTACTTAATATGAAGATGAGCAGTACAATCTAGAGATTAATTAATTGTGCTTTATGCCAGTTAGATATATGTTGAAAAAGTAAAGTTCTACCAAAAACTTTAATTTAAATTATAATTTAAATTAATTTAAACAGCGCCTTTCAGCACGGCATAAGAAGAATAGCGTCCGCCTTAAGTGGAGCAAAAAGATTTAAATATGCGTTAAAAAAACCCGGGGCAAGTCTAGGTGCAGTCATTTGCCCGGCAAACATAATCTTTCTTAGAGTCGCGCACAAAGGCGATATTGCGCATGAAAGTTAATTAAATTTAAATATGTGGAAAAGAATGATAAGGACGACGGCCTTCAATTCTTAATATCGCTTATTTTTCTTTGTTGTTTAAATAATACCTTTAACTCTTTCAATTTGTAAATGCTCCACGACTGAGCAAATTTTAAAAAATAATCCGCCACGTTGGTCTGCTACGGATAAGTTGTTTAATGTAAATATTAATTGTATATATATAAATAGGATATAAATATTCATTTTAAGTCTAAGAAATGCTAATGGGGCTTTTTGGCATCGTTCCAGCATCCGTGTTACCTACCGGTTTACGGGGCACCTTGGTGATCATAGACGTTCTCTAAGGAAGCGCACTCCAAACTGCGCCTTATAGTATATTTTCTACTGGTAAGACTGTGGTCAGGCTAAATTAAGAAAAGCTTGAATAACTGAATATTTGTAAAAATTAAACTTAAATATAGTAAATATAGTCATAATCCGTGTGAAATTCTAGTTTCACTGGTCGGTTAGCGCTGTGCATAACACTTCACTTTGATGGATGGTCATTCATGTGACAAATTTTATAGTGCCCTTAGGTTATTAGTTTCAATAGGTATGGTGAACCAACACAAAATAAATTCATGCACACAAATTTGACACTTATACTCTACATCATTCGTCGTAAAATAAGGCAACCTGTTTACGTCGGGAGTTAGGTTATATTAGAGTATTCTATGCATGAATTATGATCAGATGGTTAGCTTAAAATTTATAATGCAATTAGTAAATATTTGTGTCGCATTATTACACAAATTAAATAATTTAAAAATGCCTATGGGTCTTTATAAATTAAATAATGTATTAATGTTACATATTATACATTTGAATTTAAGAATAACACGATTTTATTTCTTACTTAAATTTGGCAATTATAAAACGTTCTTTAATTATTTAGATATTGTCACAAATCTCGAAAAGTGAATAAAAATATATGAACCCTATAAAGTAATACAAAAATATATTTAATTAAAAACGATTATTCCGGTAGTTTTCCGTTTTATCGACATTTTACGGGATATAGTAAATAAAACTTCATTCGAGTTTTGTGTACCGAAAGGACTGGATAGATAGTTTAACGCTTAACCACGTACGAGCTGAGGTATTGCCTTCAGTAAAAAAATAATTACTTTATTGATTTGATTAACTTTGTTAAAATACTTCGAGTGCTTCCGTTGCACAATGCAAATTTTATATAGCCCTTAGCCCTTAGTCTCAATAGGTATGGTGAACCAAAACAAAATAAATTCATGCGCACGAAGACACTTATATTCTACATCATTAGTTGTAAAATTATCAATTTTGACATTATTCTTATATTATTATTTCTTATTCCTTACGACTTTATTTTGCGTAGTATATTTAACCACCAAATTAACCACAATATTGTAAATTTGTCTTTAGAAGCTTATTCGTAATTTGCTTTTAAAAACTAATTATTTTCATAGCTTACAGTGTAACTACTGTAATATTTATATAAAGTAATGAATTAAATGTAGCGCGATTTGTAAATGCGCCTATACTTATAATATTTTCAAGTCCATTAAGCAAATCCACATTGATTTTATAATATGCATAAATTTTTAGGCTTTAATAAGTTGAGGTTAAATTTATATTTATTTTTAATTAAATAAACATGTTTATCTTGATACAATTAATTAATATTAAAACCATGTTTTAGTGCTCTTAGAACTGTTTAATACAGGAAAAATTTAAAACAAACTAACAAAATAATAGCTTACAGTTTATTCTCGAAGTATGTACATATTAAATATAATTTTAAGTAAAAAAAAGTGTATATATTTCTTTTTATTAACGCATGCTCGCAGTGGTCACAGCAACTGGCTGATGCGCTAGAATTCATTGGTTTAACTGCCGTACTCGGAAAATGTTTGTATAGGCCATACAGCTGTTTTTCGTGGTCTGAATGTTTGTGATTGTATTGTATGTGTTTCTGGACCCCTGGTACAGGATTCAGATTCTACTGGGGGACCCTTGATTGTAAAGCGCTTATAGCATTTGGGTAACTGCAAAAATTTTCAGTATAATCTGTGTAGCGGTTGATTTGTTAATATCTATACACATAAAATGCTTTGTCCTGACTCCTGAATGACGGACTGACTGCCGGATCAACGCACAGCCTACTAACTACTACTACTACTACTACCACTACCGCTAATCGTAGAGACTTGAAACTTGGAGAGTCTATTCTTTGTATGACGTAGGCATCCATTAAGAACGGATTTTCCGAAATTCTACCCCTAACTGGGTGAAAAAGGGGGGCAAAGTTTGTATGAGACAACGTGATTCATTGGTCCAATCTACTTCAAATTTTCCATAAACATTCTTTAACAGAATCGATTAAAGACATGTTTCGTATTTTATCGAAATTCATCCCCTAACGGGGTTTAATGAGGGTACAAAGTTATTTGCTTCGAACTTGATATCAAAACTCCTTAGTGCTTTTGATTTAAATTACATTTTATTTGGACACGTGTTTGACAACTCAATCCGTCTATTATAAAATACTTCCCAGTATCGACATAAGTGTAGGTGATATTTTTTTTTGTTTGATGCTCCTGGTGGAACAGGCAAGACTTCTATTAAATTTACTGTTGGCCAAAGTGAGAAACAATCGTGAAATCGCCTCAGCGGTCGCATTGTCCGGAATCACTGCCACGCTGCTGAAACGAGGTAAAACTGCACACTGCACGTTTAAAAACTTCTTTTTAATTTGATACAAACCGAAACCCTTTTCTGCAATATACCCAAATAAACGCAAAACAAAATTAATTTGGATGAGAGTACTATGGCTCCCGCTCGGAGCAGATATTTGTATTTGAGCAAATATTTGTTTCCGGTCCGGGTGTATGTCCTTGTGGGTTTCCCCAACGTGCCTCGGAGAGCACGTAAATCCGTCGGTCCCGGTTGTTATCATGGATACAAGGTAATGATCGTTACTCATGGTAGGGATGTAATCCGCCAACCCGCAGTGGAGCAGCGTGGGGAATTAAGCTCAAACCCTTCTTCTTCTTTTTCTTCTTCTTCTTCTATATGTAGAAGAGGCCTTCGCTCAGCAGTGAGTTGTTTACAGGCTGATACAGTACAGTACATAAACATTTGTGGCCTTCAGTGACAAAACTGAGCCTTACCATAAATATGAGAGTCCATCTGAGGAGAGATGTTGTAAAAAGATAATACCCCCGTGTAACTTTCACCAGATCAAAGGCAGAGCTTCGTCTTCATAAAATATGACAAAATTTTATTTTAATGTTTATTTAACCTTTGAATCCCTATCCTATAATGAAGATCGTTATATTTTATACGTATTCAAACATTTTAACGTAATCATTTATATGCTATAACAAAATTAATAAATTAAAAATCCTATTAGAACCATTTTCGACTTATACGCGGACGAAGTCGCGGGCTAAAAGCTAGTGTAAACTACAAACTGTCAAATTTAGTGACGGATTAAGCCTGTAATCTTTCTCAATAATTAGCCTATGAAATGTTAAAGTCGGTTTATTTGCATACACATCATCTCATGATGCTATGTATTGATTAAATCCAAAGTCCTTATGTGTATTAGTTATGGGACAAATTTTGTCGATTAGCAGTACAGTTTGTTTAACATGCAATTCTGCCAGATGTTGTGCTTTCGTGAAAATAGTTCTATATTACAAAAACAAAAAATAAATTAATCAAAACACTTTTAAAAACATTTACCGATTTAAAAAAATAAGCAAGTTCTAGTAATAGGCGAGAAATAACTAGGTTACAATAAAATAAAATAATAAGTATATCCGTTAACAATAGATCTATGGGAAGTCGGTGCAAATCCTCTATTTCCTCCACATCGCAAATCACCGCACTCGTTACGGAATGCGTGAGGCTTGTAATTCAATTATTTTTCGTTTTTTATTACTCTTTTGTTTTCTTTTTTGAAGTCGGTTCAATTTTTTTTTAGTGTTAACAGTAAAATTTTTAACGAGCGATGACAAGTTCTCTATAAACAAATTCTTATACTATTTTGTTTTAGACTTTGTTTGTACTAAAATATTATATAAAAAATTATAATTTTTAAAATTCTATATAGTAAAAAATGACAGCATCTACGATAGGTATATCAAACGATGATTTTTTCTGTAATATTCTAGCATTCTAAAATTTAATAATAACTATAAACGTATTTAAATAATTATTTATATCATTATATAATATGAAAATATATCGGGGGAAATCGTTAATTTATATTAATTTTTAAGAATCAATTTATGCGTGATTTTTAACCGAATTGACTTTTGGCGTTATCCCTAATTTAACTTTTAAGGAAATGGATCTCTGGAGTTGTCGGAGCGGAAAGTTGTATGTAACCGAAAGGCGATTGATAGGCCCTATTTTAGCGGTGTACCTCTACGCTTCTGTGTAGTCGTGTTATTTTGTTGGTGACAAACGTGGGTTAGCTTGTTTTAAAGTGTCTTTACTGTTTTTATTGCACTAGTATTTTATTATCATTACCGATTGTTAAAATTTCCTTAAAAATAATTACAAAATAGTTTTTAAAAGAAATTTAATTATTTTTAGACATTAGGTAAATAAAGATATATAATAGTAAAGAATTACGGAGTATCTTAAATAACATGCAAAATGATTTTACGAGTAATAAGAATATAAGGTTTGGATAAGTCATAAAATAAACATAATATATTTAGTAAAAAAATCACCTCTTTTGAAGTAACACGGTGATAGAGTTTAATCACAAAAATTTTCATTTTCAACCGCTCCGGGGTTTCGACAGAAAAACACTTGGAACCAATTTTGCATAATAACTTATTCTAACATGGCGAACACAAATCTAATTGGATTTTATATTTTGTCTGCTTTGTTTGTTCCGCCGAGGTTCCACAAAATACGGAATAGGGTTCAACATCATATATACGTATCGCTGAACTGAAAATAACTAATGTTTGTAAATATTTAGTGATTAAAATAAAACTGTGGTTAATATTTTTTGATAAGTCGCAAAGTAATCTAGGTTCCTAAAAATTTAAGGTTAATTTAAGAAAAAGTTATCAGAAGTTTTATATAGCAGGTTTAAATGTTATTCAGTTCATTTAGTATATAATGTAAATTGTTGTTACTAAGGGATAACGGGAATTTTTTGTTTTAAATTTATAACCAGTAAAAGAATTTTAAACTCTACTGAAACCCTTTTTTATCAAACAAACCGATAAAAATATTAATGAAGTAAACAGAATGTCCAAAGTTAACACACATCGGATTTGTTATTAACAAAGGCATACATAGAATATATTTATTATGAAATGTAAAAGTTCTTATATTGAGACTTAGATACCAGAAGTTTGATGCTTTCCTATTAGCAAATTTGATTAAATTATCTATTTTTGATATATAAATATATAAAAGTTAGTTTTATAATTAATAAATACAGGTTTTCACGATGAAATCTAGTAAAATCATAGAGACAATATAAAATAAAATTTCAAGTACTTGCACCTTTAAATGAAAACCATAATATGAATTTTCTCCACTTTCACTTTAAGAGCAGTGTAATATTTGATTCTTTTACTGTCTTTTTGTGTCTTATTCAAAAAGTATAAAAAAATCTGATTTCAGGATCAAATTTCTTCCGAAACGTTTTATTAAAAACCTTAAAGCTATTATGGGTTTTAAATTTCTTGTACATTTACGGAATAGCAATACTGCAGAGCGGGCTAATTCCTAGCGTTCACACTTAACTTTATTTTTTTTATTTCCAAGCTTTACAGGTTTCTTTACTTTCACTTTGTTCAAACAAACATTTTCTATCTCTTAAATGTTACAATTCATGCTTAAAATGTTGAGTTAACATAGAAATATTAAATATTGTATTCGTTTTAAAATGGAAATATAAAGTAAGTAGCTGACGGGTTTTCTTGTGCGAGTCAATTCAAAGTTTTTGCGGTTCAGATTTTCAACCACAGAGAATTTTTTTGTTTGATTTATGCATTTTAAAAATTATTTACGTATGCCGTTGTGGTTTCATAGTGTAAAATACGTTTTTATTATATTCCGTAACTAATTTAGTTACATATATTTCGTTATATTATAAAATATAGCTTTTGAGTGCACTTTTGTATGGTAAATATTTTGTATGGTACCTTTACACGCGGACATTATTTATACTAAAATTGTCTGTAAATAACACTAGTTTACATGACTTTTGTTCATGAAATGGAATATATACGGTTACGTTACTTTGGGTATCTACATATCGGAAAAAATATTTTAAAAAATCCAGCAGCATTCAGTTTTTCGAAATATTTATTATGAAGATTTTTACAAAAAACTAATACTAAATAAACAATAGACAGTTAAAAATGGGTAATTTTTTCTCTTTTTTATAAATATTTTCATCTGTATCTCTCACAAGAGACCAACAATAGTCACCTAGCATATTTCGATCCCAAAAACCTTGATAATTTTGCTCAAATTATTTCAAAACATGGTGAAATCGCTCACAGTGTTCATCGCTCACATTACCAAGATTTTCTGGAGCCAAGTAATTCCGCTTTTAACTTAGACAGCTGCAAATCTCTTATAGGATCGTGAAGTTCAAATTGAATTATCAAATGTGGACTGTCCTCATCATCGAAAAAGTTATCTGAACTTGATTGTTCACTGTCACTATGCTCGTGCATTGTAATACTACTTGTTGTATCTATGTGAGTTTGGTCACTTTTGCCGGGTTGTGTGGGAACTGGTAAATCCTCTGAATGAAGGACCGGCTTAGTCACTGACGAAACGTCTGCATATTTTATACTATCTTTATTTTTTGAGTTAAAACCGAAAGTTTTTGTTAAACAAAACTAACAATCGGTTACGTGGTTAGTTGACTCTCTCCATATCATTTATATTTTCCTTATTATCAGACCAATCTGCAATTAGTGCAAATCACATGAGGAACCCAATTTTTATCTTGATTTGACACCGGAAATCCAATATAATGTAAATAAGCTTCTTGCAATGGTTATGTTATAGGAAAACCATGATTTAACTGAACAATTTTCCTACAAACATAACAAAATCGATTTGGATGTAGTTAACACACTCTAGATGACATATTATAAAAATAAGACTTTTGAATCACACAGTTGCTTACAAAATAGAACGATAAACGTATTAAAACAAGTGCGGGTGGATAAAAATATCTCAGAATTGTGACGTGCTACGAAAAATAAAAAAATATTTTTTTAATTGCCGTCCCTAGCCTACTTAAATAATGTTTCATTTCAGGAACAAAATTTTTTATTTTTTTTTGTAAACTAGTGATAATTAGTTTGTTTTGCATTGTAAATATAAATAATATTGCAAAATTTCATTACTTAGATAAAACATAGTATATGTACCTACTACAATGTTAAATAGATATTAATCTATATCTTGTAATATATATGAGTATTATTTTCTTCGAAACTTTTCTAATATATGGTTTTCATAGAAACGTTTTGTATGTTTGATACAGAATATTATCAATATTAAGATTAAGAATTATATCGAAATCAACAGTGTTAAGAAATACAAACTAAACTGATTATATTAAGTGCACAGTTTTTTTAATATAAATTCGTTATAATACCTGTTAGTACCTGCCTCTGAATGAAACATAATTTTTTTATTATGTTGCTAAAACTCTTTTAAGTAAAGAAATTTCAAAATAAATTAAAGGTCTCATAATTTATTTTATTAAATGTGTCCAAAGTACAATAAAATACTCTCCATTAGAAAATCTCATTAAACAGCGCCTAACAAAAACTAAGAGAAGGGCTGGCGAAATACACATCAATATTATTTATTGATTGAAGCAATAAACTCTTACAAACTAAGCAGTTCTCATAATCTCAAATGTAGTTAGGAGTAACCAAAATAATCAAAGTATAAAGTCTCACTTGCAAAATCGACAGCGTCTAAGTAATGGATCAGCTAGTTGTTTTAAAGTTACCCTCGGTGAGCACGTTCCGCCAAACACCGAGACCGATGAAAACCACGTTCTGGATTCACTACTTTGGACGAACTTTATCTACGGAATAGATATTGTAAATGCAGTCCTTAATCTTTGATACAACCAAATAATATACTTTCTTAATTAAAATTTATTATTGAATTTTTTTTAATATACGTTGAATGAAATGAGTCGTTAACTTTAGGCGAAGGTTATATTATTATTTCATTTCAAATATATATATATATATATATATATATATATATATATATATATATATATATATATATATATATATATATATATATATATATATGAAATGAAATAATAATATAACATATATATATATGATTTCGTAGAAAGGTCAAGTACTAATCGCTAAGCGAGATGTCTCAAAACTTGTTCATTCGATTTCGGTAATTCGATGGCGTTTCATTTGCAATAATTATAAAATTTAACATTGTTAATGTGTTGCGAATAATAAATTACACGCTTTGTTGAATTTTTAATTGATATGAAAAGTTGCCTGTGAGCCTGACGCAGGTACGGCAGAAACTTCAAAACCGTAAACTTCTCTTTGTTTATGTAACTTCAGTTTCCGAAAGCAGGTAAGTTTTCCAACATTGTGGCTTTAATGATCTAATATTAACGAAAGACGAGGGTACCTATTAATTAAGGATTCCAAGTAGGTATTTCGCTGTTCATGGTATTCAATGGTGAAATTATCAGCTATGATCGCGATGCTAAACCTTGCTCCGTAATAATAAAAGTTATGTAACTATTTATCAAGTACATCGTTAATTTATGCCTTAGTATTGTTCTAATCCATAAAAATAAATAATGCAGTGTCTGTTTTGTAAAGTCAAACTAAAAATGATGCCAAACTAAGCTCTATAACGACTGGATTGACTTTAACTCTCACTGGTCGATTGTTGTAGTTGATGTTACAAAGAGTAATTAAGGCAACTTTTATTTGAATATTTTATAAGATTCAGCGGTAAAAATCACTATCATTATGATTTTCGTGTTTGCTAGTTTTTCTTCTTTTCTAAACAGTTACGTCTTCAATATTTCATTAAGGCACTTTTTAAGAAAGTTTTAATTCAAATTTGTTAATTAAAATAATAAAACGTCGAAATATAATATTATGTAAATATAAGTCAAAACTTACATTTTCTAATGCTAAATAAATGAAAACAAAACAAATGTTTATTACTATTATTTTATTTAATTAAAAATATTTTGTACGTTGATTAATATGTAAATGGCAATCTAATAAGTTTCCAATTTCGTTATGAAATTCAGCCCTTAAAATCCAAAAATACGACAATGTAAGCAGTTTGCTGTTGACAAGTGTCAGATTTATTGACGTGTTCACGGTCGACTAAGCCTATTTTCACTAAGATATAAGGCTTAATGGAAGAGATTAGGAAACGTTTTAAAATTTCATTAGCATACCTACAGAAGTAAAAATCTAAAGTTAGATTTTATGTCATAAAATATTTGAAATTTCACAAAAAATCTGATCGGAAATTAAAAATAGAAACTATTTTTTAAAAGAAATATTGTTTTGCAAAGATTATGTTACTAGAAATAAACTATCGGAATAACGAACCGGAATGAATGATAAAATACATTTCTTTTGTTTCCATAACTTTTAATTAATGGTTGGTATTTTGAATATCGGTTTGCCGGTCGTTGCGTCACACAAAAATACAAACATATGTACGAATTAATTTTATAATGTGTTGTTATTTGCGACACAAATTCCATTTCTAGGGAAAATTTGTCTATAATAAGTCGTCATTTATTGGCTGACGCGGTGCCGCTCAGTTAATCCTACTACGTCAGCTTCGTGACCTCCTTAATCCTTCTTTCCTTTTCGGCAAAACCGAAGCCCCGCCATACTTTGTTGAGATTATGGATTTTTTTCGAGAGCTTTAACTGGTGATTTTAAAGTAAGGCCCGACGAAAAGAAAAGTCGTAAAGGATTACCTCTTTCTACAAACGTTTTACGAGAATATTACAGTGAAATTTGTATTGTATTCGGAAGATATTCGTACTTTTATAAATATCTTTGATTTCTTCTTTTGTTAAAATTTTAGATTGAATATTTTTTATTACATAATATTGAAAGTATTTCGGCTTACACCAAACAGTTTTAATTAAAACGTTTTGAGTATTTAATATAATATTTCTCTTTAAAGTGAAAATATAAACCGTAACGGTAACAATAATCTTCATAAAGTTACGCTTAAATAGACGATCCAATTAGACCAGTCGAGTTTTTCGGATTACGATATTTTTATTCCTCTAATACTCCGCAACAAATAAACTGGGTAACTCACAAACTAATACAAGCGATCGATAGGTCTTTTCATCAAATTAATAACGTAACTTAACGAACAAGAAGCAACAATACGAGGGCCACTCTCGTGTCCCCAAGTTATCTGATGCAAAACTTGTAAGTAGCTTACTATGTTCTACCCTTCCGCTGATATTCACAAATTACTCGTCTAGCAAATTTCTGTACATACTTCTAGTTATTTGAATAATTGATGCGGTTCTCCGGTGAGCTACGACAAACATTTGTTATCCGCAATCAAAAGTTCAACTTGTTTCTGTTTCCTCTGACACCGCCTTCAATTACTTGTGCTTCAAAGAAACAAATTGTGGGCGTTTTGTATGTAACAATAACCCTTTAAACAATCAATAAGAGTCTAGCTCATAAGATTATGTAAATTTGAAATAATTTCATCTTAATTAACATCTTTATTTCATTTCATATTAAAACTCTTGAATATTAATTCAAATGCCGTGTAGCAGTTACAATTGTGACATACGGTTCATTTGACCAATCAACAAACTTTGCATATCACTATTTTCGATGTCACAGTTATACGTGTGTGCGTTTTTGACAATACAGGTAGTATACAGGTAGTATGTATTAATTGTACCCACGAAGCAATTACAATTGCTTCGTGATTGTACCCCTTTTGTACATCTGTTCTTTTAATGATGTGTTAGTGTTGTTACATATTTGTTAAGTGTATGAGACTATAATTTTCTGTTTTTCTTACTTATGCAGTACGTGTAAAAGGTGAATGTTCACAACTAACAACTATGTACTTGATAAGGATGGTGACATTTATCTTGAAAAACTATGTTTAGTTGTCAAATATGTGTTAAGATTTGTATTTTAAAATTTCAAGTTTCAGTCAATAATTATTTATCTCCTAAATATTTCCACAGGCAGTGTATTCATAATTTTTTTTTTGATTTCTTTAAAACAGTCAGCATACTTGATTTAAAAAGGCATTTAAAAGCACCATCCATCCAGTTACTTTCAGCTCGGAATGTAGATCCGACCGAGAAGAGCCAGTAAGTCTTTGGTTAAGTCTTTGGTTTTGGCACTTTTTAATATAATTTTAGTAGTGTTAGAGAAAATAATTTGGAATAGTTAATCTACGCGAAACTCAACGTAAAGTAAATCATATAAATGAATGGAAAATAAAAATTTTCATCTGTAATATAGTCGCTACAGGGTCCCGTGAAAAACTTTAATGTCTGTAAAATCACTTGAAGAAGATTGAACGTGTGACACGAAGCAATAAAAGTGTCATACCCTAAGGACGCAACATTGTATGCATTGAAACTTAATGAGAACGAGGCTAGTATTTAGAGACTTCGTATTAGACAACATTGTAAGAAGACAACTTTGGTCATTTTTAGTTTTACTAAATAAGGACTGACTTATTTATTTTATGTCTTCATTATTCTTTTATTTTTATGTATAAAGTGTGGTTTGGACTCTGAACTTGACTCTATTTACTATTTCCGTTACATTATATTTTTTTTATTTCATTTTGATGTCATGGGTATATTTTTATAACTTACTGGATATCTGCGAATCAGTGACAATAATAATTTTAAAACTTGTCTTTTTTATCATAATACCATATAAATTTTATTATTAATCGATTAAAATAATAGAAGCAGAATATATACTGGTCAGTTCTGGTTTATTTGTATTTCGTTTACTAACGACGTAATCTGTATTGTCTGTCAGTAAACTAAGTACTTGTATTTTACATATTATCTTTTTACATTATTATCATATTCCATAAGGGATGATTACATTACAGGATGCGATCAAACATGTAGATGACTCACATAAAATCGAATCAGAACCGTCCCGAGCCGGTGCAGAACCGCGGGCTAGTTGTTAATGTTTTAGTTTTAGTAATTAAATTGTAATAAAAATCAATAGATTATAGATTCTCTGACATAAAGAACAAATAAAGTACAATATAAATGTATAAAACTAAAAACTAAAATATGATAAATATAAAAGAAAAAAAAAGATACATTCGATATACCTAAACGATGATATTTATAATATATCTGGAATGAGAACTATTTATTTTTGTCGCAGGGGAATCCATTTACGGATGATATCCAGGATGCCCGGGTCGGCAGTCCTAGACCTATGTCGGACTCGGCACTTTGGGAGTGCAATACCGTACTAAACCCCTGCGGGAGCCTTCAGCCGCTTTAATTGGAGGGTCCCGGATCTGCAGGCAAAAGGAGCCCTCCAGCGACAGGCTGGCCTCGGCGAAAAGGCCAGACTTCTCCTCCATGGGGACTGTCCGGCTCAACCTTTGAACAGTCCCGACGACGCCGTGTCTAGCAGGACCGGGTTCTCATCCCGGCCCAACACGGGCACAGGGGCGTTACTGTAGGCGCATTAAGTAGCGCCTCCTACGCCCCCCCATTCCTCGCCCGCGGATGGAGGCCACGTCGGCGGCCTCCTCTCTTACCCGCTCGTCGGCCTCGGTCGATGATGCTCGGGAGCGACAAGTCCCCTCTGAGGACCGACGTCAGACCTTGACGCAGCGCCGCCCTCGAGCACACCTCGAGGGTGTGCTAGGCAGAGTCCACCACCGCGCCACAATTGTGACATTCAGTCGTCGGCTCCCTCTGGGCCGTCCGACACAGGTAGTCACCAAAGCAACCGTGCCCGATGAGAACCTGCCTCTGACGGAAGGTGAGGGGCTTGCTTTTTCGACGCATCCACCGCTCAAGGACCGGGCGAATGGCAACCGTTACGCGTGTGCCGTACGATTGCCCCGCCAGGTCCTCTCTCCACCTCCGCATTAGAGCTTCCTGCCCTATTCGACGCACCCGTAGGATCCCGTCCAACGAAGGGTTTTCACCAAGAGTAATTAGTACTTCCTACCTTCCTGTATGGAGCTAGTACACGGACGGCCCTTGAGATGTGGCTTACTGTGGCTATATGGGCTGTCCATCTCACTAACTTTTCCATTTTAAAAGAGTAGTTTTACTGTACCAAAAAAAGGACTTTCGGCGATTTAGGAAATGCGAATCCTCTCAAGATTTTTGGCCATATCATCCGCAATGAAAACTCTTTGGAGCGGTAATTGGTGTAGGGAAAAGTAAAGAGCTAACGTTCTAGCTGCTGATCACTCAGAAGGTGGACGGACCTCATTAAATCCTCAACAAAGTGGTGACTCAACAAAATCTCATACGATGTGCCCAATGCCACAGATAGAGAGAGATGGAGAAGTCTTGCAACAGCCGCTACCAAGTTCGTAGTGCACTAAATATAGGAGGATATGATATTCGATTTTCATAAAATCAGTTTTTAGGAAAAAAACAAAAACTGACTTCAGGAGTATACCTTACCTACATGTACAAACTTGAACTAAAAAGTAGAAAATAATATTTTAATTACTTTAAAACAAAGAGTATTAAAGGATGATCAACGAAATTATCGATACTTATTTATTTACAATTTATGATCAGTTATTTTTTGATAAGACGAAGCCGGTTAAAAAGTAATGTACAGATTCGCATAATATACAATAGCTGGATCGGAGCAAGAACAAACGACCGCCGAAATTATAGCGCTTTGCCCCGAACGTGTGGCGGTCACGACAAGGATACGGCACGGTCAAAAATAATAAGTTTCTTCAAAAATCTGATCAAAATGACACCGGCACACAAAAATAAAAAAGTTGTCAGTACTCGCCTAAATTGCCGATTTTCGTCATTTTTTTCGGTTCTTCAAAGTTTTCTCGAAAATTTGACGGTGTACGGGTCAAACAGACCTCAAATTCGGATTCAGCGGGTCGAAATACATAGAGATATATGGGTCCCGTCAAAAGTACTGACAACTTTTTTTGTTTGTGTGCCGGTGTGATTAAAGATATTTGATCGTGCTCTATCCGTAAAACGACCTGGTCCCGGCGTAGTGTAATGTGAATCATTCTTAAAAAACCGTTTGGTGAAGAATACTTGAAACGAAACACTACGGCATCTAATCCACCGTTGTACTCGAACAATGTAGCATGATAGTAACAATAGTATATCCCATTAGAACGTAACCGCAAGGCAAAGTAGTCTTATCTACGAATTACTGCGGCTCGTCATTGACGACGTCTCCATACTTCGTTATCTATCACACGCCGATTCTTGAGGTAAGAACTAATACCTAAGTTCTCATATGTGACCGAATCCCTTTGATCTTTACTTTATCTCTAATCCTAGTCCGCTTTCGACGTTCAATTTTGTATTAGAATATTATATTTAATAGTATATTACGTCACTAGGGAGGGAAGTGTTAAATTCCAATCCGCATCTTTGCAAATAAAATTCGGGTTGCAATGTAACACTTCCCTCCTGTGTGACGTATACAATTTTTTATACCGCTAGGATCGAAAGTTTGGTTGTAATTAAAATAGATAAAATAGTAATTGTTAGGTTTTTAAATTAATTTACTCATACATGATATTCTCGATGATGTCTTGTATTACTATTGCGTTGTTATAACATCTATATAAGCTAATGAAATTAATTCAATAAGTGAAAAATAAGATGAAATAATGAAATGAAAATAATAAGAGATTAGTGTTATTCTGTGTCAAATACGAATTATTACAAGCAAAATTTTAAAATAAACTATGCGTTCTGTCAAAACTTTGACATTTAAAACAATATTATGTTTGCATCGGGACGAAAGTAGACGCATGCACTCAAATTACTCATCATTTGGCTGGGAAGAAATTAGGCACTTTCGTCCCTAAAATTACAATCGAAAATCGAACTTTCGATCCAGGTGTTATAAAAAAAATTTAAATTGCAAACATGTCCATTTTACCAGATAATACAAGTCAGTAAAATTTATATTATTCATAATATAAGCTCAATAAAGAATGCGAGTTTCGTAAAACGAAAAAATTGGAATGAAGGAATGAACGAAATTGTATTTCCTAAATTCACGTAAACAATCGTTTGGACTCACTTTGCTGCCATAACATACACTAGAACAGGCTCATGTTGTGTGTCGCATACCAACGGTTCGAGCAACAAGTGAACTCTGTCTCTTTCGTTTTGCGCAATTTTAGGCTGCTCTTTATTAGCAAAAACTATTATACAAAGATTTTCAATTATTCAAACGAAAATGGAGCTATTAATTTTTTTAATAAATTTTATCCATATTTTTATTAGATCACTATAAAAACGCCATAGAAATTGATCCAACGACACCCAAGAAACTTAAATAAATAACAAATCGCTCTTCAGAAAACTAATGACGTTATGTTCAAGATCAAATATAAGCTTTCCGTCAAATGTGTTCCAAACCAAAATTTTAATAAAATTCAATTGCATTTAAAAGTGCTCTAAAGAATTGAAACTTAAAAGTCGTTAGCTTCTCTACGTCTTTCAACATTATCTGTTGCATATGCTCCTGGGGGCAATGCATTGCGATTATTCCGTCTTTTAGAATGTTCCGAACATTTTAACTGGAAGACGCGCGGTCGTTATGCAGACATGTCTTGCAGGGTTTGCAATGTAACATGATAAATTGACGCGAAGACAAATTTCTTTTTTATTTCTATATTTTGTGTTTACTACTAATAGGTACACATGGTTACAATTGGCTTACTAACATAGTTGTAATTGTTTACTAAAATATTCCAAAAAGGGATATCTTTGGGAGAACTGCATCAAGTTGGAATAAGCTTAATTAAGTTTAGGTTAGGGGTTTTTAGAAAATTTGTCGAATTAAGTTATTTGATAAGATGGAGAGTTGTGGTAGAGGTAATGTATTTATAGATCACTCATAACACGAATTAGCGCAGAGATGAGCGAAAGTACCTAAGTCAACATCTTCATTGCCAACTTGATATCCAAGAGGATAGAGAGAGGACCGTCTAGAATTTAAACTGTACTAGAATTTTCTGCCTTAATAACATAAAGCGGTAAATTTTGTACGTTTGTGTAAGATTAAAAATTAAACTTATTAATTAAATTACATTAACTAAAATTACGATTATTAATTAATTGATCAAATCTATACAAATAATAAATCTGTTAAAACCTCCGTTTTATTAGTACACTATATATCATCAAGAATAAATTTTAATAGCGCGTTTTTTTTTGTATCAGCGCCATTTCTTATCGTTTTTTTCTGTGTTCACGTATTACGTAAAAAGTACAAAACCAGTGTAAATAACTTTAATACATAAAAATTAAACATAACTCACAGTATAATTTAGTTTTTGTTTCATTGTAATTTAATTTAAAAATAAATATTTAAGAAAATAGAAATAGGTACCTACGCCGCCAACGCCATCTGGTCTAAGGAATCTTAAAAACTCACAAAACTTATTTTTGAGTTATTATTTTGTTAAACTTAAAAGTTTACTAAATATGTCGGATAGGAATAGAAATCGTTTTAATATTTTAGATAAACATAATTTTCAATTAATATACTATTATGTTAAATATTAATTATGTTAAATGTCACTAAATATAAAAACGATATTCTACCATTATACGATAGATGGCGTATGTAGATGATAAAAAATATAAATTTATAATTTTTAAAATTTTAGTTAAATACTCGTGCGAAGCCGGGGCGGGCCGCTAGTTAATATAATAAAGCTGCAGTGTTTGTTTGTTTGTTTGAACACGCAAATCTCAGGAACTACTGGTTCGAAATAAAAAATTCTTTTTGTGTTGGATAGCCTATTTACCGAGGAAGGCTATAGGCTATATAACATCACGCTACGACCAATAGGGGCTGAGCAATAATAAGAAATGTTACAAAAACGGGAAAAAATAATCTTTTTTGAGAGCTTCCGTTGCGTCCTTTATTTCTCTTCTTGAGATATTTTTAACTATAGTTCCACTTTTAAAGTAAATATAACATCACTCTTTTACTGAGAATTTCCGAAAAATAAAAAAGCTCAATAATACGTTGAACGACCCAGGAATCGAAACTGAGACCCCTTGCTCGACAGTAACGCTTGCGACCACTCGATCAACGAGGCGGGTACCTACTCTTAAAGTAAAAATTGTTTAAAAATATTTAAGTACGTTTTTCCCTCAAATTAACGCGGGTGAAACCGCGGGGCACAGCTAGTATCACATATTTTATATTACAAAAAAGAAATACATGTTATTATGACGCTAAAGTTTGGAAATGCCTATATAATTTTAAGGCATTTTTAAACTGTAGCATCACGCTAAGAAACTCCACAATTGGTGCAATGTGACGAGTGACCTTTTCAACTATATTAATTTAAATACTTAAAAAAATATAGAAATTTATTTAGAAAATTTAATAAAATAAAATAATAAATGCACTGAAAACTAACACACATTGAAATTAAAATGGTTAAATGTGAATGCTTTTAGAAATTATTCTGTAATACAACTATCACAATGGCCGTGTCTAGGGCTATAGAGACGTAATTGGTGCTCGAGTTCGCTATTGCTTACAAATTGTACTCCTAGAATTCAATTGCTCGCTTTATATTGAATAATTGTGCATGGGTTTTGTCTAATAGATGTTGAATAGGACCTTCCAAAATATAATGATTGAAAACCGACTGTGTGAAATTTAATTTGTGTACTAGGTTAATATGACATCTTTCATTTTTCCATTTATAATGATTGACTGAAAGGGTTTAAAGATCTATACATATAATAAAATGATAGAAAAGTCAAAACTGTACATTGAATATTTTTTTAAAAGAATACTTGGGGTGTGATCTACAATCGATACCGAAGCCAAAAATATAGTTTTTAGAATTTTTGTCTGTTTGTCTGTTTGTCTGTATGTATGTCCGGGATAAACTCAAAAAGTACTGCATGGATTTACTTCAAATTTGGCACGAATATTATTAAGAAGTCGGGTCATAACATAGGCTACATATTATCACGCTATCACCTACGGGGAACGAGCAGTGAACCTTTATTTCTTCAACGCATTCTGTAACAGCGTGTAATCTAACGACGCATATTTGAATGTTGTTATTATGTTAATAACTTAATAACCATGCTATAAGCTATCTTCACACTATAAAAATCACGAAATATAAGTAACTTAGGCTGATAAACATAATGAATGTAAGAATGAATGTAATATAAGAAATGAATATAAGTAGTATCAAGACAATTTTAGAGCAGCGCCATCTATGAGATTTCAAAAACATCAAGTCGAATTACATGTGTAAACCCTTTTTGGATATAAATAACTTAAATTTGATCATGTTAATAGTTGTTTATAAAAGTCATAAATGGAGTTGTGCATTTTAATAAAAATTGTATCGTTGATTCGTTTCAGAGATGAGCAAGACGATTTAAAAAAAAATTGTTTATATAAGTTTTAAGCTGCTTCATCTATGTCTTATAAAATTCATCGAGTTTTTCTGTATGTAATAACAAACAGAACTCAAAAAGAACTGCATAGATGTATAACAAAATTTAAACTTGAAAACGGCACGCTATTGCTGTAAGCAATTTGAGCTAAATAACGAAGAAAGAGGAAAATTAAGCATGCCATATATATCATAAAAATAAGAAATGCTTATGCTTCTCCGGAACCTATTTCCTTCAAAGTTGTGTAATGGGACCCGTCTTAAAGTCATCTCACTCCACAGACACACCATTGAGGCGGAAATTCTTACGGGTTGTGGCGTCGGCGAAGCAGTATTTATACCACGCATTCCCCTCATACCTCATAACTTCCCGTTCCAGTTCAAGCGCGTACAGTTCCCCGTGAGTGTTTGCTTCGCGATGACCATCAATAAGTCGCAGGGGCAGACACTGAGGGTAGCTGGTGTTGACCTCAGGACGAGCTGCTTCTCACACGGGCAGCTGTACGTCGCTTGTACCCGCATCACCAGTCCTGACTCTCTTTACATTTTGGCTGCGGAGAGCCAAATTACTAATGTTGTTTATCGAGAAGTCCTATAAATATGTATTTTTACCCTATTCTGTATTCCTTATTTATTATTTTCTCCATCCGTTTCAGTCACAACTTATGACTTAATTCAGCAGAATCACCATAAAGTCATTTATTCAAAGCAGGCTAAAAATAAGCACTTTTTGAAAGTCAATTTTACAAAAGACAGTCTCCCTCTGTTACTGTACTTTCTGTAGATATGAAATGTAAAGAAGAAACGGGTAAATGAATGTTATTTTAAAAGGTATAATCGTAGGTATTTTTGGTGCTATAGCGTTCACGCAGACGCCGTCGCGGGCAGCAGCTAGTGTGAAATAAGAGATAACTTTTTATGTAGTAGTTCTACCAGTTTTGAAGCTAAGAGCGTATCTGTTACAAACTCTCGGTTTCTTGATTAGAAAATAAGAATTGCTAGTTTTTAAAGTATTTTTTAAAATTTACTTCTAAGGAACCGAAAAAATTTATTTGTAATCTAAGTTAAAATTAAATCTAATTAAAATTAATATTTTTATAACTTAAAATATTCGCGAGCAAAGCTACGGGCAATAGCTACTATGCGTATTTATTTTTGTCAAATAATATTTAATTACACTTATATTATATACACTTAATTACAATTAAGTGATCAAAATCTGGCAATCCGATGAGAGGTTGCCAGCGAGACTAATTTAAATAAGTGGTCGTATTACTAATGATAATCTAAATATAATTCATTTAAATATCTGTACATCTTATTGATTGATTTTGTATTGGATGATTTTAATTTAATTAAATAATTTTTGTCCGAAAAATGTCAATCAAAGTTATTAAGTTACATTATCTTTAATTGATCTCAGTTAGTTTCGCATTTATTAATCTAATTTACTATTTACGAATATTATAAATGTGAAAGGAACTCTGTCTCAATGTCTGTTACATTTATCGCTAAGTAATCAAATTTATATATTTCTTTATAGATATTTGGTGATAGTTGGTGATGTATAGTAGTAGGTTCATAGAAAACGTTTTGTCGCTAAAAACAAAAAGGGAGAGATACTTTGAAGGATACTTTGAATTGAAAAAGATCTCGTTTTTGAGATATGATGACAGCATAACCTTGGGTTATTTGGATTATTTGGTATTTTTTATTATAATTATTACATAATCTAAAATACCATCTCATAACTAAGGCTATTAAAATTCTACCTTAGTACCATTCATTTAGTACCATTTTTATATTAAATAGTCCATTTCACTTATCTATCTATAATTATAATAAAATTGTAACAGTACCAGTTCCGATCATTAAAGATATTTTAAAAAGTTTTTTTGGAGGGCATTCTATTATCAATATTGAAGGCAACACTGTAAATTTTGTCTATCTGTCCGTCTCTCTGTCTGTCTAAGACTTTACCATCGCGCACAAAACTACTGAATGAATTCAAATGAAACTTGTTACGATGTAAGTTGAAACTGCTGGCTAGGACACTGGCTACTTTTCCCGAAATTTAGTACGGTTCCCTTGGGAGAAAGTTTAAAAGTCAATACGTATCTCTAGTCTTTTATATTTCATTAAAAGTTACATAAAGTATCAAATACAAATAACACAATAAAAAGAGGCTTAAATATTATTGAAATATTTTCAGTTATATAACAAAAAAAATTAAAAATGCGAATGTCTATCGTTTTTATCTAACTTGACAATCAAACTCTACTCTATCCGTCAGATACCACTATTTGCAATTTGTGAAACCAAAACTTGTAGTACATTAGTTTCGGTGAAATAGGCGGTAAGGACATGTTTTCCTCGTCTGATAGTCTATCAGTAACTTATATGTAAGATAAACTTTATCAGGAACCCGTGAAATTGGCCGTTTAACTATTGTTTTATGAAATAGTACATACTTTTTAGGCCTGGGTGATACAGAAACAGGAACATATACAGCTTTGCCAGGTCCGACGGTCCGCGGCTTACGATTAGCTCAGAGACTCTTAGGTAATATAAATCTCAAATTTGGGAAAGATACATAAACAAGTAAATAATGCCAGTAACTTGATAAAATGGTGGGTAAAATGTAAAAAAAAATCAACCCAGTGTTTTTTTTTCATAACTACGTTCTTCCATTGGCAGAGATTTTGTTTACATTAATTTAGTTTCGACTCTTTCATGCTAGTTCTCGCTTTCATGCTTCATACCAATTTTCTTCTTTCATTCATCATCTTTCGCAGATCAGGGTGGGTTCCCTCCCTACTCTGAATTTACTATTTCTTATTCTTTATTTCTAATTTGGGTAAATAATTGTGGAGGTCGTGGTCATATTTTATTTTACATTAATTACGTTTTGTTATTTTACTATTTTACAGGTGATAACAATTATAATTCGGCTTACAAGATATGAACTTATCTTAATCTAATTTTATACTTATATTCCTACTATTTATTCCTACTATATATTTTACGTTTTACTTATATTCCTACTATTTATTAAGTTTTACAATAAAGAATTACATCTAAATTCTTAGGCTAATATATACAACCCAGTGTTTGACTAGGGAAACAAATAAATTGTAGTGTATTTTTTCATGTCTATCTCATATATCTCGTGGTAGTGGGTACTGTTGGATGTACTATTCAAAAATGAGCTAAGTCCCAGTATACAAACCTTTTTTATTTAGGGATTTTTTTGCAAACGGTTAATGTTTAAAATGCTAATATATGTCAGTCGAATGTCCACATTTATCACAAAAGCTAAATAAAATTGCTTTTGAATATTAGAAAAAAAAAAATGACGAAACTATTGGATAAATAAGGATCTTATCGATGGAATAAGTCAAAGGAACTTTTTATGGACGCAATACAAGAACGATCCTAGCAATGAGTATATAAAAATAAATTCTATTCAAAGTGAGTTGAAACAGCTTAGTTGATACATAGTACAAAGGATTTATACTATTACAAACTATTTACAAATAACGCAAAGAATCCAAAAAATACCTGGACCTTAGGTAATAAATTATAAAGTAATAAAACAGGACAAAGTTGTGCTCACTTCAAAATTAAAGTAACATCAAAAATAAGTTCTGATATAAACGATATTTGTAACGTTTTTAACAAATATTTCGCAATAGGTTCCCTCTAAGCAAAAAAAAATATATATATACCACAACATCCTACACCCGATTCATACAATCAATGAAATAACAATCGTGAAATTCTAACATTCAAACAATGTAGTTCCTGTGAGATTGAAAAACTTATAGGGAATCTAAATTCGATTGCTACTACTGGTATAGACAAAATTAGCACAAAAGCTTAAATTTTTAATGGAATTTAATATCAAAAAGTCTGGCACACTGTTTTAACAAGATTATGGTTATGTCTAAAGGAATATTCCCAGACTCATTAAAGATTGCATAAATAACACCTATACACGATTTGTATCTGGTTCTTTAACGGCCGTTTTCAATAACCTATCTATCGTTAGTTTAGCCTACTAAAGATAGACAGATCTATCCTTTTACCCTTACTTGCATTCCAATAACCTACCGATTGATAGGATTTCCTATCGCCGTTGTCTATCTACCGACGGGAGGTCGGATAGCCGAATGGAGACAGAGCGTTCATACAAATTTCTCTTACTTGCGTTTCAATAAAAGTTTTATGTTACTCTCCGGTAGGCGGAGCTAACTTTTGTAACGTTGTTTACTATCTGTTGTCTGTCTGAAACGTTATAAAAACTCGGATAAACTGGAGGGTCACAGCTGTCTATCCTTTATAGCAGGTAGTAAAGTTCTATCCTTGATTGTGAAACGCAAATTATGGATAGATAATATATTACTGTAGATCGCAAGTAGCAATCCATCCGTAACTGTGGTTAGCTTATTGAAAACGGCCGTAAAAGACCCAGAAAATTATCGTCCAATATCTGTAATATCCGTTCTCTTAAAAATTTTAGAAAAAATAATTCACAGCCGCATGGCTACGTATTAGAACTCTTTTGATTTTATATGTGAACGAAAACATGGCTTTAGAGCTAGAAGTAACAGTATTGCTGCAACTGTAAATCTGATAACAAAAATAAGACAGAACCTAGATATAAAGAACATAGCTTTGGGCGTATTTATTGAGTTTAAAAAAAGCCTTTGACAACGTAAGTCCTAAGAAATAGATTACAGATCGTCAAGATTGGTGACATCCAAAGTAGTGCATTGCCTGTCACCTGTGGAGTCTCACAGGGCTCAATTTTGGGACCGCTTCTATTTTTAATTTATGTAAATAATATTGCAACTTTGAAACTCAATGGTCATCTAACTTTGTATGCAGATGACACCTGTTTTATACTGGTAGTAACATAAATGACATAATTGCTCTAGATGTTCTACATAAATGGTTCTTTCACAATCTTTTAACTATTAACGCTTCCAAAACTTGTTACATTGTATATAAAACTAAAAATAAAATAAAATAATTAAAATACTTTTTCGATATCCACCTTTGACATCAACAACTAAACTTTATAAAGAAACAAATGTTATGAACGTACAACAACTTTATGTATATAATTCTTGCATTTTTATAAGAAAAATTATTATTAGTTAATCCATAAATTCTAATTTGACTTTTATAAAACAAAGCTGTAAACGTAGCAAGTGGTAGACCAAGCTTACTAGTTCTCCCAAAAGTTAGAACCAAATTTGCTAAAAAATATTACTTTCGATGAAGCACAACTTTATATACAACTAGCGGCCCGCCCCGGCTTCGTACGGGTATTTAACTAAAATTTTAAAAATTATACATTTATGTTTTTAATCACCTACACCTGCGTCGATACTGGAAAATATTTTATAATAGACCGATTGAGTGACAGATTTATTATATCTATATATATAGATATTACGGATGAAACATTTGAACTGTTTTTTTTATTAATTATTTTCTCATTGATGAATACCATATATATACAATAAGTATTATTCCCGACGAAGACAAATCCAAAAACACAAAAATCGTAAAAATCGTTCCACTCGTTCTCGAGTTATAAACGGTGTAACTAACACGACTTTTTATATATATATATATATATATATATATATATATATATATATAGATTACAACTTATATAGCTATAACCAACCAACTTTGTACAATCAACAAACAAATAACGACCAAATATTTTAAATTTTAACAACGAACAAACAATCAAGACCGTAGTACCCTAAAGTATTTAATTAAATGCAAAAAAGAAAAACAGTTTTCTAAATACGGGCGAGTGTCATTCATTCTTTTGGCCGAAGTTTTGGTCAGCGCGATTCAGAAAATTATCTGCGCCATCTATCGTATAATTGTAGAATATCGTTTTTATATTTAGTGACATTTAACATAATTAATATTTAACTTAATAGTATATTAATTGAAAATGATGTTTATCTAAAATATTAAAACGATTTCTATTCCTATCCGACATATTTAGTAAACTTTTAAGTTTAACAAAATAATAACTCAAAAATAAGTTTTGTGAGTTTTAAAGATTCCTTAGACCAGATGGCGTTGGCGGCGTAGGTACCTATTTCTATTTTCTTAAATATTTATTTTTAAATTTAATTACAATGAAACAAAAACTAAATTATACTGTGAGTTATTTCTAATTTTTATGTATTAAAGTTATTTACATTGGTTTTGTACTTTTTACGTGATACGTGAACAAAGAAAAACACGATAAGAGATGGCGCTGATACGAAAAAAAAAAACGCGCTATTGAAATTTATTCTTGATGATATATAGTGTATTAATAAAACTGGAGTTTTTAACAGATTTATTATTTGTATAGATAAATTTATCAAAGCTAACCTAACCTAAAAAAAAAACCTATAGCATTTAAATAGATTTTACAAGTTTACAAGTAATAGTAAAAACATTTAATAGGTTGGGAAAAAGTCCTTTCGTATTTTTATGTATAAAATTGAATACAAACCTTTTTGATTATACTGTTTGTATCTCTTTACTGTCCGTCAAAATGAGTGAATCTAAAGAAGAAATTCGATACATTCTTAAGTTTTATTACGAAATAAAAAATAAAAATATGCTACTCAAGTCGCGAAAAAAAAAAGTGACGTTTACGAATATAATGCAGTGTCAGTAACAGTAGCAGAAAGCTGGTTCAAGCATTTTCAGTCTAGAAATTTTGACGTCAAAGATGTAGCTCGCTCTGGTCGTCCTCATACAGATAAAGTTGATACCATCTTTGAAAAAGTAGAGTAAAATCGGCATATTAGTAATCACGACATAGCTGAAGAACTGAGGATTGTCCACAAAATAGTTTTTAACCATTTGAAAAAGTCTGGCTATACAAAAAAGCTCGATTTTTGAGTGCCAAACGAGCTCACTGAAAGAAACTAAATGAATCGTGTAATAATTTGCGATTATCTATTGAAACGTAAAGAAACTGAACCATTTTTTTAAAAGTGGATCGCCTGTGACAAGAACGTGTGAAAAAGATCATGGTTAAAGGGTAATCAAGATTTACAGACTGTAGCGAAACCCGGATTGACACGGAATAAGGTGATGCTGTGTGTACGATGGGATTGGAAGGGCATCATTCATTACGAGCTTTTACCACCTGGAAAAACCATCGATTCGGATATCTACTGCCAACAACTAATGAGACTCAAGTAAGAAATTGAGAAAAAAAATTGCTGAAATCGATCACCAGAAATCCAGGAATGATCTTTCATCGTGATAACGCCAGACCACACACGACTTTGGCCACGAATCAAAACTTGAGAGAGCTTGGTTGGGAAGTGTTAATGCATCCATCATATACTCCTGACCTTATGCCCTCATATTTTCACTTGTTTCGGTCTCTTTAGAATTGTTTAGGTAGTCTTAGGTTAACATCAAGAGACGGTTGTCAAAACTGCTTGTCGCATTTTTTTTAAATCAAGAATCCCAAGATTTCTATAGGAACGGGATTATGTCACTACCTACAATATGGCAACAAGGTATCGAATTTTATAATTAAATATAATTACACTTTGAAACAAAAGTCTAGAATTTATATAACTATAAAATACGAAAAAACTTTTCTATCGACTTAATATTACATTTTTATAAGTATATACTCGTATACAGACGTTATAAACAGTAATAAATATTACCAGATCAAAGTTTTCGAATGGTTTCAATTTAAACTTTATTATTATAGAGATTGTAATCCATCGTTAAATTAATGTGAACTTAAATGTTTTATTAGCGGTAAAACATTACCATTAAGGCGTCCCTTAATATCTATGGTAGCGTTACTATCTATCCTTTACCAAATGTGGCGCGCAATCTTAACCACGTTAAATTTCGGTATTCACGTATAGTCTGTCAGTTTACAGATTATTAAACGATTATATTTACTACAGCTATGTACGATTACGTATTGTTTTATATCAACTCGTTTTCATATTATTAACAAATTAGCGAAGTTTTATAGCCATCATTTTTTTTTTAAACAAATTCTTTACTTCTATTATAAGTAGGTATACATAAATATTTTTATTTACAATGATACCATTATTTTCAACCGTCATACATTTTATAATGCTAAAATCATCATAGCCCTGTTTGATTGGTAATGGAAACGTGCCTTAGTTTAAAAGGGGTATAACGATATTAGCTTTACTGACAAGATACAAGACAACTGCTGAGATTTGAGAACTTCATCTATTAGTAACATTTCATGAATTATTGTACCGTTTGTCTATTTGTTATTTAAATAATATAAGGTATAAATTTAATTCAAATTTATAATCATAAATTAATTAGTTTTCACACTAAATTGTTGGCATTTTTTAACAAATAATAAAGAAACAAAAAAGAAAACTTTTAACTGCTGTAGAATCCGATAAATACATGACATGAATGAAGAATTTTTTTAAGTTATTGTATTCTTTTTTTTTGTTTTTTTTTTTTTATTTGACATAAAATATAAAAAAATCAGTACTTTATATACTTGAACACCATACAATTGTTAACATTTTATATCATTTACACTGATGGAAAGGGTCAACGTTTATCTTTCAAACTATAAATATTTAACTTTAGAGCTTTTACAATCACAAGAAACAATTTAAATTTACATAACAATAATTGATTATTTATATA
The DNA here is from genome assembly GCA_036937285.1 of Euphydryas editha. Classification (NCBI taxonomy): domain Eukaryota; kingdom Metazoa; phylum Arthropoda; class Insecta; order Lepidoptera; family Nymphalidae; genus Euphydryas; species Euphydryas editha. The sequence continues at coordinate 8,587,453 of JAUPFZ010000007.1, forward strand.
TATAACTCCCTGAATATTTATTATCTTTTAGTTTGAGTGATAGAAGTGACATTTAGAAATTGTCGTACGACCTTAGCACTACCTGAGTTAAAGCTTCTTTACATCAAACGGCATAACAAATTCATACATAATGTATAAACGGCTTAATGGAGCTGGCATGAGGTCAGGCCGACTTGGCATTAAGAGCTTTCGGTGAGGCTAGAGGGTGGGGGAGGGACCAAAGTGAATATTATAACAGGATAATAATAATATTCCTTGTTTTCCAGCTGCTAAATAAACAGTTGTGGCTCGGTCCTGCTTTGCGAGGAAAGGCTTAAGGTACAACCGAGATTCACTAGTCGAAGAGACTTGCAGTCGTTTGCCAAAAACGCTTATTTCCATGAAATAGAGCTCTTTGGTTCTTAAAAGGAGCCTGTGACAGACATAACTTGAAATTATCTGAAATTTGTGTTGAGTATTTCAAATATTTTATGTATTTTTAGTAGTTGGTACACTAAGGTTACATTTTTAAAACAATGTGACAATTTTTGTATTTTGTAAGGTTCTATACTAATCTGCCAAGAACACAATTTTATGGTAAAGACATAATAATACAACACAATAGCTAATATTTTTCTGAAATAAAAAAGATATATATACCTATATATGCCTTTATCGAGTTGTGGGACTGGGTGATTCCTTATTAAAATTGAAATTAGCTTTCATGTCTTTTAAAAACATAATAAACATTATGTAATTGTTAATAACTTTAAACGTTAAAGGTACATTTTACGCTCGAGGACAAGCAAAAATTAATTTCCCAGCTTAGCATTTGAATAAACGTAAGATCGTTGCGTCGAGAGATAGATTTACATAAGTTGTTACGAAACTCTCGAGGTAAACGTAGCATTAGACTGCCGCTAATTGTACTCTTATTATCTCGCTACGAGAGTACCGAAATTGGAGCCGCAATTTGATGTATTTTATATTTATAATACAATACAAAATGTACGAAAATATTTTTATATTCTTGATTCATTTTGTTATTTTTGCCGCGAAGTATAGAACTTAAAAAAAAAAAAACTAAGTATCTTAAGAAATGTAAATGTAAATTCTTTCATAATAATAGCCCTAAGAGTATTTACATCTAATTACAGAAGAATAATATTAAGTTTTTTTACGAAAAAAATAATTAATTTGGGAATCTACTATTTTGTACGTAAAAATATTAAATGCTTGAAAATAGTAATACATGTTATTGTACATGAAAGTTCTACATTAATAATAAGCAACACTCTTCGTTTATCTAGTAAAGCGCTTAAACATAAAGTATTTAATTAAGGGCTAGATTTTTAAAATAACTCCTGCAACAATTTTAATCTAAGCATAATATGAATCGCGGTATCTTCCAAGTGAATGCACCAGTTAAGTACCAATTATAAAGCTTCCTTTGTAAAGAAAGTCCATTGTACACTTTATAAGAAAATCGCCTCGCGTATTTCTTAAAGTTGCTACTTACAAACATGGTTTAACTTATCACAATGTCATTTACAGTAGGAATTTACAATACAGTGTAAATACTTTCATTCTGAAATAAGGTCGTATGAAATAGGCCTCGGGATGGCCCTAAGTAAACCTGCTTTTGAGCAACAACGGCCACAATGTACGTTGAAACCAAGTTTGGACCGTTGGACAATTTCGCCGAGGGCCAGACAAACATTCATATTTAATTCTACTTCGCCTTTGAACTTGCCTATTAGCAAACAGTCCTACCAAGGACTGATTTTGCATAAGATTAAAACTTTACGATGTTAATGTTTTAAATATTCAAATACCTTTGATCTTTATGTTATTGTTTTTTCATAAAAAATAATTATTTAAACTTTATTTAAACATCTCTTTTAAGTGAAATGAATACATTTTATTCATTAATTAACGTTAACACGCAAGTCGCAACACATGTTTGAGTATTAATAAATATTCAACTTTAAACAATGTCAACTATAAATAGACGTACCGGTCTAGATTTCTTCTACATAATCCTAAAATATTCATGCTTTTTTACCATTTTTGATTTCTTTACCATTCATTAAAAAAATATAATTATTAATTTTTTTTTTAAATTTGCAAGCGTTAAAATCTTTAAAAAACTGATAACCACACCTATAAATAAACTGAAAAGTCTAAGAGATTAACATAAAATTTAAAAAATAATAATTTAAGTCAAATAGGGTGCGTACTTTACGGATGCGTAAACGTATCTACTGTCTAACAAGTGAAACGTCGTATTGTCTTCTACAGGTGACTGGTAAGTCACTATCAATATTTAAGGAGAATACTCGGTACATGATTCTCATTCGAATTATGTAAAAAAAATAAGTAAATATTAATAAACTTTTCAGTAAAGTTACTCAACAATTATCTAATTATTTACGCGTCGTTTGGACATCCTAGCAGCTAGCTGCACTTTCGACACAAAACAGGTAGTTTACCTATGTCCAAACGCCGCGACGTGTTAACAGGGTAGCAGGATAAACAAGCATGATCCAGTCCCCCTTAATACTTTAATCCTGGCTTAGGATAGGTAAAAATACAAAGATATTTTACTCGTTTAAGCAACAAATTTGTTGACTAGGTAAATGATGTCAACTTTGGCAATTTTTAGATGTGAATAAGCGGCACAGTGCAACACCTGTGCACGTGCCGCCGGCATGACTGGAAAAGTGTCAACGCTTCATTTATTTGAATTGAAATTTATGAAAATTTGGTCAAAAATTAAGTATCTATTTTTTTTTACATAATTCGAATGAGAGTCATGTACCGAGTATTCCCTTTAAATTTTGATAGTGACTAACCAGTCACTCTGTATATTTATCTATTACTATTTAAAAAGATCTCTATGGTAGTGTCTAAATTTTTTAACATTCTAGTACGAATTTAAGTAAGCTTACAGTTTGGGATATAAACAATTTTTTGCGAAATAAATTAAATTAAATTTTAGATACAGTTTAAAAGTCTTAAGAAAATATGCACAACAAAGTTAAAAAACATTGTGATTTAAATATTCAAAGTATTCCTGACAAATTATTTTGTGCTAAAATCATATCCACAACTAATGAAGGCTCAAGTAAAATTCTAAATCATTCATATGCCCCAAGAAACCTCCTTTGCCATAGACTCAAATTTTCATTTTCATTATTGAAAAGATTACAAAAGTATCATTGTTATTTTCTGAACTAAAATTTTATATGATAATACTCATTAATATTAATATTCATATTTGTAATGTAAGAAAATGATTTTGTGTTCGCTTGGATTATTTAATATAACGTAGAGATTATTTTCGATGGATAAAAGCGACGGTGTGAGAATATCGACGCTCACACTAAGCGGATAAAATATAAAATATATTTTCGAAGTTTCGTAGATGCGTGATAGCATGTATTATTAAAAATTTCAAACTAATTCTGTACTCGACATTCGTTATCGCGACGACACATTAACTTGCAACCCTTCGTGTTAATCTAAATATTCTATTTTGTTTGTGAACGTAAATTTGTGCAAAAACACGGTATGTGGTTACCCAGCAGCTCTGTTTCAATGTAAAGGGTAAAAAGAGACTGCATTAAATAACAAACAACATAATAAATTCCGTTTTTAATTTTGTAATTACGCGTTAGGTCCTATGATTTTACTCCAAGCTAAATGTATTTATAATGAAATCCTTAATTAATACATTTATTATTCTCTATGAAATATCTAATTTACCTTAAAAATATACTATATACGAGCAGTCATTTATCTTTAATTTTTTAACAGAATCATGAATCTTATTCAACTAAACTTAATAAGCGACGATCAGTACAAAATAAAGAGTAATACAATTATTGATCTCACTTGAGTACACAAGATGGGCAACACTGTACAGTACAATGTACACTGGATATCAAATTCTCTCCATACCTGTGTATTTTTATCAAATAGATTACTAAATTCATTTATTGTTTCGGGTATGTAATGTCTGTAAACGTTCCACTGATATAAAAAGGCCTTTTTTCTATTAAGGAGAAAAATTAGAGCTTACTCGGCTTCGTTGCTCCACTGAGTATTAGCGAAGATACTATTTATTATACATATCACGAAATTTTTTCTATAACTTACAAGTTATTTCAAGACGTTTTTCTTCATAAATAATTTTAACCAAATTTACAGTTAGATTTACCATTACCATTTAGATTACACATGAATTTTTGTAACCATCCTTCACATCTTACTGACGCTTAATGTCTCAATTCTCGGTTCTCTAAAATAAAAACTACACAATTAGAATAATCAATATGGTAGTTACGTATATAATTATTAAATACATTATATATATATTACATATATATATATATTACATTATATATTATTACATAGGTACTCAACGTGCTATAAATTTACCCTCCTGTAAGGAGTAAGTATTTATAAATATTATTACCAAGCGTATTTTGTCTTTCGTTAAATTTCGAATCGTTGTAAAATATGTTCTTTACCTAAAATGAATTTTGTACAAATTTTAATACTTTTATCATACAAAGTAAATAATGAAGAAAAAGGTTCTGTACTATTTTAGACAGAAATACTAGTTCTATAAATATAAAAAAATAAATCAAAATTCCTTCAACCGACATCCATAGAGTTGGTGGTGAGTACGAGTATAGCTTTATTTAAAAAAAAAAAATTGTCTGTAAAGTCAGTTTACGGATGTTAATTTTACGGTAATAACGTCATAAGAAAACATTGATAAAAATTGCATACTTTTATGAATTTAATTATTATCACTGAGCTATCATTATTTTGTATAATACAAAGAATTAGTTAATTACAATTTTTTTCGATAAATTAACATTCATTTGCACTCGTTAATTCAAATATTTTATTACTTAAATTATACAGATTAATTACAAGTAAAAACGTGCTATTAACAACTTATATATACATATGTGCGATATTTAAGATCCTCCAATCTGCGGTATTCTTTTTCATTCACAAGCCAAACGCTTAGGCCGATCGTGCCTCTCTATCGCTTGTTACGCGCTCTCGCCCGCGGAACGTGAAAATGAATCACACTTCTTTGTACGGTGCAGCCGGGAAGACGTTATCACGTCAAAAAAAAATTGTTAGAGATCTCAACACTAATATAATATAATCTATAAGATTTAGATACAAATTTATATTATACAATTAAAATACATATTCAAATACGAAATATATTCCTAATCGATATAACAGTGGGCTTTGCATACACTTTTTCAATTGATAAAAAATACTTTCGTAACAGTTTTATTAGATAGAAATATTATATATTAAAGACGGAGTGATTGTAAAATATCTTCGAAATAATTAAATTCCATTATATAATCTTGAATAATGAACGGACTTGTGATTTATAAATGTCAAATATTGAAGAATTGAAAAGGGTTTAGACATGCTTACAATCACGTAATATTTCAAAATCGATAATAAGTCTTTCTTTAAGACACCGTAGAGTTGCGATTGGTCCCGTATACGTTTATTTCCTTCGTTTGTTTGATATCACGTTTTCAGACGAATCTAAGAAACGAGATAAATAATTCACACACGAATATTACACGAAGTGCTTAGATTGCCTGCGCCTAATAACGAATTCACTCGTGATCGGTACGATGTAATGTTATGCACTTTGTAACATTCATTCTAATTTTCAATAAAACACATAGAACTATGTAGATTGGTTTTTATTAATTCAGAACTTTGGATACAGTGAACCGGCGCCGGGCGACGTCACACCTGCATTTGTTAAACTTTGTAAATCTGCGATGTTCGCTTCAGCGAAACGGTCCCGTTGCGATTTCAACTGGTACATGCGCTATTCGAAAGACTAACGTGGCTTACTAACAAACTGAGTACTGTGAGTATATACAGAGGTGGGAAAAGAAAGTTATTACAAACTTTTTTATTAATAATGTAAAGTTATTCTTCTTATTAATATTATAAATACACGATATATGTAGATAGGAAACTACTAACGATTTAAAAGTTATTAAAATATTTTAGATTATAAAGCGGTTTTTTTTGTTTTTTTTTTTTGTTTTTTTTTAATAAAATCCTATCACAGACGGATTGGTTAGGATCCCATTCCATTGGCATTCTTTGGTATCCAAGAAACTACAATTTGAAAAAGTATATTTTGAGCACACATGCTTTACAGTGTCTAAGTTTATAGGAATTTAAGTGGTCATAGAACCTACACTGTAACAACTATTAATGCGACTCATTTTTATTATAATTATGTTTCGTACATACATAATCATGTCATTGAAAATTAAGTACATACTCATATTGTGTCGTATTTAGTTAATTATTATTTTTATTTTACTTAAAGTTACCTTAATGAAATAATTCGATTTTTTTGTTATTTTGTTTTTAATACTCGGCTCGTTTACCTGAAACATAATAAGTTAACTGCGGTAAAGTGCATTGCGGTAAAAATAATTTAATAGTTCTTGTAAAAAGTGCATTACAATCACAAACTCTATACGCGGTTTGCAGCGAAGCGTAAATGCCATGGCCACCCATCGTAACAGCGTGATCTGCACAATTTTTTTTCTTCAATTTATGCCTTATTAAAACAATTTATACGATTTCGTTCTCGGATCGCACGGACGATTTACCTCAGTCACGGACTATGGGGAGCCTGTTTACTGTTTTCATTTTTTCGTCCGTTATTTTGAATTTTTCCAATACAGAGCGCTACTATTGCAAATATTTTATGTACGTATGCTATTCTGTATTTATGTTTACTTTTATGTACTTAATACATATTTTATCGATAATGGATGAGTGTGCGTTATTTCGAATATTGTTAAGTTTTCACAGTGAATTCGTGGTAAAAATCGTCGTAAAAACATAAGGTCTCCGTTTTCCGCCTCCCAATGTTAAGGTCAAGTTATGTAACAACCGCCGTAGACGGCTTGGCGGCGCGCACGCAGGTCTTTGACCGGGGCCCGCGCGGGCGCGCCTCTAACTTTGAATTGTGGAATTTGCACATACCACTGCGACTAGACCTCGCCTACACACACATCCAAACTAAAATTATATTTACTATACTATTTTCAACCTTAAAGCTATTTGTTTGTCTTCAAAATCGATTCGAAAGTATATTGAATAGTGTATAAAATCAATTGTAGTTTTATCTTACGCTTACTTTATAGATCTGAGGTCTATAGTATATTATTGTGGTATTATTGCTATTACAAATTTAATTAAAACTTAAGATGATTTTGAATGTGTAGTGTTAAAATTAAGAAGATTTTCCCATTAAGAATGTATTTTTTTAAACAAGGTTAAACAAAGATAAATAGACATAAATATACATTTATCTTATGACAAAATTGTTTTCATCTCAATTTAAATAGTAAAATAATCCTGGATTACTTAGAACAGGCCTCGTGTGTACTCGCATTTTCATTAACTGAATCATGATATATGAAGAACTGAGCCCGTGAGACTCGAAACACTAATCTCGTAAGGGAAACTGTAGATAAGACAAGGGAATCAACTCTGAACACGTGTCAGTTCACCGCACCCTGTAATTACCTTACCTTGTACATTGATGACAAGAATTAATTAGCACTATCGAAAACAGACGCCTCCGTAGTATCGTTGACACCCGGCACTTATGTACGAAACGCTCTGATCATCAGGAATTCACGCCAATTGCAATTATGGTAATATTCATGTGTAGCAATAGTTTATATATAATTTGATGAGATTTATATACCTGTATATATACAGGTACATATTACCTGTAAGATCCTTTAAATGTCTTCTTCGTTGACTTCTCATAATATAGTCAATTTAGATTCTAGACCGCATTTTTTCTACTTTGTTAAATCTTTAATAGTTTAACTTCTCATCTTACAAACATTAGTTTTTAAATATATAATTATACATCATAAATGCTTTGATAAGAACTACAGGACAAAGACATTTTGGATGTATTCCTCGGAATTGATTCCAGGTATTCACATCTAGGTTTCACCGTAGGTATCTTTTTCAGTGCCGAGCTTTTAATGAATTTAATGTCGTATGTTATTATCGTAAGATTATATGTATGTTGTAACGTTGTTTAAATTTGATAAGACACTTCTCTTAATACGGATATAAAAATTTGTAGAAAAACAAATTTGTGTATAAATATATTATTTTTCATAACGTGTCTCTTCTTTTTAGTTTATATCGCATACCGTTATTATTATTATTACATTTAATTCAACAAATTCATACAAAAACAAACACGGGCTTAACAAGTCTTATATTTTTATAATAATAAAGAAACAAGTTTTTTTTTTACACTTGTAATAATATTTTGATATTAAACTTGTGTTTGTGCTACGCTATTAGTTTCATCCTATTCTATTAGGAGAAAAATGTTATATTTTTATTAATTGAAATGTAGCTTGCATTTGTTAAATTACAAATAGTTTAATCACAAAAGTGCAGTATCGTTTACACTTTTTATCGTATCATTTAGTTTTTAACGGCACAGTTTTAACTTGTCTATATGACATACGAATAATTATTATTTAAGCAGATTAACTCGATGATACTGATATGCATGCGTTTTAATATATGAAAAATTTTAATATAAACTTCAACATAGGTGTACAATGTACTTATGTATATCTAACCAAAATTGTATACAATGTATATATACCTAAATAAAAACGAAATAATAACACTGGCCTTCGCGGGTTTCCTTCCTGTTCAGGGAAGATATTTGTACTTATACAAATATTTGTTTCCGGTCTGGGCTTATGTCTTTGTTTCTCAACGTGCCCCAGAGAGCACGTTAAACTGTCGGCCTCGGTCGTTATCATGAATAACTTATAACGATCGTTATTCATGGTAGGGAAATTATCCACCGACCTGCAGGGTAGCAGCATGGTGATTAAGCTCCAACCTTCACCTAAATATAAAAGAAGCCCTTGCCCACCAGTAGGCTGATTCAGTTCCGTTCAGTCAGTTCAATAATCCTAAAACGCTCTATTAAAAAATAGTAAGCATATTAGGCTTTAAATATAAGTTGTCATTAGAATTCAATACGGTGTTTAAAAAAAGAAACAATGAAAATGACCTTAGAAATTACAAAAAATCACTGACAATGTTTTATTCTATGAGATTTTATGAGAATTTAAACAAAATTATTTAAATTTAGGCCAGACAAAGGCCGTCGGATAAACTAATATGAATGAAATCAATGAAATATAAATAAAATAAGTATTCTGTATTTTAGATAAAAATCTGTTTTTTACCAAAATACTAATAGCTAATAACTACTAATATTATGTAATAAAAACGTATTTTTTTACTTCAAATTTAATAGCAAGTCTTCCATCAATATTTTTAGTATTATTAGTATATCCTTAGATGCTCGTCAAGGAAAGCAAGTCTTTGTTTGTTTAAACCAAAAACCTCAGGATATAACTTCCAATTTCAAAAATTCTTTTAAGACACTATTGTAAATGGTTATTAATTATACAATATCCGATCGGGATTTATAAAAGCGAGTAAATATAAATGCAGACGAAAACACGTGGTTTCTGTAGACCTATGAAATAAACTCTTACTCTACACTATCTTATTGAATAGAAAGTGACGATGTGAATTTGATAACATTGTCACTGTTGTCATTTAACTTAACGACACAACTTAACGAATATAATTTGCCCATAGTTTATGGATGATAACGGACTAGATCCAATCATTTCTTTTATATTTCACCCGCCTGTTTCACATTTCAGTCTGTTCTCAACTTACGAGATGTGCGTAATCTGTATTTGAAAAACTGAAGCATAAATAAATGAGGAATAATATGTATTTTTATAGCAATTAATAACTTTATTTATAAGTAGTAAATAACTAGACAGCAATATTATATAGAGGTACATAATTCAGTAGTAACGCAAGGTTTATTTCGCGGTTTCACTTTTGTTTTACGATATTCGTTAAGATTAATTGAGATTTTTCGTTACGGCTCTGTTCCTAAAAAGCATTAGCATGTATCATAGTCTATTAACTTTTCTCAATTAATAAGCTGCACTGTTTAAAGCTTTATAGATTGCCACAAAAGCTACTTTCAAATTAAACCAGCTGATCCCTCGAAGATTTGATTAGTGTGTGTTACGACGTAACAATGATGGATAATTGATGGACTTTTTATGTCTTAAAGTTTGAAAACGGATTATATTCGTTTAAATATTTATAGAAACAAATCCCGCAGTATCAGTTGACGCAAAAACCTTGTATTCTTTTTGTAAAAATAAATAGTGCGCGACGTTAAAAGGCGCTTAATACCCCTAAGCGTATACAATGAGCTTATGCCGGATGCCTCTTGTCATGTCCTCTAACGAGTCCGATTTTCAGGATCAATACAATTTTATTCCCGTGATAAGGCCCTTAAAATAAACCTTTGATACCTTTTCGCAACGATAAATAAAATATTAATACATATATTAAAATATATTCCGATTAATATATATATATATGCATATATTTATTATATATATCTTAGTGATTCAATAATTGTTTTTATCAAAATTGTTATTGTCTACTAAAAATGAAATTTTAGAGCTACGTAATTTTTACACATATTATATTTATTTTACATTTACTTTTTTTCTATGAAATGGATTTGAAAGGTCAGAACGTTACGCCCGTAATTACTACGTCCTGAATTACCTATAATTATTTTAGAAATAACGAATATAAAATATAATAAAAACTTCTATTTGGAATAAAGGTCTCATTGTGCAAATGTATTCATTTTATAACAATGCAGCGTTGGTGGCGTTGATTTAATTAAATATTGAAGTTTTAGTCATGAAAAGTTAGTGTTGTGACCGACGGTTCGGAAGGTACGAGTACGGTAGTACGGCCGCGGTCATGCACCGGCGGCGTTGCAGAGTAGCGAAGCTCGAGGCACGAAGCGCGAGATGCAGAGCGGTCGGAGGCTGAGCAAGCGTAGCGCAAGCGCCCAGGTGAGTCAGGTAGACCCGCCCCTACGCCCTCCGCGCGCCTCGCGCACCTGCCTCGCCGCTCAGTCCACCGCCACACGCCGGCCTGGCGACTTGTGCTCCGTGCACGCCGCCACTTTCTCCACACTCTCGCGAGCCCTGCGCGTCGTTTCTCGCTTCTCCCGAACGCTCAGTTTCCCGCTCCCGACTACGATCCGACCCCTTCCGTATCCGATTCGACTCACCGCGAAACTTTGTAAGAGTTCCCTCGCTATTCAAATTGTAACGTTATCCATTTCGGTCATTCAAAGAACCGGTCAGATACGGTATCGAGGAGTCGGCGGCGCGTGTAGCCGTCGAAAGCCTGAGGGTCGGCGGTGGATGCGGTCGTGAGAGACGTTGAAGAGGCCTCGAGGAGGCCGTCGGCACGCTGTTCCCGCCGCAGCTTGGGTGCGTGTCCTACGCGACGCCGTGCGCCTGCTGCCCGCCGCTGTTTCTGCAGCACCCGCACCCGCTTCCATTACCACTACCTCTCCCGTTACCGCTAGCTTTTCCGTTCCAAACTCTTGACCCTCAAGTCGCAAAACATCAACGTCTGCTGCTCTCTAACATGGTAAGTCAGTTATGTTTCCCGCCTAACAGCACGCACTCATCCGATAAGTCATCCAATAAGTTATGAACGTGTAGATCTGAAAACAACTGGCACGACTACACAACGAATGCATCTCGTTGTCATCAATGTTATCAAACGAAGAATACCGCTTCTTTTGTCGCAAGTCACAGAAACAAAATAAATAAACGCAGCTTAATTCTTCCGATTTCTAAACATATCAACTGTAGACTTTTATAATAATCAAAGTACGATTATTAAGAAGTTTAAACTTTGCACATCTGAGTTAAGTGTATTAACGGTTTAGTCACGTCCTTAACTTATTTCGCAAGAGTATTGAAATTAATATCAATACAAAACTTTCATAAATCATGAATATTATATTGCTTAGGTCAATATTTGTATTTAGCACTATTGAAATGTCATAATTTTAAAATAAAAGTAAAGCAAAAATTAATAATTTAATATATAAAGCTTATTTTTGTAATATATATAAAACTTATTTTTTGTAATAATAAATAAATATCCTCTATTTGTTTAAAACTATATGCTCTCTTCGTAACACATCACTTTGCACAAATTCAACTCTCGCTTCCTCACGAATATTGTCAGTGAAAACTTTTAATACCATTTCGAATGCAATCGTTGAAGTTAAGGAAGCGAAGATCGAACAGAACGGTCGAAGTCGATAACTAAATCAACTTTTGTTTATAATTCAAACGAGATTCTTATCTTATTTCCGATGTGCCAACGACTGGTCGCACCCCAGCCATGAAAGTAAACGGTGATGACAGAACTTTGACTCAAAATGGAAGTCGCATCAAACTTTTCTCATTAAGACCTTCCATCAAAGGTAGTGTGTTTACGTTATTTAAATACTTACTTATTACCTACAAATCTTATTTGCCACCTTTGAAAACCGATACTAGATGTTTTCTTAATTTACAAACTTTTCCCTATAGAATGTTTTTCTCTACGCAATGAAATGATTGAGTTATCATTGCCCCAAAATGAATCCAAATAAATATTTGAAAAATTTGATATTTTATTTCAATTAAGATAAAATCGTAAAAGTCAATTTGTAAACAATATTCATAACATCATCACTGCCGAACGTAGGCTCCCCCGATATTAATTTACTACAACTATTTAATGACAAATTGAAAATTTACATGCATAATTTATAAACATAAATAACAAGTGTGGTAGGTGTGTCTTAAAAGTGTACACATGATAGTTTTCATCTAATTAATTTCCATCGAACATCTAAATTTTTGTCACGTCCATATAGTATTCGAAGACGCGACAATATAACGGTAACTAATCAGGGTGGACACATTAACATACAAAACTTTTTATGTTGCAAATTATGACCTGCTAAAGCGGCAAATGTTATAAGTGATATGTAAATATAAAATAAAGTATGTTTCTTTTTTTTTTGTTTGTTTACAATTCAAACAAGAGAATAAGAATTTCATAATGGTTTAAACTTTAAACAAGTGAAAATTAACCCTTATTAATTAAAATAAGAATTCAATTTACATATTTTCTAATAGCAGAATATGTAAATTATACAATTAAAGGAACGCAATATCGAGCATTCTTATATTTGTAAAAAAATAAAGTGAAACTTAACGAAATAACGGTTATGAAATTTTATATTGGATTTCTTTAATTTTTATTAAAGCTTTAAAATTATTTACGTTTCTACTGATTTTTTTCTTTCTTTTTTTTCTATAATAGAAATCATTGCATGTGGCGTGGCTGACGTTCGTCGTTATATCAGTTTCACCGCAATTTCGTTCGAAAGCCACGACTCGACGCGACCGCGCGAAACGGTATTCACAACACAAGTATGCGCTTAATTGCATTCAACCATCTAACAAGTATATTAAAATTGATCTAGCAATCAATTACCCTACAAAAACTGATTCGGGGGCTTGACATTCCGTTGCATGACTTACTAATCGTATTTTTTCGCTACAGACGCCGATTATGTGTTATTATATTATGTGGGAAAGCAATGAACCTTCGACTTCACATTATCTACATTATTAAATCTAACTGTCAAAAGTTGACAAGTTTATAAAGGTATTCCTTAATTCATATATTCGAAAGAAAATAAAAAGAATGTCCAAAATAATTTCAAACATATGTTATAAAACTGTAGATACATGTCATTAAATGCGGCTTCTATCATCATATAATCGCGAACTCCGAGAGGCCCTGTTGCCTCACTCGAAAGAGTTATTTATAAGTTTCAAACGTAAGCGACTGCGTTTTTTTAAACTAAAATTAATGTAATGATTAAAATTGGCTTCTAACATTTTAGATTCTTATTAGAAACTATTTTTTATTATACAATAACTTATTAACACAAAATAGCTGTTTCTTTTGTCTTTACGGAAACCTAATACGCTCGACAAACTTATACTATAGAATACAAACCGTTTTATTTGTTTTTAACTTTTAATTTTTTATTATGTACCTATCTACGTAAATTTCAAACGATTATTGTAAGCATTGACACAATAACTGTAGTAAATATTGTATAGTTAAGAATACTTTACGAATAAAAATTTGAATTTTCTAATAGCAAATTATCTGTTATTCTTACGTTGCGTTTGTTTTTGTTGACATTTATTTTTACCCTTAACGGGAATTCTATATACACTGTTCATATACAAAAGGATGAATAATGAATATATTTATTAAAATCTATGTATTTTATATTAATAGTCTTATATAAAAAGACCATAGAAACTAGAACTCTAATATTACAAAAATACGTCAAATTATCTTTGTACAAGTAACGTGTTAATCATCTGCGAACGCTTTGCTATGCTAATTTCTATAACGCTAACTTTTATACCTTAGGCCAGGAATTAATAATAAAAGGTCATCGTGCTAGCTTACGAACCGGAACGCCCATAGACTAACGTGTGGCGAGTAAAAAACAGACACTATTTGTTGAAATAAAACAATATTATATTATTGCGTCTCTTATACGCATCTGCATTTTTGTTAGATGTTTCTTATGATTTATTTGACTATTCATTCTTAAAATTAACTGTGAATTAAATAATATATATTAAAAGCTAAATAAGTATTACTATTTCGCAGGGGTCACTGCGAAAATTTCGCACAATATTGTCGTCAAATAATAAATTTTATTATAATATGAAAACAAATAAATGTATATGATAGTTTTTAGTAATTAAAATCGTTAACGCTTTATAGAATTATGTATGAATTATGAAAAAACAGATTTAAGAAATAATATGAAATAATTTTTAAATTTTTTATCTTTTCTTAAAAATTTTCTAAAAATTTTCTAGCACAAATTCCATGGAATATATATCATGAAATAATTAGACAATGAACGTGTTTCGGTCGTGAGAATCGGATCTTTAAGATAGTTGAATAATTTAGGTAACGTAGACCTATTACAGTTTCAGTTTCCTGTCAAACCTCTCGAATTCTTGCTTTTTCATACGCCATTTATAGATACTACACCTATCATAAGTTTTATAATACTCTTGGGCATACTTGAATTAACGCAAGATATAACTTGAAGTTTATTACATAAAAAAATTTAAAAAAAAAAAACGAAATACGGATATTAGAGGTAATAAAACTCTTGTAGCGCTAGGGGCGATTTAAATTTTTACGTTGCAATATTTAAATACGGTACTAGATGTCAGAGTAACGAATTTTTCTCCCTAATTACTCGGTGTCAGAGCGATTGTGCAGGAAATGCTCTCGCGCCGGACAAAAGAGTCTGCGACGTTCATTAATAAGATCCTTCTAACTGCAATTTTCCTGAATAAAACCCCGGGGTCTCGTTAAAAATATTAATATCGGCGATATACCCACCGCCTTAATGGTGACGATTATTTAAATCCTTTGTCCTGTTTAGCTGTATTGCTTTTATTATACTGTATGAATTCGTAATTCATTAAACTCTACATTTATGTAATAGTATTTAATAGTAAGTGTACTACTATCTACGTTTCACTCGTGTGATTAAAATAAAAAATGAAGTAATTATAATTGACATTATATTTCCGAGTAAAAGTACAAAAGCGAAAAAAGGAAAAGCGAAGGCTTCAATTTTATTTTATTTTTTTGTTTAATAATACAATTTCTTTCTTAGTCTGTACAAATTCTTTTTACTTTAACGTTTGCTATCTATATTTCACAAAGCTCGCTCGCTAGATCCGTTATAATGTCTTCATAAAAAATACGTCACAGCGAAGAAAGAGTAGGGGAAAAAGGTGCTTCGCGCCTCTTTGTGATACAGGTAATGAAAAAAATAGACCAGGTCATCATGAGACGCTTTTACATAAGCTTATTAATTTAACTTTCCCTTGCTCTATGTTCATAGACATCATGTGAAACTATATTTTACGATATTTTTTTATTAAATATTAACCAACTGTAAAGAGCTTTTGCCACTAATGGTTATGCGCTATAAAAAAATTACCACTACATCGAGTTTAAACAAATCCTATACATGAACACGTAATACGTAACACGAACATAATTATAATTATATATTTATAATAAAATAAATAAATTTGATAAAAGAGTTTCAATCAATTGGTATTATTGTACATTTTCTAGATATATTATCAATAGGTTTTAGTAAAATATTAATTAATAGTGCTAACGATGAAAATATTACCTAGACGAAATTTGAAGTTTCAACCGCGTCGGTTACTGTAACTGTTCAAATTTACTATAAGTATATAAGTTGGAGCGTGATCTTTAATAACCTATAACTTTCCTTAATATTTAATCTGTATAAAGCAAAAATAATCGTAAAACGATTATACTATACGATACGATAGGACTTTTAGATTCTGAAATCAGCTAGTACAAACAAAATGGAACTCTTTACCTTTATTATTTATTTATTTGGTACACGAACGATTGTTATAATGCTACTTACATTTACAGTATAATATTAATTTATTTGCGCTAATTGCACAATCAGTTACAGGTATACACCACAATTATATTAATAGACTAGATGGCACACGTGGTGATGCTAGCCATTGAGTTTATAGGTGCTTCATTCATATATGTAGTCTATAACTTTCTTCGATAAACATACTCGTACTTTTCACCAAAAATATTTTATTAAATTGGTCCTGTAGATCCCTAGGTAGCTGCGAAACAATAAAAAAAACAACTCTTTCGTTTTATTATACTGGCATAGGTACGACAAGATAAATAACCATATCATTCGTTGAGCTAATATCATCCATAAACGGTTGTGTTTAAATGTTCTATGATAAAATTAACTTCGATATCAACGACAAAGAAAAGCACCAAGGGGAAACCTGCGTAGTTGGAGACAAACTCCAACTATATATGCTATTATGCAGTGGAGCAACATGTCAGATTAAACTTCAAGTGGGATTGGAAGGCGAATAAATTATGTTAAATATTAATCAGATAGAATCGCAAGTTAAGAATTACCCAGCAGTGGGTCCTTTCCTGGCTTTAGAACAGTACAGATGTCCCTTGTGGCTTTACCCGCGTTAAGTTTTGTTACCCATTAAATTGGTTGACATTTATGGATACTGTCTCGTGTTGTGATGTTTTATAACACATAACTTTCCGCAATAAATAAACTTAGTAAAGGAAAAAAAATTAATAAAATGTTTATTTATTTATTTATTTTTATATACGTAGGGCGCTTAAACAAATAAACAAAAGAAGAAAGAAGCATCTTACCTTTATTATATGAGTTTGCGTAATATTACATACATCTGTACTGTACTAAAAATATCCGTCGAATGGTCTAGTATTCATAATACGTTTTAAACTTGAAAAATAACTCACAAAGGGCCTATGTTATACATCACAGCAAGAAATACTTAACCATCAACTTATAAGTTTCATAATCTATAGTCAAATATAAAATTCAAGTCTTCTTTGTATACTTTTATAAAACATTTTTAAGAGATTGCATAAAATTAATAAAAATTGAAAGTAAAATTAAATATACACATGATAAAGAAAGAAAAAATTGCACTAATGAATATGTACGTAAATATTAATAAGGCTTTCTTTAAATATCAATCAATAAAACATAAATCATAATATATCTAATATTCAATTTATTTCGCATTGCTTTGATGCAATTTGTATACACTATTCTATTTATAAACACGTGCAATCACGATACTAATTGGAATCTTATGTATGCGATGCTTATACATTTCTCATTAGTCACAAGACTTAATTAAAATATTAATTAATACACTAATGCTTTTTTTTGAACTTTTCTAGGGAAATCCCTATCGACTTGAATTATAATAAACCCCTCAGAACAGTACTTCGTTTTCCTAACGCATTTCTATTATTCAAATATATACGAAAGTTTTTGAAGATTAGGTCGGCCCTTAGAATACGGTATCCCGTTTCCAGAAAAGTGGAAGTGGTTATTTAGCAAGTAGTTTATACTAAATAGGTATTTATTAATATCCTGTAAAAAATATTAGTTTTTATTTGTTTATTTTCATTTCATTTACGTTTCTCGAGTATGCTATAAAACCTTTTTTTTTTTTTTGTATTCAATTTTAATGTTTGACCATGTGATGTGATGCACTAACGGTCGACGGTTCGATCGGGACCCCTGACACAGGATTCAAATTTTACTGGGGATCGTTGAATGTGAATCATTTATTTATTTATTTCTAATGTTTGGTTGTCTCTTTAAACGACTTGCAGTACAGTTATATTGACAAAAACCAGAATTAAACGCAGCCTATCTTTTAAATTTAAATTTCTTTAAAAGAACATTAAATTGCCTTTCTAATGATAGTTCAGCTATGACAAAATGTAAAAATAATAAAATAAAAAAACTAAGGTACATTAAACATCTTATTATTTTATTTTTGTATCGCAGTGTGTAGCAGTCTTAGTTGTTAAACTATAGTTTTGACATCGTTCGTTACAGCGCCCGTAAACCAATATTTCCTTTAATGGCCGGCCATTTGATTGTTTATACAGGTTTTCTCTCTGTAAAATTCGAGACTCATGGTGAGATTTAATACTTTGCTAACAAATCGTCCCTGCTTTCGAAACATGAATTGAAAAATATTTACCTTTCAATATTTTAACTTTTGAACGATACGAATGTGAAAAATATTTCATATGTAACATTTATTACTTCAATTTAAAAATCATATCAAAAATACTGACAAAGCAATTCTTGAAGCATTTCCTGTCGATAGGGGAACAGACTTTTCCTACTAATTAAAGTATTTTGATGCGATTCATTTGTTCAGCTTTAAGTCAATCTCTTAAACTAGCGTACAATAATTATAACACGAATGTTAATTTTATGACTAGTATCTCGTCAAAATATTTTTACGTCGTTGATTTTGCCTTAATACACAGTTCCACACAATAATGCCGAGAGGTGTTGGTTTTGCTATTTTGGTTTCGTTGTTGAAATAGATGTAAAATGATTTGCTAAAAAATATTATAATTGCTTATATAGTGCAGTGATAGTTAATAACCAAAGAATATAGATACATTCCTAAAGGTAGAGAAATAATTATGTGGCTAATAGGTAACCTACACTTTTTTCTAGTGTGGATTAAGTTTAGGTACTTATTTTTAAGATATATTTCCTAATTAATAGAATAATAAAAAATGGTTTTTAAAATTAACATTTTATTTGGCGAAGAAGGCGCGATAGTTTTGTTGTGAGCTTCTACACTATAACTCATGAAACAATGGCGGCTCATGCCAGGAATAACCGCGGAAAACAAACAGACGGCCAGACACCGGACTTTAAACGCTGCGAACATTACTATACCTCGCAATGTAAAGTTTATAAAAAATAGTTTATTTTTGGAAGATATTTCTTTAAATATTATGTTAACGGTAAAATAAATATAGCGAATAGCGCTCTTACACGTGTTCGTATGAAAACGTTATGATCAATTTTAATTACTACTAGTAAAGAAATAAACGAAATCGAAATCTTTAAATGTGAACTTCAGAAAAAATGTAGACTTTCTTACATTGACATAGCCGGAATGCAATCCAGATTCGTTAATTATGTTGCTGCAGTTTCTCCAGCGGTGCCACATCAACTACCGGTATATCAAAGTTTTGCAGTGCTTGTATAATAACACTAGTATGTCGGTTCGAGTACAGGAGCATAGCACGAGAACGATTCCAATGCAGCGAGGTGTGAGACAGGGATATGTCATCTCTCCGAAACTTTTTACCGCAGCATCGAAAGACGCTTTCAAGCTTCTGGAATGGAAAGGATTCGGTATTTTTTTTTTTTATGACAAATAGACAGGCATTTTCATAAACGGCGAGTACATCACTCACCTTCGATATGCCGACGATATCGTGCTTATGGCAGAATCTCTGGAAGACCTCAGCATTATGCTCAGTGATCTTGACGGAGTTTCTCAACGGTTGGGCCTTAAAATGAACATGGACAAGACAAAAATCACGTCGAATGTCCATGTCGTACCCACCCCTGTATCGGTTGGAAATTCTATCCTCGAAGTTGTTGACGAATACATCTATCTACCTTTTTTTTGTAGCTTGCAAATGTAATTTATGCATTTTACCGCAAAAGCGACGAATATATGGGACTCGCTGGCTGCAGAGCGTGCCAGAATACCGCACTAAAACCCAGCGGTGCCCTCATCGTCATAGTGGGGTGCCACGGGATCGCTTTCGCATGCAACCGTGACGCCCCGACGGTTGGCCCGACTTATGCGAGCCGCCTTCTCTTATAAAGCGCTCATGGCCACTGTGAGCGCTGGAGTACTGGCGCCTGGAGAAGGCTACAGCCGGTCATGAAGACATAGCTATAGTCTTCTCCGTAACTTGGCAGCTTGCGCTTTGGGGAGCGGTCACTGCTCTACCCTTTATTTTAGGGGGGCGGCAGTCTCGCCCCCCAATCGTGTGTGACGCTGGCTTACCGGCATCGGCGCAGACGGCGCAGCGCTGGGTTCTAGTGCATGCGCGCGCCATGTGCCCGTCCTGGCCGCACTGGTAGCATACTTTGCTTCGGTCGACCGCAGTCGAATAGGTGACGAATACATCTACCCACGATAAAAGATCCAGCTTGGTAGATCCAACTTCGAAAGAGAGGTTAATCGTCGAATCCAGCTAGGATGGACAGCGTTCGGGAAATTTAAAAACGTCTTTTCATCCGTCATATCTCAGTGCCTGAAGTCGAAAGTCTTCGACCGATGTGTGTTATCAGTGATGACATACGGATATGAGACGTGGTCTCTGACTATGAGCTTTTTAAACAAGCTCCAAGTCGCACCGCGTGCAATTGAGAGAGCTATACTTGGTATTTTTTTTACTAGATCGAATCAGAAATGATGAGATCCGCAGACAAACGAAGGTTGCCGACATAGCCCAACGGTGCAAACTGAAGTGGTAGTGGGCAGTGCAGATAGCTCGTAGAATTAAAGCTACCACGTACTACCACGTACGAGGCTGCCTTGAACCGGTCGCTCTGGAGGTCGATGGGGGAGGCCTACGTTCAGCAGTGAACATGCAATGGCTGATATGATAATGATGATGATGAATAATACATATAAAATATATTAAAAGTTTATAAAAAATATAATAAAAAAATACTAAATTACTAAATAAAATTTTAACAAGTAACATGTAATGTACAAAATAAACGTTAAAAGAGTAACAAAAAATATTACAATTAAATCATATAATTTATCACCTTTTACCGAATCTATGAATTTATATATCGTTGAAAACGAAAAGGAATACACACCTGAAAACAACTCAGCAAGCGGATGCGCTGAACTAACTGGCAACAATTGTGTTACATTCCAAACAGGGCATGACTGAATCTGTTTCAACTTCATAGCCGACTGCATTTAGCGAATCAATATTGCGTTTCTAATACAAAAATCATTAACAATATTTATAACACCGGCACACAAAAAAAAAGTTGTCAGTTCTTTTGACGGGACCCATATATCTCTATGTATTTCGACCCGCTGAATCCGAATTTGGGGTTAGTTTGACCCGTACACAATTAAATTTTCGAGAAAACTTTGAAAAACCGAAAAAAATGATGAAAATCGGCAATATAGGCAGATAGATTTTTAAAGATGTCTGAGCCATATCAATTCAAGATTTATATTCGACGGATCGAAATACATGAGAATCATGATTGATATAAATTTATAAATTTTTTTTAACACAATATCTGGAATTTTTGCTTTTTTTCCAATTTTTCAGGGTTTTTTGGAATTTACTCAAACTTTTAATGGCTTATGGTCTAAATAAACTTCAGATAAGTATTAAGCGGGTCAAAATACATAAAAATCATGCTTAGTTTAGATCAAAATTTTTTTAAAATCATTTTAAATCGCCTAAATTGCCGATTTTCGTCATTTTTTTCGGTTTTTCAAAGTTTTCTCGAAAATTTGACGGTGTACGGGTCAAACTGACCTCAAATTCGGATTCAGCGGGTCGAAATACATAGAGATATATGAGTCCCGTTAAAAGTACTGACAACTTTTTTTTTGTGTGCCGGTGTACTTATTTCAGAGGTCTTATAATACTTTTCCAAAACAGTCGTGAGATTATGAAAATATATTTCTCATGATTTTAGTAAAATCGTCTGCTGCTACAGTCCTATTCAAACGTAATATATATGTAAATTTTAAATTACTTTAAAATTATATTAAAAGAGTATTAAATGTAAAGCAAAATCTGGACCGAGTTATTACCACTATATGAAACGTCAGTAAAAATGTACTCTTATAGTAAAACGGGGCATGTCCTAATGTAAGTGTGATGTGTGAGTGAGGTGTGTACACGGCTAATGTTTGCTCCGTCTATTAAATATATTTTTTATAATTTAAACCACAAAAAAGTGACCGAAAGTGTGCCTAACATTTAGATAAGTGAACAATTATTGTGTGTTGGTGTTTTCTTTTCTTTTTTTTTTCTCTCGTAATAATATAATATGCACATGACTGTGAAAAGGAAGATCGAATAGAATACTGCGATTGTGAGTTGTGAATAACTGACTAGACTACAGCTTTTTAAAACTACTATTATATATTCCGGAACAAATTTTACCTAATAAATAATTATCATACGACACCTCCATGACTGAAGAAAAATATACTCGTGTACTTTTACTGTGTGCTGTGAACTACTGACTACTGTGAACTACTAACGACTAGTCTTTGAAAACTATAAATTTATATCCTCTAGTAATAAGAGCTTATATATATAGAACATTATCTCTCCCAGTATTAAAATTTCAATAAGTGAATGAAATAACTTAGCAAACATTAATAAATAACATAAAATGTCTTTATAAATTTATGTGGGCAGTTTTAAGTTTAAAACTTACCGTATCAAATAAACTCAACAATTTCAAATCAAATGAATCATCTGTCGGGCAAAAGAAGATAGTGATCCTCATTTTCACATCGTAAAACTAGTGACGATTAGCGCAATTTGTATAACATCGCTTTAAGTCGCTTGATACTGAAATCTGGGTTCAAATCACGGGCTGTCTGTCTATGATATATTATTTTTCTAAACATATTTTCATTTGTATTTGTATTCATTAATATGGACAACATAACATACAGAAGACAAAGGAGGAGGGCTTTGTCCTTATCAGACTCAGAATTAAATCTTTCGAGCAAAACATCAAACAGTACAGTGACGAACTTAACAGTAAACAACAGTCCACATAGTAAAAGCTTACCACAAATTTCAACCTTAGATACATCATCAATTTGTGAATTAAAACAACAACTTGAAAATATGCAATACGAACTGTCCTCTGCACACGAGGAGATAATTAGTTTGAGCTCCGAAGTAATTGAATTAAAGAAAATAATCAATGAACAAAATAAAAAAATAGATTTCTTGAAAAAAGTTAAAACTACGAGTACTCCGATAATGGAAACCACAATTTCAAGAAATAAATTGTCCCTCTCAGTGCAAAAACAAAACAACATTAGGTCAACTATTAACAAAAAAATTTGCTTAAACTTGGATAATGCATTAAAGGATAGTACTGATACATTGAACATAAATAATAAAAATGACCTCTATCCATTAAATAATAATCTTAAAAATAACGAAAAAAAAGTGTATACTAATAGGAAACCTAAAATAATAATTTTTGGAGATCAACAAGCGAGAGGATTATCAACAAGTTTAATAAAAAGTCGGTTTGGTAAATGGAATGACGTATACGAAGTGACCTCAATAACAAAACCATATGCTACCTCGTCACAAGTTCTACATAACTGTTCCAATTTAGAATCAGACATTTCAAACAATGACATAGTTGTTTTGCTAATTGGTAGTAATGACAAAAATCCCTATAACTTATTCTGTAATTTATGTAGCGCCTTAGATAGACTTAAACTTTGTAAGCAAATATATTTGACAAAAGTACAATATAATGATCATCTCAATGAGAAATTATTAAATAATAAATTGAAATTAATAAGTCAAAATTATTCCAATTGTAAATTTATTGATTTCGACAACAGTTCATATAATGAAAATACAAATTATACTAAATACTCTGTAATGGCTCATTTGTGTAAAAAACTAAACATTGAAATAGATTTTTTAGAATATAAAGAAAAATACTTGGTAAATCCTTATAAAAGTAAAAATATAAAACAAACTTTAAATCATATTTTACCTACTACAATTAACATTATTACATACAGTCAATACAAAGAACGGTTGGAAGCTATTGTTGCTCAAAGAAGTAAATGTAAAGGCACTATTCCCTACTATTTCAAAACAATAACTAAACATAAAAAATATGACGACTCGAATAATACATTCTCACAAAACGGGCTTTTTCGAGAATAAATTATTGTTTAGGATACTACATCAAAATATAGCGGGTCTATTAAGTAAACGCGACCTATTGGATATGGCTTTGTCGGAATTAAAGACAACGTTGGGAGATATTGACGTCATTTGTATAACGGAAAGTTTTTTCAAGCGCGGAAGTGAATCCAATCTAAAACTACAAAACTATAAATTGGCGGCGTCATTTTCTCGAAAACATGAACGAAGAGGTGGTAGCTGCATTTTAATAAAAAACTATTTAAATTACGAACTACTTCAAATAAAAAATTGTAAGCCTTTTATCTTTGAATGCTGTGGCATAGAATTATTAAATTATAATGTCACTATTATTTGTATTTACAGAACTCCGTCATCACTAGTAAATGGTTTTTTACATGAGCTCGACTGCCTACTACATATACTAACGAAAAACCCCAATAAAAAAATAATTTTATGCGGAGACTTCAACATTGACATTATAAAACGCAATAAGGTAACAGATGATTTTGTAGCAATATTAAATAATCATAACTTTAAGATTCATATTACAAAACCTACACGAAAAAACGCCTGCTTGGACTTAATTATAAGTAATTGTAATAACGTCACACCTAACATTCATAACCTAGCTCTATCTGATCACGAAACGGGACAAAGTCTAAGTGTAGTTCTAACCGAATATAATAATAACATCAATAACACCTACTGGTTCGAAATGAGACGTGATTTTAGTACAGATAACATGAGAAAGTTTAAAGAGAATTTAAAGGCTTTATCATTTGATAATGTATTCACCGAAGCCGATTTCGAAAAAGCGTTTTCCTATTTTCATGATTGGCTTATTTTGCTGTTTGAATTATGTTTTCCAAAAATTGAAATTAAAATTACTCGCAAATCACTGAGGAACAAGTGGTTAACCAAGGGTCTTAAGAGAAGCTGTGTAATTAAACGTCGAATATACTTAAAACATCAACTGTCACCGACTAATAAGCAACATACTAAAAAAATATATAAAAAATATTCAAAAATTTTGAAAAAATGCATATGTTTGTCACAAAAAATCACAGCAACAAAACATATTGCTAGTTCTAAAAATAAATGTATAGCATCTTGGAATGTTATTAAAAGTACATTCGAGAGTAAAAAAGAAAAAAATGACATAAATGAATTAATTGTTGACGACATACATTACTTTGATCCATTGATAATAAGTGAACATTTTAATAATTATTTTATAGATTTGACGAATAAAAACTCGACGACTAATAATAATATGACAAACAACTTAAATATTACATTCAACAATAACACATTCTTTCTTACACCAGTAGACGAATATGATATAATAAAGATTATAAAGTCACTTAAAAATACGAAATCTACTGGATATGACTTTTTAAATACATACATTTTGAAAGAATGTTCTAATATCATATCTAAACCACTTACTCATCTTATTAATAAATCATTTGAAGAAGGTAAATTCCCAAAAAGATTAAAAAGATCCATTGTAAAACCAATTTATAAGCGAGGTGACCCCCTTGATATAAGCAGTTATAGGCCTATCACTTTAATACCAATTTTGTCAAAGGTTTTTGAGAAGGTAATGAATGATAAACTTTACAAATTTTTAACTACATTTAATATATTAAAAAACTCCCAATACGGATTTCGTAAAAATAGTTCTACCACGCTCGCTTGTTTTTCTCTCGTAAAAAGCATAACAGAAAGTTTAAATAAAAAAATTTACCCTCTATCAATTTTCTTGGATATGACTAAAGCGTTCGACTTCGTATCTCACAATCTATTGTTAGACAAAATGTACAGATATGGTATAAGAGGAAAACAACTCGAATGGTTTTATAGTTATTTAAACAATAGAGAACAATGTGTAGCAATAACAAAGGTAGTCAAAAATCGAAAACAAAACTTCTATTCGAGCTATCGAGAAAACTGTTACGGAGTGCCGCAGGGAAGTATTTTGGGACCACTTCTTTTTCTTTTATATATAAATGACATGCCAGATATATTAAATCACGAATGTATATTATTTGCTGATGATACAACCATAAATATTAAATGTAATAATAGACAAAGTATTGAAACAGAGACTGATTTGGTTTTGACAAAAGTAATTAACTGGCTTTCTAATAACAATTTAAAAATAAACCTCTCCAAAACAAAAATTATGCAATTTCAAACACATCAAAGTAATATTCATAACATAAATATAACTCATAATGATACAAAAATTTTAAATGTAGAATCGACATCATTTCTGGGAATAGAAGTGGATAGGTACTGTGATTGGAAGAATCACGTTCAAAAGACATGTGAAAAACTCGAAAAATTTGTCTACGTCTTGAAACGCCTCAAAAATGTAGCCACTGACAAAGCGGCAATGCTGGCATACCATGGCTACGTCTCGTCGAACCTTCGCTATGGCGTCATACTGTGGGGAAACTCAGTAGATGCAGATAGGGCATTTAAAGTCCAGAAGAAATGCTTGAGGTCATTAGGTGGAGCTGGCTCTCTAGAAAGCTGTCGTCCACTTTTTAAATCATATCATATTCTCCCATTTCCTTGTTTATACATTTTTGAAACCGGCGTCTTTGTCAAGAAACATTTACATTTATTCCAAACAAACAGTAGTGTACTTAGGACCAATTCTCGACGCAAACATGAGCTATATATGCCAATGCAAAAGCTGGCTATATATAAAAGAAATGTTTACTGTATGTCAATTCGAATATATAATAAAATACCAGACTCTTATAAGGATTTACCACTTGTAACATTTAAGAAATCTTTTTATGAATTCTTATTAAATAAATTGTATTACAGTATTAATGACTACTTGAATGACAAAATATGACTAAAGTTTTTAAGTTTACTGATTGTTTCTAATTATTGTATTGGTTTTTGTTTCATTTCACTAGACATTTTATTTTTTTATTTTTTTATTGCTGCTTCATGTTACTCCTATTATTTCCATGACTTTGTATTTCACTATTGACATAATTTATCTGATTTGGACAATTGTGCAAAATTTTTTTTGGTTATTTTAAATATGATTATTATTATTATTATTACTATTTGCACGCCGAAAAAGTCGGTAGAATATGCTGGATAAAATGTAAATTTGATATCTTATGTACCATATTCTCGCAAATAAAGATATTATTATTATTATTATTATTATTAAGCAAATTGCCGTCACAGCCTTTCAACGTCCGGTCGCGGCTATCATTTTCAAGATAAGCGCTTAAAAGCCTGCTGGAAAACGCTTTCAGTAGACAGACTATTACGAGGTGTTTCCACACTTTTTGCTCGTCGCAAATATTGTTTTCCATATATATTCATACTTATTTATATAATTTACTCGACCTTATTTTATTTTGCTCGAACTTACCATTGAATGTTATTCAGATGTTTTGTTTAGTTGAATTTTTGTTTTTACATTAAAATTTCCATTTGTATTAATTATTTAATAAAGAAAAAAAAAACTTACATCGAGTAATCATTTTATCGTATTTGCAGGGATACATTAAAAATGTATCAAACTAATTAATTGAATTTATGTAAGCTTCAAAAATAAGTGTGTACAAAGTATGAAAAAACATCAACCACCCAATAATTTTAATGTATTGTATTATATGAAGCTTATATATTAAAGTTGTAGCAATGGTCATTTAAAATAAAATAAGTTAATATAAATGTAAAAAGTATTATTGTTGATTTTAAGCGTTATTAATAGTCTCGATTAATTATTATTATACTGATGAAATTTAAAGCTATTGAACTTTTCGTATTCATATTTCACTATTAAAAAACAATATTCAAAAATAAATAAATTTTTAGTTCAACATTTATCATTAAAATGTAATCTATAAATTTAAATCAGTCGGGAGCAACATTTCTTTGTACTCATGGTAAGCTAACCGGGAAAGAGGGGAGTACGGGGGAAAGTTAGGGAGGGAAGGAGGGGGTACTTGCAACGTAATGCCGCTGCACTTGCCCTGGTCAGGAAGCGCGGCGGAATGCCGTCAAGCGCGTTTGTAGGGGAAAGGGGGGTGTAGGGGGCAATGCACGCTGCGCCGACGCATTTCTCGAACTCCCATTCAGTCTGTTTTACTAACTATTCTAACTTTGTTTGTTTATTATTATGAGATCAAGTTTTGGACTACGAATCCACAAAAGCATTTTTTATACATAAAATACTAAGGAACATTTAATTAAACACGAGAATTGACTTCACATTGTACAATCAGACTAAATATTCATATTGAATAATGCCTTATTATACCGAATAATCTTCTTGAAACATTTAAGTTTTAGTCACACGAATTTATAAAATAAGCGGACTTGCTGTGGATGTGTTACGCATTAAACCCGCAGCACGTCATGTCAGTAATACTCGTTCGTTGCTTTGATGCGAAGCGCTGCAATTTCTCTATACTGAGTTCGAAACGCGACGGGTACTGGGAATGCACGTTATATGCACACTCGAAAGGATTACCCACTAGTTGGTGGGCAACGATTAACTGACGCCCGTGGTTTGCTATTGGTTTGTTGCAAACAGTAATAACGTTTCAATTTACCTTCGAACGCATTATTATACATTGTTAAGTCAAATTTATACGCATGGTTTAATATTCATCGTTCATACTAAAAGGTAGGTTATAGGCAAGGTATAGGCAAAATATTATTATATTATGAATCAGCTAATAACAAAAAAATATAATAAACATACTTTAACATTTAATCAATTGTTAAAATAATTAAAATTGTGGATTATATTATAATATGATAGGAATATTATGAGTATATATTTAGGAGGAGTAATATGGAGGTTAGACACTTCTAAAAATAAGCAACAAGGAACTCGACCGAAATGCGTACATCATTGTAGGTATTATTTTTGTTAAATTATACATACGTTTAGTACCGAATAGTGTTTTTGGGCTAACTTTTTTTTGCATAAATTTCATATCCATTATTTCAAAGTAAGTAAAAATATCAATCTTTACGGCAAATTTTATTTTGACAATATCACTGTTTAGGTTCAGCCATTATTAGTAACAGCATTCAAACTTAAAAGAATCATGTTTTATTCATATTATTTTCATTTAATTTGCAGGTACGTGCGTGTTGTTAGAGAAAGTTGAAGTAGATTTCATACATTAGCCACAGTGTGTAAGTAGTAGATTTAATTTATTTAGCACGTGTTGTGTTCTTTGTGGGGTTCATAGGATTATTTAAAACTAACTATAATAGAGTCGACGTAAGTAAACACCCGTGAAACTTACGGGAAACGTCAAAAACTTAGTGCAAACAGCTATTTTTCAACGTCACTAAAACAACGATGCAAGTTTAAAGTGAAGATATCGTCTTGTAAAGGTAAACCAGCCGGGCTCCGACGACGCGCGACTGACTTGTGACTACTGTTGAAAGTGTACCTACTGTTTATTCACAAGTATGATGTGGAGTCGTTGGCATGGCGCGTCTACAATATCGCAAGTCGCAACATTCGTATTTTACTTTGTAAGCTTTAGTGACATACATAAATAAATACAGATTTTAATTACATTTTTATACATATTTTAATGGAATATTATATTCAGTTTTTATATAATAAAATAGTTAACAAACAAAATTGATGACTAACAAATTATATAAAATAAAAATCATAGCCAAATATTTTCAAGTAATTGTAAAAAATATCTTTGATTATTGTTTAGATTCGATTCGATTAGATCCAAATCTTATCAAAAGATAAAAAAATAAGTTTTAAATTTAATAAATAGGTTTATTGTTTCTATAAATAACATCAATAGGACTATTTCGTTGTTTAAAAATAACCTAAGACTTAACAATGTAGCTAAAATCATATTTTTAAAATCACTATATTATGTAACTATTTACACATATGAACATTAGAAATGTGTGTAGTGGTGTATATTATACATATTTCATTATTATTACGCATATTCCGTGCATGTGCTTACAAAAAATATTGACGTGAAGTCACTGTTGAATTTGAATGCTTGTGTGTCTCTTCGAATAGTGATTACACTTTAGAGCTCAGAACGAGGTGAACAAACAGAAAGGCTTTCAGAAAGCAGTAGTAGGTCTGAGCTGCAATCGATCCCGTATTTGGGTACTCTACGGAGTTTTCGTTGCAAATATTTATCCATTTTTGAATAGATCACAGATCTGTGACATTTATGTATGAATACTCGTATACTTCGATTACTGGTTAAAGATAGATTTTTTATTTTTATATGTTACATCAGTTCACCTTTTTTAAATTTAATTCTTAGTTACAATCAATTGCCCTAGTATGAGATGAAAAATTCTGTCTTTTTATCGAAGTAGATAATTATTTACGTTAACATTGTAGGCAAAACAAAAATATCTCAAACATTTCGCAACGAGCAATGATATAGGTACATATTTCAACAACAAAACATGGGTTAACTAAAATTTACCGTGTTTCACTGTACTGTGTGAAATATCGAATGTGCCGCCAGTCCCCAGGTGTGGTTCAAACGGCGCAAGTTTCACTAATGTGCGGCTTAAATGATGACAGTGTTGTGGGACGGGCTCGCCTAAGTCTACTCGGTAGCTGTCCAACTCTATAGGCTTCTAGATATCGACTTTATTTATGTTTTGCTTCCCTCCGTTCCGAGCTCTTCAGTTTTTATCTTGCACATTATGGTATGCGTGTAAGTTCTTATTTATAGCCACAAGTTTTAAAAAATGTTGCGTATTCGCGCGGAACGGCATCCAATGTTTTAAAGATGAGATTGCTAAATGATGCGAGTGCTCTAGTTTTAAGTGCAACGAACTAAATCTCCTCGATTTGAACTTTTTCACGTACACTTAATAAGTTTTATTTCCATAAAACTTATTAATAAATAAAATGTTTATCCGCTTGATGTGGAAACGTTTTTTTCCTTACCTGAGAAATATGTTTTGTAAAATATCTGTATGTACGTACGTATGTATGTACGTATGTAAATAGATACATAAGCTGGATTTCAGTATTTTCACCGGAGAACGCACTAAATAAGCCATCCCGGTGGAATTCGTAAGCAAATCTCCAGTTGCTTATAAATCGCCACTCTACGACTAGTTTTATTCTGTTTCTCAAGCTCTTCCGAGGCGCCCAACCTTCAACGGGTTAATCACATTACGAATAAATTACACGCGTATATGTTTAAATATAATACTTTTGTTGCTCTAGTAGGTAATTAAATAAATATATTGTAAATGAAAATTACTATTGTAAGTAAATTATTTAAATCGATATCAGTAACATATTGACGTGAATTTAAAATAATTTATTGAAAAAATATAATTCGTACTCGTAAAAAACTTAACAAAAGTGTAAAAAAACTGGTATTTTGTCTAAATTTTCTGACTTC
This sequence comes from Euphydryas editha, assembly GCA_036937285.1. NCBI lineage: Eukaryota > Metazoa > Arthropoda > Insecta > Lepidoptera > Nymphalidae > Euphydryas > Euphydryas editha. Next base: position 8,619,390 of record JAUPFZ010000007.1, read on the forward strand.
TAAAGAATTAACGTCAAAGAAAAATAAAAGTTATAAACATATACTTTAATATAATAAAACAACTATAGGTATGTATAATAAGAGATAATGTACTCATAAGAACCGTTGGACGTAATATGAGGGAATAGTTCCAGGTATAAAGATGACGTAGTGGTATTTATAAAGTATAATAACAAAAATCATTATTACATAATAAATGTAATAACTTGTCTTTATTAATAGAGTGACTAACTTTAAATTGTGTTAAAAGACGAATATAAAAAAAAAGTCAATAATAAAAGCGATATCCGATAGAAACTAGTTCATTCTGGTTAGTTTGAAATCATCGGATAGAAGAAGAGAGGTATTGGAAAACAGAAATATGTAGTTATGTAATGAAAGTGGTGTATCGTGAAGCATTAATTGTCGCAGGTGTCGATTACCGCCATGACGCCACCATTTTTTAAATGTTCTTTTTTATATTTCGATTGGTTTTTTTTTTTCAGTCTGATAATGTCTGATATTTAATTGTCTCTGTACACGAATGTTTGTTTTCGATTTATGTATTTTTTTTTTTAGTTTTAACACATTAACCAGTTTATGCATTTTTATAAGTATAAATATATAGAACAACTACATCCAATTACTAAAATGATCACATATTTTGAATCATTCACTTTCACCTCGGTTTTAATATTAAAAATATTTTAATAAAAAAACCACGTAAAATCTAGGAAATCTTAAAAACAAAACTATTTTGTATTTAATAATAATAATTTAAAAAAAAAAAACTAGTCTTTTCATCAAAAATTATATAATACGAATAAGACGAAGTACTATGTTTTATATTTAAATACTTATTAAAAACTTAAGGTGGATATTTAAATGTACTTATTAATTTTAAACGTATTTCACATCATTAATCCATATGAAATGAACAATTATATTATTATAATGTGACGGGTATATATTATATATCAAGCAAGTAAACAGTCCTTAGTGATGGCATTTTATATAATAATATCGTTCGATACAGATAAAATGTATATTCAAAAGCGCCTTAGGTTTTTGGATTTGAACGTCACCGTTATCGTTAATCAGTAGCGTGTTATCACGCTTGTACTCAAAGCCCGACACATTCGACTTGATAAAAAACCTTGATAAAGTACGTCCGAAACATCCAATATATTGATTTTACTAACACCCCTTTTAGTTTGGTTTTATCGCTTTGTTGTGTTCGTATTGTACATTTTATTTCCCTTTGTGTTTTCATTTGATTAATGGATCCGGAGCCTATGATACTAGACGAACCTTGTGTAACTAGTTTGATTGTTGGTTTAGTAATAGCGGAAACTAGCGAACGTGTGACATCTCTACTAAATCATATAGTTACCTTTAGTAAAAATATATCTTCGTCTTATAGAATGACTGATCGATCATAATAATAATTAAGGCCAACCTAGTCATCCAAGAGAGTATTATTTCATATTTTTACGTAAGATACCTAGTCTTATTGGTTATTCAATAGAGACGAGATTCAGAGTACCTACTAAAAATAAGTATTAATATTGAAATTATTTGCTATAAAAAGTGACTTTATAAAACTCGAGGGCTATATACATTAGATTTTTCTTGTTAGTTATATTGGCAAACTTATTCCTAATATTTATTTCACAGACTTAAATGTTAGAAGTGTTGTAATTTGCTTCGCGATTTTAGCTGTCGAAGAAAACGCTAGAATTTGATGCAAAAATTCATGATTTTTTTACATCATGACAATTCATCTACTCACACATCGCTGCTCGTGTATAATTTTTTTGGGACAAAATAATGCCGTAACCAGTACTAATATTTGATCAACTTAGGTCGCTGTGACTCTTTCTGTTCTCAAAGCTAATAAGTACCATGAAAGGATGATGTCTGAAAACTTTCATTTGTGAAATAAAAAGTTCATCGCACTTAACTTTAAAATTTTAAAAAAGTTTTAGCGTAAGTGTATATATGATTACTTTACTAAGCATAAGATAGATATTGAGAAATAATAAATAAATAAATTTTAATCAAGAAAAATGAAAAATCTTTCTAAAAAAATGAGTCATAATAACAGTATAGAACTATAGAATATAAATATTAAAAACAAATAAATCCCAAAAGTTTCAAATATATATTAAGGCACATCAAAGAATAAACAGTTAGTGAAAAGTCAAAGTTAGTGTTGTTAGTTTAAGTACAACACACAGAACTAGGATGTAAGAGTAAGTAAAATCGTTTTGAGTGTAAATCATCGGTGAATTAGGTACAAGTGATAGTGGAACAAAGCTCTGTCCAAACACACGTAAGCGTAAGTTCAACATTTGAGCCGCGAACAGGACCGGAATGCTAACAGTCTAAAACTACATCTTAAATGTGCTAAATCTGCAATTGAAACATTCAGACGTTTATCTAAAATATTTTAACACCATTTTGTACCGAATCAAATAATTATTTTAATTTAGTAAAAAATATCAAATACAAAAAGTATATCATTAAATAATTAATTAGGTAATATAATCATCATATTAGTTTCAGAGTTTACCCATTTTTTGAGACTATTATGTCACGGGGCTTTTAATTTTAAATTAAAATTTATTTTTAACCTATATGATACGGTTATACGGTGATATGGTACTAGTTGACATACATACATTGAAACTCCATTACACATTCATGCATACACTGTTTCGGAAGGAATACGATGTTATAAATGTAATATTACTAATTATACTACAGAAAATCGTATTTGATCGTCCATTCTCTTATTTATTATTTCATTCGCTTCACACGTTCATTAACTATCTCCTCAAAATTTTATGTTGGTTGAACAACTGAAAGTAATTTGGGATCCCTCACCAAAAACCCTTATTTATATTTTCTGCTCCATTATCGAACCCTTTTCATCATTCATATAATATAGTGATTTATTGAGGTCGATTCAGTATGTCCAAAAATGTTATCTGTGATGCAAATTGATAGTCAAAACTATACGATTATTAAAAAAGCATTGATACTTATTATTATATAACAGAATATCATATTTTTGATTTATTAAATCTGTTCATCGCCTTTAATCTTTATCTTATGGTAAAACTGTCAAATATGTTTTACTCGACATTTTATGAACCAATTTACACCATCTTTAATTTTTTTATTTCATAAAATGAAAGGAATTGAAAGACAGTTGCATTATATAATACGTAGTATATATCATACATGTAATCATCATATCATATCATGTAAATGCAAATAGATATAGTATTGTAAAAAAAAAAAAAACATTAGCTATAGATATAGTATTTTAAAAATAGATTTAGATATAGTATTGTAAAACAATATAAATAGGAAATACACGTAGATATAATATTAAAAAAAAAATGTATATATATTAGTATAAAAGTGGTCAGTTTGGACTCTCGTCTCAGGGACTAGAGATATTAAGTCTAGTTTTAAGAACTTATTTACTTTTGCTATAAAAACGTCTGTATATAACAATAAAATATATGTAAAGAAAAGGGTATAGGCGCATGTAAGCCTGTAGATGTGAATAAAAAAAAAAAAAGTATATATCATACATATCCATGTGACCTCGACATGATATCGACATGACGACCGTTCTGATGTGGTGGTGCCAGTAGTCGCCTCAACGCCGGCGTTCGCGGGTTCGATTCCCGCTCGGGGCAGATATTTGTATTTGTGCAAATTTTGTTTCCGGTCTGGGTGTGTATCCTTGTGGGTTTCCCTACCGTGCCTCAGAAAGGCATTCATTTACAATATTTTTTGCCTTGTATACGTTCTTTATAATGCGATATATATTTTTATAATAGCCGTAATACGACAGATCTTGTACGTTTTTAATGTAGGCTTCGATACCCCGTACTTATCTCACCCGACCAATTGTTTGTTTAGGTAATAGTATATGACGTGCTCAACGGGCCTATCGTGGGCATTATGCGGATACGCTTCGGTATCGTTAGTAGCCTATTAAATGATTTCGTAAACGACAAAGCTAATTCATTTCCGTATCACAACCTTTTTGCGATCTGTGCTATACTATTATGTATCGTTTTTCTCTCTAGCAAGTAAGGAGGAAAATAAATAAGAATGTTGCAAGTATTATAATGCACTATTTTCAATACAATTTTACTATCAAAATATTTCACAATTTTATAGTACAGTAGTGCTATTGCCAAAATTGTACACATCGTTAAATGTGTTTTTGATATGGAACTAAATTTTAACGCATATTTACAACCTACCTCAGCACAAACAAGTGAGGTTGACAATAGGTGCGGGAGCACTATAAAAAATTAATGTGTAGTTGGTTTTACGAGCGTTGCGCTCGCAGAACACCTGTCCGTGATATGGACAATACCGATCAACAAACTGTTTTATACAAAACTGTATAAAAATTGTATTAATATTTAAATAAACACACCAAGCTTGAAAAAAGCTCAAAGCTTACAACCAGCTAGTAATTATAAAAGCACAATAAAACTATTATTACTATTGTCTTAAATTAATAATATAAATAACAATGCGGGTAAAATTTATCTCGAAAAATGTTTTGATGATAGCAGAATTTTCATCTTCTTAATAACGTGAACTAACTTTTAGCTTAACATTAAGCTATTTAAAAGTTTTTAAAACGACAAGTGGGCACGTTACACATACGCCTGTGTGATTTAAAAATGTAATTGAATATTTATGTCGTAGGTATATATCGTTAAATAAATTTACTCAATAACTAAACTAATTTAATTGTCATCTTAATATAATTTTAAGTATTGTACGGTGTGTCCGTACGAATGTGTATAAATAAAATATTAAATAAAACTGTAAAATATATAATTATAAAAGAACTTAGACTATAATGAATTTAATGGCGGAATGCGAATGGTGAGTTACGCGCGGTACTCTTGATGACCGATAGCGAACTCTGAGTTACGTGCGATACTCTTGATGACCGACAGCGAACTGATTTATATATTGTAAGTAAAATATTAAAGTGATGTAATTAGGTCACAACAAACCTAATACCTTATAATAAACCTAGTAATAAGTACCTAAATGTACGCGCTTGCTCGTACAAGTATTTTATTCTAAGAATTATAATTTCGATGGGTAAATAACTTAATTTATTCATCGTATAAAAGTCTTGATTGTTTAGAGTGATTTCATGGCAATAGACTGTTTTTCATTGTTCGTGCGTGCGGTAACTCGTGATAAATATAAGCGGCCTGTTTACTCCTCGCTGTTATTCATGCAGACAGCGTCGCATCTCAGATTTTTTGCTGAAAATTATATCTTCAATAGAGTAAATTTCGTTATCGGTCAATTTTATAATTTAGCGTTTCTTTAATGTATTGTATTTTGTTTATAACAATTGTTGTTTATTTAAAAATGCCAAAAAAAAATCTTAAGTTTTATTTATTCCATACCATGCGCAACCTTAGACTTAATGTATATTCAGACAAGACAATAAGTTTGAATTGAACTATATTATACGAAAAAAAAAAGTGTGTCAACATACGTGATGTTATATTGTGTGATTGTGAAAACAACACATATTATACATATACATGTGTAGGCAGAAACCACGGCAGATTTGCTGTCATTTATCGAAGAGTTCCGTTACATGTCTACGAAGATCTTTATCAGAACATCACAAAATTAGAAAAGGATAACCTCGAAATATTAATATTCTCTTCCAAACCATTATATAAAGTTTTCTTTTTCTTTGTTCATTTTACATCGACAAGTAGTAAAATGAGAACATCATCAAGTTGAAGTCAATTAAATACGCATTATCAGGGATAACTCAAATACTACTAGTCAGATCTCGCTCAAATTTAAATGGGACTACGTGATAAGCACTAGCTTTTGAATATCAAAAGAATCTGTAAAATCGGTACAACCAGTAAAAAGCTATGTAGTAGTAACACACATAAAAATGTAGTTCAATTGAGAAATCCTCCTTTTTTTAAGTCGGTTAAAAAGAGCTTATGAAATTTAAGAAATACATTTATAATTAACTTAAATAAAATAATAAAGAATATAATGTGGATTTGACGAGCTCTGGTTATAGTTATTAAAACTTCTTAGGCTATAAGTAAATCTTCTAAGAATACCTGTAGGTCTGTTTTCAAACCATAAATACTTAATTTCCACATCACTATGCTAATTGAAAATCAATTAATTTACGGATATTATGCTATTCTAATTACGTTATGGTAGATTTGATATGATATAAATTAGAAACTAATTGGTATATTGTGATAGTAGTATGATAAATGATGTTATAAACCCTTACAAGGGTTTGAAATCATGTTACATGTGTAAATCAATTTAATAAATGTTGTAGTTAAATATAAAAATAATAATAAACAAATTGAAAAAAAAAAACAATAAATCGTGAGTTACTACTTAATAATGTACATTATAGAAATAATGTAAAAAAAATGTAAATTATTAATGAAAAATACAACATTAAAACGATTGACGACACTTACAAAAATGAGCATTAATTAATTATCGTATAAATAAACAAAGCTTCAATGATCAGTGCTCGATACATTAAGTTCATCTTCCTTTCCCGGTTAATTACTAGTAAAAAGATCAAAGCGGGACGGTTTACGTACTTCGGGCAAAGACTCCAGTCAAGTTAGTAATGAGCCTGACAGTTTAAGTTTCGAAGTTTCTCAACACAATGTATATCTTAACTACTGTCGAATTGTACTGTAATAGAGTCTACTTTCGACATGCCTTTCGAATATCGGTGTCGGTAAAGATGTATTAGTGATTTATGTTAAATAAATTTATATGGTATGATAGTTTGTTAAGGATTTACTGTTAAGGCCTGTACCATAGTTTAGCAGTTCGGTCGCGTTCGTCGAATACCTGCGTTAGCGAGATTGGCGTTAATCTGTTAAATCGACCGAGGAATGAATGTTAATTTGATCCTTCAGGTCGACATTGTTTGCACGGTTAGTTGATCGGCATGATTGTGATACTTGCTTCGTTTGAAGCTCTATGTATTATGTATGATATTCATAAAATAATTTTATATTTATAACTGAAAAATGAAACGACTTATTAATATGTCAGTTGTAGAAACAATAATAATAACGTTGTATTTTATACAATTCTTTCATTCAGCTACATTAGGTTAGAAAATTACGCCAATTTCCTCATCACGATAACTGTTGAAATTTTTCGAGGAAACTTTCATAATCTCACGAAATGTGTCTGAAAGTTTTTCACGCACTAATTTACGTTGCCAGATCCGCTTGTCGAGCAGTCGAGCGATTTATCGTCCGACGAATCATCGGGACGGCTCATTCCGGATATTGAAGCACGTAATCTCAATACAGTGTGTCTCCACTCGCAATTTATCTGACGATGAATGGTCCTGCCATTATTTTCAACCCTTAACCTTCCTACTTATTAATATCTAGATAATTTATTGTAAATTGCATTTTGCAAGAGTGATCTCGTGCGTGAATAAAGGTACGGGAATGACGGTTAATAAAAGGCTTCCCTTTGTGTGATTTATTATATTCAGGAGGTACTCGAATCAATTGTGATGAGCTGACATCGTTATATCGTCCCTCTTAAAAATAATCACTTAACTATTACAGGTTTCATTTATTTAAAGAATATATGTATATACGACATTAACAAATAATCACATTTAATAGGTACAATATTTTCTTGTTATATGTTTATATTACTAGAGGAACTGACAGACGTTGTCCTGTACACGAGTCTTAAATATACTTATAGTTTGATATATTCATAGCAGGTATATTTTTTTAATGTACAAAAAATAAATTTATCGTAATGCCATTGGATGATCAATATTTTTAGTTAATCTTTGAAGGGTATAAACAAACCAATTCAATGGTTTGCCAACTCTCGTATACGCAGAATATAATTGGCCGTGCGAAAAGCAAGGATTTTCGAAATCTAATTTTTTTCCATTTGCCATAAAATTTTTCACAAAATTTTGCACTTAAATATATAGCTTGATTGTGCTAAAGCAGTTTTGTACACAAAATGTAACGTTCGCTTAATGATTGAAATCGATTGCTTATTGTTCCTCAAACTAGACTGGAATTAATATTAAATATTAAAATAAAATTGAATTAAGATAAAATTGTTCTTTTTCCACCAAAAACAAGACTGTCACTCGAGGCCTTGTATTTTCGATTCGGCTCATTTGATTTTTCTTCATTTTCTGGAAGTTTTTACCAGATTATGCGGTTACTTGATTCTTTGTCTATATAATTTTAACATTTCAAAGACTTCCGTTCACAAATTCCTTTCAAGCAATAAAAAGTGATAATATATATTAGAAATAACAAAGTACTATAATGGATTCCTGTGTAACTTGCATTCGTAATTAAAATCTGGAAGATTTTGCTTCACTAACAGTAATTTCCACAATTATTTATCTAAGATTTTACAACATTCTCGATAACGCTATAATAATTGAGTTTTTTTTTTAATTAGGTGTTTCATGCTTTACACAATGTCTTAGATCGGCTACTGAATACCTCAGTAAAGTTCTCTAAGTTCTTTTAGAGAACCATAATTATGTCTAAAAAGCGCTACATACATTGACAATGAGTTTTAATACTGTTATATTTAGAAATTTTAAAATAGCGAAAGACAAAGATTTTTGTAAGTAAGCAAATTAAATTTTAATGGTTTTAATATAATTTCTTGAACCGAAGCTGACGTTAAACTATGCGCAACTTTGTACCTATTTAAGGGGCGTTAAAGCAAACGTAACTAATGGATTAATTATGTATAGAAGATCAATTTTACGGTGCAAAGTTTAGAAGTCTCAGTATTATGTAATAAAAACCTGAGAAAATGTTATAATAATGCTTAGACATAAATTACATTAAACAAGGGTGCTAGTAAATAATAATGGAAATTTGGTTATAAAAAAGTTAAATGAAAAATCAACACAATCACTATCTTATCTAGACAAAATAAGTAAGAAGCTACAAAAAGTGCGTATATATATTTGTTTAATTAGTAATGTTATACTGTTCTCTTATATTTACGCGAATTTTACTCATTTAATTAAAAGTCTGTAACGGATTTTATCGCGTTTATTTAAAACTTTGCAGTTTGACAAAAAAAAAATTAATTTTAATTTTAGTAATGTTATTTTAAAATAATTATGTCGATATTGTTATAAAATGACGATATCAATATTTTATATACCTATCACAGTAATCTTGATATCTGATTTCGAAATATAAATGTAATAATTATACTAAAATATTAAATTAAAATTACTAAACAAATAAATAATGACATTGTTTTACTATTTTTGCCAAAACATCCTCACAGTTACAAAAATATACACACTATTAATAAGTCGTGGCGTTATTGCGTTAAAGATTGCTTTCTAAAATTAAATTTGTTTCAATAAGCAACGAGAGTAACTAGTGATTTACTAGTTACGTTTTCAGCGAGTGAGCAACACCAGGTGCTCACAGCTCTTATCATGTTTTAAAAGTTGTAATGTAGAGCCGATCTTCTGACGATAAACATTCGATTCGACTGGAGGCGCCGGTCTCGAGAAAAAATGAAAATTACACAGACATAAACACTCAATAACTAGAACTTTCTATAAAAAAAATTCTTTATAAAGCTAACTATCCAAATAATTTAACTTTGACCTAAGACTGTAATTATTTATATGACATTATCAACAATCTTTGTCATTAAGCTATGTATTGAAAGGATAATTTTAATATTTTTGGTTACTGCTTACGTCATAGCGTGATATTTTGTAGTTTAGATTATAGGTATCTTCAATAAACAGTCGGTCAAACTTAACTTTTCACATTGATCTCGTCGATCCTGAATTAGCGCGTTAAAACAAACAAACTGTAGGAAAATTTCACTGGAATTTTTTGTATGATGTACGTGAATAATCAAAGGAGACTCTAGATTTGCTGTAAAGATCTTCTACTGGAAATTTTTGTACTTAAAAATGTTTGTTCCTAAAAATTGATATACTATTTGTGTTGAAGTTTTTACAATTCTCGCAAAAAATCGGCGATACAAAATATCATTCGACACAAGTTTAACCAAGCCAAATTTTTTTTTTTAATTTTTTCGTATATATGAACAAAGTTAATCCACGAATTGAACGCAATTTTCATACAAAGTTGTAATCGGTTACTTGTTACGTCATTGTCTTCCAACAGTCATTTACGCATGCAGAGCGCATTGCTATTGCATAATGCAGCTAATGCCCGACCCCATGCCCTTCCGTCGCTTGCTTTGAATTAATAAGCATACCTTCCTTGTTTATTTGAATTAATTCGACTGTTTCACTGAAATTAAATCGAATGAAATTTATAGCAAGTTGTTTGTTATATTTGTCTTATTTAACTTTAATGTTACCGAGAACTTTCAATATTAGATCGGTAGATATTACATTTTCTAAAAACGAATGAGTTTCTCGACATTTCAAATTAAGTTTAAACTTAGTTTTTATTACAATCGAATTACATGTTTTATTATTGTAGTATACATATACTTGTCTCGAATTTAATAAAAATCGTAATTAAACTGAAATCAAATATTATTTTTTATTATTAGACGAGCATGACTTACGTGAGGATTACAGCGAATTGTACGTGTGATGAGCCCATTTGCGCCTCGCATATATCCGTTTCCGTATAAAATTAATTGGGCCGTGACGTACGGAAGGATGCATAGCGCTAACAACTCATGTAAATTGCTTATATCTCCTCGGTTCTGAATCTGAGATTGTTGAAATGGACTTGCCTCATTTCGCTATGTAAAACTAATAACTCTCTACACTTGTACCGAACCAGGATGTCTTAGTATTTATAACCAATATACTGTTTCATAACATTGTGAGAAACATTTGTGTTAGGAAAATTAGTTAATCTTTAAACTACTATGTTATAATAATAAATGTATGTAGTGTATACCAAATTATAATAAAAAATTAAGTAGTTTGCATTCAATTAATTTACCTTATGTTTTATATGTATATCTAATGTTATTTGATTTTCTCTTACCTAATTCTTAAGATATTGAGACAAGCTAATTGGAATTATATTTTTAATTCATTAATCAACACTATATAATTCCTACATAGAATTGTATAATAGCCATGCATATACTGGTGCACTTAATAATATAGAATATTATAATTACATTTATAGTAAATCTGTTACGCTTGCTAACGAATACTTTGTGTAGCTAAATACGGCACTATGACATAATTTGCAATATAACTTTTTAAGTAGATACTTGTAATGTTATGGAATTGTAATATATGATAAGATAATTATTTTAAAATATATTATAAATAATATTATAAGTATCAATAAAAATATATATAAAATTAAATAAATTATTTTTCTAAAAATTATTCTCTAGAATAATCTCGAAATTACTTCTTTAAAACATCTTTTCTAATTATTAAGTATTAGCTGTCGTTTTTCCATTTGTTCACTTTAATAATTTTAAAAATAAATAAAGTATATAATTAAATATGGTATTTATCTCTCTAAAAGGACTTTTATATCAACAAGGAAGAGATATAATACCTAGGAAGGTAAGTTTATAGGTCATTGTAGTGAACGGAAGCGACATTGTTATTTTCATTTATTTTATTTACTAACGACGAAGCGGGGCAAAAGGAACTGCAATTTAAGTATTTACTCAAATTGTTTTATGTTTTTAATAAAAAAAAATGACTTGAGCCATTGTTCAGTAAATAATAACTTCATAAATATTAAAACAATTGTCCCGACTAATTGATGCGTACTTTTGATTACATTTCAACAAACCAAAGTTTTTCTATAACATCACCGGGTATTCTTAAAAGCTAATCTAATTAACCTTAGACACGAGTCCAAATGTGTTAACGGATGCGTTCCAAAATCCCAAATATAGTTATCATGTAAGCCATCCGGGACCCAGTGCGCTCCGCTCGAAGGCCGATATTTCCATGTTCGCAGATCTCATTAGCATTCATTGTACGCTCGCGGCCGCGCTCTCCCGAATAAAGCATCTGTTAAATGTCTCGTGCTAGCTAAAACTTAGTCGTAATTATCTGTTAACATTCCCAAGTTTGACCCCGCGAAAATCTTTGCCGAAAATCGGGTATTCGCAAACTCTCCGGAGGCGTTTTACTTCCCTAATAATCAGGTTCATGGAGATTTTTAATGAAAAAGATTGTTCGCCGTTATTTAGAAAGTTAGTAAAAGGGATCTCGTCTAAAGTTTGTTTTGATTTAGTAGCAACCTCGGTACCTTCATTGTATCCTTTTCAGTGGTTTTGTATCGGATTAAGAGTAATTAAAAAAATCACGGGTCTTGGATTTATTGATGTTTTATACCGGTCTAATTTAAAAGACATATACCTCGTTTTACGTAAGATTATTAAAATATTAGGTCGGGGTTTTTTTTTCGTATTTTATATATAAATTCAAGACTTTTTAAAGTTTAATTACATTTCATTATAATATATACAAGTATGTTTTGTTCGATAACTTGTCGCCATCTTATAGGTAGTGGAATAATCCCGTTGCTCTAGAAATTTTGAGATTTTTGATTTAAAATATGCGACAAATAGTTTTTCGTTCATCATCACGTACGACACGTGATCCACTTTTCATCACCAGTGATCAATCTTTTCAAAAATGGTTCAGTTTCATTACTTTCCAATACAGAATCGCAAATAAGTACACGATTCATTAGGTTTCTTTCAGTGAGCTCGTGTGTCACCCAAATATCTAGCTTTTTTTGTATAGCCAGACTATTTCAAATGTGTCAAAACTATTTTGTGGTCAATCCTCAGTTCCTCGACTATATTATGACTACTAAAATGTCGTACTGTTCTCTTATATTTACGCGAATTTTATTCATTTAATTAAAAGTCTAAAAACGGATTTTATCGCGTTTATTTAAATTTACTAAAATGTCGATGATGCTCCACTTTTTCAAAAATGGCATCAGCTTTATCCGTATGAGGGCTACCAGAGCGAGGTGCATCTTTGATATCAAAATTCCCAGACTGAAAACGCTTAAACTAAGTTTGTGCTACTCTTACACTGCGTTGGATTCATAAGCGTCAAGCGGCTTGTGTCACATTTTTCCCCTTTTTTGTAGTTAAAACTTCGAAATGTAACGAATTTCATCGTTAGATTCAGTCATTTTGACGGACAGAATAATAATTGAAAAATGACGATAAAGTATTTTTTACTTTTTTTTTCTTATTATTTTTTATCGAGATATAAACAGTCCAAGCAACGAGATCTTTCTTCAATTGTATACATACAAAATACGATAAAGACTTTTCCCCGACCTATTATTATAACCGAATACTGTAATACTAAATAAAATGTATGTTCCTATTTTTGACATTTATAAAAGGTTATATGTTTGTTTTAAAACTTAGTCAATAGGTATTTAAAAAGTCATTAGAAACAATCAAAAGAGACATTTGATCGACGGATTTGCGAAGTCAGCATTGCGGAATAGTCAACAAAATGTATCGTAACTCTACATTAATCACGACTGACATTATAATTCTGCCTGTTATCATTCCGAAGCAAACTGAATGTATTTTGATAGACTCAAAGGTATGTCCCCATATCGATTTTCAATTAATCTTTTGTCCCCTTTTTTGCTGCGCCACCGTATTCTCACGTCGTGGAAAATAAGAGATATACTCATACAATATTTGAATACAAATGCTGAAAAAATACAGAAAATTTAATTGGAAAATTTACGATCTTACTAATAAAATTCTTCGCATATAACGCAAAATAAACGCTTCACATTCTGTATAATTGAAATATAACAAACAACGTTATTTTAAGATGTTAATTCTCTTTGCACTCGCATCGTTTATTAAATTTTCTTTTATTACCTATGTTATAATATAATTTAGAGTGCTTGAACAATATAAAGATTTTCGAAACATCTTCACCATCATACACATTATTTACTCTTATTGCTTCGTGTTTGCTACATGTTCGGCGACTAGAATATCAGTTTACTTAGAATCCGTCTTCGTATTAAAGTCCCTATGCAGAACAAATACGGGATACAAATATTGAAATCATATTTCTGTTTATTTTTATTTTCACGTATATCTCTTTTTGTTTATTTTTTGTTTTAACTATAAATATTAAAAGAAAGGGAACCGGATTACAATAATCTTTTTCGGATAACATCGGAAATATTATTGTAAGAGGCATATTATTATTATCGCTAACAATGGTATTCTGTACAAGAGAACACTGCTACAAATACAAATAAAAGATACGATCGTAATCTTAATAATATGGTCGTCATTATTAACTAAATATAGAATAAATCTTTTAACCTACTAATATTATAAATAAAAGAAACTTTGTATGAATGAATCGATGTTTAGATGTATGTATAAATTACGTATTCAATTGCTGTTGATCTCTGAATATATAATATAGATGGAGATCAAGAAAAATACCTCTAATTATAATATATATATATATTCACACAGACATATATATATATATATAACAATAAAAAAGGATCAATGAAAAACGTTCGATGTCTAAAATTGAAAAAAATGTATATATTGTAATAAATACAAGCTCATTTTATGGTCGATATGTTAATAAAAATTCGACGTGCTTTGAATTGATGAGATTAAAGTTCTTACGAGCGAAGCGTGTATAAGATTAATAAATAAACCAAGAAAAAGTTATACTTAAACGTTAAGACTTAAATATACAAGTCTAGTCAAAAATGTCGCACAAGGAGTACTAGATTTTCTTCTGTAGAGCACTTTCAAAAAGACTTCTGTGAAGAAAGACACTGCCTAAGAACATAATGTCTGTTTATGGTAAAGATATAAAACTCACGATCTTTTTTACTTATTAATTGTAAATACTAACTACATATTTCGTCTCATATATACATATAAAATACTTTGTCCTGAATGACTGACTGACTGACTGACTGACGGATCAACGCACAGCCTAAACCAGTAATCGTAGAGACTTGAAACTTGCAGGGTGTGTTCTTTATATGACGTAGGCATCCACTCAGAACGGATTTTCTGAAATTCTACCCCTAAGGGGGTGAAAAAGGGGGACAAAGTCTGTATGGGACAACGTGATTCCTTTTTCCAATCTATTTCAAATTTTGCATAAATATTCTTTAACAGAATCGATTGAAGACGTGTTTCATATTTTATCGAAATTCATCCCCTAAAGGGATTAAGAGGGGGTAGAAAGTTATAAGCTTCAAAGTTGCTATCAATACTTCTTAGTGCTTTTGTTTTAAAATTACATTTTATTTTGACACATGTTTAACAACTCAATCCGTCTATTATAAATAATTTTTTCAATATCGACAAATAATAATAAATGTCAAATAGAAGGCGATGGGGGCGATTTTCACCAGACTTTACCAGTAGTGGCCAGAGGAAGGCGAGCGGACGAAGTTAAAGGGTATAGTGAAGCATTGACGACCGTTCTAGTGTAGTGGTGCGAGTAGTCGCCTCAACGCCGCCTTAGTGCCGGTGGTCGCGGGTTCGCTTTCCGCTCGGGGCAGATATTTATATTTGTGCAAATATTTGTTTCCGGTCTGGGTGTATGTCCTTGTGGGTTTTCCCACAGTGCCTCGGAGAGCACGTAAAGCCGTCGGTCCCGGTTGTTATCATGGATACCTCATAATAATCATTACTTATGGTAGTAATACTATCCGCTCACCCGTAGTGGAGCAGTATGGTGGAGCTTACTCCAACCCTTCTTCTATGTGGGAAAAAAGGCCTTCGCTCAGCAGTGGGTTGTTTACAGGCTGATACAATACAGTACAGTACAGAAGCATTTGTGGCCTCCAGTGACGAAACTGAGCCTTACCATGAATATTAGAGTCCATCTAAGGGGAGATGTTATGCCGGATAGTTCTCAGACCTGTTGCTTAAAATAGGAAATTGTGATTTCCGGGAACTGGATAATAATATACTGTATCATAATACAATGTATGTGTATATGAGTATGTATTTACCATAAACATAGCTTAAGGTCAAACTCTTAATGTAGCGGGAGTTTACTTGAGGGCAAGTTGCTTCTCCCACAGCCAGTTGTATGTGGCATGTTTCAGAGTAGCCTGGTGATTCTAGCACCCCGAAGGAAAAACAAAAAATATTGTTTATAAAGAAATAGTACGGAAGGTGTAGTAT
This sequence comes from Euphydryas editha, assembly GCA_036937285.1. Classification (NCBI taxonomy): domain Eukaryota; kingdom Metazoa; phylum Arthropoda; class Insecta; order Lepidoptera; family Nymphalidae; genus Euphydryas; species Euphydryas editha. Next base: position 8,635,653 of record JAUPFZ010000007.1, read on the forward strand.
TTCGATTTCGTTGTAAAAAGATAATACCCCCGTGTAACTTTCTCCAGATCAAAGGCCGAGCTTCTCGTTCATAAAATATAACAAAATTTTATTTTATTTTAATGTTTATTTAAACTTTAAATCCCTACTCTATAATCAAGAATTTTGTATTTTATAAGTATTCATATATTTTAACATAATAAATTATATGTTACAACGAAATTAATAACGTAAAAAATCTGTTAAAAATCCTATTAGAACCATTTTCGACTTCTACGCGGACGAAGTCGCGGGCTAAAAGCTAGTATAATATAAAATTATAGCATGTGTGAAGTCCATTACTGAATTATCTTTATTTCTGTAAACGTCAAAATAATGGTTTTGGGTTGAAATGAATTAAAAATACTACCTTTGATGTTACAAAAGTTCTGTTTATTAAACGTAATTTATATAAATAAAAATTCTGTATTGAACCATTCGAATAGTATTTTTATTATAATGATATTATGAATATAATAATAAAATAGAATAGAAAACCATTTCAATTTATTCAATTTCCCTCAAGTGAAAAGTTACAAGTTCCCTCAAAAAAAAAAAAAAAAAATACATAATATACATAATATTCTATTATTTTCCGTAACTCGGTTAAACTGGCTTTGATTCATTTGGTATTAATTGGAAAAAAAAATACAAAAACATACTTTGCAGAATAATTCATGGTAAAATACACGTTACTTTATTAAATTCCCTCCTCCGTTAGCCAGGTAGCTCGGTAAGACTTCACTTTATGGCTCAATTTAAAAAATGTTTCACATTACATGTTGAAGTAATAATATATTGTTGACTTTCCCAGAAATAATATAAAAACATTATCTTTTAAAATACTAGCTCTCGTATTTGTTTCGTTTACTTGTTTATTTTTTTTAAACAGATATATTAATATAATTTCTATTTAATTCTGAAAATGAACCGCAAAGAGTATATACTTGATGATGAGAATACTTCATATGTCATTAGAGAATTCTTTAAGAAGCGATCAAAAGTACTCTAAACAAATGTGAACGATTTGGAAATTGGCCCGAGAAGTATTTTTGATCAAAGAGTCAAAACATTGGCGTCATCGACAGTAACCCGAAAACATTTTAAGTGCCTCTCTTCCTTACATTTTATTTATCCCAAGAATGTGGACTTAGAAGACGAAAAGTAATTTGTAGTTAGTGAGTGGCAGCTTCAAATATTCGTTTGATTAAATACTCACAATACTTTCTAACTAAACTAATATATTTTATGCTACATTGTACTTGTTATTTTAGTTCTTGTATTCTGTTTTATTACTGAATAAATAAATAAATAAATAAACGTCTCACACTTAACGGCCTGTTAATTAAACAGGTAGTTTTAGATTTTAATTATATTTTTATTTGCAAAAAATTTAAAAAACTTAATCTTGGTCGGATCTAAATATTTTCACAGTCACGTAAAATACCTCAAGTTTGAGACGTTTGAGTGCTGGATGTTGCTCCCAATACCTAAATAAACACGAAGCCTGAAATGTTTTAATTAACGCTCTTAATTTCAGACAATGTTTATATAAGCAGAGAAAATATGAGGCGTATCACCCGTCTTGTCTCATTGTGGTCATATAAGCGCAATTTCGCGAACTGTATAAAAGTATCAAATTGGTATTAAAAATGTATTTAACAAATTGTTGATCTTGTATTCATTTATCGAGTAAAAAGCCCAATTCGGTTTTCTTTTCTTTTATTTTGTGTCGGGAAATGTTATTTAAAAATATGAATTTGGCGCAATATACATTCATTCACCATCCAGATTGCTTTTATAGCTTTTTTCTTTTTTCTTTTTATTATATCCTGAAATCCAAATGTTACTACTTCAATGTTATTTGATCAGCACAGAAACGGAAATTAGTAAAAGTACTCGGTTAAAGAATTTAGTCTGTAAAAACGTCTAGTTTATGCTTCGTTTGATTGATCAATCTAATTTTTGAGAGCGATACAACTTAGTTACTACAGATACAGATTCAAAGTTATCTTTAAAAAAAATCTACGCTTCTGTAAATAAATTATTTTTGTGTCAACTTATGTATTAATATAAAATTTTGAATAAACCCGATAAAACCGAATGAAGTAATGATGAAAAAATAACAACATTGTAAGTACGATGATTAAAAGAGTTTATTTTCAAAGTACCATTTACGTTCTATTCATTACCGATTCGCCTTCGGCTCACGTCATGCAATGTTCGAAACATAATAAACTTTAAACAATGCTAGGAAGATGCGATGTCAGAACTTCGTAAACTCAAAGTGAAACAGGCAACCGAAGTTATGCCCTTATTAAGGTACACAATGTGTTTAATGTTCTACCTAATAATGAACATACGATGTCAATGTTTATGCAAACGTTTCCCTAATAAAAGTTTAATTATTTGTTCATATGTATGTAATAATAATATATTATTAACAGTTTTTCAGCTCGAAATTTAAGAATTATCTAATCGTTTCGATTGCGTTGACGATTGCATTTCTGTGAACGATATAAATAACAGGTTGGTGAATACTCCATACAGTTCGGAGCCGATGTTACAGACCCGACCGCAAAAACGGCCCCTGAAATCTCTGTGACCAAACTTAAAATTTCATGGAAGAATGACGCTTAATATTAAGAGAGGTATATGGATGCTGTAGCTACTGCTCTAGCCGGCGACCCCCCGTGGGAGCTCGTGGCGGGGGTTCTTGCCGAGACATATTCATACGTCTCGGGTAGGAGGGCTCTTGGCGAGAACCCCACGTTGGACGGGATCCTACGGGTGCGTCGGATAGGGCAGGAAGCGCTAATGCGGAGGTGGGGGGAGGACCTGGCGGGGCAGCCCTATGGCACACGCGTAACGGCTGCCATTCGCCCGGTCATTGAGCGGTGGATGCGTCGAAAACGCAAGCCCCTCACCTTCCGTCTGACGCAAGTTCTCACCGGGCACGGTTGCTTTGGTGACTACCTGTGCCGGACGGCCCAGAGGGAGCCGACGACTGCATGTCACGATTGTGGCGCGGCGGTGGACTCTGCCCAGCACACCCTCGAGGTGTGCCGAGATGGGCGGCGCTGCGTCAAGGTCTGACGTCGGTCCTTGGAGGGGACTTGTCGCTCCCGAGCATCATAACCGCGATGCTCGGCGACGACGAGTCCTGGAACGCGATGGTCTCCTTCTGTGAGAAAGTAATGTCCCAGAAGGAGGCCGACGAGCGGAGGAGAGAGGAGGCCGCCGACGTGGCCTCCATCCGCGGGCGACGAATGGACGACGTGCGTAGGAGGCGCTACTTAATGCGCCTCCAGTAACGCCCTTGTGCCCGTTTCGGGCCGGGATGGGAACCCGGTCCTGCTAGACACGACGTCGTCGGGACTGTTCAGAGGTTAGCCGGACAGTCCCCATGTAGGAGAAGTCTGGTCTTTTCGCCGAGGCCAGCCTGTCGCTGGAGGGATCCTGTTGCCTGCAGATCCGGGACCCTCCAATTAAAGCGGCTGAAGGCTCCCGCAGGGGTTTAGTACGGTATTGCACTCCCAAAGTGCCGAGTCCGACATAGGTCTAGGACTGCCGACCCAGGCGTCCTGGATATCATTCGTAAAAAAAAAAAACCTGTATAGATAAAAACATGATAAGAGAAGTTAAAAAACGTCTTTTCATCCATCATACTTCATTTCATGATTCATTCTTCATTCAGATTTCATCATCATGCTTCGAACCGGTCGCTCTGGATGTCGATGTGGGAGGCTTAAGTTCAGCAGTGAACATCCAATGGCTGATATGATGATGATGATGACGATTGACAGTTGATTAGACTAGGCTAGTGTTCACCCAGCGCCTAGTTTTTGTTATATAATTATTTCTCCGTTTTATTCTTTGCTTATCTTTCGACTTTTATTTTATCGATGGGTTTTTTTCTTATATAATTTGTAAATATTAATCAAAGTCATCTTAAGCACTGGAAGTTGTTCAATCGTCTAATTTAATAATTTTATGATCGTTTAATAAACTTTTAATTAGGGTCTGGCATAAGTTATTGTTTAATAAAATTTTAGAGACCCGGCCCGTTTCACTAGCGCAAGCATTTATTACATTTTTTACGTTCATACTACCAGGGGTTTGATTCGTTTTATTATATAATTTCTTAAAAAGTATTCTAAGATCATAATTTATTTATAGACAGAACAGCTAATGCAAGTTATTAATAAATTTATATTTATTAAGTTAATATTTGTCGTAATATCACGCAAACTTAGTGGGCACATATGTATGTTTATTAGAAAACAATGAACTCGTTTATTATAGAAACATATTTTTTTATGAAGATTAAATAAATAAATTTGGCTCTGTTTTTTTAGCAATGCTATTTCCATAGAAAATTGTAGAAAACTCAGAAATATTTTTTTATAAAATAATTATTAATTTAGTTGACTCTCCGTACCTACTAATGAAAGTAAAATATTGTTTAAATGTCCTAGCCATTGCACTCGATCTCAGGCTACTGTCTCAAACGCTAGAACTAGAACGAGGTATTGTGGCAATTCATTTGTTGTAAGAACAAGCGGCATGACATCTTGTTCAATAATGGATTCTCAAAAAATTTGATCGCCTATTGAAAAAAATCATAAATTGTGCTAATGTTTGGAATCCTTTTGTTTCATTTGATTTTTTGACTACTAATTTTAAATTCACTTTATTCATGTTTTTTCGTGTTTTAAACTTAACTTTTATTTTATTATTTTTTTTTAAGAAATATTTAGCTCTATTATGTAATTATATGTTTCCCAGTTAAATAAATAAAATAAAACATTGCATTTAAATAGCTTTTTCTCGTGACTTGAGGTGGGATTTACGTTTATTTAGAAATATAACGATCTGCTGTCGTTCTACAAATCTAAATCGGTTGAGAAATGTCAAAATTGTTATAGAATTAAAAATTCGCTTACAAATTAAGAAATTTCATTACTAATGTTCGTCATATTTTCGTATATTTATATTGAAATCATGTACATATAACACAAGTGATATCTTATAAGTCGCAATAAAAGTATCATACATTTATCTTTATCTGTTAATCTGTTGACTATGATACGAAAATAGATAACACATTACACATAACACAAGACATTAAAAAATTCCTTTAAAAAATATTAGTAGCATCGCCAATGTGAGTACCTTGTACATTGGCTAAGACATGAGTACTTTTTATATATGTATTTATTCATATTTCTAATGGTTAACATAATTTACCTTTCATATTTATGCATGATAAGCTGTGATGGCGAATCTATATCAAATTGGGGTTGAATCTACTCAACGCTAAGCTCCTTTGTGCGCCGCGCGCTATTAACGGAAAATGATTTTCCTTTAAACTATGAGATACTTATGCACCAGTTTCAGCTTGTAACAATGTCAAAGAATAAAATGGAATTGTAATTTTGTATATTGTAAGAGGTAGCCTTTTTTTTTTTTTTTTTTTTTATCGCAGGGGAATCCATTTACGGATGATATCCAGGACGCCCGGGTCGGCAGTCCTAAACCTATGTCGGACTCGGCACTTTGGGAGTGCAATACCGTACTAAACCCCTGCGGGAGCCTTCAGCCGCTTTAATTGGAGGGTCCCGGATCTGCAGGCAACAGGATCCCTCCAGCGACAGGCTGGCCTCGGTGAAAAGGCCAGACTTCTACTCCATGGGGACTGTCCGGCTAACCTCTGAACAGTCCCGACGACGCCGTGTCTAGCAGGACCGGGTTCCCATCCCGGCCCAACACGGGCACAAGGGCGTTACTGGAGGCGCATTAAGTAGCGCCTCCTACGCACCCCCATTCGTCGCCCACGGATGGAGGCCACGTCGGCGGCCTCCTCTCTAATCCGCTCGTCGGCCTCCTTCTGGGACATTACTGTCTCGCAGAAGGAGACCATCGCCTTCCAGGACTCGTCGTCGCCGAGCATCGCGGTGATGACGCTCGGGAGCGACAAGTCCCCTCCGACGACCGACGTCAGACCTTGACGCAGCACCGCCCATCTCGGGCACACCTCGAGGGTGTGCTGGGCAGAGTCCACCGCTGCGCCACAATCGTGACATTCAGTCGTCGGCTCCCTTTGGGCCGTCCGACACAGGTAGTCACCAAAGCAACCGTGCCCGGTGAGAACCTGTGTCAGACGGAAGGTGAGGGGCTTGCGTTTTCGACGCATCCACCGCTCAAGGACCGGGCGAATGGCAGCCTTTACGCGTGTGCCATATGGCTGCACCGCCAGGTCCTCCCCCCACCTCCGCATTAGCGCTTCCTGCCCTATCCGACGCACACGTAGGAAATCGTCCAACGTGGGGTTCTCACCAAGAGCCCTCCTACCCGAGACGTATGAGTAGGTCTCGGCAAGAACCTTCGCCACGAGCTCCCACGGGGGGTCGCCGGCTAGAGCAGTAGCTGCAGCCCACGATACCGTACGGTACCCCCGAATCACCCTCACCGCGATTGTTCGCTGCGCAGCGCGCAGCGCCGCCTTATTTTTCGCGGTGAGGCGATCCGCCCAAACCGGGGCACCGTACGTCGCCATACTCCGGCAGACTCCGGAGTACAGCTGCCTGCAGGCGGCGCTGGGTCCTCCGAGGTTCGGGAGGAGTCTGCCCAGCGCACTCGCCGCCTTCACGACCTTCGGACCCACCATCGCGAAATGTGGGCCGAAGGTCCACCCACCGTCCAGGATGAGCCCGAGATATTTCATTTGGGGGCTCATCCTGACTCTCCCCTCTCCGATCTGAAGGGTAGCCCCCGGTGGAGGTCCCTTGCGGCCGGTCCCGCGGAAGAGCAGGGCTTCGGTCTTGTCAATCCTGACACGAAGCCCTAAACTCTCTATGCGGCTGATCACGAGGTCGAGTCCGACCTCAGCCAGCCGCGCCGCCTCCTTGTAGTTTCGTCCCCGGGAATAAACGAGAGTGTCATCCGCGTAGCAGATAACACCCATCCCGGGGAGAAGACGGCCTCGCAGGACCCAGTCGTACCCGATGTCCCACAGGATCGGACCCAGAACGGATCCCTGCGGGACACCGCAGCCGACTCGCCGCCACTCCACGGACACAGACCGGTTCTCGAGGCCTACCCTCCGATCGCAGAGGTACGCCTCCAACAGCCTCCCTAGATACGGGGGCACTCCGAAGTATTTTAGTGCCTCTCGTATCACCGCGTGCGGGAGGCTATTGAAGGCGTTCGCGATGTTCAACGACACCGCGACCACCACTTCCTTCCTGTGTTCCGCCTCACCCGTCACCGCCCGCAGGCGTTTGAGGGCGTCGACGGTCGACCGACGTGCTCGGAACCCGAACTGGGATTCTGAAAGTCTGGGTCCCGAGCCCTCCTCCAGGTGCTGAACGAGCCGGGAGGCCACTATCTTCTCCAAGGCCTTCCCGGCTTCGTTCAGCAGCACCACCGGTCGCACCGCCGAAGCCGAGTCCGGGGTCCGCCCTGCCTTAGGTAGTAGGCAGAGCCTACCCTCCTTCCAGGCCCCCGGGAACTGGCCAGACCGCAGGCAGCGGTCAAACAGCTCCCGGAGGCTGTCGCCGAGGTGCCCGAGAGCAATCGCGAGGACTCTCCCGTGCACCCCGTCAGGACCCGGCGCCCTCTTCTTACCCTGGAGGCGGGTAATCACCACCTCCATTTCAGCTTCTGTGACGGGTGGCGGAACACCATCCTCCTCGTCCGGCGTCTGCCGAGCCATTCTGGGGGGCACGAAGCCCTCGGGTTCGTCGGGAAAGAGTTCCCCGACGATCCTCCCCAGTTGGTCCGGCTGGAGCGTTTCGCTGATGGGGGCCGACTGGGCGTGGAGCTTGTTCCGCGCCCAATTATACGGTCGGCCCCAGGGGTCTCTCTCCAGACCCCCCACTAACTCCAACCAGGCCTCCTCCTTGGCTCGGCATATGGCCTGCCGCAGGATCTTCGTTTTCTCCACGTAGATCCTGCGCAGCCTGTCGTCCCTGTCCACGTCCTGGGGGCGTCTCCGCCTGCTCCGTGTATATTGTCTCCTGGCCCCGTTGCAGGCGGCCCGGAGACCGGCTATCTCAGCCGTCCACCAGTAGAGTGCCCGCCGCGGGGGTGGGCGCTTCGCGGGTGGCATAGCCGCTCTGCAGACAGCAGTAAATGCGTCGGAGAGCCGGCTAGCCGCCTCCTCCAACCCCAGCTCTGACAGTGGCGGGAGGCTCCAACGGCCGACGATAGCGGCCTCCTCTGCCAGTTCCCGGTCAAGCTTGGACAGTGCCCAACGCGGAAACTGGCTTCGCCCCCAAGATGTAGCCTTACTATCTTCGAATTTATCCACTAATAACGTTATTAATTCAAAAATGACGATCACAAAAAGGGATATCGCAAACTTGATGTTGCCTGTGGTTTTGCTCACGCAGAAGTAGATCTTATTTTATATGTGATTATAAAAGATTTCATGTTAAAAATGTCTTAATTTTTTAACTTAACCAAAATTGTTTACTTAATCAAATGCCCAAATAATATCATTTAGGTATAATTAACTTTAATTAGTGTAAATAAATAGTTTTTCTTTTTATTTCTAACATTTTAAGGTGGAATTTGAAAAGGTTTAACACATTATAATTTCAGTCAGTTAGTGAATCAGTAAAGACATGTTATTTTATAAGTATAGTGTACATGTTATTTTTCGATTCGAATGAAATGCTGCCAATATTCTTGGCGATACTCCACTCGGACATGATTTATACCAAAATCTTCTTTAAATAATTTGTTAAGTTTTACATTGTAAATATGTATAATATTGTAAAATTAAAAAAAAAAAAGTTAAAATTTAGCATAGGTTATATTTTATATAAGTAGTAAAATATAACTAAAAAATAAAACGAAGCAAAATATAAATCTGTTTAATAGTAGTTAGTATCTAAATGTAATTTAATGCAGGTTATAGTCGCATTATTTGTTCGACTAATTCCTTGTGCACCGCGGGGCACGGCTTGACCAACAATAGGACGTTTAGCAATTCCCGTAATGAAGTTAAGCGCGGATTGCGGTTCCCCATTCCCATGAATTGTGCTAAAACAAGGTCCGTTCAAACGCTTTGTGTTCTGACGAGTTTAATATTCTACGTCGCTTATCAAATAGTTTGTCGGATTTTGATACAGAAAACCATAATCGGCTAGTTTTGGTATTCGTCCTTAGTTTTTATTCAATCTACGATTTTATTTCTCGAATGATTAAACTCTATATCAATGTAAAAATATTACCGAGGCCGAGTTATTATTGTTATTTTTTTTTCTATATTATTAATTTTATTGTCATTGCTTATATTAAAAAGTAATGGTACTTCTATCATCTTTTCTAACCTGTAGTTTTTGTATGTCGCAAATGGGTTATTATAAAAGCTGGACATAGTGTCATTTTATGTTGTGGATCCAATTGATAGAAAACTTTTTTTTTTATTAGGAATATGTGAAGATGTAGAGACAATGTGAACATGTTTAATAAAATAATATAATGAAACTATGTTTCCTATCGACCATTTAAGACTAAACGAAAAAATTAAAAACACAACATAATTTAACACAAAATAATTTGATTATCCTAGATAAAATAATAGATATCCTCTTTAAAATATAATTAGGTAAACGATTATTTCTTCATATTCATAATAAAATAATAAATTCTTAATATCGTTCACTTTACGAAAATGTAAAGGTGAGTCAAAATCAATGTCGCTTTTTAAGTTTCAATTAAGTAATTTTTTTTTTTTCAGGTGAGTGAATCTTCACTACTTGAGTGCAGCAACGGGCGCTACACAGCGTCCGAAACGGTGAGTGCAATTCGTAATTGGGTACATTATGATCATGTAGATATAGCACTATTAATATCGTATGTTTCAATAATATACTTCTTCATAATTATACTATGTTGTGAAAATCTAATCTCAATAGTATTGACGTGAAACATGTATTATTTAATCATTGAAGACCGCACGTTACGTATTATTTTTAAATTTTGATTTGATATAAGACGCAAATTTCTAAATTCTAATCTTATATTCTAGTAATTTTGTTATATATTTGTTCTCAAATTATGTATTTATACATTAATTGAAATTTTAATTAACTTTATATATAACGTTTGTAATGACTTATTACAACGTTCGGAACGACTGCAGCTCACACAATCACAATTTATCCAATAAAATAAAAAAATACGTTCGAAGAGACCGAAGAGTTAATCAACAAGATTTTCATACTTTCAAGAGTATCAAAGCGAAACTCGGAATCCACAAAGTTATTCGTTTTTTTTTTTGCTTTTCAAACTCCCTTAACTCATGTAAACATTTTTTCCACTGGTATTTTCTATACATCCAATTTCCAAATACGATTTCGAAGAAATGAATAGCGACCACAGACGTACTATATACATTGGTCTTATTTGTGAATGTGATTTAAAATTTATCTACAAGTTATTTTGCGTGTGTGCGATTTTCTTATTGAAATAAACATGATTTTTAAGTAGTAATAATATTTTTATGACACAGATTTTAATTGTTACGATGAAATAAAAAGAAAATAGTTATCGTAATAATTCTAAATTACCCTTTCTTATGTTAACTTAAATAACGTTTTATATGAAATTAATTGAAATACTTTTCATAAAATACTTGTTCCTAAATTTTACTTTTTTGATATGTAAGGAGAGAAAGGCGACTAGATAAGTTAAATAAATATTATGCCAGATTTAATACATACGAAACGATAATATGTTTATTTGAATACATATGCAAACTTAAATATTAAAACATTTTTAGTTAGAAAAAGTTTTAACGTGGAACTTTCTATAGAAATAGCAATGTCGATGTATACCTGTTAAATGGAGGCGCCAGTGACCGGTGCAATGGCTCTCGCTACCTACTTGACTCTGCATCTGTTCACGGCTCGACTCCAAAGACTAATTACACCTGAGTTTTTACCTCTTTGCTATACGTCCTACCGCACTGCACGAAACTGCGAATATCTCCAACTTTTTAAAGAAATCTAAAATCACATCGATCGAAGTAACGTCTAAATTTTTACTAGACGTGAGCATTACCACAATATATATGATTTAAATTTAACAATTTAAAGTCTGCGAGTTGCATCTAATGAGCATTGTTTTAAAATTAATACTTTCTTGCTAATTTTGAGTGGTAAATTTTTAATACCAACCATCATTCTAATGAAGTATGTTTATTTTAGTTCTTACTCTAAACAAAGCTATATATATCGTATCTTATGCAGGATAAATATACATTTGAACTGGAAGATAAAGTTTTAAAAAAATAGTTAATACTCGTATATTTTGTAATAATAGATTTATTAGTGATTACTAAACATTTCTTAATTTGAACGTATGCACGATGCATACTTTCAGAATTCGCTAATTGAACGTATCGAAAAACGTTTTTTAGTAATTAAATAGCAATCAAATACTTATTCAGGAATTCCAGAAGCGATACGCTACATAACTCGACTACGTGCAATTATATTTTTTAATATATGAATCGAAAGAATTCCATTTTAAAATAGTATACGCGCGGGTAGTAAGCGATCGTGGGCAGTGGAGCGCTGCATGTTTACCAATTAGCATCCAGCACGCGGCTCGCTCCGAAGAATTACATTCTTTATTTTTCTTGGTAATCGATGTTAGAGACCTCTCTCTGTAGCCGCGCACCGACGAATCTTATTAATTTTCAATGTTTGTAGAATTATGAATGAAACAACAAATTGACATTAAAAGAAGTCTGATATAACTGACACTAACAGTATCAATTTATGTATTAATACTTTATACCAATTAGATTTAGAGATTTAGACCAAACCGTATAAACGTAATGAGATTGTCGAAGTTGGATGTTTTGTTTGAACATCTACATGTACGGATTGTTTCTTTTACAAGCACATTGTGTAGTACGTAAACAGATAACTGTCTAAATTACAGAGGAGCTTGTAGGATCACCTCATGCAGAGCGTCGACGAGTTTTTGAATTTTTAAATTACTCATTGTGAGATGGAATATTGCTAGTTGCGATATTACGTACAAACATCGGCTGCACAAACAATAGTGCACTTAAATACTTCGGCTTATGCTTCAAAATAAAAACGGTCGCCAAGCAGATGATACTCTCGGTACTGCGGACGACGGTACGCTCGCAAGTCTAGAACGCGGTCCTCCCGAGAGTGATACTAACGAATGTAGTCTTAAATATTTGATTGTTAAAGTTGATATACCCTTGGCGCTCGATTGCACACTTGATATCCAGCTTTTAAATTACGCGGGATGGAGATTCATTCTTTGTGATCCATAACTTAGACGCAGGCTAATGAATCTATGTAGCCGTATACTATGATTAACAGTATTTATTTAATTTATAAATATATACTATTCCGCAAACGATCTAGACTTCCAAGACGATTTCAATCAGAAATAAGCTTAACATTCGAGTATTCCAGAAAACCGTTCAACTAGAACGCAACCAGATAGTGAAGTAATGTAAAGCGTTAGAGAATTTAAAGATCTACGAATTTTTTCGACGTCGAGTAAGCTATACTTGCACAAAATACATCTGTGACTAAAATTTTGAAGTACTTTTTCGTTTACATAATGATTTTTTGTTGTGTCTGAAATTACTTGTAGGAGTTGTTCTTACTCCATGCTTTGTTGGTGTATAACGTTACTTGCATTCGAACAAGTTTGTATTGCCTAACTTTTAACTTGCTAACATTAATAAATCTATATGTCAAACTTTTAGCACGAAAGTGAACTAACACATTGAAGAAAATAATTTTTAAAATATTTGCGAAATAACGAAATGCGCTTTTTGTAATATAATATGATTTTTATATTATATTTTTTATTTTTTATTGTTTTATTTAAAAAAAAAATGTACGATAATATAAGCAATATGACAATATATTTTAAATTCTGAGATCAATCCCGTACATAAACATAAATATTCTAGCTATTCTTTTAAACATCTTTTGATATATTTATATTTTTAATTGTTTTATAAAAAAAAAATTACGATAATATAAGCAATATGACACTATATTTTAAATTCTGATATGTCTAAAAGTTTGAAATTACAAAGTTACGCCGAAAGTTACTGTCTATTTTATTATGATAAGGGATAATATTTTATTCGAAATGTATCCAACTATCCAATATTTATATAGTTTTGCAAACCTAATTTAATATATATAATAATATAGTAAAAAGTAGTATAAAAAGTAGTAGTTTTATTTATTTATTTTTATTTCCATAATTTTGCAAACACTGAATATTGTAAATATTTGAACTGTTATTTAATATAAAGTTTTATCATAAATGTATTAAAACAGAGTTTTTCTCGCTCGTAAAATTTAATCAATGGATATGTCGTAAAATGATCTTACTAATTAAAGGAATAAAAAATGATATACTTAGATATATGATACATATATTTAATTTGTAAAACATATTGATCTCGTCAATTGTATAATAAAATAATAGATTTTACGTTAATATAGTTATATGAATCGATACATAAATATTTTTTTAGTGTAAGACCAGTTTTGTAAATGTGATCGTGGTCACCATTGTTTCTCATACAAGTAATCGTCCAAGTCATCAACAGAACCCGTTCCACGCCGACGACGTACAGCGTCGTAGAATGTTATTACCTCGGTAACCGGGAAGCGCAGGCGCAACCGCGTGCAACAAAGAGGCGAAATAAAGAAAGTAGTGGGTGTGAAAGAGATGGCATTCGTGGGAGGAGGCAAGGGGTCAGTGAAAGTGCATTGCCACGGACATTGCGCCGCACCCGATGGGAAAAGTAGTTCTTGACGTATGTGGAATATTCACCATGGGAAATTGTACGAATATTGCGATACGACTGCAATCTCATCGAAACTGTCATTAGTGGGTCGGTATTGAACGTTAGGTGAAATTAATATATCATTAGTTTGCAAAACTTAATTATTTTGTAAGATAAAAACCGAAAAATACATTCAGATATTCCTATTTTGCCACATTTATTTTCTAAAGTTATAACGTTAACGAAAATTGCTCGCACCTAATACATATAACAGTATCACCATTATAATTTCAACTGTAAAAAGCGTGTCAAGTGAGGTTTAGAACTCTCCTCGCTTGTTGATTGTTTCAAACAAAGGCACTGCAAAGGTATTCCTCTTCGAGTTGACTGAAATTCGTAACATAAGGAACTACAGTTCGGCCTGACTTATAAAAAGAGGAAAAGAAAAAACGAATTGGATTATTTTGTAAACGTTTAATGTTTTAATTAAATTTGCTTATACAAAACCTTAATTATTACATGTACTTTATATTTTTAACATCGATTGTCATAATTACTTTGCTGCCTTAAGTTCTATAAACGTATATTTGGTTAATCCTAAACTGTTATCTTCGTTGATCGACACCTCGATGCAAATCGATACGAAGCGACGTGAAAATATCAAGCATTCAAAGTGTCTTTGATACCAGTGTCTATTTCTGTATGTATGTATGCGTTAATTCATGTCACTTGAAAAATTGGTCGTTTTGTGTCGCATCGCGCCGCATTGCCGCTTCCTAACATTTTTTTTCGCTATCCTAACTAATAGTATTTGAATTTATGTACGTCTTAATTCATACCTCAGAATATCTGAGGTATGGATTTCCCTATGGATTCTTTTACTCTATTCGGTTTGATAGGTAGAGATAACAACCCTGTTACTGGACTTATGACTGGACTATATAAATAATAAATTTATTCTTTGTTTAAACAAATGATATAATACAAATGAATAGTATATTTCAAAAAGAAGACAAAATATGAGAAGTCAATATTTGTTGAACCGAGCAAAAATTCAACATAATATTACTTTTTCTCAAGTTAATTAAAGCATTTAGCTTTATGAAATAATTATTGAAAAGGAAATTAAAAAGTTTTTGTTCAATCAAATAGACAAAATCAATCTACATTATCCTGGGTACGCAACAAATAAAAATTTAAATATTAAAATAAAATAAAATAAATTAATAACAAATTTTTACCATTAAAAACACACGTAAAAGACTATCCTAATAAACTTTCTTTTAAAAACCACGTTCTGTATTTTTACTTCGAATATACCTATTAGACTTCCATTTTAAAAGTATCGTTAAAAGGGCTCGTTAAAGTTAAATATTTATGGAGCCGGTATTTCATTTACTTGCAAAGAATTTTACGTAGACATTTCAGATGCTTATTATTCGTTAATGTATTGGTTTTATTATATTTTGGGTTTAACAAAAATTATTATTAATTAACGAAATGTAAATTGACGATGACGCTTATACTGATTCAAAATATAATTTTTATAAACATATTATTTAATTTAAACTGAAAATTCTATTCTACATTACAACATAAAATAAAAATAAATAATATTCAGGTAGATAATGAATAGGATATTTTTTCTGCAATAAAAAAAACCGAATTTATATCATATTAACTTAAGGTTTAACTTGTTGTTTTTAATCTTAGGATTTATCAACATGATATTATATTATAAATTTAATAATAGAGATGATTGTTCGATCTATTACGATCGAGAATTGATTTTAAGTTTTTTATTAAATATGTAATTAAATTAATAAATGTATGGAATTATGAAACTCTAAATTAATAACTAGACTTTTTAAGGTCTACGGCGCTACGGTATAGCAAACTCTTTTCTCTTCTTGCTGCCCCTTCACGCCTCCAAATTCATAAAATAATACTGAAAGTGTGTCAAAGTCTAAGGTGATGTCGGAACTTAATTGTTATCATGTCTCGGAGTTAAATCTTAAGATATGCAAAGTGAATGCTGATAAAAATTCAAAATTAACGTGGGTAGCAGATCGTTTTGGACTCATATCTGGAAAAATTCAAAATTGACGCTTTTAGGAGGTCACTTCGGATTTATATAATAGAGAGTTCGTAAATCTCAGGATCTGTGAGTAAAACGTAGGATTTACCAATATATTATGTTATAGTCATTTATTTTTATACAGTCACAAAAAAAGCTTTGCGTTTCTTGTCTCACATTCATCATCAGATACTTAAAAATAATAATGTATTTGACTTACTTATAAATAAGTAGTGATGCCATGTTAATACGTTTAAAAAGGAAATTTAATCTATATATAAAGTTAATACGTTCTTTTAATGAAAAAAGTGACCTCATTTCATCTTCGAAATTCAGAAATACCATTTCAAAGATTTAATGTTTTTGATGATTTATATATAGTTATTTGGTGATAAAACGAGAAGCAAAAGAGCAACAAATTGTTTTTACGTTATCAAAACCTACTAAGTGTTTTTATTTGACCCATTTCGAACAATACATGTGTAATTAGAGTTTAAGCTGCGTAAATATAACAATCCAGTCCTAACCGTGGGAAGCCAATTATAAAATAATCTACAACAGATTACCTATAGGGGGTATATCTTCAACAACTTGTTAATTAAAATTCTTTCAAAGAATGTTTTAAGTTTGTCCGCTTGTCTATGTTATCAATTTCTACTTTGACCTTCCTTGTGATATTACTTTGTGTTTCATTACAATACATTAAACTTTCTTGAACTCATTTATTTAGAAAAATAATATAGATTTATAATCAACTTTTATTTTATTTTTTCACATTTTGTTTCTTTGTTTTGTTATAGTCAAAATTAAACATTTGAATGAACATTATAAATAACAATATACGCACATATAAAAGTTATTTGAAATTGAATGGAATTGAAATTAATTGTAAAGCGAGTATTTTTCAAACATGGCCTATTAATGTCGTCAGAGTATCGTCGCGAACTCCGGTCATATAGCTATTTCAAAATATCGACATCGACAAAAAAACTGTCATGATTTGTGCTCTTGGTATAAGTATATAATATCATAAAACATATTATCTAAAAGATTTACATTAAAAAATTTTGCTGGAAGTTACTATCGGTTATTTAAATAGAGGCTATAAATTTATTTGAAACGTATCAACTTTAATTTTGTTGTAATTTATCAACGAACTTGATTTCAGTATAATTATCTATAATTTAAATTAATTTTTAAATCGAAAATTTTTCTGTCCTTTGTGTCACCGTAAAACTGGCAAATGAAATTTGTTTTTATTTAACCGTACTGAACTAAATCAGGCTGTAAGCGTCTCACTACTAGGCAAAGGCCTCTTCTCCATATTGGAAAATGGTTAGAACTTAATCCACCACGCTTCTCTACTGAAGATTAGCGAATATTTTTCGTTACCATGTGTAACGATCGCTATCAGATGTCTTTGTTTACAACGGGACCGAGGGCTTTAAATCTCTGAGATAGGGTCGAAGATCCACAAGAGCCTAGACCAGAAAAATATATGTACAAATAAAATTATCGGTCCCGAGAGGTAATCGAACCTGCCGGTGTTGAGGTGACTGTTCGCACCACTATATCATGGTTAGAGAGCTGGCTTAAAGCTGACAACACATATTTTACGACACCTGGAATTTCGTCTAGTGATACTGCTATACCCAGTGAACAAGTAATGGGTACTAGCTAAGCCCGGCAGCGGTAGGTTTGGGGTCCCTCGGGTTAGCCAGGTTGAAAATTAAGCAAATTTTTAAAGTATTTTACGGCGTCTGCCGTTTTAATATGTTATAATATACCTCTCGAAAAATTGAAAAATAACTATGGCTGCTGATTTTAAGGGTTGCAACATCACGGCAGACACTTTTCAAAATTCGAAAAAAAAAATTTTTTTAAAGTATTTTACGGCGTCTGCCATTTTAATATATTATTTATTGAACTATTTTAAGCTTATATTCTAAATGGCTGCACTTTTGTCCGGTTGTAACTATCCGATTTATAGCGAAACCTTAACTGCAGTCCGTGCATACGTATATCCATAGTTGCTATTTTCCCATTCGTAGAACTTATATAACATGGAAATTACATTAGTAAATGTAAAACATCTTATAAATATACAAATAAACGAACACATCTACTACTCTAAATGTGCATAATAAGGAAAAAATGTACATTGTAATGCCGTAGCAAATGGGGAACTTTGCTTGGCCCGATCCTTTACCTGGTCTTCAAAGCAGATTTACCGACTACTGATGGCGTCTTAATAGGTACTTTTGCTGATGACACTGCGGCCCTGAGTACACATGATGAACCAGCACAAGCAAGTAACATGCTGCAGCGCTCTCTAAACAGCATCACGGAATGGCTAGCTACCTGGTGGCTTGAAATCAGAACAGTCCAAGAGGAGATCAAGCACTCAACGAAATCCTACAGGAATAGACTAGAAAACCATCCAAACATATTGACTGTGCACTTAATGAATAACATTACAATGTTCAAAAGACTCAAAAGAAAGTCCCCTAGAGATTTATAGGGATTGTTCAAAATAAAAGGCGTGTGTCGCTGGACAGACTGCCCTTCAAGACAATATATAGAGACTCATAACCCTATGCTAAATGTTCACGAAACAGATTGCATTGCTGACATATATAAAATAAAAAAAAATAATGCCATAGCAAATATGAAATTAAATTTGAAATTGAGCATTTTTCCAAATGCTGGAAATATAATGCGTAATTAAAACTTGTTTATACAATCACAAAAAGCTTGCATCAAAGCTCTGAAGTTTTTATTAAAATTTTCTTTCATATCTACAGCCTTGTTAATTAATTAATTAATTTATTTATTATTATTAAATTTTTATTTATTAATACAAATAGCTGAAACCTCTCATCATCAACATCGATGGATTTTTTAGCATTGTACATACCGACACTTTTTTAAAGTTTCTTCACAAAATAAAAGCATTTTCTCTTCTTATTCCGAGGCACAAATAACACACTTTAAATTATAAGCCATTTTGACGAAGTAATGGAAAAGAAATTTATAATCAATAAATCAAATGAAAACTTCTATTCACAGTATTATGTCTCAATACTTTCAACATACAACTCGCATTCTGTATGCATTGGAGATGGGCGTAATACAGGTGCGACGCGTTGTTCGCAATATTTAAGATCGCAACTTTAACTATGAATGCATAATTGCACTGTTTGACTTAAATTTGGTATTTACTATAAGGTTATTTGAAATATATTTTGTCTAAAATAGTAATTAAACGTAATATAAAAAACATATGTACTTACTTAATGAATATATATTATCGAAAAACTTTATTTATATATATTAAAACCATATTTATACAGGTAGGTACATCAAAACTAAAAAAATAAATTATTATTTTTATTTTATTTTACACCTACATTACATTGTTTTACAACAATGTAATTACAACGGCTTACTAATAACGCATCCTTTTTTGCTGAACATATCATGATAGTCCAGTATATAATAGGTTTTACCACAGATATTGGAAATATAATATTTCTATGGGTCTTACACACTACCCTTCACATTTTTATATCGCGTTTCTGGCTTTTGTTCGCGGTCGTCGACAAAGTAATTCGTTGTTACATATTATATATCCTGATGAGTTTGAATGCCTCTGTGATAGTCGTCGATATGTCGTAGACATCCGTCATCTTAAAGTGTTCGGTCAATGTAATCTGTTTAATATAAAAGTATGGAAGTAGGATAAACTACTACTCTTACTGTATTACATGTTTTCTAAGCACGGACTGCAGGTAAGGTTTCGCTGTAAACCGGATAGTTAACACAAATTTAATTTCATATTTGCTACGGCATTACAATGTACATTTTTTCCTTATTATGCACATTTAGAGTAGTAGATGTGTTCGTTTATTTGTATATTTATAAGATGTTTTACATTTACTAGTGTAATTTAAATGTTATATAAGTTCTACGAATGTGAAAATTCCAACTATGGATATACGTATGCACGGACTGCAGGTAAGGATTCGCTGTAAATCGGATAGTTACAACCGGACAAAAGTGCAGCCATTTAGAATATAAGCTTAAAATAGTTCAATAAATAATATATTAAAATGGCAGACGCCGTAAAATACTTTAAAAAAATTTTTTTTTTTCGAATTTTGAAAAGTGTCTGCCGTGATGTTGCAACCCTTAAAATCAGCAGCCATAGTTATTTTTCAATTTTTCGAGAGGTATATTATAACATATTAAAACGGCAGACGCCGTAAAATACTTTAAAAATTTGCTTAATTTTCAACCTGGCTAACCCGAGGGACCCCAAACCTACCGCGGCCGGGCTTAGCTAGTACCCATTACTTGTTCACTGGGTATAGCAGTATCACTAGACGAAATTCCAGGTGTCGTAAAATACGTGTTGTCAGCTTTAAGCCAGCTCTCTAACTATCAGAACCCTTGTCGGATTATTTTTGGTGTGTATCTTAAAAAGTTGTTGTAATGTTGCACATATTATACTTAATGTTATAAGTACTATATACATTTAATTTAATGTAAATTTTTGTTATTTTAACAAACAAATAAACAGAGCCTTCCTATTAATACATAATAGAGTGGGCTTAGTTGTATCATTATTCATATGACTTCCTCCATAATAAATGAAAGGATATCATTTATATCTTCTACCGGGAGAATTCACTGTTGTTGGGTCATTTTATCTTGCGAAAGTACGAAAGTAAAATAATTTCACTCGTAATTTTTTTTTTTAATTCTATAATATTTTATTTTTAATTACTTTATTACTAAATAATATTAATTAATATATAATTACTTTTAGTTTGCAGAATAAAAATTTTCTTAATGCTTAAAAATATTACCAAACATGAAATATTTAGAAATGACAAAAAAAAAAACGCTGATTCAAATAAGGAGACGCAGAAAAATACGTTATTTTTTTCAACTTTTCGTACTTTTGGCGACGCCCGAGGACCACTCAACCCAATTCTTTTCATATCTATGACAGCTGGTATACTAGCAGGCTTTTAAAGAAACCTATTCATTTTGACCTCAAGACGGTAGGGAACTTAATAACGGGGGTCGGAAACCGAACACTGCGGCGAGTGAGGCGCATCATCATTACGATTTAATTTCGAGGGAAAACGTCCGTGACAAAGTCTACGTTGCTATTATTCTGTTCCACCTCAGAGGGTGTTTAATAAACAAATGACACGGGGTCTCGTAATGATGTACCGGTCCTTCCCTACCTTCCTCACACCTTATAAAGCCTATTTTATGTTCTTAATAACGGTATATACTGTCGACCACATGGTGAGGAAATGAGACCATTATTA
Source organism: Euphydryas editha (assembly GCA_036937285.1). Classification (NCBI taxonomy): domain Eukaryota; kingdom Metazoa; phylum Arthropoda; class Insecta; order Lepidoptera; family Nymphalidae; genus Euphydryas; species Euphydryas editha. The sequence continues at coordinate 8,656,912 of JAUPFZ010000007.1, forward strand.
CTCGGGCGCTACTTTGATATTTATAAAGTCGTAGTGCAGTTGGTATTCGCACTTTCGATTTTCCGCAAGAATTTGAAATAAATACCATTTATGTAATGTGTAAATTTTTTATTACTATAATTAACAGTCAAAAAGCTTAGTTGAAAATTGTATTAATAAATAGGATAAAATCTCTGTTATTCAGTCTGATTTTAAATGGGAAAAATTGCTCTTAAGATTTTGTCCTAAAGATGTAAAATTACGAAGGAGATAACAGACGTCTTACCTTCCCCGTAGCTCCCCCTAATTTTATCGCTCAAAGTTCTCGAAATATATAAATCATAATTTCCTATACGTGTATCATATATGAAATTGATTATATTTTTATGATATCATATCACCAAGTAAACAGGAATCACGAATTGACAAAGGTGGAGGAAGCATCGTGAAATAATCTAAATCTTTCGAAAGACATTCTGTGCCATATATATCTGCAACCTACACTGGGGAAGCGTGATGAATTAACCTCCTCCTTCTCCTTCACAGGAGCTAATGCTATGTCCAGCAGTGGAAGTTTTACAGTTTGATATAGTACAGTAGAGTAGAGTAATTACTCATTACACTTTAAGTTTTTTTTTCTTTTCAATAATAATATAATATTATTCTTCGAGATTATACGACTATACAGAAATAACGAATGGAAAAAATAAATAATTAAAGGTTTAAAAAACAAACACCGACTTCGGGATTATATACCCACATCTAAAAAAAAAATCCTTAAAAAGCGCTAAATTGATTACGATAAAATTTCTGTGAGGACCGCCTCTGAACTCTGACCTACTGATTAAAAAAATAATCATTAAAATCGATTCTTAATTGACGGAATAATCGCGTAACAAACACAAAAAGATAAAAAAGTCGAATTGAGAACCTCCTCCTTTTTTGAAATCGGTTAAAAAAAACTTAAAGTCACGATCAACTTATTTGTAGTTTGTTTACATTACTCCAAATGAACTCGATAATAACAAACATTAGCACCTGTCACGGTGTCGCTGTCTTAATAATAGTATTTATAAGGAAAAGTCAAAACACGAAAATACAATTTGGTTGAATGTAGATGTTGTCACAGTAACGCGACTGAAACATTAGGCGGGCGGGGCAGTGCGTGTCTGCGACGAGCTTTACTCACGACATTATACACAAATAAGTATCGGTGACGCGTTGGATTACACCTTCGATTTCGTTCTAATACGTAATTCTTATACATGTGTCTTATTATACGTTGGCGTATGTTGCTTTTTATTAATAGGTCTATATCAATAAATAAATTTTTACAATGACAAAAAGCCGTCGAAATGTTAAATTTTAAAAGGTTGAAATAAATAAGAATGCCTATTTATATTGGTGCCAAACAAAAAACCTAACGTAATGTTACTTTTATCGCTGGAAATATTAGGTTTCACATCACATATTTTACGTCGTAAGTTTATTATTACTATTATTTGTTTAAATGAAATACTCGATTAAAAATTGTGATTTAATGAATTATTTTATAGAGAAGTAGTTTTTAAAATTAAAATGATTTAACTTAAATATCTCTAAAGCCTTTTTTAATATTTATATAATAAAAGAGACAAATTGTGAGTCCAACTTGCAAAAAAAGGGTTACTTACCAACGTAAAATTAAACTACTTTTAAATAAATAATCGAGATAACAACATCAAAAAAATATGTATGTCTTTATTTTTTATTTTTTTCGATATTATCATGAACTGTATCTATATTCTATACCTTGTCAAACCGTTTATTATCTTTTTGATAGTTCAAGAAAGTTCGACATTAGTGACACCCTCAGACGTTACCGATTCGATTTGAAATAATAATCGGTTTTATTTAAGAAGAACTTTCATTCGATTTGATGATTTTTTTTTTGTTTTTTTTAACGCGTGCATAGTTACATTTCAAGGCCGTCAAAAAATAAATAAACGAAAGAACAGAGTTGTTGTTCTTTACTCTTGGTTTGAACTTAAATTTCAAGATTTCGACTTAATTCCTTTCAAATAATCAATCTTGGATTCATAGATACTATTTTTATTTCCTTTATTTAAATTGATTTTACTGAAGCAATACTTACATGAAGTCAAAATAATTTTTATCATACGATCGATTTATCGATCGATATATTTCAAGAACTGTTTTATAGTCTGTGATTGTTTGTTTAACAAACAAACTTTGTTATGCACAGGGCACTTCACTACCCGTATGAATGTAAGTATAATATAAGTATGAATGTAGTACATTATTCCGGAAAAAAAAACTGTAATTTATAGACGTAAGCTGTCAAAAAGATAATGAACGGTTGGACAAGGTATAAATGAAAATATATCTATTGTTGAGTTTAAAAATATATGAACCGAATAACAAAATAATCGCATACATCGTATCAATTACCGGTAAATATATCGATAGCGTTAAATTATTTTTTTAGTCTCTTAATTCACACAAATTCCATCATTAATCAATGTAGCGTTAAACCTCTTATCAGTATTTCAGCGTGCATCCGATTAGCCAATAAAGGATTATCGCATAAAGTACACGCTCGAAGCTTCGCAGGACAGTTGCGGCCACAGCGAATGTACTCTACCAGCTGCTATGATTAATCGACGTTGTAAAGGATTAAAAATGGCGAAACGTCGATGTTTAGCTTCAATTCATTGTATTGTAACTCTCTATTTCGGTGATTATCGAAACCACTTAACGTTATTTCGGCTTAAGAAAAGAAGAAAAAAAAAACAAAGAATAATATGCCCTAAAAAATGTTTAGGTTTGATAATCGAAAGTCCTTCAAACCGAACGTCGATCTATACTGGAGATAATTAAAAAAATAAATACAACAAGAAAATACTTATACAGGAGTATTTTTAATCCACAAAAGGGCGAATTCAAGTCAATACATCACGAGCCGACCAGTATTGGAAGGAAAAATAACAAAGCCTCCAGAGGTCCGGATCTCATTTGGACAAATCGCTCGTAGCGGTCAGGTCAGATACCAATAACAAGGACCACGTGCTATTGTACTCGTAGCTGTCATTAGGCCGCTTCCGTGGAGAAATATAGACCACAACAATTGCAATCATATTGCTTATATACTTAAGATTCAAAATTCATTAAACAAATTGCTTTAGACAAACAACTATCTTGATGTATGTTTATTAAATCGCTTACTACTTTATTTCAACAATCGATTAGATTAAAAAAAATGCATATTCGGATACATCTTGTGATAATTAAATGAGTCTTTTATAATGAATGTTCTCAATGATCCGTTACATGATGCTATGAAGCGCGATGTGTTGTATGCATGTACAATTGTACATGTTGAATACGTCAACTTCCTGTTTTTAACATTTTTATATATTACGATATTTATATTTCAAAATGTCAAGTTTTTATTATTGAATGAACTCGTATAACAAAGCGATAGAAGCACATGTTGCTCGAACGACTATTGTCGTGTCACTGGCTTATATGTTAAAGTTGCATAGTTACGAGTACACACATACTTATATGTAGCTGCGCGCCGTGATGAATTGAACCAAGTAAAATACAATGTCTCTTTATTCTAAAATAAGGGGAGACATTGTAGTATAAAAGTTCAACTCATATGAGTGGATTGAAACGTTATAATTTTTTATATTATTTTTTTACCGTTGAGCTCGTTTTCCACAAAGAAAAACAAATAAAGATTTTAAATATACTTTATAATTAATTAGTCGCACAGAACAAGTAGCTAGTTTAACTACGAAAATTAAAGAAGAAGAACATTTGAATTTTATTCACAATTTTAAAATTCACAGCGAACTTTAGAGCTAAGCAAACGCGACTTTTCATATCAATTAATCTTTGAACGAGTTAAATTATAAAATAAATTAACTAAATTCAAATAATTTACATTAAAAACACCTTAGTAACAAGAAACTAGATCAAACTGTTTTTTGAATCGCCCGAATATATGTATACCTTTAGTATATTTTGTCATAATAGTTACAACTTTCGTAGAATCAAAAATATTGTGACCTTACATTTTGATGAACATTAAAGCCACGGGTCGTAACTATTTATGTCTTTCCTTACATATTAATTGAATAAAGTGAAATATTATCGACTCTAAGACAATAATGCTAGAACACATTTCACTTTGCTAAGAACCCGAAACCTACTGCGATCATGAAGAACTTTACTATCTCCTTATTTAATTCAGCAGCTTCCATAATAAAACACGGGACTGTCGTTCTCGAGAGCAACGCAAACTCGGACTTGTTGCATTTAAGTTAATTAATCCGGAGCTACTACATCAGATAACGTCTGGCGTCGCCCTTAAAACCACCTCCGAGAATATAATTATTGATGGCTGGGTTAAACCTTGACTGACCTGAACTAAGTTTTAGTTATCGCGATTTCTTCGCTTATTATATTTATCTAACAGCTTTATTTGAGCTTCCAAGTTATTTCGGAAGTTTTATATAATTATCTGAGAGATCATTACAGGAACTTAGTATTTAGTTATAAAAGTGTAATTTATTCGTATTGATTCTTATAACATTGTATTAAATTTACTGTAAATTAAGATTATAGGGAAATAAAATCAATTCTAAAATGGAAAATCGAATTAAAAATAAGGATTTGAAACCCATCCTAAGATATATACGTATAATAGGTAATATAATATATAATAATAAAAAAAATAGCTCAAAATTGAACTTATTCAATTAGATAAAGTATTTCCTTACATTGGTTTATCATTTGGATGTATTTTAATATTGACGTTGCTTATAAATTTCGTTGTGACGTTTTTTTTTTCTTTTTTCTTCTGAACTGGACTGAACTACACAGTCAGTTGATTCACAGCTGACATTTACAATGTCCCGCTGCTGAAAAAGACCTCTTCTCCATATTGGAGAAGAGTTGGAGCTTAATCCAGCACGCTGCTCCATTGCTCTCTCCAAGACATGTTTGAAAGACCCACAAGGACATACCCCCACACCGGAAACAAACATTTGTACAAATACAAATATCTGTCCCGAGCGGGAATCTATCCCGCGAGCATCGCCGGCGTTAAGGCGACTACTATACCACAACAGCTGTCACACAAGAACGATTGTTTTATTCAAGTACCCTTTAATGGGGTGTATTATTAGTATTTACAATTGAGATTTTATCTAAAGTAATTTAATACACACTTCATTACTAAACAATACAATCTTTATTGAGCCTTAGCACCACACAAAAAAAGAAACTCCATTTTATAATCATTTTTATCATCGAAATTATTATTGGAAATGCGTGCACTTAAAAGATACGAAATATAATTCATAAAGTTGAGGCGTGATTGTTGAGAGCGAGATCTGAATGCGTGCGACAAGAAGCCTAATCCGACCTCAGCTGAGTCAAGGAAATAAGAGCTCGAGCAAACTGCCTCTTGATTCCACCCCACTTCTTTACTTATAATGTATGTGATGTAGAAACCGTTGACTCCGCTTTTTCTTATAAATTCATGCACGAATCTATTTGATTTATAACTTAAGTGTGAATACGGAAAAACTCAACGATATTTGATATGCAGTTAAAGTATACCGTTTATGTAATATATATATATATATAAAATAGAAAATAAATCTTAATCTCAAACCTTATGTCTCTTGATACGAACTATATGTAACACATCAATATAAATAATATAAACTATAACTTAAAATATTTTTATCTTCATTGTATAAGGATGACCCGCAATTAAAATTACTAAAAACTCATATGAGTGATCAAGAATCTATAGTTTCAATGATGCCAGCCCGGATGCTAACCCTCATCTCAATTTAACTACAAAATTTCATGAAATGAAATGAAAATATTTATTTCGTCATAAGGTGATTTTACACACTTAACGAATGTCCAAAAAAAAAAAACATTTAAAGGAAATACGTAAAATTAATAACAAGTTAATGTCTCGCTATACATCATATTACTATTATATTATCGGCTTTATTAAATATTACAATAAATAACTTAATCTAATGTCCCAAGTGTTGGCCGAGAGGTTAAAAAGGCGGAGGAAAAAAACTCTCGGTACTCTTTAAAAAAAATTAAAGTCATACGAAATAAATAAATAATGCACAGTCACACTCACACACACTCTCGTCATCATCTCATCCTCGTTAAAAGAAAACTTTGAAGGGAAAGAAAACCAGCATATTAATATTGCGATGCAGCGGGACGTCAACAGGCTAAAGTAAGATCATACACATTAGATAGGCCTACAGTTATACATACATGCAGTTTTTCGTTCAAACTAAACTATATAAAAAAACGAAAGTTGCGTATTACGAGTATATCTAAAAATTAAACATTCATTATTTTAGTTTATGATGTTGTTGCCGAAATACGGTTTCCCAAATTCATTTATGCATTATCAGATCTTCGAGTGAAAACGCCAATTGTAAAGCAATAACGATAATGATCGCTCGCAATTAGACCCTCAATGTACTATAACGTAGGATACTATTCACTACAACCATTACATCTTGTTCGAGGAACCCCGTTAATTAATATCGGTATTATATAAAGCGTACTAAAAGATATTTAATATGCCCACTAGCGGATTAAATCTCTTTGTGCGATTCAAAGTAAAAGCGAGCTTTGAAAATTCTAATACTCCATTGTACTTAATCAAAAACACCGATGAACGGTATACGGTCTTGAAATTGAAATCGGGTTTAGAATTTATACTCATTTTCCACTCTCGTGTAGAAAATGATAAGTAATTTTAAATATATTAGAATTACGCGTCTTCTGTCTACTATAAAACAAAGCTGACAGACGGAGAATAGAAAAATACCTTTATCTAATAAAGTTATTTCTTTGTTTTCCTCTAAACGTTTGAAATACGTCAAAAAAAGAAAAAGAAAATTTGGAACTTATTATACTGTTCATTTGTTTTATATAAAATGGTTTAACAAAAGCTTCTAAGTTTTTGACAGGTTATAGCTGAAAGCGAAGACGAAAAATATTTTATTTTAGTTACAGTAAATAATTTTCAATATTCGAATCAAAGGGCGTTTTATTTTTCTTTCTTTTTATATAAAACTTAGTGCGATTCTATGAGGCCTAGTGCAGGTGATAGTGGTTTTATACTAAAATGATAATAAGTTATATAAAATAATAAATATGCCAACTTCATTAATTTGAAATATTTTACAAAATTTTAAATAAGCTTAAGTAAATATCTATAATATAAAAATAAGCTTCCTGACGCTATAATTCCAGAACGCACGAAACGATTTCCACGGTTTTGCATTCGTTGGAAAGGTCTCGGGCTCCCTGAGGCTTATAGCAAACAAAATTCAGGAAAAATTTCAACAGAAAAGCAGGAAAACAGGGAAAATAATTTTTCACATACAGCGCCATCTCTGATACATAGCATGTACTACAAACCAATATGGTTTTGCATGGTGGTGGAGCAGATGGCGCCAGTCATTTGATGGCGAAACGGAGTTTGCCGCCAAACCGCCGGTTTGCTAGTTATATTATAAATACTCGAAAATAGCGTAGATATTTTTTTGTCAAGGTTAATATAACCTTATAAGCAAATATGGTTGGAATTTGTCAATAAATTGACTTTTAATAAAATAATCAACACATACCAGCTTTGTCACGACTATATCGTTGTAACACTATGGAACTATTACCTATTGACTTTCCAATAAAACATAGAAAAAAGTATTGGATGTTCCAACAATACGATAATCCTGTAAGGTCACACACATAAATTTAAAACGAATAATAATGGTTGAGTTTTTTTTACCACAGAAAGTACTTTCTAAATAAATTCAATATTGTGCGAAATAAGCATAATTATTAATATCTAAATATTAATACGAGTAATATTCGCTCTAACTAATAAAATTTTGGTAGGCATAAAATGAAGCAGTTCAAATAAATTAATAACTCGAGTCCGTAGCGACACCTGGCGACAACTGAAATTGTACATTATATTACAATAAACTTAATAGAAACAGAAAACTTAAGTGATAGACCCTCGCCGTACCTTACCTTAACCCTTTCAGTGCGAAGTCTTAAGACAAACTTTATTCTCTGCCATATCCCGCCCGGTTTTCTGACATCTGCGACACCCATAAGTAAAGTTCAAATGTTGAAACAAGGGAATGAAATTCAAGTTCTAATTTATGCTTACCCACATGAGAATATTAAGGGCGCTGAGATGTAGGTAGCAGATATGTGACGGCGCAAATGCGTACCTTCCACACGTATGACGTATGTTTGGTAATTAGTATATAGCCATAGACTTACGCGAGAATATACTTTGGAACCGTTCGTGAGGTAGCAGTCAGTGACTCAATAATTTTGCGTGATTACTGTGATATATTATATTACGTAAGTCTTGTCGTTACACTGACGGCTCGGGGTGTTTTATTAGATTCATTAATTACTCAAATACATCTGGGCCAATCTCAATGTTTTTAGGTGAAGGTAATTTCTTTCATTTGATCATATTTTTGTACGAATGATTAATTTATTAAATTTATATTTAAGTACCTATATATAAACTTATTTGAAAAGTAAGATCTTTGATAACCATGTTACCAATTTAGTAAATAATACAATAGGATTCTTTAGTATATCGTCATATCGTAAAAAGTAAAATACGATTGAAATTAATTAAAATATGTTTATTTATCATGATATTATTGATTTCATCTTGCTTCAAATTTAAACTAAAGAATTATAAAATACCTTTAATTTTTTTGAAATACCAAAAATGAGAAAGTATTATTTAATCTTTAATATAGTATATATTTATATTTTAGTAGAAGCACTGGTTAGGACAATATTAACGTATTTGGTCTCTTTTAAGTGTTTAATTCTTGTAACATTTCAAGCAAAGAAATAAACAACCCTTTTTAGAACACGCTACTGTGGGCTATCTAGGCTTTTGTAAGTGGAAAATACTTTACTTTGAACACGAATACCTACAAAAGTATCCAAAACCGCAATTAACACAATTCTACTTCTCCGTGACGGCTTAAAGATAAAAATGAAAAAAAAAAAAATTAATGGATTGATGTCTAACTTGCCGTGAAAAATTTTAGTCAATGGGGGAGATAATTTTCTCGGAGCAAGAGAAGTGTTTTATAAAATTTCAATAAAAAATTGTCGCCGCGTTGCGGTCTCGAGGGCGTTCAGTCGGTCTAAGATGCCGTAGTAATTTTGAATCATTTGGTATCTATGAATATTTATTAGTGGATTCGATAACAAAGCTCACGCGTAGATTCAATGTTAGGTGTGCAAAAATAAATTATACCTACGTAAGATATTAAAAATTAACGCAATGATTAAAATTAATTTAATTTAATTTCACTCAAGAGACTTGCTTCGTCGCGCAGAGACAGTAATAAAACCGCGTCCTAAAAGCCGTGATATTTAAATTTACCACGGTGCCAACTTCGACGCTGGCGACAATTCAATTACAACTAATAGCCTCTGATTCATGTTTGTATTGCTAATTAGTAGCCGACTCAAGTTTTGTCACTCCTCACTTAATACCGCTTTCGCAGCCCGTGTACTACTGTCTGTTTTGCTTAATAGATTGTTCTGCATCGACTGTTTTAAATTAACTAACGCGGGCTTTTGTTTACCCGTAATTAGATGTAAAAGCATTTAATCTTTACCAAAAAGGGATCAATCGGAGTAATGACAATTGTCTAAAAATCTTAAGGCACAAAATGGAGCTCGATAAAAAGTTCTTCGAAAAAAAAGTTCTGTGAAAGTTTGATAAGCCGCAGGTAACCTTAACCGAAACCAGTATTCGGTCTAATAGTACAACTTGTAAATCCCGTTGTAGAACCGCACGGTACACGCGAACTGGGAATTAAGAGCTTGTCGTTTGTCGGTGTATTTTATGTCATCTTATAAACAGCGGTTAACTTTACTTACTCAGTTTCGTCATTATAACCTGTTTCTAAGAAAAAAACATTTAGGTAAAACTTACGACGACTTGTACCCAAATATTAATGTAATTTTGATGTAAAGTAGAAATAACCTAATATATTTCTCACTAAGAAGCTCCATCGTAAACCCTCGACTCCAGGGATATAAGCACTATGCCTGTTAAGAAAACCTAGCATATACGTCTGAAGCACTTAATACCAGGATCGCAGAGGCACAGTGTTAGTATTGCTATTGTATTCTCAGTGAAGCGGGCCGCTCCAACCTGTTGCTCGGAACTATTTTATTAGCACGAGTGTGTCGGTGGGCCATTCTTTACGGCTCTTTTGTTGGCGTGGCGTTTAGTTCACTGCAAGCTCCACGATTGTGATTGGCTGGGTTAATAAAGCAAACAGCCGGAATATTTTCAGTTTGTGCTGTTCTTTTGTCTATTGTGATTCTTTCTGTGCTTAAATTCCAATTTCGTATTGTACATTCCGTAAAACTATATTAAAAAATTGCATGGATTTCATGAAACATAACTGTTAGGAGTAACTCGCAATATACACGATAATTTTTATTGTCAGTTGACATTACAACCTTTTTTTAAATGAGTAATATTACTATTTACTTCGATTTTGCGCTATTTTACTTTATATAATATAATAAGTAACTTAAGTCAAACTACAATGCAGATTCTTTAATTGTAATATCCTACCAAGATGTAACCAAACAATGTAAGCAAACGACAGTGTTCTGTCTTTTCTTATGTATTATGCGTAAGTACGGCCATATCTTTACAATCGGCAAACTGTGAATAAGCGTCTTTAGCGATACCTGGTCTAAAATTACTTTTCTTTCTTAAATAATTAATAATAAGATAATAAATAAAATAATTATTGTATATATAGGTTTTGTATCTCCATAGAAGTGTGTAACAAACACAAAGTGAAAAGTAAATAATATGTAAATACTTCTTATATTTATTGAACTGTAAGGTTTCTCCGGCTCTTAATAGTTTAGCCAACACGTGGTAGGAAATCTGATATTAATAAAACTGTCGAGGATCGATAAAAATCTATACAGGTGATGATGACGTTTTAAATAGAACGATAGTGATGAACACACACACTATTACTATTAAAGATATCCTAAACAAAAAAAAAAAAAAAATATCCATACCGTCATAGCTTATCAGTCATTAGATATTTTTAATTATATTGTTATTTATTAGTTTGTTATTTATTATTAGTTATTTATTGTTAGTTAGTATTGTTATTTACTATGAATCAATTTATTCATATAATTTTTCCATATTATTCCTACAACAAGCTGACGATATCGGTCGGTATTGTGAATGGTTTGTTAAAATCACGGAAATAAATTATCGTTTTTTTTTCTTTTTCTTTTTTTTAAATATTATTTAGTTAAAAGAAACTTACCCGATGACTATAAAAATTATAGTCGTTGTAAAGCATGGTTGTGATCCATTTGAGAAAAAAAAAAACCTAATATTTAGTATTTTTTTACGAGCGGTTCTTAATACAGTTTTATTATTACCATAATTAAAATTCAAATTACAAAAAAGTTTTAGATACAATATGACAAATCGTCAAAAAATATAATAAATAGCTAATAATAGCTATTGCCTTTTTCTCAGTGCTCGTGACTGGTAATTGTTGTTCTATTGAATCATGCGAATATATTATTCGAGCTTTTCCAATTGTTGATTTTAGTTGTTAATATGATTGCTGACTACAATCGTAATTTTTATAGTAAAATCCCCCAAAAAGATTATAAGGCAATAAAAAAATTACTTTTATTATGAAAAATGTACTTTTGTTTAGCTCTAATTTATTTCAAAGCGAATTTTATTTTTCACTTTGATGTGGAAATTAAAGTTAAAAATAAAACATGTTAAAACCTTACCAGGAACATCGTTTACCGTTACTGTTCATAGCCAAGATTACACATTGAAAGTCACACTTTTTTAACGAGAATTATTTATATTTTTAATATATGTTTTTTTCAACCGTAGCATGAAGTTTACTGAAAAGGGAAAATAAATTAATAATAAATAAACGCCTCACATTCAATGGGTCTCAGTACGCATAGTAATGACTCCTGTATTGTTGATCGGAAACACACAATACCACGATAAACATCTTTATGTTCTATACAATCGTTTGTCATGAGCGGGCATCGAACCTGCGACCTCCAGCGAAACACTCAAAGCTATGAACGCTGCGCCAACGCGTCTTCAGATCGCTCAGATCAGATCTAAAAAAGCATTATTATATCTACGTGACATTGGTGAAATAATCTGTGTTAGAGTAGTACAACTAAGCCAATAATAATATTATAATTATATATTACAAATAAAAATAAATAAAAGTATGAAATACTAAAAAAAAAATATACAAATTGCTTATAAAAAAGACATACAAAAAGAATTTCGTGGATCAATTAAAATCCACCGAGTTCTTGCAATCGAGTTACTTTGTGTATAAGACGGTTAATGATGTTTTCCTTGACAACTTTAGTTTTCTCGTCTCCGGAATCAGTAACGTGTCTTTAAATAAAAGAGCACAATGACGACATTAACGTCACTCTAGTAAAACAGGGACGAGATAGATACAAGCTTGTCGTTGTCGTTAAATAAAAAAGCACTAACTCCCAATTACAAATCCTTTTTGAATTTGAAATTTTAAAAACGAATATTTCTTTTTTCCAACAAACTAATACCTACGCCAAAGGTAAATATCATCGAGATTATGTAACAGATATTAATATCGACAACCATTCGATTATTCATATCGGAAATAAACAAAAATCTTTTCAATTATTTATTTTCGATAAAAACTAAAAATAATAATCTCACCATATTTGATATATACGTACAGATATATATATATATATATATATATATATATATATATATATATATATATATATATTCACGATATATATGTACATTTGGCACAGTTAAAGTTTATATGGAGGAGAAGCGCAGAATGATAATATTTTTTATAATAAAAATAAAAAATAAAAAAATACATTAAATTATTTTAAAAATAAAAACTCTACACACAGTACGGCACACACACATATGTACAATGTACATATATACACAAATTTTGGTTATTGTCAAAGTCTGTTGTCAACAAGGTTTCAAATACAGGTCTTGCAACGAATTTTTTTATCGAACACGGCTTTAAATACAGTCCTTGCAACGAATTTTTTATTGATTTTTTTTTTTATCACAGATCAGGTTCAATGACTGCTGCTTATGCTCATTATGTTATGCGCAATCATATTTTTATGATGTTGACAATGCTGTTAATTATAGATTAGGTCGAATTTCGACCACTGGGCGACCATTAATATTTTTTAATTGTTTTTAAATACCGTCCGTGCGAGTCGAATAATTTCAGTGTCCGCATTATTATGTGTAAGGATCTCCGAGTCTCGGCTATGATGTGGTTATTTGCAGTGATCTCTCTAAGCGATCCCATTTGCACGCAATTGCACTTGCTAGGATTGCAATGTCATCACATCTCAGTGGTTGTACGTGACCCTATCTACACTAATCCGTAGACACCTGCTTTTTAAATTTTCTCAGCTCCTTTCGACGTTTTATAAAATATTTTTAAGTTTCTTTGTGTTTATTTGATGCATTTCAAGCTCATTCTGTTTTCATTTTCAGCGCATTTTCTTCTTGCTTGTGTTGAATTAGATGTTCATATTTTCCTCGCCTTAAGAAATGTCTAGTGGTAATAATAACTTAGCTTTGTATAATAGTACAAAAACAATTATGATTGATTGACATTACACACGGTAGAAAAACTGTTCAGTCAGTGGTGCGTTGAAGGTATTCAGTTTATAAATGGCGGCTTTCATCTAAAAAAATACGACACGGCACATCGCGTGATGAGATGGGAAGAGCGAGATGCATCGATCGTGACGCTTCACAACATTCCTTCGCGGTCTTACATTTATACACTTTAAAGGTAAAAAGTGGAGAATCTTTAGTTTTATTTAATGTCCTTAACTTTACCGTAGACTTTTCTTTTAAAATAGATACTCTAATATTTTCATAAATATTATAACACTAAGCAACATCTTAGTCAACATTAGCATCAAAAATCGCAAAAGCGATAAAATAAAATAAATGTGTTGGCTATCGCAGTTAATGAACACAATTTTTCGTTTACTGGAGTCGAATATGCATCGAATGTACAACTTAAGTAATCACATGCTCCTATAAAAGGCCTATATTTATTCTTCCTCATTTTAACGGCACGTGGTAACGCACATGATTCTATTTTAGTAGTCATAAACAAAAGTCAACGAACCATGCATTGCAAGCTAATACTAGCCAATGTGAGTATGTAACGTATGTGGTTAATTTTTTTTTTTTGTTTGTTAATAACAGAATTGATAATATTTAAAAAAAAAAGAAATAGTAACTCGATTTCGTACGGGATGAATTTGTTGATAATTATTTTTTAATAGAAATATTATGAACCCAATTATACGAACTTAAAGTGCCGTTTTCTCTCACATCAACCTCTATCTAATGTAGTACGTAACGAAAATACACAAAACCATTATATCGTTTATTTCTTAAAAGTTAAAGTTAAGTTGTTGTTCAATATTTTTGCAAAAAATATATAAGTATAATACCTATATATTTAAGTTTTATGAGTTTTTAAATTTCGCTTTTTTTTATTTCGATATTACAGCATTCCGACCTGAAAGATATCACTCGTCGATTAGCTTGTCAATATACTATACAATCTCATAATCTGTTCTAAAATAAAGCTAAAATAATTACATATAATTATATTAAAATAATGACTTATATGGATAGTGTATTATAAAGGTGTGTCGTAAATAGTGAATAATCCGTTAACTGCGGGTAGAACTGATTTCGAGCTTCAGGAAAATGTACTTTTTATGTCAGGGTTGTCAAAACTGTGAAAATTGTGAATATTTTTGTATTTTCCCAAAAAATATCTACCGCGGCTAGTAATTTGGTCATAATTTTTACAAATTAAGGTATTTATGTGTACTTTTTTATTTTACTCGGAAATAATTGTATTAGTAGGGATTCTTAGAGGTTGACATTTTTAAGAACGTATATACAAGGCTACGTATGTCAGAATTGTTAAAAGTAAGATTGATATCCTAGTAGTGATCAATCTATCATCGTCTACTTTTTTACTTTTAGGAGAACATATTATTATATAAATGCAGCTAAGTTTTATGTATAACTTTTGTACACAAAAATTTATTTCAATTGGATAACACAGTATGTATTAAGTCATGTGTACGAGTGTGTGTGACTTTTTGAAAAGTAAAAATTTAATAGAGAACAATCACTTAACCCGTTTAGGTAATTTTAGGTTTATTCGTAATTTAAACTAGTGGTCGCCCAGTGGCCGATATTCCACCTAATCTATAATTAACAGCATTGTCAACATCATAAAAATATGATTGCGCATAACATGGTGAGCAAATGCGGCTGTCATAAAAATTTCGATAAAAAATTCGTTGAAAGACCTGTACTTAAAAAAAATTCGTTGCAATACCTGTATTTAAGACCGTGTTGACAACAGACTTTGACAATTAACAAAATTTGTGTATATATATGTACAATGTACATAGTACGTTGTTTGTATATGTGTGTGTGTCGTAGTGTGTTTATTGTGTTTTTTTATTAATTTAATGTATTTTGATAATAATATAAAAAAAAATATTAGCATTCTGCACTTCTTCTCCATATAAACTTTAACTGTACCAAATTTCATTCTTCTCCACCTGCGTGAATTTCGTAAAAAGGGATAGAAAGTTTTCGCTTCACGTATTAATATATAGATAAAATAATGTCGACGTATACTCTATTCAATAAAAAAAATAATCATCTAAATCGATTAACCTAGTACAAAGACATGCGTAGTAAAATAACGATCAGCAATTACCAAGTAATGACTTATGACCAGTTTTAATAATCTACCTACCTCTGATTTCAATACAATAGAAATTTGACGAAATTTTAGTGAAGTGTACCTATATCAAAATTATATATCTAATAACCAAAATCAAAGATATGTTTATCAATTATCGAAATCGGCCGTTTATGGATAAGAATAATAATAGCCAGGGCTTACATTTTTCTCCAAGTAATGTAGTACTTATTTTCATACATTATTTTAATTCAACTAACGACGACTACGAAGATTTAAAGAGTTTAAAATGTTTTTCGGTATTATACATAAAAATATACGCGGTAATTTGACGAATGAATGCCGATATTTCATCGGTTGAATATATATATTCGAGTATATTTGACTCGCACTTTTAACTGTATTTTGGAAACAACGCAAAAACAAACAAACGCTTCGTTAGTTATTTGTTTTTATCTTTCTTGTCCTTTATACAATATTTTTCACCCCCATCATAAATTAATTTCAAAAAATTGCTTTTTGAGTCTCAGTACTACAAAAAGAAACAATTATTTCAATTGTATTATTCGTCCAGATGTTTTGGCCGTATAATAATGGACCAGTCAACCAACGCCCTCAAAGACTACACTCGTGTTTTACGCGTATTTTATATCATGATAAGCATTCTAAACTGGGTCAACTCACTTCCTTTCTTCTCTTCTTTCTTAAATTTTATTATTATATCCGTAAATTTATAAAATTTAATTATATTCATTATTTGTACAATGTATAGTTATTACCGACGACCGTTCTGGTGTAGTGGTGCGAGTAGTCACCTCGTCGTCGCCGACGGTCGCGGGTTTGATTCCCGCTCGGAACAGATATTTGTATTGGTACCAATTTTTTTCCGGTCTGCGTGTATGTATGTATGTGGGTCTCCCTACCGTGCCTTGGAGAGCACATAAGCCGTCGATCCCGGTTGTTATCATAGACACCTGACAACGATCGTTACTCATGATAACTCAATAATAGCACGTAATTTCTTTGCTTGATAATGTTTTAACAACCAAAAACACTATGAATATGCTCACCTTTCTAGATAAAAGTTTATTTTCCGACTTATTTTGATCTTTTAAAGGATTACCTTAGGTTTTAGAAATAAATATCGCCTTATAGAATAAGCTGTTTTATATTTAGGCAAAAAAAAAAACATTATTTTAGTAATTCCAATCCGATTCAGTAAATCAAATATATGTCTTTATTTCAAATTATTTTGTTGAATGGATTACGCAGAGATCTTTACAACAGCACAGCCTTCTACGTTAACCATCGAAGGAAGTTCGATTACTACTTATCTATATTAATGTAATAAAGCTCCATTGTTTGAACGCGCTAATCAATATAATATTAATAAGATAGGATTAAGATAATGATAATTAAGATCTGAAACGGCCTATAATATCCCATTGTTGGGCATACTCCTCTTCGGTTACGGAAACTTATAGGAGCTTATTTTAAAATTTATTATAATTTCGAAAACAGTCGTAACGTAAAACAAGTTGAGAAAGTTACATTGGCGCAAAACTCATTCGTTTCTCTTATGAGTTTGGGTACTACTTTTCTGTGTGAACTCACACTCATTTTTGCTTGTGTTTATCGGAACCGTCAAAAATACTACATTAGATATACTATATTGATTGCCAATCCATCTTTATATATATTAGAATTATAAATAAAATGGATATTTTAATATGCCTGATTCTATGCGTCTTCTATGCGTGATTTTGATGTTTTTTTTTTTCTAAGTATAGAAACTTTATTAATATTCTAACCAACTTTTAATGACATATGTTATATATATGATACGGGTTAGTTTTCAACATCAAAGGAATTTGTTTTAAATGAAATTATCTGTAATTTATATATATGGTTTTATGTTGAAAATAAACTTGGTCATGGCCGCGATAACGTCTAATCCGGCTTTGTACCTATATTAAACAAAGTAAAAAGATTGATAGTCAATCGCGCGAAATTGTATTTAATGTATATAGTTATTTTTGATAGGAATCCAATAAGTTTAAAAAATCTCAAAACAATTATTTCCAAATGGTAGTCCAGAGAATATATATAGATATAATAGGACCATTTCCATTCATCAGAATGGACGAAAGTTTGCAATTATGCTATTAAATGCAATGACAAATTTTTAACCGAAGAAGAGAAGCTGGATGTGTTTAGTGACAGTTTTATTATCAATGTCTCTAATTCAGACAGTGAAAGTGATTGAGACTGTATGATTTCATTATGAATAATTACATTATACATATTACATAAATACAATTAGTACTTATTGTAAATAACTCTTTTAAAGAGATAAATTCGATTGTACGAATTTCATATTTGTGTTTTAGTAATGCGATGTAATTAATTAATTCAAGCCACATCTATACTATTCATAGGTCTACTGTAAAACATGACATTTCGGCAGGTGATTTACATTACTGTTTTAGAATGTTTTAGATTATAATAATCCTAATAGGATATAACGAATATGTAGCAATGTATCTAGTGTCATTTGTAGTTCCGATTTTGTTTTAGATTATAATAATCCTAATAGGATATTACGAATATGTAGCAATGTATCTAGTGTCATTTGTAGTTCCGATTTTGTTTTAGATTATAATAATCCTAATAGGATATTACGAATATGTAGCAATGTATCTAGTGTCATTTGTAGTTCCGATCTCTCCTGATAATTGTTGATAATTGCTGCGTTTCAAAGTGGAAATACTGATCGTTTGTACTGTGTATGGTTTAATTTACTATTTACTATTACTATTATGAGTCCTATAGGTTTTCTGGAAGAGATTGCTCTTCTAGCGATAAGACCTTCTTTGTTCATTACAAATATTATTCTTTTTAAGTGGTGTGTAATAAAAAGTATTATTATTATATTACTTATTTATAATATTATTTGCAAGTAAAAACTAAGATTTACCTTGTTTTAACAAATATGCATAGTACTAACTAATTTGTGAAATTTATCAGTTGTTAATACTTAAAATAAATATTTAATACAATTAATGAATAGTACTCGTTTAGTAAGCTTATTTCTTGTATCTATCGGTATGAACTTGATAAGCAGTGATATAGGGCCTTTAAAATCCCTATTATAAATGTGAAATGTAAGTTTGTTTGTTACGTTTTCACGCGATAACTACTTAACCGATTATCATGAAACTTTGTACACATATTCTTGGAGGTATTAAAAGTAACACAGGATACTTCTTTTTTAGTCGCGATAACCGTCTCCACGCGAGCAAGACAATCCAGGAATTTATTAAAGCAGGTAATGCCTTCTTTTGTTTTAAGTCGCTGACGTAGCCTGAACGATCTCATCTAAACAATAACAAGTTGTAATTATAAACGTAAAATTTTTGCAATGTTGTAGGAGAATCAACGGATACCGGGATTTCGGCTGATACGGCCTTCGGTTTGATTGACATCTGGTGGGGTTATCAATTTATTAAGTAAATTCGTTTCATAACTTCGCTATTAAAGTAAATAAATTAACGGACCATGTGATTTTATTATGTTTTACTAAAAACATTCAGAATAATAATAAAGTATTAGTCTTATATAGTTTTAAGACTCAAAACTATTTTAGAAAATAATAAAAAATGTTACAAAAAAAAATTAGTAATTACTATAATATTATTATAACTATTTCGATTAATCAACCAGACAAATCTTTGTAAGACGTATTAATATTAATATAATTGCTCAGTATGGTCCTCTAAAAATACAGGAAAATTTTCATAACAACCCAATATATTATGTTAGCGAAGCAATTTCACTGCAATCTATTTACAGTAACAGATTTACATTAATTAAGCGTAAAGAAGCGCATCGAATCGGGCAGCTGAGTGGACGATCAACCGGAAATGACGCAGAAAATTGCTCAGCCTCACGTGGACGCAATATCCTACGACGACTTCCAATTATGTAGATTATTCCAGTCTACACTCTTACATGTACACTGTTACTTACATAAAAGCATTTTGGATTCTAACGCCCCCACGAGATGTGAACATATTGCTTGTGTAACTTAATGTTTTATTTTTACTTACACTATAATTTCTAGATTGTACTAAACGTGTTACTCTTTTACCTTATACTGATTTATACAAATATAAAGAATATTTAAAAAATCCGTAATATCTGTGTCACTATAAATATATACTGTAATTTTCTTTTATAAACACAGTTTGCTTGCTTTTTATGTACGATTGTTTTTTTTTTTTAATTTTTAAACTGAATTAAGCAGGTATTTTTCTTAAAAATAGCAAAAATGTCCTCGTAATTATTGAAGCTAAACTTTTTATTGACGATTATAAACTTTGATTTGATGACCGTTCTGGTGTAGTAGTGCGAGTAGTTTCCTCAACGCTGGCGGTCGCGGGTTTGATTCCCGCTTGGGGCAGATATTTGTTTTTGTACAAATATTTGTTTCCGGTTTGGGTATATGTCCTTGTGGTTCTTCACCGTGCCTCGGAGAGCACGTAAAGCCGTCGGTCCTAGTTGTTATCATAAACACCTAATAGTGATCGTTACTCATGATAGGGAAAAATAATCTGCCAACCCGCAGTGGAGCAGCGTGGCCGATTAAGTTTCAACCCTTCTCCTATATAAAGAAGAGGCCTTCGCCTAGCATTGAGATGTTTATGAGCTGATTCATTAAAACTTTTTATTTAATCAATATCGTAATGTCCCATGCTAGTCGTTCAAATATTTGCATAATTTAAATTATCTAATGGACAAAGTATTTCTACTCAGGTTTAAAAGCGTTTATTAATATTGATACAAAATAGTTCAGATTAACCAAAGTCGAGAACGATATTACTAATTAGAAATCACAGTGTTGTACAGTTTTGTCCAAGATGAAGAATCTCCTTTGCAAATGAAATCTCAATTTGCGAATGAAATTTCGGAATCACGACCATTTTGTGAGATACTTGTTTTAAGATCAATTGATTTATGTTAATATTATTTGAGAATCAGATTGAGAGATATCGTTTAAAAATTATAAAATACAATTTCGGAGTCAAATGGTATATAAAATTCTTGTACTATATGCATCCGAAAACCACTTCCTACCGCAATACTGAGTCGAGCTCACCAAGATGTTTAGTGAATGCATATGTGAACCGTAGGGCAATCTGCATAATGAGAAGTCGGAGGTTATTGCGCAGATCGGTCCAGGTCGGCAATTTCTCGGCTCGATTGTTATGAACTCGTCTAGAGCATGTTGCATTGATTCTTGGAGATGTCGGATTTGTATACAGTTTAAGGTTATGACATAAGTTGTTATTTTTTTAAATAATAGTAAATATAGTAATTATAAAACGACATGTTAAGGTTTTTGTTTACAAGTCACAACGCCTGTCTTCTCTCTAATATAATAGACCTTAAAGTTGCTGCATTGATAGAATTAGCAGTAAAAGTTAGAAGTCATAAATACAAAATGTACGAACGATATGAAAAATGGACGGTCATGAATATGAGATGTTTGTATAAAAATTAAAAAAATGCATGTAATTTCATAGTAAAATAAAACATCTTGTTCAAATTTCATAATAAAATTAACATTTTCAACCGTCCTTATAGAAGTAATTAGCATATCAGCAGATGGTTCACCTTATGACTGTGAGCACGGTTGCTCACCACCGACCGGCGCTGTGATAGCAGAGCAGCTGCAATAAGTTGCTGTAGAGAGGATTGAAAAGGATTAAAAAGTAGAATGTGAAAGAGAAAGAAATTGTTGGCTACCGTCTCTTTCTTGACAATTAATCAAATGTATTTAAAAATCTTACCATTGCACCAATAATTCGAATGCTTTCAAGCCAGTGAAATGATACACTTCAATATCTTAATTAAAAAAAATATCTACTTTTTAATCTTATGACATAAACATCTGAATGCCTTATTACAATCATATTATCGTTAACGCAATTAAAATAAAAATAAAAAAACTTTAAAAGGAGGATGACATGATTATAAAATATTCCAATATACCTACATATATATAGATTATAAAACAAATTATAAAACTTAAAATGTTACATGGTACATTCCTTAAATCAATAAAATGAAAGTAATTTTTTACACATGCTAAAATATATATTTTGATCTACAAAAATATAAAAAGTGTTAGTGGCGACTCTTATACCAATTACCTATTACATTTTACTGTTTGAATGTTAAAGCCATTAGGTATTGCCTACCTTTATCGACGATCGGATATAAGAATTAAATGGTCGATAAAACGTGGGCTTTTTTCTAAAGTGGGACATAGAATGCCTGAATTGTATTAATTTTTATGTTCTATTTTTTTTAATAAATTTATCAATATTTTCCATTCGCCCTTATTTGCTCGTTAAACTTAATGGCTATAATTTCAGTATTTATTTAGATTTACTTAATCTTATACAGTAATCAATATTAAATAATTACCAATATTCATAAATAATTATAATATACACAATACACATATAAAATCATTATTTATAATTAGTAAAATTGTTTAATCTATTCAAAAAATATATATAATAAAATCAAGTAATTGAAACCTAAAAGCAGTTAGAAATATATTTGTTACGGAAAAGACCCTTGATATTTTTAAGACAGGTGATATCATTTGGAGGACACTAAAGCCCTCCAATTACACTTCGATTGATGTTTGTGATCTCGCTTTGTCAGAGATCAAATTTCGTCCACGGCAGACAGACCACTTTACACCTCCGCCTGCCCGACTACTCTCTTTTATTTCTGAGAACAGATATATCTGACATATTTCTCCGGACCCGCGTAGAGGGATTTTATTGACCAGTTATTATTTTATTTTATAGACATCAACTCCTATTTCATAGGCTCTAAGAACGAGTTACGGTTTTTGTCGGATGATTATTGGAGCAAATCTTTTAGTGATTTCTAACACTTTTATTGAATAGTATTCCGAGTTATAGGATTGTCGTAAAGGTTGCGTAATTCAATTCCGTTGCCAATTTTTCTTTTGGTCGATTCATTCGACCCCTCATATAACCCTAAACAGTAAAGGTGCTATATCAGACCTTCTTTTTATTTATGAAGTGAAACTTGATGTTCGAACAAAGGATTATAGGTATTTACTAAGCTATACTTTTGTTACATTTAATACGATGGTTACTGTCTTTATAAAATTTAATTTTATGATTATTTAATTAATAACTTTTTATGCATATTTTCATTGAACTCAATATATAATATACAAGATCCGCTATAAAAGTTATTTTAAAACAAATATCAGATTATATACCTACATCAATTTAAACCCAAAATATTTTTTTATAAAAAAAAGGAATTGCAATAACGACTTGTTTTGTCTTTAGATTAAAATAAAGATACGTTTTATTGTAGGTATATATTTTGCGTTTTGATAAAAAGAAATTACGAAATATATTGGATGAGGATAGTAGCCTTCTTTCACAGTTTGAGTTCTAGTTCAAAACGATCTTTTTTGTCAAAACATATCGTTTATTTCTCCTCAAATTGCCGTCGTCCCGCGCGACAGACACGTCCAGGTAATAACGCAATAAACCACTGAGAGCTTGCCATAGAAAAGCGATTGAGTTTTCCTTGAACCTTTCGAAAAGTGGTTACTTGATTTTTTTATTTGATTTACTCCAAAACAAGCCTTATTTTCATTAGATTTACGCTTGTTTTCGCTCTGCTGATCGCGCGGTAAGCGGTGTACAAGCGGTCGCCGCTTGACCACAGCGCTGTTTTTTGTGTAATTGAAAACTCGATGTGCACTTGTACTGAACACCCGTTTATAAATAAATCTTACTTTTAACAAGCTCAAAAATAACCTTGCAGTTAAATAATGCGTACATACCTATAACTTTCACCTAATACTTTTTATTATACCCTAAAACATTTTATTTAAATTATATAGACCCCGAGAGGTTTCTGAAAATAATTATATATAATTATGACGTGTATTGAATAATGATTTGTATAAATGTATTTCAGTTAAAAAATAGCCTTTGTATCTCATAATCATTTTTTAAATATATATTCATTATTTAACCTGTATACGATATAAATTCTATTTCATAAACTAGTAGGTACATATTCAAAATACAGAAAAAACCTGCTACAGACGTGAGTAATATTTTATTGACAACGCATCAATTACTTTTATTCCCTTTATTCAAAAACAAACGATAAATTATTTCGCTGGATAAAATATTACTTTGTGTCAAGCCACTAAAATAATAAATAAATATATATATATAAAATATATGTTAAATATATATGTATTAATAATACTACGAAATTTGAAATTACATATTTTTTATACTCAAAAAATAATATGATGATGTTTCTATCTAATTATATCCTACGAATAAATTAAATCAAAATGTAGAAGGTTTAACTTCTACTCTCTTTTTTAAATAATATAATGGAATACTTCAAAAAGTGCTAATGGTTTTTCGTTTATGAATACGAGCAACAAAGGAACATTTTTAATCGTAATAGCTGTAGTAAAGAAAACAGAAATACGAATGTCTTTAATAATCCATTAACTAATCCTCTTCTGCTAATGCACTGGCGAACATGAAACAAAGCAACAGCTTTGAACCGGGCGCACACGACCGATTTCTTTCAGATTGTCTGATTCCATCGATCAGATTTGGATTCACCTCCACGAAAGTTTTTATAAACGTTCTTAATTTTTCCTTGAAATTCGACATTAATCGATATTACATGTATGTGATTATTTATATATGTGTGTATGTATATATGTGCAAGTATGTATATATGCGTATATGATTTTATATTTTACTATAAAGATTAATATTAAATTTGTACACCTATGCCGACACAAGACCAGTTTTTCTGCCCCTAGGTTGCCTGGAAGTAAACGCTTTTCAGCGATAAAACCGTCCTTTGTATTATACCTTGTTATATGTATATTTTTTAATGTAACATTTCTGTTTTGGTGTACAATAAAGTGTATTATTATTATTATATGTTTCTTATTTAATCTCGGATAGCCGGGAAGTTGATGGCATGAGCTAAAGCCAAATGTACATCAACTATATTCCTTGCATTCGAATAAGACTTTCTTTTTGCTATATATGTATTTATTTATTTATTTTACATTAATTTTTTTATCACACTTCGTTTTTAATTTGCTTCTGAAAAACATGTGTTATAGCAAAAATATATATTGAAAATAAATAAATATAAATAATAAAATAATAATAAATATTATGTTTAACATACACACATGGTCATCTGTTCCTAAGTTCCTAATTTAATGCCTGTGTTTCAGGTAACAGTTGACTGATATATATATTATAAATATACATATAAATAATACATATAGAAATGAATACATAAAACACACAGACTCGAGGCGGGAATCGAACCCACAACCCTGGAGCAGAAAACAGGATGGCCCGTGCCAACTGCGCCACGGGCCAGTCAAAATGTTACATACAGAATAGGTCGAAAGACATTGACAGACATTTATTTGTTTAGCTTTATTTATAACTATATTCACAGTTTTTAATTTTGTTCTCTTTGTTTTAATTTGTCATTTCAGTTTTAATTTGTTACATACAAACCAAATATAAAGTAATTAAAATAAATAATAAATTTCCAACACGTATTGTATGTTGTCAACGTCAGAACGATTTCATTTTTTTTAATACCGGTTGTTTGTAACGTTATATAAAATTTATGACTCGAATATAGAACAAAAGAAATACGATTAACCGAAGTTCGTTTGCCGCAGTTAATATACATATAATTCAGGGCAAATCAAAAATAAGTGCAACACTAACACAACTTTTAACCGAACAGTTTTTGTACAAACGCTTTTATTTACATGGTTTTTTTTCCACTTTCTACGTTTATGTGAAATTTCTATATTGCCATAATTTTACCACGCATTAATTTTATTGAAACATTGAAAGTACACATTTTATAGCCTAACGCATAGTGAATATAGGATATTATTTTGATTCAATAATCTTTAAACTGTTATATGTAAGTATTTGGTTAGAAAAAAAAATTACATTATACAAATACATTTTTCTAAATCTCTTAACTAGGAGTTAAATAAAAATATTAATACGATTTAGTTCAACTTTGCCGCATACGTTTTATACGTTATGATTATATTTTTCCCCGTTTGAAACATTATGATTTGTTTCATTTTTAAGCTAACGGCGAGTTGCACGAAACCGTCGCTAATTTTCCGTTAGTTAAGTTGAAATTAATCTTAAAATTAATTGATCTCATGATTAAATTTAAAGCTGTTGGAATTAATCATCCGTTAAACAGGTCTGTAATTAAACTAAATTTTTTTAAACTTAATCACATTGTAGGTTTCGTGCAACAGATAATCACGATTCTTGTGATTAAATTAGTTTAATAAACACTTAAATTTTAAAATTTGTTTCGTGCAACTCGGCGTAAGTCACTAAAGTAAATTAGCCCCCTATAAAACAAACGTTGCTTGAGAAACTTGTTACACTTTAACCAAGTTTCGAACACAGTTCTCGATGAGCAGTCCAGTAAAAATAAACCGGCCCAACTCGATGATCGAAGCCAAAGCATGAAAGTCCAGAACCGAGGTAGTTTTTAATTGAATACCACTCTTTGTCAACTGTTCCTTATAATTTTGATGAATAAAGAAAATTATTCATTTGGCGGCGTTAGCATTTAAATTTGACGTGCCTAATGTGCTTGAAGAATCTTAGGATCACATTTTCCTATTGATTTAATATATTTTTGAATTATTGTATAAGAATAGAATTTACCATTGAACACCTGTATTATGATTTATTTGTCGTATTTAATATTAGCATTTAATTTATTTTAAAGTAATAATTGTTTTATTTTTCGCAGGTAAGCAACTACATAAAACTGTAAGCCTCTTTATAATATGGTGAGTTATATTAAATAAACAAATCCAACACTTTCTATTTAAAGCGGTGAAAACTATGGAACGTGTTTAATTGATATGCTGTAGAACTTGTGACGTAGCGTCGTAGCGCCGTAGCACCGTAGCGACCCCATCCGTTGTAAATCTTTTAATCGCTTTACAATGGTCCAGCATCATAAATTTGACATCTGTGACTTTTTTATTACGATATTCGAAAACGTGTTCCTCCCTACGGTATGATAAAATCGTGTTTTATGGACGCACCTCCTGTCAGTTCATTATTTTACTTCGTTTTATCTATTAAAATGACGATTAAAATAAAGCCTGACATCTATCAAAAGTGCGATAAATTTTTTAATATACATATCTCTTAAAAAGGAAAAATGTAACTGTGTCATGAATAAGTAATTTATCTTAAATGCTATTGTTAAGTATTATTTAGAATATTCTTAATATACAAAATATTTGATACAAAGGATTTGAAGCAGAGGTTAATGTTCATATTGTGATTTCTATGTATTTTCCTTGAAGTGGTTCTATTAAAGGTCGCAATGGCGAGGGTCCCCGATGAATAGATAATATCCATTCGCTTCAGACCCTAGCATGAGTTGAAGATTTTCAGAAATCGCAAACAACGCTATTATATTGTATTGAATTTGTGTCATTATACTGCTTATTTGGTATTTTATTTTGTTATAGCCTCTTTTATATTATATGCTAATAATAATTATATAGATACGTCTTGAATTATTTATAAATAATAATCAATATCGATATTAATACTCATCTATCTCATCTTTGTCTTATTCATTACGTCTTGACCTGAATATAAACGCCTACTATACACCCTATTTTAAACAGAGAAGAAAAAAAATTATAAACTGACAGCGGCGCTATAAGGCGTAAAATATGATCAAAGGTTAAAAACGTCTTTTATCTTAGTTTTGTAAGCATTATATATAAGAAAACCGAATCAAAAATCGCGATCTTTAATGACATTGATATTTCATGTTATACACAACTAAAAACAAACGTATTTACTTACCGTTAACACACAAAAAAAAATTATATACAAAATATTTTATACTGACGGAAGGTCCTATGAAACATTTACTTGTTTTTCTAGTATAAGTATTATACTACTTACACTTCAATATTCGACCCTCCCATTCGGCGCTATCATTGTAGCTCATTGTACCCTCTATCACAAATTAACGATCTGAGAGACCGTTCCGCAAAATGAGTTTTAGAGAGTGAACTCGTATTTTGGCCGGATAATGTGTGATTTGTAATGAAATAATGAGGGTAAATGAACGAAGATAGTTGTAAATCTAATAATAGAGTAACGTTAACTTTTGAAATTGTAGTATATTTATAACCTCATAAATAAGATGATATATAAGAATACATTATAATCCATTCACATCTTACAACACCACCGCCGCTATAATGCGTTCAAGACACATGTAAAAAAAGTCACTAGATGTAACAAAATAGTGATAAAGCATTGAATGACAAAAATATTTTAAATTATTATTTAAGTTCCTGAGCTTCATAATTTGTCCTACATCACCTTCTTACAACACCACCGTGAACAGTGGCACCCTTACGTGGCTGACATCGGCTGTACGAGTACAACCTACTTACACGAATGTTTTCTGTTCAACATCTCTGATACACCGCTAAGGTGTGAAACATCCTTCCAAGATCTCGTTTCCTATTATTCCCACGCTAAGGGTCTCGTTAAAAGAAAAATGGTGTTTTTTTTTATGCAAGCCAACTTCAAATTTTAAACTACTCACAGTTATGTAATAATTTTCACATAAACTCTCATTTATTTCGTCGTTTAAAAATTATGATTATGTTATGAAAAAAAAAAAGAAACAAAAAAAATTAAAAAAGTAAATCAAAAGTAACGGGATTAGGCTATACATCGTAACAACTCGAGAACTTATCGTAGGTAATGAAAATACACTCTCCTTTATTGCGACACTCTTAATACTGATTTTCTTTTCTTCAACTCGAGCATTTTTATGCTCATCCCCGAAACTTTTGCAATCCACTTATATCAACCGTGTAACGTTAAGCAAATATAAAAAAAGTTTCTATGTTTAATCTCAGGATTTAGGGATTTGTCATTGAAATATCACCCCTACGATTGCTTTTAATAATCCGCGCGAACGTAATTTTGTTTATATGAGATCTCGACGAACGCATTTGCAATTTACAATCATATTTTGCTTTAGCTTTTTCCGTCCCTGTGTAAGAATTCTTGGTTGCGCAAGTTTAACACGCAAAGCTTAAGTAACTTCGACCTTTATAAAAATACATAAATAAGAGTTTTAATACATGTATTTTATTCGAAAGTTCTTATATCATAAATAATAAATAAGAGTAGATTTTATTCAATAAATATTAGAGGAAAAATTATTAAATCTGGAGGTGTATTCGAAGCATTGTGTTGAAGCGCGTTGAGAATTCTTATCTACACAACGCAGCACTTTGATTACTAGAGAAAGGAATATTTTAAAAAGATCTTTGGGAGTTTTGTGTTTTCTGACGCATGTACATAATTTACGGGCGTAATATGTGTTATAGTTCGATTTTTTACCACGGTTAACATTTTTCCATCTCGAAATATTTCCTATATAAATAGATTATGGACTTAATTTTTATATTAAATAAACAATTTTGTAAAAATTTAATTAAATACTTTTGAAAATTATTTTTTACTTAAGGTAGATTGGTGTATTACATAGTGTATAATATATATAAGTCAACTTACCAATGCTTTTATAATTCATTTTAGGATTAACATATTTTAGGAAAATGTAAGCACTATATGGCAAACTAATAACTAATCTTATCAGCTTTTGTTGGATTAAAATTAATAAATATTCACTGAAGTTAGTAATTAGAGCCTTACAACACTTATATTAGACATATTTAAAATATACAGTCGGTGGATAGAAAAACTTCAATAAATGAACCTTTTTAATGCATGAAATGACCAAATTAAGTATTATGGTAATAACAAATAAATAATTATTTCTAACGTTTAAGAATAAGATTTTTGGCTACCTTAAGTGTTAAGTGTATAAACTTTTCTTTAAAACCAAATTCAAATATTATCTAAATCGATAGCAGCTCCACGCATTCTTATCATTTATTCATCGGGTCCATGAATACTTAAATTCAATCGGGAGCTAAGAAACATCCTGCTTGCTTAATGATATTGTAGTTATAGAGGTGCTGGTTAATACATTACATCACTCGCACTTAATGTAAAGAGTTGGAATATTTTAATAAATGATTCACAAACACTCACACATCACACATCGTTTCTCGTAGGTGATTTCTTTTTCATGTTTGTTTGTTATCAAACTCCTGCATCTGGTCTGCTTGTCCACGACAAATTAATTAATGACCAGTCCTTATCAACTGGTCGCCAATGAATTTGGTACATTATTGCTAAAACCTGATACAACTTGCTTCTATAATTATTTAATTTTTTGACACGTCTAAAGTTTTCTTAAAATGTTTAGATTATTACTCCACAGTATATAGGGCAATTCAATAACATTTTCAAACAAATGTACAAAAACAGAATCAAACAAGCAAACAAACACGTCGACTTTATCCGATGATGATGTGTTCCCAGCCGATTTCGGCTACAGCGACTGCCACTGTCGATATTATATTTATTATTGTCTGTAATAAATTATATTATTAAATAAAGCTATTATGTTAATTGAAATGTCGATACTTTAGTAAAATAATAAAATAAAAAAAAAATATATTTTTAACTTAACAGCAGATTTGTTTCATAATTTTCTGCGATACAATTGTTTCGCAGACGCTCTTATCTGAATTCCCGAAGATCCTTTCTCATTGGTTTTCATTCATCTTGAAACGTGTTTGTATTCACACAACTTTCTAGCTTAGATAATTTGTATCTTTACGGATAGATCAATCACATTATATCGAAGAAAAAATTTGAAATGTATTGGAATAATAATATTATAATATGTTGTTAGTACACTTAGCCATATATATTATATATCGTTAGCGAGAAAGTATTTTGTATCCCATAGGGATATATTTATGATAAATAGGTTCGATTTTATAGAATTTTCTGTAATACCTTCTAGAAACTATATAAAGGCAGTAATCGTAAAGTTCATAGCGTTTACTACATTTAGGGAATGAAGCGAACATTCAGAAAGTATAGTTTTTCTACTTTAAGTGGATCATCTAGTAAGTTTTCTGTAAGTGCTACTGCTCATTCTGTATAGAAGTGTAATAGTTATCCTCAAGCTAGCGAATTGCTTTAATGTGATCGAAACAAATAAAAACAATATTAAAGCCTCTGTAATTCATTGAGCTTCTACTTAACTACTCGTACATTAACTCAATATTTATGTATTAATAATAAATTGTTCAGTGACTGGATATTTCTCGCGGCTTGCCCCCGTGGAATTCGCTACACTCTGCTTGTAATTGTGTCACCATAATCCTTCTAGGTAATCGAAAAACCAATTTCTGAAGAAGATTTGTATACTAAAAATGTTGAATTTTTTAAGTATAATTATAAGATATTAGTCTTAACATTTATTTACGCGACTGACATACTTATCTATTTATATTTAGTACCAATCGCAGCAACTCGAGTAAATAGGCTATATTCCTAATGTTGTCGTTAGTATTAATACATATTTATGAAAGCTATCTAAGAGACTTAACGTTATTAATCTCCGTGAGAACAAATTCCTTCCTAAAACAATTTAGGGGGCACGAACCTTACATCCGATTCAAGTGTGTTTGTCCTTTGCATAAACTTGACCCTATTAGACATGAATTGCTTACTTCCTAACTATATATTTGTCGTATGTATTCAAATGTAATATAAATTACATATTATAAATTCGTTTCCAGTTTCGTTTCTAGTGAGGGAAAAAGTTTTGAATCTAAAGATTAAACTAATAATAATAAATAACTGAAGATAAAAATTTGTAAGTTCGAGTGCGTCAAATTAGTATGATATATGTATTTAAATTTTTAAATTGTGCAATTTTAATTGTTACTGTATATTCTTTTATTTTTATATATGCTATAAGAAGTATAAGATATGCTAGAAGAAAAGCAACAACTTTAAACATTATTTATTTAAAATAATTGTGCCGCTTCATGGAAATAAAATAAGAGTAAGAGAAATGGTAGGTTCAGAAAACGCCGACGATTCGTAGCCATTAATCGTAGTAATGTGCATACCTCGACACGTAGGTGTCAGAAGTCATAGTATGCACGTGCCGACGTTCATTAGCGGCCTGACGCGTTCGACGTCGGAATCTAATCTTACCGCATGTGAACAATGCAACGCAAGGTGTAATTGACAGCCGGTGCGGGTGCAACCGGATTCGATCGTAAAAATTGTGTTCTTAAACCATTATGCAAAATTATTCAAATTAAAATAACCTAAAGACTTGTTTAAAACGATATTTATTTAATTTTCCATTTTATGGTTTTAGATTTGATATTATTTTTGTTTTTTAAAGTTTCCGTAGAAAAAAAATCATAAACTTTAAGCATTTCGCAGAGTATATGTTTACTTATTTTAGACTATAACGAATAACAAAAATAATTTAATGTTGTTCTTCGGTATTTAATATAATATGTATTATTCAATAATGTATCAATGCTCTTCGCTTGCGATCCCGACTGTGCATTCTGTGCAACTTGATTATTCTAGTATTTATTGGAAAAAATATAACCTACTGCTACATTAACACAAAATATAAATTCGCCCACGCTACCGATCCGTAATTTTACGTCGCGTATAAAATCATACAAGTAAAGATTAAAGGTTTCGCCTGTAGTCGACAACTCCGCTCCACTGATCCGCGCGGATCTTCGCGGCGGTATACACTGGAATATTGTAAAATAACGCGGCCAGGAATAATATCCCATTCTATTTCCAAATGGCTCATCGTTATATTGTGGAATTTAATTAATCACCTCGATTATATTCATTTAATTAATGTTTTTAATTATGAATAAATGTTTCAATAATTAGTGTGTGACGACACATTTGACTGATTCAACAATATTTACTTCGATTTAATATTAAATACTGTAGTCTCTAGTAAAGTAGTAAATAAAAAATATATTAAATACATATTCAGTTGAGAAGGTTAGTTGTTGTATTTAACTAATAATCATAATATACTAAATATTGCAAATAATTACTGAACTGGAGTTATAATAAAGTAATTTTATTGATTAACGAAAAAGGTTAATATTGTGATAAATATAATTCGGGTAGATTAAAAAAAATAGTTTGTCACTAGACTATTCATGTACTACTACTGCCTGTAGTACATATTATGTTAGTTTAGTTTACATTTTATATTTTTAATTTGTGGCCGTGTGTGTTTCTGAACAGTTTCCGCAGTGTTTTAGTGAATATTAATAATAAATCATGGTGTTCAACATACGCGATATGCTTACCCGCTTGAGATACACACATGATGAACGAGATAGCTTACATGATGATGAGGTAAGACTAATATATTTAGTTTTTAATGTATTTACGAATGTTAAATATATTTTCAACAACTCTGGTGATGAAATATAAATGGTATATTAAAAATAATATTTTTATTTTAAAAATATCATTTCTTTCATATAATTATATTACCTTGCTGTAGAGAAGTCGGTTGTCTTTTAGACATTTTAAAGCCTTTCTCCTAACTATTTAATAAGTTTAAATATCTCAATATAGGAATAAGTAGAACTTCTTAAGCGTTTGGTTTATTTTTCGTTCATTCTTTTTTATAATATAAAGACAGAATTACATATGTTTTTAAATTAAAGTATATACTTAAATAACCTATAACAATAATACTGTTACTTCTTAAGTGACAAACTAACCTAAGTTAAACTAAATTTGTTTCAAACTTCATTTTAGTTTTATGTGACACTTCATAACTATATCTTAGTTGACATCATTAAAATACTCAGCATAATTTGAATGAACCTTTACAACCTTAAACAACATTATTATATGACATATACAAATATACATATATAAATATAAAACATTAATAAAAGAATTTCACAAAGTCATACTTAAGTAAGAACAACATAATAGTAATTTAATTCAATCGATGAATTTGACTGGTCCGTTGACGCAGTGGCACTGACCCTGCTTTCTGCTCCAGGGTTATGGGTTTGATTCCCGCCTCAAGTCTGGGTGTAATATATATTTATTTATATAGGTATTATTTATTTTATATGTATGTTTATTCAAAATAAAAATATGTATATCGTCTATTACCTAAAACACAGACATTAAGTTGCCTACCTTGGGAACGAATCGATCGAGTGTGTATGTTAAAAATATTTATTTATTCATTTAAATAGATTATAATAGAAAACTGCTGTTGGGTTCGGCTTGTGACACTTATCTCACAACTTTGGTTCTTACAATAAATATATCTATACAAACTATTAGATTATATAAGTATTATTTATGATAAATTTGTCTTAACAAATACAATAAAGTAAGTCTCAATTTTTAAAGCAAAAACGTAGCATTAATATATGATAAAATATATTAAGCAACATAAAATAAATATTAATTCAAGTAAAATTTCTTTAGAAATATATTTATTTTAGTTACGCTTGCGTTCATTCGGGACATATAACAAAATTTATAATATATTAAAAATGTATCGACAGTCTTTAAAAAATAACTGTTGTGTTTCTTGTAGTTTCTTCTCAGCAGAATCTACATTCCGAATCGGTGGTAGTTTATATTACAAATTAAGTTTAATTAATTCAATAAATAATTACGAGTCATGTAAAACGACAATTCAAAATTGCTTTTGAAGCCTACTCGAATGAAGACATTTTCGTTGTGATTAAAATAATATATACCTATACAATGATAAAAGATATATTTTATTTCGTCAAATTTTTTTCGCTTGGTAATTACATACGAATGGGATTTTCCTAAAGTTATTATCCACAAATAAGAAAATAGAAAAAGAATGTGTTGTTATTTTCGCTTTTCTAAAGTGTGAAACATTCTGTGTGGCTTAATTAAATTTATTACGATTGGTTTCGATATGGTTTTCAGAGTATTACTTAGAATTAGAAAACTTTTTGTTTAATTCAATTTAAACGTAGGGCCCGTCAAAATCGACACTTTTACATTACATTACGGTATGTATCATACTTATAATATTATAAATGCGATAGTAAGTTCGTTTCTTACGCTTTCACGCAAAAACTACTTAACCGATCATCATGAAACTTTGTACACATATTCTTGGAGGTATTAGAAGTAACAAAGGATACTTTCTTTTTTGGTCGCTATAATCGACATCTATGGGGGTGAAAGCGCGGGCAAAAACTAGTATATGTGTAAAACATAATTAGTGTATGTCACGTTAAAGTGATGTACACAAACGAATGTTATCCTTACCGATTGCTTTAGCCCATTTACACACGGTCGTCTGTTCCTAAGGTAGGCAACTTAATGCCTGTGTTTTAGGTAACAGTTGACTGATATATATTTTTTTAAATAAATATACATATAAATAAAACATATATAAATAAATACATACTACACCCAGACTCGGGGCGGGAATCGAACCCACAAGCCCTGGAGCAGAAAACAGGGCCACTGCCAACTGCGCCACGGGCCAGTCAAAATATAGTTACGTTAATTTATTTTGTGATTAATAGTTGTATAATTTATCAACAGGTAAATATGAAATACATTTCGCAAAGCTAATGCGACCTTATATGACTATAATTATTTATTTTTGACGTGATAATGTCTTATGAATCGATTAACGCCGGCTGCACGCACGAAAAAGCATGACTCATTGTCACGTTCTGCCTGAGCCGAGAGTGTAAGCGAGAGTGTGCGTTCGGCTTGTGACGCATCTATCTCTCTTCCACTCCATCGGCCGATGCGTCCGAGTAGAAGAGAGAATTAATCTGTATAATATAAGTAAAAAAGTATTTTGAAGTAACGAGTGCAAATAAATGTAAATTTATCGAAAAAATTGTTCTTTTCAATTAACTATACTTTACTAATAATAATACTTTGTTTTTGAGATTTGATTAATTTAATTACTATATATTTGTCTTTGGTGTGTAAACGATATTCTATCTCTCTATATCTCTAAAGATTAGGTAAAGGTTACGGTGAAATTAAAAGGACGTCTTCATAATTACGAAGGTAATGGCTGTAACTTTAAAAGTCTTTTGGGTTATTTTTTAAACAATTGCCACGTAGTGTAGCCAAAACCTTGTTACCTTATCAAATGTAATTGAAAAGAGCCACTATTTGGGTTTGCGGATGAGACCCTGCTACTAAGACTCTGTCTTTTGTCCCTGTCACAATCACAATGCAGTTGTTTCGGTTCTTGTTAAAGGCCCCTGTTACGTGTACATGCACGTGATTGTTTTATTATAAATAGCAGATTTCGTGAATATTTAAATATAAGTTAAGAAGTTTTTACGATGCACTTAAATATGAACTCAATAAAAGTTTTCAATTATTAACAAAACTATAAAGTCAGGCGTCCGTCAAATACGAACTGTAGGCAATCCACTCTAATAGTAATTGTTTCGAAGCAGTTTTAAATTTTATACTGAAACAATGGGTATTAACGTTTAATGTTCTGAAAATACGACAGGACTTACAGTAAAAACTTCGGCACTAGAAACTTGCATGAAGTGTCCACATAAATTGTAAGCTAGGATATCTCTGCTTGCTATAAAATACTTATACTATTTTGAATATCCTAATATATTTTGTATATGAATGTTCCATAACAATAACATATAAAATTTTATTTCAAACAAAAACTTTATAGCTAACCGCTGATACAAGCATTATATAATATGTAATAAGCATGATCCTATCTTACTTTTTAGTATTTATTGTAATCACTTGAGCAGTAAAAAATGATAGTAATATTGTTTTAATAAGATAATTCGTATAGAGTAAATTTTTTAAATTTGGATATCTATGACTACGAATATTAATTATATTTAATGGGAGAATAATATAATAAATGATATTGATATTTAATAACTATTATTGCTAACTACTAAATTAACTACTGTTGCTAAGTTGTTTGAGAAAATTGTGTATGACAATAATTATCCTAATCTTAGCCTAGTTTTGATTAGTCAGCAGCATGGATTTGTGAACGGTTACGAGTAATTCATGAGAGTTTGTCCATCTAATTTCGATTGCAATGGATGAAGGATATTAGGTATATGTCGTGTATACCGACTATCCTAAGACCTTTGACAAGATTCCACATGCAATATCAATAAATAAACTAGAAAAAACCGCTTCATTCCTATCTGGAAAACTTTAGCCAAGTAGTGACAGTAAAAGGACAAATTTCCTCTTTAGTACCTATTCCTTTTGGTGTTTCCCAAGGCTCGCACTTCGGTCTTCTTCTTTTTAATGTATTCCTAAATGATGTTTTTAAGAATTTGGATATGCTTTTCTATGCGGATGGTATAAAGATGTGATATGATATATGTATAAATATGTGATATGTGTAACGGAAAGCTCTGATTGCACACTCCTTCACAATGTATTAAATATATTATCTGATTGTTAATTCCTTGTATCTGAATATAAGGAAATGCTACGTTATCTCTTTTTCTCGTAAGACTAATATTATTACATTCAATTACCAACTTATTAAGGAGACAATAGCACGAGTTACCTAGGTGCGCGACTTGGGTGTTAACATCGATAGCAACTTAACTTTTAGGTCCCATATTAAGTTGATTGTTGCTAAAGCATTTCGAATGCTTGGCTTTGTCTTAAGAGTTAGAACAGATTCCAAAAATCTCAGCCCAATTATTATCCTTTATAATTCTTTTGTAAGATCTATTTTAGAATACTGATCAACCGTATGGTACCCGTTTTATAAATTTCATGTTTACTTAGAAAAATTAATCACAAACTTATTAAATTTTTAAATAACAAAGCTTTTTTTCATCATCAAAACATTCCGATGTTCCTTTTTTAGAAAATCTTCGAGAGATATCAAATATTTTTATATAAGTTGCTCCGTAACTTTGTCGATTCCCCTTATCTACTAAACAATATGTTATTTAGATGTCCCATAGTAAATACATGCAAATAATCTGTTTTTTATATACCTAAAACTAGAATCAAATATTCCCAAAACTATTTTATTCTCAGAGTTCTCTTTTTATTTATTATATGTAATGAGTTGAGCCGAAAATGATTCGAAGCTATCGGATCACTTCGCCGGTTTCAATCATTTCTTCCTTTGCCCACTAAAATTGGGTCAGCACAGTCACTCTTACCCATTCTGGACTGTGCTGATATTTGCAATCTAGATCTTAATGTGAAGCAAACAAATAAGCTTGAGCGCCTCCAGAATCTTGGCATATGGTTCATATTTAGTCTTCGCAAATATGATAAATTCTCAGTTTTTCGCAATCAACTCAAGTGGCTCCAATACTCACGGTATCACGCAATGCTGCGAGTAGTCACCTTAACACAGACTTTGCTTTTATATTCTTGATTACTTTTTATTAACGTGTGCTTTTTTTCTCTTTTATTAATTGATTATTATTGGATACTTTCTTGGTTTATATATTTATTATTTAATTTATTTTGTTACTATACTTTTTGTCCCCTAAATTGTAAATAAATAAATAAATAAAATATATCCAAATAATATATGACTAATATTACGTATGGATTTCGACGAAAATGAAAAAAAACCTGTTCAGAAAAATCAACATTAGTTAGATAATCGTACGTCGTGCTCATTGATACATTTATTCAACTAGATAAATCAAACTTCAAATGTATTGAACACGGTCAAAGTGTATCCGATACGTAGGTATAGTTACAAATTCAACGTTAACTCGCCCGCCTGACATTCCGCATGTTCAGTAGTTAGTAGTAATTGGTATTCAGTGCATTGGAAGAGCCTGCGTCGGAAATTAAAAATGATTGTATTGCCTTGCATGCATACCTTGACTGTATAACTTAGCTTTTATTGAGTGTAAGCGATACTGTGTAGCGCGTAGCTCCGCTGTAGACTTTTAGCTTTTAATACGATTCCACTGAAAATACTGAGTCTAACGAAATGTTTTAACTATTAAATTAAAATCTCTCTTTTTCTTAATTAATAATGTTTTATAGTCATTTACGAGTCAGCCGTAATATTAATATTTTACAAACAAAATAAACGTTTTGCTATTTAATCGTTTTACATTTATTTTGACTCAATGAAGTACTTACGAAATAATTGAATTCGAATAAAATCCCTTCATTACATATTATAAATTCGATGGAAAATTTAAACACATGAACTGCACATTTTTCCACCAATTAACGTATTGAGTCAAAAACTCGCAACAAAGGCCTGTCATCGTGGAATAAATGCGTAAATGTTTACTCAACACATCGGACTGTGTGCATCAATTAAAAATATATTACTCGTTTGGTTCACCGTGTTATATTGTGTAACGTTCGAAAAATATTTTGAAAGGTAAATTAAATTATGTTATACACGCGGTTAGTTATTTCATATGATACAATGTTTTTGGTTTATAAAACTTTAACTAGAAAAAAATTATTGATGCTATTGGTATTGAAGTAATTATAATGTAAATTTTATATGTTAACGTCCAAATGACGGAAAATATGTATTAATAGAAAATTATAATTTCTGTACATTAAACAAAAATATGTATTTATTCATTAAAAAAAAAAGTTCAAAATATTAAGGATACGAAATCACCGGTCGTTACAAGTTGGTATCATAACGTTGAATCAGAACTTTTTAGTAAAAAACCATATTTGAACAACTTTTATACTCGTCGTTTAACTTTCGCTGCACATTTAGCCATATTTGCATATGAATCTGCAGTTTCATGTGACATATTTTGATATTTTTTTTTTAATTTTTGGTCGTTACCGTCAACTACCGATAGAATCAAAGCGTATCTGAGCAACGAATAAATTGAAAATATGAGAGGAATATTTTTTACACTATTTATATTCATTGAAATGGATGCATTGCATTGAGCGCTTCGAAAATGTGATAAGTCAGTCGTAAATTAAAAATACTTTTTTTTTACATTTGATAAGTACGTAACTACCTAGACATACAAAATCAAATACAATCTGGAATACAAATTTTAAAAAGCTTTTCGTTTATTCAGGTAGTATGATGCTTTTCTATCTATCTATATTTAGCAGATGTCAGTAGGTATATAATTATGTTTTATAGAACACATAAAATAAAACATAAGTATTTAAGCGGTTTATTATAGAATTAAGGGATATAAAATAAAAATAAAAAATGTCATGTTGATCGCTTTTTGTTTCATAACTTTTTTTGAATTATATTTTAAGGTTGAGGCTACAAAGGATAATATTAATGAAAAAATTAAATGAGTAATCGGAGTTTGGAGGAAATCTGTTAGAACTTTACATTTTATTACCTCATTTTTATTAGCCCGGTATCATAATTAGAGGTCAGGCCTGAACAACTTGAAACTCGTTATTACTACCTACTATATAATTACATTAATATTTATTTATTTATTTTACGCAATTTATATATGTTAATGGGAAAGCCTTCGATTTATATGTCTCAATGTCTGTAAACCTTAAGTTTATTTGAAAATGTTAAAATATTTTTGATAGTAAGTGTCTGAATGATAATAATTATTGGTGATTTTTCAAGCTATTACCAACGTAGTTTGTAATGCATTTTGATTTTTTTATATACTAAACAAGTTTTATAAATGTTATTTACTGTACACTCTTGGTGTTTAATTTTAATAACTAGTCTTATTAAGGCCTACAAATTTGAGAAATGGGCAGCCTCTTCGTCTGGACGCAGGCACACAGTAAATTTAAACAAGGCGGAATAATAACAAACAAGCGAAATTTAGAAAAAAGAAATAATAGAAATGTAACAGGAAAGGAAGACCGTTCGCAATTCGAATGATAATTAAGAGATATTCAAAATATATTTCCAATGTTATCTCGAGGTCGATACGCATGTTTTTTCGAAAAGCATAGAATGATGAATATTTTAACCCACCGCCAGTACTGATATGTTTATTTTGCTTACTTATCTATATATTTATTGATGAACGCTGCGATCAGTTCTGTCGGAACGAGTAATTGTACATTTAGCTGGGTACTCTTATTGTCTTATTGTAAGTCAAGTGTGCAAATGAAAAATACGAAATAGTCTTCTCCATGCGTTGACGGAGACTAAGTAACACACGGTTCAGTTTTAATGCCGCAATATAGATACCAATTAGGACATAATTATTTTAAATTACATTTACATATGCATGTATGTAGAAAATACAAGGTTTGTTTTCCAGTGTTGGCTTTTCATCAACATGTTAATCGTGCAATAACAGTGTTTGATACGCAACTGCGCACCTGTCTCGAATTAAATAAAAATAATCCGCCAAATGAAGGTAATGGGTAATTTTTGTAGAATGTTTGTAAAAGCAACGTTCTTGCGATGTCGTTATGTACCTACACTTCAGAGTGCCTACCATTGTAAAAAATTCGCTGAATAGACATCGTTAAACCTTTGGTAGCTTTTATAATATCGAAGTATACGTCCTTAATTTGAATTTTTAAAGCACGATTAGAAAAAAACGTTACAACTTAGCCAATCGAAGGATAAGCATCTAAAATTAAAACTTGTTTAAAAAATTGTATATTCTTTGATAATTAAACGTAGTGACCAAGGGCCGTTTTCGGTAGTAAGTTATATTTACGACACTATATATTTAACGGCAATCGTAAAAGTACTCATGTTTTCCGTCTAACGTAAACTATCTGCAAATGGTACTAGGAAAGTTGTTGTGACGTATAGATAATCCATTCAAGGGATCGTCACGGGACCCGCTTAATGACACCCAATAAAATCTTTTACGTCTGAATGTGTTCTGACCGTGTTTTTGAACGAAGAGAGAATACTAATTCATATCGCTTTAGTTTTGATTGGTCAGAATTTAACATTAAAATTTAACGATGTTTTTATCCACGTAATAAATTATAAAGAAATGATTATTCGATTTATTTTTCTCAATTTAAGCATCTTTTTACTAATTCAATCTCAAATACACAATTAAATAAAAGTATAAAACTATTATTGTTCCAATTACCTACAAATATATTTAACCTTTATTTACATTACGGAATCATATATAAGTTCGATCGAACGAAAGTCACGATAACAATAATTTTCTCGGTTGAAACAACATTTATTCGAAATATGGTCCCGCAGGTAAACAGGCGTACTTTTAGATGAACGCACGTCAAGCTATCGATAGTGAGAATGGCCGTTGTGTTACGTACCGTACCGTAGCGATTTATTGCAGCCTTTTCCGGCGCCTTAGCTCCAGCGGTCGTTTGGCTGTTTTCACTAATAAAATTTCCTGACGCTTACATTAGGTATAATGTGATAGGTTTTTCTATTCGCCTCTCGACTACTTTAGTATCTATTGATCGTTGAGTTTTCTTATGTTAGTAACGTGACTAACGAACGATTTCACGTGTTTTCTCGAAATAGGTTTTTACCTATATAGCAATAAATTTAATTAATTTAATTAAAAGTCTAAAAACGGATTTTATCGCGTTTATTTAAATTTACTGTTTAACAATATTTAATTTAAATTATTTCCCGACGTTTCGGACCCTTTACAGCGTCCATCGTCCATCCAGCGTCCAAGGGTCCGAAACGTCGGGAAATAATTTAAATTAAATATTGTTAAACAGTAAATTTAAATAAACGCGATAAAATCCGTTTTTAGACTTTTAATTAAATGAATAAAATTCGCGTAAATATAAGAGAATAGCAATAAATATTACCTTATTCATTCATAAGTAGTTGGCTATAAGTGAATTTAAAGTATTAATTATTCACTTATATTTATAATTATTTACTTAACATTTACTACTCTGCTTATAAACCAATGCAAAAGATCATCGGCATAATTATAATTATACCAATACTATACATAGATGACTCGCGACCATATGTCACAGGTGACCGTTTGGATAGAACTCGTGAATTGTTACCATATGGGGTTCAAATCCAGGCTATTCGCGATAAGTTTTTAAGTGCTAGTATGTAAAGTTCATCTCGAGCTTGGTTGTGAGGAAAGATCTTGAGAAAACTTATAAATTTGCAAAGATGTTTTTCTGAGCGACATCTATACTATTCTGCAGTAATTGATGGCTCCATCGAGCCTCTTTTTTCGTAGAAGAAAAATTCTAAACATAGCTGCAGCACATAACACACGGCTGTTAAAGTAGAGAAAATAATATATTATAATGTAAAAAATTTAAATAGTTTTTTGATTTAAATGAGCTAAGGTGGATTATAAAAAAAAAACCTATCGACTCATAGAGACAAATCCAGTCAAAAATTAATTATAATTCATTTGTGATAAAACAACGATCTCGAGACACTATTTGTAGAACCGCTGACCGCGTAACCGCTGTCATCATCAGTTGTGCTGACTCAGACCGAATTTATAATTTGGTAATTATAAATTCAATATCAAATAAGTACTTATAGTTTTTATTTGATTGTATTTTTTTTATCACAACCTTATTACATTTTTTTTGCTTAACATACAACTTGAAATTATATCAATAAACAAAATATTTCTTTGAATATTTCGCACTTCGCAATAAATAGGAAGACATTAGTAATTGATAATTCATTACTTGCAATCAACAAGGAGTTCTAACTAAAATTGTTAAGCTAATCTTTTTCATGAACTAAACTTCGATTCTCCAAAATACCAATTATAACTGTCTTAAGTAAACAGATTACCTAACATGTACTGTATCAGCCTATAAACAACCCACTGCTGAGCGAAGGCATCTTCTTCATATAGAATAAGGGTTGGAGCTTAACACACTACGCTGCTCCTCTGCGGGTTGGTTTTTTTTTTTGAGGAATTTTCCTACGATGAGTAACGATCGTTATCAGGTGTCTATGATAACAACCAGACCAACGGCTTTACTTGCTCTCCGAGGCACGCTGGGGAGACCCACAAGGACATATACCCAGACCGGAAACAAATATTTGTACAAATACAAATATCTGTCACAAGCGGGAATCGAACCCGCGACCGCCAGCGCGCGGTTTGAGGCGACTACTTGCACTACTACACCAGAACGGTTGACGGTTAACCTAACATAAATATAATAATAATATTGACCTTCATTTTTTTTTACGTCAGACAGCACGAAACTGTATGCGAGGGAAACTGCGTAGAATGCTTAGTTTTATATATAGTTCATGTTAACAATAAGTAACGAGTATCATGGTGGTTGAGTGACCGCACAGCCGCTGTCAACGTCAGCCGCTCCCGTCTGCATACATATGTATATAATTAAAGATCCTCCC
This sequence comes from Euphydryas editha, assembly GCA_036937285.1. NCBI lineage: Eukaryota > Metazoa > Arthropoda > Insecta > Lepidoptera > Nymphalidae > Euphydryas > Euphydryas editha. Next base: position 8,701,329 of record JAUPFZ010000007.1, read on the forward strand.
TTGAACTAAACATTTCATTTTAATTTCTTTTTCGTCGAGATTTTTCGATAATACGTTAACGAAAAGTTTTTAATGAGAAAAATTCAATAAGGTAGGAGGTAATTGGAGCAAATCCTTTAATATATTTTATGGAAAGATAAATTTATCACATTAACTGAATCTTCTTGCGCCATTTTCAACTAAAACATAAATATTTAGGCAAACGAAGGCAGAATAACATAACTTTTCACATATTGCGCAAATGTTGACATAATAAAATTCACCTATTTGTTCACATCGTCGACATCCTAAATAACCGAAGCGAGTGGGATCCGAATATTGCGCCTCTCTACCCTATTCAACGAATACAGCACACGCATTGTAGGTGCAGGAACCTCTTTCCTTTAAAAAACCTTCTTTATTATGTTTCTGTGTGGTATACGAGGAAACTGACTCAATCAATGGTTTTCTATAGAAAAATGTGTAATCTTCGTAAGTTGTGGTTCCGCATATATATAATTCAACACTTTTACTGCACACTCGTAATCTATGTATATGTACAATTAAATTGTAACCAATCGTTTTTGTTACATGAGAGATATTTAGGAAAAAGGAATTATTATAATAAGAGCAGTCGAAGACAAAACAATACTTTTTAGAATATTTGTCTGCCTCTCTGTTTTATGTTTGTTACGGCTTTGCGCTAAATCTGTTTCACGGAATTGGATGCGGTTTCATACTTGTGATTCTAAAAGTCTACCTTAAAATCTGGTAGGTATATGTTTCACCTTGTAGACTTATGGTTCATTATTCTTTAAACATTTGGAGTGAAATCGTAACGAAGTTGTCTTATATATATATATATCTGCCGCGGTAAAATAATGGAGCACAGCTAGTAGATAATGTAGATAATAATAAATAAATATTCATGTGTCAAATAACTTGTAAGCGGAAGCTGATTTTTAAGTGTTTTTTTCAGGAAGTGTCAGCATTTAATTAAAACTTAACACGTACATGCTAACCAAGTTATGTGGTGCGGCCGAAAGAGGTAGCATATTTTGCGAGCCGGTGAATGGAAAGCTTGCTGTACCTAATAAAGTGCGGCACTGAGATTCCCGAGACGTGGCGTCGGATCATGATCGCCGGTTGAACGCTTTTCGGGACGTGAACTCGCTATCACCTCCAACGCTTCACCGGTCCTCACCATACAGCAGTTATGAAAATTCCGACATCGGAATTTCGACTCACACTAGAGATATTCGCTGAGCTTTGCGGTTGTCGTCAGCCGGATTTTTTAAAGAACCCGAGTCTGTTACGTTTATTTCAGTCTGCATTTTATGGAGGCGGGAATGTGCTCCGCTTTGGTTTATTTGTGAGCCGCCTTTCTCATGAAATTGCGCTGTTTCATTGCTTACGAGCCATTTTGAGATTCTCGTTAGGGCAACATTTTTTATCGTGATGTATTTTTCTCCACAAATTATCTATCGCCGCACCGGTACCTCCTTTTGTTATTTTTAGCCGACGGTCTAAGCCGATATACATAATACCATTTACGAAATATTTCATTTAATATAACAATATTATAAAAGCACAAAAATATAGTACCGCGTAGCCTTAAAATTAGACCAATATTATAATATTATTGTCAAATTTCGTTGCAGATATCAATGTTACGAATTAATGATCGAAATATCAAACAAAAAAGGTCTGGGTACGAATATAAATTTTCAAAACCCATCAACCATTAACAATAACAAAAGAAAGGTAAGGAATAAAATGTTTTATTCATTCCGTTAACGAGGAAATTACCGAGAGGGCGGCGATGGATCGGATTGCTAGAGGATTCCAAGAACCTTTAGGGGGAAGTATGCCCAATAACCTTTCTAGATATCTTCACCAATTAACAAAAGCATCTTACTCGAGTACCCTATAGCTTTATTCCACAAATTTCATAATGAATCAGTTATGCTATAGTGGCACTAACCCTAATGTTATTAATTATTTTTGAGTGGAATTTAAGGTACCTTAATAAATTGTAAGGTTCTGATGGCCGCTTAGATTATTATAATGTTCATAATCGTTCGTTAGAAAATAATAATTAACGCAACAAATTTCTTCTAACCAATGGTGTAATATAATTTGTAATTACGATTTATTTTTAAGCAAAAGAGAATTTTGTTTGTATAAAGGTCAGTCCCAGTAATTCTTATACTATTCCTTGATAGTAACAAAATTTATGTTGATTTTCAATAAAAACTGAATTAGCAGTTATAATGTAATTAATTTTATTTTAAACCAGGAACTTTGAGAAATCAAACATTATTTCCTGATAATAACTTAAATCTCACTCACCAATTTATAATTATAATAATCGTATTTCGGGAGTGTGTGACTTTCAAAATACTTTTATAAAATGGTTTATCAATGATAATAGAAAATAGAAAAAGGACTACGCAATTCACAAACTACGTCAAGATGACAAAATCGGCCAAGTGCGAGACTTCTACTCAGAGTTCCGTATCACTGTAATTTTTAATAATAAATATTTTTTTAGGATTGAGGCAAAAAATGTCAAAAGGACACATTCCCTTTATATTAAATGTCAAAGGGACCCCTTCAATTTTAACATTATTTCGTTTGTTCGTAAGCAGGCCAAAAAAGTTGTATTTTATTAAAACAAACTTTATTCCAATAATTGTGAATTTAATATAATAAAATAATAAATCAAAGTAGTTATTGTTAAAAAAATATTTTCATGTCATATTTGTTGTTTGAAAAAAAAAACAGAACAAATGAACTCTAAGGTATCCTATAGTTACAAAATTTAAGGATCAACATTTAAGATCGGAGCTAATTACGTAAACTTTCGCTTACAAATTCAAAATGGGCCGTAAAGAGTGTGAATTTGCATCGAGAATATTTTTCATCAACAATTAGCCGGTTAGGCTTTTGTCTGCTAGCAGGGGTTGGCTTTAACGACGTTTTAAAAGATTTCAACCCGCGAGACCGAGGGCTTATCGCGAACGTGCTCGCCTGCTTGTTACAAAAACCCCTTTATTAACTTTACGATGTCTTTAAAGAATAACAGATATAATAAATATACAAGGTTCATTTTACTACGTGGCAGTTTTATGCGCCTGAAATCTTTTTACAATCCTTTCCTTTTATATTTCACGATTAAAAAGTAATTAAATTATTTTTGATTGAATAAATTTTAGTGATATTCTTTTATAACTTTTCAAAAAATATGTCGATAAATGAATATTTGAAGTTTTATTTGTCCAAGCTTCCTATCATTTGTCTAAGAATGTTTCTTAACATTCTATAAAAACAATTCCATCACTAGACCTTGCAAAATAATGTAACGAATACGCTAACATTGTAATTTGAATCCTCACGTTAACGTCGCCTAACATAAAATGTAATAGTTAATCAAGAAACAGCAGAATATCAAAAGCAATCGGAATTGCATACGCAACCGATCAATGTATTATAAGCATCAAACCAGATCTCTTATCGTTAGTTACAAACGGCACATTGCATCGACGGGTTTATTATGAGATACAAAAGCCTTTGCGCGTCCGTTTCGAGTGGCACTGTTTAATTGGTGAAACGAAATTCACCGGCTCTTTGTCCGCTGTACTCATGAGAGTACTAATACAAACTATAAACCGTTAACAATTCATATATAGGAATAAAAATCTATGTTGGGATATTTTAAGTGACTATTTTATACTGCCTTCAATCGACGTGTTTGGATGTGTTAGATGAATAATATTCAACTTATTTGTATACTTCTTATCCATTGTTTTAATAATTTAAAAGTTAAAATGAATAGAATATTAATATCAAGACAACTGATAAAAATATTAAGACATATAAAGTGTAATTTTACAAAAAATATATGCCGCGTATGTTTAGCTCGGCGGCACCGCTTGTGCGGAATGAAAGTAGAAACAGAAGGCAAAGGCTGCGGAGAAAGGGATCATTTTCCAAATGCCGTGGCATCCGGGATTATTAATTATATACCTGTGTACGTACACAGGATGAGGGGTGTTCGGTGCTGTCATAGCAGCTTTGTCGACATTGGCTGGGAGATGTCCGTTGAAATGATTTATGTTTGCACACCAGCTTGTGCCACATTGACCACGTTAGAAACTACAGCGAACTTTGTCCAGTTTCATGGACAATGTATTCACAAACACTACCATGAACTTGGGATGCACACGTAACGTAAATGTACTTACTACCGAGGATAACTTTTTTATTTATCTACGAAACAAAGAGTTAAACAGAAATAACGTTAACCCAACGCTTTATTGACATTGTATAATATATTTTGAAATTACAAGAACGTTTTGCACATATAAAACATTGGCGAAATCACTCTCGAATGTTTAGCTATGAATAAAAAGGAAAATACATCATTGAATAAATGACTACGCATTTGACAAACGAGCATTCACAGCTATATCCCGCGGTAAACGAGGAGAATGATCCTCCCCAACGTATTATAAATAATATAGGAATTCCTCAAGGGGCCGCGAAAATGTACTGGATTTACCGTATCTTATACACGTTTTTGTTTTGTTGAGTAAAGTTTGACTTACTCCGAAGTTTGAACTGCTTATTTCAATAAAAGGTCCGTTACTTATTGACTACGACAAGTAAATTATTCGTATTCATAAAATTTTATTCGACCTATTGTGTGATAGCATTAGTCATTGCACAGACGGTATTCGAAACGAAAAGAATTATATGAGCATTGAACTGAAACTGAAGTGAATCGGCCTGTAAACGTCGCACTGCTGCACAAAGGCCTGCTCTTCCTATGGGAGAAGATTTGGAGCATAAACCGCCACGCTGTTCCACTGCGGGTTGGCAGATAATTTTGCCTATCATGAGTAGCGATCGCATTATTGAGACCCGCTAGGACTTCCACCCAGACCGGAAACAAATATTTATACAAATACAAATATCGGCCCGAGCGGGATTCGTACCCGCGACCGCCGGCGTTGACTACTCGCAGCACTACAACAGAACGGTCGTCATAATATGAGCATTATGAAATACTTTTTCATTAAAGTTGTCTTTGAATTGAATATTGTACTATATTATAATACTTTAATTATTCTACATCAACCTTTTTTTGAAGAAGACATTATTTTTAGTGCTTCTTGTCAATGAAATATAAAAAGTACTCATTTAACAATAAATATATAAGAAGTTTAAATATTTGTATTATGGTTCTGAATGTATCAAATACATTGATAATGTTTAAATGATCAGGTTTATGATAAAATTAGTAATATTCAGCACTAAATTCATTCGATTTCTATTTTAAAACAATATTTGATAAATTTCTAGTTCTTACTTATTTTCCTTAGGAATTGGCTATTTCAGTTAAAGTTAATAGCAATATAAAATTATAAAATAACATTCAATTTATTCGCTTTGTAGCCGTCGGTAATATCTCTTGACAAACTTAGGTTGTTAGGGGACATTATCAAGTAACGCAATTTTTCTTATTCACGCAGAGAAAGACAGAGATTCCATTGCTCATACTTGTTTTTCTTAAATCTCTCTGGAAGCAACTCTATTATGGTGAATCTGGTTAACGTTTGAAATCATTTTCTTTGCCCCAGGAATAATGAGTGCTGTGTTTTCACTCGAAACTCCGGTGACTTTTGTTTAATGGAATGATAATACGAATGCTGGCCTCTTTGTAGTAAGGAACGAGAATATTGTTGTTTTTCCTCGGGCGGGTCACTTTAGTTTCCAAGGATAATTTCATTGCTTTTCTAAAATTTTTGTTAATGGATTACGAGATTGTACAATATTAAAGTCCCTTTGCAGGAAACTCCGTCAAAAAATACATTAACATTTTTGTATTTACAGAAATGATATGAGAAAGGTACGATGGCGTTTTTTGTTTCATATTAATATGCTTAGATAATAAAACATTCAGATGTAGGAATTTCTTTGCACTAGTGAAAGCCATTAGTGCTAATTGATAATAATAATAATTTCTTTAGAAGTCATTTTTGAACTGGTACATCTCATTTAAAATTATTTCATTACCTTTCTTATATTACAATGTTTTATTAAAACTTCAGCTGTAATGGACAAACATCTATGAATACACTTATTCTATCTCCTTTGTCCGGTAGCCGTTGCTTTTTATTTCGTTGCGGAATATGTAGGTAACCAAATTTAATTACAGCCTTGAATTAGCCACAATAGCTGCCATCGCCGTGAATGGAAAACTTCGGAGACCACAAGTTTAAACGAGTTTCCCTGCAAGTGGGTCTCACAAAAAGTGTTTTGTAAAAAACACCTTTTGTAAGTTCTATCACAATTACATTCACAAGTTTTTCAATAGGGACGAAGTGTTCACTTTGTGGTGTGCCTTTTTAGTCTTCTTCTTGTATTTTCTTTAGTAAAGTATTTTAAATAAAGTTAAATACCTGTTCAATATGTCTATAAAATTATTTTAATAATTCCGAAAAACAATTTTACTTCAAATTATTATTAACAGCTGACATATGATTTTCAAATGCGTAATTGTTTGAAACTCATCTTATTCTCAACGGTGTATGAAAAACTGCATGTGGCGGTAAATAATTTGTAATAATATGTAACTACGGCGGCCCAAACTTGAGCGTGGTAAATGAAGCTTTATTTACCAATAGCGTAACCCGCCCCGGATTCGCACGGGTATTTAACTAAAATTATAAAAATTATAAATTTATATTTTTTATCACCTACACCTGCGTCGATAATGGACAATATTTTATAATAGACGGATTGAATTGTCAAATCAACTTCGAAGCAAAAGCAACCACTTTTTAACCCCGTTAGGGGATGAATTTTGATAAAATACGAAATACGTCTTCAATCAATTCTGTTAAAGAATATTTTATGCAAAATTTGAAGTAGATTGGACCAAGGAACTACGTTGTCCCATACAAACTTTGCCCCGTTTGTAAAATCCGTTCTTAGCTGACCTCTTCTCAGTAAAAGGAATATTCCTACCAAATTTCAAGTCTCTAGGTCTTATAGTTCCAGAGATATCGTGATGAGTGACCTTTCGCTTGTATATATTAAGATTAAGATTATAAAACGGACTCGTTAACAGATTTGTTATATGTATAGATAGTACGGATGAAACATTTGAACTGATTTTTTTATTAATTATTTTTTCATTGATGAATATCATATTTTAATAAGTATTATTCCCGACGACACAAAAATCATAAAAATCGGTCCACTCGTTCTCGTGTTATAAACGGTGTAACTAACACGACTTTCTTTATATATATAGATTACAACTTAAATCGCTATAGCCATCCAACTTTGTACAATCAACAAACACATAACGACCAAGACCATAGTACACTAAGGTACTAAATGCAAAAAAAAAAGTTTTTGCTGTTTTTGCTTTTGGCCGAAGTTTTGGATAGCGCGATTCAAAAAATTATATTACGTATTCTCCGCCATCTATCGTAGAATGGTAGAATATCGTTTTTATATTTAAGTGACATTTAACATAATTTAACATAATAGTATAGTACCTGGGTGACCGAGCTTTACTCGGTTAAACTATATTTAGACACAAATTACATAGTGATAAAATATGAATAATATTTTCAATCTTACCGATATAATAATAAAACAATAGTCACTGGTTTTTTAAATAAAAAGAGATCCTAATAATACTTTTTCTCACCAAAAAAGGAACTTGAAAAAAAAATTTTCCCACCTAAGCTATTATAAATTTATAGATGGTGGCGAAATTTACTTTCTTATTCTAATGATATTCTAGCAGTTTAATAACCAGTTTATATTTTTTTACCTGAACTTTCGTCCTAGGTAGGAAAAAAAAGTATGTGCAACATGGGACGAAAGTACTACATCCATTCCCGTATGTTTGCTACCCTCGCCTTCGGCTCGGGCGGCAATTTCACATGAGGGTCTAAAAAAATAGTACTTTCATCCCCTTTTGACACAAAATAATATATTATTATATAGGTAAGATCGAAAAATATTATTCATATATCATCAGTTCGTAATTCGTATGTAAATATGGTTTCCAAAAAACACGAATTACAAAAAATAAATAAATAAAATACCGAGCAAAGCTCAGTCATCCAGTTAGGAAAGGGCTCCCAATAATAGTTTTTCTCACAAAAGAAGGAACTTAAAAAAAAAAACGAAAAAAATAGTTTTGGAGACATCTGGATTCGAACCTGGGGGTCTTCTTATTTCGAATCCGCCCGGTTCACATCGGAGCTATTAAAAACTTAACAATGACAGCGAAATTTACCTTCGTATTCTAACGATATTTTTTAATTGCCTGAAAAAAGGGATAAAACGACATTTTCTAAAAATAAATCCTAGCTAGATCGATTTATCGCCCCCGAAACCCCCTGCATACTAAATTTCATGAAAATCGTTGGAGCCGTTTCCGAGATTCCGATTATATATATATATATATACAAGAATTGCTCGTTTAAAGATATTGATGATTAATATTAATTGAAAATGATGTTTATCTAAAATATTAAAACGATTTATATTCCTATCCGACATATTTAGTAAACTTTTAAGTTTAACAAAATAATAACTCAAAAATAAGTTTTGTGAGTTTTTAAGATTCGTTAGACCAGATGGCGTCTATATCGCGTAGGCGTAGGTACCTATTTCTATTTTCTTAAATATTTATTTTTAAATTTAATTACAATGAAACAAAAACTAAATGTTACTGTGAGTTATGTATTAAAGTTATTTATGTACGTTGGTTTTGTACTTTTTACGTGATACGCGTACAAAAAAAAGCTTATAAAAGATGGCGCTGATTGAAATTAAATCGCGCTATTAAAATTTATACTTGATGATATATAGTGTATTAATAAAACGGAGGTTTTAACAGATTTATTATTAGTATTTAGTATAGATAATAGGAGAAGTGAGCCTTCTTCTGATTATACGATATTACTTTACTTTTTAATATTTTGATAGGAGTTACAAAAAATTTCTTTAATGATACTAATATTAAAGTATTTTTAAAGTAACAGACATCCAAATTTCGAAAGGTCGTTAAATAAAACCGAAACGTGACGGCAAACACTGCAAGGAAAATCGCAAACTATGTAATCAATTTGGAAACGATAGCCTATTTAATATTAAATTTACGTTTTCCCAGAGGTTTAGAATTCGTGAACCGAAATTGCGGTATTGTGTTAAATAAATTGTTATTAATGACCAAAACGCTCCTTACTCGCCGTAATAATAGCTGTCCGTATTTTGTTAGGGATATTTGGATATATAGTTGAAAAGGGGAGAATCTTTCCAACTCTCTGCTAATTCAAGGTATTTACTGGAAAATCTGATATTATTTATAATTACTACTTTAAAATTAATTTTCTGACACCACTGTTTTATTAAAATTTATGGATATTAAATCTATTTTTTATTTTTTATTTTGATATTACTGACGAGTCCATTAGATGGAAATTAGATTGAATATTTTTATTACTTACTAGCAGCCCGCCTCGGCTGCGCCCGGGGTATATATATATATATGTACCTAAACCTTCCTCATGAATCACTCCATCTATTGGTGCAAGCCGCATGAAAATCCGTGCTGTAGTTTTTAAATTTATCGCGAATAGACACACAGACAGACATGGCGGAGAAAAATATAACTTTCTAATGGTGAAAGAATTTTTAAAATTGGTTGAGTAATTTTTGTGTTAAATCGTAACAAACAAAAAAATCAAATCTTAAATCTTATATATTTTAAACATAAATATTAATTATTTATACATTTTAAACATAAAATATTTTAAAATATTTCTTTACATACGACATTAATAACTTCTGCCACGACGATCACGAGTAAAAACGAACATATTTTTTTTTCGAAGTTACATGTGATAGGGTAACGTACAATTGCCCGTGGGAAAAGCATTGTGTGTTATATTGTGTCTACTCCCGCAACTTTTAATGTGTGACCCTGCGCTTTATTAATTATTGTCATTCCAAACTCTATTTTTACGGGAAATTAAAGCCGTTTAATTCTGAGGGTATCATAGGAATTGTTGGTATACAAACAGTTTCACCAGTTCCGTTGCCAGTTAATATGATATAATCGATTAAAAATATTGTTTAAATTTACTACTTTCAGTCTTTTACCGTTGCATAGTTTTGGTGGACTGGACTCTCGTTTGGTGGATTTTTTAATAATAATAGGTATAATAGGGGCACCTACTTTTAATATTAATTTGTGCGGCGGAATTCCAGGAGGCGTCAAAGAATTCAAAAATTGTACTGGATAATGTATTGCTTCCTCTCTGTTCACAATTGTGTCAACTGAGTACCTAGTATGTTTGTGATGATGCTACCGATTTTGGAAAAATAAATTTATTTATTTTATTAACTTGCTCATTAGTGGATGATAGAATAGCTCTGAAATCAATAATTTGTACAAAATAACAACACGAAAAAAAATGCGACCCTAATATTAATTTTAAAATGATTCATGAAATGACAATAAAATGACAACAAATAAACACAAAACTAAAATTGCAAAACCTTAACATTTAAAACGATATAGGTCTACTACCTACAACATGAAAACAAACCGGAACAAATTACTAAAATTAAAAGAAAAAAAATTTTTTTTTGTCAAAAGCAGGGAGGGAACATTTTATATTTATTACGAATATTTTATATTTATTAATTTGCATGATATAGATAATATAAATAATATCATACCGATGATATTAGTTACAATAATGATTCATAGATGGCGTCCCATGTACTTGTTTTGTTCTTGTAGTGTAGATATACTTCAATCAACTGATGACGCTAGTATCGCGTATTTATTATTTTTTAATTATTTTTTATAGCGGCTCATGAATTACTCTATCTATTTGTGAAAACCGCATGAAAATCCGTGCAGTATTTTTTCAGTTTATCGCGAACAGACAGACAGACAGACGCGGCGGAGGACTTTGTTCTATAATATGTAGTGATAGTGATAGTGATGATGATGATAAATGTGACAATACGTGTCACTTTTATGAGAAAATAAAGTCTATGATTTAATTAGAAATAAACTTGAATGTTTGAACTTGTCTAAGAATTCTGGTGTGACGTCAATTTTACTAACGTTTTATAGCGAACACGATACATCTGGCAATGAACCTAGCTGGGTGACTCTTAATATAATTATAATGATGAGCATAGGAATAATTTTGACATTCAATATTCATTACTTTCATATTATTTATATGAATATTTATTTATACGCAGTTAAAGTTTAATTAAAGTATTCATTTTAAATATTTTATGAACTGAGATGGACCAGTGAGTAGAACATGTCTATCGACACCAGACGGTCGTGTCTTTCATTCTGGGTTGGTAATGCTGAGTTTTCATGTGCTCAATTTATCTTATAATTCATCTTATGTGTTTGTCTTGAAAAACATCATAGGTACATATATATATATATATATATATATATATATATATATATATATATATATATATATATATATATATATATATATATATATATATATATATATGTACCTATATATAAAGTATAGTTTAGCATTAACGGCTAGTCTCCATATGTTCATGGCAAAAAGGTCGGTCGCTCTTTATTCATACTCTTTTACGATTCTACTGAAACACGGCGAACGTAGCCGAAAGATAACCCAGAGGCGATGTGGGTGCTGTTGAATTTTACGATTCTGCTAAGCCGCCTTAAAGTCGGGCCCTTCCTGAATATTTTGATTTATTTATAGGTAGCAAGGCGTGGGCAAAAGGGTGGTTCGAAACAATAAACGTGTGCTCATTGACACCACTTTGCATACCGCAATAATTTCACATTTATCTCTTGGTTTTTATTATGAATTCACGTTTATAATACTGTAAATTTTATAGACTAATAAATTACCCTAGTATCGATTTAGATATATACAAAAAATACAAATAACGTAAAACACAATACCGAGACGGAATAAAGGATGGAAAAAATATTCTCAATAATCTTTATAATCGTATTATAAAAAAAAAATGTCAACTTTGATTTAGATTTATATAAAGGAGGAGAAAAAATCTATACATAAATATAACTTGATACTTAACAGAAGCTTAACATCGACGGTTGAAAAGTTTTATATTAAATTCATAATAATGTAACATAACCGTGTGAGGAGAGGCAGGTCGCATTAAGCACTTGCCGCGTTCGCTTCTAACACTTCATTGTGATGCTAATTTGGGACAGCTTTACGAATATAGGAGGCGGTACTCCCAACTCGCACTTTTTACCTCGCGACGCTAAATTAATTTGAATAATACTGCCGATAGGCAAGGAACTTCTCCGAAATGTCTTTTATACGAGTTCTCAACGTGAAAACTCCGATGTGAATGTGGTAAATACATTCTACCTCATTTTATAAAAATCCGTTGTGCTTTTTATGTACGTGGTTAATTTATTCACTCAACGTATTTTGATCAGGATGTAAATACATATATTAATTAAATTTAGAATATTTGAGAAACTGAAATGTAGAAATGTACATACGAAACTTCCATTAAACAGTCGTATACTTATATGCACTCACGCTCGGAACAGTGTCGATAAAATAAATTTTACTTAGCTCCTAATCACGTCCCTAAAGCGTGAGTGTCCGTGTGAGGGAGGTAATGGCGCGAGCACTAAGACAAAATTGGCTTAAGCAATCTCGCGCTCGGAGAATATCTGCGGTGCGCGGCGACAGACACCAATTGAAATACGGCATACACTCAAAACGCGACGAATCTACGCCATACGAGTTCCGTACGTGTTCGTCATAGAAATTACTTACGTAATTTTTAAGTGAGCCTTTTCCGTTGCAACGTTTACATTTATTCAGGTCTGTTCGTATGTTCAAGCACATTGAGGAAACGAAGCCGCTTTTAAACAAATGTAAACTCCGAGAGTATCATTAGTAACTCGCATCTGAAGCCGATTAACAAAAAGGTGATGAAAACCTAATACTAATTTTTGTTAAAGATTTCTTAAGTTCACTTAGTTGAATACTATCACAATGGAATGACTATAATAAGATAAAATCTTTTATTTTTACAAATATTAAAAACAAACACAAATTAATAAATCTAATAAATAATTCTATAATTTAGAATAATTCCTAAAGGACTACTTATATATTGTATTTTAAAAAATATTATTTACGAAAAGAAAATAAATGCAATAACAATGCCTACTAAAATATTGAAAAGACGACATAAAGCCATTTAATAGCAACTTTATGGGCCATCAAATAGGGCAATATCAAACGCTACTATAGTAGGACACACTTTACCTAAACAATCCTTAGCTATAAATCCAATGTGTTTCAATCTAAAAGTATGAGTACATTTTTGGAATAAGCCATTTATCACAAGCATATAAAATATTATGTTTTTCAAATTCGTTAAAAAAATAAAATAAAAAACTATGATGACTGATACCTAATCAGTAAACGACATTAAGTAAACACAGATAAATTCAGATTTTTTATAAATGTATTGAAAATCTGTATAATGAAATTAACGTATAACGCATTCCTTTTAAAAAGTTTTTAAAGATTTTATAAAAATTTAAATGATTTTGTTATAATAGATATATTTTTTCTTAGACACGCCGAAAAATATTTATATACGTCGTTTTCTATATACGAAATATCTTTAATTTGAACTAGATATGTATTCCACAACAATTCGTTGTAAAACGTTCCAAAATGTGTAACACCTAACAAAGTTGTTATTTATTTTCCAAATAAAACCAAAGCAAAACACAAGCGGAACGGTCTTCGATGTTGACAGCCAGTTCGGCTAACCACTAAACGGTGCAGCTCTTCCACAGCTGCTACAAATGTTTGCCCACAATTGTTTGTTCTCATATTCGCACCGCTATCTATTATTTGCGCTTTGAGTTACGCTTGTCGCTTTGTTACTCAAATAACGCCAATGATACGCCTAGTGTCTAATAATTGTTCTGTTTGTTGTATGGCTAAGCCTTGTATAGAAGTTAAACTCTAAGTTTGAAACCGTAATTACACCTTACACCTGCACGAACTGTCTAGCGACTTATTGTTTTCTTTAATATTTTGTGTTATAATATATATAGAGTTTAACTGTTTATAAAATATTTATTCATTTAATGTTTTATAAAAGGAAAATTGTATACAAAGACATCAAATGTGATTTAGCGTGACATCGCGTGTTTATAATGATTGTTGTTGATATATTTTTAAAGTTTGCGGTGTAATTACAGAGTATAATTACTTTTAACATTAACATTAATGTTCATTTTAAATCATTGAACCTATATTGAAAAAAAAAAAGACAAAAGGTGACTTTTAAAGAATTGTAAAACTGTAACTTTAAAATTTTACTACATAATTATTATTCATACCAACAAAATAATATTACTTCAGTAATTTTTGTGTCTAATTATGTGTGACTTTATTCAAATTTAATTAGTACAACTAATGAATGATTTTATTACATAAAAAACTGACCCGTTTGCGCAATTAGCAGTGACCCTGTTTTCTGCTCCAAGGGTTGTGGGTTCGATTCCTGCCCCGAGTCTGGGTGTAATATATATTTATTTATATATGTATTTTTTATATGTATATTTAGGGAAAAAAAAAGTATATCAGTCGGCTGTTACCTAAAATACAGGCATTAAGTTGACCTTGTGTGTGTGTTAAACATATTTATTTTTATTTATTTATAAAAACTTTAAATCAAGAAATTAATTTAATGAGACCGCGACTTACCTGCAAATGTTTTAAACATTTCTTCCTCGTCTTAAAAAATTTATCGTAGGTACCGACTGAGATGGGGACGAGTAACTTATACACGAACAGAAATTTATCGTTTATATAGTTTTTATCAATGTAACTCGTATTTAATACTATAGAGCTTATTAAAATATTCTCATCTTAAAATATTTTTGTTAAAAAAAATCCTATTGAGGAAGTTTGCTATGCAATATGCTATAAAACATCATGCTACAGATCATACAAGCAGCAATAACCTTAAACACGGGTGAAATCGCGGTGTTCATCTAGTATGTCGCTTAAAACTGCTATAATATTGTTTTTTTTATTATTATTAAATGATTCTTTAAAGCAAAATTAATAATGAAAACTTCTTCCCTTAACTTATTTTTTTGCTAACATCTCTAGGTACCATTATACTTATATTATTTACCTAACTAGACTTTGTTTATTTGGTTTTGTCTAAATACGCTCAACTGATAGTAAAATGGTTATAACATAGAAATAACAAATAAATAAACTCAAGATCTACCGATCACGCTATGCTTCAAAGTATCGTTAACCTTAAACGTAAACTAGTCTAAAATGTATAGTAATGTAACGCGCTGGTAGTGTAGTATCGAATATAAGAAGCTCTAATTGTAAGTGTTAAAACATTCATTTCATCTTTTTCGTATTCAAATAATAATAAGATTAATATTAAGTACATAATTACATCGTACATAAAGCAACTTATAGTCCTTATTTTTAATTTAGGCGATAAGGTATAGCGGGAACAATATCGACTTCATCAAAATGCAGCTTAAATCATGGTATATTTTATTATGAACAGTGTTAAATTTACAACGCATCGAGTCGTCAGTCAGATCATACCGACATATTTCTCGATATTATGCATTCTGATCGAAACTGCAAAATACTTTTTAAACAATAAAAAATAATTTTTAAAATTTTAAAAATGTTATTCATATTATTTTTTTAACATTTATTACATTACTTATACTTTATAAAAATAAAATAAAATAACCGGCCAAGTGCGACTCGGACTCGCTCACGAAGGGTCACGCACCATTATCTATAAAAATTGCGGTTTACGATTTATGACGTATTAAAAAAAAAACTACTTACTAGATCTCGTTCAAACTAATTTTCGGTGGAAGTTTGCATGGCAATGTACATCATATATTTTTTTAGTTTTATCATTCTCTTATTTTAGAAGTGACAGGGGGAGGGGGGCACACATTTTACCACTTTGAAAGTGTCTCTTGCGCATATCTATCATTTTTAAAGACCTATCTATAGATACATCTATAGATTACACACGTATGGGTTTGATGACAAAAATTTTTTTGAGTTTCAGTTCTAAGTATGGGGAACCCACTAAATTTATCCTTTTTTACTATTTTTGTGTGAAAATCTTAATGCGGTTCACAGACTATATCTACTTACCAAGTTTCAACAGTACCTATAGTTCTTATAGTTTCGGAAAAAGTGGCTGTGACATACGGACGAACAGACAGACAGACAGACATGACGAATCCATAAGGGTTCCGTTTTTTGCCATTTGGCTACGGAACTCTAAAAACAGACGTGCTTTGTGATATGTAATTGCAATTATAAATTGACTTAAAAACGAAGGTCGTCTTCAAATGGGCTGATTTTCTTTTGTGTGTACGTTACGCGATATCGTCTATTTTAATAAATCCATTTTATGCCAATTTAGGCGATTTTCGAGAATATCATTTCCATTTAAACAAAAAACATGCTTTAATGATAATATTAATATCATTACCAAGATATTTTTATGGTTATTACTAGCGGCCCGCCCCGGCTTCGCACGGGTATTTAATTAAAATTTTAAAAATTATAAATTTATATTTTTTATCACCTACTTGCGCCATCTATCGTATAATAGTAGAATATCGTTTTTATATTTAGTGACATTTAACATAATAGTACCTATATTAATTGAAAATGATGTTTATCTAAAATATTAAAACGATTTCTATTCCTATCCGACATATTTAGTAAACTTTTAAGTTTAGCAAAATAATAACTCAAAAATAAGTTTTGTGAGTTTTTCAGATTCCTTAGACCAGATGGCGTTGGCGGCGTAGGTACCTATTTCTATTTTCTTAAATATTTATTTTTAAATTTAATTACAATGAAACAAAAACTAAATTATACTGTGAGTTATGTCTAATTTTTATGTATTAAAGTTATTTACATTGGTTTTGTACTTTTTACCTGATACGTGAACAAAGAAAAACACGATAAGAGATGGCGCTGATACGAAAAAAACGCGCTATTGAAATTTATTCTTGATGATATATAGTGTATTAATAAAACGGAGGTTTTAACAGATTTATTATTTGTATAGATGATAAATAGAATAAAATAAATATTCTATATATTTCAAACGCTTACGTCGTTTAATATACGTACCTACTAAGCTAAAATGTCTTGAAAACAAGGTCACTGCAAACTGCTCAACGGGTCAGTCAAATGGTTCTGTAGTAAAATTATGTCCCTAACATTGCAACGATACTACTTAAATTGTACATTATTGCCACAATTTTCGACATCTAAAATTGTATTAATAACACGGTTTGTGAATCGCGCCGATGGACTGTCAGTCGTGGTCGGTCACCAAGTTTTATTTCACGTCCATCTCGATCCAGTACGATCCGGATTTACCGCAGATTGTCGCCGCACGATAACGTTTATAATAACGAACCATCAATACTTTTTAAATTAATCATGCGTCCGGTAATTTTGTTGTTGGAAACTGAAAATACATTTTCCTGCATCGTGTTATTGTGGATTATTACTGCGACTCTTAATATTTTCGAAAAGGTTGATTTGTGTGTATATGCATTATATTTAAGTTTATACCGTGATGCGTCGTGGATTTTTAGTTTAATACCGTATATAATAAATGAAGGTTGCAACCTTATATAATAAATCTGTAAAATAAAATAATACATGACTCTCTAGTTTAGGTTTCAGAATGTTAGGATTATATTATTTAGGAGAAACATATATTCCTTAAATATAAAAAAGCGATCTACGTGCTACATAATATTTCTACTAAGGTTATTATTTTTGTTTTAGAATAATAAAATCGATCATTGATTCAATTCATATCAATTTATTGAAGGTAGACATGTGAAACATTGTATTAAACATAGATCTAAATCAAGTTACACTGAAAACATTGATATCGAACCGTGCAGCTTAGTCCTAATAACCGTAATAAACATCAACGGTAACGAGCAATAGGCAGCGAATCGTGCTGATGTTACACTGTTTTTATACACGACCGGTACATGGGAAAGCTTTCTAATTGCCGGAACAATGCTGAGCCGGTTATTTGCCGGCGGCATTGTTTTTGTCTGCCGGTTCATTTTACCCCACCTTCCCCCGAGCCGGGAGATTAATGGAATTTGAATACGCATAGCCTTTGTATTCGACTTTACGCGTAATTTAAGCGTACACCGGCTCCGTGAGTCGGCGTTTCGCGTCGTTCTTAGGATATCGCAGGTGCCCGGTCCCTCTTCGACTCTAAACGGAAATCACATATCGCCCGTTGTGTGCACATCGGTCGATTTTTTTCGCAAAGTCATCGCTGATAGTGAGTAAAAAATACTTTTCATCCTGATCTTTTCATTCCTATTGTAAACATTACAAAAGTGAATGATTTTCTATCTCATAAAGCCTTTCATCGCATTCACTCTGTTTTCGGGAACGATTTTGAAAATATTTTTCTTTATTTATGTGATGATTATTTTCGTACATTTTGAAGCGGCTCTCGTTCAATAATCGGTGTGTGTACTCAAAACACTATCAATCATCCTCCTGTGCCTATACACGGAGAGAAATAAAATGTATTTGTTTTATAGCGGCACACGCTATTGATTTTATAAGAAATGACTGATGTCCGGCGGGCTTATATGTTCGGCGATGTAATAGGTACTTATTTCGTTAGAACCTGATATAATATTTTCGGTTTGGATGTCTCGCAGTCTTCAGTTTGTTTCACTCATTAGAAGCAGATTCATTAACATAATTGAGTATCCCCTGCCGGGCACTTCGTTGCCGGATCGAAGACATCTTTGACGCATCCAAGTAATGAAGGACTGGGTCGTGTCATCAACCCTAATGCATATTTACAATGCTACACTACACATGCTATACAGTCTAGCGAAGCAATTCATTCATTACGTTCATATGTGGTTATGACATCACAGCATCTATGATATTACAATGAAACTCTTAATTCGTAATTATTAATATTAAACTTTTCCAATTATTATTTATGTCGAGTTTTATATTTCAGTTAAAATTTAAAAGCAATCAAGTTATAGCACCTTCTGGATGGGTACTACAACTGTAAATCACTTAAGTATATGGAAGTGTATTAATTTAAAAAAAAAAAAAAACAGCATTTAGGCAATGTGATTGTGGTAAAATATAGATACTTATTTGCATTTTTACGAAGAAAAGTTGGGGAAGGGCGCAGTGGTAACAGCTACTTACTAATAAAGATCTCAGGTTCAATACTATGAACTATACAGATCGTGGTCTAAGAGTTTGTCTGTGTTGCATGTTTCCCGACGCTCGACTCAGGATCTCATCGTGCTGCAGACCGTTAAATGTTGTTCGTAAGTCTTATTCACTCCTAGCCTTGGTTAATTGTAATATAAAACTTTTTAAATTCTTCTATTAATACATTACTGAATATTGTAAACTATGCTTTGCTTCTTTGTCAGGAGAGGTTATTTTAAAATGAATGTACTAAAATGTAAATAGTTTAATTGATTTGTTTAAATGTTCAATATTGATATTTATTTGCAATATAAATAATATCAAATAACAACCAACCATTAAAGAAATATTTACTTTAATTAAACATAATTACGTTTGAAACGTGACGCAAATGAACCATTGTTCACACAAAAATTCGACGGAACACCGCCGCGTCGATTTATGATATTTTCAAAATCGCAATTTAATTGGGAGCCGGTGTTGCCACAAATTAATTAAAGCGCTACGCGATTTTATTAACTTATTGCAATTATATTTATCGAGGCGATTACGGAGGCGAGCCGCGGGCCGCAGTCGGCTTTGCCTAATGTCATTGCGTTTACGCCTCGAAATTTGATCAAACTCCGAGTAATCGGGGACAAATAAATCTCACCATTAAAATTAACGGTGACCTCACTGCTCCACTTCCGACCTCTTCAGTAGATTTATAATCGCATTTCTGAATGGCGCTGCGATTATACTAAGCCGTAAAATAGGTATTAGCCGAATGTTGCCGCGGCTACAGTGATAATTAAGGTCCGAGGAGTCCAAGAACATATTATACGTTAATTTTTTATTATTTAATTTCACGTTTCATCGAATTAGGTTTTTTTTTTTTGTTATACATGTTTGATTCCCAACAATTTAAAAAGTATGTAAAAAACACAAAATTTCGAAAAGAATGTTTAAACTATCATAGTGTACGTAAAAGTAAAGATACATGTGCTGGTGGGTTCGATGCACTTGACAGTTTCTGTGAAACAGATCGGGTAAGTCTATAAGGGACCGCCTGACCTCACATTGACAAACGATTCGGACCACTTCATTAATTGTGGCCGAGTAACGCAACCGCCTCTAAATAATTCACATACGATTGTTTACGGGCATAACTATGACTATGCTATAAATAAACATTTTTACTTGTATTTGGGTAATAATCGACAGCACATTTTTTAAAAACATTTATATTGTACTAGCTGTGCACGCAGCGTCACCTAAACATAACTTTTACTTTACTATGTAGTTATATAAATGATTGAAGGAACTAACTAACCATGATTCAAAAAGCGTCATCAAATTCTCATAACTTTTGAGATAGTAAAGTGATTTTGATGAAATAAAAACTAAATGTTACCTGAGATTGTTTTATGATTTTCATGATGCGAAATTCAAAAAAATAGAGAGACATTTCTTAAAGTGACAGAAATTACTCTAATTATTGTTTTAGATTGCTACAGAATTTTCGTCAAAAAATTCTAAAAAAAAAATACAGACAATTTTACTATACGAGTGTGTAAAGGTTACCTAGAAATCGTATTAAAAAAGATTATCTTTAATCATCGTTCTTGTACTCTACTGCTTTTGATAAATCTCGATTTTATGCCCATCGCTCATTAATAAAAATAGATTCGATGAATACATAATATCTTAATCTGCGGAGTCGGATGTCGATGGCGCAATAACAAGAGGTTAGATGAGGAAAAAGCAGCTGCGTACCCACTCACACCGCTCGTAACTAGAGTCGTTACGCAATTCGGGAACAGCCTAATTGATTCCTCGCCCTTTCGACCAGACGGGGCGTCGCATTATCGAGCACAGGTGCCCCTTCTCTCCAATTATTTGCCTCCTCGCGATCGACGACAATATCGGCTACCTCTGATTTGAGACACTCTGAATTCATTTCGTCTTTAATTGTGCATCGGATATTCTTTTCGTGACGTGACTTTATTAGTAATAAAGATCGAACACCATGCTCCATAACGGAAATGACTTAATTTTCACCGAGACGGGAATGTTCGTTATTCGATCGCAGACTTCGTCTTCTCTCTATTAAAGGTGTGTGTAATTCAAAAGGGTCTTCCGTGAGCTGAAATATGGTGAATCTTTGGTCAATTTGTATGCGCGACGAACTCTCACTAGCTAATTTATTTAAAATATTTTTGATGGCAAACGTGAAGCATAGCGAGAGCGCACGACTAAGACGCGTTCTCAGTCTTTCAATTACATTAAAAGCTTAATTAGTAATATTAACGAAGTGTCCTTGTTCTTGGTCAGAAATTTCACTGAAAACGACTTCCAAAGGCTTCCATACTTTTTCGTAGTTGGTCTCTGTAAATTTTCCCGAGTTTGTTCGCGAAGTCTTCACCGTCGGCCAAAGTTCTAAGATGCTTAGACGAAATGTAGCTCGCAATTAGTGTAATGGAAGTAACCTTCCCGAGTGAAATTAACGTCATTCGTCTGTAGCGAATGTAAGGGCGCACTCGGCACAATTAAGTTGTAGAGTGGAGAGAAATTGCAACAAGTGCAGTGGGCCTCGTTCTGTCCACGGTCCATTTAACCCACTCAGTTTGCGGGCATTCCAAAATCCGCGCCAACTCTCAGAAGCGTTCGCGTTAAACACCTTTCTGCCGCATATTGCACACTCGATTACTCTTTGTTTCACTGGCATGTTTTGCTATTTTGACTTTTAATTTTGTTTTATATTGTTTGTGTTTAATAAAGAATTTATTTCTTCTATATTTGAAAATTTTCTCAGCTCTTCGGGGGACAAAATGATTTGTTCTAGTCTATAATTATAATGTATTTTTTTTTTATAACTTACAAATAAAAACATACTGTTCTCTTATATTTACGCGAATTTTATTCATTAAATTAAAAGTCTAAAAACGGATTTTATCGCGTTTATTTAAATTTACTGTTTAACAATATTTAATTTAAATTATTTCCCGACGTTTCGGACCCTTTACAGCGTCCATGATCTCGGGGGACTGAGGTGGTGGGTGTCCGAATAATGAGACATCAATCACACAAGAGATCATGGACGCTGTAAAGGGTCCGAAACGTCGGGAAATAATTTAAATTAAATATTGTTAAACAGTAAATTTAAATAAACGCGATAAAATCCGTTTTTAGACCTTTAATTAAATAAATAGAAACATTTTTGGTTTTAGGGTTTAAATTAATAGGGTGGGAAGAAAAATCATAATATAGTAGTTTAATATCCATGTAGTAAGTAAAGACTTCAAGAATTATTTTCATTTTATTTTCAATATATTTTCAATAGTAATAAAATAGGATGCATTGTTAAAATTATTTTCTACAGTTCGCATGAATAAATTCAAAATAAATCGGACAAAATGGTATGTAATTAATGTAACTTTTATTTTAATTTTTGAAATTACTATAAAAATGTCTTCTATTTGTAAAATGTTTGCATTAACTCAGTCCTTTTTTAAACAACACCTACTACTACTACCTACTACTATATGTAGTTACGTTCTACAACATAATATATTGAACGTAGTTTAACTAAAATATTTTTCATATTTAGTTTTAAGATACATATCTAGTTTTAAAAATGTTTACTTAGTTTTTTGTCTTTTTCGGATAGCTCGTCGAACTCTTCTCCCAGTCTGGGAGACTGGGAGAATTTTCATTTGTACCGGCTGTTTTTAGGCATATTACAAAGAGAAGAAACGCAAAATTGGTTTTCCTGCTCTCCGTATTTCGTATTTTTATCGTTTGAAGTTTCATTTGACATTCTATGTCAACTTACTTTAGCGTCGAGAAAAAGTCGAATAAGTATAAAAATAATATATCAATGTTAGCTCATCCTTCAAAACATTTTGAGTGAATAAATAAATAAATAAAACTTCCATAACTATTGAGATGTTTTTCTCAGAAACTTTTTATTTAATTAAATATGGATCATAATTTTGACGCTTGCCTTTTACTCGCATTTTCGTAAAAGAAATCAATCAGTATCATAAAATATCACGAACGAAATAGCTACAGCTACGCGAAAGTGTTATGCATCTTTTAGTAGCTAATGCAAAAAAAAAAAACTCATAATATCATTAGAATCTGTGCATTAATTTAAAAGATAAATTATAGCTTTAGAGCTGTTTCAATTAACATTTCATTTATACATATAATAATCTTCGAAAGTTCGATTTTCTGTCCTATTTTGCGAAATAAAATTATAATTTTTTGTCACTTGTTTGTAAATGGCAGGATGTAATAGAGACGTGCAGAGTAATAGAGATGTAAAAAAACTAGTGTTTTACTTTTACCTAAGATTAGAAATTATTGAACACCCAAACTGCCTCCATAATTTGGTTTAAAAGCTAATTTAAATTTTATTTATTCATTGTATTATTGTTTGAAATTAAATCATAAAAAAACAAATATTAAAAATAAAATATAAATATAATACTTTGATCCGAGCTTAGTAAAAATAAAATATTTTGATATAATACTTAATTTTGATTATTACGAGTATGTAATAAAACCACAGTATTTTTTTCATGAGTTAGGAGAATAAATTAGCGTATTCACTTTAATATAATGAAGCCGCTCTCACCCCGATAATATTTACCTTATTAATTTCATTAGCCACGAAATAATCACACTGGTTCCCTTCATTGATCCTTAAAATTATTTATGGGGGGATAGCCTTACATGACTCACAATATTACTAAAATATTTGTAGATCATTTTATACATTTTCGATACGGGTTCAAGTTATAGGAGCTTTGAAACATTTTACCTAATACATTTAACTTTTTTTTTTATATTAGCGACCTGGCGTTGCACGAGTGTAATTTACTTATGAATAAAATTAAGAGTAGTTATACTAGCAATAAGACAAAAACTGATTGAATGTCATACTATTCACACAAATTGTGGCAGATTTTTACAAACTATTGTTTGCCTTTACTTCAAAATAAACACCTGTTTCTTAAATTTAAAAAAACTAAAATATTAAAAATATTCAATTTTAGACGATTATAATAATGAAAAATCCATTTAAAATCACTGACGTAAAGAAAAACAAAAATATTAAAAAAAGAGATTATTTTTATACCACCAGGTGACTTCGTTTTTTGTAACATTTCGTTTGGGGATTAAAAGATGAAGAAAAATTATATTTTTTGTTTTATATTTGAAAAGGAAACTTAAACTACTTAAAATGAAACGTACTTATTTTCGTGAGAGATACTCACACCACGTACTGGCGCCATCTGCTCCACCACCATGCAAAACCATATTGGTTTGTAGTACATGCTATGAATCAGAGATGGCGCTGTATGTGAAAAATGATTTTCCCTGTTTTCCTGCTTTTCTGTTGAAATTTATCCTGAATTTTGTTTGCTATAAACCTCATGGAGCCCAAGACTTTTCCAACGAATGCAAAACCGTGGAAATCGGTTCGTGCGTTCTGGAATTATAGCGTCAGGAAGGAAAACCCGACTTATTTTTATATTATAGATAAGATCAATAAAATTCTTGAATTCTAACTTATATATCTACGTGTATCTATATACGAATCAAAATACGAGACGTTATAAAAATATTAAACGCAAAAGTTTGGGAGAATGGATTGATGAATATAGATAGATGGATAAACATTTGTTACTTTTAAATGGGACCACGCGAATAAAAATGCATGGTTTTTACTACTCTGGCGCTGAAACCCCAAAGTGGGTCTTGGCCTCCGAGACGATAACTCTCCATCTTGCCCGGGTCTGAGCGGTATCTTTTTTTTTGTGTCGCTGGAGAATCGAATTAGGTAGCTAGTATTAATATTGGTTTGTAACGCGCACAGGTCCACCTCAACTCGATCGCGCCTGCGATACTTAGGTCGTCCAACCGGGCGTCGGCCCGATGGCCGGCCGTAGTAAGCTTTCTTCAGTCCTCGTTCCTCACCCATTCGTTCTACATTACCAAGCCAACGGAGGCGTTGTGCTTTTATTTCTCCAAGTATATCTGGCTCGGCCATAAGTTCCTGTAATTCGGCGTTCTTTCGGACTCTCCAGCTTCCATCCTCTCGTCTGTGTAGGACCAAAGATCTTTGGTACATAGTTATTAAGACAGGCGTAAAAATAAATAAATAAATAAATGACTGAATGTTATTTACTTCGAAGTATCTCTGTAATAAATATCTCAAGATAAATTTGAAAACAAAACAGTAAAGTATGTCAGCTTAGCTTGTGATCTCGGGAGCACGCACTTTTATCCGAACCATCTAACCTCGCGACGTCCCAAGTCTGCCTTACAATCTGATCCAACTTTCACTGAGTTATTACTTGACGAACTTAATACTTCTTCCTCCGACAACTTCAGGACCTCCTGTCTATTTCTTATCAAAAGTTTCGAATTACTACTAGCAAATATACTTCTAGATAGTACATATTTCAGACTTAAGTGATTAAATTAACTACCAATGTTGTTTGTCTTATACTTATAAAGTATATTAAAAGAAGATTGTATTTTATTTCATAAAACTTGAATAATGTAAACTTTATTTTACATTTTCATATTACATTATAAATCTTTGTAGTAAACCAGAAATTTAGTTTCGTGAATTGTTCGAAAAAAGTGCAAAGTTTTCCAATTACCTATTCAACGCTCCATTCAAAAGAAATTCGTCGCTCTTTGAACAAGCGATACTATGAAAAGAAATCACCAAGTAGGTGAGTGCGGGCAAACTCAAGAGTAAATATTTGCGTATGTAAACTGGAATTATTCACGAAAAAAAAAAACTTTTAATGGCGTCCCCGGAGTTCCCGTCAAACATTTATCAAGAAAAGAACGAACGTCCCGCAGGCGATAGAACTTGAAATGTATGGAAATTACCCAGACACGAGCGAGAGAACAATTCACTAACAGCATAGGCAAATATTTTGTAGTAGCTTGTTTCGCCCGAATAAGTCATATCCACAATATCCAAATGAATACTTAATGTTTTGAGGCACTCTAATGGTAAAGCATAGCAGAAATAAATATTTTATTTGATACATCTGTATTTTTTTTTCTCTATAATTAATACTTTAAACAGTGTTTATTAAACTAAAGCTGCTCTAAGTCTTAATATGTTACATTTTAAATTATGGAAGTATTTATAATATTCAAAGCTTTAAAACCTTCGTCCGAAATTTAAAACACATGGACCATTGAAATTCAAAGTAAATTATTTTATAATATTTTATTTCAACTAAATTGATGTTTGTACTGGTACTGCAAATAACTTAAAATCACTCTAGATTGTTAAACAAATTTAAAGATCATTTTGTGACCAGAGAGATAATATTTCTTTCTGAAACAATTGTTTCATAAATAAATATTATACGAACAGTGTAAACGTAATTGTTAAATTTCTCATCTCCTTTGGGATCCGAAATGATAAGAAATTATAGGGTTGAGGATAAAAGTGTAAATATTGATATTATGGCTGCTTAATTTCAAAGATTATTTAAGAAGTAATATAGAATAAATACGTTTCGAACGGACACCATTCCATTTGCATTTCAATCAGAATGATATAGCCGGTGGGAAGGAAAATCCGCTCCGTCGCCTCACTTAAAGCTTTTGAAATATTCCTATAACTTCTGATTCAACGAGAAAAAAAGCCTATTTGAATTGGAAAGATCAAATCGTAAAAATTTATCGTTACAAAAAAAAAAAAGCGTGGCAAGACAGTCCAAAAAGGCGTCAGGCACTTATTATTTCAACAAAGTCAGTATCTCGTCTCGTCTCTCATTCTATTTGTCTTTTCGATTGTTCCGGTGCATAGTCTCCTCCATTACTCGGCACTGAAAGGAAAGTTTTGTATTCAATTTGGTATTATAATTCCTATTTGAAGTCACCACGCACCATCGCGCTGACATCGACTATGTAAATGGGTGCTTCCGAAACTTAGTCGCATTTTCGCCAAAAAAATGACTGGTAAAATTTAGTATCTAAACTTTCATTTCTTTTAACCGTAATCGTTTTTCTTTGTCACTCTTATTAACTGTAGTATTTAAACATTGAATAGTACCACAAAAATATAACTCAAATAATTATATACAGAAATAGAATAAAATAGTTTTATACTAAACTAGCAAACCCGGCGAACTCCGTTTCGCCACCAGATGGCTTCTTTTTTTTCCACCACCATGCAAAACCATATTGGTTTGTAGTACATGCTATGTATCAGAGATGGCGCTGTATGTGAAAAATGATTTTCCCTGTTTTCCTGCTTTTCTGTTGAAATTGAATTTTGTTTGCTATAAACCTCACGGAGCCCGAGACCTTTCTAACGAATGCAAAACCGTGGAAATCGGTTCGTGCATTCTGGAATTATAGCGTCAGGAAGGAAAACCCGACTTTTTTATATTATAGATAAATAAACGCCTCACACTCAAGCCCTCAGTGATATGTAAATCCTGTGTCGGGGAAACGGAAACACACAATACACAAGCACAAACGCCCAGTGCACAACATATATCTATATGGCCTATTCAAATATTTGTCATGAGAAAACCCGCGACCGCTAGCGCATGAGCCATTTGTTGTTACACACTGAGCCAACGCGTCGTGATTTCTTTTTTTTTTTTCATAAATAATGTTTGATAAAAAACAAACAAGAAAAAGTTATAAGCGACATGTCGCATCATTAATTTACTTTTAGGTTCCTTACTTGCATTTCCGTACGGTGACTGGAATTTTATTCATCCATAGGTCGCCCGGCGGCAGACAACGTAACATTTCAAAGTTTCTCTTCAATTTAAAATGGAAACTTATCCCGGGGCTACCATAAAGTCTACATTTTCCATAGAAATCCACCTAGCTCCCGTATTCTATCCTAACCGTTGTCCGAGCGGAATCCACCTGGATTTAGAGCGCGCACATTGGCTGAACAGTCTCTGCGAGAGAGACTTGCATCTTATAGCGACAGGTTTTATTTTACGAGATGTTTTCCGCGACCGTTTCGCAGATACTAAAATAATAAGAGTTTTACGTCGCCGCGTATTATGTAGCTTTTATGGCCCTCCCGAGCTCGGCTGAAGCGCTGTTACACTGGCTTACGAGGGTTCTTGTGACGAAATAATTAACCCAGTGTTATTCGTATTAGAGTCTGCTTCTACACAGCATTGACTACTTATATGTTTTACATTTTATTACTGTCGTTTCAAATTTGCATGGAAATTTTATGGCCATTACTTTATTATATTGCGGTTTTCTTCTTAAAACTTGAGCTTTTACATGATATATTGTTATTGTTTACAAATTGTTAGAACTGGTTGATATATTGAATCATTACATTGTTAAGATAGCAAAAACAGAAGTGCATTAAAAACTTTCCTAGACAAAAAACGAAGGCAATACTTTTACTGTGTTCATTTTCTAAGCAACAACTACTAAAATCTCGACGAAATAAATCGGTCCGAACGTCTATATTCAAGCAAGAGACAAGGGACCGATAACAGATTACCCGCAAACACGTTTTAAATTCATTTCCCGACCCAAGAGCCGATCGCTCCCCGATAAAATGTGGGGACCTTCGGGGACTGCCGGGACGGGGACATATTTACTTTGTCTCCCCGCGTCGCCCGCGGCGCTTCCCCAGTAAGGTAACATACGAAGTAACAAAATATATGTAAAGGGACTCGTTAGTTGACTATTTAAAGAGCATGTGATTAAACTACTTTAGACACTTACGTCCATTTTGTTCATTCCATATATATATATATATATATATATATATATATATATATATATATATATATATATATATATATATATAACAGATTTTATTTATAATTATGCATTCGTCTTATCATTAACATGTAATGTTTACGCTCCACTGATTCAATTTCGCTTACATATAAATTGATTATCTAATTTGACTCACAATCCCCTCGTGGTTCTAACTACTGCCGCGCTAGTATCCGTACCTCGGCGCACGTATTCGAAACTCGTAACACGGTTGTTGTCGTAACCGCAGAGCCCTTGCGAACAACTTGTCCACTAAAGCTAACTCCATTAGCGCGTCAAGGACAATGTTTTGACTCCTGCTATTTTGGGAGAACGTTCCGAACACTTGCAATCCGCTCGAAATATGCTTTGTGCGTCCATAACAAAAGTTATCCGTGATTTTATTGAATTACACAACGCCTGGTTGTAGTAAATATACAAAAGACTAATTTTATTATAAAATACTTTTTTTAATGTAATGGCACAATACCGTTGCGCTGAATTAATTTACTAGCGATGCTTGGAAGAAAGTTTTGTACTATGAATTATTTTTGTAATATTTTATATAATTTAATTAAATACATATACATTCATAAATTGTGTATTATTTTGTTATATCTAAATTACAAAATTTCTAGGTCTTTTTCACTTCAAAAAATCATCTCGAAAACTTTATTTATTGTTATTACAAAAATTAAGCGCCATTCTTTTTTTTTTTTTTTTGAGGAAAAATATACATAAATAATGACACCACAATAAACGGTTGTAGATTTAAATAGAAATTTAATCTAATAGTAGTGTTAAAATATTATGTATTGTTTAAAATTGTCTTGGATGAAAACTAACATAACATTTTAATGAGTAGTCATAATATCGCATTTATAATTAATTAATTTGCACATAGTATATACCGCACCATAATAACCTTTGAGATAATGGGTGTTTGGATGAGGATGGAGATGAGTGAAGTTAAGATGAATGAATGGGATCCAACGTCCGTCTAGGCAATTAGTGGGGAGATCGAAGCCGCATCACTCAGATGGGCTGCGTTACAACCTATATTAGCGGGAACTGTGACTAATGATAATTCGAAAAGTACGACTAGACACAGATTACGCCGTCTTAATCAAGATGTATATACATTTGTTAGCAATGTGCCTTTATTATTTATAAATCGATTTCCCAAAACCAAGAGTATGGTAATGTTTAACTCCACCTAGTAGCTATATTTTGTTTTCTCTAATAAAATAAATTTTAATGGTATCGTTAAGATGTTTTTTTTGGTAAAGTTCGTGCGTTTATGTTTAATTATATAAAAGTGATGATATATTTGAAAACAATCTCTCTAAAACATAAATTGCTATATGTTATATAAATAATACTACTTCAATGGTGCCATCGTGATACCTACAATTTTTTAAAATATTTTTTTTGAATATTATTTCATTATGTTATAGTTAGGCTGGTCGTTATGCAGATTAGAATATTCAAATAAAGAACGCATCAACGCAACGCACATTGGAAGCATATAAAGATAAATAGTCTATAATAATGGTGAGACGATATTGTTATATCTTCGCTTCAAGAAGTCTGTGATATGAATTTGCTGTTGCCTCCATATAGAATCTACACTTTGCATGATGTATGCACCTCTTCGCTCTAAAATATCATTTCACTATATTCAAAATAAAAAGTCGTCGACTTGTGGTTCCCTACTTTTATTTGAGACAATATTTCACAAAGCGAAAATGCATTTCAAAAGAAAATGTTTAAGGTAAAGCCGATAAACAACACGAAGGATCTAAATGTCATATTAATAAGTTGGTTTTTAATAACCGATACGTAGTAATGAATAAAGTCTTGAATAAACCTGTTTAAATAAAGTTATGTTTATTTTTTTTCTTTTATATTCTACTTTTTTAAACGGAATTTTTTTTAAATTTATAAAACTGAAACTCGTGTTTGTATTGCTTTACAGTTATTTTGAATAGGATAATATTTAACTGAAAACCAAGAGGAATTCACTCAAACTCCGAAATAAGTACAAAAAGTGTTTAAATTTTAGTAATTTTTATTTATCTTGGCGCAACGCTCGCGGCGTTTAAATATCCGCGGCTAGCAGTCATAGAGACGTGAATGCAAACACGGTAAAGCCTTTGAAATATCATCCTTTAGATGTTTCTATTCGTATTCCTGAATTATTTATATGAGTTTATTAAAACATAATGAAGAACGTCTGAATAAGACCAAAAGTTTATTTGGTTTTATTGAACAAGAAAATGGAGAAAAAAATCTTAAACCACGCCATAAGATTATAGGATCGTTGAATCGTAGCTTTATCATGCATTCATAATAAATATTTTTCATAAAATTGTCTAACGATACACTACTACACCTTAACGAAAAATTCGGCAAATCGTAATTAAAATTTTAAAAAAAGATAAATTATGTCACGTAAAAGTTCTCGTAGCCCCAAACGTTATTTGTTTAAATGATACTTCACTTGTCGATATACTAAATCGCAGAGACGTGGGGCTTGAAATAACAAACGAAATCGCGGCCGTGTATCGGGCTCGGCATAACATTCGGGAAGCAAAAGGAAAATATGAAAAGGCGGAATATTGCCCGACGAAATTACGATCGCTTTAGATTCCGTACGGCCCATTGAGGGGTGAATTGTTACCTTCCTACATTGCTATAAAGAATCTATTTGTTTTCTTCACGGAGCTAAGTTATCGATTGTTCTCTCGCTCGATTGACAGAGGTGCCGTACGTGGATTCAATCACACTCTGCGACGCAACGGCTTGTTTTTTAATTGTTTTTTCCTTACCTTTAAAGAAATGGAATTCGAGAAAACAACCACTCTTTACCGTTTTTAACAGACCTAAAGAAAGAAACGTTATATAGTGTGGTATTATATATTCTGTTGTATTTTTATGTACATATATATGTATGTAGAATATATATATATCGATTTCTTCAAGTTCTGTGGGCGGATTAGTGTAATTATTTTACTTGTTTGTTTTAAATTGGATATCATATTAAATCCTAATGGTCTCTCAGACATAAAATAGACCTTTATAATAGTTTTCATTACCTTATGAACAAATAATGAAAGATACAAACAAAATATATTCGAAATTGTTATTTGAAAATGTACGCTACTAACCTCGTAATAAAAATATATATAAAACATGATAATATTTAACACAGTAAAGATGTATAATATTCAATATTCTACTGTATCAACCGGTAAATTTGCTGGCTTGTTCTTTTTCTGCTACGGGGAAAGGCTAGATACGAAATAAATACTAGATAACCGTTACTGTTAAAATATTGTAGGCGAATAACAAAGACAAATAAAACTCGTAGTGTATAATACAATTAGAGAAAATATAATGAAAGTTTCCTGAAACTGTTTAAAATAAAATAATGGAAAACATAAAATACAAGCAATGTGCTTGCCCGCGATATTTATTCAAATCGTCTCGCATGCAAATGAATGTCGCCTTTAAACGCTGCCCTTTGTTTCTCTCACCGCTTCTGTTTGCTTTTATCTCACAATTTTTTGAGATTAATTTTTGTTAAACGATTATTCTTAAATACTTCTTGTGGAACTTTATTTAGGAAAAGCGGTCTTTACACAGCGTTGTTTAAAATTAAATGCTATAAATCACCTTTAATAAAAATGTATAAGATAATGAGCTTCATAACTATATTGATGTATGTGATGTTAGGTATGGATAATGTTCATCATACCTGACTAATAGCTCTAGGATATGATTGATATGATCTATTATTCAGTTATATACTGATTACATTTATCTTAGGATCAATAAATATCCTAAAATTAATGCTAAAGTCTATCAAATTTAATTAACAACAAAGGTATGCGAAATAAATTATCATTTTAGTTTCTCATACCGAAGCAATGAATAGGTCAACATAGTTCAGTTATCGTAGAGCAGAAGTTAAAATGGTATGCGAGTTGCGCTCGAGTGGCGGTTAACGTCTGACGTCTCTATTCATTACCGAAGTAACCAGCCTCCAACTTTGTTCATGCAAACTTGCTGCTCCTACTTTCTCTATAAAGTAGAGTTGTGACAGCGACTAATGTCTCTTTATATTATCCTGGGGTTAAGATGTTTGTTTCTTGTGATGAGAATTGTTAAGTTTTACACTGTACGAGTAGATTCAATTTGCCTGAGATCGTTCTTAAATATTTAATATAAACTGGATATCTAGAGACTGGAAACTTTATACTTGGGGAGAAATATTTAATATCTAACTTACAAAACACATTTAGAATAGAATGCAATTAAAAATGATCAAACTTTGAGTTTTCGTTCATCGATTCCCAGTATCGATTATGAAGTTTACGAGAAATTCATCTGCCACGAGTGGGTGCTTGACAAATGCCCGTTATAAGCGCTGTACAAATTGGTGCAATTAATTACTTGAGCTGGCAGCGCTGAGGCAACAAATATTATTAAGATCGTTAATTTCGATATCCTACTCTGAGACGCTCTGATGATATTGGACGTTCGGGACGAATGTGCGGTACATGCTGTACGGGTGTCGGGTGGATTTCATCGCGGTCTCAATGCTCTCACATTTGATTGCATCTCACATTTAATTATCGTCTTAAATTTTGATTACATTCTAAATTAAAGTTTTAAATTAAAACTACAATAATTAAAAATGTGATGATTATTATAATTTGATTCTAATTTTTGTTCACTCTTAATGGTTCAACATTAAAAAAAAAATTAACTAAAAAAAAAACAAACAATATTCTTCATAAATGTTAATAACAATAAAACAT
This sequence comes from Euphydryas editha, assembly GCA_036937285.1. Lineage (NCBI taxonomy): Eukaryota > Metazoa > Arthropoda > Insecta > Lepidoptera > Nymphalidae > Euphydryas > Euphydryas editha. The sequence continues at coordinate 8,735,305 of JAUPFZ010000007.1, forward strand.
TAATGTCTTATTTAACTTTTCACAGAAACATTCTTTTTAAAGTGAAGATCGATTATATTAAACATTACGAACTTAACTAAATATTTAAAAATTTAATCTTACAATGAAGTTAAAGCCTATGAAGCCTACGTAAAAGTGGGGTAACACATCATTCTTAACGAAAAGCGAAGTATATTATATGGCATAAAAAAACATTTAACGCTCGTTTTCAACGCTGGTTATTAAATTAAATCATAATTTACACGCGTCGAGTTAAATCAAACAGAATAGGTCATGAAATGGCAATAAAAATATTATTAGAATCGGTGTAGGTTTTCTACGGCACATTGCTTCCTTTTTTTCCATATTAGTCATACCAGTTTACAGAAACAATAAAATCATAAATGCTGAAGCGATTTTTCATTTTCATCGTAAATATTCCTATTGTCTCGGGCTCATTTTATTCGGCCAACACAAATAATGTCAGTCTGGTTCATGAATTGCTGAATTTTGCTACGGTTGTAAAGTGTGAGCATTTCTTCAACCAATGCGGCATCGTAATTTTTTGATGTCACCGTGTACTTATTGTATTTTTTGTGGTTGTTGTAAATAATACGTACACCATTTTGGAGTTAATATACTCTTATGAGAATCGCAGTTTAAAAATAAGCTACAAGAACATTATTGATTACTTTTTATAATTTATTAAAATCCGATTTAATTAATCTAATTTTACGAGCTGTATGAAGTACACTTCATATAATTAAAAGAGTTATATACAATAATTTAGTAATAATATAGAGATAAAGGAAATAGAAATGAAAAGAATCGATTAATACGTGAATAGAGGTAGTGTCGCATAAATATTTCATATTACGTCGATAGTTGGTTATCGGTCGTGTTTACGACCTTCATAAAAATCGCGACATATAGAAATGTTTTATTGACAGTTTATTCTCTACATCATTTGTTATCTCTTATATCGTGTAATGTAAAGTATTTATTACATAATATATCATTTTAAAAATCAATCTATTGTAATTCTTCCTTTGATATGAAAAAAAAAAAATTATATATAATTAAAACTATAAATATAATAACCAACTATTAGTGAGAACGTTTTACCATACTTATAAAATAGCATATCCTGATTCTGACTTACTGATAGATTTATACCAAAATCATTGTAAACTTTAAATTACTCTTTTTAAAGCACCTACGAATCGAATTACAATCACTTATAGTTAATAAGAAATTATCGTCGACTCGGAAGACAGATTTTGTGAGATGAATTTCATAACTTACACTGTTTCATATGTACATATAATCTTCTCTGCGAGCAAAGTTATGAACGACAGCCAGCCTTTTATAAAGTACTAAAAGTAAAATATTTTAAAGTGGATGAATTATTTTTAATTAGTATAATTTGTTCACTAAATAATTGGTTTTACCAAATTTAAGCGGCATTTGCGATTGCGAACGAGCAGATTGTGAAGGAAAACGCGATAAAAATTACACTCAAAATAATATTGACACAAGCAATCTGTAAAATAGGAATGCCCTTCTGAAATAACAATAAAATCTTGCCGACCCATCTTTGTTGAATTTTCGTGGAACATTTTAATATCACTAATAGATTATCCGTATCAGTTCCTCACAAAAGGACTTGATGCTTTTGTTTGTATTCCTATAAACATACCTACCATCTTCGTATTATTTGTTATATAACCGACTTGTTATGATTTTCTTTTCTATAGAACACTTTTTTACTTTCTTTTTTACCACTGATAAATTAAAATATTAAAAAGTAATCCGAGCGCTCAATTCCTAAATGTAATAATGATATATTTTAAAATGGCATTTTAGGTTTCTTCGAAGTACGTTTACGTCATCTTGTAAAAAACTAGGCCCGAGGGTGTTCGTCTGGTCCAAGTAAACCTCACCTTTCATGTATATTTTATTTCTGATAATATTTTGATACGAAGGGCTCTTGATCACATTCATTCAAATGACATATTGAAGAAACATTTCAGTATAATTTGATCGGAAAATATTCAGAATTTTCTTTGGAGAGTAAAGCTAAATACATTTTCCTGAGAGGCAATATAAGGAATCGGGTTTGCACCAGACTTATTCGAGCGGATCTATTGTTGTATCACCCAAAGACAAGTATTTATTTTTAACCGTTTATAAAACAGACGGTTTTTTTACTGCTCGTGGGTAAATCTTTAATGATTTATGAAATACAGATGAAATTATTAACAAGTTTACTTTTGAAGCTAACAGTAGTTATTCATTGTTTTAATTTTATTCTGTTTTTGATTGTTTAAAAATTGACAAATTTAATTAAAATAATTATGAATATTGTAAAAATATGAAACAGGAGCTCAGTAGTATAAAAAAGAAAGTTTAATCCTTTAATACTTATAACACAATTTAACGTCTTTCGCCATTACCTTGAAAAATTATTGTGAATACGTAATTTTGTCTCGTTTCCTCATACAATCTAGAATTTCGTAACAAAATTTTCTTCTATGTTGTGTTTCTTTGTTGAGAAAATTTTTATTTAATTTTAAGCAATTATTATTATGCTCTTTACCAAATTACTCTAAGGGATAGGATCTTTTGTCAGGTTTTTTTTTTCTCAGCAAAAAGTTCCTTTTTCTACTATGAAAGCTTTATATCTTAAAATGGGATACCTGCTATTAACGTAATCTTTTTATTATTTTATGCAAATTGTTAGGAATAATTTTTTTAATTTTACAATATTTTTCTAAATTCATATATCGAATATATTAAGAGTTGACTATAGGCTGCAAATCCTAAGTCATCTTTTAAAATACGCGACATTGTCCTATGTGCTATTTTCATATCCTAAATTTTTTTTTTCTTTCGGACAGTATTTCTTTGAATTATTTCCCTTACTGCTTTGATCACCTTTTTCGTACGAATAATACGTGGACGGCCAGATCTTTTTCTGTCATAAACAGAGGAGGTTTCTATGTATGTACCTATCAATAGCCCGGTACACAAATATTTCACTAACACCAAGCGTATGGAGAGTTTTAAAAATTGTATTTGGCTCCATACCTACTTTGTGTAATGCAATCACAGCGATTCGGTTCTCTTTATCACCTCACTCCATTTTAATATCACAAAATATTTTTCAAATGTATTCCCGCGAAAATGAAAAAACACAATGAACATAAAAAAATGACAGATTATATTATATGAATATAAAAATGACAGATTCCAAATTCAAATGTAATATTTTGTTTATTTTTAATTGGAACAGTATTTATGGTCAGATTATGTATATTTAATAATATTTACATACATATATATTTCCTTTTTCTTATTCGTAAATTGCTTAAAAAATATTACTCGTTACGAAGATATTATAAATTAAGAAGAAGAAAAACTTACACCATTTATCAAACGCCAAGAGTTAATAACCTTTAAAACTACACTTATTTTAAATACAAAAGTATATATTGCGAAATGAAATATTTAAGTTTTAGATGACATTGTGATTCCTTAACCGAGGCTTCAGATTTCGTTGTTTAAATTTAAATTTATATTCATTTTTCTCGGCGCTCAGAAACTCATGCATGCGGAAATATCTCTCAACAATTTATAATCTCCCGAGGCAACGACACGTGGCGAAAAACTAGAAATAAGCAAAAGTGCGCGATTTTTGTGAGCAATTTCGTCATCAGCATCTGTTTCGTTTTGTGAAAAAAGCATTACGAATGACGTGTGGGCTTTATTAAGTGTCTCGTGTGACGGATAACCGAGTGCCGGCAGGTGCGAGCGAGTGATATTCCGCCGCATACAGATTAGCTTCACGACACACGCTCACGGACCATTGTTCACTAAATGTCTATTCTGCTAAGCTTTCTGTGGTACTTCGGTCACTTTCGAAATCGCTTCTAATATTAAACATGCCATTTGGTTAAATTTCAATGTCTGATCCGTGTCTGTTGTTTGTCCCTTACGGTTACTGCCTCGCTTTACTCCGCAACATCTACAGATATGATTTGAAAGGATATTATTTGTTATATAATAAGTTTATTGAGTAAATTTATCACGCTAAGGCCTTAAAGGACGACATATCTATTAAATGTCAACGCTGCTTCCGCAAGTAACGTCTAGTTCTATAATTTTTAAAGGAGACATTTATACAATTTCTAAAATTACAGATATTTATACTTAAAAACTTAGTAATGCTTGCATATACCGCTTTTTGAACTAAACCGAACTGAATCAGTCAGTAAATGACCCACTGCTGGGCAAATGTCTCTTCTCCATATAGGAAAATGATCGGAGCTTAATCCACCACGCTGCTCTACTGCGAGTTGACGGATAATTTCACTGCCATAAGTAAAGATAGTTATCAGGTGTCTATGATAACAACCGGGATCTACGGCTTAATTTTCGTACTCTCCGAGGCACGAGAACGGTTGCCTAACAGCTTGTTAATGTAGTAAGTGTTTTTAATTAATCAGCTGAGTTTTTCTGGTAGCAAATTAATTTTAAAAACTATTCGTGACACATAATTTCTACGTCATGTCTTTCGATTTTGATAGATGAAATATTTATTTAACTATATCAATATCTTACAATAATCTTAGGGTTTCGTTGGAACTGAACAGTTCAAAACAGTCACCAATATTAATTTTTACATTTGCTTTATTCCAGAAGTTGATTTATACCTCTGACCGGTGTGTTTAACTGCTTCCCCTGTCACTTCCTTGTCTTAAATTGAGATTGATCCTATGACAAGGGGAAGGTTGATGTATAGTCGCGTGATGTTAATTTGTCTTCTTTTTTCATATTGTGTTGATTATAGTCAATAGCACTCGGAACTTTTATAATTTTGTCTCTTAACATACTTAAAATTTAAATGTGATAATAGTTCTCTTTTAAATAACATAAATTTAAGAATGGAATTTATAAATTATATTTTATAGAAAATATTTGGCGCAATTTTTTGACAGAGGAATATTTTCTTGTAATTATTTTTAGACTTATACTATTAAGATTAATAATTGAGATACATTCGTATTTTGTTTTTAAGATAAATCGCGCTTAACCTTTTTTTCTATACAATCGTGATTATTAAATTGGACTTTATTTTTGTTACAGAGAGGCTCCGACGAGCTTCTTTCGCAGAGTGGCGTCACCGTCATGGCGCCCGCCGCTCCACACCATGCCGATAATAATAACCAAGACTCGGCCGCCAAGAAGGTAGTATATTAAACGACTGTGTTGATTTTTTTTTTTCATATTTAACACTTTATAGCTTAATACACTTTAATATTAATATAATATATATAAAGCTTTTCCTTATAACCCAGTTTATATTCTTAAATAGCGATGTTAAACATTTTTTGTCTCAATGGTCTTTTTTTGCTGATTTATAATTACCTTAATATTAAAATAAAGATTAATTACATTCTTAGTAAAATTTGATATATTTTCTTTATTAATACCCGAAAAATGCTTAATCTTAAGAAATATGTAATTCTTAAGGTATTAAAATAAAAGAGCCCTCATAAAAGGCGAGCAGGCCGTAAAGGGACATCCCTAGCGGCTTTAAGGGCCAGATTTTTATTAATCTCTATCCGACTTGCAGATAAACTTACATATTGAATAGAAATTGAATTGATTATTTTGAACAAATCAATCATAAAAATTATTTCATGCGTAAGTGACCTTTTATTGGTATCAATGTTTTATTGGACAAAGTAATTATACCAATGGCAAAGTAAAGTAAACTAAGATTCTTGTAATAAAATATAAGATAAGTTTTTTTTTTTAGATAAACATGTTCAAAGAAACAAAATTTTAAATATTGGATAGAATCAGGCGTTACTTTGCGGAAGTTCATGATTAGCAAGAAAAGGTTAAAATTATTTGCTATGACTAGACAATACAGCATTGTAAAGTCGATATCTCCTGAGGATGCTCCGGTGTCGGAGCGAAACGTGCGTCGAGAGTAGTGTTAGAGTCTTGTGTGGTGGTGCATGTGAATGGTGGTGGTATTGCTTGCTTGGGAACTTGGCTTTCTTGCTTGGTTGGGAAGGTGAGCGGTGCTTAGCTTTTAATTACATGTTTGACCATACAGATTCTGCTGTTGGCGGATTATAGCAAAATAATTTTAACCTTTTCTTACAAAATTTTAAGTTTTTAAATTGTCTTTATATAATTATTATCTGTTCTTAAGTTGCTATTATTTAATTAATATTTGTAAAAAAGTAATATTAAAATTAGAGGTTTAAAAGCTTCATTAAAATACGTAATACTAACCGAATAAACACTATTTAATAAGTTTTCAGACCAGTATAGTCTTAACCGCAAAGCTAAATTTCACCTGAAACGTGTAGTACCGTAATAAAAAATAAACAATGATGTTTTCCACTGCAAAGTTTTTTTGAGTGTATTTACATAAACTGGGCGTGCGCGGCTCGTAAATGCACATTTTGTTTGGTACTGAATAAACAAGACATATTTTTCGGAACTGACCGATCGCCAAATGGATTGTGTAAACTGTAATCTATTACTAAATTCAAAACTATAAGTTTTATAAAAATGAACAGAACTTTTTTTAATATTCCATTTGGCTACTTTATTAAAACAAAATACGCCATAAATTAGAATATTGCTGTGACATTTGCTCACTTTAAAATGAAATTAAGTATATCTTATACTTAGTATAGATATAAGTATAGATAGAAAATCACTAAAAATTTTAGCCCTGACGTTTCACTTCTACTTACTGAACAAAAAAAGTTGTATGTTTAAATATTTTGAATGAATTCTCATTTTGCATAACTATAATATAAAATGACTCATAACCTTTGCTTAAATTATTCGAAGTTCAAGGATTGAACTTTTAATAATAATAATAACTTTTAATAATAAGCAGTTAGATAATGATAATAATAATATAAAAAATAATAATTAAATATTTACTTGTGGATAGAGACAGAAACAGGTAGAACAGAAGTTTTTACAAAATTGAAATTGGAACAAGATAAAAGTAAGATTGATAAAAGCTTAGTCAAAAAATGGGATTTGTCAAAGAACGTCGCGTAAGAGAACAGACCATTATCGTAAGGAGAACAATCGATAAAAGAGTGTACTTATATTTATTTTTTCAAAATTAAACGATACATAACTCACTGTAACGTAATATAATATTTGTTATATTTCTTAACATATATGTATGTAAAATATTTATTAAAATCAGTGGCTCAATTGACATTTTTAACTTTTCATTTCAGTATTCAAAAATAATGTTTTGTATCAACTTTTACAAATAGCAAATAAACACACATAACGCAGTTTTTCCTATGTAAACTGTTTCTAAAGCATATCGTGTTTACGTTAATGTAGATTTACAATTTACGAATATTGTATTTTAATAATGTGTTGTATAGTAATTGTGTTAACTAATTTTAAAACTGCTGGTAAACATTAAATAAATAAATAAATGATCTGTTGATAAATGTTATGTTATACCTATTAAACATAATATATTAAGTTTCTAATCTATTTTAATGAGGGGTACAATTTTTTTATTCACTTTTATAGGTATATATTCGATCAGCCTACTCAATAAAAAAATAAAATCGATATTCAATTTGGATATTAAAATTGATTGAAATATATTTAATAAATATTAATACCATTAAATGTTTCTAAAATTCAATAAATATTAAAAAGGAAATAAATTTATTTTATTTGATATTTTTATCCGAACGAGGAAATACACAAGTGTTATTAGTACGTAACAAAGAATAGAATTTCAGTGGAAAGAAATTGAAATATGTAATAGATTATTATACAAAGTCGTCTAAAACAATAATGATATCTGATTTGCCTTTGTTACACGAAAGTAATAGTAGAATCGGCTCCCTGATGCTTATAAATACTTTTGCAACTATAAATTATGTAGTTTTTTTTTATATATAATTTATAATTTTAAACATAGTCACTAAAAAATAGAATTTTAGGATCCTTAAAAAGAAAAACTTAGTAAAGAAAATATACGTCCATTTTAATTTACAAAAGCGGTATATGAGAATTTCATTTTAGATACTTCTTTCTGTATCTATTTTATATTTTGTGGCGTAATTACCGGTAATACGATAAATAAATGCCTACGGAAGAAGAAAATTTTGTTGTCATTTAGTAAGTAAAGTTGGGTTAAATTTGATTTTTGTCATTTTGTACACTTACAAAACTTTGTTGCAATTAAATTATGTAAACAGCTTTTAAATTTTCATAAATACATAATATATAATCAAGGGATTCGTTTTAATCTATTTCATTGAACAAAAACAATTATATTACAAAGTTGGTTTTTGTTTTGTAATTAAATTGTTAGTAGGCGAAAAATGTAATCGTAATAGGTAAGTTCGGGCCAACCATTTTACTCTCATTTTTTTAGTAGTTACACTGAAAAACCTAGCCTCAGTAATCTTAATTATACCGTGATCTCGTTACAGCCCAGTCCTAATTCATAATTAAATAGAAAATTTTCTTTGTTTCGCCATTTTATTTGCTATTTTTATAATATAGCGATAGCGTCATTTTTCAGTGTAAAATTTTAAATATTACCGTTTGCCACCCTCTCGGTTACTTCTATTTTACTCTGAATATTCATTTAAAATCCATCAGTGGAATAGCGAGTCGTTTTTGAAGAGTATTTTTTTTTCAGTTGCTCCTTTGTCGTCGGGAAACACCTCGCGCCCTGTTAAATTTGAATCAAAATGTGAAATATTTTGAGTGTTTTATTATATCCAGATGTTTTTCTACATTTTTTTTTTTTGTTTAAAAATTGTTGAATAGTTCTATTTATATGTTTTTCTTGCATAGTTATGTTTCCTTATGGGACTGAATAAATATACGAATTTTTGTCCGTAGATACACAATTTTTAATTTTTTGTTTGCTCTTTTCAACCTATAAAGACAAGAAAAGCGTGAAATGACTACTAAATGACCATGTCACCGCCGTTGAAAAATGTAAGATTAGCTACAAAATTACTTTTAATAATTTATTATTGTATTAAATGATTAGCTTTTAAACAACTTACATTAAACAACATTTTAACATTTACAAAAATCCCGTGGTCAACATCAACACAGGTATCCTGAGATTCATTAGATACTGGGTAACTAATTTAGCCTTTTCGATATTTAATAACTATTTAATATATCATTCAGCAAATATCGAAAAATGAGTGTGATAAAAAAATACTAATATACTTTCGTTCATGGACTGGGTCATTAATGTCCAAATAAAGTAATTAATTACGTTTCCTTATTTTTTTCTCATTTTCTTGACGGTAGCCTGTAAAAACGTAAAGAACCCTGTGGAGAGAAGATCAATCAGAGAATGCTGCTGAACGACTACTTAAGCATTTACGAGCTTGTCTAACGAAATTACGACTTTTCTCTTCTAACTTCACTGTTATTCTTATTTGCGTTTATATGAACTCCGCCTGAATATTTTAAATAAATAAATACGTGCAATAAAAGTATCTGAATCTGTTTGTAAGTGTATATCCCGTTATCAAACAACGCGAACATTGATGTGTTTAAACAAACACACTAATTCTTAGTCCTTTTATAATTATTTGTAGAGATTAGAATAACTGGATAGGCCTTTTTTTGTATGTTACGTCATACATAAAAAAAATCAAAAAATTAGAAGCAAATGGAATGAATGTAATATATAACTCACTTCAAAGGAAAGTAAACTATAATCAAAGAACGCATTGAGCTGAATACCCCGAGAAATATTTTTCGTTTATTAATTAGTATGAAGTATAAAAGAGTCTTTTGATTTCTTGTCGTTTTATTTATTTATAGAGGAGATTATTCATTGTCTATGAAGGTTGTATCAATACTATTCTTTTTATGTAAATTTTATTCTTTTTTGAGCTCTTTACCAAAAGGGTGTCAACGAAAGCCTAATACCACGACTCCGCTGTTCGTATGTCACAGGGAACCATAACGGATAGATAATTTCACAAAATATCTAACTCAATAGTAGGTACTTAACTCCCCATACAAGAAAAGTCGATTTTTTTTTAATATGTAGTGTTAAATATTATTATGGTCCATTTTATTATATACCGTCTATTTCGGTTATTTAGTATAAGTAAAATAAATTTAGTACAAATAAAATTTTTGAAAGAAAATGTAATATGAGAATGTAAGAAGAGAAATAATGACTATTGCACTATTAATACAAACAGAAATTTAAAAAACTTAAGGAAATTGTAATGTAGAATTTCATACGTAATATGAAACTGAACATTGTTAAAATACCATGAATCTTTGTATCGCTCCGACGTAAAAGTTACGATGAACATTTATTAACAATATTACTGCTAGTCTGCCAATTAAAAGTTTACCGGAGCAGACTTTGTGTTGGTAAATAATCTATTATTAGACCAAAATGTTATACAGTGATGGTAGATATAGTTTTTACTAAATTATTAAGTACTATTCATTTTCACAAGTGAGATATTGTTGTTATCTGAGGAGTTTGTTGTGAATGTCACTGAGTAATAATAATTTTAATACGCGATTAAGGGATTCACATTGTTTACTACTTCGCTCTCACTTAACACCGACGTGAAATGACGGCACTGTCGTCGTGTTTCGTTCGGTTTGTGAGAGATCCGGTGGGCCATCCCTTCCCTTCCCTCCACAGGTCCAGTGGAACATCCCTCCCCTGGCCGGCCGGCCACGCACCTGCTAATTCTCTGATGTAGCGAATGTCTATTGATGGCGCTTTAACTTACCACCAGGTGAACCGCCTGTCCATTTGCCCCCTCTAATATAAAAAAGTCAAATTATAACGAACCGAAATAAGTTAAGAATACTATAAATAAAAATAAATAATAATTAAAACAATATTAATGGTGACCATTATTGTATTTAGGCTATCAGCACCATTCCCCTCGAGTATTAATAAAATACAATAATAGGTGTCAAGCAATAAAAACATATATAATTTATAAGATCACTTTGAAAGAATTTCATTTATTAATTGCATAGATTGAAACCAACACACACAGTATTAATATGTTTAATATAAGTAATATTTCCTTAATAACTTTTCTCCTTAAACCTTACATATACCGCAGGATAATTAATATTAATTAATACTCTTATATCTCTATGTATCTCTATGTCGGTAACTCTACCGTAAGCTTACCTGTTATTGTATATTCTTAGTGTAATATTTGAAAACACCTTAATCTACTGTTAAGACTTCTGTTAAGCTTCTGATACACGTGTTGAATAAATATTACACTGTTTCTCTTTATGTCTATTATAGTCTGTTATATATTTACTAATAATCTGCAACGATATATTACTAAAATTCAGTGCGATTGATTTTTTGTCAATTACAAGTCTAAATCTTTATATTTAAACAAATATTTTAGAGCAATAGACGCTGTAATCTTCGAATAAAGACGGCGTCAAATTGAGTAATTATATTTCAATAAACACGACGGACGTAATCAGTAGGAAAATTGTCCGATTCCCGGAAATCTTAGCGAATAAATGTCATATGATATCTCTTTTTTCTATTCCGGCGACCAAGTCAAGATTTAATATTTATGGATGAAATGTGAGACGAAGCGGATGATTTAAAGTGTCTGATGTGGAAATCGTTCTTCGCGGATTTTCTGACCCAGCGATTGTAATGTCCTTCTTTACGTTTTACGTGCCAGTTGTTTTCCTTTACGAGAAGAGAAAATACAGAAATGTACCTTCGAGGTAGGGTGAACATGCTCCGCGATTTATTCCTCCCTTTGCAACTCAGTTTGGAAAATATATATTTTTTATTTGTTTACTTACGGAGATTTGCTTCTTTTGATGTCGATTGTACGGGATTCGTATTGTTAGAATACACAATGATGTCTGTTTATATTCTTTTACTTAGCGGTTTATTAGTAGATTATTTATTATTCACATTTATTTTTCTATATTTTCATATTGATAAAATTTTTCGTAAGCTCAAGATTTATAACTTAAAAGAGCAAATACTACAAAGTATTATTTATTACATTTTATTATAGCGAATCATTTTCATTTTTTACATAAAAAACATGTTTTTAAATGACATATTCAATCTCATCACACAATAGTTTTTTCTCTATAAATTTACACAGATTCAAAAGAAATAAGTGAACTGCGAACAAATCTTCTTATAGGGCCTACAAAGTCGTGATTCTTTTTGATAAACTTGTCAATGACCAACTAACAGGCGGCTCATTTGTAAGACATTTACGCTTCGCTGAAAAAAGGCGAACATAAAAGAATGTTTCTCGGGATCCTCTAATACTTCGAAAACTTTATCTCGCTTGAAATTTTTGTACGAATATTTACGACAATTTAAAGAAATTTTTTAAACCTTTATTATATACTTTCTTGATTTTATTTAGACGATTCAGTGTTTTTATTATTAATTTGCTTTTTTTTTATTTATTTAACTAGTTCCTTAGTATGAAATGGAAAATGAATCATTTACGATAACAGTATGAAATAAACGATAATATATAATAAAAAACATTTCGGTCAAAGGTATATTTATTTATCCTTATTGTATTATTTATTATGAATATTTATTAGATGTTTAGTCCATGTAATTAACACTCAAACATTAATTTATCTAAATAACAATGTGTATACTTAAGATTTTATTTAATTAATTAGGATAAGTCGGCATAGAGGTAACTATTTTCACTCCTATAGAAACTGAAGTGTCATACAAAGCTACAATGTATTGGGCCCTCGGTTCGGGCCCGCCGCCGTAATCAAAAGGCTCTCTGGGGAACAATAGCGCCCACATCGGGTCGGGACCGATAAGCCTCGACAATTATACTACATCGACTTTTCAATTATCCAGCCGACTCTTCCCGCGAACAATACTAGCTTTATTTATGTATATTAGAGTGGTCACTTTGTACGGCATTTAAACGTGTATTATTCTCCATTACGCATATAGAATGGAGCTTACTCCATCGCCTGAATAGAATACGAGTATTTCACATTGTTTACAAATAATCTCATCTGTGTTATCTTTACGTTGTCTCCTGGTGTCGGAGGTCGAATTTGAATACGTAAATCACAAAAAAATATAAATTAAAAATTGCTTTTTATAAGAGATAAAATATACATAGATAAAATATAAAATACAATCCAAATATAAAGAGATAAATTATTATATTATATAATTTATTGCATACCACATAGTAAAGTTTAATAATACATAAGACTTAATAATTAGGAATTATTAAGATATGCATGATAAAGCGGCCTTATCTCAAAGTACCAATCTCTTCCAGGCAACCTTACCGGACATTTGTAATAAAATTTAAGAATATAAAAATAAATATATATTTCCATATCTATTATTTTTCCACTTTGTCATATATTTTTATTCTTTCGAAGGTGAAACTGGAACAAAATGTCGGCAAGCCGTCGAGAGTTATCCACATACGGAACATACCAAACGAGACGACGGAAGCCGAGATCATACAGCTGGGTTTACCCTTCGGGCGGGTCACCAACGTCCTCGTCCTCAAAGGCAAAAATCAGGTAGATGCAAAATTATACCGAGCTTCAGTGCAGCCGCGGGCAATGTCGGTTCTGTTATGTAAATGTTCGCCTTAATAATATAAATACATTGCCTTGTTTCAATTTTTATCTAAACATTTTATTATTGTTCGATATTTGTTACTATATTTCTTTTAGAATTTTTTTTAAAATTGTGGTTAATTGTTTTATTAAATAAAAGAGCTTAATTTATATAATTTGATTATTACTTTACTTATTTAGTAGAATATGATTTTTAATGCTATGTTACTATTAAATAATTCTATTAGTGATTGAATATCCCAAATAAAAGGATAAACGATTTTATAATGATGACAAACGATTTTACGTAATCTGAAAAATTTAAAAATTATTATTCTATAATTCATTCATATGTTCTTATAAATTAGTCTAGAATTAAATCGAAGTTTAATAATACAAGATAAAAGACAAAATAATAAAGTTCATCTCACCGGCATCGAGTTCGATAATTCGTACCGTCGAGTTGATAAACAACAATAGGGACGCAACTGCAGTTAGTAGTTTCAAACTAACATCGCATAAAGTACAAATATAGTTCTTATTTCTTCTAACTAAGGCCATGGAGTCGGATTATCTAGTGCATAAATAATGAACAAATCGCTTAACTTCGACTCTATGTATACTTTACGGCCGAAGAAAGTTTTGACGACCATTTTGCTACGACTCGAGTAGTCGCTCTCGAGCTTTCGAGTAGGCCATTTAATTTGCAGAAATATCGTACATTTCTTTCAATATAATTTTATATTAAAATTAGTTCTTACATTTTAATTAAGAATATTGTGTATAGCAATGTAAAATGGTATTTAGTTTAATGTATTATGAGCAATACAAAAATAAAATTCCAAGAAAAAAAAGTATAACTTCCACCTTGTAAACTCGGTCATGTAACAACTAGTCTACAATAGACGTAGCTACACCGGAAGCACAACAAGTGGGCGGCGCGGTCTCGTCCGCAAATAGGCCGCTAACCATTGTGGTACCGGCCTCCACCTATTTGTTTCCTGTTTTATATTACCTATAGATCCACGGAAAAATGGATGACATTTAGTTCTCATTTGTCCCAATTAATTTTCGATAAACTAAATTAATTCCCAGTCTACATGTTTAAGTCCAAATATTATAACGGAAAAGATAATATTTTTTGTTAAAATAAAAGTGTTTATTTTATACTAGCTAACTAAAATAAGTGAAACAGTAACAACAAAAATGCTAATATACTGTGTCGCCATTATAAAGTTTTTGTATGTTTAAGCGGTGTATTTAATTTCATTTTCATTTAATTCTAGAATACTGTTGCTTAAATAATATAAAGAAAATAAAACATATTAATAATATAATATAAATAACTTATGTATTATATAGTAACATAGATGTAGTGTATATAAAATCTTCTAAGTCTAGAACATATAAATGTCGTAATAACGCAAAATTAAGAAGCACACGAAGAAAACAGTAAAGTTGCTCATCATTATCATTATTATTACATAGAATGAAGTCGCTATCCACATTGTTTTCTTCTATGTCTTCTTCTTATTCACGCAAAGGATTTTAATACGATTTCACTGTTATTTTGAGAATATTTTAGAGATGATTTTCATGTGAAATAAATTATAATCATGTTTTGATCTCAAGCCAAAATTGGTAAATTAATCGTCAAATATATTTATATCGATAATCGCTTACATGGCTTACGTTAACAAAACCTTAAGATATTGATAAATATAATCAGTTATAAAACATCTAGAAGAGATGATTATCAATCATTGGTCAGTGATTCTTAAAATATTTAATAAAAACACTTAGTAATTTGCAAAGCTATGTTCAGCACTTCAGCGTTAATAAATATACTAAAGCAAATAATCATGTCAGATACGTTGGACATTTAATTAATATTAAAAATGCCTTTTAAATGTTACAAAATTATTTGTTATTGAAAATTCAGTCAAATTGAGACATTTAATCAAAACACCGATACTAATCGTTCGAAGACGGGCGGGTCAATAGTTAAATATCGACCTCAATGCATCGATTTAGGTTATTACTCTATGACTATTACGTTCGTGACCAGATATTTGTGATTTATGTTTAATTTTATTTTCATGTATTTTAAATAATAATTTCGACCTCAAAATATATGCGAAAGAGGAAAAATTATAATGAATTAGCCTGGATGCCATCAAAATTCAACTTAGTGGAATTCAAGGGGTGGGCGACGTTGTAATAAATTTAAATTTGGATTACGAATATCACGATGCGTCAAGTGTAGGTATTTTTTACGTAGATACCTACTTAAAAATAAATAAATAGTGTATGTAATGTAGCCTGTAAACACATGCTGGGCATTGGCTTCATCTATGAAGGAAATGAGTTGGAGCATTATAAACATTTTAGATTTTCTTTTGGTATCTACATGTCAATTTACTCATGATATTTTATTTCACTGTAGAACAGTACAAGGTGAATTTTAAAGACAAATTTGACACTTGAAATATCACCTGTTCCAGCCCAGATTTTAACCTGCGACCGTCTGGTGTCGATTTACGTGTTCTAAAAACTTTGACACAGCTTACTTATTGCTAAATAAAATTAATATGTTATATGTAAACGACTATCTGGCGATTAACAATAAAATATTTTTTCTTGTCAAATAATGATTATATTAACTTCTGATTCTTTTCTCCATCCCGGTGAATCATTTTTTTTTTTTTTTTTAATATTGAAAATGTCTCGCGTCATCGAATTACAACACGAGACTTGGTGATGTAAAAATAAACCATGAATTTAATATTATCATACACGCAGTAAGTAATTTCAAAATATGGAGATGCTGCTTTATGAACTGGAATAGGCAGTTAAAGTCTCTGTTTTTATCACCACTTTTTGCGTCATCACAACGACGATGGCTCGTGCACCTTGGAATTTATGAGTTGGCACTGACAAATTAAAAATAAGTCAGTTTACAACCGGGAAATGAAATAATAAAAAGAGAAATCTTATTACGTGCACGCAATAGGACAGACGCTGCGACAATGTTATCCCATCTAATAAATAGCCTGTATGACATCAGCTCCGTATATATCGTGGCGTGAAGAAAAACAATCTTTCTTTCAGCAAAAGAAACAAACTGAATCCCTTTTTTAAGGAAGGTCGTGATTTAGCCTTTTCATTTAAAATTTTATTTATTTTGTATATATTCACTAATTGCTTAACACTTCATTTCAAAAGACTACGATTATTTAATATAATATAACTTTAAGTTAATATTGATTAATATGCCGTATAAAAATAATTAATTACTTCTAGTATAGTTACTAATCAACAATAAAGCACTCGATAGTTGAACAGGCTTTCGACCCTTTGATGGGTTCGAATCGAAAGATGAAAGTATCACAGCTGATGGTAACCGAAGCTCGGTGAGTCCAGTTACAAAGGCGCCATCTATCGAGAGGTAGGCAAACATTGATGTGAATGGGTGCGGACAATCGCTTCCACTCTCGGTGATTAAAACGAAGAGCCGTTGACACTATTTTACGATCGAGCGCGAATCACGTGGCGGCAATACTTTCCATTAATTTCTATATCACCACTTCCCTTAACGTTATTTTATCTGATTTATGAATCAGTTGAATTTTTGTACCGAAAAATTTAAAAGTCCGTTGTTTTTAAAAAGTTTAAATAGTATAACACAATGAACAGTTCAAAATTCTAATGATATGTTTTGGGAACAACTTATTTTATTTTCTATAGTAGTAATATTTGCTTACAGCAAACATAACTCACTTTTAACCATGTGTAGGTTTATGTTTTTTAATTAGCAGCAGACAAATTCTATTTAATTTGCGGGGTTAATACCGGTGTATTTTGCACGTTGGTCGGCCATGTTCAAATGCCAAAAGCAGAATTCTGCGGTCGTGAATGGAGCGCACATGAAATAGGAAGCGGGCATGTTAAATTTTCTCTCTAAAATGATCGTGAAAATCATAACGCATTTAGAAAGCGATGCAGTGCACATGTAGAGATCAGTTCCGTTGTTTGGTCACTGGGTTTATGTATGGTGAGTTCGTCAGAGCCGATTAATTGCAGACCAGGGTACGACAGACTCAAAACCCTGTTACCGAAACGTTATGCTAACATTGTTTTGAGATTTACCTATGAATTCGTCGAATTTTGGCAGACATTTATATATCCTACTATAACGAGTATATTGCGTTTATAATATCAATTACAATACAAAACTTAGGAAGCAGTATTCTTGTATGTACGTTTATAAAATCTGGGATTATTTCATAAATAATAGACAAAAAAAAAATATACATTACGAAGAAATTTTAAGACTACTAGTCTTAATTGTCTTAAAAAATAAACGAATTAATGATATATCTTTTGCATTTGGTCATAATCTTTCTAATAGTCACTATCCATTTTTTTTTAAATGAAATTTGTTATTGTTATTGTGAAATGTAGTGTGTGTTAATTTGAGTGTTAATGAGTGCTTGTAAGATTATATGCACTAATTTAATTTTGATTTATTTAATAAAGATTTTTTTTTAATATTTTTGACATACACACACGGTCATCTGTTCTTAAGGTAGGCAATTTAACGCTTGTGTTATTGGTAACAGCCGACTGATATACATTTTTGTTAACAAAGATAACCAATACGACTTAATAAAAAAATTACCAACAAATTCATTTACGTTTAATAGTCTATAATATATAATTTTAATTATTAAATTGCTTTTAAAAATTAATTTGTAGCCTACGTGCATGAAAATTTGAATTGTAGATATGTACATTTAAGCTATACCCGTTCCAGCAAACGTCCTAGTAAATTAGATGACACCTACCGTCACCTAGAGTAAAATATATGGGTACGACATACGCGGAGCGAGACCTCTCGACACGTCATCTTTCATTCTCATATATTTTGCTCGCGACTCCCGGTATTCGATTAGATTAGGTGATAGTTGTCGTAGACCCACTACACGTTAGGTACTCAATTTATGTTCCTTCTTTGTATGCAATCTAGTTATCATATAATATAATTTATTTTTTCATATATTTCATATAATAAAAAATGTAAGAGACAAAATGTACTGTAACGAAATATTATCATGATAATATTGTTTACTTTTTTGCAAAATTGAAAAAAAAATTAAAATAATTATATTAATAATTAATTTCTTAGGCATTCCTGGAGATGGCGGAGGAGATATCAGCGGTGGCGATGGTCGCTTACTTCGGCGGCTGTGTCGCGCAGCTGCGCGGGCGCGCCGTCTACGTCCAATTCTCCAACCACAAGGAACTGAAAACTGATCAGACACACAGTAATGCGGTGAGTCGAATATAATCGAAGTCGTACTGTATCTAATACTAATTGCATTTATTGTGATAAATGATTTTTAAATTATTTATTTATATTATTTGTCGTTATAGCGACCACAATTGTAAAATATCTATTTAAAAATTTCAAGCTTCTAATGGTGACCAATATATTTAGGACAAATATCATTATGACCGTTTCAAAGATACAGCTCTATGACAGATGGACAAGCCGACAACGGTCTTTCTTAGCAATAGGGTCCCGTGAAACCCAAAAGAAAAATATGTGGAATGAACTTTGTTAGCTCTACGTATAAAGAAAGACTAAAAATAATTTATCAAACACATTTTTGATAAACATATATGTACCTAATTTCAATTATGTATTTTGTTAGGTATGTATATGTATTCGTAAGGTTATAGATTATTCAATTAGCTCTATTACAACAACAAGCGGATTAACAGTGCGGTGTGCGATGGAGTATTAGAGCGGTCGTTACCAATGGGGAAAGCGTAGCCTCAGCCTGCGGCCTTCAGTCAAACTATTCATATAATCTTCGTGAGGGACTTTCGGGAACTAATATTAAATTTTAAAAAAATAATTAAATTTAGATAATATTCAATTAAATCGATAAACTTAAACGCTATGTCTTATCGAGGATTTTTTTAAACTTAAGTCCATACAATAGTGATAAAAATGGCTGTATCGCATGGAATATGCATATATGACGGATATATCTATGACGGATTTCATTAGTGAGGATGAATGGGTTTATTAATTTTTCTCGATGTGTAAAACCTTATCTGAGCTGCCATAGATTGTATAAAATTATAATACTCTCACTGAATATCAAATTACAAACTGCTCTATATAAACTGGGCTTTGTGACATTTACGGCTATATTTAATATTAAGAAATGTATCAATAGTTTATTCTACAGTTGTATTGTGAAGAATACATGTATACATTTGCTAAGAATGATACGTCTTTAGTTATAATATGTCGCACGTTAGTTATTGCGAAAAATCAATAATTACGATAACACAAAAGCCGATGTCTGAATTAATTAAAACGTTTAATTAAGTTCGTTTATCTTCGAGTCCTGACTAAAAACACTCCCTAACTCATTTGTTCTCTCATAACATTTGTCTAAAATACATCGAAAGGAAAGATTAATTTAGGGAACTTTGATTCGATTTCTAAATGTTAAATATAAAGATTTTAATATATAAGAATTGAAGAATTCTTAAATTGGGTCGTCTCAATCTAAATTAACAGTTTCAATTTTAATTTAAAGTATATTTATTAGCTTGATTAAATATTATGCCTAGAAAACTTTCAAAAAAACATTATATAAATATTAAAAGCCATAAATATTTAAATGTGATAAACTAAATTCGAATATAAAATGTCATTGGTGGTATAACATAATGTTTGAAAATAAGAATGATGCTTATAAAATTGGTCTACATTTTATTTACCCTTCGGATCCATAAGGAAATTGAAATCTAGTATATCGAAAAACCTCTTACTCAAACTGAAATGTGGAAGCAACGACTTATTTATACAAGTATGTTTTTATAAATTATGAACGAAACACAAGCCAAGGAACAAAATGATATATTTATATAATTATACCTATAGAACGAGAAACACTCACTGAACAGCAATAAGCAGCTTTTGTACCTCCAAAAGCAATTGCAATAATTGAAATTATTCTACATTATTGAAATGATATTTATTGAGTGTAATTAAATATATCGATATTGAGTTGCTTATCAATAATCTCACTTTTATAGTCTTACTCGGCAGTCTTCGCCAAAAATAGGGAAATTGCAATATTTATATTTTTCTTCTAATTTTAAATATTTCCATGTTTCCACAATAAACCACAAATATATTAAAAAAATAAAAAAAAATTGTAATTTATCAGAAAAATGCAGTTTTAAATTGACAGTTTAAATTTTCACGCGAAAACGAACCTATCCGATGACGTCATTCCTGTCTGTCACTGGTCGTACTTGCTCGTCGCTGGTTTTCATACTTTTGCATATTTTTTCGACTTTCGAGATATTTTTTTGTAAAAATTTAAAATGGACTATTCATAAACATCAGGTGATTGTAACACTAAACTAGCTAAAATAGCTGTAACACGATAACCTTCTTTACGTACCTGCTTTATGCTCCGGAGTAACTCGACTATTTACTGTACATAATTCTCCATCTCTTTTAATTTTGACACAGCCGATTGCGATATCGTCGTAAGATTCTCTTGTTGAGCTGAAATAACTGCTATGTGTAAAAGCTGCTGAATAAAATACAGAGTTTAACAACAATGATTTATACCAGGAATGTCAAAGATACGGCCCGGGGGCCGGATACGGCCCGCGTATCAATACGGCCCGCGATCGCTCCTCAAGCTCAAAATAATTACATACCCTCTTTTATAACTTTGATATGATTTTTAACAACCGTATATTGTATACTATATAAATAAATAAATAAAATGTTATAATAATTCACTACATTTTTTTAAATTTGAATCTGACCCGCCTACACATTCTAAATTTCATATATGGCTCTCTTATGTTTGACACCCCTCAGTTATACATATGTACCGTAGTAATTTAATCCATTTCATTTCTAGTCTTAAAAACTCTGCACTTTTGACAAAAAAGTTACAACCTTGTCAACACTAACTCTTGGTAAATTCCTGGAGTCTGCTTTGATAAACCGAAATTACATTTTTATTTAAAAAAAAAGCAATTAATATTCACATAAAATAATATTTACTTTTACAACCATAACCTCAAATAAGTTGTCATAACAGAAGTTACGTCACTGAAGGCTGATTGGTGTTTTGAAATAAGTTTTGCTTCAAGTCATTTTTAATTGTTAAAAATCAACATTATGTAAAATTAAAACATCACAGTGGCTCTTCTTTTAAATTTATTTAACATTATAATCATAAAATTTTCATAAATATTATATTTACATCTTCCCTACTCGTTTACATTTAAATGCACAATTCTTCCGAAATCGTTTGTTCAGCATAAAATCCATAACGCTTCGAGATACAAAAAAGAAAAATATATTAAATAAAAAATAGCATACATCTAAAATGTACGTTATCAAACTTAATATTAATTTACTAAAATAAGCTAATACGATCTATTGTTATGTTACCTTTTCTAGGTAATTGATAAAAATAATCGGTAAATATAAAGTTCCATGAAATATCACTGTCTGCAACATTCTTGAACTTGTGAAAAACAACATTTTTATTTCATTGCGTACAATATTTTATTGTTCTTCAATGTGGAAAACATATCTTAAAGTGTACTGCAATCAAACTAAGTTAGCTTATTGTTAAGTAATTGTAATAACAAAGTTGTTTACAATTCAATACATAATATATTTAGCTACGTTTAAACAAATTACATTACTGTGTAGGCAATTATTCGCGAATTATGATTATAAGCAGCTCGTTGTTTAATCATCATAGTATAATAGTTGTTTGATCGGATTGTCAACAATGCAAATAAGCGTCTGAGTAAACACAATGGTTAATTAATGTGATGATTAAACCGAAAATTGATACAACTACGTGTCTATTATCTGTTTGTTTTAATCTTTAGACACGAAATAGAGAAGTTAATCTTGAACAATTCTTGATATTATGTTAAATTTGCAAGTTTTCGTCAAAAATAATCAGTTATTATTGTCATTAGGTTAGATGAGTATTAGATTTAGTAAAATTATTAGTAAAAATAAAATAGCAAGAACTTTTAAAGTTGAGTAACGATGTTACAATCGTAAGGAATTATATTTATTTAGTAAAAATCTTACAGCAATATTTTGACATTTCTTTGTCAGTCCTATTTCCTCGAGTACTCAAAACGATGCTTCATAATGACGTGATTCGTGGCCTGTGGAGAATGTCTCCTTAACATTATCGAGGATTTATTTCTCGAGACAATTTCAAAAAAAGATCTATTATAATTATTATTTTTACTTTTGACGTTTTCGGTAACTGATTTCAACTGTTTATTCTCATAACATTTTTTATCTCATTATTTATGTATACCTAGAATTGGATCAAAGTAATGCGTCATTTATACGAGTATTATATTATTAATGTAAATGAATTAAACTCATAAATCATAATATTCCGTTCATTTTATTTTTTACAGAAATATATGTAAATTGATATCGAAGAACAGTTTACTGTCTTCAAATAAAGATACTTTCTTGATTACGGATGATACGAGTAGTCTAAATTAAAAAAAAAAGCTTCGTTGATTTTGCAAAGCTCGTGGAAAAAAATATGAAAAATGTATGGTTTGAATTGTTTGAATAAACTACTGGGCTGGGCGATTTATCTTAAAATTCTTCATTTTTTAACCTAAAAATTATAACAGAAATTAATATAAATACTCTATTTAGTTAACTCACATATTCCATAAACGTTACTATAAAGTTAAACTATATTTTATCCGGTTTTTACCGAGTACTGATGCATTTTAAAGATCGTATATTGAATGTAAGACTTTGATCAATCATGCGATGCA
This sequence comes from Euphydryas editha, assembly GCA_036937285.1. Taxonomy (NCBI): domain Eukaryota; kingdom Metazoa; phylum Arthropoda; class Insecta; order Lepidoptera; family Nymphalidae; genus Euphydryas; species Euphydryas editha. Next base: position 8,758,849 of record JAUPFZ010000007.1, read on the forward strand.
AAAGGTTTTTGTGGTAGCTGAATAGAAGTCTTCAATGGCGGATGGAGTTATTTTGTCGCGTCTACTTCGTCTCGACCGTCTGCCGCTGGTCGCGCTGAAAGATTGTACGTCCTGTGAATAAGACCTTTTAAATAACTCCGGAGTTTGCTACTGCACTTTCGACGACGTTATTGGAAAAATATCTTCAATAAATCTGGATTTCAATTATTCGTTCCGTACTTTATTATTCGAAGTATTTACGACACAAATTGAGCTAATTTAAGTTAATTTAGTAATTATATTATTAATACGTTACTAAATTTCAATAAAATTATTCACAGCTGCATTTGATGAAATTAAAATATCTCAATTAATAGAAAACAGTGTGTTGTCAATATCGATGGGAATGGGAACAAGGGGAGAAGAATAAAAGAAAGTCAACGCGAATTTGTAGCGTAGCCTTTGGCGTCGACAGCAGGCTTACTGTGACACGCTTAAAGCCTTATTTTTGTGTCTGGCCTACACGCTTGTCAGCTCGTCGTCGGGCACAAAGCCATGGAAAATATAGGATCAAAGAGTACCCGGCCTCTGCGATCATTATGTCCTTCAACAGCGCGCGTTTCATTTACTTTCCCCTTTTGTTGCATTTGTATCAGGTAACACTTTATATATATTTGATGAAAGAAATCTTAATGTTATAGTAAGATGAAACTTACATGAAGCTTTTATGAACAGCTTTCCCAAATAAAGATATTGCAATGGACCCTTTAAGAATCCTCTCTATTTTTATTCGCAAAAAATCCCTCGTTCTAAATGTTATGTTGTTTCAACATGGAGCCCGGAGGTCATCTTCAAGTTCCTATTTCCTAACAAAGTAACGGATTTCCCGACAATACAAAATAAGTTTATGGCGGTCCTTTTGTTTGCGGCGGTCAATGTTATCTCTTGGTTTAAGAGTCCAAGGACTGTCCAAGGTGTGCGAGAGATAACTCCTATTGCGCCCTATTGTTGTCCGAATTATGGAAGATAGCTGGGCATATTTATTTTTACGTGACCCTAATGTAGTTTATTCGATGTAATAATGTACACTGTTACATGACTTAAGTTTGTTCTATTATTGTAAAGAGAGATTTGTTAAGGCAATTCTTTTCCTGACACATAACACCCCCTCGAAGCTTTCGATTATGTACGTCATATTCCTTAAATATTATATTTTATTATATGATTGTTTTAGATCTGCTTATTATCCCATCCCATATTAAGGTTTTTTTTTAAATATTTGATATATTTCATGAAAGCTGGTTTATATGCAATTACCGTGTAGGTATCATAAACTTCATTCGTATACACTTTTGTCTGACACAGAAATTATCAAATAGTAAAAAAAATAATTAAAAAAATTCATTTACTGAAATTAATTATTGATATTATTTAGAATTGACTAAGTAAGTAAGTAGGTACTAACTTATTGTTCGTAGTCGGCGTCGGCACAAGCAGCGCTTCAGGCCGCACAAGCTATTTCAAACAGCGCGGGTGCGGCGCTCGTGGCCGGCGCGGGCGCGGCGTTACAACCGGCAAATGGTGGCACTGAAATACAGGTAACAACTCTATTAAATTAGTGAAAATTAATTAATTTTCATTCAATATGAAAATTAATTAACTTCTGTGTATTGTTTTTCTTATAGAAAATCTGTACTTAACATACCATTCGATTATATCTGCGTTGATTTTAAATATTTACGAGTGGGTGACGTTTTTTGATATTTCTTCTTTCCCATAAGTCGAAGTGTGAAGTTTTATAGCCCTACTTTCCACGCTCCGCAATAAACAGGCAATCTAACTCATAACCACTATTACCAAACGGGTTGGTTGTTACTTAAATGATATGGCGTTCAAACAAACTCTCTATCACTACATATTATAAAACAAAGTTCTCCGCCGCGTCTGTCTGTCTGTTCGCGATAAACTTAAAAACGACTGCACGAATTTTCATTTCACCAATAGATAGAGTCATTCATAAGGAAGGTTAAGGTACCTACATATAGATACACCGGGCGCAGCGAGGGCTGGTCGCTAGTCAGTATTAAATTAATATATTAGGCATTCTCATTCTTTAGCTAATGAAAAAAATAGGTACAGTTTTGGATTGTCAAAGAATTCTCGAAAATATATAAAACAATATTGAGACATATTTAATACACTAATACCATTCTTTTTAATGTAAATCAACAATCAAGTCTGTCTCATAACACATTCTATATTAATATTGTTTTGATAAAAATCACTCGACTAGAAACAAGATATTCTTACATTGAAAGCCGTATGAGTAATTCTGAAGGATTTAAGTTTAAAGTTGTGATGTCTCCTAATGTGTAATTACAATTACATATAAGCCATCACCGATTCCATTAAAAATAAGTTACGGCGTCAGTTCATTGCGTAAGTCCCCGAAATTTCATGAAACATGATACCGTAACGAACTTCAAATATGATTTAGTTTCTTAATAACATAATATATCATGATAATGGCTCGCTATACATTCGGAGTATTAAATCTCACATTAATGTCGCCTGAGGGTGACGTAAAGCAAAGAAGATTATCTATTTAGTGCTAAACCGAAGCAAAGCTGATTACCAGAGACCATCTTAAATATTACAAGCCCATAACGTAAATCAGATTTCGAATCCTGAGGGAATACCTGCGGCTAAGATATAGACTGATAGAGCTTACGAGGCGCAAGCACACAGTGTTTATAATACAAACTATTGCATAACGCCGATACTTTTAAATACCGTCACAAATAAGGCGATAATAATCACCCCATAAAGCTTGTCTACTCTCTACCGTCTTCGTGGACTTGTTAGAATAGAAAATTAGTGATGACTACGCTTTTAATACAATTAAATTGTGTTTATTGCAGTTTCTTATAGAAGTAGCTGAATAAAAATAAAACTAATGTTTTAAAAAACTTAACTTCATTCATCATAACGTAAATACAGAAACAATAGATAATAGTAGCACACGTTTATTGTTATTTATGTAGGAAAAAAGACCAAAATAGTTCATGCATACTTATACGTAATATCTTCTTTCAAATTGTTACTAAACCTTAATGCCTGTAATTTCCACTTAGTAAATAACGGCATATACTCGTAACTGTTAATACAAACGGTACCGTGTGTGCTGACTCGTCACTACTATGACCAGTTACTATTATTTAGAAAAACGTTATTGCTATCCATGAGACAGCGTTATAATAGGCACGAAATAATATTACAGCAGCTTCGACATTTTGGGGAATAGTTGGTATATTTAATAATCAATTATCTCGTAAACCGTCTCTAATCTGTTATGACATACGATATATATATATATATATATATATATATATATATATATATATATATATATATATATATATATATATATATATATATATTATGTATATAAAAATAATCAACCTTAATCTGAAAATAGACTTATTTCTTTTGCTACTAGTTGTATATTTTAATTATATATGTGATATAATTACGACATGTTTTATACCAATTTTTTTTTTGGTGTACAAAAAATAAATAATATGTGCTCGTGTGTTCCGCAGGGTGGTCCGAACACGGTGCTACGCGTCATCATAGAGCACATGCTGTATCCGATAGTTCTCGACGTGCTGTACTCAATCTTCCAGCGGTACGGAAAAGTGCTCAAAATCGTCACCTTCACGAAAAACAGTGAGTAAAAAATTATGGAACCTTACTCGGACTCTTAGATGTCATGTATTTATTACTGGAAAAGAATTTTAAGGATTATCTGCTTAAAAAAATGAAATAAACTTTTGATTTAATTTGATATGAAACGGCAAATTTAATGTGAGAAAGCATTGATTAAGTTAATTTAGATATTTATTAACTAATTAAAACAGGTCATTAAAATGTTTGTTCAACGGCTACAGAGTATAAATTTAAGTTTTAAACAATATAAATTATATTACGGAAAGGTAAAAAATATATCATAAAAGTTTTGTTTAAATTCACCAACGTGTTCCAAGTTTATTAATAGAGTATTCTATAAATTAATTAACTCTTAAAAATAATCTTTATTTTTAATTAAAAATGGAAGCGTAACGTAAGCTATTAGGAAGAAAAAATCATGATCGAAATTAAAAAGAAGATAAAATTTAGACAACGTGTTCTAGTGATAGATTTACCAAACATAACGGTCTGAAATCCAAGGGCACAATCCGTTTAAAATTTAAATCGTACCCTCATGCATATCCTAAATAAATCCGGCACACAGGAGGCAGGCAGGTAGGTACATATTTGATAAGCTTTGCCCACGGCTGTGGCGCGCTGTGTACTGCTCACTTTCAGCTAATTATAAACTTCGTAAATACATAATCGTACTGTTTTACTCGTTTTCGAACTAGAGAACTTCTTGCGAGCAGTTCGATAATCTTTAAATTTGTTCTACTTATTAAAAAAGCGAAATTTTGCACGTTACAAAAAAATATATAAACTGTTAAAATATAGTTGAATGGCTCATTGGCGCAGATGGCAGTGACACTGTTTTCATCTCCGGGGTCGTGGGTTCGATAACCGCCCGACTCTGATTATGATATTTATACTCATATTTATAAAAAAATATTACTAATATTTGTATTAGTCGGTTGCTACCTAAAACATATCCCTCCTTTAGGAACAGACGATCTTGTGTAATCTAGGATTCTGTACCTAAAGTAGGTTAACGGCATCCTATTACAAAAACTCCAGTGTCCATCCGTCCTTCAAAGAGCTATCCTATATCTTTGAAAAATAAAATTTAATAGGGAGACCCTTGAAATTTGAACAGAATATGTGTTACTATGACAGCTAATAAACAGTTATTGTAAAGTTAAAATTTACAGAAATCTTAAAAAATGATCAATGTAATGTGAATATACATTTAGAGTATTGTCGGATATCACAGAACCCTTTGTACGCGACTAGAGAGCGGCCTATCTTTAAAATTATTTAATTAACAAAAAGTTTCTAGTCATCTTCTATTTAACGCAGTTATATAAATCTTAAGGTTTTGTAATGTTTAAATATTGTTTATCAAAGTGTTACAGTACAAAATAATTGTCGTTATTGAAGTATACCATATGACTTACTTAACAATAATGGTATTGATCTAAAAGGCAGTCGCTTAATACACATAGCTTATTGTTAGATATTTAATTTAAAAATGTTTCTAACATAGATACCCTTTTAAAGAATTGTGTTCACGGCTAAATGGAATTGTTTCTTCGTTTGCTTCTTTATCAGACCCTTGTCAAGTAACTGAAATAAGATAATAATATTTTATGAAGCTTTGCGTTATTATTTATTCATTATATCGGTCTACTTTTTAAACGGCAAAAACCTCTGTCAAAGTCAATATTATATAGTTTATTTGAAATTTTTATCGCTGTTTTTTTTTTTTTTGTCTTCAACGGAATGCTCGTCGAGTACTTTATTTATAAAAATAACAATGTTTATAAAAATAAACAATAAATTATACCATACATTTGAGAACGATCATGCAACGAGTAATATTTATCTTGTGTAAATACGTAGTCATTTTAATTGCAGCGATATTATCCTGTTCCGAAACAGTCATAATTCGTCGGTATCGCGACATAGCCAGCTAATGCGGTGTTTCCAATTTCCGAACATCGTTCAACCCTGGCACCGCTACCGAACCGACTGTTTGCTTTTTTACCGCATTCGTCATTGTCCAATTGTAAAAGCTTTTGTCTTTGCCCGTTAACCGCTTAGTTCCCATTACACCATTTCGCTTCAAGTATTTAAAGTGCTGCTGCCATTAAAATAATTTACTTACATTAAACTTCATTATCTATCGACGTGTCTTTCCTAGTAAATTATTATTAAGTTTTAATTTCATTTCAAGATTGTATTGGGACTAATGATTAAAACTTTTTTTGCTTTTCATGATTATTATAGTATAGTAAAGAACTTTTCGAACTTCTATTATCCTTATCGAATGAAATGAATCAAGTGTTATATAAAACTTTATTACTAACTGCCATTGATCTTCTTTATGGTATTTTAAATTATTATATTTAAAACACCAAAATGACACAGATATCAATAAAACGAAGAATTAGATTAAATTCACCGAAATTTACTTTTAATATTAGTAATTTATTTCAAAGAATATAAGTAATATTGTAAGATAGCATTGAAACGAACGGAGAAATCCTGAACATGCAATTTTACACTGTACGATAAACAAATATACCAATTTCACTATATAAACCCGAGTACATACCAACTGTAGTAGATCGTAGATCCGAAACGAATAAATCCCTACTTCAATTATCCTGTCTCGTGGGAAGCGAATACAACACATATTTCGTATACATTTCACTTTCAATGCCACTTTCCCGACTAAAGTTAAGTAACTTATAATGCTGTGGTGAGTATTATTTAATAGAATAATACATTTCTCTATATTTTCGTCTGAAACGTTTTTTATATTACTAATGCTAAAGTCGCTTTCCATTCCCTGGCCCTGTTCTCATATTTTCATCTGAAAGGCTTATTTCTAATTATTCTTAAAAGGAACGGAAAAAGAAATTTATTTTACATAATTATGTATTTAATTTTTCAATCTTCTAAAAACCATATTATGCAATATTTATTCAATATTTCACTCGTATTTGTTTTCGTATTCAGCGCGACCACCGAAAATGCTTTATAACTTTAACCACTTAGGAGTTGTCATCAATTTAGCATTCGTGTTGTTTCTCCTTGTTTCTTCTTATTTCGTAAGTTTTACCAGTTAATCTAATGAATATTCCCTAAGTTTTTATCATATTAGTACTAACAAACGAAATTAAGTTCAAATTTGTTGCCGGTTGCAACAAAGTTAAATATTTCATCGTGATATTTCTTACCGGTTTTGCGAGTATTTGAAATTAATATTAACATTATAACATACCTGGAATATGTTCGCTTGTCTACGAGATCACGGTTTATAATATTGTTAAACCAAAACACGGCTGAATAACGAAGCAACATGTTTCGTCTTGTAACAAGCTCGAGAACGCTAAATATCAGACGAATGAAATCCTTAATTACGAGAATCTTACAATATAGACATGACATCTACCGCAAACAGGGGACGCATAATAATTGTAGCGGGCTGCTACACCTTAATAAAGCCAATCGAGTGAGGGCAAGCGAGCAGGGAGCGGGGTGGGATTACCGCGATCTTCATTGAGATTTGTTCCTGGATTAGTAACGTGTGATGATGGTAACCCGCATTTGTTCTTACATGTAGCGTTGACCGCAAGACGTGACAATAATGAACATGATAAAAGAATATAAGAAAAAATCCCATTTATTACGCATTTGCGTAATAAATTAGATTTTTATAATAATATTGTATTAGAAAATGTTATGAAATGAAGTTTTGTAAAAATATGAAAATTATAATTTTATAAAAATATAAGGATCCTATTTTTATAAACGGTAAACGTATGAAAATACTTCAGAACTATTTTTTCATTAGGTAAAAATAAGAGTCTTAAAATAAAATGATTGTAGATTACTATAAAGGGTTTGCTTCAAAGTCACAGTTCGCAAATTCTTATTTTATTCTCTGTAAGAGCCTCAGCGTCGCCGGATGAAAGGACGCCTAAATTGCGAGCCAAAATGCATTCAAGTTTGACATAGCACGGGAGTAAAAGCGGTGAGATTTAAGATATCATATTATATTGTAATCGGTCGGTGGACAGAGACGAGACCTCGCTTAAATTTACATAGCGAAGACCACGAAAGCAACCTCTTTCCCTTCCGGTGAAATGCATTGTAAGTTGTTCTATGTATAAAAAATCTACTTTGGATTTCTTCTAAATGTGAAAAATTTAAACCAAAAAAAAAAAAAAAAAAAAAACAGAAAATAGAAAAAGTCGATCTACATTAAGTTTTGTTTACTTTAGAGCAATCCTTTTATTATTTATTTATACGTTTCTTAGATTTTTTTCACAGTATTTACACTTCATCAATTAAATCAAAATCACTTTTTATGCTGCCTATAATAAGAAAAAACGCAATTATTCTTATAAAAAACAAATGTTAGCAGATTGTTTAGGACTACAAAGTACTTAATATTCTGCTACTACAGGTTTATGTTGTTAATGCAACAAACTAATTAAAAACATCACTTTTATTTCAATTTAATCAGATTAAAATAATTGCCTATCCTACTTGAATTTTTAATGATAGACATCCCGTAGGAATTGATTGGAATCATTTAAATTCTTGTACACAATCGGAGCGAGCATCGTTATTGAATTAGCCCTCGAATATTTCATCTCGAATAAATAAATTTCAATAAAGGGTAACCGGGCAAAGATGCTTTAAAAACTTCCGGCCCGGCTATTGCTAACAATGACGAATTTTTGCCGCACGAATTTAATACTACCGACTTCAATTTTTATTTACTTCATGATATTATTATTTGTTTTAATATTTTATGCATTTTTATGTATAACATGATTCTTAAATATAAAAATACACGGCTTACGGATTACAATACGGCTATATTGTAAATAATTTCCGTAACAAAATAATCTTAACCTATTTAACTGTGAATTTTATTAACCTATGGCTAGACTAAAATTTGAAGTCGACGTTTTATAAAATATTTTAAACACCGTGAATTCTCGGTCTTTGTTCATTTTGCTGTCAGTTTTTAACCTAAAAAAAGAAAAAGGTTTATGACGGTATTCACAATAAAATACATAAAATATTCTATTCTTTTTAATTAATCTTAATTTGAATATTATATTTTGAAATAAAGTATAAAAATTGAAACAAGTACTACCACAAGATACGAGGGGCATTTCAAAAGTTCGTACCCTAACCATGAAAATAAAAAGATGGGATAGGATAGGATATTCTCCCCAAGTTCTATACATTTCTTCTATCGGCAAACCAGGGCTTCTATACCAGCTTTAAAAATCTCTTCGTCTATACCTTCAAAATATGCGTCGACAGCAGCCTTAACCTCCTCATTTTTAGAAAATGTTTGACATCCTAAATGGTTTTTGAGGATTGGGAATAAATGAAAGTCACATGAAACGAGATCAAGAGAATACGGATAATGGGGTAACAATTCCAAGCCGCACTAATAGATTTCTGCCATAGTCTCGACTGACGTGTGAACTCGCTCATTATCCTGGTGAAACAAAACTTTTCTTATTAAAATTCAAGACTTTTTTTAAATTAAAAGCGTCGCAGGAGGTTACAATAATAGGCTTAGTTTATTGTTTGACCCTTTTCTAAGTAGTCTACCATGATTTTACTCTTCGCATCCTAAAAAAACTGACGCCATCACATTATCGGCCAACAATACCACTTTCCCTTTTTTTTTCTAGTCTTTTTCATTGTTTAGATTGATTTTTTATCTCTGGAGTATGATAGTGCACCCAGGTTACATTCAATCTCCGGTCAGATAAAATCAAATCACAATTTTTTAAAATGTTTTCGTCGGTGATAGACATCGATGGCCGACTGCTACGAGGGTCATCTTCGACACATTCTCGACCACGCTTTAACTCTGGTAACCAATTTTTTAAAGTAGCATAAGGAGGTCCAGATTTCCCTAAAGTTGCTAACACGTCTTCATAAATTCTGTACTAGGCTACGAACTTTTCAAACGACCCTCGTAGTTACAAGGATTCTTTAGTTCGTATTTTATACCCAAGCGGTTTTAAACAAAGAAGAAATTTTTTTATTTTTATTTTTGTATATGTAGCTAAATAGCATGTGTAAGAAGGTAAGCCTTAAAGAGCATTTAACTTTTGCCCACACCGCAAAGGAAAAGGCCAATCTTCTAGGCTCTCTTTTTGCCTCGAACTCGTCGATGGATGACCGGGGAAAAATACCTTAAATAATTTGCTGACAGAGCTCCGTGCGTAAAGCCCTCCCTTCGTTGGATATCTATAAATCTAGTTTGCCTGATGGCATCCCTCCGTTAGTGTTACGAACTTGTGCTCCTGAGTTGGCACCCGCCCTTACTCTACTTTTCCGGCATTCTTACTCATCAGGCGTCGTCCCACGCTCGTGGAAGACAGCTTTATTGCACCCGATCCCAAAGAAAGGGGACCGCTCAGACCCGTCCAATTAGAGAGAACGACCAATAGCTATTACTGCTTTGCTCTCTAAGATTATGGAATCCATAATCAACTGTCAGCTCCGGCGGTATTTGGATTAGCACCAGCTGATTAGCGATCGTCAATGTGGCTTTGAACGGAATCGCTCGACTGATGATCTTCTAATATTCTTAACTCAGCGATGGGTAGAGGCAGTTGAGAGCGAGGGGAATGCGCTGGCGGTTAGTTTGGACATAGCGAAGGCCTTTGATCGGGTATGGCATAAAGCACTTCTAACAAAGCTACCATCCTATGGGTTTCCCGAGAAACTTTGTAAATGGATCACCAGTTTTTTTCCAGACAGGAACATCAAGGTAGTTGTCGACGGTGCATGCTCGGACCTCAAGTCTGTTAATGCTAGTGTTCCCCAAGGCTGTGTACTATTTTCTACCTTGTTTCTTCTGCATATCAATGACATGTTGCAAACTAGTGGCATTCATTGTAATGCGGAGGACAGCACCGGAGATGCCTTATACACAGACTGTTCTAATATTTCTCGGGAACAAGTCGATGAGTGTTGGGAACGACTTGTGTCTGAAATCTCTTTTAGCTAAAGTCTCGCAACGGGGACGACTTCATTCCAAGCCAAATTCCAAAGTCCACCCATATCACCTAGATGTCCGAAAATCTACAACAACTTGGTTTTTACGACGACTACTATACGAAACCAGCTCCCATCAACGGTATTTCCGAACCGATACGACTTAGGGACCTTCATGATAAGAGCATACTTATAATTGAAGGGCCGGCAACGCGCCTGCTAAGACTCTGATGTAGCGGGTGTCTGTGGATGTCGCTTTTTGACTTACCACCAGGCGAACCAAATGTCCGTTTTCCCTCTCTTGCATAAAAAAAATGGTTGTCTGTAAAGTCGGTTTACGGACGATAATTTTTACGTGATAACGTCATAAGAAAACATAGATGTAGAATTGATGTACTCGAACGCGGTCCGATGGAGTGTAAGAGAGATGCGTCATAAGTCGAACTGATCGTGCCTCTCTATCGCTTGTTCTGCGCTCTCGCTCGCTCACGACACGTGACAAAATGGCGTCATTTTTGAAAAAAATACCCGATAGCTTTCATCAATTTACTAGACGTTATCACGTCAAAATAACTTTGTATACAGTCCGTTACTTTTGATTTTCTTCGACATTCTGATGCGTTCGAGTGTCTCTACACTCGGTATTTTATGATACTGCGAAATTGTAAGGAAAAAAAGTATTATTGTTTAAAAAGTATTTTACTTACCGAAATTATTTTTATCTTGTATAAACATTGTTATAACATTTTATGTATCGCATTTTCCTTTTATAAATAAACTTTATAAATATATTTCGGGAAAATATGTTTCATACGAGTATTTATTAAATACGATACATTATTGTGTGTACATATTTTTATATTATTTTATAATATATTATTTGTTTAAATTATTATGCTTTACTTCAGCTATTTAAAGATGTATTTTTACTATCAACAATAATTTTTGCTATCATATACAAAAGATGAACTATGTTAAATTTATGCAATACTACACTAAAATAACTTTGTTGTTTCTAAGAGATAGTTTAATAAATAATATATACCCGCAGTGCTCAAAACATTCAAAAACTTTTTCGAATCGAGTGAGTAAAACGTATCAATTTATGCTTTTCGAGTTCACGATAAAGGTAAAATTACATAAAACTTACCTCGCATATTTGCTAGAGTGTTGTAGATGATAAAATAGCTGTGGTGCACCTGAGACCTAAACTCGACGAACACTTGAAGAGTGGGATTTCATAGCGCTACGTTCAGCGGCAATTTCACCTCGTTGAGTGAGCACGGTATTACCTGTCAAAGATTCTACACTCGATGAAGAAGTGTTTCATTACATTAGCCTCTCGTTAGACTTATTACAAAATAACTTGACGTATAGTTTGTCACGTGTCAAGCGTATCAACTCGCTTGTCATGTGAATCATACGAGAGTAATTAAATGGGTATTGGATTATTTTATAACAATTAAATGAAAATTTTAATAATATTCAAGTTGCGAGTGAATTCGTTACTTCTAGGTAAGCGTGCTCCATCCTAGACCGCATTTTTACTTAACATCAGGTAAAATAGTAGTCAAACGGTAATTGATAATAATAATTTGATATAAACATATATGTTTGCTCTATAGATTATATGCTTTTTCACATTAATCTATTTACACCACTTTTGATATACCACGTTGTTGTTGTTGACGACAAATATAAGTAAACGTTCAAGAAAAAATATCTAATATAATATATAGATATCGCTGTAACTGTAAGCATATTATGAATGTTTTCAACATTAAAACATTTCTTTTCCAGATTCATTTCAAGCTCTAATCCAGTACCCAGACACCGGGTCAGCGCAAATGGCAAAAACGGTGAGTTGTGAATACTTCTACGTTTTTATTTAACTGTTTGTAAAGTAAAGCTATAAAACAAAGTTCTTATTGCCGCACGTTTCATTCGTTTTAATGACTCGCTTTCGAACTATCTGGGAATGAAGTGACTAAGTCTTATCTACTCCGACTGCTCACCCGCGACGAGGCTAAGACTTTCATATCGATAGTTGTTCTTAGTTTTGTCGTGGACTTACGTCCATAACTATTTCTAATTACATTATCTGTTGCATACTTTTAAAAAAAAATTTGATGTTTGCGTTCGACTCACCTTATACATGCGTATAAAAAATTTATCATTAACTTAAATGTAGTAATTACCGAGGTTAAAATAATACGATATCAACTTATATTCGGCAGCTGTGAGTCGCGACAATAGTCCGCGCCCCAGTCGCCGAGTGGGACATCATTTTTCTCGGCTCAACTTTTCCCATTCGCTATTCATTTGCGTTAGAAGTTGAGCGTACTGCCGCCTACTGCAGCGACTATTTTAACTTTATTTCTGATGCAGCGTTCAGGGCAAATTAAATTTCGTTTTGCGGCTTTCGCAAACTTGCTTTGCTAGGCATAATAATTATTGAGCTTTGTTTTTCCGTTTCCAGACTGTTATTAATCGGTACATTCGATACCTTCGTTTTTTGTCCCTTTTCATTGAGTCGTTAAAAGTTTTGTTTCGTGCTTCCTTTTTATATGAAATGAAAATATATTGAGGAAAAAAAAAACAAACACATACACATGATAAATGTTATCGATTGGCAAACTTGTTACCAATTAAAGCAAAAAATGCATGACGTTTTCTTCAGTTTATTAATCAGTATAAGTTATAAGCTGATAGCGTTTAAATATTGTAATAAAGAAAGAAAAAATAACCTTTGACATCATTCATTATATACGGCTTACAACTTGCCTAACAAATTAATACTCCCAAGCGAGGATGCCATAGTAAAATTGAGATATCACGGCCGAAGCGGAGTGGTGAAAACTTAGTAATGCAAAGACCCACTCTTACTCGACGGTTATGATTAAAATTGTAGGTAACGTAACTACTCCATATAGAGTATTGCAACTAATTCAACGAATATTATTTTTGATCCGGAAATTTCTCATAGCCCCATATCATTTACAAGTTCATAAAATTATTTGCATCCCAATTTACGTTATATATATATATATATATATATATATATATATATATATATATATATATATATATAATATGTATATAAAAAAAACTTTGTAAACTATGTGTATATAATTTATTATTAATAAATCAGAAGATATTTTTGACTTTTTGTTTAATTAAAACATATCGCGCCTAAAAACGCGTATTTTTGAGTCCGAGATAGTACAATGGATAGAATATCTGAATCTTTACTAAAAGGTGTCGGATTTAAATTTGAACCGGCACCATCGAATTCTCTAATATTAAATTTGTTTAAAAATATGAGCTTGATGCTTTGTGATCGGACTGGACGCGGATTTTTCTTAAAATGAAATTGAAACGTCCCGCAAGGTAAGTGGCAGCAGGAGTAAGAGGTACAAAGTGAAGTGAAGCCGGATAGTGCTCCAACCACAAAGGGCACAGTCGGATGTTGGAGCACTGAAATCCCCCGATCCCCGACTCTATGATCCTTGACATAAATCTCTAACCTCGCCATCAAATCTTTTCAGAGGGCGGCTTATGCGCGCAGACATGAAATGTAAGCTTTTAATGTGCTCAATTCTTGTACCTGTATGCGGTAACGCATTTTACGAGTATCCATGTCCGCGATGCACGAGATTATAGAAAATTAATTTATTATTACATTCAATTTACTTGGATTTAAAGCGTATTGCTTAGGGTAGGCCTTAGGCCTACCCTACGAGCATAGGGAATAGCTTCGTTCAACGATCATCCCATTTAATTAATTGCTGTGGAATTATAACCAGTAATCCACATTATACTGGCGTAATATGAATTTCTAGCGAAAATTATTAAATATATGTACTACTACATTAGTAAACACTGAGCTCTACTAATTCAAATCAAAGTACTTCATCAATACACCGTGATTGATAACAATGTGATTCATTCGACTCACAGAACCTCCCCCTGTTCTACCTCATCCATAATCGCGACAATAACCTTCGTTGACGATCACTCATTTTAACATCACTCTCCAAATATCTATCTTTATTATATACTATTATATTAGTAGTAAAATTAAGACATTCATATACATAAGACATACAAAATATCATGTGTATATTGACAGAATGAAAAGAAATAATAAAATTATAATAATTAGTTTATGAGTATTTAATAGTTTCACTTATTTTAATACTATATTTTGTATAAAATATAAAGCCTCAATATATAATTGTAAACTTTTACATCTACTAAGAATAAATATTTGTATGTTAAAGGCGTAGGTTTTGTTTACATTTTAAAATTGCACTTTACAACGCGACCGCGACTAAGCGGAGCTTTTCTGTCAACACAAGAGACATATTCAAACGACGTATCTATCGAAAACGTGATACCTGCGCTGTTTTGTTTCTTTGACAAATGTCCATTTTAAATTTTTCGAAATATACAAAGCTGTTTTCTTAGCTTTAAAATGAGGATTTATCATAGCACACTAGTTTTATTTAATCTGTCCAAACGTAAATTTATATTTTAATGAATATTTTGCATGTATAATTTTACTTTTCTTTTGCCACGTGTACATTTTGATTAAAAATATTGGTTATTATAAACATGTTATTATAAAATTCTCAGCTTATAAAATATGTACATTTTTTTTGATTACTTTTACAAATAAAAAAATATCAAATATCAGATGTACAAACGAGACAAGATCTGTAAAGCTCTTGATGTTAAAATACTTGCAATATTCTCGCTTTTATGAATGCAGAATGTTCATTCACCCTTAGTAATCAGTTCAAAGTTAGTTCTAAATAAAAATAAATTTAATAAATTTATTACATTACTTTTTATTAAATTATATATATATATATATATATATATATATATATATATATATATATATATATATATATATATATATATATATATATATATATATATATATATATATAATTCTAAAATATTAAGAATAAAGTTCATGAAATTTAGCACAACCGTCTGTCATCGCATAGACTATGTATTTATCTTAATTCATAGGACCAATTATCCGGTCTTGCTTAAAATTGCAAGTCCGGTACCTAGCTGTTTATATTCCGTCCGGTTTTGTCAACAAAGATCAGAGTGCACTCTGCGCCACCTCGGTTCGTGTCAAACAATATTTTATTAGTGACCCGGACTTTACACTTTACACGCCGTAATTACAAACCAATTGTTGATCTTTCGAAACCGTTGCGTTACTTACGCCCCCCCCCCCCCCCCCATCGGTGGCTACACCTTTCCAATAAATTAATTTTCGTCTAGGTAGTAAGTAACGTTTACAATATAGAGGGTAAAACAATACTATTATGTTGTGAACAATAGTAGTGATCATAGACAAGGCCAATTCAAGCTTTCGGTAACAAAAGTCGACGAATTCATTATTCATGATGTCACAATATGAAACAACATCTGCGTACTAATCACTAATATTGGGTTTCGTTAGGGGAGAACATTAAGGAGCGGTTTTTGAGCAATTATGGCGTCGATCGTTGTCTATTTATCACTAACAATTAGGGGTTACCCTTGAGTATTCATTACATTTTCTAATGGAACGAAAACAATTTGATCTAAACACTGAGAATACCGTCTTAGTTGTCAAATTATAATGTAACAATGTGGCAGCTTTTAATATCACGTATAAAAATATATATTGTAAGAAGCCTTGTGTAGTCGACGTCCATCGTCGCGTTACAAGTCTTCATGTCTTTTCCTTCTGACTTTTGATTACACTTCTCACTGACGCCCTTTATTGATACACAACATAACGAATCTTACAATTAGTAACATGGTCGTAGTATAAAAAACAAATGGTTGACACTTACGAAACCTTGTTAAAATAGATTTATTAATAACCGAAAAACATATAAAAAATGACTTTAAAAAATTACTCATCTATATTTATTAAATACTCTAGTTTAATACTTCTATAAAAAGTTGACGATCTTTGAACAGGTGAATGGATTCTCTGCATACAAGAACCGCATAGATTATACTAAGCTTCAAATGAAAAATACGTCGAAAATAGACTCCATTTGGTTGCTGCGGTTCATATTTTTAACATTCCTGTGTTTACATTGGACTTAAAATACATAGATACAACCATACTCTTTAGAATTTGCTAATATAATAAATGCAAAAATTGGTAGGGATGGACAAATTATTACTCTTCCATGCAAAAACAACTAAAGCGGTTGCCATTTGCGATTAAACTTGGTATGTAAAGAGATTAAGATTACGACCTAGGATACTTTTTGTTCCAAAATTCAAGCAGGACCTGAAATTTACGCAGAAGACCACGAGGCACGTCTTTTGTCAAATAAAATTTTTATAAGATCACGACGCAATTAAAATAAAAAGAGCAACGTTTATCACTGAATTATCTCGTTAATGGTTAAATAATTTATTTAATTGTTAAAAGCACTTAGTTGTATTTGTTTTCGGAGATCCAAGACCGACCGTCGATAAGTGGTCTTTATCTGTGACTAATCGAGCGAACAGTGCTTTCTCGCCTAATACAATTAATTAAGAGTACACCGCGTTCGTGAGTTTTTTCCTCACGATATCTTCTACTTTGAGTCAGATATTCTAAACATGAGTGTGGTTCATTTAAAACAATTTACTTTAAATTGTTAGGTAAATTTAATAAAAGAGGGAATAAAAGAAAAAAAAATACCAATACAGTCAAGTTATTTGAATGACAGAGTTCACTTTTCTTATTTCTAATAAAAGTAATAAAAATTATATTTTTGTATCAAACAAATTTATTTAAAATAAAATGCATTTCGTCATCGAAGTAATCCTTGCACCGGCAACAGAAGCAATCTGAGCGATGTCCGCTTTTATAAATATTAATCGTTGCAAGCCGGGACCCCAACAAAAACGTTTATCTGGTCTCCGTGGAAAAACTGCCAGAATTAGCAACAGGGGGTGGATTAAGGCGGACCGCACTTAATCCTTCTCTAAGAAGGCTTTGCTTAAACGAGTTCTAACGAGCTAAAGATAAAACAATTACCGGAGACGTGATTAAGAGATACGGAGGACACTTGTTACGTCTTACGATGATTTCGTCTCGCTGCTATGACGGCCTCTTTGCTGTTTAAATTAATCTTATTTACGTCCTTGCAAAAGAAGTAAAGGTAAGTCAACTCGGTTAATTTCCTCGCAGGATATTTAAATTCCACAGTAAATTATGGAAAAAAATTTTCTTTTGTATTTACGGCGAAATTTTAAAACATGTAGAAAATGTATTTAACAAAGTTACAATATTTCTTTCCTCATCATATTTTATAATTAAGTATAACATAATAACATTAATTTTTAATCAAACTGTATATATGAAATATGTTAATGTGACATAATGAATCAAAGAATATTAATTGCTCATTCTCCCACCTATGGCATTAATTTATTCATAGCTTATATTAACGCAAAGAGGTTAAATCTGCAAGGAAAAATGTTACACAAGATGATTTCTTTCTACTCTGAATTTACAGTTAAAAGTATATAATATTGTTGTTATAAAAGTTTTTTTTTTTTTATCAAACACATTTAAAAAAATATATTTAATCAATAATCAAAAAATCTTACAAAAAATAGTATGCGTAAGCAATAGCTATTTCATCAATGATGTATTCAAAACAATTTCGTTTGAACGCCCGCCTATTATTCAATCTTCAAGGAAACCAAATTCTGGTGACGTTTGCAAAACTAATTACGTATCGAACCGATCTTCTTCGCGCTTTCTTACGTGCTTTTCGTATTTCCATATAAGTTGAGCTATAAACGAACCAATCTATTCACGTCTACACATCAGGGGTTCGCATTTGCATATAGAGCAGAAATTTATTAAATCTACAGCCAATATTCCAGCTTTCCGACATTGAACTCTTACTCATTCATTGCGTCTCTGAAATTTTTATTGGATTGTAAAAAGGTATTCAAATTTAACTCCATTTATAGGAAATACGAGCGTGGTTTAATCAACGATTTAAGAGTTTTTTTTTTTTTTTTTGTAACGATCGATTGTATTTTTTATTATCCTAATATATTGGTGCTTTATTTAAGGCGGTAAAATTAAAGGTAAGGAAGTAGAGAACAATAGAATAATTCTTCTTCACCTTAATGCGACTACGAACTCATATATGTTGCACATACCCTTGACATCTAAAAAATATATATTATGTAATATTTATAAAGTACCAAAATATACACATTTCGTAAACTGTTTGATAATTTATTTTCATTTACTAATGTAATTCTAAAATTAAGTTCTCTGTAAAAGAAAACAGTGACGTTAATTGATTGAATTAATAATATTGTAGCGAAGACGAGGCCGCTGGCGTCGCCGAGTTGACAGTACTAACGAAACTGTTTCGCAGGAAACGCCTCTGGCACAATTGCTAAAACGTTTGAATTAACGGAAACGATTGTAAGGTGCCTCTAAAGAAATTGCAAGAGAGATACAGTTAAAAATTAAAGTCTATTTGCGGCAAACAAAGTGCTCAGGAGTAATCCCTGTAGCAACATTTATCTTTTCTAAATTAGATAGTAGAAGGTCCCATGTGGCCCGGTTACCTACGTGTAAGAAGCAAATTGATATAATGATGTTGAATAAGAGATACTGCTATTTCTTTTTGAGAGAAATTTCTTTTTTACTATAAAATTATCATGTGCATACACTTTGTGCCGGCGAAAGGCAAGCATAATAGAACACCCACAGGAACGGGTTGAGTGCTGTTGCATTTTAATTAATTCTCTTTTCTATCGCGATGGGGTGTTATCAAGCTCCCGCAGGCGCGGTAGACAAACAAATAGGTAGCATCGTAGGAAGTAAAGATTTTAATACTTCGATATTTTTTCCATCGCGATTTATGGATTTTATAAATATTGATCTTAAATGTTTTCACGCCGAAGCCAAACGGCGTGAGTTCACTTTTTTTAGCTTTTACGTACCGTAAAGTTTTGGAGTATTTTTTATGTACAGTTAAACATAAAAGTTAAACATAATATATTATATTAGTGATTCATATGTTAAGTAGTTATACTTAACCTATGAATCACTAATTTATGAATCGTACAATTTGTCCACAGGCCCTGGACGGCCAAAACATCTACAACGGCTGCTGCACCCTCCGCATCGACTATTCAAAGATGACGTGTCTCAACGTCAAATATAACAACGATAAGTCAAGGGATTACACGAATCCTACGCTCCCGTCGGGCGACGGCGACGCGCACCAGCTGTTGACCAGTGAGTTGATGCCTCAGCGGGCTCGCCTCGCCTTGGCCCTCGCGTCCAGGATGAGTTAGTCTTATACTACCCCACACCTGGAAGCTTGATACACCGCTCTTCGATTCACTCGCCTACGATATAGTAACACGTAGAAGTCACTGTATACTAGTTTTTCCGTAATGTATTCTTTATTACATAAAAAAAAGCAATAGCCAGTCTAAAATTCTTCTAGTAAAACAAAATAATTGAAAATATACGTATATTCTTTGGAACATTTATATAATTATGTATATTTTATCAGACGTAGAAATTAGAAAGCATTTTTCTACAAAGCTAAATAAAGCACATTCACTATTCTACTTTGCTCCCTTGTCTTGTTTGTTATTCATAATCAATTCCAAATGTTTCCACAGTGACTAATAACTTATCATAAATCCCTATTGCACCACAGAGGGTTGTAATATATGAGGATTACTTCTGTAAAGTCTGTTCGTTGCTTTCGTTATTGTGTACTATTGCTTTATATTTGAGAGAATATCTGCAAAAAAGGGACGTACGTTTTGTGCGGCTTTAGGGTTCTCTAAAAGTTTCATACGTTGCCTAGCGAAAAACATACGATGTTTCGTACCTCTAGGCGACGCATTTAACGTTTTTGTTCGCCAAATCACACGATAATTCTCGTTCACTTATGTATGTGAACGATAACATAATATAACATTACCAAATATATACGTTTAAAAAAATCCTAGGCGGCGGAGTGTTGGCGCAGCCATTCCTGGGACTAGGGTCGGGATTGGCGTCACCGTACGGCGTGGGCGTGGGCGGCGTAGGGCTGCCAGCGTTCGGTGCGCTTACACTGACGCCTGCGTCTCCAGCCCTGCGCGCTCTCGCTGCGCCTCCGCTGCCGCTCGCAACCGTGCTGCTTGTGTCCAACCTCAACGAAGAGGTAAGTTAACCCACAAACTCTTCACTTCTCCCCCTATAACGTAGACCTGAAGACCTACGTGTAGTCGGTCCGACAGAATAACTGTTTGCTTTAAAGTTTCAAAGTTCAATCTTAGTTTGTTAAAGATTTAAATTCGTGCCAGTAGGTTAATCTATTAGGCACAGAACGTAGAAAAATTATTTTGTAACTTTTTTGGTAGTTTAATTGTTTATTGGCAAATTATGCATACGCTAACACAATAGCCGGTAACGTCCTTTTACATCGTCTTATGGTTTAATACATTTCCGAGATACCGCCAACGACTAATATATTCTAATACACCTGGCGTTACAGGCTATTTACATTTTTATATATTCTACTTAAAACTCCTTAAAATAAGTTGCTAATTTATTTATAGACATGAGATCAGATATCTTTTACGACTATTTATAATACTATCTCTTTTCTCTTTCCTATTGTTTTAGATGGTCACGCCTGACGCTCTCTTTACCCTTTTCGGTACGTGTGCACATACATTCCGTATTTTATATTAAAACATTAATATTACCTCTGCCCCTGTCCGCCTGGAAGACAAATTGTCAGCTAACATTTCTCGACTTCTATTCTGATAACAGCATCCGATGTTTTGTCGAAGCTTATAAGCGCTTGTTAACACTATCCATTCTGAGATCACTCTAAACGCTTTTATTAACTTGACAATTTGTTTTTCAGACGTCTTAATTGTAGTTAGGTTAGACTATGACCCGATACTGTACTTGTTCCATGGTTTATTTTACTTGTAATTGTACATTTGTAATAATCATAATTATTGTAATAAACTAAGACATTAGAATTAAATTGGTTTGTTAATTAGTAAAAAACAAACATTAGTCAAAGTAAACGACGAAATCTTTCTATTATTATTTTTATTTAAGACTCCTGTCCGCTGTAACTTTTACAGTCGGACTCTGTATTTTGTAGTGTCTCTGCTTGATACGGCCGGCAGTAACCGAAGCCGATGCTGTTAACCGCTAAGCATTAATCGGAAGCTTATACGTGACCAAAATAGAGCTTGGAGTTATTTTCTTCTTTTATCATTTCTTTCTGTCCAGTTTCACCAACATATTTTTTTTATGTATTAATAAAATTTGTTTGTACTAAAAACCCTCTTATGTCGTTAGATTATAACTGTGTTTAAATGTAGTAACTGGCTTAGTCGTAGGTTAGAAAAATCTGACTTCCTCAACTGTACTTTTACAATATAAACGCTCGTAATAATAAAAGTATTCTTAGTAAGTTTAAATTAAATAGGCATGAAAATATATCGAAAGCACAGTTGAGATCGTCACTTAAATGTAACGTAATAAAATTAAAACGTATATTGTTTGGTTTGTAACACATAATTATTATGTAGGCGTGTACGGTGACGTGCAGCGAGTGAAGATCCTCTACAACAAAAAGGATTCAGCTCTAATTCAAATGGCGGAGCCTCACCAGGCGCATCTAGGTATTATAACATTTTAGCCCTTATTGCTAACTGCATAACATTCGTTTTCTATTACACATGTTTTATTTAGATATGCGGATATCTCGTAGTTTTCCTTACATTACATATTGCGCGAAGTGGTAGATCTGAATACTCGCTTGTACGATAGTTATCATTCTAACTAAATATGAATTATTCATTATTTAGCGAGGTGCGAATAGATTATATTTATAGTTCCATGTTTAACGTAACCATATTTAAATTTGGGTTTTTTGAAAATAGTTGTACAAATGGGAGAAATTGATGGGCTAAGTTTGATCTAAACCGTTTCTAGACGACGCTTTATTATGTGTTTACCTATGCAAAAATGTCTATAATTGTGTTTAAATTGTGATTGTCCCATATGTGTATCCAAAGCACGTAAAACAATTGATAATATTATCACTAGTTCGATTTCAGAAACAAATACATATGTAAATGATCCAATTGAGGTGTTTTTGTATCTTTTATCTACAATACTATATTATAGTTACATATTATTTTTAAAAACAAAGACAAGTTGTATATTTCTAAGCGATAGAATCTCACACTAGTGACCCAATTTTAATAATTCGTTCATCATTAGAAAGCTACATTATCCAGAAGTAACATAAATTATAAAACATCATGTAACAACTTTTTGTAGCAGAACAGTAAACATATTAGTACATCAAGGTGGGTGGGTATAAGTAATTATTACAAGATAATTTTAAAATTAACACATTCTTTACAGCTATGACACACATGGACAAATTGCGTGTCTTCGGGAAAGCGATGCGTGTGATGCTCAGCAAACATCAAACGGTGCAGCTTCCTAAGGAGGGACAGCCGGATGCTGGCCTTACTAGGTAAGTTGGGTACCACTGAAAATCTGTATTAGAAATCTTAATCCAATTTTAAACTGAGTGCTATTTTGGGTCACATGGAAATTGGACTCATTACATTGCAATATTCTTTTTTTATTTTTTATTTTAGACTGATTGATTATTTTTATATATTTTTTTATTATATTATTTTTGTTTTTCTTTACGTTATTATTTTGATTCTTGTTGTCTTTTTTTATCAACCATATTATTTTTTACATTTATTTTAATTTACTTACTTTATTTTTTTTCCCTTTTTTATGGCAAATTTTTTGTCATTGGTTTTTGTAAAGTCTATAACTGCGCTGTACCAAATTAATATTTTCTTATTCTTAAACAAAATTAAAATAAGAAAATAATCAAAATCGTCTTGTAAAATTGGATGTTGTTAACATTATTTTGTTAAAAAAAAATTTACTGTTTTTACATATCGTAACAGAAATTGCAGAATTAGCACGTGATGTAAAAAAATCTGGAATCCTAATATCGTGATTTTATTTATACAAATATACAGTGTGCTATACATGAACTTTAAAGAATGTAAGAATTCCATAACTACTTTAGCGGAATAGAAGATAGTATTCAGCTAAATATTTATAGTGATATCGAAATACCGCTGTGCACGAAATGTATAACATTCGGTATAGAAAGGAGTTATTGAAAACCATAAATAAATTTCTCTATGTCCATTACAGAGACTATTCGCAGAGCCCGCTACATAGATTCAAGAAGCCCGGGAGCAAAAACTACCAGAACATTTACCCACCGAGCGCTACGTTACATCTCTCAAACATTCCGTAAGTTATTGTCCAATTCCAATAGCCATTTTATTATACGCTCAAATGACCCAGTGGATAGAACATGTGAATCGTAACCGACGAGGGTTAAACCCGAGCTAACACCGTTGAATTCTCAAGTATTTTATTTTTTTGAAGTATATCGTCGCTGTGAAATCAAACCGGTATATGTGCAAAAATTGAGTCTTTTAGTTCTTGGTGTCAAAAATTTCTTTTTTTTTTTTTTTTCGTCTATTTTTATGTCAAACCGGAATATCGTATAGTTGAATAAAAATTCATCAGATAGCGTTGGACCGTTATGAATTTACGTGGAAATGGCCGTTTTCTTTTTAAACTTTTAAAGTGCTCAGGTGAAAAATATGCATTTTGCAGATATGCTGGTTTGATTTTACAGCGACGATATATTGTGTTCGACGGTGAAAGAAAACATCCTTAGGAATGTTTAGTAAATATTCCGAAATTTATTCATCTACAGTGAAGCAACATTGTTAATTGAATTCCAATCCTTCTTCTAATAAGAGAAGAGTATTTTGCCCAACAGTGGTAGTTTAGTGACTGCTGTGTACTGTTTGCTCTATATTAATTATATTCTCCACAGAGCCACGGTATCCGAAGACGACATCAAGGATGCCTTCACTAAAAGAGGATTCGCGATCAAGGCCTTTAAATTCTTCCCGTAAGTTTAATTTTTACTAGTCGTATAATTTTTGCTATACCTACTTTTTCATTCGAATTTTAATTTCGATTAGTCGACATAAATTCGACAACGACTAAATAATTTTTCGTAATCCTTCTGGTTCGATCATTATAAAGATCGTTCCTAATCTTATTAATTGTTCGATTGGTTAAACTTTTTTTCCTCTTAATTCTTCTACATTTTTACTTTGCTTGTACTTTGACGAGGTAGTTTTTCTTTTTCAATAAATTTAATTTATTAAAATATGCTCGTTTTTTTTTTTTTGTAGAAACATTTTGTTATTATTTTTAAAAGATTGTCATTATTTCGAACCAGATATGATATAAAAATATATATCATTTATAATTCGTGGTAAAAACCATTGACGTATTTTTCAAATATTATTGTGTTCTGCCCTTCTTTTTCAATTTTTATTTCCCTTAAATTCCTCATTGTGAACTTTTAAATTGAAATATTTAACCCAATTAAGAGGTTTGAACTTGTGAAGCTCTTACTAGAGTCTGGATAACAGGGACGACTTTGGTACGAGCTTCTGGGGCTTTTTACTCTTTAAATAGAGCAGTTATTACCGAAACCGGACAACCAAACCTTCAATTTACATAAAATTGATAAATTGACGTCGTTTCACCGACCAAAAATATTTTGATTCATTAACAAATAAAATTAATGAAAACAAATGATTTTTTAATTAATAATTATTTTAATTTGCTTATTATTTGATTAGAGGTTTCTGTAAAGGAAACGTCTAGATTTACTTATATTCGAGAAAAATGAACAGATGGCAGTTCTTAACACCCCTATGGTGGCGGTTCGCGCCCGCAACACGCGCCCACGACACGCGACCGCGGCAGGAGAGACAGAGACAACAGAACCGAGACGACCAATGATATAACTTGTCGCGGTGTCTTTCTTTGTCTCTCCTTTCGCGGTCGCTTGTCGCGGGCGCGAACCGCCACCGTTACTAAATGTCGCGGTAATGTTCGCAGGAAGGACCGCAAGATGGCGCTGGTGCAGCTGCCGTCCATAGACGATGCGGTGGCTGCGCTCATCAAAATGCACAACTACCAGCTGTCCGAGTCCAATCACCTTCGGGTCTCATTCTCGAAGTCGAGCATCTAAACGCTCCCGAATATCACACAACGGCTCAGCCGACCGCTCGTGACTACGTCGTACCTCTCTAACGTATCGAGAACTATGCTCGACTGAAAAAATTATAATCTGTATTACGCTTACTCGGATCAGTGTAGAAGTTAAGTGCTAACTCTATTTTTCATTAGTATACGTACTACTGTAACTAACTGTACATCATAATTTAAGGTGTGTCATCGTTTCCTGACGGCAGCTATTTGAAATTGGTTTTTGAGGGTACTCGTGAATCTATATGGACTCTCGTGAGCTCCGCTATACGGCTTGAGATGTTTTTATTTAATATTTTGTGTGATATTCATTCCGTATTTTTGTAATTCGATATATTATTTTTATACATATATACATAGTTTTATCGTTTCCGGTGTTCTCAATGTTGGTTTCGAACGTTTTATCGCATTGAATCAGATTGCAATTAGATTGCGCTAGTTATTTGAAATTTGGCAACATTCTATATATTTTAACGCGATGTTAAACATCGCCTCGGTTGTTTTGTTGTCATTATGATGACAGGATTATTTACGATAATTATTATTGCATTATTATATTCAACACTAGAGCACATTGTTAATAAAGTATTTCTTAATTAATCACTTATAATTTTCAGTTATTATATTCTAAGATTATATTTTATAAATATATTTTATGCTCTATTTTAATCTGCACAATTTATTATGGCATTTTTAAGTAATTATAGTTTTGTGCACATACACATGTTCTATATTTTTATGAAACGCTACGTTTAGAAATGTGTATGTGTGTGCAATATTAGTTTTAGACAGGTTAAAGTATATTTTAAGTATTAAAAATTGTCTTCTCCATCCGGTTCTTCAGAACCTCCGCATACTTCCATTGCTGTTTCGTTATTTAGGAGAATATTCATTTTACTGTTACATTGTAGTTTCTCTCGATTAGTTAGTGTAATCACAACTCTCGCTAACTTAGTTGGTATATCGTCTACATAATGTTATGTTCGGTGACATATAGTGACATGATGCATTTATTGTAATGTTAATTTATATTAATGGTAGCTACAACATATTATAAATGCTCGTGCATGAGTTTCACTAAGCGAATTTTACTATAGATAATTATTTATTTCATTACGTCGGGGAGTCCTCTGTAGGCGATAGTGTGGCCGATGTCGAAGTAACGTATTTTTAGAGTAATTTCCATTAAGTATACACATATATACTATTTTAATGTCGCCACACTTCATGCGAAAGCCGTTGAGGTTTTATAGAAGTAATGCGGGGATCGCATAGTCCGTCATATGATTTTTTGATATAAAACATTCATCTTCCCTTACCTTTAACACATCAGTATTTTAGTTTAATTCTTTCTCCTCGACTTTTTGTATATAACTCGTGTTACGAGACATTTCAGCACTATCACTCGATTGGTTTTCACACATCTTTGCCTTCCTAAATTAATTTAAAAAAAAATGTGTCTAGTCTAATGCAAAAGAGATTAAGTGAATAAACATAATAACTTTAAAAAAAATCCTCACAGTAAACTCAGGCAGAGCGCTTGTTAGAGATATTATTTATTTTATTGTAAAGATCTTTCGGTCGATGAGTTTCGCTCCGACGTTAGGACCATATCAAGTGTTCAGTTACACGTCCAGTCTATGTGATTAGGCAAAGCATGCGTGAAACAGATACCTGAATTGTGACGATTTAGTCTACTATCGCGATTTTATGATAATTAAATTTTTAATAGAAAAAAAAAAACCTAATTTTAGATGAGAAATGACAAAGGAATTCATACATATCTTCCTCTACACCGGCGGTTGTAGTAGTAGGTTTCGAGTGAACGACTCTCGAGTCCACTCTACGAGCCGCAGGATATACTGTAGATTAACTTAAATTTTCCGTGACGATATCGCTCCGGTCGCGAATGTTCTTTATAATTTCGATTCGATACTAAAGTTGACGTTAGAAGTCACATATTTACACTATTATAAAATGTATAATATACATCAAGTACCGTTGATATGTATAAAAATAGAGCTTAGTAAGATGGTTAAACTAAAAGAATAGATCGTCATTTCGATGTAAGGTTTAATAGAGAAGTTCGATCATATAAAAAAAAAAATCGTATTAATCAGTACCTATTTACGATAGGAACGTGTAAGTAGTAGTTTGATTTAAATAATGTTAGGCGACCAGGGTGTGGTGATATTTTGCACGTTTTTGATGATGTTTTTCTATAAGGTACGGGTGAACTGTGCCTGTGTTTTGAAACGATACGCGACTAGCGGTGGTCGGATCGAGATGGAATAGGTAGTGATCGCGATTGAATTATATTATAATTGTATTTATTAAATAACAAAATCACAAAAAAGAGATTACATATCCACTGTACTGTACCGCGTCGTACCGTACCGTACTAACGATAAGCGTGGAACGCTACACTGCCGCCTTTATGGAAATTATCGCCTTCTAAAAACTATAAAGTTCTAATAAATAGAGTAAAAGACTTATAAAGACTTTTTTTAGAGTTTTAACGACTTTTTTTTACAATTTTCTCAAATACACTTATCGACTTTTTTTTTTACAATTTTCTCAAATAAACTCTAAAAAAGTCTTCATAAGTCTTTTATTATATTTATTAGAGCTATGTAGAGTTTTTTATTAGCGATAATTTCCATTTTCATAAAGGCGTCTCGGCGGGGAATTGTACGCAGCTGCCGCTTGTGCTCAATACGTAGACCGATGCGTGTGTAGCGTTTTGGGGCCTAAAACTTTCTCAGTAATATCGGTATTGACTAATAGATAATTAATAGGGATTTATGTGTTTAGAGAAGTATTTTAAATATAATAGGATAATATCGTAATGTAATTAAAAAAATAATAATAATAAATCTGTGTTTAGAATGAGATGCCAAATTTAAAAGTCAATACACATTATTTTAGGTAAAATGTAATTGAATTAATCCTAACATTTATTAAAAAGTTAATGAAAATGTTACAGTTAAATTATATTTGAGAGTTTTATTAAGCGCAATATATGTAATTTTATTCATTGTAAGCGAACATTGTTTCGATTTGTTAGTTAAAGTTATGCGTTGATAAAGATATTAATGTTGCTTTCGAATCTTATTTCATTGATGCATTCGCGTATTTTGAACGGCGATTGTAATTGGTACTAAATGTTTACTTTACTTCGTGTATCTAATGTTCTTTGCGTGTCTCAACACATATCCTGTCATATCACAACGTTTTCCTTAAGGTTTTTATAAAGCTTCTTTACTCCTGTTTTGTACTCGGCTATAGTTCAATACATATTTTGTATAGGTATGGATAGACACCGACATATCAGTGAGTAGTGGCAAGGACGCATGTATATGTCTCAACATCCAGAGCCCTGTTGCTTCCGTTTTCTTTATGTCATATTATATTTAATTTTGCCCTATTTTATTTTTCATAATATTTGTAATTTAAGTGTCGTCTATGTATTTTTTCTTATTTTATAGCATTAAGCCTTGTGTGTGGTTAATTTCATTCTTATTTTTAATTTCATAATTAAACTTTTATTATCATTGATTTCTTTTGTTTTTTATTTTATTTCCTCTACGTTTACTTCCTTTCTACATATATTTTTTAATAAAATGAATTTGTTATTATCTATATGTGATATAAACTTGCTTTCTATTAATCCTACCTTCGACAAAATATTAAAACTATTTGTAAATAGAACTCATAAATTTTAAATGGGAACAATATAATGAAATTATGTACGATTGTACACCATCTATAAACTAGACATATTCTTATCTTAGATCTTAACTCCTTGTACAGCTGTGCTATTTAAATTACTATAACGTTTCAATAGATCTTTACTAAATCTGAACCTTCACGTCTCGCTTGAAACAAAATCTACGGACTAGAGTGAATTTAAACGAAATACAGGTTGATCGAGTGAAATGGATAAGGGACTCAAATATTGCCAATCGTATGTTTTATAATATAATCAGAAGAAATACTACGCACAGGGTATAATGTGAATATACACGACGATCCCGCGAGGGTCGGTTATTGTCCGTGCCACGTCCCTTATCCCGTTGCGTTGAAAGAACTGATACATAACCTTATTGAAACGTTGACCTAGGATGAATTATGTAACTGCCAATTAATAGGTCCCCGAGCTATTAAATTATATAAAGATCAATTCGAGTATTATACAACATGATCTTCTGTTAAAATAACTATGACCTAAGAAGTGGCAGTTATAATCGTGTTAAATTAATGTAAATACACGACCTTATAGATAATTTATAATAAAATTATAGAACTATTACAGATGACATAATCGTTAAGATTAAATAGATTAATATCTTATTCTTATTTCAGTAGTCGCTCTAGTTACCTTTTACCTGCCTATGAAAAGGAGGAAATATTTTCTTCGTAGTGACTATTACGTACCCATCTTCATTATCATATTTAAGAAAACATTTTGTTGAATTATTAAAAGATTAATGGTGTGCAAATTAAAGGGTTGTGTGTAAAATAAAATAGTTTAATAGTTATAAATCGTTCCTAGTGGCGATAATATTGTCTCCTCATTTTCCTAAAGCACATCCACTATTATTTGAGTATCTATTATTTATAAATGAGTACGTCAAATTGTTAAGACTTAACTAACAGTAATTTAAATCAATATGCCAAAGACCAATCGTTGGAAAAAGTAACAGGGATCTATCAAATATTATTTTCACTAAATAGAAGATCAAATATATCATGATTTAAACAAGCTTTAACGAGCACCAATCTAAAGATGTATTTTGATGATTGTTTTATGTAATTTTATTTTATGTAAATGCCAACAGAACGCTGCTGATGGCTGGTTACACTGTCTGTCACGTGCAGTTTATGTGAGATAATATATAAATATATACACTATTTTAACGTCTAAGTGACTACACTATTAAACTCTAGATTTATTCTTTGTCATTTTATAATAAAATATAGTTGAAAATTAAAACTTTATTTATTATTCATGATTCCTCTTCCCATATTGTATTGTACTGCTGTGCACCGCGGTTTTACCCTACCTATTTAAGGGAAAAACGTACTTTGGTCGAGTGGTCGCAAGCGTTACTGCCGAGCAAGGGGTCTCAGGATTGATTCCTGGCTCGTTCAACGTATTATTGAGTTTTTTATTTTTCAGTAAAAGAATGAAAACTTAAAAGTGGAACTATACCTAGTTAAAAAATGTCTCGAGAAGAGAAATAATAAAGGACGCAAAGGAAGCTCTCAAAAAAGATAATTTTTTCCCGTTTTTGTAACATTTCTTATTATTGCTCAGCCCCTTTTGGCCGTAGCGTGATGTTATATAGCCTATAGCCTTCCTCTGTAAATGGGTTATCCAACACAAAAAGAATTTTTCAAATCGAATCAGTAGTTCCTGAGATTAGCGCGTTCAAACAAACAAACAAACTCTTCAGCTTTATAATAGGTATTAGTATAAATTAAAACTAGGTTTACGAAAAAATAACTTCGGAGTTAAGGTGCTCATCGCATCTAAAGATGAAGATTAATGAAGAAAAAATGAACAAACATTTATTTAAAATTGTCGTCAGTATAAATAATTAATTTTTAAAAATTATTATTATAAATGATTTATATTGGTTAGATAATTATAATGATTTATATGGGCATCGAAATCGCTGGTGCAATTGGATTAGATTAGTATATAGA
Source organism: Euphydryas editha (assembly GCA_036937285.1). Classification (NCBI taxonomy): domain Eukaryota; kingdom Metazoa; phylum Arthropoda; class Insecta; order Lepidoptera; family Nymphalidae; genus Euphydryas; species Euphydryas editha. The sequence continues at coordinate 8,790,500 of JAUPFZ010000007.1, forward strand.
ATTGTATTTTTATTCATGACATTTTTATTCTACTAATTTATGATTAACTTAGAGAAAAAAAATCCTCAATAATTAATTAATCAGGAAATCCTCAATTCAATTTTAAATATCGTGTTGTGATATATTTTCCGATATATTCTATTCAAGTATGGAATTCAATAACAATAATACCTAATAACCAATTGTTATTATTTTAATTTGTGGATGCGTTAGTGCAGTGGTCACAGCAAATGACTTATGCGCTAGTGGTCGCGGGTTCGATCCTCGCTCATGACGATTGTTTGAATACAGCATACTATTGATCTGTTTTTATAGACCAATGCACCATACACATGTTTCTCGTGTTCTGGGCGTTTGTAATTGTGTTGTATCGTGTTTTCGAACACCCGACACAGGATTTACATCCTACTAGGAGCTGTAGAGTGTGAACCGTTTTATTATTTACATATAAAAAATAGTCTAAAATTCAAACGATAAAATTTAGATTGGTATATTTGTACGAGGGTCATTAAGGTAAATGTCAAACTATTTTTATTTTTTAAACCCTCGAAACATTGATAGAGGGCACTCCTTATTCGAATCTCAATCTAAATATTTAAATTGGTATTTTAAGTCCTTATTATCATACGATTACCTAAATATTATAATAAGTGTCGACACTTGCAACTAGTGCCGTTTACATATCAGGAAGAATATTGATAGATGGTTCGTATATATATCGATATGCTCGTTCTAATAACAAAGTGCGTGGTACAATGCGTTTATTTTTATTGTATCCTAGCTAGATATTTTAAATAGTGTAATGATAGTGAAAGATATGTTGAATGACATACCGCATCTTTTTACAACACGACGCGACGTAGAGCCTGCGGACTACGCCGGACAGGCGGAGGACCCGTGCCGTGACCAGCGTGCTCTCCGAACCATTTAAAAAACTTGTTACGAGTACTCGAACATAGACAAATTAAAATACGAAGTGCATTTTATAAAGTTCGAAACGATTCTACTGATCTATACAAATAATCTAATCATTCCTTGAAAATTTATGATTCCATTAAATACACCAAAAATGTTTAGGAAAGTACCATTCAAGCTATTGTTCGATTCACTCAACTACTATTTTTCCGCCGTTTAGGTAGGTACTTTTAATCAATTCACTAAATGTGATATTAAAAGGAGTATAATGTCAATCTCATCCAACGCATTAGTCGTAACATGATCCACCTTGATATTGTTACTCCTTAATCATTCCATTATTTTGGCTGATTATCCGCAATCTTGTCAATCTCAATTGAATACCTACCATCAAGAAATTAAGTACTTAAATTTTATGACTATCATATATCTATTTTACCTCTGTATGACCTACAAATCTACACTCGGTCAACCCTTATGGATATGCCTTCTGCTATTGCTCCTATTAACGAAGACTTCTTTTCTATCTCACATTGGAGCAGCTCGTTATCCGAGTTAACCCAAGTAAATGTAAGAATATTACTGTTGGATCGGCTAATCTGATCTCGAGAGTTGACTGGAGTAACTTACTATCAATCGCATTTGAGGGTGTCATCATTCCATATAGTGATAGTGTTAAAAATCGTAATGTGTATTTAAATAGAAACTTTTCTTGGTCCAACCAACTTAGAGAGGTGAATAGGAAACACTTTGCGGCTATGTTTTCTACATATACTGACCAAAATTAGCTAGCGCAATATCTCCTTCTTTCTATTATTGATTACCCTTTTTTTAACGATGGGAAATGCATTTACGCATCCCGCCGCACGAAGGCGACGGGTATGTGTGACTCGCTGACTCTCACCGCTAAAGCCAGAATACCCACTAAAACCCATCGGCCGTCTGCGCCGTAGGGGTCGCCACGGGATCGCAAACGCACACAACCGTGACGCCACGACGCTGGGCTCGGCGGGTCCTCCGTATGTGATTGGAGCCGCTCGACCGGTCCACTCTGCTAGTTCAGAGAAGTACCGGGAGCGGCTCAACCACCGAAGTGGAGGGAGAGAGTACCCTCAATCTAACTCCATCCTTCCTCCGCCGCTCTACCAGTCCACTCTGCACGAGGCAGAGAGACAAGGAGCCCTTTCTCCTCTCTCCGCGCCCTCCCGGCGCGGCACCCTCATCGACCGCACCTTCCGTGTCAACACACTCCACGCCGCCTCCGCGCCTCCACGCCCCGCCGTATGAAATTGGAGACTCACCGGTCCACTCTGCTAATTCAAAGATGTACCGGGAGCGGCCCAACCACCGAAGTGGAGGGAGAGAGTACCCTCAATCTTCCTCCATCCTCCCATCTGCGCTTTCGCGCCCATTGCTGCTGGTTTTGGTCCGCGGGTGTCCGAAGACCCCAACCACTCGTGGTGAGCGACGAGTGGTACCCCCTATCCGCCACCCGGGAACGCGCCCAGTAGGAGACCAGCAACTCCAGCGGGATTATTGATTACCCTGATTCAAAGTATAGGTACTGATAAGATTTGAAAGACTTCAAAATGTCGCTATCCTGTTCATAAGTATGATCTCAGCTTCGACATCATTTAAAGTGGTTACCTATTCGACTTTACAGGAATCTACAAACTGTTTAACGACTTACTGTATGTTATTTAATTCAACTGCTTCAGTTTATTACAAAAATTTTAATACGTTGGAACAACATCTAGCAAGAATCTTATATAATCCAACAATCTCATTCTCCGCATACCTGCTTACAACAGAAAAAATTACAAAGGCTCGTTACAGTACAGGCAATATTTATTAAATGTACGGAATCCAATGGATCATTAAACGAGCTCAATTTACTTCTTAATCCGTATTTTTCTATATTCGTATTATCTATATTGAGTATGTGCGCATATGTATTATAAAAAATATGTACTTATATGACACATATAATAAATTGATATAAACTTAAATATATAAATATAAACGGGTGGATTATTATGCCCAGGTAGAGAGATTAAACGGCCGGGGGTTATAGCTGTAGGCTGAGAAACCGGCGGACAATCCTAGCCGAGTTGAGCAGCAGCAACGCATTTCGCAGATAGGCAGGGGCCAGTAGTCCGAATTTTTTCGCGTTCGAGTACTGGCACTGGTGTGTACTGATAATACGACATCCTCTGTTCTAGGAGACCGTACATTAGAGTAAGCTCTTGATGGAGAATATTGGCCGCTTGGTTATGTCTGTGCAACTACTTAGTTTTAGCAAGGGCTGAAAAACCCGAAAGAACATGTCTGAGTGTCTCGCCGGGATGGCGACAAGCTTGGCAGAAGTCGGAAGTGCCATCCTTCAGAATGTGATTACGGTAGTTGCTCATCTTAACACCTCATGCTATATTGCATAAACAAAGCCTCCGGTTTCCTAAAGAGGTTCCCGAATCGCAGCTACTGCACGGATACCTTACTATTCAAGTGCTGCCTGTGCAGCAGCGCCTTGTAAAACCGTCCATGCAGCTCCTCCATCCATACGGTCTCCCGGCCAGAGGTACTAAGTACAAGTTAACATTTTATTCAAATGTAAAATTGATGCGAATCTCTCTTTAATGTATTATGATAGCTATATCTAAGACGCTTTCATACTTATTTGCTGGAAACCAGTACGTTTTATTGTAATCTTAATGGAGACTCAAAGACCCAAGTGTTTTATTGGATTAGATCCGCCTAGCCACGAGTTTTCGAGGCTCCCCGATAGGCTATGTTATAATTAAGTTTATCAACTATTTGTGTAAGATTAATAATAGTGTATTTGTCCAATGCATTCCACCACACATTAGACTCAGGAGTAGCACGAAAGCGGATCACACATCGATATTTAAAAAAAAAAACCTGCAACACCATATACTTATATGGCAAGAGTAATTTGACGAACGATCGCGCTGTAAAGGTAGAGAAAGAAGAAGGACCTTTTCGTTATTCATGATTCTAAGAGATGATCACACAGAAGGATTTTGTTGTGACACTGTGACAAATAAGTTTGCACATTTTATTGCACATTGTGTTGTATGCGATCTGTATCGTTTAAGGTCTGTAAACATTACTTAAAATAGAGATGTGCCAACTCGGAAAAAACACGACTCGAGTTAACTCGAGTTGAAATTCAGCTAACTCGAATTGAATTCGAGTTACACAACTCGAGTTAGCAGGAAGAAACTGAGTGTATGATTTTTTACGAATTACTTTTTTACATATTATAGGGGTTTTTATAGTTTACATATATAATTTAAACTTTTCTCATTAGAGTTATTACTCATTTATTTTTTGGTTTTAGTCTTAATTTAGTTATAGTAAGTACCTACCCATATTTACAACAAAATTAATTAGCTATATAGCAGCCTTTCAGTCTTCACAAAATAATATCAGTCTAACTTTCAATCATCACAATAATCATCACAATAAAATTATTCTTAAATAATGTTGTAATAAATATATAATAATCTACTAGATAATACTTTTGCTGACTTTGTTTGTTTGTTGCCTCAATCATTTGTTGCTAATAATAATAAGAACTTTTATTCAATTATAATACTACTTGAATTCGAATATTATTTATCTCAAAAACAAATAATCTCAAAAAAATAAATATCACATTAACATGTGTACATAAGTTAAATTTCTTAAAATTGTTAAAATATGTCGTTGCAATGGGGAGGGTATTAAAGCGCGCACCCAACGAACGAATCGCACTCTCGCTCTTTCGCTTGATTTATTTACCGCCAGGCCAAACTCGAGTTCGGGACAATTCAACTCGAATTAAGCACAACTCGAGTTAAGTCGAGTTGACACAATATGTCATATCTAACTTAACATTAATCGAGTAATGATTCGTTATTATTTTCGTAATCTACATATATTATGTATAAAAAAATCTTTCATTATTGATTTACGTTTATTTTATACAAGAGACAAAATTGAAATTTTTTATAATAATAAACAATAAACTTGTTAATCGTTATATCACCATTTCACGTAATATCTAGAAAAGAACAGCAAGAAGTGGTGAAATTATTAGAAGTGGCTTGTTTTCTTACGCTACAATTGATTATTTACAATATTTTTTGCGTGCTTATTTTACTAAGTTTGGACTGTGGTTTGGATATATGACATTTGGTGATACAGGTTTAAAAGAAGAATATATAAAAGAAGAATTAAAAAAAATAATTATTATAATTAAAAAGTAAGTCATATATCATGTCAGTGTCTCAAAATCATCAGTCATATGTCTAGGTCAATAAGTAACAGTTAATAAATGTACTCTTCTATGCAAAGTAAATTTTAAATCACGAGCATACTCTGAAACGCAATTCTAATCTGACAGTGTCACACTTCACAGTTATGTCAACTTCATTTTCTCATGTAGTTGGTAGTTGCCGAACGAGCGAATTATGAAAGAGATTAGATATTCCGTGTTTTTGAAGTTTAAATGAAATTAATATGTAAAGTTACATATTATTTCTGTTCTAAAAACTGTTATTATGATCTGGTCATTAAATCGAAAACTAATATTAGGCACAGCCGTGCGGCTAACTCCGACATTCATAATACCTATCTTTAGAAGTGGAGTGAATGACAACGACTTTATTAGTCCTCAGACAGATTCTGGTGAAAAGTCAGGATGGGATAGAGTACGGGCGATGTATTCTAAAAAGTATGTGGAATATATAGATTTTTAAAAAAATCAATGATCAAAATCTTGCTATTATAATAACCTAAAGATAAAAAATAAAAATTCTAATGTTTCAGTGAATTTGATGAAGTATCGGTAGAATTACACAATGTGGCACAAGCTACTATGTGTGGCTTATTTGTGGGAGCATGCTTAGGTGGTTTTGCAAAATCAAGAGATGCTTATTTACACTTCATAGAAAATAATCAAGCTACTATTTTTCAGTCGACTTTTCAAGCTAAGGTAACAACTTAAAAATATAAGTTTAGAAAATACTTTATATTCTTATTGATATTTTATATGTTAACTTGATCATGACAAATGCAAATTAAAATAGTCAATATATTAAATAGTAAAAATAAATTGAATCAAGAAATTAAAAAGAATATAATTATGTTAAAGTATCACTACATATTTTAGTTGTGTCAATTTGACACTTATTACTATGGCTCTTTGAAGTTTAGAAAATCAAAATGGGGGAGATTACGATTCGTACGACGCCACGATTTGAAGGATTCTTATAGATCTTGAGGAAAGAAAACGAAATGAAAGAATAAAAATTTTCGATAACTCGCTTCGTTTCCGAGATATCGAGGCTTAAAAATCGAAAAAAAAATTTCAGAATCAGCTTACCCCGACTCCACGTAGTCTTGTCTGCCCCACCCCTAGAGTGTTCTTTAGAGGCCGGAGACGCGGAGGGAGGGCAGCCCCCGCCCGCCGTAACAAAAAGGAGACACCCGGGCGAGCCGGAGCGGCTGAGGCTGGTCGCCGAAGCTGCGGAGGCGAGCGTGGGTGTCTTCCTTTTGTTACGCAAGGGCGAAAGGGCTGCACCTTCCGAAGCGCCGGAGCCGTCAAAGAACGAAATTCTACCGATAAACGTCAGACCGATAACAGTTTTACATGATTAATTTAAGTCTCGATATCTCGGAAACTAAGCGAGATATCGAAAAATTTTATTCGTTCATTTCATTTTCTTTCGTCGAGATTTATAAGAATCCGCCTTCAAATCGTGGCGCCGTACGAATCGTAATCGTGCCTCAAAATGGATCAAAACTAATATCTAGTAGGTAAATAAAGACAATTTATTTTGAACCCTATAGTTAATGATAAATACAATTTTTTATTTTTACAGAAAAAATTGCAAGATTATGTTACCGTGGCTTTTGCAAAAGGTGCTTATCATTGGGGATGGAGATTGGGTATTTTTACTGGAATATTTAGGTATAATGAAATCAATTACTAAAAATATTAATAAAATTTTATTTTCTTAACTTTGTGTTCATAAATAAAGTTTAATTACAGGAATTACTTTAAATTAACAATTAAAATATTTAACTTGTTTTTTAGTTTAATATCTACAACAGTATCCGTGTATCGTGATCAAAATTCACTTGGAGAATATGTAGCGGCAGGAACAATTACGGGAGCTATGTACAAAGCCAATCTGGGACCTGCTGCAATGGTAGTTGGTGCAGGTCTAGGTACTGATAAAAGTTATAAGAACTAACATTTTCTAACGTTTACACTAATTTGACAATTTAAAGGTCATAAAACTACATATTACCATTAACATGTATGTGCAAATAGTTTAAGATATAATATTAAATAATAATTTTCGTGTGAACCTTACATTATAAAAAAAAAAATCCTTTATGTTCACATTGAACTGAAATGAATCAGCCTGTAAATGTCCCACTGCTAGACAAAGGTATGTTCTCCTAAAAGGAGAAGGGTTGGAGCATAATCCAACCACGTTGCTCCACTGCGGGTTGGCAGATAATTCTCCCTATCATGAATAACAATTGCTATCATGTATTTATGACAACAACCGGGACACGGAGGACTCAGAGGCACAGTGGGGAAACTTACAAGGACATACACCCAGACTAGGAATAAATATTTGTACAAATACAAGTATCTGCCTCAAGCGGAATAGAACTGACCCCGCCGGCATTAAGGTGTGATGTCACATTTTGTTATTTATAGCACATAGCAGAATTTATTTTATTTTAAAATGTCATCTGATATAATCTTAATAACCTTATTAGCTTGGTACTGTAAGATTTTATTTGCAAATATTTTTTTTTATACATAGAAACTCGAAACAACTTTGATTTTATGTATATTGGTTTCATTTCTAGGTGGAGTGTTGAGCATGTTTGGTGGAATACTTATCTTAAGCCTACTTAAACTGAGTGGAGTATCTATGGATCAAATTAGAAAATCTTTATATAAATTAAAGGAAGCAAGGTATTATTCTGAATTGATCTATGTGTGAAAACCTAAATAAGTCATTTATTATTTGGAAAAAAAAAACCGATGTAGGAGAAAATACAGCAATAACATTATTATAGACTTAATTATAATTTCTTAAAGTCATTACTGACTGCAGGTTCCAAGATTCATTGGAATGTGCTGCTTGTATATTCAAGAACTCGATAAACTTTTCAGTTTCATAATATAAATGTGTATGTGTTATCATCATTAGACTAGACCTTATGTACACTGATGTCTGCATATACTGCAGCATATGCAGATTTCAATGCGGCCTTTAAAGCATGCAAGCTTTAAAGGTCATGAACTCATACCATGCATGTATTATGAATATAATATACTACAAATTAATCAGATGATAATGTATTAAATATTAAAAAAAAACGTATTAAATAGTATAATGTATTAATACTAGACATGGGCGTTTTCGGTTTTTAGATCAAACGGCTACGTAGCCGATATTAAGTTTCCATATCGATATTGAAAACCGTTTTCAGATATCGATATCAGAGTAATATCAGGTGCGTAACGTAAACACAAACCGAAACAAACGGTTGAACACAAAGGTTACAAGTAGGGGAACCTGGGGATGGTTGATCCCTAGGGGACACTTGGTAAACTTGATTTCTAGTTCTAACAAACGTGATACATTTTTTTACGATAGCAGAACTCATTCATTTATGCCTAACTTCACTTTCTATCTTGGCGCGTTGTGACTAATATGACTAGTTTGCAAATGACGGACGGTGGAATATTTGTGTCGTGCCATACTTAATTTTCGGTAAGTTTTAACTGGATTTATTTAATGAAAAGTGAAGGAAATACTATAAGTAGTTGTGTTTATTGTGTTAGTCGTTTATTTAAGTGTAGATTGGCTTTTATTACATTAAAATACGTGACCACTAGTTTTGAGTATGGCATGTTTTATAACCTTACTATGTATGGGGAGACTTAGTCCTTTTATTTGAGGGTGAGATGATCCCGGGATCTTGTGTCCCAATGAGGGATCAAGTCTTACCTACGATTCATAAAGCTATCGATGATATATTATATTTCATCCAACTACGACAAAGCCAAAAGGAAACGTTATGATTTTAGCAGTCTATGTATATATCCACTATGCATGTTTGTAGTCGATGTGTGTACTGTAGCGGGAAAATTTCAACAAAAAATGTCAAAAAAAAAATTGCCGTCACATCGAGTGATATGTCATATGAAAGAATATAAAATTTTAAAAACAAAAATATAAAAATATAAATAGTTTTCCTTAGTTAGGTAAAACTTTTTCAACTTTTTGCTCTCTCCTTAGGAAATCATGCCGCAAAAATATAAATCAAGAGAATGTTAAAAAAAAGAACACCAGTAGCCAAAGAAAAATTAAAAATTCTTCGATAACTTAAAAAGGCTCATGGATAGGTACTTTGAGCCGCAGCAAATATACAAAATTGATGAAACGGGTTTAACAACAGTCCATAAACCAAAGAAAACTGTTGCTTGTCGTAGCCTCAAACATGTATCTAAAGTTACATCTACTGAAAGAGGAGAGTTCGTTACGGTCTGTTCTGTCTGTTGTTAAATAATTTGGAAAATTATATCAGACTTAATGTTTTTGGAGATTATAAAGAGTCGGTTAGTCGAATTCTAATTGTTAGAAGAAAATGATGTTTAAACTTTTTCGTAGTAAAGAAACTGATCACCAGTTGTGTGTTATTATTTGGAAAATAATACAGTTAGTTATTTAAAATTATGACAGATTAGTTCTATTTCTGTGATTCAAGTCAAATAATTAATGTGGAATCAACCCTCTGAGTATGTTATTCGCGCTGAAAATCTGTTTACCATGTGTCTCCAACTATGGGAGATTTGATTCGTGCAAATAAAGTCATCTGATCGGTGGGAATCAAACTTCTATTTATGGAAGATACGGTAAATATCTATTTGCTGTACGTTTTCCTATTTCTAGACACACTGTTGACTGCAAATTAAGTTATTTATTCGATGAGAATCAAGTTTGGTGAGACACGGTAAAAATTGGCTTACCAAGTGTCCCACGTCCCTGGGAGATATGATCCCCCTGGGATCAAGGCTCCCAATCAGGGGTAAACAAGTCTCCCTTACAAATGAGACACATGGTAAAAGTCTACAGTATGGTATTTAATTAAATAATGAGTTAAATTGTAGCACGATTTGTTTCTATTCAAACTATCATTGAATAGATAAATTCTGAATCTTTTGACCAAAAAAGTTTTCTAATATTGTAAAAAATAAAAAAAAATATAGTCCAAAATCAAAAAGGGGATCAACCATCCCCAGGTTCCCCTATGCTTAATTAAAAAAATCAAAAAACCCGACTGCGTTAAATACCCTTTTTATAAACTAAAAAGAATAAAACAATTTACTAGCTTTCATTTGATACCCATATTGCTACAGTAAGAAAAAAAAAATCACTCCCCTCCCCCTTATTCCGCCATTTGCGGTCGCCATTTTGAAAATTTATATAGCCTATGTCACTACTACAATTTAGACAAATCCAACGACACCTCATATGTTAAAAACCGTCCAGCCGTTTGGGCTGTAGGGCGTGCCAAATAAATGGACATACATACATACACACATACATACATACATACATACATATATACATAAATACATATATACATACATACACTCGAAAAACATAACCATTCTTCTGTCGCAGTCGGGTAAAAACAGTTTAAATATAAACTATAACAAGTTTAATATCAAATGTTTTGAAAAACTACGTCTTATGGTTATAAAATATTAAATATTATAATAATATTATAGTATTATTATAATTTTTAATATTTTAATATAATAATTATTATAAGGCATACTTCAATAAAACTAAAAATGATTCGTTTCACAAACTTTTTCTTAAATACACACACTATTTTATTACGGAAACTAAATAATCATAACCATTAAAGAGTAAATACTCGACTTTATTGCTTAAAGTTGTAGTTATATTTTGCGATGTACACAGTTGAAAACAGAAAACCATATTCGCCTCATCTCTTTTATTCAGTATGAAGTTACCGTTATAAGAAAGAGATGCACATAATATGGTTTTAGCTGTCGCGCCGCTCTTAGCCATAGCGCGCCCGTCACCGTTCTTCGGTTTTTAGTTTTTAGTTTCGGTTTCGTGTTCGCGCTCAAGTTTTCTTTGGTTATGTGAAAACGGTTATGCGTTTTGGTATATCGATATGATATGATATGGGTACGCGTAACCGATATTAGTTACGTTTTGATATATCGGTCTCATGCCTAATTAATACTAAACAATATCAGACTAAGTATTATTATACGAGCCCCGATGCAAAATAGTTCGTCTAGTATAAATCTTAGTTTACTCACCAATAGATGAACTCATTTGCATTGATTAACAGTTAGACGAACTATTTTCCATATAACTTCTTCGAATTTAAAACAGGATATCTAAATTTAAAAAGCTAAAATAGTTTATTGGTTCATAATTAAATAAGTAAAAAAAGGGTTTTAGTTTATTGCAAATATTTCAAAAACTAATTAAGATTTTTCAAATTTAATTAAAAAAATCAAAAAACCCGACTGCGTAAAATACTCTTATTATAAACTAAAAAGAATAAAACAATTTACTAGCTTTCATTTGATACCCATATTGCTACAGTAAGAAAAAAAATTCAACTCCCCCCCCCTCCTTCCGCCATTTACAGAATTTTGAAAATTTTGCCATTTTGAAAATTTATATATCTATGTCACTACTACAATTTAGACAAATCCATGTCACTACTACAATCCATCCATCCATCCATCCATATGTCGAAAACGGTCCAGCCGTTTGGGCTGTAGGGCGTGCCAAGGAAATGGACATACATACATACATACACGCGAAAAACATAACCCTCCTTCTGTCGCAGTCGGGTAAAAATAGCATAAGCAACGCGACATGCGATAGAAGAACAGCTTAATATTTTATATAGATATACAATAATAATGAAGTTAGAAAAAATCTCAGAGAAAATTACACACTAGACGAACTATTTTGCATCAGGGCTCATAGTTTCATTATATATATATATATATATATAATATTCATTGTGATGCTTTTGCAGACAAGACCAATTCAATCAGGCTATGGAAAAAAGTGCCACAGAAAAACATGATAGCTTGACACAACACCACGATGAAATTATTGAAAACCATGGTTTTAAGAAAATAGAAGAGTTAAAGTAAATTAATTATAATTTTTACAAAGGAACTCTATAAGTATATTGAATTAGTTGTAAAATAAACGTTACTAAAAAAGGATTGTTTTTATTTCATTTTAAAAGCCTGAAATAATTTCAATGATTAATTTATAAAGGTATTCTAGATCTGACAATTTTTAAAGACGTATAGCCATTAACAATTAGTATCAAGGGCTTAAATAATATTGACAGGAACCAAAGTCCTTAAAATGCTCCCCGAAGCACGCAAGACTAACGAAAAGAACAAAACTAAAATGAAACATTTAAGCAAATAAATATAGTTGTCTGTGTCTCTAGAGCAGAGTTCCCCAAACTTTTTTGTGTCGTAGACCCCTTGCCATGTTTTTCCGTGTTGGGTAGACTTACCTGCTTTTGATTTCCTGTAAATTTCTAACTGTAGTGAAGTTTAGTGTTAAAAACTTAAAGTAAAAACATGTTCATTTATACATTTATTAATTGAATTTAAATTAAAACTACTCAAAATAAAATTTTGTAACCAACATCCTACAACTTACACAATTTTATAAACATATATAATTTTTTTTTTTTACTTCATAGGTACTTTTATAAATAATGTATATGTTTTGATATTATAAGATAGTATGATGTAAGTAAATAGGTACTATCACTTATCAGTGTATGTGTTGAGATCCACTATCGTGGACCCCCATTTTTATTTAATGAACCCCCAAATTTTTTTTCGCTGACGTAGACCCCTTGCAGGTTGTCATAGACCCCTAGGGGTCGATATAGACCACTTTGGGAATCACTGCTCAAAAGAGTATTGACCTTAGTGACAAAAATACATTTAAATTTTAAAACTCGAGTCGAGTTATTGCCAAATTGGGTAATTTCTAATAATAATGTACGCAAATACTACAGTATTTTATATATTTACAAAGATTACCATAAAAAATATGCAATGATAAGAGTCGATACAGATAACCAATCGATGATTTTTATTAGGTATATCTACCACAATCGAGTATTCAATTAGTGTCATTCGAATCGAGTATACAATGAGAATGAATCAAGTAGGTACATACATATTCACCTTTATTTCCATAGGAAAATATTTCACGTCTATTAAAAAGTTATATCACAAAGACCTTTTTAGTACCTATACATACATGTAACAAGAATTTATATGATTTTAAGTATTTTTATACGAACACTTTAATAAGTGGAATAAAACTAATAATTTGTGATACAGGCTTGTAATGTATAATCACTAAATGGATATTTTTAAAAATGGAACGGTGATAAACAAAAACGTGGCAATATTTATACTTTTGTTCCTTCAAAGAACATAAAATTTAAAAATGGCGTTCCATAAAATAGCTTAATTTTTTTTTAAATAATACAACAGTTTATTTACCCGTCTACTTTTAGATTTTTGCAAATAAAATATATTTATTGTATTTTTAAATTTAACACTTCTTTTATACTCATTGCTACTTTTTGTTTACAACGGCGTAGCAGCGAATATATTTGTAGTCGTGTATTGATATTCGTTTATAACTCGAGAATTACTGAACCAATTTCAATAAAATGAGATGTCAGTAGTTTTGTCATGTCTACAAGCGTAGGTAGGTACTTTATGATAAATAAAACGTAGGAAAGGTGTGAGAAATGTCAGTTTTTATCGTCGATATTTTGATTTTAACCATTTAACCAAGAATTGAAATGAATTTTTATTTTAAACTTAATTTTACTTATTAGAAATAATCGTCAAAATAGCCAGTGAAGCTAGACAAAACGTTTGATAAAGTATATCGATATAATAAAAACCGGCTCAGTACGAGTCGGATTCGCACACGTAGGGTTCCGTACAATTAAAAAATAAAAACGGCAAAAAAAAATCACAAAGATTTTTGTATGGGAGCTCACCATAAATATTAATTTTATTTTAATAATTTATTTTTTAATGAATAATAGGTACAACTCAATATTCTGAGAATATTTCAAGCGACTACCGGTTGCCGTTATCAATATCGAGCAAAATGAGCAAAAAAATCACGTTTTTATTGTATGGGAGCCCCCTTAAATATTATTTTTTATTGTTTTTTAGTATTTGTTGTTGTAAGTAGCGGCAACAGAAATACATCATCTGAGAAAATTTCAACTATCAAATTATCACGGTTCATGAGATACAGCCTGGTAACAGACGGACGGAGGGACAAATAATTATTTTAATATTAAACTTATTTTCTTTTAAACAAAAACGAATTTTGATGTGGCCTTTACTAATAAAATGAGCAATAAATTATTTTGTAGAAAATAGCTTAATTACGACTATTTTTTTTTCGCTTTAATGTGTAAAACTTAAATATACTTAATAATTAAAGCAATGTGCTTGAACATGTTGGATCTTATAAGGGTCTTAAAAAAAGTTTGCCCTGAAGTAGGTACACTTAAAATAACTTTACTTATCTCTTAAAAGTTACTAAAAACCCGTAGTATTAGCATTTACCATCTATTTTCTACAATTTAACGCCGAGTTGCACGAAACAAATTTCAAATTTAAGTGTTTATTAAACTAATTTAATCACAAGAATCGTGATTGTCTGTTGCACGAAACCTACATTTGATTAAGTTAACAAAAAAATTTAGTTTAATTAAAGACCTATCTAACGGATGATTTATTCCAACAGCTTTAATCATAAGATCAACTAATTTTAAGATTAATTGCAACTTAACTAACGGAAAGTTAGCGACGGTTTCGTGCAACTCGCCGTAAGTCAAATAGTTTGAGTAGTTTTTACGTGAAAAATCAACTTACCGACCGTGATAAGCTCTTTCGCTTCTACAAAGTAATATTGCTTGTCAAGCACTAATTGTTATACCTTTTTAGAAACTACACAAACTAAGCATTATTTTTTAAATACTGGGCAATTCTAGTGCGGTACATTTTTTTTCACAATTAATGGTTAAATCTTGACAAAAAGTAAGGAGTAAGAATAACTTCTAACACTAATTTTCATAAGTTTAGAATAAATGATGCCTAGAATAGTAATTTCATTAGATAGTAGGTACAAGTATTCCCGAGTTCCGAAAAACACAAAAATATTCACAATTTTCAGTGTTGGCGATCCTGTATGTAGGTACATATAAGATATAAATTACGAGAAGTAATAAAAATAAATAATGAAAACAAAAGTTATTTCAAAAAGCATTTATTATTATTTGTTACAGGATATGGTACTGGATATAAAAATATATTGAAATACATTTATTAAATAGATTTTAACAAGATTTTGTGCAGTTTATTCTTTTTCTAAACTACATCTATATATGTAAATTCCCAAATGGAGCTTTCAAACATCAATTTTTTAATATTACTTAAAGGTAAGACTTTTAGTTTTATTATATAAAATATAAAATCAATTAATTTTATATATACATTGGCAAGATATAATATAGCATAATAACATTATCTTAAGAACTTAAGTTAGCAAATAATTGTTACTATAAGGGTACAACTCTTATAAATTATTGCTATTAATTAATATTTGAAGCAATTTCAATCTATTTTATATCTTCAACAACCCAGTTCTGGTTAATGAGAGTACACTGTGACTACAAGAATTAATTGCATTATGAAATATTTTTTTAAAGACACATTTAACTTTTTGCTAAATATTCTCATAAAATCATGGCTACAATGTTGCACATCACAATTATTATTTATAGGGTTAGATAATTTTTTTTTTCTATATATATTAATCCTCCCCATAATACGGTAGATTAGTTCCGCGTTATATGAAAACGCGTTGTAGGAGTATATATAATTTTGATCAAGTATAACGCGTTATTACAATAATCATTAATTTATTTCATTAATTTAATTTTATAAGAATACAATTGTCACAATGTGCAAACGTACGCAAAATTGATTATGAATTGTAAAAATCATACGAGAGACATGACATCGCGTAGTATGAAAACGAGTTATAAGAGTACCGTGTTATAGGGGGATTACTGTAAATCATTGTAGTAGGTATAAGAAGTTATTGTGTCAATTGCAATCGATTTTAAGTGTTTATCAAGTAAAATAAACTTACTACCAGAACCTTAAAAATTCATTCTGCCTCATAAGTGTTTTCCTCAACTGCATTTTAAAAATATTTTGTTTTTACTTCTGAAATTCATCTCTTGAATTTAGCTTAATCCATACTTACCACTATATATTAAGAATTTTTGCTTACAATAATAAACATTGAATAGAAGAAATATAATGATTATAAAATAATTTATTTTAAAATAAAATGTTTTCAATTTAAGCTTAATGTAATCTTACACAGTGAAGGATGGTTATGTATTTTAAACAAAATTAAAAAATATATATCTAAAAGGTATAAATATCATAATTTTATAAATTGTCATGATCTTTACTTTTTAAAAGCACAAGAGCACAAAATACTATAATTTAAGATCTAAATAAAATTTCATTGTTGGCAGTTAATGTTACATCCAGAAAATATTGCACAAACTAACTCTATTAATACTCTAATAGTTTTATTAATACTGTTATTTAGATTTTATTTTATTTATTGCTTTACAAAAATCCTATTGGTCAATTTTTAGAAGTGTCTTTTTAACTAGTGAAATATTGCATTTTATTGACGTGATAACGTCTTATAAATCGATCGCCGGCTGCACGCAAGAAAAAGCATGACTCATTGTCACGTTCAGCGAGCGAGAGCACAGAAAAAGCGATAGAGAGGCACGATCGGCCTAAGGGTTCGGTTTGTGACGCATTTATCTCTCTTCCACTCCATCGGCAGTTGCGTCCGAGTAGAAGAGAAAAAATATTTGTATTAACGAGTGCAAATAAATGTTAATTTATCGAAAAAATTGAAATTTTTAATTAACTCCTTTGTATTATACAAAATAATGGTAATAGAGTGATAATAATTCAATTTAATTCATAAAAGTATGCAAATTTTCATCAATGTTTTCTTAACGTTATCACGTAAAATTATCGTTCATAAACCGACTTTACAGACAACCAATTTTTTTTTTTACATTCCATTTAAACTTGTACAAAAATTAAGGCAATGTAAAATATTAAAAAGTTTCGAAATTTAGTTAAAATGATATTAAGAATATTTTACCTTGGAGTAAAATAAGAAAGAAGTTATTTACTTGATGTTCATACATTTTGCAATAAAATGATTTCTTACAGTTAAGTAACATTTAATATTATATAAAAGGAAACAATAGGAGTATAAAATTGCTTTGTAAAATTTAGTGACCAGTTAAAGTAATTTCATTGACACATCATAGAAAAGGTTAATTCAAATATCACAATAGATTATTAAAAAAGCACATAATCTAAAAACGAGTAGTAATATAAAATTTATGAATAGCATTTTTTTAAATGTAAATAATAAAAAAAAGGAAATATTATGATAACATTAATTAAATAAAATAAATTACTGAGATGACTGCGCTTTAGTTATCCTTTTTGCGCCTCTATTAGGAGGGCCCTTAGGTTTTGCAAAGGCCGGTCGATGCAAGTGCCTCTTTGGATGAATTTCGTCATACAAATATTCCTCGGTTAACTCTTTACCATCATCTATTTCCAACTGTCAAGGGAAAAAAATATATTAACATTAGAAATTTTATATATTGAAAAATAGTTAACATAATAATCTATACAAATAATAAATTATATATAATATTTAAAACAAATAAATACAGTCAGAAACTGTAAAATCCTATTTGTTATGAAAAAAAAAACCATCAATCATAACAAATATGATATCTAAAGAAAGATATCGCTGTTTGAATAAAAATAATTTCGAAACTAGAATTAAATAAAAATAGAAAAATATATATAATTGGCAATACAACATTTATTTACACTGTTCTTTATATATATATATATATATATATATATATATATATATATATATATATATATATATATATATATATATATCTTAATGTAATATATATAAATCTCGTGTCACAATGTTTGTCCTCAATGGACTCCTAAACCACTTAACCGATTATAATAAAATTCGCACACCATGTGCAGTTCGATCCACATCGGGTTTTCCTTCCTGACGCTATAATTCCAGAACGCACGAACCGATTTCCACGGTTTTGCATTCGTTGGAAAGGTCTCGGGCTCCGTGAGGTTCAGAAAAAAATTCAGGAAAAATTTCAACAGAAAAGCAGGAAAACAGGGAAAATCATTTTTCACATACAGCGCCATCTCTGATACATAGCATGTACTACAAACCAATATGGTTTTGCATGGTGGTGGAGCAGATGGCGCCAGTATGTGGTGTGAGTATCCCTCACGAAAATGATATACCATTTGCAATACCCCGGGCGGAGCCGGGGCGGGCCGCTAGTATATATATATATATATATATATATATATATATATATATATATATATATATATATATATATATATATCGGGTGTAATCGTTAAGTGTGCACAGGCGATTATTCCATAACTATTACAGATATCAAAAAACTTTAAACTGATTTCGAAAGTACTCTACCTAATGAGTAAAATGATAATAATAACTTTTTAAAAATAAAACGAGAAATATCCAAAAAAATTACATTAAACACTCCCATACATTTGCCCATCCCATCATACGAGCGCCATCTGTTCACTGTTTTGAACTATATCTACACTACAAGAACAACATCAATAAACGGAACCCTTATGGATTCTTATGTCTGTCTGTCTGTCTGTCCGTCCGTATGTCACAGCCACTTCATCTTCTACACTACAGAATCTTGTAAAGTAGATGTATTCTGTGAATCGCATTAAGATTTTCACACAAAAATAGAAAAAAAAAACCAATAAATTTTGGGGGTTCTCCATACTTAGAACTGAAACTGAAATTTTCCAAAGTGGTAAAATGTCCCCCCCCCCCCGTTACTTCTAAAATAAGAGAATGGTAAAACTAAAAAAATATATATGATGTACATTACCATGCAAACTTCCACCGAAAATTGGTTTGAACTAGATCTAGTAAGTAGTGTAATGTTTCTGATCTATCGCAGAAATTAATAATTATTAGTTTCATTGCCATAATATGAACATTATGTGTCTCTATTGAATTATAATCTTTTATGACCTTAAAAAACTATATTTTTAAGTATTAGTTTTAGAAGTATTGTAACAGAATTGCTTACTCTTTTTTCAATTGCAAGTCCCATTTTTTCAATAATTTCTATAAATTGGCCTTTGCAGCTAGAGTACATCATCCGTTCCTTAACATTGCAACTATATCCTGGCATTGAATAGATGAACACTGTAATAAAATAAAGTTCATAAGTTATTATTGTTATATCATAAGGCTCGAAAATGTTTACAAAAGATCTGTCTATCAGTTACAGCCAGATGCCATGATTCATGATTTCTTCAAACCCTGAGATCACGAGAGGTCAAGATGTTCTATGGAAAATTATTATCTTGAAGTCTGTTAAAGATTAGGCAAAGTCAAAAAAATAAAAAAAATAAAGCAAAAATAAACTATTATTGAGGACGTCAGCCTATACAAGATTTATTAAGGCTCTTACACAGCTACAGAAAACGAGGTGATGATGAAATTATAAGCCAATATTAAAAACCATTTAGAGATTGTTTAATTCCGTCATTTTTACTAAGGAATAACGCCAGATGCGTGATACTGGAGTGTGATCTATCTATTTTTCCAATACTACTTCTAAGGTAAAAACCTATGATTACTCATCGTTTTGCCAAACATAGTCATATTGGCAGGCTCTCAGAGACTAATATGGATTGGTAATCTGAACAGAAGTTCAGTTGGTTCTGAAAATGAACACATCGCTTCAGCCTTTCGCAGTCCACTGTTGGACATATGCCAAATATCCCAGTTTTCGCAATCATTATCCAGCTTCCGCCGGCGACCTTGCGTAAGTCGTCGGTCTAGCGGGCCGGAGGACGCCCCACACTGCGTTTGCCGATACGCGGACTCTCCAGGACACGTCTACTCCAGCGGCCATCGGTCCTGCGACATACGTGACCAGACCACTGCCACTTCAACTTGCTGATTTTATGGGCTATGTCGGTTACTTTAGTTCTCTCGGAGATAATCTCATTTCTGATTTTATCCTTGAGAGATACTCCAAGAATGGCCCTTTCCATAGCACGTTGAGTAATTTAAACTTTGTGTACTAATCTCGTCGTCAGTGTCGACGTCTCGGCGCCATACGTCAATACAGGTAGGACGAACTGCTTGAAGACTTTTATACAGAACAGACAGGATATATCAAGTTAAAACTTTTATTGATCATTAAGTTAAAACTTAATAATATATCTTGTTATCTCTTTTATTGACGTAACGAGAAGAGTATCACGTGCACGCATGTTAGCTACTGTAGACATAGAGATATAACACGAGAAAAGGGGTAGACAAAATTTTGTCGTGCGAGCATGCTAGGCCGGCTTATCTAGTTGTTCGTCATTATGGGTCTCTCCGCGATAACTTGGACTACATATAAAGCCATAGGTCACTACTGTTATTATAAAAATATGATAACTACCATTACTCTTGGTATAGAAATTATCTGCTAACACTCAGTGGAGCAATTTCGTGGATTAAGCTCGAACCCTATATTAAGAGGAGGCCTTTGATCAGTAGTGGGATATTCACAGGCTATTTTGGTTCAGGCTGTGAAGAAAAGCATGACGACCTGCATTTTGTTCACACCAAGCAACTCTTTTATGATTATCTAATAGTGGTTACATGTATCACATTAATCTGCAACATATATATTACATATTAGGTCCTTAGATATGAAATTGGCGTTTTGTATGGTCGGAACATAAAGTCGATTTTTTAAATATATAATATATTTAATTAATCAAAGTATGTACCATTGCTATCTATGCACTTTTGCCATTTTATAGGTAGTTCATTGATAATATCTTTACTAAAAAAACCATTTGGACGGGAATCAATAAAATATTTGAAAGCGGTTTGATCTGTTGTTGAATTTTTTCCCTTGCAAGAATAAATATTGATTATAATATAATTAATATAAGGTAAATTTATTATATTATAATCATTCAATACATAACATTTAATTACATTATCTACATGAAAATATATATGAGAGTTGCTCCTATAACAGATTAATTTTTTTTTTAAACTAACTTACCTACACTTTCCATATGATCACCTTCATGTGTGTGTTTGAATATGTACACATGATATCTTGCTTGATCACTTGGAACCTGTGCCGGTAACTCAGTCAGACTAATTATTGCTGCCTTTGATAGACAAATTTTTTCATCTTCTACATCTATAATAAACAACAAAAATAAAAAAATATTAATATTAAGTTGTAAAATGTAAGTTCACTTTTTTAACCTCACTAAGTTTGGATTAAATTGGGTTTCTTTAAAAATATATTAGTGATAAATATTTAATAATAAATCTTACCTATTTTAAATTGTAGATAGTTATAGGAACCATGTTGGAGATCAATAATACCCTGTTTAGCTGATTCTGTAATAGGAAATAATATTCCTCCCATAGTCGACTGTCTGAAAAATTTAAGTTTAAATAATTTAAGTTCTTTGTTACTGAATTGAGAACACATTGATAATTATGAAGATAAATAAATTCTAATTTTGTTAGAAATCGACATAGTTAGTCGTAATATGAATAGATGACATGTAATTAGCCCATGTTTAGGTTTTGTCTCTTATTGCTTCTTTTTTTAGCTTAAAGCCTTCCCCAAAAAAACAAGCTCTCTAAGATAAAAATAATTTGCTTTATAACATTAGTATAATTATATTGTTTATTTTGTTGATATTTTATTCCACACTTAAAAAGTACACAAAATAGGAAAAAAAAGGATATTAAGCAGAGTGCAAAGGCGGTGTTATACACTGACAGTTTTCTTACATACATATAATTGTTTCTTGTATTGAATCCTACAATTAAGTACATATTAAAAGGGAGTTTACTATAGATGACCTTAAATATGCTATGTATATTATAGTAAAGAAAAAAGATATTTATTTTATTTAAATCATGAAATTTGTGCATGTTATGTATGATGTTGATTTTGTAGATATTACTTTATATATTATATTATCTTCCATACTCTGAAGTCAGTTTTATATTGAAAAAAAAATACATTTATTACACATACAAACATTGTAAATTAACTACTACTTACTTACTATTAATGTTTGTAACATTGTAAATTAACATAACAAAATAATTAAAAAAATTATATATTTTTTGTAACTATATAGAACAATGTACCTGGAATCTGTGCCATAATTTGGATCATGTTCATTTTGTTTTAGTTCCTTCAATGCTTCCTCTCTGTCAGTGAGTGGGGCTGGAGCATTAACACCACTGACATGAATTTTGTAGCCTTTCAAACATACTTCATCCTAAAAATAGTCTTGTTTTTTTTTTTTTTGCATAATAATAAACATTAAAACATAAATATGAAACAAATTTGGAGATTAAGACACTATATATTACGACTATATCAGTTCTCATTGATATTTATTTTTATCTAAATTGAATGTTTTAAATTTATATTACCTTGCTAGTAGCATGCATTTCATCTTTGATATGTGCAGAGCCAAATTCTTGTTTAAGTGTTGCTTTTGTTGAGGCATACAACATTTTATGCCTGACAGGGGCACTATCTGGAGACCAGCTGATTAAAAGCCATTCATATCCTAAGGAATTGGTTGTGTCAAACCTAAGAAATGAATAATAAATATATATATTAAGTGTCTTAAATATTGTAGAATTTCTTTTTGTGTTAGATGGGATTAATATTAAAAATAAAACATAATAATTATAATTTTTTTATTATTTTGGATAGAAGTGAACATGTGTGACACACTAGCTCCTTCACTAAGATTACCTGTGCTATGGGAAGCTAGGATTCACCCTTTCATAACTAAGAAAATTATTATGAAAATAAAATAAAACAATTAAATCTAATATAAAGTTTAACTTTCAAGTTAAAACATTTAATTACATATTTAACAGAATTTACAACGAAGCAGAAAAAAAAAATTAAGGGTTTTGATGACAGTTGATGGTAATGACAATAATTTAATCATATTTTATTTGTGCTACTTAATGTAATGAAAAAAATATATATATACCATTATGTAAATATAAAATAGCCATATGGATTGTAAAGCACGAATATCAAGTACCTGGATGACCAAGCTTTGCTCGGTTAAATTATATTTAGATACATTACATACTGATTAAACATAAATAATATTTTCGATCTTACCGACATAATAGTAAAACAATAGGAAATGGTTATTTAAATAAAAAATAAAAGGAGCTCTCAATAATAGTTTTTCTCACAAAAAAGAAACTTGAAAAAAAAAAAGGAAAAAATTTAGTCTGCAGAAACCGGGATTCGAACTCTGATTTCTGGCATTGAATCGGCCCGATTCCCATCGGAGCTATTTTAAACTTATTAATGACAGCGAAATTTACCTTCGTATTCTAATGATATTATTTAATTGTGTAAAAAAGGGATAAAACGACATTTTCTAAAAATAAATCCTAGCTAGATCGATTTATCGCCCCCGAAACCTCCTGCATACTAAATTTCATGAAAATCGTTGGAGCCGTTTCCGAGATTCAGATTATATATATACAAGAATTGCTCGTTTAAAGATATAAGATTTTGAGTTAAGTATACCACCAATCTCAAAATAACAAGTTCTATTTAGTCACAAAGACACGTATCTCTATGACATTTTATTTCTAAAATGGAGGTTGACGTATCTATATAATGCGTAAAACAGAAAGTAACACAGAAACTTATCTGAAGATACGTCTGTGTGTAACTAACAAAATCCGTAAAACAGAAACTTATCTTAAGATACGTTTGTCTGTTACTTAGTGAAACGATGAATGCACACCATAAACAATGTGTATGAATACAATAAACAATTTGTTTGAATAGATAGGTACACGTGTTTATTGTTTAGAGCGTCGTCACTTGCACTCCACCATACATATTGTTACTACGGGCGCTTTTGTTTACTCTAAGGCTTATTTTGTATATTTCCTGGATTTTAGTCATTTTGATAAACTTTATTCAAAATCGACCACGACAACGACCATTTCCTACCCAGTAGTTTCGGAAGATGTCAAGAAACCCAAGGATAGCGAAAATAAAAGCTATTTTAGCGAGTGGTAGAGGTTCTAAACCAGGCTTTTTTTATTTTTTTATTACCAAAAACTAAAGTAGCATATTGTATTCTTGATATTTCAACCGACACCTAACATGCCAGAAACAATTTCAATTAACCAGTCAGAACCAATGTCAACATCAAATAAAAACTAACTGGAAGTTGACAATAATAAAAATACTCGCAATAAAAGATCTGCTCCTGAGACATGGAAGCGAAATGTGCGAAAGTGCTTAAGGCAATCTGGAAAAGAATATGTTTCTTTGAGAGGTAAAGAGGTGGATGCTCGTAAAGTAAGACCAAAGGATTGCAGTAGTTGCCCCAGAAAGTATAATCAATCATTCGATGAAGATGCAAGATATTATTATATTCACAATGCCTACTGGAACTTACAAGATTCAGATAAACAAACTACTACTACAAACTACTACTGGTGAAAATTCGAGGCAAATTAAAACGCAAGAGATTTTCTTCTTTTCCGCTGTCTTTGTGACAGTGGAAAAGTCCTAGTATGTCAAGGATTTTTTCTTAAGACGCTTGATATATCAGAAGAATTCTTAAGAAATGTTTTAAAGAATAGAGACGAAGCACGTATTGTTGCACCAAGTAAGAGGAGTAAGCACCAACTAGGTGTCGCTAGACCAAACTCTCGCAAACCAAAAGCATATCCTGTCATTTCCCACTGTGCCATCCCATTATTGCTATGAGAGTTCGAGATATGTATAATCTATACATTAATCAATGCACGGAGCAATATGTTGTCCCTGAAAAATTTTGGCTTTACAGGCAAATTTTCAATAACCAAAACTTGAAATATCATAAGCCACGTGAGGACAAGTGTGATTGGTGCGTAAAATACAAGAATTGCAGTGAGGAAGAAAAACCAAATCTATTTGAATTACACATGCAACATATTATTCGTCGGAAGACTGAAGCACGACAGTACCATGATGACAACAAGACTCTAGCACTTAATAAAGATTTAAATTTTATTGAGATTGATTAAGAAGCTGTGCTATATTGTCCTAAGGTTTCAGCCAAAGCTATTTTTTACAAACGCCGACTTGCTGTTTATAATACAACAGTCTATGATGTTAATTCGAGGCGTGCGTCAAATTTTAAGTGGTATGAAGGTATTGCGTTCAGAGGTTCGAACGAGTTGTCTTTTTGTCTGTATAATTATTTAGCAGACAATGCCAGTGGAAAGAAATTTATTATCAGAAGTGATACTTGTGGAGGCTAGAATAGAAATGTAAATTTAGCAGCGGTCCTCCTTTATGCTGTACAAATATTAGATATTCCTGAAATAGAACAGGTCTACTTTGAACCTGGCCATTCCATGATGGAAACAGATTGCTCACATTGAGACTTCATCTAAGAACGAAAATATTTACCATCCTTCAGGATGGTACACTGCAGTGAGAATAGCATCAAAGTCATCGAAATATGATGTCATTCAAACGGGTCAAAGAGATGTTTTTCAATGCTGTGAAGCTAAGATTACAGATGATTAAAAATAAAAAAATTACACTGATGGTAACAACATTAATTGGCTCAAAATCACATTATTAAAATACATTAAAGGCGATTGTAATCATATTTGTTTTAAATAAAGTGACACAGACTTTTAAAAATTTAAAGTAATACGGCGAGAGACAAGGAGTGCTACAAACTATGATTCTATCGAACTGACCAGAGCATATTACTCGCCTATGAAAATATCGCCAGAAAAATTACAGGATTTGACAAGCCTTTGTGATCAAGGTATAATACCAACACAATACCACCGTTTTCATGAAGAGTTGACTAGAGGCAGTAGCCAACACACAAATTCAGAATCTTCAGATTAAAGATGTACGAATTTTGGTGTCGTCGTATATATAATAAGTATTGCAGTAGTACCTACTAGGTTGTACCTAGACCAGACGTATCTGACTTAAAGACATAATATCTTACGAATAAGTTAGTAACACAAAAACGTAACTAGAACCTTATTCCAAACTATTGAATTTTAAACATATAAATAAAACCTTTATAATAAGGTACGTTTTTATTTGCAACCATAAATAATGTTTTAAACGTATTTTATGCATTAAACGTTAAAACTTTGAAAAGTAGTGATTATATTCTCATTATTGTATCGTGTCGCACGGTTTTTCGTTGTTTTCTCGGATTAACCAATATCGAGATACGTTTTTGTGTTACTAAGGGGACGAAGTGTAATGCGTGAATTGTAAACTTGTGATGTGCTATGTCATACAAAAGTTATCCAAGATAATTACAAGATTTCTGAGAAAATATATAATTTATTCTGTTTACTACCTTTCTGGTTTTTATTTGGGGTCTCTATAATAGAGAACAGTATTTTTATAAAATCGGAGTATGAATGCAAATATGTATAACTGTCTAACTCTTAGGACTTTAAATAATTTAAATAAATTGTTATATATTAATATTTTTGTATAAGGTACACACAACTAAGTACGTGTTAAATTTTGTACTTGTTTTACAAATATATGTAGATTGAAGTAACTTTCTCTTAATGTTGGACTAAAAGTAAAGTAAAACTAATTGTTTTTATTATATAGGAATGGTGAACTAGTCAGTAAATGTGGTTATTTTACCTGTATAAAATGTAGCAAGGAAGATCTTCTTCAATCAATGAGGGAACATATTTATCAAAATCACTCTCAAATGATCCTTTGACAGATTGATATTTTGCTAATGTTAATTGCTCTAAAAATAATAAGTTTTTTAATGAAATAATTATACACACAAAAGTGATCATTAATTTTTGATGATTATCCAAACGCCAGTTATATAATTTTGGTCATATGAAGAATTCTAACTTTAAAAGGCTAGTATTTTATGATTAAGGTTACAATTTTGCAACATAGGTAAAATATGTGAGTTAACTATATTTTATTGTTGTAATTTATAAAGTTTTTCTTCATAGATTTAATAACAGATGTTAATTGGTTCTCCAATGTATTTTGATTATATTCTAATATTGTACTGTTATCATTCTAAAGACGTTTCGTCTTTTTAGATGAAACAACCTAAATCTCTTTATAGATCAACTTAAATGGAGTTATCACTTAAATAAATAAAAAGCAATTATAAAATATAATTGTTTGTTAATGTAAGAATAAAAAATTAATTAATGTATTACCATTTTCTATGCTGACTTTGAGCAATCTGATTTTCCCATCTCTACATTTGCTGAAGTATTTTTTTAATTCTGAGTTAGCTGTAAGATAATATATAAACAAATGAAATATATGTAATATGACCAATAAGACAAATAGAGATAAAACTACACAGAAGCCTTATCGGTTTGTAGAAAATTATTATTTATTGCCATTTCAACTCGCAATATAATAAATATCTACAAAATGTGGCAGAGATAATACCTTGAATTCCAGTTTGATGAGACATTTTGTATACAATTTAATTTATCTTTATGCAGTGGAACTTATATTTAACGCTTACTAATAAGAATAACCAATTTGTAATTTCTAACGGGATAATATGTAAGTGCAAGCAAAAGTAATTCTTGGTAATTCTTGAAATCTGGTTGTCAAAATGATGTTGACAATAAATTGATTTTCACTTCACTGTAGAATAATGTCAATGTCATGACATTGACATTATTCTCCTCAGTTCTTAAATTACATCAAAAAAGATATAACATAAAAAAAGAAGGCGTTAGTTTTTTCTTATATTAAGGGGGAGGGGTCGAAAAGTAGCAAAATTCGTCTTACGTAATAAATGGATAGCCTCAAAGATTTTTCAGACCGAAGTTCAGGAATCCAAATCATTAAATTTGGCCAATTTTTGCAAACCAAGAAAATAAGATCAATAATAAAAGAGGGCTAAAAATATTGCACAATGCACGTAATAAAATATCAGTAGAATTTTTGCCTGCACATACAGCTAATTATTTTATGTTAAACCAGTAGGTACTCGAAATATGTAAGGATAAAACTCGGATAACAAACTATATTACTAGGATGGGCTTGGTTAACGGCCGGCGTACCAGTACACTGATAGACCTAGGTCTGATGTAGTTAGGTCATCAAAACTAGACGTTTAAACAGAAAAGCATCTAACGATGGAACTATTACTTGGGTAGCAACTTAGTTACTCACTCTGTTATCTTGACTTTCGGGGGATAAATGCTCCCTGAAAAAAATTGGTTGTCTGTAAAGTCGGTTAACGGACGATAATTTTACGTGATAACGTCATAAGAAAACATTGAAAAAAAATTGCATACTTTTATGAATTGAATTGAATTATTATCACTGAATCATCGATTTGTTCGATAAATTAACATTTATTTGCAGTGATGTTATGGATATGAAATTTCGGATACGAATTGGATACGGATATAGAAATGATTATCATACCGGATATGGATACTGATAAGGATATGAAATTATTATACAAAATAATGATACTTCATCATTATTTTGTATAATACAAAGAATGAGTTAATTCAATTAATTACAATTTTTTTTCGATAAATTAACATTTACTTGGACTCGTTAATTCATATATTTTATTAATTAAATTATACCGATTAATTACAAGTAACAATGTGCTATTAACAATTTATTTACAACTTATAAACGTGTGTGATATTTAAGATCCTCTAATCTGCGTTATTGTTTTTCATTCACAAGCCGAACGCTTAGGCCGATCGTGCCTGTCTATCGCTTGTTCCGCGCTCGCGCTCGCGACACGTGACACTTCTTCGCGCGTGCAGCTGGCATTCATCGATTTACAAGACGTTCTCACGTCAAAAAAATATTTTTACCATACATCCTTTCCTATTAAAACTTACAAATTCATAACTATTCAAAGCCTTAACTGCTGTCGATATGGACACATCGAAACACAATGTAGATAAAAACTAGATACTATGTATTTTTATAACACTATACTGGTTAGTCATGTTATTATTATTGAAGAAGATGTCTTTTATTTACACTGCTTAAGTAAACATTCTACAATAAATAGGAACTGTTCAGAGTTTTCTCGCAAACAGTATGTCAAAGTAATTATGTTACAAGAAAATATTTCCTACTTGAAAGCTTCTTCCTGTATCTCCCTCCTTCTATTAGATCGTTCTCTTGGTCATATCCCCAAATAGTCTCCAAAAATCCAATCCAATCTCTCCAATTATTCCCACCTCTTCACTTAATTGGAGCTAGGATAGCACATGACTCTTACCAACGCTCGCGAGAGCCCCCTGTCATATTCAGCAATTATAGATCATTGGTCGGTTCTGATCGATTCTGAACGAGAAGAAATTTGCAATATATCTTTTTTCTTTTTTAACTTTAGAGAAATTTTTTTCGTCAGGTTTCTCTCTTTTAAACTGTGGAAGGGATGTTGGAAATGCAATAAGGTATCGATAAATATCTATATCGATATTTTTGAAAATATCAATATCTATATCGATATTTTTATTAAAAAAATATCGATATATCGATATATTGGTACGATATGAAAAAAAAGGTCTAATTTACTTCAGTCATCTTAGGTCCATTACTAGATAAATACTAATCAATAGACATCATATTTTTTATCGCCAATGTCACGTAGAATGTTTTCTCTTTTTGATTTACCTACTACTTGGTAGTGTAAGTACCGCTCATTTAACAGTATAGCAATGCTGAAGTTTGTCAATGTTAGCAATTTCAGCATTGTTGACAATGACAATTATTTTATAATTTGAAAAATGATTTAGTCAATAGGGAAGGATAAGTTTTCGCAGAGAATCGATTTTCGATTTGACTACAATTTTTTATCTGTCGTGTAAAAAAGAAATATTGATATGTTTGTTGATATAACATATCGTAGCGTCGGATTGATACTTTACAATATTTTTCAAAAAAAAAAAAAATCCCCATACTCACGCTGGTACTAACAAAAAAGAACTAAAAAAAATTTCATCACTCTTACTATATCTTATTTAAATACTAATAATATAAAACTTTACAATTGACCATTTCTATTGAGTACTATATTCTAAGTCTACAAATGTATAATTATAAATCACTATATAGCAAATGAAGAGTAGCTACGGTAACACGCACACTCTAAAAAAAGGTCAATTGATATCGAAATATCGAAAATATTACCTACGATTCTTCGATCGAGTCGAAAAGTCCAATGCTAAGAAAAGATTCTCGATCGACTTTGAAAAGCAAAAATCGATTCTCAATAATCGATTATTTCAAGAAAAAAGTCGATTCTCGAGTATAATCAGAATCGACTTTGGCATCCCTATTAATCAATGTAATCAATTAAAAGGACCCATTAATCAAGATTTTTACTGTTTATCCATATAAATAGGTACTTTACTGAGTGTCTAATAGAACTTTAATAGTAAGTCATTATCTATAAAATTGCGGTAAATTGCCGTTTCGTCATACTGGCTATTTCAAAAGTAAAAAATAAATAAATAAGAAGAAATAAGAACTTAAAATTCTTTTTTTATAATTAGTCATTTGTTTAATGGTTAGCGTTCTGTTTACATCGCATTTGTACGTTTTTTGTCATAATGGCTATGTTAAAATTTGAGTGATTATGGAGTATGAGTTCCGTCGTGGTAGCAAAGCGGCAGAAGCGGCACGCAACATTAACGACGTTTCCGGTGCGAACACTACTAACGATCGTACCACCCGTTATTGGTTTGCTCGCTTTCTTTCCGGAAATTTTGACCTAAGACAATGACGAAATTAAAGGCGATTGTGGAGGCTGATGATTCTCAAACAACAGCTGAATTAGCAGCAAATTTCAAAGTTAGCACTAAAATAATATTGGTCTATTTGCGTCAAATTGGCAAGGTAAAGAAGCTCGACAAATGGTTGCTCCACGAACTGAATGAACGCCAGCGCGAAATACGCGTCGAGACGTGCCTTGCACTGCCCAACAGACACACAAACGAAGGCATATTGAATCGCATTGTTACTTGTGACGAAAAATGGTTTCTATTCGACAATCGCAAGCGCTCAGCTAGTTGGTTAGATCCTGGTTCAGTACCTAAACAATGCCCTAAGCGAAAAATGACCCCTAAGAAAGTGATGGTAACTGTTTGGTGGTCTAGCGCCGGTGTAATTCATCACAGCTTCTTACTGAACGGCATGAGCATTACTGCAGATGTGTACTGTGAAGAACTAAACAAAATGATGGGGAAGGTCGCACGTCTCCAACCATCTTGGGTCAATCGCTCGGCTCCGCTGCTCCTGCACGACAACGCGCGACCTCATACACAGCAGATGGTCTCCAAGTTACAAGAGCTGGGGATGGAAGTTCTCCGTCATCCACCGTACTCACCAGATCTTGCCCCTACAGACTTCCACTTTTTCCAGAATTTGGATAAGTTTTTGGCGGGAAAAAAATTCAATACCCGAGAGGCAGTACAAAATGCCTTTGAAGAGTTTGTTGCCTCCCGTCGAGCAGAGTTTTTCAAGAAAGGCATCAATAAGTTACCACTACGTTGGCCATTCATTGACTGACCCGTTGGCGCAGTTTGCAGTGACCCTGTTTTCTGCTCCAAGGGTTGTGGGTTCGATTCCCGCCCCGAGTCTGGGTGTAATATATGTTTATTTATATATGTATTATTTATATGTATATTTATAAAAAAAATAAAAATAAAAAAAAAGTATATCAGTCGGCTGTTACCTAAAACACAGGCATTAAGTTGCCTACCTTAGGAACTGACGGCCTTGTGTGTGTATTAAACATATTTATTTATTTATTTATTTGTTTATTTATTTATTTATTTATTACGTAAGACGAATTTTGCTACCTTTCGATCCTCTCCCCCCTATTATAAGAAAAAATAAGAATAGGCCGACCCCATCTCCCCTGTTTAATATTTATTACGTAAGAATCTAAAGGAATAAATGAATACATGTTTGGTTTGTTTTAATAATTATTTTTCAAAGTAACAATTTTTAGAAATGTTTATTTGTACTTTCAAAGGTACTAATAATTTTTGGTTGGTGCCCGCGCTTGTCCGCACTTTTTCAAAGTATAATTTTAACTTTGTGCATTTTTGTGATCTTACGTAAGAACTATCGAGACTCCCTCCCACCCCCTTGTAAAAAAATAAGACATTGTCTACCCCCTCCCCCCTAAATAGTCTTACTTTTAATTGCATGGGTAATTACTTTGAATAATAAAAATAAAAAAATATAGAAAAAAAATTGCGTTAACTTATTTGATCAAAAACGGCAATTTCATAGGTAAATACCTATTATTAAAATACCTATTATTTAACTATTGTAGTCAACAACTTTGTAGTGAATAAAAAATGTCTCATTATATTTGGAATGTTTAAACAAATCTTTAAAATCTCAATCTTCGGTAGTATGTTTAACGTGATTGTACAAACACGCTCGGATACGTTTGTAATTAGGGAAAACCGAATCTATTCTGAAATTTGATTTCGGCGAAGCTTGCTCAAAGGGAATTGGAAATCAAGGATGAATGTTTCGCCGGAAAACACTAGGGGTTTAAGTTTAAGTTGATCTGATGCAAGAGCTAGGACCACTGTTCGTTCGAATTTCTAGGAAAGATTTGACGGTATTTCTTCTTAATCTTCTTTAAATGTTTTAATTAATTTACTGTAAAAATAAATAATATTGATACACAAATTTGTAGCTAAAATGTAAATTTACGGTTCTAGCCTAACGATATGTTTTTAAATTATTGAAATCAATGAAAGAAAATATAATTTTTGGACGTACCTTCGATACGAGTGTTTGTTCATATTTATATTTTATGTTTTATTTTTTATTAGTTTTTATTTAATTTTGTTGTAATAATCAGAATTATAAAGTCGATACAGTTATAATTGATGATATTTATTAGAAGCTAACACTAAGTCTAAATCATGTACTTGATTCAAGTTCTCTACATCCAGACCACTACACTCCAATATATCGGTTTGCAAGACAAGCGTGTTTCTTGATTCGATTGGGTCGAAACTCCAAGAAGTGGGTCAAGTTGTCTATTGACACAGTCGTCTCAACTAATATGGCTAAATCAACTTGGTCCTCTTAAGACTTATCTCTGATATATCGTACGAGGTAGGGTAAAAAAAAGTTCGTTGGAAGGAGAGAAATGTAAGTTTTTTCAGCTGTGCTAGCTTATTACGGTAAATTTTGCGGATTAAGAATCACATGAAGGCACTTAAGTCTAGCTCGGTGTAAGTAAGATAAATTACGATAATATAAATAAAATGTTGTGGTTATGGCTTAAAGCTTTAAATTACGAGTTAAGAAATGAATTTGACAAAATACATACTGTACATAAGTGACTCGAGGTGAATAAACGATTTTATCAAAGATTTTTAAATTATACTGAAAGAAAAAGATAGGGTTTTACAACAAGAACTTTGTTTTGTAGTCAAAAAAATAAAACAATAAATTTAGATGACAATGATTACAATTTTTATTGTATTAAAAAGTAAGGTTTCAATTATGAATGAAAATGAAAAATTATATCCTACAAATGTCCACCACGACCACGATTACAGATATTGATTCTTTAATCAAAGTTTTTAATCACTTTTTGACAAAATGGTCAGTCTATTTCGTTAATCACTTTACGAATTTTGAGTTTTAAGGCTGCAAATGCAATAGATTCGATTGGCTCCGTATAGACTCTGTCTTTAACATAACTCCATTAAAACGATTCAGCGGTGTTAAATCATATAATCATGCTGGCTACTTAACAGCTGAATTTCGTAAAATTATGCGATCGTGAAACTTGCTTTAGAGTAAATTAATTGTTTCAGTGGCTGTGTGACATGTGGCAGTCTTGTTGAAACCACATGTTAGGATACCCATATCATCAACAATAGGCCAAAATTGAGTTGCTAACATCTCTCGATAGCGTAATCCATTGACTGTCACGGCATTTCCAGCCGAATTTTCGTAAAAAAAAAAATACTTTTTTAATACAATAAAAATTTGAATCATTGTCATCTAAATTTATTTTTTTATTTTGATTCACAAAAAAAGTTCTTATTGAAAATCTCTGTATAATTCAAACTTTAAAATATTGGGCCTTAAATTGTTTATGCAAAATTCTTTACCTACGTAAATTATATTTGGCAATTGGCATGCCAGTAATACGTTGTTTGTAGATATTTTTGATGTTGGCACGTCTTCCTAATTTTGATACCAAGCGGACGCCAAAGTTTAGGTAATTCTGAACTAAACATACTAATTAATGCAACTTCTGTGTTACAATATAATTAATTTTTGCTTTAAAATAAAAATATCTTTTTACACAAATAATAAATGGTTTTATTGCTTGACGATCGAAATCTTTTCCAGTTAGCGTCATATTTTTACCTCAGAATTTTCAGTAAACGTACGAACATAACGAGTATCGTAAATCACTAAATGCGCGATACAAATAGATTGTAAAAACACTATAAATGAATGAAAAATGCGATCATGGATATCTGTAGCGGCTCTCATCAATTAAATATTTCTGACCCATTAGCGCAGGTGGCGGCCAACGTAATGGAAGCCATTAGAGCTGTCCGCTGCCGTGCCACACCCGCATTATATTTGTACATTAGTGCAAATAATTCAGGATTGATTTCATATCTCCGTCTGGAAAGCCCTCGAAACTCGAAACATTATCTTCTATTAGATATATATATATATATATATATATATATATATATATATATATATATATATATATATATACATATATATATATATATATATATATATATATATATATAATATTACAACATAAAAAAATATTTATATCATTAGCGTAGGAAGGAATTTTCCTAACAGCCTACTATAATAGTTGAATTAATCACAGGCATTTAATGACAGATAGGCGCCTAGTAGGTAACTAATAAATACAGTTCATCAGTCTTCTTATTGTTGTGACGCGCCTTTCTAACTCGTTGGTAAAGTTAATAGTCAAATAGTGCAGGCTGTAATAATTCTTTAATATTTTTTTTTTTTGCAATTTGTAAAGCGGATTCTAGAGTTGTCATTGCCCACCTTTGTCTTGTCTACTATCTACGCCCATTATCACAGGAAATATTTACTTTATCTACTGTTTCTTTTTTTTTACTTTAGTTCCATTTAATAAATATAACTTTAGAAATATGATTAAAAAATATTTTTAAACCTACTTGAATATTTTATTTATTTATTTAAATATATTAAACAATATACACGGTTATAGTTTTATGATAAGTTTCTTAAAACCTGCCTCAGGTTTGTCTAGGATTTAGGTTCTCACATTTAGGTTTACTAAGACTTAAAAGTAACACGCGTCCAACAATAATGAATACAAAGGATACACACACAAACACGACGACCAATATTCATTTTTTCAGATACATTTGTGTGAATTTTTAATATAATTTTACTATCCAGTTATTTTTTTTAATTATTTTTTTTACATATAAATAAGGTAAAACATCGATATTAATACCTACATATGCATATGTAATGTAATTTGCACAAGTGCATTTTTTTTTATTAATTATATATTTATTTGCTCACTCCCTTAACGTTGGCACAGTTTATTATTTATAAAATATTCCTTCCGTATCGATTTAATATTTTTAGTGGTAATTTTATTTTTAATTGGGGCGGTCAAATCATTTATTAAGTGAGGTAGGTATTATATATTGAGATGTTCTTCTACCGTACTCATTTTTAAATTTGGGAGTGCGAAGCTTATTATTGGTAATGCTTCTTATAGCAATTGACTGGCTTTTTTTTAATTGGATTTCTTTACGAAAATATTGTCCGAGAAGCAGGTTGTATTGAACTTTTTTTATGAATAGGTATGATCCCACAATGTTTAAACAGACCCGTTGGATCATCTATAAATTTGCCCTTTATTTTAGGGGGAACTAATAATTTTAGTAATCTGAGTTGTATGTTATATTATATTTGGTCAAGATATGTTTTATAGGTACGGCCATAGCTAGGAAGACCATAGGATAGGATACTTTCTACCAATGCTTTGTACATTATCAATAGTGTATTAAAGGATTTTTTTCTCTTTTATAATATAAAATTTAGCCTTAATAGTTCTGACTTTATTGTAAATTCGGTTAATGTGATTGGCCCTGTTGAGTCTACTGTCTATGACCAGTCCAAGGTAGGTATGTTCGTAAACTTGTTTGATCTTTAAGCCACCACTTGTACATTGTTTATTAGGATTGTGCATACATTCGTAACTGTGAGCTATCACGTTTACAGATTTATCATCATTTTGATGTTTGTGACTAGATCGGACATGGATGACTTTTGTTTTGTCAGCATTAGGTACCAGTCCTGAGTCATGTGACCATTTGCTTATTGAAGTAACATCAGTTTGAATGTTTTTAATAGCAACTAATATATTCTTATCAGCTGCTATAATACAGGTATTATTTGCGAATTGGTAAATAGTGCAGTACTTAATCATATTTTTAATATCGTCAACATATATTAAGTAGTGCAGTGGACCGAGCACTGAGCCTTGAACTGTTCCTTCCGTTATTCCGTTGTTCCGAAAATTATCTGCTAACTCGCAATAGAGCAGCGTGGTGGTCTAAGTTCCAACTATTTTTCCTGTATGGAGAAGAGGCCTTTGCCAACAGCAGTGAGACGCTTACAGGCTGATTCCGTTTAGTTCTGTTTAGTGGATATTATGACCTAAAAATGGCACCGGTGAGCTATAATGTATTTGTTTTATGGGGTTACCTGGGTTTCAGAGGTTAAAAAAGGGTATTTTTACTATTTTTTTTAAATATATACAATCATATACTTTATTAGAACAATTCGGCATATCAAAGATACATATTTAAAGAGTATTTTGTGAAATTTTTATTTAAAAATTCCGAAAATTCAGCCGTTGGTACCTCATCTCCCTTGACGTCCCAAAAAAAGGCTCTTGCCGTGGACAGCATAACTCTTTATTGGTTCATCTAAAATCAAAAAACCAAAATTATTTCGTTAGTACATAGATAAATCTCGTTATTGAACGAAGGAAAAAAATAATAATTTGAATTTAAATTTTTTGACAGACTTTGAACAAAAAAACTCATTTTTTGGTCAAATTTTCGTCATGTATTGGCTTGAAAAAATTAGTTGTAATTAAACAAAATAATAATCCTTCGTTCAATAATAGATAATGTTATTTCAAAGATGTGTGCAAAATTTGAAGAAAATCGCTTCATAACTTTTCGAGTAATTATGTCCACCGACCTTAAAAATTGTGTTTTGAGATAAACGCGTTTAAAGTTTTAAATTGAAATAACACGCAAAAAAAAATTTACGAGAATTTTGAAACTAAGGTCAAATTTCACACTCTGTTTAAAATCCACTTTACCATTACATATTTTGTCCTCTCCATTCTCATTTATTACATTAGAACACTTCACAAAAGTCGATAGTGTTGAAAAAACTAAAAAAAAAATCGATGATTGCATACTGCAGAATACCATCCTCTGGCACGTGTTTATCATCTTGGTTTTTCAGTTTTTTCGCCGACGTGCTGGTAAAAGTTTCGTCGTCTATCTCAGCAGTTTTCGGATTAAGTAATTGTTTTCTTTTCCTTGGTCTATCTTTTCTTTGACCACTAGTTGTTCGATCAGATCTTGTAACTTTACTCATATTTTATAAATACAAATTTATAAACACTTATAGTAAAAATTCACGAACACTTATAACCTCAAATCAACCTATTAGCTCAAGAAGCAACAATCAATCAAGTAAAATATTAAAAACGTGTTAGAGTTGTCCTTGAATTGTAAAAGGAAGTGGGAAAGGGCGACCAACAATAGCTACACAGCTGCTTCCATATATCTGCGAGTGATGTGGCCTGAATTTTACTCGGATCGATTTGAAATTTTAGGAGAATATTTGAAACATATTGTACTATTTAATAAGACAAAAAAAAAAAAAGATTTTTTGAAATTTTCAAACCCAGGTAACCCCTTATATTGGATTTCAACTTTTCCACCCTTATATTGAAGTTGTTCATGTTAATCTCCAGATTTTCTTTTTTAAAAAGTATATAAGTATTACAAAATAATATTTTATGGCAATCAGAAAGGGAAAACATCTTGAGGAAGCTCGCAAGTATCTGGAGTAATTCTGAGACATATATTATGTCCCTCAATCAACCCGCAACGAATTATACTCTAATCATCGATGTATAATAATTATACATCGATGACTCCAATCTTTCCATTTAACAGGAGAAGAGACCTGTACCCAGTAGTTGAAGGTATTATAGTCTTACTATCCATTAGACCAAATATTAAATACACTTACATAAACTAACACTCTTTTTTAAGCATCGGAAATTATTCTAATAAAATTATACTACCTACTAGTAGTAAAAAGTTACTGATTATAGCGTTATCTTTATGGGCGTTATTTAAGGCTATGCTTTGTGAGTAATGTTTGTATTAACGGCAAACATATTATGACCAAATATAGAATATCTTAACATTTTTAAGATCAAATTATTTTTCTATTTTAAATAAAAATTACATAATATACATAAGTTATGTTATATGGACCGTTGAACGATGGTGAGAATATTTAATGATTTCAAAACCATCATGTCCTATGCATGTTCATATGCCTGTGTTTTAGGTAACAGTCGCCTGACATAGATATTTGTATTATAAATATCAATAAACTGTGGATCCTATGTAATTTTTTTAAACAAACTTTTTTATTTATCGAGTATTTTTGCTATTTGTGAAATAAATCGCAAACTTTATATTTTTGTTTTATACTAAAGTTAAATAATAAAGACATTTATTCCTCCTGCTAAACTTAATCATACGTACCGTTAGTATTTTTTTTTAAATATACATTTATTGAATATGAATCATAAAACAGAATGATGAATGTGAGTCGGGCTTCCCACACGAAGCGTTCCGTACTATTAAAGTTTAACAACGTACGAGTACCTATATTAATTTGTTAAAGATCGCGTTAAGATCGAATTGGAAGATAAATACTTAAAATTCTCAGATAAAATTTTATTTTTCAACTCTGAAGTTTCACGAGGAAGTTAAAAAAAAATCATAATTAAGTTATGTAAAATAAGCCAAATTGAAAAAAAAAACTTTTATTTTAACAAAAAAAAAAAAAAAAGGAATTAGAAGAGATTGTCGGCACAACTTAACTTTAACTTTTTAACTTTTTTGAGCAAAAAAAAGTTACATAGCTATACCTAGAAAAAAAAGTTATACCTAGCTCTTTGAAAAAAAAATAGCAATTTTATTTAAAAATACATAACTTTTTTTGGGTTGGGTAAAAAATTTTGAAAGATATTTTGAAAAAAAATTTAAAAAAAAATTTTCAGTGAAAATCGAAATCGAAGGGTGTCGAGAAAAAAATTGTCGATTTAGCATGGAATGATCCATATATCTACGAGTATATTAGGGATCTGTTACCTTTTTTAAGCGGGAAACTTTTGCTAAAACATTCTGTTGGTAGGTATATCAAATTAACATTTTTTAATTGTCTAATGAAGCAATATTTTCTTAATGTTTAACTTTTTCTTAGTGTTTTGGAAAAATCTTTTAAATGACCGAAATATTTACAACAAAATTGTTGAGAAATACACTAATTTAAGACGTAATTTTTTTCTGAGATTATAACCCTTCAAAAATTATTATTATTCTGTTTTCTTTAAAGTCAATATTTCATACGGAATTTTATAAGATTTTAAGTTAATTCGAGCTTCGCCATTTTAGGCGTCACGGGCGGGATAAATTGCTGCAATCTCTCGACGTCGCTGGGCTCAGATCCAACTCGGGATTCCTTTCACTTCGCTGATTTAACGAAACCGCTCGGTTCGGCTCTTCTACGTTTATTCTGTACTCGTTATTATTAGTGCATTCCGGGTCAACTGTTTTATAGTAATGCGAGAAGTGTGTTCTTTGATAAGAATTAAATAGACTTCCTCCTTTGTGCATCAGAATAAATCCACTTGAGATGGTCTTGTTTGTGGCATTTCTGCTTATCGCAACTTCAAAGGCCATGCTAGCTATTTTATTATAATAATAAAATCAAAAAATATCTACTAAAATAAATTTTAATTATTTATTTAATAGTTTATTAAAATGCGTTTAAAGATTTGTTTTGATTCAGAAAAAAGTACGATTACGAGCGGTTCGATACGGTTTGAGATCTGCACCTTGTAATTAAAAAAGTACAGTTTGTGAGATGAATGTGTTAGATCTAAATAGCTTGTGTATTGAGACAATATTCAATAAAAATATTTTCTTCTACATAGGAATAAGAATCATATAAAGTAAATTGATAGACATAAAGATAGTAGATTTAAGATAAATGATATAGTTTTAAAAATTGCTAAATATCTCTCAAAGGTTTCAATCTATCAATGTCTATATTCAATATCTGAAAATCACCGGTACCTTTTCGATATTTTTCGATACGTACACGTAATATTACCAACGCCAGTGGGCTCTTGTGGCAATTGGAAATAAATTATCCACGGTTTTCCGGTACAGCCTGCGCTTGGGTGCTAATTGTTTTCATTTTTTGAGCGGAGCGTTGCCGAGGTTTGTTCATTGTAAATTTGTAGCTACAGTTTTTATGGTTACCCAGTTATTTATTGCTTTGTGTGCAGACCGCGAATTTGAGTGTGGATTAAGGTTTTATTTTGGTAGCTAATAACAATTTATGAACTGCGCTATTGGATAAGGGTACGAGTGGTTCCCTTATATTTATTACATTATTCTGCTTACCCGTGTATTGCATGAGATTAAATAATAACTAAAAAATAATTGAAGCGTTTCACATAGTTTATTCACATCCGAAATCCATGCTGGTGAAGGTACGTACAAAAAATAGTTTGCCCAATTTTCACAAATATTTGGAAGAGGTAGTTTGTATCTAGAATTTGATTAATAGAACTAATAATTTTTAAAATACTTTATAAAGATATTAGATATATGATATTATAGTATGTATAGTAGTATTTTTAACCGTAAGTGGTATATTTATAATATTAATAAACAAAATATTATTTTAGTTAATATCTAATTCTAATATTAAGTCCTGACTTAATTTTTGAAAATAAATTTAGAGTAAGCACGCTATTTGGATGAATTTTGTATGTTCGGATTATTAGATGGCAGTAGATAATTTGCCGCTGGGTCATGAGATTGTAGATATAATTTAGTTTGTTATAATTTTTTTTTTTATATACTCGTATAATTATATTATTATATTAGTCATAAGTAAATATGTTTAAAACGTTTCTTTGCGTTAGTTAAGTTAGTTAAATATTTACTACTTTACCTACTTAGGGATGACAAACTAAAAAACCCGTACGAAGCCACGAGCAAAGGTTAGTATTGAATAAGATGAAGTTCAAAAGGATCTTGTATATTTAGTTGGTTAAATAATTAGTAGATAGATACGTTCTGTAGTAGACATGTATTAAATTTTTAATGCAAGGAACGCGACGTCGAGGCTACTGTAATGGGAGAGTAAATATCACAGAGCTTCTTATGAATGAATAATAAATATCAGGCGTTCGTTCAACGCTGTAAATTCAACCGTCGGGAATTTCATTACTAACTCTGGTTTTGGCTTGAGTTTCGGTCATTTAATATACCCATAGTTATGATTCTTGCAATGTTTACTGAAGATGTTTCTGAGATGACATTAATTTATCTTTAATTATTTCTAACATTTCGACGTATTTCGAATAAACCATTTATATAAAATATATATATATATATTATTATTATTATATATATATATATATATTATTTAGAAATGGGCTTTTCCTGCGATTCCTATTTCCGAGATTTATTTTTAGTTAACAAAAAATACAATATTTCTGGCGTAGCAGTCCGATAATCGCCTTAACGCCGGTGGTCACGGATTCCCGTTCGGTGCAGGTATTTGTATTAGAACAAATATTAATTTCTGGTCTGGTTTCTTGTGGGTCTCACCACCGTGCCTCGGAGAGCACGTATAGCCGTTGGTCCTGGTTGTTATGATAACTAATATCGATCTTAACTCACTGTAGAGAAATAATCCGCCTATCTGCAGTGGAGCAGCGTGGTGGATTCAGCTTAAACCCTTCGTCTATATGAAGAAGAGGCCTTTGAGACGTTTACAGGCAGATCAGTTCAGTTCAGTCCAAACAAAAAGTACTCTAAGAACAGAAAAAAGGACTATTAGTGTCTATGATATAATAAATGATTATTAGTATTTAGAACAATTGACTTTTATCTTCTTTAATGTCACTTTTTGCTTTATTTAGATATTTTAAAAAAGAATTTGTAGAAATTGTGAAAAAAAATGTTATATTATATTAAATAAAATCAAATAGCTGTTTTATGGGATATAATAATAATAAAAACAGCCGCTAAAACTTGTTATAATTTTAATATTAAGTTGAATTTGGTTTGCTTAAAATATCAAAGTTTTTGTTTCCTCTTCGCGCTTGGCTTTGAGGTTTCTGTTAGGCGGGAGGTAGTGGTAAATAAAACGTACATTGTTTTCAGCGTGCCCCGCGTTAATTGCGCAGAAGTGTTTAATGAACACTTGTTTGCTGTTTGCTGGCTAAGCTATTCAACTGGAATTCTATTACGCTCTTTAAAAGTAACGGCTAGATTCGTTAGTACCTACGCTACCTATTTGAATTAAAAATAGATATATATTTTATTCTATCCCTAAAACTGGATTATTTTTATAAATAGAAGAGGGGGCGAACGGACAGTCGGTTCACTTTGTGGTAAGTGACAGCGGCAGCTGGTGCGTTGCCGGCCTTTCAAATTCTTCGGGAAGATAAAAGTTAATATTGTAAATTAAAGGCTATTTTCTAATAAAACTAGTTCACAAATATTATGACTAGTATACATAAAACTTACTGTGAAGTAACTGGGAGAGAAAAATAGTTCCGACTCCTTTCTTGCCGAGGTGTCGTATAAGGCGACTAGCGCCTTAGTGGTGCGAACAATAATGTATAACAACCAGGCTGGTGATGGGCAGCAGCGTCGCCATATCCTGCCACAACATACAGCGCTCGCCAACTCTGCCAAGCGTGCCTAGTATTGACAAACTCCCTCAGAGATGATAGGGGAGGCCTTCGTAAAGCTCCACGGGAGTTGCTGGACCTTCTACTGGGCGCATCTCCGAGTGGCGGATAGGGGAACGCCACTCGCACTGGCTGCGAGTGGTAGTGGTCTTCGGATCCTCGCGGACCAAAACCAGCAGGAGAGGTGCGAAAGCGCAACGGGGCGCCGGGGCCACATAGTCTCGGGCTGTGGCTACCCCAGTCATGGCAACTCTTCGTTGCCCATGGCTACCCCGGGCACGGCCAGCGATGGTTCTCTAGCTATCGCTGGCCTTGCCTTGCTTGCCGCCGGTCAGGCATCCAACCGGGGGTGGTGTATCCAAGGGGGTGTCGACGCTTGGAGCACTGGGGCGGTGTGATGGAGGAAGATCGAGTTCGCTCTATTCCTTCATTAGAGGGGAAGCGCGTAAGCGCTTGGATGGGTGGTGCGAAAGCGCATGGAGGGGCGTGAAAGCGCGGCGGAAGACGTGGCACTGATGTGCGGCGAGGGCGTGGCGCCGAGAGGACGCGGAGGGGAATGGAGGGAGATTGAGTTTGCTCTCTTCCTCCACGAGGTGGTATGGATGGACGGGCTTTCTCGCACAAGCCCGAACGGGGGCGCGGAAACGCCGAGAAGGCGTAGAGAAATGAGGGGGAGATTTTTACC
The DNA here is from genome assembly GCA_036937285.1 of Euphydryas editha. Taxonomy (NCBI): domain Eukaryota; kingdom Metazoa; phylum Arthropoda; class Insecta; order Lepidoptera; family Nymphalidae; genus Euphydryas; species Euphydryas editha. The sequence goes on from JAUPFZ010000007.1 coordinate 8,834,683, forward strand.
CCCATTCGGTGGCAGGAGCGGCTGGCTCGCTCGTCCGCTCTGTGCAGGGGGCGCGTGGTACGCGGGCTACCTGGGTCGAGCCTGGCTCCCTGCAGTTCTTGCGGGGCTGTCTGGGTGCGATCTGACGACGGGGGTTGGGTCGCTCAATGCTGGCACTCGTACGCTTTGCGGGGGAGAGCTGGCGAAGAGTGGCCCGGCTTCGGTAGTTGGGCCGCTCCTGGTTCTTCTCTGCCTCGCGCAAAGTAGACCGGTCGAGCGGCTCGGAATCGGGGCCGTAAGGCCAAGTGTCGGGGCGTTACGGTTATATGCGCGAGCGATCCCGTGGCGACCCACTACGGCGCAGACGGTCGATGGGTTTTAGTGGGTATTCTGCCTTCATAGTCAGCGAGTCCCACATACCCGTCGCCTTCGGGCGTCGGGATACGTAAATTAATTTCCCATCGTAACAAAAAAAAAAAGGCCTACGTACATCTGTGGACAATCAACGGCTGATGTGGTGGATACATAAATAAATATGATACATACATAGTTACTTTTATTAAAAACAATATTAATTATTCCTAAATTAACTTAAAAAGAAAATTAAGAATGTAGTAATAAAATTTAATTTGCATCATAATTTCTTCACAACCTTTGGCAGTGACAAATGCGAAGAACGCCAGCATTTCATTTACTACAGCAACTTTGCATAGTTTTGCAAAATTTTTTTTATTAAAATTAAAATTTTACTCGTTTTTTTTTGTATTTAATGTGGTAACGTATATTGCCTTTCATAATAACAAATATTTTTAAATTGTGTAATATGTTGTAACCTTATTTTCTTTTTAATTTTTACTAAGTACCTATAACGATGATTAAGTATAAAGAATAAATATAGATTTTTAATTTATACTTGATATAACGTCGAAATATATTTTTATAATAATATAACACTACTTTTTTAAAAGGTCAGCTTTAGTACCAGATTTGTAATTCATTCATTTTCAAAGAATAGTCCTATTCCAATAGACTAAGATATTTAAAAAAAATTTCTATTGTAAATCTAGATTAAATAAAATTAAGTATATAAACTTTTGTATACCTTAAGGAGTATTTAGTGCTCACTCTTTGGAAAATAGCGTCTCTCTTAAACTAGCTTTTACTTTAATTAGTCGGTGTAGGATGTAACAAAGTCGTTAATATGAGACAAATTTTTCTGCTTTGTTTTTTTTTATTTAAATAAATACAATAATATACAAGATATCCAATTTTACTTATTAAATATAGCTTAAGATTTGTTATTAAAATGTATGCATGTAGCTATTAATATTTTTATTTTAAATATGATTACTCTAATGCCAATAACAATAAAAAATTAAACAAGTAATAAATATTTTTACACAATTTTCATATACAACGCGAATTTGATTTTTTTTTCGAACCTAGCAGATTGTTGTTTTTGTAGAAATTACGTTTAATACTTTACCAAAACTGGAAATAAATGTTAATTCAATTCATTAAAAAAAGGGAATTGTTGTGTTTTATTTTTGTTATCCTTCTTAATATTCAAGACGTCCTTTGTGATGTCAGAAAACACTGTTCGAGACATGCCAAGGATCGTGTCCGGATATGTTTATTTAGGACAAAATGCTACGCCTTGGCTGATGTCAAATATTGTAACTGTTGATGACATGATTCTTGTGAAATTGGAGAAATATCTTTGTGTCTACATCTTAAGTTTTTGATAATTATATATACGAACTATTATTACATAACTTACTTGTAATAGAATATTTAATTTTGCAAAATAGGCTATTTTATTTATTTGCAGTTCATAATATTAAAATTTTGTTTTTTTTCCTGTCTTAAATTAAAATATATACTATACAACAAAGTAAAAAGTCAAATATTCATTTTTTAAGGTCCGGATGGTAAGATGTCGCTAAAAAAAATCAGGACAACACTGAAGGCGAGTAACTCTACTAATGAAATCGAGAAGAGAAATGTAAATTACAAGACGTTGTTTACTTAGTAATGGTAAGTAGTTTGGTTTGTCTTGGTTTGTTTGATGAGGATCGCATGTTTTTGTGTAAGGGCATATTGTATCTAGAAGTTTAGCGGTCTTTCCCTTTGAACGACGATGACATTGTTGATATAATTTACGATTTAATATCTACTATTTACTGTTGGAAGTTCTGGAATTTACTACTAACTGAATATCGAGCACTAAGGGACAATACTACTATATAGTTTATTTTTGTACTTAGGCCATTAAAATGGTATAAAAGAAATATAACACTTTTATACAGCTTCTATTATATATTGATTGTTACTTTTTGTGGTATTTAGCATTTATTGTTTACATTTATATTCGTATGATATAAAAACTTATATAGCTATTTTAAAAAGATCAATCCTCACCTTAATCATATTTTGTGCAATAGTTTTTGTTAAAATAGAATTACTGTTTTTGTAATATTCAACAATTATATACCTATTAATATAAAAACGCTATTTTATAAAAGTACAGACACATTTCATATTTACTTAGGTATCATTAATATGTAAATTTCTATTATGATATAAATAATAAAACAGAAAAAGCAAGTTCTTTAATTTAAGATAAATTTTGCAGCATGTATTGTACTAAAATAAATACAAAACAAGCACCTACAACCGTCCTATTTGAGCTACAAATCCTTGGAGGGTTGATTTGCATCTCAAAGATGGTATCTATCTGTATAATGGCTTGATGTATTCATATAGAAATTGTTCGATGTTTAAAAGGAGACTATAAACATACTAAAATTTGTTTTATCCTTATTTGTTTTTTTATTTTTAGTACCATGAAATACAGTTCGTATTCAAATTGATATGCTCGTATCATATGAATGTTAATATTAACTATTAACATTTTACCCTTATTATTCTTTTAGGTTTGACGGTATATTTAGTATTTGAGATAGATTATTGGAATAATTCATGTGATATAATTATCTAGTAATTATTTCGATAGGGAGAAGTGACAACCTTTGTTTTTTAGGAATACGGAACCTTCGAGGCACACACTATGAGACGAAGCCGTGATGACCTTTTTTTTTAGGAATTCGGATAGGCTAGAGGAGTAAACATTATTACGGAGTCGCGACTTTTTTTTGTAGGAATTCGGATAGGGAGAGTGGTCGATATTGGGTCTCGACGATTTTTCTTTAATCGAATCCATCTGATAATTATCGAATCCATCCGATAATTATAGAATCATCACATAATTATCGATAATTGTCATCCGATAATTATTGATAAGTATTCGTGCAATAATTATCGATAACTATCGATAACACAACACGATAATCATCGATAATAAAGTTATTGATAATTTTTTCCGATGAACATCCCAAATTTGAGAACTGTAATAGTTTGTTATGAATATATAAATAATAATAAAATGGTAGAAAAGTCAAAACTGTACATTGAATATTTTTTTAAAAGAATACTTGGGGTGTGATCTACAATCGATACCGAAGCCAAAAATATAGTTTTTAGAATTTTTGTCTGTTTGTCTGTTTGTCTGTTTGTCTGTTTGTCTGTTTGTCTGTATGTATGTCCGGGATAAACTCAAAAAGTACTGCATGGATTTACTTCAAATTTGGTACGAATATTATTAAGAAGTCGGGTCATAACATAGGCTACAAATTATCACGCTATCACCTACGGGGAACGAGCAGTGAACCTTTATTTCTTCAACGCATTCTGTAACAGCGTGTAATCTAGCGACGCATATTTGAATGTTGTTATTATGTTAATAACCATGCTATAAGCTATCTTCACACTAAAAAAATCACGAAATATAAGTAACTTAGGCTGATAAACATAATGAATGTAAGAATAAATGTAATATAAGAAATGAATATAAGTAGTATCAAGACAATTTTAGAGCAGCGCCATCTATGAGATTTTAAAAACATCAAGTCGAATTACATGTGTAAACCCTTTTTGGATATAAATAATTTAAATTTGATCATGTTGGCGAGGTTAATAGTTGTTCATAAAAGTCATAGATGGAGTTGTGCATTTTAATAAAAATTGTATCGTTGATTCGTTTCAGAGATGAGCAAGAGAATTTCAAAAAAATGTGTTTATACAAGTTTTAAGCTGCTTCATCTATGTCTTATAAAATTCATCGAGTTTTTCTGTATGTAATAACAAACAGAACTCAAAAAGAACTGCATAGATGTATAACAAAATTTAAACTCGAAAACGGCACGCTATTGCTGTAAACAATTTGAGTTAAATAACGAAGAAAGAGGAAAATTAAGCATGCCATATATATCATAAAAATAAGAAATGCTTATGCTTCCGCCTTAAAGTCATCTCGCTCCACAGACACACCATTGAGGCGGAAATTCTTACGGGTTGTGGCGTCGGCGAAGCAGTATTTATACGCATTCCGCTCATACCTCATAACTTCCCGTTCCAGTTCAAGCGCGTACAGTTCCCCGTGAGTGTTTGCTTCGCGATGACCATCAATAAGTCGCAGGGGCAGACACTGAGGGTAGCTGGTGTCGACCTCAGGACGAGCTGCTTCACACGGGCAGCTGTACGTCGCTTGCTCCCGCGTCACCAGTCCTGACTCTCTTTACATTTTGGCTGCGGAGAGCCAAACTACTAATGTTGTTTATCGAGAAGTCCTATAAATATGTATTTTTACCATATTCTGTATTCCTTATTTATTATTTTCTCCATCCGTTTCAGTCACAACTTATGACTTAATTCAGCAGAATCACCATAAAGTCATTTATTCAAAGCAGGCTTAAAATAAGCACTTTTTGAAAGTCAATTTTATAAAAGACAGTCTCCCTCTGTTACTGTACTTTCTGTAGATATGAAATGTAAAGAAGAAACGGGTAAATGAATGTTATTTTAAAAGGTATAATAGTAGGTACTTTTGGTGCTGTATAGCGTTCACGCAGACGACGTCGCGGGCAGCAGCTAGTATATAAATAATCTTATATCTTTAAACGAGCAATTCTTGTATATATATAATCCGAATCTCGGAAACGGCTCCAACGATTTTTATGAAATTTTGTATGCAGGGGGTTTCGGGGGCGATAAATCGATCTAGCTAGGATTCATTTTTAGAAAATGTTGTTTTATCCCTTTTTTTACGCAATTAAAAAATATCATTAGAATACGAAGGTAAATTTCGCTGTCATTGATAACCTTATAATAGCTCGGATGGGAATCGGGCGGATTGGATATCTGAAAACCCGGGTTCGAATCCAGGTGTCTACAGAACGATTTTTTTCCTTTTTTTTTTCAAGTTTCTTCTTTTCTAAGAAAAACTGTTATTGAGAGCTCTTTTAATTTTTTATTTAAATAACCAGTTCCTATTATTTTACTATTATGTCGGTAAGATCGAAATATTATTTATGTTTCATCAGTATGTAATGTATCTAAATATAATTTAATCGAGCAAAGCTCGGTCATCCAGGTACTAATATAATATAAAAACACAAATATTTTTAGCCTTGATCTATGTCATTCTTGAAATCAATGTCAGATTTATAATAATGTCCATTTTATTATAATAAAAATTCTTTTATAAATATTAAATATTTACCTTATTATCATCTATAACTTTACATAATATACGTATACTGTCTTAGATAGATACAACAAAGTATTTTATTTGAACGGCGAAAAACGTTGATCGTCTTATTTCGCGACATTAAAACCGCTCGGGGACGATTTGCTACCAGCGCAAATATGTGTTCAGTATTCAATCTTCCTCGTTATTGCCCAAGCGGGACGCTGAGACGTCGAGTTAATCTTTATAAGGTCGGTTAAGTTCCGCACCACAAATAGATCTACAATCTAGCTACTAATTAAAATACTGTAACGTAACTTTGGGCATCGTATTCAAAATTTGTGTTCGTAATTATTTAAAATTATAACCAAATAATTATTTTGTTTGTTTCAAAAATCTATACCTACTGATATATTGGTTTTCATACGTAATTTGATCTTAATTTTATCCTTTAAACGAGCAATTCTTGGATATATATATATAAAATACCGAGCAAAGGTATTGATTTCTTAACTGTCAGTCAGATAAAATGCATTTTATGCCTGTTTGCTCTTTAAGCCTTTCAAAAAGCATATGTGTGTTTACTTATAGTTAAAATCCACCGACAGACAATTTTCGGTTGTTTTCAGGGATTTGCAATTTTGATTTCGCTTTGCAAAAGAACCGGATATTCCTAGTAAATATTTTAGATTTTTTTAAAGTAAATTTTTAGGTTATTGAACATATTATGATACAAGCATAGAACAAAAAAATACATTTTCAACTATAAATATTGGCCGTATATATATTGGCACTTGGCCATGCGAAGCTTCTTCCCGAAGTGTCGTAAAAGGCGACTAAGGACATAATCACACATCTGAACAGGGGTGACATAAAAAAAAGAGGTTAGAGGCTATGCTAGACATAAGTGGGGGCGTTTACATACGAATAAAATTTACTTCAATATTGTTATCGGTGATTTTAATAAAAAGATAGGTAAAAGATAAGACGATGAGCTGGCTGGCTGGATGGCTGATTTTCTGCGAAAGGAAGGAACTCTTTACGATAAACTTATTTTCTAGAGACGGCCTCAAAGGAAATGAACAAAAATGAGAAAGACTTCATCATGACCACCAGATGACGAATATTCAATTACGTGACCTTGATCCATAGGGAAAAAACCGGGAGAGAGGATCACCTATTGGTGAGGGGCAAATTGAATATCAATGTTAACCTTTAAGTACTGACGTGGCTTAGATGATTCATAAATTGTGATGTGACGTTTTTTAGACGTCTATATAATCTATGTAAATTATATAAACTTTATTAAATTTGACATTGCTTTTTATTGATAATTGAAATAAATAATTATCTTCTAATGTTTAGTTATAAAAAGAAACCCAATATAAGCATAAATCAACATTTATTAGGACATTTGGTAACAGGTGTGAATAAATCACATAATGAAAATTGTACTTCTTCGTTCTTATAAATAAGCAAACAGACTTATTTTTTATCAAAAGTAACAAAGTTTTCTACTAGTTTAACTTACTTACTAAGAAAAAAATGAAATAAAAAAATTATCAGTCTCCTAAATTCAGTCGTAATCAATAGAGTCGCTGCAGATCGTTTTGGAACACCTCAAGCATATAGATTTGCGACATGCAATGCACTTAGAATACTTGGTATGCCGCTTCAGCCTTGCCGGACACACCCTACAAGTTTTTTTGACATTATCACCAACAACTGACTTAGTGCGGCTAGGCTCCAGTGGTAAGTCTTCTCCAAGAATCCTTATTATTGTCAGCCTTAGCTCTCTTGGAAGACGGTCATTGTAAACTCGCTGAGGTAAATGTGGCAAAACTAATTCTCAGGATAAATCCTGCAAGAATAGTCCTCTAGATATATTTGGTACGTCAGCACACTGCTTATAAAGCACAAAGGCATTCACCCCGCTCAAGTCTAGCAATCTGAAAAAATAGCTAAAGTCCATCTGCGAGTGCGGCGGCTACAAGAATGATTTGAACACTTCTTGTCGACTTCATCCACCCCACCCTTTGTCTTATTGTAGTCCATAATGATAATAGGTTTATTGGTATGAGGATCAATTTCTGAGGTGTGATGTATAGACGAAATTAGTAGAACTGCCTTAGATGTTTTAGGTACTCCTGGTTCTCGTGACTCGGATACTTGAAATTCAGGTGGAATATGACGCTAATTTTTTTTAAGGGTGCCGAAAGCGGCTATTTCCTGAAGGTCCTGATTGATCCATCTAAAATAGTAGCACATATAATGAGGTGACGAATAATAGACACTTAGAAAAATATACTCTAATACTGATGAGATGTTTAATAATTCATATACGCAAATACTGACCTCACGTCTCAGGGACACCCAATGGTTATACAGGCACAAGTGTTACAGCCACAAGTGCGAGCACTCGACTGACTGATCACACTACTGAACCGCGAAGGTAGCAGGGAGGGCAGGGGCGTCACTTTAAAATCGACTGTGGGAGACTAATTTTTGCATCCATGGCGTCTCTGAGACACCCACGTCACTACTTAAAGGTTAAACTAGAATGGTCTCGTTTGATGATGTCTTCATTCCAAACATCTAACGCACATATCTAAAACTTCGAGAGCTTTCAGCTCAAATTATCTAATCATTTCGATTGCATTGACGATTAGGTTTCTATGAACGATATAAGTAACATATTGGTGAACACTGTCCATACAGTCGGCCGCTTTTACAGACCGGCTGTAAAAGTGGCCCCCAAAAGCTCTCTGACCACACTTAAAATCTTATGGCAAAACGAAGCTCATTAAACCATTATACGACTGACCCGTTGGCGCAGTTTGCAGTGACCCTGTTTTCTGCTCCAAGGGTTGTGGGTTCGATTCCCGCCCCGAGTCTGGGTGTAATATATGTTTATTTATATGTATTATTTATATGTATATTTATATGTATATTTATTTAAAAAAATGTATATCAGTCGACTGTTCCCTAAAACACAGGCATTAGGTTGCCCACCTTAGGAACAGACGACCGTGTGTGTGTGTCTGTGTTAAATATATTTATAGTCCTGTGGTGACGCTTAAGTATATCATCAGACGGATATGGAAATATATGATAGATATAAAGATACGATAAAGAACGGAATCAAGGCTCCAGTGTTCTCAAGGTATTTGACTCTTGTTCAAAGCTGGTTGTCGAAGCTGAAAATAGAGAATTAAAGTATAGCGTCGTCCAGAGTCGAGATATTGAGGGATATTATACTGACATATTGATTGTGGCGGAGTTTTACGGACAGTTGTATATCTCTGTCAGCCAACCTGTTCGTAGCTCTTCTGAAGATCTGAGAGCGCGGCTCATCTGACACTATTCTGAAGACATTCCAGATAATTATCAACTTATACGAGATTTGTATGACTCTGGGGCAGCTTAAATCTAATAAGGCATCGGGCGAGGACTGTTATATCAGAGCTTCCGAAAGCAGGTGGGATACCAGTACATAAATTTATATATAAATTCAGAAGATTTTTAATACCGTCTTCTTTCTTTGAGGGCGTAATGCCAGAATGTTGAAATAGAAGCGCGGTGGTGCTTTCATATTGGCTAGGCTTTTAAGCTGATACCTGGGGTCATTACAAATAGTCTAACAGGCCAGTTTGTTGACATTCAGCCTCCCGAACAAACCGCTTTCTGAAAAAGCTATAGGGCTATAGACTACATAAATACGACGCGGTAGATCATACAAAGACCGAAGAGTATAATTGGCTTATTGTGCTAGGCGTTTGTGTACCATGAGAAAGCCTTCGATTCGATTGAAATTGGGCGACGCTGCAGTCCCTCCAGCGGTACCACATTGACTACCGGTATATCGAGCTGTTGCAGTATTTGTACAACAACGCTTGTATGTCGGTTCAAGTAAAGGATCATAGCACGAGAGCAACTCTTATGCAGCGAGGTGTGACACAGGGAGATTTTATCTCTCATAAACTATTTACCGTTGCATTGGAAGACGCTTTTAAGATTCTGGAATGGAAAGGATTCGGCATCAATACAAACGGCGAGTACGTCGTTCACATTTGAATTACCGATAAAAACGTGCTCATGCTGGAATCTCTGAAGACCACAGCATTATGCTCAGTGACCTTAATGAAGTTTCCCAACAGGTGGTCCTTAAATTGAACATGGACATGATGAAAATCATGTCGAATGTACATGTCGTGCCCACCCCGATATCGCTTGGAAATTTTATCCAAAGTTCTTCTTTTCCCTCGCCTCTTCCCGTTACGCGGGGTCGGCTTTCTTAATCATTCGGCGCCATTTACTTCGATGGTAAGCATCGTCATCACTAAGGCCTAGCTTTTGCATGTCCTTTCGGACATTTGTCATCCAGGTAATTTGCGGCCTACCTCTCCCTCTCCTTTTTGTAGCTATGGAAAGGCAATTTTTCACGATATGGTCATCGGGTCTACGCATAATACATCGCATCATCGCGTCATACGCATGTCCGTACCACCTTAGCCTGGACTCTGTAATTTTCTCAGTAATAGGCGCTACTTTGAGACTCCCCCTTACGTGTTCGTTACGCACTTTGTCTTTGAGAGTAACTTCACCCGCCCAACGTAACCTGTGCATTTTAGTGGTATGAAGCTTTTGCTCATGGACTTTCTTCGAAGCCCATTTTCACTGCCATAGAGTAAAACAGGCCTCACAGCCGTTTTATAGACTTTGCCTTTGGTTCTTATAGGCATTTTTGGATCGCAGAGGACTCCTGTTAGTGTGCGCCATTTATCCCATCCAGCCATTGTTCTATGCGTATGTCGGCTGTTATCGATCCGTCTTCCGCTAGTACTGATCCTAGATATTTAAATTTGTTTACTCTAGGCAAAGCTACGCCATCCAGTTTGACTTCCGCGCTTGGTGGTATAAATTCGTCGGGGTTGAAGTTGCATACCATGTACTCTGTCTTGGTTCTGCTTATGCGTAATCCGTTTAGCTCTAGAGATTTCCTACATTGCTCTAAACTTTCTTGTATCTCGTATATACTGTCTGAGATGAGCGCAACATCATCGGCATATAGAAGGTTCCATGGTGTGGGTTTCTGGATTTTCTCGGTAAGGTAGTTCATGGTGATATTAAACAACAAGGGACTTAGTGCGCTTCCTTGATGAATCCCTACGTTGACATCAAAGCTTTCCAACAGTCCTGCTGGACTTCTGAAACACGTTTGTACATTATGATACATGTCTTTAATGAGTTTTATGTAGTGTTCAGGGATATTTTGAGCTTTCAGAGCTTGCCATATCATAATATTCCTCGGCACACGATCGAAAGCTTTCTCAAGATCTATGAATATCATCCACAGATTCTGTTTATTTTCGCGAGCTTTTTCCATGACCAGTCTGATTGCATGGATCGCGTCTGTTGTTCCCCTCTCAGAAGTAAAACCAAACTGATTCTCTGTAAGGTTAATTAATTTTTGAAAGCGTTCACTTAGGACTCGTTCCCAGATTTTGAGGGTATGTGATGTGAGTTTTATGCCTCGATAATTTGCATATTCTCGGACATCACCTTTGTTCTTGTAGAATGGGACAAGTATACTTTTTCTCCAGGCATCCGGCATCTTTCCACTTTTCAAGCTGTTATTAAATAACTCACTGAGCCATACCTCTCCGTCCTCGTTTAAATATTTCCAGAGTTCAGCTGGTATATTATCTGGGCCTACACTTTTGTTGTTCTTCATTTTGGATATGGCTCTTCTCACTTCTGTAACCGTAACTTTATTTGCAGGCCCTTGCGTCAAAGGTAATTCTATTTCTGCTTGCCTAAGGAATTCTTCATTAAGCAGTTCCTGGTAGTACTCGTACCATCTTTTACATATGTCCTTATCGTTTGTAAGTAGTGTCCCTTCTTTGTTTTTAATGTATTTTGTATTTTTAAAGTCTTTAGTATTATTATGTCCGTATTTAGCTATTTTGTATATGTTGTTATCGGTGGCTAGTTCTAGGCGATGGTAAAAATTTTGATCAGCTTTTTCCCTTTCAATAGCTACTGTTATTCTTGCAGTCTTTGCCTCCTTGTAGTTCTTTATCCGCATCGGAGCCCGTTCCTTGCCAGATTTTAAACAAGCGTTTCTTTTCAGCGACACTCTTTTTGGTGTGGTTGTTCCACCATTTCGTGTCTTTTTCATTGTTTAGGGGTCCTTTGCTTATACCTAGCTCACGTTTTGCAGTAGTGATACATAATTTCTCAAACTTTGTCCACGTTTCTGTAGGAGTCTGATCTCGTGGGGGGTTTTTGTTCAGGTAATCCACAACATGCTTTCCTAGGGTACTTCCTTTATCCATTTTAATTTCATACCATTTAATTCTCTTCACTTTAGGTCTTTTTAACTTAATGGCCGTTTTAAGTTTCAGGGCTGTTAGTAGTAGCCTATGTTGGGAGGTGAGGGGTTCCCCAGGAATTACCTTGCAGTCCTTAATTTGTTTTAGATCTTGTTTTTTTACTAGAATATAGTCTATCTGTGTCTTCGTGTTTTCGCTCTTATAAGTTATTAAATGCTCATCCTTCTTTTGAAAGAATGTATTTACAATTGCAAGATTTTGAGAAGCTGCGAATTCCAGAATTGTTTCGCCTTCACTGTTTTGCTTTCCATATCCAAAGCCACCATGGTGACCCTCGAAGCCATCTCTGTCTATCCCCACATGACCGTTTAGATCTCCACATATGATTCGTTGTTCTGTTATTAGATGCATGTGTAGGTCTTCCCAAAATTCTTGTTTTTCTGTATTAGAGTGATTCACTTGCGGTGCGTAGACAGAGATGACATTTAGGCACGGTTGCTTCTCTAGGGCCAGCTTCACAGACATGATGCGGTCGTTGATTCTATTTATTTCAATAACTCTTTCGCTGAGGTGTTGATCCATCCATCCATGTATATGAGTTTGAAACCTTTCCCAATTTGACGTCATTTGGCGCCTTTCCACTTTGTCTCTTGCATACAACAAATGTTTATGCGTCGTCTATATAGAGTAGCGCTGAGTTCAGCACTTTTTCCAGTCATTGTGCCAATGTTCCAAGTTCCTATGCGTAATTGGGACATTGGTACAGAGTTCCGTTTCGATCTTCCGTCGCTTCGGGAGGACGCCCTAATATCCGTCGCAATCACATTGCCGTTGCTTGAGGGGGACGCCCTAGCCTTAAAACTCTTTCCTTTTTTTTGTGCCTCATGATTAATATAAAAATTGGCTATTGATTTTTACGGTCGGTTGCCACCTGACACCAAGGTCTTAATCTTCCTGGAAGACTTGAGAGCCGCCGTTGACCATAATTGATTCTTCAGCCGCCTTCTCTATTGAACTTTCAGACCTAAAAGTTCAACACAAACGAGGACCTCTACTCCGGATACGTCAGAGAAGCTCCCAGACAGAGTTTGATTACGGAGTTTTCTCTCCGGCCTTTTTGGTCCCCGGGAGGTATTTTATTTCCCTCCTACCCTTCAACAACCGAAGGCTGTTGACGGGCGTTCCTCGATCCGCCACCTGAGGTCGCGCTCTCTAGGGTTAAGGCTCCCCCGAGAGTTAAGGCTCCCCCGAGAGTTTTAATTTTACTCTCAAAGTTGTTGACGAGTATATAAATATCCAACTTGGTAGGTCCAACTTCGAGAGAGAGGTCAGCCGTTGAATCCAGCTAGGATGGGGCAGCATTCGGGGAGTTAAAAATAGGTCTTTTTATCCGTCATACCTCAGTGCCTGAAGTCAAAAGTCTTCGCCCGATGTATGTTACTAGTGATGAAATACGGATCTGAGACGTGCTCTCTGACTATGGGCCTTTTAAACAAGCAACTTCTAAGTCATATAGCAATGGAGAGGGCTATGTTTGATATTTTTCGACGAGATCGAATCAGAAATGAGATGAGATTTGCAGACGAACGAAGGTTGCCAACATATCCCGACGAATTTCCAAACTGAAGTGGCAGTGGGCAGGGCACATAGCTTGTAGAACTGACGGCCGATGGAGCTGAAAAGTTATCGAGTGGAGACCATGTACACGCGCAGCGTTGGATGGCCGTTCGCGAGATGGACAAATGACTTGAGGAGAGTCGCCGGAATATATATTAGTTCTAGATTTGCCCGAAGCGTCGCCCGCATGTAAGTTTTATTTTAGTATTAAAGGTACATATAACCACAATCCAAAAAACGCCATCAGCGCGATCTATTATAATATTGTCGTACTTTAGAATATTCTACTTCACGTAAATATAATACGATATTTTGATAGACAATAATGTCTTTTTTTTTGTTTACCGAGTGGTGAATATGAAAATTATTTATTATTAATTAAATGCTATTAAAATTATTTTATTAGGTGTACAAATAAGTTTTAGGACACTTGCGTTCCATGTAAAAAAAAAATTAAACGTCAATTCAAAGTTACCGCTCAAATATAATATTTTGGCGCCAATTATGTAGTATCGTAACGTAAAAGAATTTTAAGTATAACCTCTAAATTTGTGAATAAAACATGCAAACTGATAAGCTATTTAGACACTGCATTCGATATGAATTCCATCAAGGAAAAAGTGTTCGAAAAGCATGTGAATCTATCTGTTCTGTTCTCGAGGACAACATAGTGTCTAAAAGTACATGTGAGTATTGGTTTAAGCGATTTAAAGAAGGTGATTTCGATGTTTCTGATCGTGAACGTACCGGAGCCCCTGTAAGGGGACACGACCAGGAACTGCAAGCGTTGCTGGATGAAAACTCTTGTCAGACGCAAAAACAACTTGCAGAACAACTTGAGGTAACTCAGCAAACTGTTTCCAACCGCTTAAAAGCAATGGGAAAGATTCGAAAAAGATCAAAATGGGTGCAACACGATTTGACTCAAGAAAAAAAAATAGCCGTCTTGACATCTGTTTAAGTCTTTATAACAAGCAACATAGAAAATCTTTTTTGTGGAAGATTGTAACCGCCGATGAAAAATGGGTCTATTTTGAAAATCCAAAACGCAAATATCACTGGGTCGACCCCAGCGAGCCGACAACATCGACGGCAAAACGCGGTATTCACTGTAACAAAGTAATGCTGTGTATATGGTGGGACATGAAAGGTATACTCTATCATGAACTTCTTAAACCTGGCCAGACAGTTACTGCAGATCGCTATCATCAACAATTGATACGACTCAACCATGAAATCGAACGAAAACGTCCGTTTACTGGCAAAGGAAAACGTCCAGTAATACTGCTCCATGACAATGCCAGACCTCATGTTAGTAAACTGGTCAAGGATACGTTAATGGCTCTTGGATGGCAGGTTATGCCACACCCGGCGTATTCACCGGACATCGCTCCAACCGATTTTCACTTGTTTCGGAAAATGCAAAACGAATTGTCTGATGTACGTTTCAAAACATTTGAAGAAGTGCAAAAATGGGTGGAAGTCTTCCTCGCCTCGCAAGATGAAATTTTCTTTGCAGAAGGCATCCGTGAATTACCTAACAGATGGCTCAAGGTTATACAAAGTGATGGAGATTATTTTGATGATTAAAAGAGTTCTATTTATTTTTTAAATAAATTTTGAATTTTTAAAAAAGTGTCCTAGAACTTATGTGTACACCTAATACATTACTTTATTAACTTACCTTATTTTCTCTAACGCTGTCATTTGGAAGTACAAAATTCAAATTACAATAACTTTGAATATAGAATTAAGCGATTTTGATGAACTGAACTGAACGAAAACAATTTGTAAACGTCCTGCTGCTGGGCAAAGGCTTCTTCTTCATATAGGACAAGGGTCGGCGCTTAATCCACCACACTGGTCTACTGTGGGTTGGCGGATAATTTCCTAACCATGAGTAACTATCGTTATCAGGTGTCCGTAATAACGATTAGGACCGACGGCTTCACATGCTCTCAGAGGCGCGCTGGGGACACCCACAAGGATTTACACCCAGACCAGTAACAAACATCTGCCCCGAGCTGGAATCGAAGCCGCGACCGTCGGCGCGCGTCGTTGTGGCAACTACTAGTACCACTACACCACAATAAATATGTTTTGTTATTTAGGTTTGGTTGTAAATTTTTATTGTAATAATTGTTAGTGAAATAATTTTTTAAATCCTTAACTAATTACCCGACTGCGACAGAAGGAGGGTGCGTGCGTGCGTGCGTGCGTGCGTGCGTGCTTGCGTGCCTGCGTGCGTGCGTGCGTGCGTGCGTGCGTGTGTGTGTATGTATGTATGTATGTATGTATGTATGTATGTCCATTTCTTTGGCACGCCAAAATGGCGCCCGCAAATGGCGGAATGAGGGGGGGGGAGTTGAATTTTTTTTTCTTACTGTAGCAATATGGGTATCTAATGAAAGCTAGTAAATTGTTTTATTCTTTTTAGTTTATAATAAAAGTATTTTACGCAGTCGGGTTTTTTGATTTTTTTAATTAAGAATACTTGTTTATTTACGTGATCAACGTCACGTTACGTTCTAAAAGTCATACTGCGAAGAATTTAATTGAATCAGGTCTGTATAAAATTTTAGAGAAACTATGTATTTTTGGGCATATTAAAGAGTAAAATACACAAGAGGTTTAATTTTTTAATTATTTTTCACAATTATACCAATTCTTAAACTACAGCAGGCACATATTTCTTGTAATTTTACAGAATAAGTAGCAATATATTTTCAATTATTTTAATTTAAATAAATATGTACATACTAATACATACATTAATTTCTCATTGACCTCAACATTTACCACAAAGCACTTATTATAATTATGGTATTCTCAGTTTATAAATTCAGAATTAGGATTGAATATGGCTTTACAAACAAGTTAAATCTGATTATATATCTGAGGGTCTATGAGATTAAGGACATTGCGACATCAAAGTCACATAATTCATTCGCTACTGGAATATTTAAAATATTTCAATTTAAATGATGTCTTGCCTAAGATTTTAACTAGCTGATTTACATGACAAAGTATAAGTAGCCGTCGGAAGATCTGATAGACGCGTTCCATTGCAAAGTCCTTTCCGCGCTATTGGCGAGTCGGATCTAAAGAGCATGAAAATTATTCCTTATCGATTTTCTCTATTTATGAATTTTAAATAAACAACTTTATTTCATTGTAAACGATAAAAAAAGCCTTAAAAACGACATTAACTCAAAAGAAATGTCTTTGAAACAATTACATTTGTTTCATTTTATAGGAAAATCTGCTTAGGGAAATATGACCTAAGAATCTTATTCAGATTACAATATAAAGAGAGGACGAACGGAAATTTAACAAATTTTCCGGCTTTTAGGAAGTCTCTGTAGTAAAGTGGCGCAGAGTCCGTGAGGAAAATGATCTCTTTAGGGTAAAATGTTATATTAGCGGATCACTAGCACAATGCACCTAAGCTCCTTTGAACTTCGTAGCTTTTTTGAAACTATTGTTTTATGAATGAATACAATAGAGTGTTATTTAAAATTCTTTCTTTGTAGCGAATATTTTACTAAATACAGAATACAAGAACATAAAAGCTCTCTTTAAATGTAATAATTGACGAATTTCGAGTAAAAAAAATGCGATTACTATTAAAAAACCAATAGTCGTAACGATACATCCTATAATATTATTATAACATAAACACATATTTTAATAAATCTTCAATTTCGTCGAGAGAGTCTGTTATACCCACTAATAGCCCGGTCAAATTAGGCTAAAAAATAGGGTCCCACGGGAGTTACTGGTCTCCTACTGGGCGCGTCACCGAGTGGCGGATACCACTCGACAATCACCACGAGTGGTTGGAGTCTTCGGAGCCCCGCGGACCAAAACCAGCAGCGGTGGGCGCGAAAGCGCAAGAGGGACGATGGAAGGAGATCGAGGGTACTCTCTTTCTCTACTTCAGTGGTTGGGCGGCTTCCGGTTCTTCTCTGAATAAGCAGAGTGGACCGGTGAGTGACTCCAATGACACACGGCCGGCGGGAAGCGGAGGCGCGGTGGAGTGTGTTAGCACGGCAGGTGAGGAGGGGCTCCTGGTCTTTTCTGCCTCGTGCAGAGTGACCGGTAGAGCGGTGGAGGGAGGATGGAGGAAGATCAGGGATACTCTCTCCTCCCACTTCGGTGGTTGGGCCGCTTCCGGTACTTACGGCGTCACGGTTGTATACCTTTGGGATCCCGTGGCGTCCCATTGCGGCGCAGATGGCCGATGGGTTTTAGTGGGTAATCTGGCTTTTGGGGGAGTCAGCGAGTCCCACATACCCATCGCCTTCGGCGGCGGGATGCATAAGTGAATTTGCCATCGTAAAAAAGAAAAAAAGGTTAAAAAAGGGGTACCCTTGCATAAACTCACAACAAGCTGAAAATTTACAGACACGTTCTAATGAAATACTGAAAAGTCCCTATAGATTCCGTGTGTGCAAACATTTTTATTCAAGGCCAAAGGTTCCAAAAGAAAGTTTTTTTGAATTTTTTGGCCAAACGGTTAGCTTTACGATAAATAGAGCTAAGACTAAAACTGTGTGTTTATCAAGGGTCAATATTTTGACTGGGCTATAAACAAGACATTGGTAATAGCTAAGACCGGCCGCGGTGGTTTCGTGGTCAATTAGTGAAAATCGGGTTAATTTCAAAAGTATTTTAACAAGTCTGCCGTTTTAATATTTCATTATATCTGTATACTGTAATCGGAAAATAGTGATGACAGACAATTTTAGCGGTTATGACGTCACCGCAGCCACTTTTGAATATTCCTAAAAAAAATAATTTAATTAACTTTATTGTTGCTTAGATATACATTTTCATTATAAAATGGAAATAAATGTATACTAATTTAATTATATTAAATGGGTTCGCTGTAAATCTGTTAAGGTCTATTTGCGTAACACTACATAATTATTTGCATATAATAATGCGTGTTTGTATCTTCAACAATTGAGTTTTACGAGACCACAATGACAAGCTATGGCACTTAGTGGCTTGTAATTTTGTGGAACACTTTAATTGCCTGGTTTATATGCCTCGTTACTACATTATTCACAAATCGTGTAAACGACATAAAACATAATAAATTAGAAGGTGTAACGCTTTCAGTGTAACAAAATAATCGGTTACATTACATGATGTCAAATTGAAATCGTGATTTTTGTATTATCATTATGTGATTATGTGCCTTGTTTTGATATTAAATTCATTAATAACTATTATTTTTGATAACAAAATATTTTTTTAAGATCGTATTGTATGATGTCATTTAAAAAAAATGAAAAACATTTCTTATAGCTACGGAGCTGATGGCAATTTAGGTATATGATTTCATCGTCGTTGATACCAAGACGTAATGTAGTCTGGACCTATTTTAAATAGCAAAAATAGTGGCGAGCTCAGGTAGCTCTGATTTTTTAAAATAAATAATTACGAAATTGTAAAAAAAATAACTGTCAAAAATTATGTTGTCGTTTCTGCCATCAATTATATCTTATTAAATACATTTTATAGATAGCGAAATTAAAGCTGGCAGAAGTCAGGATGGTAGGATTTTTTATAAAAATAATTATTAAACTGTAAAAAAAATAATTACTCCTATATAATTCCAACATCTTTTCAAGGATTATTTTTATGTTTTGTAAAGTATTTGTAAATATAATAAAAAGGTGGCAGACATCTACAACTCTAATTTTAGATCTGATATAAAAAAACAAATATGACATATATTTTATTTCTTTTTGTTTTATTTTTTATGAATAATTTTAAAATTAAATTATTGTTATTTAATATAATTATTATTTATACTTTTTATTAATTATAGATTTTTTTTTTTTTTTTTTTTTACTATACTTCCACAGGCTTTATTTGCCCATGCCTTTTTTTATTTACATTTTTATATTGTTATTGTTATGTTTCATGCGTACTTAATTAGACAACGAAACTTAAGCTAAGCTTAGGATCTCTATCTATCGCGAGTCCTTGCACTGACCACAAATTCGCTGATTTAATATATAAAAATAAACTTAACTTACTTAAAAAATAAACTTAACTTAATATTTATTTTTTTTTTTTTAATTTTTTTTTAATTTTTTTAATTTTTTTTTTCTTATATCTATTTATTTACATTTTTTTTTAAATTCTATTGTGTATATAGGTACTTTGTTTTCTTTCGTTTACATGCTTTGAGTTATATTTATCTAATTTTTGTAACCAACATACCAGATTATTTTGTCTAGTTTTCAGCCATCACATCTTCACCACCAGTCTTGGTTTGCAATCTTCGTTTTACATTTTTTTTTTTTATTTTTTTTTTCTTTTTTTTTTTCTCATTTATCCGACTCCGTCCCAGTCTTCCCCGAGAGACTCCTCAGCTGTTCGAGCACATTCTCAATGACGGCGGTGTCTCTTTTTTGTATCGCCATCTTGAGGGTGTGCTCGAGTATTTCCTTTGATGTAGTCTCCACCGCCTTTTGAACAAAACAACCGATTGCGTCACCACCGTCGTCGGTGTAGTAGATACAGGTCTTTGTGTGTCTAGTCACCGCGACCACAGCATGCGGAACACTGTCATGAATCCGCAGCCTCCTAGCCTTGGTCTGGACGATGATGACTCTCTCGCGTGTCTGTCCCTGCGCCTCGTGGATAGTCATGACGCTCGACCCCCGCCCTGTACCATATCCCTGGTTTAACAGTGTCTTCTTCTCCTCTTGTGTGAAAACCAGGTATAGGGTCCCGTCCTCTCTTTCAGGGATTCGAGCGCCAGTGAACCTCTCCATTCTCAGAGAGTGGACAATGGAGTTTGAGGAATAGATGTTTTTATAGACCTCGTTGATGGCGAGAGCAACATCCTTGGGGTTCCGATGAGTGCAAGACAACTCACATGTGATGTGTGTGGTCATGTTGGGTCTGCAGTACCGCATTACGAACAGGTTGTCCCTGTCGATATATGGCAACTGATTGATATCTCCGACGAGGACCACTTCCTTAGCCTCCGACAATCGGGCGGCCATGACTATGGCCCCGAAGTGGTTCATGAGGGCTTCGTCCACCGTTAAACGGTTTATTTTTACGCCCTCATGAAAACCATTCACTAAGATAGAGGCCATAGTGCGCACCTTTGATTTGGCTTTTTTGCCATAGCGGTGCGCTAGCTTTTCTTTCAGGTCTTTGGCCGCTTCGAGTGTGGTTGTGGCTACTATTTCACCTTCCTCGTCGAAGTTCCCGACTATATGTGTTGTCTTGCCGCACCCGGGAACTCCATTGATCCATTTCAGTGCCGGCAGTTCCCAAGACCCGAAGACATCGCCGACTTCCGGATCGCTCGTGATGGTTTTTGCCATCTCAATTATCCGGTCGCCTAGCATCACCCTCGTGCATCTGGCCACTACCACCACTGCGTCCCCTTTAGGCGTGTTAAATTTCTGAGGTCCTTCTTTTAGTCCCTCAGCCTCGACTGCGCTTACGAAGCCGGCTGTGGTGTTATAAGCGGCCATATACAATCCCGACATGTTGCCCTTGATTACTTGGCAAGTGTCGTTATTGTATATGGCTGCCTCGGCTTCATCGAGTTCCACCTCTAGCAGGCCTTCATGTCCATACTGGTAGGTCTGCATGATTTTTTCGCAGATGGCCTGGCTTACCTCTCGGTTCGCCTTTGTGATAGCCAGGAACTCAATGTATGCATTTTCCGCATGTTGTTGTGGTGTGGACGCTGGTCGAAGCTTTGGTGGTGTGACTTGCCCCTTGTCAGCCCTCGTTCGATTGACTGGTGGCATCTGAGGGGGCTTCGGACTTTTGTCACCTATAAACCTTCTCAGTGCCTCCGATTGCCTTTCATCCGGAGATGCCGGTTTTGGGGCAAGGTGGGACAGTCGAGTACCTTTCTTTGGAGAGATCGTTGCTTGGATCACTTTTGCAAACGCCATCAGACGGGACTTGGAGCTGCTATTAGCATCTCTGGAGGTACGCGACTCGAGCTCCATTTTTTGGGCCTCCGCCTTAGCCTGTAATCGCTCCGAACCACTGAGCATGGTCTCTTCGAGAATCGGTCTTTTAGGGGGTGAAGGTGTTCGAATCTGAGCCTTTAGATATCCCAGATCCTCCCCCCTATCCTCGTAGACTATGACCTCGTGTATTTTCGAGGCCATTAGGCAACCGTATCTATCTGCTACGTCTCCTTTGTCATAACCGACCCTCATAGAGTCCACGCTTATTCTTTCGGGGGTCGCACCGGGGAGTTCACCTTGCCGCTGCAGCCACGAGCTTGCTTGCGCAAAAGCGGACTCCTCTCCCCACTCGAATAGAGCGATTGCCTTGTTGTGTATTAATTATAGTTAACCTTATTATCAGATATATATTTATAATATAAACTAATCATTGGTTTCTTCGTCACTTTCATCCAGAATTCTGTTGTCAGTGGCGAGATACTTACTATATTTCTCTATCTCTCTGTGAGCATCTATATTTCTCTCTTTCTCTCTGTTAACTTCATTCCCGGTTTTAAGCCACCTATTCTTTCCATTTTTCTTTCCCATGCGAACCAATATAATATACACAAATTATATGAGTAAAATACTTCTGCCTTCGAAAAGACAGTATCGATTTTTTCTACCTTTTTCATTTTTATTCTTCTCCTAACTAATATAAACATTAGACTTAAAGGCAGAAACGATGTTATGATTTATTTGATTTGTTTTTAAACATTTTTTAACAATACAGATTTAATGCAACATCATCGTAGTGGCATAAGTATTTTTTGTTTATCTCTTATAATATAATTTCAATAGTTATTCTAATCTGCCTGCCGATGAAGTAATTTATTTTTTTATATATCATAATAATTTAAAAAAAAATTAATTACTCTAAAACACAACAGGAAAACCTTCTGTCACTAGCATTATTTTTTTTTATATAATAAATACAATTTATTAAGACTATCGACAGAAGCGATAATATCGTTTAAGACACTTGTTTTTATAAAAAAAAAATTTCAAGCTCCTGCTTGATATTGCAGCAATTAATGAATGACAGAAATTGCTTAAAATGATTATTTTACTTAGTACTCTAATATTATCGACCTCTGCCAGACGATAAAATCATAAAAGTTACTGCTACCCTAGCTATTATTATTTTTTTCAAAATTAAAATTATTCCCTCTCCAGATAAATTTTATAAATAGATGTATGTGTACTCGTCATTTTGTGAAAATATGGTAATTGTTACAAGTTCTTTTATTCAAATTATATATATATATATATATATATATATATATATAAAGATTATTAGTACCTACTTAAAATATTCGAAAACGAATCCATGAATCGAAAAATAGCTTGCACAACGATATGGCAGACCCCTGGATAAATAGGAAAAACTATTTTAAAGTCCCTCTGCAAAATGTCTAAAATATAAGTTCAATTACAACTCCGTGGTTGTAAATCTCCAAGCAAAAAAAAAAAAAAAAAAAACTGCCGAGAGACCGTATGTAGTTGATAAACTCATGTTTTTGATGATAACGTCTTATAAATCGATGAACGCCGGCTGCACGCATGAAAAAGCATGACTCATTGTCATGTTCTACCAGAGCCAAGCGTGCAAGCGAGAGCGCGGAACAAGCGATAGAGAGGCATGATCGGCCTAAGCGTTCGGCTTGTGACGCATCTATCTCTCTACCACTCCATCGGTCGATGCGTCCGAGTAGAAGATTCATAAAAGTATGCAATTAATCATCAATGTTTCCTTATGACGTTTTACGTAAAATTATCGTCCATAAACAGACTTTACAGACAACCAATTTTTTTATTAATGTTATTACATTGCATAAATAAAAGCTATACTATCCGTGCGCAGAAACTTTGCTGATGACCACCCCTCCCACCGGAGTTGACTGCGTCCCTCGTTCGTCTGAGGTGTACCGCTAGCAACGCAGCCGATACGTGCGTGTAATTTTTTGCTTTCACTACGAATTAATTAATTGTTATTTTCTTAGGTTTTACTTGTTTTTTTTTTGTTAGTTATTTGTTTTCGTTGTTTGGAACCATTATACTTTTATTTTAAGGCTACGTTTCATTCATTCACTAAATATAAATACATAAAAATATATAATCTACCTAATAACAACAGCGTTTTTTATTTAATATTTATAATTACACTTTATATCAAATTTATAATTCGACCGAGACTATTTTTTATTAGTTTGATGTAAAATATATACAATAATAATCTACATTTATGTGACCTTTTTTTATCAACCCTACTGACTATCGACGCGTGACGTCTCAAGGCCATCGGCAAAGTTTCTGCGCACGGATTATACTAAGTAAATTTAAGAAACCAAATTCTCGACACTTTTTTTTATCCTGTAGGTATGTTAGTCAATTTATATAAAGTTATATTCAGAGTTACAAGCTCACATACGTATCTATATTTTTCTGTTATATTGTATAAGAGCTTCCTGCTAGTCTGCAGGTCATCAAATCCAAGCTTTATGTAAATAACAGCTTTCCTGCTATTTCACTTTCTCATTTTTGTAATTTAGTGACATATATATCAAGATAATAAAATAGAGATAGATGTGAGTATGTTTTGAAATTGAACATTTGAAACATTTGAAAGACTTTTATTTGCTTTTTTTGCTTTTGTTTATACAAATTTTGTAAGTAAAGCTTTGGAATATTTAATTAGGTTAAATTTTTTACCGTTTCAAGTTTTGACATTTATTTAGTAAGAAAATGGATTGATCCTATTAAGTGGGTAACTCGATAAGTTTTGAGACAAGAAAAAACTATACATAATATTAACAATATTTATTTTATATTTTTTGTTAAGCATCGGATCGAAAAATACAAATATTATAATATGATTAGAGAAATATATTTATCGATTGTTATAGTAATAGTTCCGTGTAGAATTTAGAATGTAAATACGAATGAAATTGAGTTGTACCATTTAATTGTATGAGCTAAACCACTTTATTGTTGAACCGACATTGTTCGATTGAACCATATTATGCGAATATTCAGAGCTGATCCGGTATGAGTGGATCTTACACTAAACGTAAACGTACACATGTTATGTTTGTGAATGTTTGGTAACATACAATTAATAGCTTCGATATTTAATGCTTATTTTGGATATATGAAATCTGGTATGTTAAATGATTATAATTTACTATTTACCTTACTAAATAATATTTACGTTGACATAAAATATTCCATGTAATACTATTAATTATATAATAAAAACAGGTTAATCAGGACAACGTAATAAATTAAACTCACTTTCAGTACTGCGTGAACCCAAATCCCAAGTAGATTTATTGCATTACTATGCTGTTGATTAGCTTCAAATTCAAAACATGTTATTTTCTTTCTTATTTTTAAGATTCATTATAATTTGTTGAGTATACAATATTAGTTAATTATCATGTATTGTTAGTATGAATAATAAGTATATGTCAATAAAATAAGTTGTCAAAAAGTTATGTAATAGGTCATATAGCTTTCATAAAGCTTTCTATAATAAAAATTATATATTTGGTACATTTATCAGGCGCCTCCTATATATCTTTTAAATTATTAAAAAATATGTAAAGTTTCAGCTCAAAAAGCATGTAATACTCTCTACTAATACTCATGAGATTCAACAGCGTGGCGGACATAAAACAATTCCTAATGACGACGATGGTGTCAAATTGTTATAGTATTTTATCAATTATTCAAGACTTGACAGCTTATAGCTGCGCTTCGGACAATATTTGCATGTAAGAATTACAAAATGAGCTTAGGTACTATAATGGTAATAATAAAAATAATCTTTATTAGCCAATAACAGTAAATGTTTTTAATAAAGTTATTTGACTAGAGTGTTAGACAGTGAATTAATGGTATCCTTTAAAGCTGAACTAGGAAGACTGTGTTTCAGCTTACAGCGCCTATTCTCTCTAAACAAAATGATATATAACTAGCCAAATTATAAAAGAAAACAGAACTAATAAAAATAGCAATGAAACAACCAAAACTAAACAATGTAGCAAAAAAATAATGTATGATAAATTAGTTTTTTTTTTTTTTTGTGGAATATAAACATCTCTTAATGTTGTGTTATAGTAGGTATATTTGTCTGTGTGTGCGTATACTTGTGCGTGTATGAGTAGTTAGGAAGATGTGTAAATTTTTGTGTGAAAGCACTGTAAAGTCGTTTAAAGTGACTCTTTTATTGTCATTTAAACATATCCATCGGGTACTCTGTTTATAAGATAATTTTAGCAAAAATAATACTACTTTTTTCTTGAATAAAAAAAAATCACTATTTCTTTCATCAATAATTCTATTTTCGCTTAAATTTTTATTAAAAAAAAAAAGGTCCGAGGAAACGAAATATTTGTTTTTATACAAAAGATAGTCTTAAGACTTATGATATTTCTTCTTTCTTTTAAAAGATGGTTCACATGGCGAATACTTGTGTTGTTTCAATATAGCGTTTAATATAAACAACGGCAGTTTTAGAAGTAGAATTCGGTTATTTATAAAAGTAAAGAAGTAGGAAAAAGAAACGATTTAAAATAACCGGGTGTCCCACGGCTATGCCATATGGAGGGGAAGTACCTTAAATATTGTAGATGGAACATTTCACTGAAAGAAGACTTTATTTTAATTTAAAAAACAATTTCAACTGCATTCATAGATTTTTAAATTGTTGTCTGGTTGAACAGGGGCTCGAACCCGCTATACGAGAAAAAAAATTAACCTGTAGCTTTATCATACCGATCGAAAGTTTGAAGGTTTGCCTGCAGTATGTTATGTAAGGATATAATGGCGCTGCTGCCCATCACCACCCTGGTTGGTGCACCGTTGTTCACACAACTATTGCCTCGCCTTTTATGACACCGCGGAAAAGAAAGAGGTCGGGACTATTCATCTCTATGCTGGTCACCGCACGACTTTAAACACAATAAAAACTAACATTTGATTTTAGACACTTTCGTAGATTGTTTTGTTTATGAGGTAAGTTTAGGGCGAATGTTTATTAATTTGTATTAATGATTTTCAATAGGTAAGGCAAATGTAAATGATTAAATATGTATTGAGCATATGGTTATATAGGTACATCAGCTGTAATATAAATTGCAAAAAAATATATGTAAAATTATACATAGAAATTAATTACAAATCAATATTGTTAATAACAAACAAATTTTTTAAAGTAAATTGTATTATATTTAAAAGTAAAGTTCATTATATATAAATAAAATATGTCAACATGAACAGAAGTTTATTGTGATGTATAACTTTTAGGTCTTATATATTATATATAGAATCGAAAATACAAATATCACGCATTCACATATCTTTTTTTCCCTGTAAATATTTTTCATTGCCAGGATATTTCATTGAAATTGTTGGATGGCATTTATACACATATGAAATATAAGTATAATCAAGTCTAATCAAATTGATTTTTGTAAACAAAAAAATTATATGGTTTTATTAAGCATACAGCCGCAGCTGTATCAACAATTACTTTACTCCAATATAATACTTTTAATATTGGCTCGAAGCAATCAATTTATGAAAATGGATCCTCGAATAGATTAACATATATTTTTTCGGAATTGACGAAGAATATTCAGAACTCTCCAATTTTCTCTCAAAAGTTGGGTACTCTATTGAAATTCACGTGACGATATTGAATATTTCGATCCGCTGGTTGTCAGACAGAATGCATATGTATGAGAATTTTCCTTCCAGCACTCATTGTTTGTTCACTCATTAGTTCGCTTTTGTTTTAAAATAATAAGGTTTATAAAAAATATTTTAGCTGGATAACATTCAATAGCGAAAGGTAATTCATTCTATAGCATGCTATTAAATAAATATAATTAATTATATTAATATATTTATTCATAAGTTTAATAGTCATTCAGAATGATTGACGGGATCCTAATCAATTGTTTTAAACACTAAAAACTAAATTAAAATAAAACTAAGTGACTAGACTGGTTATTCTAATAATTGAAATTATTTTATTATTCACATTGATACCTACATTTAGTGAAAGTGATATATGTTGCCTTATTATTCTGATAGCTTGTAATGTATCTATTACGAATAGTTATTGCGAATATTATATCTGTTACATTAAATTATTTTTATCTGGTACTTCGCTGGTTGAAGTAATCTATATTTTGGTGACGGTTCAAAATTTTACTATTTTAATAGATGATGTGTAAATTGACAATTTTCAAAATAATACGGTGATATATAATTATACTGTATTAATATAAATAAACATATTTTTTATTGTCTTACATTGCCTGACGTGGTTCAAATATGGTCCAATCTAGGTCCAATCTTCGGTCTGGTCATGTGCAATTGAGTCTGAAAGCTGTCATTGTTTTAATATTAATTAATATATTGGATTAAGAACGGACTGTGATCGAACTTTTACTGAAATTGTAATATAAATCAGTACTAAAGGTACACCATGTGGGGTGACGTACAGATCATAGATTAATAATTAAAAAAAAGTTTTGTTACTACTAGTATTAGATTATTTATAGTTTTCAACTTTCAGCTACATTATTATCATCATTATATAATCATATCAGCCTTGGGATATCCACTGTCTTCAGCTTACATATCCGCTGGGTTATGTCGCCAACCTTTGGTCGTCTGCCTATCTCATCATTTCTGGTTCGAAC
Organism: Euphydryas editha; assembly: GCA_036937285.1. NCBI lineage: Eukaryota > Metazoa > Arthropoda > Insecta > Lepidoptera > Nymphalidae > Euphydryas > Euphydryas editha. Next base: position 8,862,923 of record JAUPFZ010000007.1, read on the forward strand.
ACGCAGAGATAACCAGCATAGCCCTCTCCACTGCTCGCTATGCGATTTGGAGCGTGGGTAAAAAGGCCATAAGTATATAATATGTCTCAAATGCGTATTTCATCACTGTTAAGACATATCGATCGAAGAATTTCGACTTAAGGCACCGAGATATGACGGATTAAAAGACGTTTTCTAACTTCGTGAACGCTGCCCATCCTAAGTGGATTCAACGATTGATAGAACTTGGACTGTTTGTCCTAGGTAAGATGTACTCGTTAACAACTATATTAAAAAATAATTTATCTCATTTGTTTAGCACTTTTTTGCTAACGCTACTTGAACTACTGTCATTTTAGATTTACTTATAAAAGGTTCCATCCTATTTTCATCGCGCACGGAATATACATAATAATTATAAAAATAACAACAGTTACTCTAACTTCGCCATTATGATTGGCATATAACCTTGGTTAAGAAGATATTTTAATTTATCGATATGTATATCATATATATTCGAAGTACATGATTAGATTATCATCGTATTTCTATGGGGTCATCTAGAAAGTATATATTTTCAAATAAAATATATACATATAAAATAAAATCGGTCCAGAGTCTTTGGTGATATCGATGTGCATACATACGAACAAACAATTTCTGCTTTTAAGTCGGTTAAAAATAAAAACATCGTTATATTGCTGATAAAAAGAAAAAATGAATAAAGATTATAGTTATATAAATAGGTACATTTGTATAAATATAATTCGTTAGTAAATCAATAAAGCTGAGCAAAATCGTGACTATGCATATTAATAAATGTATACTCGTAGTACAATAATAACATCAGTGTCAAATTATTTTCTATTGAGATAATATTATATTAGGCATTCATAAATATTTAAATTTATATTTGTTCGGGTGCTTACCGCGTTTATAATTTTGTTGAGTTCCCTGTATTTCGGCAATGTTTCAATCGCCATGATCACGCGGAGACTGACAGTCTATACATATAGGGAACTCAACAAAATTATAAACGCGGTAAGCACCCGAACAATATAAATTTAAAAATGAATAGTGATCGCGTTAATTTAAAACAATATATTATGTTAGGCATGTATTATGTTAAGTTTTTATTATGTTAAAATTTAATCAGTTATGTTAATTATAAATATTTTATATGAACTGTAATAAATTTACAATATTACTGGATCAAAGTGGACACGAACTTCAGCAATGAAGCAAACGACCGAGAGAGAGAGAGTACTAAATTTAAACATTCTTTAAATGTTACTCTGCTGTACAGAACAACGTTTTCACGTGTTTTCCGAGTCGTGATGGGGAGACCTTATAAGGACAAACACGCAGACTATAAAAAAATATTCGTACAATATGGTGTTTTAGATATTGTTTATTGTGTTTGTATTCCCTGAATAGTTAAAAAGAAAACACGAGAAAATTTTAAATCAAACTCCCAGGTTGTTCTCTTATATTTACGCGAATTTTATTCATTTAATTAGAAGTCTAAAACGGATTTTATCGCGTTTATTTTAAAACCTTTACAGCGTCCATGGTCTCGGAGGACTGAGGTGGTGAGTGTCCGAATAATGAATTAATTGTTACATACCCCGCTTTTTATACAATTTTAAATTATTACTATTAACCGTTCCTATTCACAAAGAATGAACTTATTGTTTTTGGAAGTCGTGATGTGTTATTATTTTCCTTAGGTTCAATTAATTTCAGAACTGGCTGCCAAGCTGGTGGTACGTTCCAACCGTCCTCTCTATTGAAATTAGGATGTTTTTAGAGTTCCATAGCGAAATGGCAAAAAACGGAACCCTTATGGATTCGGCATGTCTGTCTGTCTGTCCGTCCGTATGTCACAGCCACTTTTTTCCGAAACTATAAGAACTAAACTGTTGAAATTTGGTAATACCTAAGATGTATTCTGTGAACCGCATTAAGATTTTCACACCAAAATAGAAAAAAAAAACAATAAATTTTGGGGGTTCCTTATACATAAAACAGAAACTCAAAATTTTTTTTTCATCAAACCCATACGTGTGGGATATCTATAGATAGGTCTTCAAAAATGATATTGAAGTTTCTAATATTATTTTTTTCTAAGCTGAATAGTTTGCGCGAGAGACACTTCTAAAATGGTAAAATGTGTGTCACCCCCTGTAACTTCTAAAATAAGAGAATGATAAAACTAAAAAAAAATATATGATGTACATTACCATGCAAACTTTCACCGAAAATTGGTTTGAACGAGATCTAATAAGTAGTTTTTTTTAATACGTCATAAATCGTAAACCGCAATTTACCTTTCATTCAATCAACTCAAATATAAAAAAAAGAACAAGAAATTTTATATGATGTTACTTGCTGTTACGGAACCCTTCATGGGCGAGTCCGACTCACACTTGTTTGATTTCAATAGCCTCGCGAATCATCCTTGGTAGGAATCGGTGTTCTTTAGCGACAATTTTAAGAATTTGTGTTGTCTAGGACGGTGGTGAGAAGCACCGTTTAAATAATTGTTTGTGTGGGTAGATTTTATATACACAGAATGGCTTAAACTAAACTATTAAACTAACTGTTGTTTGCCTCTAACTCCATGGTAAATTGAATATTGCTATTTATGTAGATAAGGTGTTCTAGGAATATGCAAGTACAGTCTGTTGGTAATATAGTGAAAGTGTCATCTACATACCTCTTGTAAAATCTAGGAGAGATAGGTGCTGTCTTTAGGGCTCGATCTTCAAAGTCCTCCATGTAGATGTCAGCCACTATGGGGGATACTGGAGAGCCCATAACCACGCCATCCACGCTTATGTAGTATTTGTGGTTCCACAACAGGTAGCCGGTTGTAAGGCAGTGCTTGCGTATTATTGCATATTCCTCTGGTATGTCGTTCTTCACTAGTCTCCTCCGTACAATTTCAATGCAGTCTTGTACTGGTAAGCATGTGAATAAAGACTGTACATCGAAACTGACCATTGTTTTATTCTTAGTGAGTTGCAGGTCTTTTGTCTTTGTGAGATCTGGATGAGACTTGATGATTCCACTAGGATTGAGATAAACTTCATCATGACCACCAGACGACAAATATTCAATGAGAATCATTTGATCCATACGGTGAAAACCGGGAGCGATCACCTATGGGTGAGGGGCACATTAAATATCAATGTTAAGTTTTAACGGTCTCGCTTGATGAAGTCTCCACTCCGAACATCTAATGCACATAACCAACCCCGAGAGCTTTTAGCTCGAATTATCTAGTCGTTTTGATTGTCTTGACGATTTCGTTTCTGTAGACGATATAAATAAGAGGTCATAAATGTCCATGCAGTCGGAGTCGATTTTACAGACCCATGGCGGCACTACAGGCGGATCAACAGACGACAATGATATGAAAATATTTGATTCATGATATACGTGTCTTGAATAAAAAACGTATTAAATATATTATAAGCGGATTCTTCTATTAGTCCAAGCCGATTGTCGAAGCTGAAAACAGAGGATGGAAGTATAACGTCGTCCAGAGTCGAGATATTGAGGGAGGTCGAGTTGTTCAAGCAACCTGTTCGTAGCTCAGCTGAAATCCGAGAGCCGAGCTCACCTTGCTCTTCTTCAAAAAGCGTGATAACTCCTTGTTGAAGAATTACAGGCCCATTTCGCTTCTGAGCTATGTTTATAAGCTGTTATCTAGGGTCATTAATGATCCTCGGAGGGGACTTGTCGAAGCAATGGAGAAGGCTATGCTTGATATTCTCTGCGAGATCGAATCAGAAATTATGAGATCTGCAGACGAATAAAGGTTGCCGACATAGCCCCACGGATTTGCAAGCTGAAGTGGCAGTGGGTAGGGCACATAGTTCGTAGAACTGTCGGCTGATGGAGCAGAATGATTCTCGACTGTAGACCACGAACCGGCAAGTGCAGCATCAAACGGCCGTCTGCGAGATAGAAAAACCACTTGAGAAGAGTCACCGAAAGCCGTTAGATGGCATGCTTCGAACCGGTCGCTCTAGAGGTCGATGGGGGAGGTCTATGTTCAGCAGTGGACGTCCAATGGCTGATAGTATGATGATAATAATATAAATTTTATAGTTAAGGCGAGTCTAACAATATAAGTTAACATTCATTAAGTTTAGTATTTAAGGCGTTCAATAGAAATAGCATATAATCCAGAAGTCGAAATCCTAGCCTTTTCGAACAATAATAGAAAACAGTAGGTAACGTTCTGTCTCTAGCATGTCTCATTTTAGTATTTTTATATTTTACTTACTTTTATTGTGACTTTTCCAAACTATTCACACATCATAATCTATATCTTATATCTTTAAACGAGCAATTCTTGTATATATATATATAATCGGAATCTCGGAAACGGCTCCAACGATTTTAATGAAATTTAGTATGCAGGGGGTTTCGGGGGCGATAAATCGATCTAGCTAGGATTTATTTCCAGAAAATGTTGTTTTATCCCTTTTTTTACGCAATTAAAAAATACCATTAGAATACGAAGGTAAATTTCGCTGTCATTGACAAGCTTCTATTAGCTCGGATAGGAATCGGGCGGATTCGAAACCAGAAAACCTGAGTTCGAATCCAGGATTCTACAGACCAATTTCAGTTTTTTTTTTTTGAATTGAGAGAATTTTTTATTTTAATAACCAGTTCCTATTATTTTACTTTTATGTCGGTAAGATCGAAAATATTATTTATGTTTCATCAATATGTAATGTATCTAAATATAATTTAACCGAGCAAAGCTCGGTCATCCGGGTACTATATATATATATATATATATATATATATATATATATATATATATATATATATATATATATATATATATATATAAGAGATTTCCACCTATATATTGACTCATCACGATATCTCTGGAACCATAAGGCGCAGAGACTTGAAATTTGGTAGAAATATTCTTTTTGACGAGTAGAGGTCAGCTAAGAACGGATTTTACGAAATTCTATCTCTAAAGGGATGAAAAAGGGAGGCAAAGTTTGTATGGGACAACGTGATTCCTTGGTCCAATCTACTTCAAATTTTGCATAAATATTCTTTAACAGAATTGATTGAAGACGTGTTTCGTTTTTTATCGAAATTCATACCCTAACGGGGTTAAAAGGGGGGAGAAAATTATTTTGATATAAATACTCCTTAGTGGTTTTGATTTAAATTACATTTTATGTTGACACATGTTTGACAACTCAATCCGTCTATTATAAAATGTCGCAGGTGTAGGTGATATCTTTTTTGGGTACTCCTGGTGGAACAGGCATGACTTTATAATAAACGTAACAAAACTGAGTTGTAAATATACCGTGTGATCGCTTTATTGTAAAATAGTGTTTTATATAATATTTTTTACTTCAATGTTGGTGTTGTTTTAAGTCAAGGTTTTAAAGTAAATAACTCATCAGCAAGGCATCTGTAGTTCACAATGATACAGATATAGAAGACACCGAAGTGAACTCGGAAACATTTTTGAATTATACGGCATTAACACCCCAATTAGTACAGATTGGCACCACGGACTAATGTTGGAACAAGATCAGAAAACATTATTAAATCATGTACCCATTTAACGTTATCTTACACTAAAATTAAGAAGGAAAAGACAAAAGCTATCTTGGACTATTATTAAATATAAATATATGTTTGACATACACACAAGATCGTCTGTTCCTAAGGTAGGCAACTTAATGCCTGTGTTTTAGGTAACAGCTGACTTATATACATTTTTTTATAAATATACATATAAATAATACGTATAGAAATAAATACATATTACACCCAGACTCGAGGCGGGAATCGAACCCATGATCCTGGAGCAGAAAGCAGGGTCACTACCAACTGTGCCGAGTCAATCAAACTTTAAAAAATAATTACTTGCGGGTTTATTCAAATCTAAGAGACAAAATCGTATTGTGGTGTAATTATACCAATGATACAACGAACGAAGCATTGATGACCGTTCCGGTGTAGTGGTGCGAGTAGTCGCCTCAACGCCTCGCCTCAATGCCGGTGGTCACGGGTTCGATTCCCGCTCGGGGCAGATATTTGTATTTGTGCCAATATTTTTTTTAGGTCTGGGTGTATGTCCTTGTGGGTTTCCCCACCGTGCCCCGGAGAGCACGTAAAGCCGTCGGTCCCGTTTGTTATCATGGATACCTCATAATAATCGTTACTTATGGTAGTAATACTATCCGCTAACCCGTAGTGGAGCAGTATGATGGATTAAGCTCCAACCCTTCTTCTATGTGGGAAAAAAGGCCTTCGCTCAGCAGTGGGTTGTTTACAGGCTGATAAAATACAGTACAGTACTGAAGCATTTGTGGCTTCCAGTGACGAAACTGAGCCTTACCATGAATATTAGAGTCCATCTAAGGGAAGATGTTATGCCGGATAGTTCTCAGACCTGTTGCTTAAAATAGGAAATTGTGATTTCCGGGAACTGGATAATAATATACTGTATCATAATATAATGTATGTGTATATGAGTATGTATTTACCATAAACATAGCTTAAGGTCAAACTCTTAATGTAGCGGGAGTTTACTTGAGGGCAAGCTGCTTCTCCCATAGCCAGTTGTATGTGGCATGTTTCAGAGTAGCCTGGTGATTCTAGCACCCCGAAGGAAAAACAAAAAATATTGTTTATAAAGAAATAGTACGGAAGGTGTAGTATTTCGATTTCGTTGTAAAAAGATAATACCCCCCTGTAACTTTCTCCAAATCAAAGGCCGAGCTTCGTGTTCCTAAAATATAACAATTTTTCTTTTTTTAATGTTTATTTAAACTTTAAATTCCTACTCTATAATAAAGCTTGTTATATTTTATAAGTATTCAAATATTTTAACATAATAATTTATATTTAATTAAACGTCTAAAAACGGATTTAATAGCGTTTATTTCAAATTTCTGTATAATAATAATTTATATGTTTAAAAAAAACCTATTATAACCATTTTCGACTTCTACGCGGACGAAGTCGCGGGCTAAATAAAAGCTTAATATATAAAAGCGAAAGGTCAGTCACTCACTCTCTTCTCACTATATCTCTGAAACCATAAGATCTAGAGACTTGAAATTTGGTAAAAATATTCCTTTAGCCAAACAGAGATCAGCTAAGAACGGATTTTATGAAATTCTACCCGTAACGGGGTAAAAAAGGAGGGCAAAGTTTGTATGGGACAATGTGATTCCGTGGTCCAATCTACTTAAAATTTTGCATAAACATTTATTACCAGAATCGATTGAAGACGTGTTTCGTATTTTATCGAAATTCATCTCCTAACGGGGTGAAAAGGGGGTAAAACCTTATTTGCTTTGTAGTTGATATCAATACTCCTTAGTGCTTTTGATTTAAATTACATTTTATTTTGACACATGTTTGACAACTTAATCAGTCTATTATAAAATATTTTCCAGTATCGACGCAGGTGTAGGTGATAAAAAATATAAATTTATAATTTTTGAAATTTTAGTTAAACTTCGCACGGGTGTGAAGCCGGTGCGGGCCGCTAGTCTATTATAAATGTGAAAATTCATTAAATAGCCGTGTAAATCTTGAATAATGTGCGTATAGTCTTACATTTGCGTTGGAATTAATATAAATATATTTACATTAAATACTTCGTCAAGTTTTTTATTATTTAAGTTACCATAGTCATTTCAATCTGTTTCAAAATTATTTTTATATATTAATGTATAATCAGAATGATACATTATTAATACATGATTCACAATTTTATTACTCTTGTTTGTCTTTCTTATATTTTCAGTTTCCTAATATGATTTGCATTTTATTATTACATTACAGTAAAATACTCGTACATACATTTAACACGATATATATACATTTTTTTCTTTTGCGAATTTCAATCATTAAGAAATTCAGCAGCTTATTCGACTTACAACAATTACCACTCGTAACTGTGTTCACACGATTTTCGTAAGCTTGGCGTATTGTGTAAGTACGTAATTAAATGTAACATTCCTCGTTCTCATTCACGGTTATATTGCCCTGTACCTACGTTTGGGGTTTACAAACCCATATAATAAAATGATACGAGTTCGCCTATGAAACAAAATGGAAGAATCGGTCTTAGTAAGCACTTTAAATATCAATATATAACTACGAAAAATGTATTGTAGTTTTGCTGTTTCGAAACTAGTTAAACTATACAATATTGGTACGTTTAGTACGTTACGATATATAGATAGATAGATAGATAGATAAACACTTTATTGCACTCACATAAATATATACTCGTACACAAAATAATGAAATACACAAAATTAAATAAGAAAATGGTGCAAGGGTGGCCTTATAACTAAATACCTACTACACCCATGCATGCATACATATATACACATATATCTACATAAATACATACATACATACGTACACACATATAAACATACATACACATGTATTTGTATTTTAAATAAAGCACTATTTAATAGCGACTTTGTTTTCGTTGATTATTATTTTATTGTATAAAACGACTTTAGCACGAATAATAATTCTACTTTTAGACTGTGTATTAAGATGAAACTTACACCATATTTTTTATAAGTAAAAGGCTTCGTTAATCTTGTCTTATGGTATGTAAAAAAGTATATATATATATGTAGGTAAGTCTCGGTTGTACTAGAGTGCGCTTGCCAAGAAGACAACTATACACTGTTAGTGAATCGCACTGATGTGTTTTAGATGCATACCTAAAGGAGCAGAGCCTACTGAATATTGTTGTCTATGGCAAATACAATTTGAAAAGTTTTTCGGGTGTAAATCACTGCTTAAGTATTTGGTAACTTATCACGTTTTAGTTTCGATGCGTGTATCGATCTCGCTAGACTTATGTACGTAATCTATCTTAGATTTTAATATTTTTGATCTAATCGAAGAGAGGGAACGGAAAGTGTCCAAAAAATATTATTGGACGAGATTTCAATGCCAAAGAGCTGTGATCGTTTTATAAAAAGATTCATTTTGAAAAGTGGGAAACAAGGTAAGGATTCCTTTTGACGGTTAACAAGTATGCTTGTGTCCTGATAGTGTTAAACTAGCGTTCACCTAGATAAAAATAAGAAAGTTTGTCAATAATGAGAGTCGTGTTTTTCAAATGTTTTTTTTTGTTACAAAACTCTTCATTAACACACCGTTCGAAAACTATCGAAAAAGTCCTATTCAAAGGTTGAAGATTGAGAGACAGAAGAGAGGGCAATGTGGCATACTTTTAAGTTGTAAAAGTTGCATTAACACCTTAGACCTTTTTTCTTTGGTTTATCGTTTGTTTTAGGGAGGTAAAAAGTCATTGCCATTACTTACCGTGCTGCTTTGTTAATGTAGGTATTCATATTTTAATCAATTTTCTATCCCCCCTTCGTTTTTAATGGCATTTAGGAGGAAGTTACACATCGTCCTTGAAAAACTTTATTCATGAAATTGTCTATTTCAGCAGCATACAACATGACTGATGATGATATGCTAATGTTTACCTGTGTATTTCTTATTCTAAAAGATGTGTTTCGGCCAACCAATATTTGTCGCCTTAGTCCTCTCTCTTAAACTAATCCTTATTAAATAACAAATACAAATGCGAACTTCATATCATCATTATTATCATAATCATATCAGCCATCGGATGACCATCGCTGAACGTTGACCTCTCCCATCGACCTCTAGAGCGACCGGTTTGAAGCATCTGCCATCCAACAGCTTTTGGCGAGTCTCCTCAAGTCGTTTGTCCATCTCGCAGACAGCCGACGCTGCGCTCGCTGGTGCTTGCTCTCGACTTGGGAATCTTTTTGCTCCATTGGCCGTCAGTTCTACGAACTATGTGCCCTACCCACTGCCACTTCAGCTTGCAAATCCGTTGGGCTATGTCGGCAACCTTCGTTCGTCTGCGGATCTCATCATTCCTGATTTGATCTTGCAGAGAAATACCAAGCATAGCCTTTTCTATTGCTCGCTGTGCGACTTGGAGCTTATTGAAAAGGCTCATAGTCTGAGACCACGTCTAAGATGCGCATGTCATCACTGGTAACACATATTGGTCGAAGACTTTCGACTTCAGGCACTGAGTACTGAGGTATGACGGAATAAAAAGACGTTTTTTAACTTACCGACCGCTGCCCATTCTAGCTGGATTCGACGATTGATCTCTCTCTCGAAAATGGATCTAACAAGTTGGACCTTTTGTCCAAGGTAGATGTACGTGTCTCGTCCATGCCTGCCACGAGTGTGGCGCGCCGATAGACACAGCCGGGCACACTTGCGAGGAGTGAGCCCCTTGGGGGGTCCCAGTGCCATGCCCTGGTGGCCGCGATATGCGGAGACCTCTAATTGTCGAGCGTGGTTCACTGCATGCTTGACAGCGAGAGGTGCTGGTCGGCTCTGGCCTCCTTCTGTGAGGAAGTCATGGCTTTGAAGGAGGCCACGGAGCGGGAGCGCAAAGCAGACGCTAACCGTAAGTATATCTATATATGCCGGTATCCGTAAAGGTATTTACCAGCATTAAAAGAAAAACGTAGAGATGTACTCGTCAACAACTTTTAGAGTAGGATTTCCAACTGTATCGGGGTGGTCACGACATGGAAATTCAACATGATTTTTGTTTTCTCCATATTCATTTTAACGCCTACCCGTTGGGAAACTCATTTCTATTACTTACTAATCGTATAAAATATTTTTATGTAACTAAGTCATATAATTGATTAAGTGAAACATTATACTTCTTTTCGCTAAAGAAATGTTCAATGTAATTTCTCCTGAGGAAACATACTAACAAAACCAACTTCATCAAACATATACCAAGTAAATAGATTCTCTATAAATGAAAAAACTATCAAAAGGAAAATATAAAGGTCTGGAGTTGCTTTTCTGAACATTGAAAAGGACCTTTGGAATAATGAAAAGAAATATGGCGCAATATTAATATTAAATAATTTGGAGAGGCCAGAGTTTCTGATACTATCAACAATATTAACAACAATTACAAAAATATACCATATGACTTCTATGTTTGATTTTTAATCTTAATTTGGAATGATAAATTCATTCATTCACACACAAAAAGTATTATTTCATAATATTATTTAATTTAGGATTTTTTCATGACTCAGGCATTATATTTGCAAGGAAAAGACAATTTACAAAATTAGTAAAGAAAAAAAATCATAACTCTGTGTTTGATTTAAATGTAAATAATATACAGACACGATAGACACATTCTGTATCAAATGTGAACAACAAATAATAAAACCGCTATTACCTGAATAATAATATAATAATTTTAAGCACAATATGACGGCGCCTCCGCCGCCGTACGCATTTAGAAAGGAATTTGTAAATAAAAGGTCCACCGATCACGCCACCTAGCACATCGTTTGAAACCCCCACTCATCGTACTACTCGAGTCATTCTGACCTGTATACAAGGATCAGAGCAACCGTGGCTAAGGCAGTCCTAGACGGCCTTAGCCACGGTTGAGCCTAGACTAGCCTAGACTTTAGGATCTGGCTTGGCATGGTGCACTCATTGTATTCTGCTGGTAGCTTAACTGAGACGCTTTGAATAATTAATCTGTGCAAACGAATTAATTATTATTCTCAACTAGAAGATTGTCTTATTACTCTGTTATAATTTTGATATTAATTTTCATTGAATTACAAAGACTTATTTTATTGTCATATCTGATCTTTCATTCACTATATCCGACCCATTTCCTACACATACATACATATTCGTGCCTAACGTATTTTTATTAAAACGCTAGGCTAAGCTATATGTAGATACGTATACATTTATATCAAAAATATTTTAATTATTTCTATCAAAGGAGGGTGTTGCTTTAATTTTATCAGAACTTGGTTCAATCATTAACCTTACTGCGAAGGGTATAATGTTTTTAACGAGTATATTCACACATTCTATATGTAAAGACACCTACAGAATCGCTTTGAAGGGTTTTCACAAATTATGTGTCGTTAGTTTTATGGCGAGCTCGGGAAATACAATGGTTTATATTACGTCATCATAAAACCAACGTGGCGGATAGTTAATTCTACATTTTGAGTACGACGACTTCATTAAATTAATTACATTATGTGTAAATAAGATTCGAATATGAATTTTATAAATAAAGTTATCCTTAAAGTAGTTTATTATGATGAAAACAATTTAATAATAATAAATAAAGAAATACTTAACAAAAATTTCACTTTTAGTGTTAACTACATATTTTAAGGAACGCAAAAAATACTTTTTATTTATAGATAACAGAAAAACTTACAAAAAGTCCATGGTTTTAAAATATGGTAAATGGAATCATGACAATTAAATGTGTAAGAGTATAATATGTTTTAACTACAACTTAGAGACTTTAGTTTGATATTTAGAAAAGTTTATGTTAAGGAAGGTTTGTTGTATCAGATATAATATGACATTCTATGCTCAACATTATAAGTAACAAGAAATAAATAATAATAGCCAAATATTACTGATAATACTTTTGACACAATAAAAGAAAATTCCTATACCTTTGGGTATTTTTGATACATCAAAAAACACGAAAATTATTTATCATTTAATTGAATTAATTATGTTTTTTACTGTAATAGATATTCTGCAATTTTACGAATAAAAATGTAGACTTATTCTTTGTCTGTTAACTTTTGAGCGCTGAAGTCGAACCATTCATCTCTGCGACGTTTTAAGTGCTTAAGTGGCTGAGTTGGCTGGATGGCGAAATCGTGTTTAATTTTCCCTAGAAACGAAAAAATGTAATTTTGATATTCATTCTCATGAAATTTATTTTATTTAAAATAAAATTAATTCCATAAACAATTGTTGCAAAGTTGTTATCTTTTTAAAAACCTAATTGAAATTACGCTGTTTATTTAAAATGTCGGAATAAAAAGATAGAAATATATATATATATATATATATATATATATATATATATATATATATATATATATATATATATATATATATATATATATATATATTTAATTATATACTTATTTGTGATTATAAATTTTGGTGTAAAATACTAAAATTAATATCATTACTACGTTATAATTTTATTTATATAAATTTACTAATGCAAGCATGAACTAGCGATAACTGCGTTTATTGTAAAATTTCTTCAATTTAAAATTCATGTCTATGCATATTGAATGTTTGTTAAGCTCTATGGTTTGGCGTGAAAATGTCATTAAATAAAAATGGTAATTTCTGAAAGCTATACAGTTGTATATTTTACTATATGTCATTGTAATATAATTATGAAATGATATTTTTGGATTTCTTAGGGTATTTTAAATATATAATTATAACTTTAATCTTTTAGACATTTTTTTTGCATACATTTTAATACATAATAATAATTTTGATAACTTCTTATAAATACATTACACATTTTTTCGGTTTCGTTCTTAAATATTTTAGCAGTTATATTATGTTACTAATTATTAATTACTTACAGATTGTATTTTTGTATAGTACTTCTTAATGCTCGACCTGTATTTAAAAGTATGACAAAAAAAGATATTGCTGGAGAAATTGACAGCTTACATACAAAATATATAAGTAAGGAAAGACCAAAGGAACATAAAGAACAATTATATTATCAATATGCTAATAATCCAAAACTAGATTTAGATATTCTTTACCCTAGAATTTCGTATTATAGAAATAAAGGAAAGTTTAAAAGAGAAGTGTCAAGTAAGGAGATGAATATAAAAGACTTTGAAATATTTAAAAATATTCAAGATTATCAGAAATATGATAGTAATTTGTGGAAACCACATCAATCAACTGCAGCTGCGACAGATTATAATACGAAAATTAGTGTTAAGCCATTACATGAAAATAAAAATTTAAAAAAAATATATGGGTACGATCAAAACTCTTTTCGTAGCGATGAAAAGGAAGAAAGACTATTAGAGAACAACAATAATTCGGCAAGTGATATTAATATGAAATCTACTAATGATGACATGGAATTTTTGGGTACAGCTGAAATTGAAACCGTTCTTAATGAAATGAAACACAGAGAAATACAAATGATTACACAAAACGAGCCATCAGTATCAGATCTAATTAGCAGTACCGTTACAGAAGCAACATTTACATCCAACGCCTTTCTAAGGAAACAAAAAATATGCACAGGTTTTTCATTCTGCACCTTTTTGCCATTTTGTAATCATAATAAGAATATTACTCAATATAATATAACAAATGATAACAAAAAACAACATAATATTTTTATACGATCTTTAAAAGAAGATTCATATACTTTAGCCAATAATATTGAAAATATGTTACAAAAAAAGTGCAAAAATGTTTTTAAGAAAATAAAAAACAAGTTATCGAATGATTATAATAAAGAAGTAAACAAGACAAAAGTCACAGTTAAAGATGAACTAAATAAACTATGTAATAAAACAAGAATAGTTACCAATTCATCGCAAGCTAATACAACATCAGCATTACCTGAAACGAAATCAATACCTGAAATAAAATCATCATTAAGAGAAAAGCATTATAATCGTAGAAATCGAACACGGAACAATTATATCTCTACCACATCACATTCAATACCTGTCTTAAGTGATGATTACTCAATGCTTTCAGTTTTTGAATTACTCTTGACCAAAAGTCACGAAAATAATGTTATGAATATGTTATCAACTAAGAGCCTTCCAGCAAAACGGAGAATAAGCCCCGAAAAAAGTATTGTATACACAAACAAAAAGAAAAATGTAAAAGTTGGATTGGTTGATGTTAATAGCGAAGACACTACAGTCTATGATTTAAATAATCGGTATAATGTCACAGACGACACAAGTTATGAAGCTATTAGCAATAAAATAGCATATAATGATTATGTGAATGGTTACAAATATTACTTAAATTATCAAAAGAATTACGATGATAAAAAGTATTCGAATCTTGTTCGATATCAAGCTCATAAACATCATAAAGTAGATGACATAGGGAAATTTATTCTTAATAAAATTCCACAATTACCAACAACAAGACTGAAAAGAAAATTTGTTGAGTCAGATACTTTAGATGATCAAGAAATTTCGACCAAAAGTGAAGATTCTTGGTTTAAAAAGCACTTTTTCATATTTTTGGATCGAGATCCTTCAAAAAAATTTCATTCTTCACAAACAGTAACATTTAGAGATTTAAGTTCGCGTACAATTGATAAATATAAATTGCAAAATAATGAACCAATTGGTACTGAGTTATTAAAAAAAAATACAATATCGAAAGTAACCTGTATTTCACAAAGGCGTAATGCTAAAGATAATAGTTTAAAAGATGTTGTTTTGAATACTAAGAACATGATACTCGAAAAGTCGGCGCAAGGTTTGTACTGAATAAAATATTATTAATTAAAAATATCAATTTGTGAAATAGTAGTTTCAAGATAATACGAGTTTTATTATTTAAATTCCTATGTAACAATCCAATTTTTAACATTTGTTGCTAATATTATATATTTTTTAGATATAAATATAGAACCTTATTTCAAAGTTAAAAGATATAAGAGAAAATACACCAAAGAATTAGGATATACAACATACCTGAAAAAGGCAAAAGCATTGACAAATTGTAAATTAATTTCCAATACGAAGAAAGTAAACCTTGCTATCGATTCAGAGCTAAAGACGTTAACAACGGAAAATAAAAATGATATAAAGAAACGAGAAAATAATGTACGAATTCCACGGTTCAAATTTTTAAAAGTAGTAAAAGCAAGCAATACGCCCAAATATAGTACTCGAAGACAAAAACTTTTTGATTACGAAGTTGTATCAGACACATACATTGCTGAGCCAAAGCATTTAAAAGATTATTTCAAAGTTGAAGAAATGATAAAACAAGTTCCGAATGTTTCAGCAGATTTTAATATTTTATATCCTTATTTTGATTTACAAAATACTAAAATAAATAATAATATGCTGAAATTCGGAGATAACCGTCAAAAAATTTATTTTCATAATAATCCTGGACTTTATAAGGATAAGAATACTGATTATTTTATTCAAGGTAATTTTATCTCTACATTAAATTGGATTATTATTTTGTTTTATTTTCTTACTTATTTTTTACAAGCTGTAGGTACTTCATGATTTATTACGAGTAGCTTGATTCTTCATCCAATTAATGACTATACTATTTATAAATCGATTATTTCATAAAAAAAAACTCTTTATACTAAAACTAATTCCTTTAAAAATATAATTTAGATCAAAGCACTTTCGTGGATTCTACATGTGATGATATAATTAATGTTAATTATAAAACGCTTAACAACAAAAATATTATAACAAAAGAATATTTTTTAACATATCCAACATTTGCTACAATAACAAGAGACAGCATTAGAAATGAAATAGAGAATCTAAGAATAAGATTAACAAGTTTCAATGATGATAATAATAAGAAAGATGGATGGAAAAAAATAATGCAAAGAACTAAATCACCAAGCGTTGTGACTGTTGTTCCAAGAAATCATAAGAATACATTTATTTTTCCCAAATTTAATTCACAAGTTAATAAAAGCTTTTTCACAAATAATTTTAAATATAAAGCTCCCACTGATAAACCTCATTTGCACACTTTAAATAAAAGCAATGAGTTTATTCCACATAAAAATGACCGGACGATGAACACAAATTTTAGAAAAGAATATTTATATGACTTTCGGCCAACTGTTGAAATACAACCAGCTGAATTCAATCAAAATAAAGTTAAAACTTTAGTGAATGCAAATACAATTCCGGATGTGAATAATAATTGGAACTATGAAACCAAAAAACTTAATAAAATCGTTACAATCAGGCCGACAACAGCTAATTATGTCAAATCATATTCAGCTCTGGATTCCATAATTAATGAAACACCTGACACCAATATGTATGTAAAAAACAGAGAAAACTCGAATAAAAAAAGTTTTTCGAAAATTGCAACGTATAAAAATATAGGAAAAAATAAACCTGACGAATTTTTCAAGAGTTACGTTGATCAAAACAATTTCAATAATGGTATTTACAAATACATTACTCTTAGATTTTGTTACTGTTATTGTTTGTTACTTATAAATAACTATTGGATAAGGTAACTATTTATTCCTTATAATAGGAACTTAAAGAAAAAGTTTTTCGATAGCGTATTTTTAATTTAAATTTAATAATCATGATATTATCAAATTAAATTATTTCAAGTAACTTATAAATAATCTGTAATCCATTCTTTCAGCAATAAATTTTTTTAAAATAAAAAGTCATAACACACATGTAAGTATGTTTTATTTTAATTGTAAAATTAATATTTAGTATTTTATTAATACAAAATATTACCGGTTTCTAGAATAATTCAGGACACACATATACTCCTCCCGAGCAGTACTTTGATACTCCAATACCTATGCAAGTAAATGAATTCGATAAATTTTTAAAGGATCATAACATTGACGTGGCATCCGTTACGTCGCCTCTAAGTGTCCCAGTTCCTAAAAGCGTAAAATCATGGAAATCAAACAATAAAGCCAGTTCAATGGCGAGCGGTCAAAATATTGATGATTTGCAAAAGTCAAAGACGCAAAAGCTTAATGGTATGCAGTATTATATTTTAAAATATATTTAGGTGTAGGTAAGTTAATAAATTTTATAATGATTTTATTTAACAATAGCACAAGATAGTCGTCGGGACATATTTGGAAATAAAAAGTTAACGTGCACCACAAATTATTTATATAAAATAAACGAGAATCGAGACCCACTTAGATTTACTCATATGCTAAATAAAGAGGAATCACTTACCTCAACGAACTCATCTTTAAGAAATTTAATTCAAGACAAAGTTAAATCAAGTATATTTTTCGGACAAGATATTCCAAATCGAGTGCAAATGAAAGGACACAGTTTTAAATATGATATTATAATTCATAAACCATACAATAATTGGAATCCAGATTCCGACACATGTAAGCATTAAACTTTTATATAATGAATTTTATACTTCAATATAAAATATAAAGTATATAAATATTTTTAATAGACGATTCTGGTGTGGCTTTATCAGCGTACAAAAATGTAAATGATAAGTAAGTGATTTTAACTGTAACATTTATACACTTATTATCATCTTATAGCTAGCAAATTGTTTTAATATTAATTAAATATGATTCTATGATATATATATCAGTAATGTAAAATTACTATGTACGGTGTTAATGTAGAAGATTTTGTTTTATTATTAACAGCAATCCGATAGTTGATGAAAAGCTAAAAGACAGACAACGCGATCAAAAAGGTAAGAATAATAAATTTCTAGACAATAATTTTGATACGAGTGTTATGTTATGCTTATGACCCTATCGTATTGCAATGGAAAAAATATATATTTTGATACAGCATTTTAGTCTCTCTGTACTTTATAAGCTTATAACGTTTAATTTTTTGTATTCGAAAATAGTTAATATCGTATTAAATTATTAAAATGTCCATTTTTTAGTTATAATACATTAAAAATATTTTATATTCAGCTAAATCTGAGGCGATTAACTTTATACCGCTGAATAATTTTGACAATATAAGGGTAAATATTTCTTTTTAATATAGCTTGTATAGTTTTTTTAAACATTGAATAATAGATTAATATTATATTTTGCTTATCGAAGTTCATATTTAAAAATTGTCATACAAACTCTTTTGTCACTAAGGCATATATTGTATTAACATAAAATGTTTAAAAGAACATTTATAATCAAAATTTGTTATTTTATTGTTATCTTAGGTAAAAAAAAATACAAATTGATCTAATTTATAGCGAAAAAAATGTGAAAAACGAGCCCTTCAAGACTCTCCAAGTTTTACGGCTAAAGATGTTGCTGCGCTAGAAGTTGTCGTTGATTTGTTAAAAAGCACTCAATCAATCGAAGAGAAAGATAATGCTTTATTAAACTCGAATCGTAATAAAAATATTACATACACTCCACTATTTGAAAAAGAAAATCAATTAAATTCAATTCAAGTTCACATCGCTATACCATCAGCAGTTAATGATAAAAGAAGGTCTTTAGAATCTGTTAATGTTCGTAAAGTCTTTACAGCTATAATGTCTACTCCAGTAGATTTAGAATATCAAATACATTCTTTCGATGAAACCACCAATGCACCAACTACAGTCCAGCAAAACATTTTATCTCCAGGCTTATATTTGTTGGTTGAAAATACAAATGTTACTTGTCCTAAAGGAAATTTTGCGTTAAAACCAATGAGTGTACTAGAAACATCAAATTTAAAAATAAGACACGCAACAAGAACAACTACATTAAATAAATCTAAAATATTGAATAATACTGAAACTATTTCCTTAAATAATAAAATAAATAAAATAGTACAAAATTTTACTACTGGAAATGAAACAATATGCAAGCGTAACGTACATACGACAAGAAAATTCAGAAGTAAGAAAAATCTTGTACGCCATAAGAAAAGAAATGTTAATTTAGATGGAGTTAAGAGATTTTTTGGACATGACAGAGTTTGTCATTGTCACTGTAAAGTTAATAAGACTATGTGCAGGACTTGTGCTGAAAGCGATAAAGTTATATCTGAACTTATATTTGAGTTTAATAATTTAGAGAAATACGTGATTGATCATTGTACAGAAATACAAACGTTCTTCTGGATGAATCCAACTCATGGGAAAAAACTAAGAGATATAATTCATCGAATTGATAAGGTTTTAAACGATTATTATAAAAGAGTTAAAGGAAAATGTCAAGGCCGAACTTGCCAAATGTTATCGTCAAATATCGATAAACGGAGTTTTAATATCGATAAAAGTAATAATAAGTTGACAAAAAAATTGTTTGTTATATTGGACAATTTGCAGAATGTATCTAACAATATTCCTAAAGAAGATATTTCAGTATCCGGTAGAAAATATTTAAATAAGTTAAGTAACTGCTTAGGAAAAGAAATTTATAAAAGATCTTTTTCAAATGATGACAAAGAAATACCAATGAAAAGTATTTATTCGCTTAAGAATATAAAAATAAACCTTATATGCGATACTGACACTACAAAATTTACATCTTATCCTTTAAAAAATAAAATTATTGAAACTATTACAAACCCGACATTGTGGAACAATACTGTTAAAAAAAGAAAGGAAAAGAAGAAGAAGAAGGGTCTTAAAAAGTTCTTCAAAAATTGGTCTAAGAAAAATAAAGGTAAAACTACGTCGTTTTATCCCAATGTAGATGAAGGCAACAACAATAAAATATTGCACTATAAAAATAAAAGACAATTGGCAATTGAAAACAAAATTAAAGAGAACATTTATCCTTCGTTAAATTGCGTTAGTGATAACAAGAATATTAAACACGTAAATAATTTAAATTTTAAACAAATTGAAACAGTTAAAGAGTTACTTAAAACAAATTATGCGAAAAGAAATATTATTAGTTCGAAGAAAGATAATTTGTTAACTACAACCAAACGTATGAAACTTAATAATAACAATATAAGCTCGATTAAAACGAATATAACTACAGTTAAAAAAGGTTTATACGATGAGGAAAGTAACTTACGCGTAATTAATGAAAATTATTTAAAGAATACTCTGCAAAATATTAATAAACTTTTAAATTCATTTGATTTTAACAAAAAAGGAAAAAGAAATAAATCTCTAAATTTGGATACGACATCACTAAATATTTCACATTCAACTTCTACTTTAGCAAAAAAAAGTAAAGATAAAAATAAAAAAATCACAAATGAATTTAATTACATGTTAGTGAAATTAAAGGATACGAACAATACAAAATCTACAAAACTTACAACGGAAATCACGAATAAACTACTACAGAGCGCGTCTTTATTACAAACTAAGATCGTGAAAAAGACGAATGATTCGACAATAAAAGGTACCAGCAAGTTCGATATCTTAAATAAATTGAAAAATATTAAAATAAAATATTTGAAATCAGAAAAGAAAAAAAGTGATAGTAATGTGAAAAATACAGAAAGTCACTTAAGTATCAATAATCAGAAGTGTAAAATAGATGAACATAAAACGTTAGATGTTAAAAAAGAAACCAAAATAAGAAAAGAATGTCTTACAAATCTTACTTTATCAACAAATCCTACAATAATTATATTCGACGATATTGCTTTAACTGATTCTGGTCTATATTCAACCAATAATGACGAGGTAATGAACCGTGATAAATATACATCGTTAAATATTAAGCAATCAAACGAATCCATGAGCAGTTATGTAGCAAATGACGTTGAGTTGAATAGATTTATGTATCAATCTCAAGCGTAAGTAAATGTATAAATTCAAGTAAATAATTTTCAATATATTTTTAGTGGTACGGTATAGTTTTTGGATTTTTTTATATGCTTCTAGAACTCCAAAACAACTAGATGATTCTATTTATTCAATATTAAACGTTACGACTTCAAGCATTTTATCGACGGGGAAAGGATTAATAGACAGGATAGCTGACAAATTTTCAGTTAAATTCGTGTCAAATAAAAAGGAAAATATAGTAAGTTCTGTTTTTTTAATGATGCTGTATTGTAAAGAAAGTATAATTATTTGTTATTATAGAGATTATAATATTGTCATTACCATAATATTGTTTTGAAATCTATATTTATACAATCTAGAAGAATAATAAATTCTTGAAATAACATTCATTTATTGTTTTAGGTCACAACTAGTAGTAAAACTATTAACACGAATATGGCAAAATTGAATCATGGCGGAACTAAAAATGAGTGTAAATCAAACAAAAATATTCATAAACTAAGTTAGTGGAAATTCCCCTAGTACATTATATATCGAAAATTTTGGTATCTTATTTTATTTTTAGACAGTCAGGCACAACCTAAGAAATAAATACTTTATAAATATATTATAAAATAATTAAAACAAGTCAAATTTTTTTAAAATTTTAATTAGACCTAAATAATTAGATTTAGAATATAGCAATAGATAATATAGTAATAAATAATAATTAGACCAAGAAAAATTTTAAGTAACTAAAATTGATAGATTTTTAAGATTGAGAAAATTATTTTTATGTATGTATGCATAATGAAAAAATGTATTGATATAATGATAGTATTTTTTTTAATTTTAAATTTTTATAATTATCAGATCAAAGTCAGCTATCGATTTCGGTATCGACTTCACCAATCATATCACCTGCCATATCAGTAACAACAAAAACGGTACGTTCGGAAAAAAAATAAGTATTTACTGATCATCTGCTTTACATCATTAAAAATATTACAGATGAGAGTCACCACTAATAAGAAAATCGGAAATTATCGTTTAACAAGCGATAAAAAAAAGTTAAAATAAAATAATTTTGAATAGAAATCCAGTAAAGGTAATGTAATACAATTTAAGACAATATGACGTATTAGACTAGTAATAAACTATTTTCATTTAAAAATTATATTTATATTATTATCTAGTTGTTCGTTCTTTTTTTGTAATAATGTAGGTAATTACAAACTTTTTAGTTTTACATAATATAGAATATAGTTATAATGTAAAGAACATACAGAGCGTGGCATCTGATTAATTTGGATACATACATAATTATATACATTTATACAATAAATATACATAAATATACACGTGAAAGATATAACATTCATTCCGCAGTTAGGTAAAAATACAGGTAAGTTAGTTACATTACATCGCATAGAAATGAAAGTTGTTATAGGTCACTGTCAAAAAAAAGGTTAAAATTTTTTTTTAGGTTTTTTATTCATTACATTGAGTAAAATAACTTTTTAATTTTAAGCAACCCTATTTATGTAATTAAGATATCGCTATTAATTAACACATTTCAAAATGAAATGTGATTTTACAAAATATGTTATGAAGGTTCGTGCTTTGGAATCTCATTCAGCTACGCACGACTGAGGTACAAACGTGATTAGCATTTGTCACTCACAAAGAGAGGGGTGATGGGATGGGGAGTCGGGATAAGCATATTTAATTGGGACAATAAGTTATGTTTAGTTTATGTTGAATTAGATTTTTATAGTCATATTTCCTATAACAATCCTTAACATGTCGAGTATATTATTTTTAAAGAAAGTAGGTATGAACTATTCTTCTCACGTTTTACCTTTCGTTCTCACGAAATATGGGAATAGCTGTTATAGATTTGCCTAACTTTAATATCTCTTCCACACCTGTCTTTAAACTGCATCAGCTTGTACTTATGATATGTATAGAAAATATTGTACTAACATTTAACTTTTAATATTTTTTGAAAACATGTGACATATATGTCTGAAAATAAATAAAATAAATGCTTGTGGTATCTGTATGTTTTCTAATTTTATGTACCGTCGTAATGTGTAGACGATACCCATTCATAAATATAAAATGGTCGACATTTTAAGATGAGCTTAAATCGTTGTGTTATGATATCATTTAAAAAGTTAGATAAATATTCATTATTAAAGAAGTAAATGTAGTTAAAGAATACTACTAAAAGTTATTGCAGCAAACTCGCAAAAAAAAAAAAAAACTGTAGTCCAGTATATCAAAGAGATCTGCAATCTTCTTTTGTAGTTTTCATTGGAACAACAACAACGTACTGTACTTTACTTTTGAAGATGCAGTTGTTACACTTAAACAGTTTTGACTCTGTTCTATAAAAGATTAGATAAAGATATATATTTATATTTGAAGAATATATAATATATAATAAAATCAAATGTTAA
The DNA here is from genome assembly GCA_036937285.1 of Euphydryas editha. Taxonomy (NCBI): domain Eukaryota; kingdom Metazoa; phylum Arthropoda; class Insecta; order Lepidoptera; family Nymphalidae; genus Euphydryas; species Euphydryas editha. Next base: position 8,886,742 of record JAUPFZ010000007.1, read on the forward strand.
TGACATACAACCACTGACCCATAGCATCTGCTAACTTGCAGAGCAACAGCACGATGGACTGAGCATGACGCTTGCAGGCTGTTACAGTTACATTTACTAACTATATATGTTTACTAATGATAATATTTTTTTTTATTAACTAAACTTATTTGTTTGAATAATTTTATTTCAAGAGCTATAAATTCGATATCGTAACGTTAAACGTAACTACTTAAAGTAGCACTATATACAATTAATAGGACAGTAGAAGGTATCTAAATGTGATCAAATCAATTGAATCGTAATTGAAACACAGTCACGGTAGTCGCGGCGAATCAGGTGAAACGTCTTGTAATTAATTATTGTTAATGTGTTATGTTGTTTTTTCAGCTCTAAATTAGTACCATAATATTTATGAAAATGATACCTTGTAACGAAGCAAAAATAGACGTTAATTAGGTAATACATATTATTAAGAGGAGATATATTAATGAGCTTAATTTTGTCGTACTTTTTTAATTACGGTGTAATAATAATAATAATAATATGGCCGTGTGGTTCCCGGCAGAGTAGAATAGGACCAACCCATCCTCAGCCTAGGGTGTCGTAAAAGGCGACTAAAGGCAACTAAAGCTGCACAACACCAACGCAGCCTCCTTGGAGAGCGTGAGTGCCTCTCCGAGGGAGTAATCTAGCACTCAATATTTTCAATGGATGGACAAGGACAATAGAAATCGCATAGGGCCGCTGCCTGGGGGGCGCCAGGGCACGTCTGGAGCTGGCGCTGGACGTGGCAGCATGCGGGCCGCCAGCAACCCCCGCCGACCGGTACCACCACCTAGCCGGCCGGTGTCTCCACCATCCCCACCAGTTGGCTTGGCGCCGACAGAGTCTCCAGGGACTCAGCATTCGGCGCCCGCCGCTGGTGGAGTACGCCGCATGAGATGGACACAGGAGATGAATCGAAATGTCATGCGCGCGTATTTTAGGGCTGTAGGGGGGGAAACCGGGCGGACTGGCTACCGAGCAGTAATGCACCGCGAGTTCCTGCTGCTCGAGCCAAATCTAACAGTCACGGAGCAAAACTTGGCAGATAGAGCTCGGTACATCCAACGAAAGGGCTTATTCAACGCCGCCGAGCTCGAACGATTACGACGTGAGGCTGCTCCTGAAGTCGAACCCGTATCTACAGAGCATAACGCAGTTGTAACGCAACAGGAAAACGTTCGTAGCGAAGTGCCTGTGGATGCGATCACTGAAGGAGCAGTCTCCCAAAAAGTAGAGCAGATGAGAGGGATTTTGGAGGAGGCGATTTCCGAGATCCGGAGCACTCCTCTGGAACAGAGGCCACGACTCACCCGTCTTCCTCTTAATGCTGCGACGCGGGCTGCCATTGAGGCAGCTAACAGGCTGCTACCTCCATATTTGGATGGCAGTCTGGGCTTGGATGATACGGGTTCTATTCTCTTTGGTGCCGCTCTAGCGATACATCGCTTCATTGGAGCCAAAACCCGGGAGCCTGGACGCACTATTAATAAGACTAGTGACGTACCAGCCTGGAAGAAGAGAATAGAACGCCGTATCAGCCTGGCCAGGGCCCTCATTGGCAGACTGCAAAGCTTCAGGTCGGGCAACACTAGGCCAAGGATTGTGCGCTCCGTCAGAATAGCTTTCAATGGATTAGGCGTCAGGCTTAACCAGCCTGATATAGCTGAAAAACTGACGGAGCGCATCGACGGCCTGAAGCAAAGAATCGCGGCATGGGGGAAGCGTATTCGTAGGTACTCTGAGAGAGTTGAGCGCTTCCGACAAAATCGCCTCTTCGTGAGTGATCAGAAGAGGTTCTACAGGAAGTTGGAGAACCTGACGCCGTGCTCTACCTCCCCAAAACCGAATACGGCTGACCTCGTCGCCTTTTGGCGAAATATATGGTCACGGGAGGTAGAACATGAGGAGGGCCCTTGGATTGCGGCGATTCAGGAAGCATGTGCTAGAATCGAACCGATGAACCCGATCGCCATCTCTTCGGAGAACGTAGCTGATGCGGTCCGGCGGGCACCGAACTGGAAGAGTCCCGGGGCCGACGGCCTGCATCACTATTGGCTGAAAGGGTTCTCGGTATGCCATGCGACCTTGGCTCGACAATACCAAGAGGCGATAGAGCGGAAGACGCTTCCGAACCTCTTCACTACTGGGATCACTCACCTAGCTCCTAAGTCCACCAACACCGCGGATCCTACCAACTACCGCCCCATAACGTGTCTGACTTCCATCTACAAGACACTGACATCCGTTCTGAGCTGCAAGATCTCTCGTCATATTGACGAATTTAACATCTTGTCTGCAGCTCAGAACGGATGCCGTGGAGGCGGCCGCGGCACAAAGGAGCTCCTTATCATTGACTCTGTTGCGGGCCAGCTTGTCAAACGCAACCGTCGGAACTTCTCTGCTGCCTGGATCGACTACAAGAAGGCATTCGACTCGGTGCCTCATTCATGGCTTCTGAGGGTCCTCGAGCTGTACAAGATCGACGGTGCAGTTCGAGACTTCCTCGAAATATGCATGGGGCAATGGAGTACGATCCTTTGTCTCCAGGGCGAGAGACTGACGACGGATGCCGATGACCGAATCCGGATACGAAGGGGTATTTTCCAGGGTGATTGTCTGAGCCCACTTTGGTTTTGCTTGTCCTTGAACCCTTTGAGCACTCTGCTGGAGCGTTCGGGGACAGGCTTTCAGTTTCGGAGAGGAGGTACTAAAGTCTCCCACCTTCTCTACATGGATGACCTCAAGCTGCTGGCACCTAATCCTGCACGCCTTATGGAGTTGCTGAAAATCACTACTGAGTTCAGCGGCTCCATCAGGATGCAGCTTGGAGTGGATAAGTGTGCGGTCGTGCATGTAGACAGGGGACAGGTGACGCAATCGGCTGAAATTAGCCTAGAGATTTCTAACTTCAAGACCCTCTCCGAAGCTGAATCATACCGGTATCTGGGCATGTCACAATGCATAGGGGTGCAGGAGGTGGATATGAAACAGGCGGTTTGCGAGGTCTTTTTTGGACGCCTGACAAAAGTTCTTCGGAGCTACTTGTCGGGCGCCAACAAGGTCCTAGCTTATAACGGCTGGGTCATGCCCACTCTTTTGTACACATTTGGCGTGCTCAGATGGACTCAGACCGAACTCGACGCCCTGGACAGAAGAGTCCGCACGACTATGACTAACCATCGCATGCATCACCCGAAATCGTCGGTCATGAGACTGTACATCCCACGGAAGTGTGGTGGCCGAGGCCTATTAAGCGCCAAGTCCATGCATAACCGGGAGGTGTGCAGCCTCAGGGCCTATTTTGAAACGAGGAGGGAGAGCGCTATGCATGGTGATGTTGTAGTATGTGACAAAGGTCTCACCCCCTTATCCCTGGCCAAAGAGGAATGGCGAAGACCGGTTGTACTTAGCACCTCTGACCGGGAGACCGTATGGATGGAGAAGGAGCTGCATGGACGGTTTTACAAGGCGCTCCACGCACCTCACGTGGATGTTAAGGCCTCCGTGCAGTGGCTGCGATTCGGGGACCTCTTTGGGGAAACCGAAGGTTTTGTCTGTGCAATACAGGATCAGGTGGTCAAGACGAACAACTACCGAAAGCACATTCTGAAGGATGGCACTCCCGACTTCTGTCGAGCTTGTCGTCATCCCGACGAGTCACTCAGACATGTGCTTTCGGGGTGTTCAGCGCTTGCCAACACTGAGTACTTGCACAGACATAACCAAGTGGCCAAAATTCTTCATCAAGAGCTTGCTCTTATGTATTGTTTCTTGGAACAGAGGATGCCGTATTACCAGTACACACCGGTGCCAGTACTCGAACGCGACGGAGTCCGGCTCTACTGGGACCTGCCTATTGCCACGGACAGGACGATACTGGCGAACAAGCCTGATATCGTGGTGATGGATAGGGCACAGTCGAGGGTGTTTTTAGTGGACATTACCATCCCTCATGACGAGAACCTCGTGAAAGCCGAAACAGAGAAAAAGCGTAAATATCTGGATTTGGCACACGAGATTGTCGACATGTGGGGTGTTGAGTCCATTGAAATCATCCCTATCGTGATATCTGCCAACGGTTTGATCCCGGTTAGCCTCGCTCACCACCTGAGGCAGCTGGGTATCTGTGACGGTTCGCTCGCAGCCAGGATGCAGAAGGCGGTATTACTCGACTCGGCTAGGATTGTCCGCCGATTTCTCAGCCTACAACCCTAACCCCCGGCCGTTTGATCTCCCTGCCGGGGCGTAATCCTCCACCCGCTTATATTTATCTATGTAAATTTATGTAAATTTATTATATTCCTTATATAAGTATTGTATTATATTATATTTATTTATATGTGTATATGTATATATTAAACGGGTGGAGTGTAGCAATAAGAAAATAATAATAATAATATTTTTCTTGAAAACAAGATAAAAATCTTCGTGGTTAAGTGTATCTTATACTGTATTTGCTGTGCAAATATTTTTTTTAATTTGTTTGTGTTTATTGTTATTCTTATACAATTGAAACGTAGTGTATTATATAAAAGGTTTTAAATCTTAATTTTTTAAAACAAAGAATCAATAAACTGTCATAGAGCTTTATGTTAAACTGGAGCAAACGGACAGAATTTTTTTGTGTGTAACGTTTATACGAAATAATTCGTTTCGTTTAAAGATCTATACCAAAATACGAATCTTACGACACGTTTGAAGCTAAAATCCATCGAGCCGTTCAGGCTGCAGAGCGTCCCAAACATTTGAATTTTGCACTAAAAATCCGTCATTTTTTTATTTTGATATACCCAGTATCACTCTCACAGTTAATACTAATCTAACGACACCTCTCAAGCTATAATCCATCAAGCCGTTCAGGCGGAAGAGTGTGCCAAACAATTGTACATACATACATACATAAATACATACTTTCGAAAAACATAACCCTCCTTCTGCCGCAGTCGGGTAAAAATGCAGTACACTGTAAGATTAACTTGAAACAATCATTGGTTTTACAAATCTTAAAGCCTTATAATTCTATAAGTTGTAGAAATAACAAAAATAAATCACACTATTCTTTAGAGGTACTAATTCATTATTTTAGTTATTATGATAATTTTTATCTTGCAGGAATGGTACAGACTTAGCTATTTGATAAGTTGATCATTCTTCAACAAATAATAAATGAACATTAATGGAAAAAAAAAAACTACTAAGTTTCTAACAAATTGCAGGTAAGAGGTAGGTAAGAAACTATACCTTGTCCAACCGTTTATAATCTTTTTGACAGCTCACGCTTATAAATTATCATTTTTTTCTTTCGGAATAATGTACTACAGTAATGTCGTGCTTTATGGTACTTTATTGACGGGTAGTTAAGGGCCATGTGCATAACAAACAACCACAGACTATAAAACAGTTCTTGAAATACGATAAATCGATCATATGATAAAAATTATTTGACTTCATGTAAGTGTTCTTTCTATAAATATAATAAAAAAAGGAAATAAAAATAGTATCTATGACTCCAAGATTGATTATTTGCAAGGAATTAATTCGAAATCATGGAATTTAAGTTTAAAACAAGAGTAAAGAACAGTAACTCTGTTCATTCGTTTAATTATTTTTTGACGACTGTCTTAAAATGCGTTAAAAAAAAAAAAACTAAGAAACAAATAATTAATATTTAAATTAAAAATATTTCATTAAATCGATTGAAAGTTCATCTTAAATAAAATCGATTATTATTTTAAATCGAATTGGTAACATGTGAGGGTGTCTACTAATGTCGAAATTTCTTAAACCGTCAAAAAGATAATAAACGGTTGGACAAAGTATAGTAATCTACTAGTATAATAAAATATGGTGCTATGCTCGCGACCTCGCGTGAAAGTTAAATAATGAATGAGAGTATAATTATATTAGTTACTTTATTCTTATAATTTTTATATAAACAATTGTTGAAGTAGTTTAACAATAGCTTACATTTTTTTAATGATACGTGTGTGTAACACGGTCGTCTGCTCCTAATGTAGGCAACTTAATGGTTGTGTTTTAGGTAGCAGCCGACTGATATACATTTTCTAAAATAAATATACATATAATACAAAAAAATATTTTTTTTTTAAATATATAAATAAATATATTACACCCAGACTCAGGGCGGGAATCGAATCGTCACTGCCAACTGCGCCGACGAGTCACTTAAAATTATAGGTACCTACATATACAGTCAGAGAATATAAAATTTGTTCAATTCTGTCTTTGTATTCACATAATGATTATTGAAAAAAAGCGTTCGATAAATATTTAACGTTGACATTAGTGAGTTAAAATAATTCATGAAATCAAAGTGAATGCATAATTCTGAAAAACTTTTTTACTTTGACAAGTGAGGTATACGGACATAACAAAGGAAAACTCTATGCTTCTATTTCAATTGTCTCGCGCTAGCATTGGAAAGAGTATGAATGGGCCATTGCAGCGTTTTGTGCGCTCTCATTGAGTGTGATTGCTATTTGTTACGTTGTTTTACGTCTGTTGAATGCGATGCCACGTACTCAGGAACAAGTAGAGAAACAGTTACATGTGGACGAAGACCGTAGAATATTTCACGGAATAAATATATGTACATGTAATAAAGTCTGTTCCATTCTAAGCAAGACACGTTAATGTAGTCTATATATTGTAAATAATACACATCAGAGAAAATGTTTTAATTAAGCTCAAAAAACATACTCATAAATACGAATATTATATAATGGACTGCGCGACAATTGTTTAAAAATTTCTTTTACTTTATTATTTTAGTCCGAATAACAATAATTTATTTTTGTATAAGACATATATATAATGATAAAATATTCACTCGTTGCTATTTTAAACAAAACAAAATTATTTTTGAACTACGTAATATAATCGAAAATTTAATTTTGGTTTTGAAGTCACGAGGTAAATTTTTCTTAAAACATTAATCATTAGAGGAACGAATCTTATAATTCAAAAGGTTTTCTTAACGTCTCGACATTTAAATTCTTATCTTTGTTGGTTTTCTCTTTTTTCAGATTCTCAAGAGGCTCGATTTGAACTGTGAAAGGTCAAAAATATACTTCCGCATTTTATATACTGACTTCGAATTGTAAGTAAAAAAATGGTAAGTGGCTCTAACGGGCGATTCGAAATGTAAAGAACAAGTATTAAAATATCTATTATTGCTTTTTACGTATTATAGGTATAGGTCTTAGGTAATCTTAGGTATGTATGTTGTATTTCGGCACGACGTCTTATAATATGTAGTGTAAAAATTGTTTGTTTTATAAAACTATATATTCATTGACTAGCCCGTGGCGCAGTTGGCAGTGGCCCTGTTTTCTGCTCCAGGGTTGTGGGTTCGATTCCCGCCCTGAGTCTGGGTGTAATATATATTTATTTATATATGTATATTTTATAAAAATAATTTATATCAGTCAACTGTTACCAATAACACAGGCATTAAGTTGCCTACCTTAGGAACAGACGACCGTGTGTGTATGTTAAATATGTATATTTATTTATAAAAAAAAAATTATTGCGAAAACCAGGTTGTTGTTAATGTAGTATCTAACTTAAAGCTACATGTAGGTATACTCAACTTGTTTATGAGTGCTGATAGCCGCCCATAGCATGGCGACGAAACATGGAATTTATGTATATGGTTTACTACTCAAAGTAAATGCAGCGAATTGCATGTTAACAGTATTCTTAATTTATTTTTCTTATTAAATATGTAAATACTCTATTAATTAGACAAATTGTTATCGTAAGTTATTCGTATCATCAAATCATTGATTAAAACACAACTAGAAACTACTATAAATTTAAAAAATTTATGAAATAAATTAGAGACATATTTTATATAAATATTAACTTTCATTTAGATACATGGGTGGGGCTCAAAAAAATTGTACCATAACACACTAGAAAATATAACACACAGAGACGCACGCAACACACTGGAAAAATTGTAACACACTAGAAATTAGTAAGGCCTTGATTACACTATACCTATCATAATTTATTAAAAATGTTAGGTAATTTTTTTTAATAATTTAATAAATATTTTACCTTATCCCTGGGCTTTTTTTGTTTATTTCAATTTTAAGTTTATCCATACCTCAAATTAAATAAAATGCAACATGATTTATTAAAATATTTTAATTAATATTAGTTATACACTAAAGAAAAAATTACCATGGTAAAGATGTTGTGAACCATGCTTAATATTATCCAGTGTGTTTCGTAACACACACGTAACACAACATAACACACTATACTGAACACACGAGAAGATTCTTGGCTTTACTTGATTAAAACGACCTCAAATTCAAAGATATTTCAGAAATAAAGCCATAACAAACGACTTAAACAAGGATTTATTTAATCTCATAATTTTATATAACGAAAGAGAAACACGTACCTTCAAAATTCACCTTTTTATATCCACTTTTTTCTATGACAAAAACGAACGCCGCACATCACGCGTCGTTTGCCGCGAAACTAAAACGCTGACATTAAAACTGACACTTCATAGATGTTAGGTTAAAGTTTAGCCTAATTATAATATGAATCATAGTGGAACTATTACAGAAACAGAAAAGTTACCGTGTAACACATTCATTGTAACACACGAGAAGATTAAAAGGGACATTTTTTCAAATTAAATTATTTAGTTAGAAATTGTACTATTTCTCTAAAATTCATTTGAAATGCTTTAAATTAGCTCCCATACTAACAACGCTAGTAAATAAAAAGTACATTAATAGCATATTTTTTTTGTAAAAAATTAATCATTGTCCTCAGACTGCACTGGGACATTTTAGTTTTGTATGGAGAACAAAATTGCCTTGATGTTTCGTGTACCAAAATAATGTGTATTTGCGTGGTTGGATGATTATTTTTGGCTCCTAACTATTATTTATGTTTTCATTATTCACCAACAAATAAAATTTCATGAAAAAAGCTTAAAAATAATACTAGAATTCAAGTATAAACGGATGACCGCAATTTATTTTTAAAAAGTACAATTTTTTTGAGCCCCACCCACATATTTACTGAAATGAATACATATAACATATACATATAATAAAATCGCAACACAATTATTTTTATACAAAGAATTTTTTCATTTTGAATGTCTATACAGATTCCGAAAATTAATCAGTATGAGCAAGCATCGCGCGAAAATTGCTGTTGGGAGTTAATGAATTGAAATCTTAATATCGCAGCATAAGCATAATAAATCGCTTTAAAATTGTACGACGGCCTTACGTGATCTCCGAGGCACGGTAGGGAGACTCACAAGAAACCAGCCCAGAAAAAAAAATTTCAATAAATGCAAATATCTGCCCCGAGTGAGAATCGAACCCGCAACCGCAGTTGTTGAGGTGACTATTCGCACCACGACACCAGAACGGTTGTTACATTTTTTACTAAATCATGTAATTTTATTCATGAAATACCATATAAGAGTTAGTTATAATACCTAATATTGTTACTGAAGTTGAATTTTGTTTGAAATATTTGGTAATAAATTTTAAATGCAGATATTAAAAAATATGTCATAATTGTAATTACAGAATTCATCCATCTGCTACGGATATCTGTGGTCCATCTTCAGGCTCAATGCCCCAATCTATGAAAATGTACGTTCTTTACCGGGTTTCCATAAAATTTTCGTACAATACTTGTTTTTTGTGAATACCGTTATTTTCTTTTTAAGTGCATTTGTTTATACTTTTAAATATTGCGAGTTATGTAAGAAGGTACTATAATGTTAGATATTATGTATTGATTTTAAGTGGTGTTTATAGAGTAACAATTCAAATAGGATTTTTTGAATAAAAGCTATTTAGTTTAAAGAACAATAAAATTAGTTTTATTTCATTTAAAAATCTTAATATTTATTTATTTAAAATGTTTGGCACCTTTGTTACAGGACTTTCGAAAAATAATAGAGGACAATTAATAAATCATTGAATATATTATTGTGAAACAAGTTCCTAAATCTACAAAGAATTAAGTCACTCAATATATTTATGGCACTCACGTTTATCACCATACTAACTAATTTTGGCATCAAAATAATGTAAAAAGAACGGTACAATGTTCGCGTGTTGGGTTCCTATCAAAAATTTGTAATTAATAACTACAACACCAGTCGTTTATGGTAATCTAAGTAATTTTTCTTTTACACTAATGCGCTTTGAGTTCAATGTTCTCGAAACCCCACTTTGCAATTTCACTGCCTCCGAGATGCTATCTCTATCAATTATGGCCCATAAAACGTAATGACTTCATCATAAATCTTGACTGTACACGACACAATTTACTTGGTGCTGAATAAATTACAACAAATCGCCTTATATACTAATGAATATTGGTTCCATAAAATTAGGGATCACTTAATTAATCTACATATTTTGCTGATTTTTTTGTAGAAGTCAAGTGATGAATTTGTACGAGCATATAATTATTTTCAAAGAGAAATAGTGAAAGACGATCCATGTAGTCGATTATGTTATCGAGACGAATGATTAAATATAGTATGCAATTTATTTAAAATTATAATTACTTTAATATAGAACTATAAAAAAATTAAATATAAAGTTTAGCGTTTTTTTAATAATTGGTATCTATTCAATTTAATGTATGTATTTTTTTGGTTTTTTGGTTTTATTGGTACCTATTGTCTATTTAGTTCACTAAATGTAAAAAAAAAAAATTATGTGTATAATTGAAAACCTGAATGTTCTATTGTTAAGATGGAACATAACGGTAACAAATACGTTACTTGAGTAATTAATCACATCGTTACAAGAATTCTAATTTAATGCAATGATGTTGGTAATTTTTAATTATCATATATTTTATGTCTGATTTTCTACGAATTTATTTTGGTGGAAAATTATTTCTTCATTGTAAACAATATCAAAATATTTTATGTTTCTGGCTTACCAACAAATTTATAAGGAAACTTCTGAAAGTTATGATTATACGGATCCAGGTGTCCGAGAGATATTTAAGGTGTGTCGTGAATTTTCTGATAAACTGTCCGTTGACATAGGAGAAATGTTTTAGTAACATGTTTTGAATTTTTAACAACGACGCTCGAAATATTGTTTCTGTTTCGTTTTTACATATTTACGAGTGAAAATATTGGACGCGTTTGAATATTGCTGTTAGAAGATAATTGCTTTTGGTATATATAATATAAGTTATGAGTTTTTGTTTTTGTTTCGGTGATAAAATATAAAGCGCACAGATGGTAGAGACTGATGAAATTATAAGGGTTCTTTGTTAACAATGAAACCTCGCAAAAACTTGAAAACTGAGGCCTTAACTTTCATAAAGCGATATTATTTATCATAGGGGCTTAATCTTAGCAATTGTATAGAACCTTATGTGTTTAAAGTTTAGTTAAACAAGCTTTTATTAAAAGCCGGTGCCAACAGTTCGGGACATTCTAGACTGTACGTTGCCGAGCACCTGCGGACGAAGTTGGCTGAGAGCCACCGGTTAATGTATAGCGTAACTTAGGCATTTAACATCTTAAATGTTACTGTTTCTCCTCAAGGTGTTATTTACTTTAAAGAAAAATGGTATGAATAAAGGACAAGATACTGTTGTCATAATATGCACCTTATTTAGATAGCCATAATAAACTTTTATGAAATGATGGAATTTCGGTTCTCGAATTGTGATAAACACAATCTTATTTTGAACATCCCTAAATCCAATTTCAATATTGCGATGCCGTGATGACTACCCGTACCTACATATTATATTTCATATACGTAAGTGTTTAGTGTATTAAGAAACCTTTACGTGATTTTCGAATACTGTTACAACTGTTTTCTATGTGTAAAGCGAGTGTAACTCACATAAATCACATAACATATCACCTCAATGTCCGGAAATGTAAAACAACTCGGTTTTTACGGCATTTCCTGCCTCGCACGACCACTATATGGAACCAGCTGCCAACTACGGGATTTCCGAACATATACGCCTTAGAGAATACTCCTGTTTGAGAGGGCGGCAACGCACCTGCTAATCCTCTGATGTAGCGGGTGTCTATGGATGTCGCTGTTACTTGCCACCAGGTGAACCAACTGTCCGTTTGCCCCCTCTTATATATATGGAAAAAAAAAATAGTTTGGTACCTGCGAATCTTATGCGGGGCGATAAGAGTTTGATGCATCTAACGTTATATAAATTATAGACTAACGATATAACAATAAATAATAATATTATATAATACAATTAAAAATTATTAAAGTTTAAAAAGTACTTATACAATACTTGATATCCTAGTGTAGTGTTTAGGCGATATGACATCTACTCGTAGATACAAACTCACCAGATGCCTGCGAACACTAAACGCGTCAACAAGTTACCACCCAATAAATCTCATGATCCTACATTGGATGAGGCAAAATTGGTTAAGTTTGTACGACGTTAGAAATTGTTTGACAAACTTCATTATGGCAACGACCCTTCTCCAAGCTTCATCATACTCTTGAAATACTTAGCTAATTAACACGGCATTTAGGTAATAAAAGATGATAGCTTGTTAACGTCTAATACGATTTCATAGCCGACTTACTCATACCACAGGCAAATATATTAATAATTTAGAGAAATAACTCTTTATTCAAAGACCGAAGATAGTTTTACTTTAGTAAGAAGTTTTGTAAGTAAATAAAGGTATTAATGGATTCAGAAAGCACCATCAGAGGCATCTTTTATGATAGTGTTGTACTTTAAACTGTTATAAAATAAATCACAATTTCGCGTCTTTTTTTGTTTACGGAGTTTTAAATATGTATATTTATTATTGTTAATTAATTGCTATGACATTAATAAAATACTATAACATTATTTTACACAACGTTACTAAAAAAAAAATCGAACCATATGTTACCTACTCTCTCTCACGCCGTCATTTAAAATACAAAATTTAAGTTACAATAACTGTAGAGTGAAACGATTTTTAATGAAATAAAGATTAAATGTTACCTCAGGATATATTTTATGCTTGTGATTTTTTTAGAAACAAACAGACAGATGGAAATAAATTTCTAAATTTATAGAAATTTATATAATTAGTGTTCTAACCCTACAAAAGTTTTTTATATGTATAGAAGATGTCCGAGATACGTGCTGCCATTGCATAGTCTATGTCATATGTCTAGAATTATAGTCCAACATGTCTAATTATTAGTGTAACTGTATAAAATTTTACTCATTTAATTAAAAGTCTATATCGGATGTTATCGCGTTTATTTAAACTTTACAGTTTAACAATATTTTAAATTATTTCCCGACGTTTCGGGAAATAATTTAATTATTTAATAATAATTATTCGGACACCCACCACCTCAGTCCCCCGAGATCATGGTCGCTGTAAAGGGTCCTAAACGTCGGGAAATAATTTAAAATATTGTCAAATTGTAAAGTTTAAATAAACGCGGTAAAATCCGATATAGAATTTTAATTAAATGTATCAAATTCATTGAAATTATGTGTTGGAGTTCAACTCGATGAAGGTATATAAACAGAACTAAACTGAATCACCTATAAATAGGTTTCAAGGGCAAAGACTATATTAGAAAAGATAACACTTACACAGGGAAAGATAATCCTTCAGTGATTATTGTAATTCTAACAATAAACATATTTAAAAATATTTTCTAATTATAAATTTTAAATTTAAGTTGAGTCACCTTAATTCTATAATCGCCAATCGGGTATGTGTATTATTAAAATAAAAAATAAATATACTATACACAATTTCATAGCTCACCGGAATGGTATAAGTTGTACTAACAACCACATAACTATTTGACATAGACATCTTATTTCTTAACTCCATTTGCCCCATAAAAGTAAGTATACGAGTCGACAGGAAGTAATTTCTTATCTACACCTTTTATGGAATGCTTTAGACAATACAACTAAAGCTTCTCTTCAATCCTAACTCGAGTATGAGCAGTCACCTAAGACATACACAGACTCTGCATCTTTGTCATATTTTACAGTACATAATACTGTAAAAGCAGTCTATATACTACTAGCTACTACTACTAGCTCGTTTTCTGAATCAATGCCTAGGTAGAAACCTTTATCTGACAATTTATCTAAGTAAAAGCAGTCTTTATATATAGTCTATATAGACTAGCTCGTTTTCTGAATCTATGCCTAGGTAGAAACCTTTATCTGACAATTTATCTAAGTAAAAGCAGTCTATATATTAGACTAGCTCGTTTTCTGAATCAATGCCTAGGTAGAAACCTTTATCTGACAATTTATCTAAGTAAAAGCAGTCTATATATATAGTCTATATAGACTAGCTCGTTTTCTGAATCTATGCCTAGGTAGAAACCTTTATCTGACAATTTATCTAAGTAAAAGCAGTCTATATATTAGACTAGCTCGTTTTCTGAATCTATGCCTAGGTAGAAACCTTTATCTGACAATTTATCTAAGTAAAAGCAGTCTATATATATAGTCTATATAGACTAGCTCGTTTTCTGAATCTATGCCTAGGTAGAAACCTTTATCTGACAATTTATCTAAGTAAAAGCAGTCTATATATTAGACTAGCTCGTTTTCTAAATCTATGCCTAGGTAGAAACCTTTATCTGACAATTTATCTAAGTAAAAGCAGTCTGTATATTAGACTAGCTCGTTTTCTGAATCTATGCCTAGGTAGAACCTTTATCTGACAATTTATCTAAGTAAAAGCAGTCTATATATTAGACTAGCTCGTTTTCTGAATCTATGCCTAGGTAGAAACCTTTATCTGGCAATTTATCTAAGTAATTTAATGGAAATATTTTTTTATCAACAGACATAAAAGTGCCTATATTATGTGTTGTGACCTTTTAAATTTTGGCAACACAATATCGGTAAGTGATTCAAGTGACATCATTTTAAGTTACACAACTGTCAACACCAGTGTAAGTTATTTGCATAAATGTTGGTGGTTGCGATCCGCATGACACGCGAAGTGACTGATTATGTCAGTTTATGCGCGAAACTTTACACCTTCAGTAATGATATAATCCAATGAATTTACGCATAAGAGTACGAAAATAAACCAACGAAAAGTAAGCATTTCTATCACGTATTAAAAAATACCACTTTGTGAAAAATATCATATGTACAATGTACGTGATTGTTTGTTTTTTATTGAATACATTTTTTTCTAAAACTTTTAAGGAATAATGATTAATCGCTAAGGCTGTAGAGAAAATAACTTATATGAAATTAAAAAAATAAATAAAAAAATAAACGACTAAAGCGACTTAAAAAAATACTTAATTTATTAAAAATAATATATCAATATAAAAAATAACAATCACAAATAGAAGGAAATAATAATTCAAACATTATAATCATTTGACTTTTTATAAAGATAATAAAACATTTTATATACTAAAGCATTTGCCTACAAAGATACGCAAAGAAATAGAAATTTAAAAAAGGAAAAGGCAAAGTAATGTAGATACAGATAAGTAAAATCACCACGAAGTCTAGGATTAAGAATTCAAGACTTTAGACAAAGAATAATGAATTTAAGCCTTAGGCAAGGTCTTCGTTTACGTTTGAACATGTAACTTTAAGACAAGTTACTTAGTTAAAATGTTTTTAGAGAAAATTATGTGATTTATAGCAGTTATTGCTAGATTCACTTTTGAAAAACAAATAAACAAGGAGATTATAAAATTAAGTATTTTATTTCAAACATCAAATAAAGAGATTGTATCAATAACAAGCGCTTCTGTGCAATTGCCTTTACTTTTCTTAAGAAAGATTCGAATTAATCCTTTAATGTAAAGCATAAAATCATTTTTTTTTAAATCTAAGACTTGATAATTCAACTGTTCAACATTCTGGTCAACGTATTCAAATCAAATCAAATCAAAAATATTTTATTCGTTATAAGGTGATTACACACACTCAATGAACGTCAAAAAAAAAATGTCTCGGTAGAAATCTGCAATTTCATCATCTATTTCATCATCGGCTTTACTAAATATTACAATAATATAATAATGTTCCTAGTGTAGGCCAAGAGAAAAAAAGGCGGAGGAAAAAAAAACTCTCGGTACTCTTTTTAACACATATTTTGTATATACAAAAAAAAATATTTACAAAAAACGAGCAATCAATGTCACTGCCAAGCAGCCTTGTTATTTAAAAAAATCTTTAATGCTATAATATGCCTTACTACATAATTTGGATTTAATAAAGTGTTTAATAATGTAATAAAGTGTTTATTCTCTAAGTCATCTCGATCCATTAAATTATTAGTGAGAGAACGACCAATTACATAATCCCTCGATTATTAAATTCACTACCATCTGATTTAGTTGAATGTATAAAAAAAATAATATTAAACAAAAACTTAAAATGTACTACCTATCGACTAAGTCTTTAGAAGAAAAAAAAATTGTATATTGTATATTGTATTGTAATAATCTTAATTTAGCAACTAAAATTATATAATATATATATTTTTAATTTTACATTGTACTATAAAAAATAAAAAAAATAGTAGCATTGTACAAACCTTAGTGGTTTTCTTTTGCTACCTAGAGTTATAAATTTGTAAATATTGTTTCTTTTTTGTATTTGATAATTAAATAATAAAAAAAAAATAATAATTTACTGTCTTTTTTTGAGAAATAAATCAAATTATTAAACAAACGAAAAACTTTACTTATTTGTGAAATTTGGAAGTGAGTGGCTTCTTATATTTGTATAAATTTTATCTGTAAAAAAACAATGAGTATATAGTGCTATCCAAAATAATAACCCCTCAGTATCGAAATGTAAATACATAACATATATATACAATACAATAACATACAGGTAATTGTAATTATAATATTCTCAATCCATTATATCTCCTTTAGATTGATTTATTTATTTTATATCTGATAAAAATAAAAATAGCGTAGCATAAAACAGATTAAAATTTAAACATAATTTGTAGAGGAGGGTACATTTACATTTTGAGAAACAAAAGACGCTAACTCATCTGTCTCACGTAGCATTATCGGTATTTCGTCAGAAATCTATTCTCATATTAAAATAGTCTTTTTCTTGTAATTTAACATTTATATAGCCTTTGATCATGGCTGTGCTCGTTGAATTCACTGTATAAATGACAGTACCTACTACCAAACAAATTTTCATCGCTTATTTTATTCCCTAATTGCGGTTTTTTTTTTGTACTGGAAAATGTTACTGTTAATCTAACATTTTTATATATTATGGAAATCGTATGTTGGTTTATAAACCTTACATACATACAAAATTAAGACTGGTTTCAGTTTTATAAATTTCCAAAAATGTTATGTAAATGTGAAAGTGTAACGTTTCGTCTAGCAAAATTTTATGTCTTAAGCTCCGAGCTTTCAAGCTCAATATATTTATGTTTGGCAATAATGAATTAGTCAGATGGGCAGTCAGGATATCCTTTTCTTTTTTATGAGTATACTCCATGAAATATAGAAAACACAAAGGCATTTAAGCATTTCACTAAAAATGTAAAAATATAAAATTAAATTCTTATTGCTTTAACTTTAACCGTAGAAGTACTATAAAAAAAGATAATTACTTCATAAAGCCTTAAAACTCCAACTACGATATTAATTGTTAATGATAATTATTATCCAAAGTATGTATCGATAATACACATTATTTTATATCTAACTTCTCTAATTAATTAACCACCACATATCGTGCGTATATTCTAATGATTTAATTATAATAGTCAATAATCACGAATCATAATATAGTAGCGTATTTTACTTGCTTTGCGGCGTAATTCGATTTATACACATATTTGAAAAAAAAAGAGCAACTAGGAAAATTAGCAACTTCAAAATAATTAATTATTCTAAGTAGCCTAATTATTTAGAGGAGAAGATTATCGTAAATCATTAAATATAAAGTAGTTTATCTTAAGTTTATCGTTACATTTAGATTATGTTAATTAAATTCATTACATATTATCTTATAATTACAAAAATGATAATTCTTATTTTTAATTAAAAATTCCGAATGTTTCGACATCTTTAAAATTTAAAAGCAGAATATAAAAGTTGCGTCGAATCTCGTTAAACTGAGCGTTTGTATTCCTCTTTGTGTTCTATCGATAATAATCTTAACTGTTTCTTGTAGAATATTCTCCCGTTTTGCCGCAATAGCATTTCTAAGCTCCTCAATGTTTTAGGGAGCGGGTTATATCGATGTTACTGATTATTTTATAGTTTGTAAGTTGTTTTCTAAGATTTTGACGTTGGGATTTTGATCTGACCAATTCAAATGATGATATCTTGAATATGCGTATCTACATGGTCTTCATGGTAAACGCGAGCTTCGCTAATTATTATTTATTATTATTACTATTATAATATATGTAAATATTAATTAGCAAAGCTATATATTAATAATTTATTGCTCGTAAAAATCACTATCTCTGAGAAAACTTAACTCTAAGAATTGTCAATAATGGTTTGTATGAGAGAAATTTGGTTTTTCGATATTTACTGGTCAGTGTGTCGTTTACTATGAAGACTTCGCAGGAATTTATATATTAATCGCTGCCCTCCAAATATATGTATCTCCATATGAAGTGGGTATTTCTTTAAAGAAAGCGTCTTCAAAACATTACCATTGTGCCCGTATTAATTGCTAACGTCGATTATTACTATACAGACATTCCGGTTTCACTATAGAAAAATAACTATACACAAGTACTCTTAGTACATGTAGAGTGCATGTAGCACAATTTCAAGCGAAGCTAAGTGTAGAAGTGTACAAACTGTATTCCCGAAATAATTTTTCAAAATTGCGCTTTGTACTGAGATGCGATCTTGCAGTGCCTTTTAATTGGCAGTTAGAAGTTTCTTTCTAATGATTTATAGACTAGGACTCATGTTCAACTTCCTCTAAGATTTATTTGAGTTTGACATGTGAAGATTTGCATATTCTCATTGTCTAGTTCCCCAAGAATTTTATTCTTTACCTTTCGTTTTTGCGCATTTTTCCAGATTCATGTTTTTATATCAAAGATATTAAAAATTTAATAACTTAACTAAATATGACTGACCCCTTGGCGCAGTTGAGAGTGGCCCTTTTTCTGCTCACTGGAGGGTGATCACTTGTGGGTTCGATCCCGCCCCGATTCTGGGTTTAATATATATTTATTTTTATATGTTTTATTTATATGTATATTCATAAAAAAAGACATGTATTAGTCGGCTGTTACCTAAAGCACAGACAACAGACGACCGTATGTGTATGTTAAACATGTTTATTTATTTATTGTCGGAATAATGAAGGAGTCGATTTAATTTTCTATGTCAACCTTCGACAATCTTCCTCGAGCAGCGCTATAATTTTGCTTATTTTACCTACTTACTTATTTCACTTACTTTACTTCAATGTATAAACAAATAGTTCTATAAGAAAATTTAAAGATCACTAAATAACGATATCAAGGCTTAAAAATCTCAAGAAAACAAAATATTTTTACAAGGTATAGCTAAAAATGGTTTGTAGTTAACACAGACTAGCTACTATTCCCACTACAATTACATCATTTTGTTTAATACCTTCTAATTCAACTAGTTAAAATTTGGTATGTATTATCTTTTGGTATTGTATAATTTAACGGAAACAAATTACTGTTCTCTTATATTTACAACAAAACAAAAAACAAACAAACTAATTAAGAAAGCCATATGAAACAAATTAATTAAGAAAGTCTTATGAAAATGTGTATATGATGCTTGCATTATAGATGATAATCGCATTTTTCAACTAGGATTGATATATAAAAAAAAGCAAAAAAGAAAAATCCCAAAAACAAAGTTTTTTATCTTTGTTGTATTTATATAAAATGCGATACCAAGCTAGGCATCCCTTAAAGTAAAATAATGCATAGATTGGGGACGACCTTGTTTTCTTAACCATTAACCGTAAATATTTTTGTTGTATTTAAATAAATGGACGTGGCGGAATATGATCGATTTTATTAGAAAATTATTTACGAAATTGTAGTTATATTGTAAGAATTGTATCACGCTTCGCTTAAGATAGGGCTCTAAATGAATATGGAGAAGACTAAGGTGATGGTCACTACTTATCTCTTAGAAAACCCCATCATTTTACCTGGGACAAAAAATACAGCTAGGATGGGCTGCGTTTGGAAAGCTCAGGTGTGAGTTCCAGTCTAAGTTGCTTCAATCGCTAAAATCAAAAGTCTTCACACAATGTGTTCCCACCATGATGTACGCGAGCGAGACGTGGACTCTTACCAAGCAACTAGTCGGTAAACTCCAAGTCACACAAAGAAGCATGGAGCGGAAAATGCTCGCAATAAGCTTGCGAGACAGGGTCAGGAACACGATCATTAGGAAAAAAACACGTGTTGTCGACATCGGCTATCGAATCGAGCAGTTGTAATGGTCGTGGGCCGGACATCTGTGTCGTCGTTGCGACGATAGATGAAGTAGGTGTGTTCTAGAGTGGAGACCACGAGAGCCGAAGCGAGGAGTTGGCAGACCACCAGCCAGATGGTCCGATGACATCGCAAAAATTGCAGGACGGCTTTGGCATCGAGGAGCTATGGACCGTGCGGCGAGGAGGGCCTTGGAGAGACATATGTCCAATGGTGGGCGTCATAAATGCTGGCGAAGAAGAAGTTATATTGTATTTTTTGCTATATATATAGTGTAAAAATCAGAATGAGTTCAGATGAATCTGACACTGAACTTACCGGAGACGAGATTATTCGTAATTTTGATAATGAAGCCAAATTAATAACTGACAATTTATTGTCTGAGAAATCTAAAGGTAAAATCTATTTTTGACTCAATTCAAAGAGCTAATGAAAAACTATAAGCCACCAACTTTATGCGGTTTTGGGGTGGAGATGACGTTGATCACGTCGGGGTCACCAGTTTGGGGTAGAGAGAGGCTGCCATTGAAAAGGAAGGATCCTTCGACCAGACGGTTTTGCGTCTGGTGGGCTACGCGCCACTTAACGTTTGTTGTCGGGTTTTTGTATATATATTCATTCGCTTTGAAAGCTTTGATAGCGCGATGTAGGATGCGTCAGTTCATATGTGGCGAGATAGTTGTCGCTACATCACTCCCCCTCCGGGACCGGAGGTCGATAGCAGGTTGAGTCGTCCATACATCTTCTTGTGATGCTTGCCGGGCCAGTGGAATGTTCCAGTGAGTCGGAACTAGATGCTGCATAGTTCACAGTGAGTCGGAACTGTCTGCTGTGTGCCCCAGTGAATCGGGGTGGTGCAGTGCTGCGTAGTGGCTGGCTGCTGCGTCGACCAGGAGAGAAGTGCGTCTCTGCTTGCTGACCGGCCGAAGTGCAGTGTGCTGTGTCAAGGTCGCTGCGAAGGCTGTGGGCGATGACCAGGAATGCGCGTCCGCTGCATGCTTGTGGTCAGGATACCCGTAGTAGCCGTGGATGCTGGCTGGCTGTATGACTCGCTGCTCGAAAGCTTGAGGAAGTGATGATGACGTAGATTTGCGAAGGCTGCGCTGACGTTCATGCTCGGGGTCACCAGTTTGGGGTGGTGACTATATCACGTCGGGGTCACCAGTTTGGCGTAAAGGGAGATGACGTTGATCACGTCGGGGTCACCAGTTTGGGGTAGAGAGAGGCTGCCATTGAAAAGGAAGGATCCTTCGACCAGACGGTTTTGCGTCTGGTGGGCTACGCGCCACTTAACGTTTGTTGTCGGGTTTTTGTATATATATTCAATCGCTTTGAAAACTTTGATAGCGCCATGTAGGATGCGTCAGTTCATATGTGGCGAGATAGTTGTCGCTACATCACTCCCCCTCCGAGTCCGGTCAATCTTAAGAACCACCATTAACTTAAGACACGCAGTTGATATTAATTCATACCATAATTTAATAAATAGGAGATTATATTTAAGATTATTATTATATAATAAGATTTTATTTCAAATAGGAGATTAGTGTTATTCTGTGTCACATATGAATTCTTACAAGAAAATTGTGAGGTTAAGCTATGCGGTCTCTTAGTCCAGTAATTTAAGCTTAAATTAGGTAAGAATCTCGGAATTCGAGATACCCAGCTGTAAGTCTGTAAATACTTGTATATTGACACCCTAAAAGTTGTCTCAAAACCTACATATGGTAGGGTGTAAGCAACTATTAAATTTCAAGGTCAAAGGTCACAAAAATCGGTTGTTTGCGTTTTTTTGGAAATATCTCATTTCCTATGGGTTTTTTGCTATTTATATTTATTATCAATATTGTAGAATACAAAATTCTCTACAAATTTTGTTCAAAACATTTTTTTATACGGTGAACCCTTTTCGAGATAGAGGGCGGAGAGCGCGCGGTCACAGCATCACTTCAGGGCAACCGGTGCCTCCGGTCGAAAACGCGCCATATATAGTTGATGAACTCGATAAATCAATGATTATAAATATTTGTCAATTTTTATTAACTATTATATTATATTTTATCATTTTCTTCATGCATTAAATCTATATCTATTCAATAATACTGATAACCGTTTACTAAAATTAAAAAATAATTAAGAGAAAAACTTAAATCATAATATAATTATATTCCCATTTACACTAATGACATTTTAAATAGAAAATATCTCTTTGTGAAAAGTCTCGATCATCTTCGTTATATGCATTACGTCAAGTCTACAAAACTTAATAAACCTGTGCAGCTTCCAAATATTCCATCAACAAGTGCAGCTGCTCATCAACATTTCAACCGTGTATATTATCAAGTTCAAACTTGGTTAGGACATGATTTGGAACCCCAAGTATGGGGTTGGGCAATGCGAAACGATTTTCTGGAGCCTATCATGACAATTTTACCACCTGCTCCAGAAGATTTGCTAAATACAATTTTCTGCAACTGCAAGAGTGGTTGTGGTTCGCGATGCGGATGCAGGAAAGCGGGCTTGCAATGCTCTTTAGCTTGTGGCCAATGTAATGAGCAAGCTTGTCTCAATGCTCTACCATATCAGAGCGACATTAACGAAGATGGTACCTTTGACCCCGAAATCATGGAAGAACTTGAGACAAATGTCGTTGAAGACGATAATGAAGATCAGTTTGAAATTTCCCAGCAGCCAGAAGACGACGATGAAGAGGAAGAAGAAGATTAAAATTATAAATTGTAGTTTTTGTACCCTTTATTCCATTTTTTTACTTTCAATAAAAATAAATGTATTGAATGATATTTTTTAATAAAAAGATTAATTCATAATTTATTTGTTTTTTTTTTCATCATGTAAGAAGTTATTACTATTAATTGGGTTAAAATTCAAATATAATTCCTATATTTTCATTAACAATTCTGCAATTACATGGGTAGGTAAGTGTTGTTAAATAAATTAATACTGAATAAAAAGTGGATAGGTTAGAAAAAAATTATAAAATATAATATAATAGTTAATAAAAATTGACAAATATTTATAATCATTGATTTATCGATAGTTCATCAACTATATATGGCGCGTTTTCGACCGGAGGCACCGGTTGACCTGAAGTGATGCTGTGACCGCGCGCTCTCCGCCCTCCATCTCGAAAACGGTTCATCGTATAAAATTTTTTTGTAAACAAAATTTGTAGAGAATTTTATATTCTACAATATTGATAATAAATATAAATAGCAAAAAAACCCATAGGAAATGAGATATTTCCAAAAAAAAGCGCAAAAAAAACCGATTTTTGTGACCTTTGACCTTGAAATTTAATAGTTGCTTACACCCTACCATATGTAGGTTTTGAGACAACTTTTAGGGTGTCAATATACAAGTATTTACAGACTTACAGCTGGGTATCTCGAATTCCGAGGTGAACTTACTATAATGACTAGACAGACATAACTTTGACATTTAAAAACAATATATTTGCATGACGACGACTAATCATTATTTGGCTGGAAAGTAATGTGGCACTTTCATCCCTAAAATTACTATTGAAAATCGAACTTTCAATCCAGCCGTTATAAAAAAAATAATACACAGATACTTCACGTTATATTCAGCAAGAATACCGAACGCATTTAAAGTACGCTGCAGACATGTGAAACCGCAGCTGCTAAGAGCGAAATCTTCTCAGCACTAAGTCACGTAGCTCTTGTATAATATCTGGAAATTCAGTGGGACTATCTAAATTGCTTGAAGTCAGATAATAAACGGACCGGATACAGCTAGTGGATTTATGAAACTACGCTCTGTATTAAAGTTAGTCGACACTTGATACGTGCTGAATGGAATAACATGTCGGTATTTTATCGAGCTACCTATATACTGTTCTGTACTGTACTGTATCAGCCTGCAAATAGCCCACTGTTGAGTGAAGGCCTCTTGCCTCTTCTCCATATAAAAGAAGGGTTGAAGCTTAATCCACCACGCTGCTCCACTGCGGGTTGGCGGATATTTCTTTACCATGAGTAACGGTTGCTTTTTGATCTCTATGATTACAACCGAGACCGACGGCTTTACATGCTCTCCGAGACATGGCGGAGAAACCCACAAGCACAAACACCCAATTCGGAAACAAATATTTGCACAAATACAAATATCTGTCCCGAGCAGGAATCGAACCTGCGATCGCTAGCGTTGAGGCGACTACTCGCACCACTACACCAGAACGGTCGTTACCTATATGTGTATCATGTATCGGTTTTATTACCAAAGTTCATATTAAAAAAAAAGAGTGGTCACTAAATTCAATACAAATGATGAATTAGGACTAATTTTTGTTGCTTTAATTATAATATAATTATATTTAAAAATATTTCATTCGACAATCGAAAATATGAAGTATTAAGAATACGAAAAGGTTGAATAATTTCGAGCTAAAATAATAGTTAAAAAATTTTCTCGTTATTTTGGCCATTTTTCGTTATTATCAATAATTAATTTTAGTAATGTCACTTAAAGAATATTCTACTAATTTAACACAACAGAGTGAATACATAAAAACTGAACTTTAGTAAACGTCAATTATTATTTGATAATAAATAAAAAACCCTTTTATCGAAGTTTATTAGCAAGAAAGTAAGTGCGAATTATTCGATCGACAGAATTTTCTTACCTCCTTGTAACTTACCCTTACCCCGTCTTGAATATCGGTGAACAAAAATGAGGAACACGCCAAAGTTTTCACGTTTATTAGACTTTATTATTTCGATTGATATTAAACTTTTTGTAAACAAGTTAGCAAAATATTAAAAAAAAATATGTATCCTTCATTAATTAATACCTTAACATTTTAAAGGAAATATTTAATTAAATTTCCATAATTTGGTATTATATTTTGAGAAAAAGTTATTGAGAATATATCTTATTCGGTAAGTAGGTGTGACGACGAAACGACGCTTCTTATTTGTATCGCAAAGTATATAGTTTTTTAGGTGTCATTATATTTTTCAAGTGTAAAAAGAAGTTTTATAAGAGGAAATGAAACGTCAATTGGATATTTTGAATGGAAATATCGTGTTAAAATAAAAAAGCGTCGCGAATAAAAGTTATTAGTTATGTAACTAAATTTCGACTATCAGCTTCTATTACGTACATTTATAACACAATACGATTAAGAATAAGCTGAACGAAGGCCTCTTCTACCTATAAAAGAAAGGTTGGAGCTTAATCCACCACGCTGCTCCACTGCGGGTTGGCGTATAATTTCCCTACCATGGGTAACGATCGTTATCAGGTGTCTATGATAACAAACGGGCTTTACATGCTCTCTGAGGCACGGTGGGGAGACCCACAAGGACATACACCCAGACCGGAAATAAATATTTGTACAAATACAAAAATCTGTTCCGAACAGGAATCGAACCCGCGACCGCCGGCGAGCGACGTTTAGGCAACTACTCGCACCGCTACACCAGAACGGTCGTCTATGTAACGGTCGTATATAAGAATATTTACTAAAACATTACAAATATGTTTTTATGCATTTATATGCAACGCTAATTCATATTTTGAGTGTTAGTTGTTATAATGATTATCCATGTCTTAACTGGAAGTTATTTGACCAAGCAGACATCTGAGGACTAAGTAAGTACACTATGCGATACGAGTATATACGCGATCCTTCGTAAACATTTGCACTGTTCTGGCAGTATGCGGCTAAAGTGTTACGGCTAGATGAGGTATTCAGAAATTCTATGTTTATTAAATAGAGCCACCATTTTTCATTTAGAAGTAAACTTAGATACATTTATGCGGTAATAAAATTTTTATATCCTTTAATTTGTTCCTAAGTTTCATTTCTGACGCAAAATTAGATGGTATGTATATATATGCTTTATATTTTATTTTAAAAGAAAATGTATATCATCCTCATATCAATGAACATTTTATTTGAATAAAAAATGATAAAAATTATCCTCTAAAGGTTTTCATTAGGTTATGTGCTATTTAGAACTTTAACTATTTCTATTCTTATATTGTGATATATTAAATTCATTGCAAAAGATTGGGAACTACCAAAAAGTTACAAACATAAAGATTTTAGGGAAGTATTTATTTTACCTCTCGTTACATTTTAGTACATTAAGTAAAAATTAAAACATAGTTTAGGTATATAGTTTTATTTTGTTATGTTAATGTCAACGCTCGAGCGAATAGACGTGTGTCACACATCACACACGTTTAAAATTTTTATTTAAATAAATTAATATATCATTTAGAAAAGTTACAATCGTAAAAATTTTAGGGAAGTATTTAATTTACCTCTGCGTTATATTTAAGTAGATTATGAAATTAGCCTTGCTACACGCATTGTAAATAAAAATTAAAACAGGTTATATTTAGTTTTAATTTCTTATATACCTAATAGTTTTTATATACATATACATACATATGATAAATTTGTATTTATTTATTTATTAATTTTTTTGATTGGGAACTACCAAAAAGTTATAAACATAAAGATTTTAGGGAAGTATTTATTTTACCTCTGCGTTACATTTTAGTAGATTAAGAAAAAATTAAAACATAGGTTACTGGTTAGGTATATAGTTTTATTTTCTTATGTTAATGTCAACGGCAATACGGATTCCGCCAACGCCGCTCTACTGGGGATCTTCTCATGTACGCTACACATCTCTGGGGGGAAGCCCTCGATAAATATGGTGAGGCCGTAGCTGTCTCACTTGACATTTCGAAGGCATTCGACGGGGGCTGGTACAATCGTCTTATTGCGAAGCTTCCTGTTTACGGTATTCCCACCAGTCTATGTACTTGGATCTCCGATTTCTTGAGGGAACGGTCAATTCGTGTAGTTGTTGATGGCTACACGTCTGACCTATTGACTATCAATGCCGGGGTACCCCAAGGATCTGTTCTCTCCGCAACGCTATTCCTGCTTCACATAAACGATCTGCTTAAGCCCGGTATCTTTGGGTACGCAGATGACAGCATCGTCGCGGAGAGATACTTCTCCAGTGCAAGAACAAGACAAACTGAAGTGGACGATCTTAGAGAGGCAATGGTCGACCTTGCCAATCTTACTCTTCAGGCTGTTTCCGATTGGGGTGATGCCAATCTAGTGAGATTTAATGCTTCAAAAAGCCAGGCGTGTCTCTTCTCCGCTAAAAAGAGCCCGTTTAACTTGGCTCCCACTTTCCGGGGTGTACCTGTTCCAGTCACTAACCACCTTGAACTACTCGGTATAGACTTATCGTCCAAACTCAATTTTGGAAACTATATCGAATCCAGGGCTAAGACTGCTTCAAGAAAACTAGGCATCCTCTCCAAGGTCCGTCATTATTTCACACCGGACCAACTGTTAAAGCTTTATACAGCTCAAGTCCGCTCCTGCATGGAGTACTGTTGCCATCTGTGGGATGGTTCCGCCCGGTACCAGCTCGAAGCCCTGGAAGCTATCGACAGGCGTGCCAGGAAACTTATTGGCGATGAGATGTTTACTTCAAGACAGCTCCAGAATCGAACATCGCCGACTGGTTGCTAGTCTGTGTGTCTTTTACAGGTTGCATTTCGGTGAGTGTGCGCAGGAATTGCATCAATTAATTCCCCCAGCACTATTCCACCATCGGACAACTCGACGTGGGCAGGGGTTCCATCCATACGTGGTCGACATTCCTCCGGTTCGTACCTCGCGGTTCGCATCATCTTTCATTATTAGAACTGCAAAGGAATGGAATTCTCTTCCTGCGTCACTGTTTCTCGATGCGTACAACCTAGGGATTTTTAAGGCAAGAGTGACCAGGCATTATTTGAGTTTGCGTTTTTCACCTTAGACTTCATCGTTGTTTACCATCAGACAAGATTGAGGTCAAACGCACTCAAATTTTTAATAAAAAAAAAAATGTCATAAATCAGGAGCGCTAGATTATACTATATGGTTTTAGCCCTCAAGGAACAATCTAAATGCCAATCACGGTTTCTTCGCTTATATTACCAATTAAAAGTATTTAAGAATTAATTTTAAATTCCAAAATCTAAGCAAATATAAAACTTAAAAATTATTAAAGTATTTTTCCAAAATTATTTTTGAACATATATACAGCCCAATCAACAGTATTACTTCTTGTAAAACTTGTATTATTATATTCATTATGCACATCTTGTGCCTTACATTTTTTTAATCTAGAAAAAAATTGAAAATTGAAAATTTCATATAAGCTTATAAAATATTCAAAAATAAAAAACACCGGAAAACAAAAGCTACTCCCTAAGTCAATACCAAGTAATATTTTTAAAAACATATCTATATTGTTATTATATAATTTCCTCTCACATACCTTGGGTTAAAATAACTTACCTATGTAACTTGCTATCGAGTACTAAAACTGTTTCAATAGACTTAATCCAATTAAGTCAAGTTTCGAAGTAAAGGATTTTAATTTGAGACACCGGTATCAAGAAGTGGGAACGAAAAGTCTTAGAGCCAAAACACATAACGGCGTTGCGGCGACGCAACGCTAAAATCGGCGGTTTGCGTTGCGGCGTTGCGGCGCCGCGAAAAAGAGCGTTGTTGTAGGGTAACCAGTTCTTCGTGGTTTTTTATTGTGGATATTAATTTAATTATTTTAAATATTAAATATTATAGTTCACGTGAAATTTGTTAATTATTGTTTGTGAAGTTGTTATTTAGTAGAATGCATAAAAAGTAATCCTTTGTACCGGAAATAATTTTGTGAATCAAGTTTGTATGCTGGTAGAATTTTAAACAACTTTTGTCTCATAAAGCCTAAACAAAATTGAAACAAAGTGATACATAAATTAATATCTTACTATATTAGTTTTATAGATTAAATATAAATAAATAGGTTTTGTCCGCGGCTCCGCTCGCATGGTACAGGCACCAACGGTAGTCGGTACGTAAAGTAGGTACTCTATGTACTTTTCTGTACCCCAGAAAACTGGTATGCAGAATTTCATGATGATCGGGATTCAGGTTAATAGTTAAGGCGTAAAAGCGTAACAAACAAAAAAACTCACTTTAGCATTTATCATATGGATGAAATTAGCATAAAATTAATTTACATATTTATAATTTAGGTACATCATACATGTCACTTGTTTGAACCGAGTCTTAAATTAGCTGTAAATCTAATAGTTAAAAGTAAGAACATAACAACAATTGAGCTGAACTGTGAGCCGGTTCACAGCTCCGGTTCAAGCATATGGCTCATGAGCTGATCTGCGGTTCATACAAATTCATTGAGATACCCATGTCTAATAAAGACACAAAAAAATAAAATATAAAAATAGACACAAAATGTCAATAAATCATGGTCAACAAGTATGACGTCACAACGCCGGAATTGGCGGTGCCGCGCCGCTAAAATTGGCGGTGACGCCACCGCCGATTTTAGCGTTGCGGCGCCGCAACGCCGTTATGTGTTTTGGCCCTTATTCGGACTAATAATAAAATTCGCAATAAAGTATAATGTATCGGATGAAGCATATATAACACAATAACAAAAACACATAAATATATAACAAATTTTCATGAATTTAATTAAATTACATATTATGTGTGCATGACTTATTGTTATTATTTGTTATTGTGAATTAAAATTATGTAATTTGATAGTTTAAATTTATATCTAATATGAAATGCGACATCATGAGAAAATTTGCTTGTTTCATAAAAAAAAAAGACTATTTATCCACCCGCAGGCTTAACCATGTGAATTAAGCCCCTCATTCTTTCTAATAAAATCAAGTCTTTTGTGATAGGCGTAGATGGTACTATATACATGTAGATTTCCAAATAACTACTAAAATATTAATAGTAATTATAACGTAAAATAACTCTAACCAAAACTAAAACTAAATAAATAAATAAGATTTATTAATTAATTAAGCAAAAAAACTGACTACAAAGTACCAACGTTCAAAGTTTACTGATTAAGGAGTTGGAATTCGTACAATGGTTAAGTAAAGATTGGTCGCGTGGTAAATTACTCGATCGTCTAGTTTCATTCAAAGTTAGGAGTGGGCCACTAACTATGAACATCGGGCCGATAAGATCAGTTTGTCGGGAGCCGGAGTCCGTCGTACAATTGATCTACTTCGCTAAACTTGAGTATTTAAAGCTAATTTAGCGGTCTTGCCATCGTGAATTATTTTGTGCTAGCTAATTTATATATGATTATATCGCCTTGTGCTTCGTTCTTTATTTAGATTTTCTATACTAGGTATCGCGTTTTGCGAATGTCGCATTTGTCGTTGTTCTATATATCTTTTGTCAATTATTGTGTACATTAAAATCTTATTATCTGCGCTCAAACGGCGTCTTTCGAGTCTATGAACAGACGGTACAGCGCTATCTCTGTTTTCTGCTCGCGACTATTGTAGCAGCATACTGAGCGTCTCTTCATAAATATATTTGAAATAAAAGAGAAGCAAGAATGGGACATGTCTTATGAAGTTGTACTAAAATCCCGCAAAGTATTAAAGTAGACTAAATTGCCCGAAATTACCATGAAAGAAAGAACACTTATAATCATAGCAACGGCCGGCGCAGGTGGCTTGCCCGTGCCACGGCTTCCGCGATTCCTGTCCGTCACAGAAAGGCGGCCACTTTCTTCCAGGCAACCTTTGGGTTTTACTACGATATCGCAGGTATACATACAAACGTTTTATTTAACTTACGTAAATTGTATCAGTCAGTATGGGTATAAAAAATTAAATATTTTTCTATAAATCTAATGCTATAGAAAAATAATGGGTTTAGTAATTTATACTACATACAAAAATAAGAAAAGCTCATAAGACAGAGAATGAGCTTTAAGGAAATTCGTTGTTGGTATTCAAGAAGTAGAAAGTACCGGAAAGGAAAAAAAGTTGTAGTAAAAAGTTAAGTGTAGTAAAGTTGTTGTTAGTAAAAAGTTGTGAGATATATGTAATACTAAGTCGGTTAATTTATTCGGTCCCTACTTAAGGGTCCTTCTGTCTTAAGTTATTCCATAATTAGCTAACCTAACAACATCTTATAGTGACCATATCAATATAAAAAAATGTTTTATGTTTTAAATAAATAGATTGACTTGGTCATCGAATGAAAACACAATGTATCTCACAAGTAATAATATTAGTATTATATGGATCTCAAAACTTTCTACGGTAGAAGAAATGAGTTGAGACTTGCGAGATTTGGTTTTTTTACAAGTTACTAATATTTACACGTGATTGTATTAATGTACATAAAATTATTAATAACTAAGCTTAGTTTTAATTCCATTTTGTTTTAGTAATAAAACGTTGTTTTCTAGTTAAGCATTTCTCAGTAATGGACAACACTCGGGGTCACGAAACCTTAAGCATTCCAATACACAAGTTAAGGGTAAGTGTTTAATTAAATTATCAATATGGGTCTCTTGGGAGTCGAATACTGCCAACGTGATGTATCGTTTGTCTTGAGGATAATATCTAACAAAGAGAACGAAAAATGGACCTTAGTACTTGTATCTGTCTCAGAATATTTCATACTTACTAAATAACAATGTACATAATATGTATAATCGAGCTAATTATAATTGTTATTGAGTTTTGTTAAATATAAAATTTAATATTTTAAAACAGTAATTTATTTACTTTGTTTAACTACAAGTTAATTTTTGGATTTATAACTAGCACTTAAGTTTTTTCATTTAAAAACTTTCTATAATTTGTAAAACGCGATCCCCTTCTTATAAATGTTATTATCCCTTGTATATTCCACAGAAGATAGGAGTGCCCTGATACAGTATAAAATAGCCGTACGGATGGTTTGCATTGAACTTAATTACTTCCGTTGACAACGGAGCTGCGAGGGCACGAATATTAATAACTGAAATAAAAATAAAAAATATTTTTTAGGCTTTAATGTTTTAAATAGGTACATAAAAATAATAACAATCATCAACGTCTCTGTTATTAATCATTTAGTTCACAAATGATAATTTTCATCATAATCGACATCGACATCGACAAAAGTTGTTATTATTGAGGGCCTTTAAATATTCCACAGAATATTGGTGTTCCCTTATATAGAATAAAATAAGCAAATGTATGATCGGCTACAAATTTCGTTATTTCTACTGGTTCTCGTACCGCAGTTACACCAACTACAATAACTGAAATTAAAATGTGTATAAATGATACTACATCGCACGCTTAATAATAAACCGAAACAAGTCAAAATTTGTTGATTTCTACTTTTTCTAATAAAATTAACTAACTCAGCTCATAGAATAGGTTCAATCTGGTAGTCTGGTAGTATCAATCTGCCACGCGATACAGAGCAAAATGACCGATTTAATGGATCACAGAGACGACAGAATGCCTCCAACAAGGTAGAGGCTCAAAACTTTGACAGCGATTTCCCACAAAAGTGTTTTTTGACTTATTTCGGTTTATTATTAAGCGTGCGACAAATACGACGACCATTCTGGTGTAGTGGTGCCGAGTAGTCGCCTCATTTTTCCATACCATGAGTAACGATCGTTACTCATGGTATGGAAATTATCCGTCAACCCGCAGTGGAGCAGCGTGGTGGATTAAGCTCCAACCCTTCTATATAGAGAAAAGGCCTTCGCTCAGCAGTGTGTTGTTTACAGACTAATATAGTACAGAACAGATACTACATAATTTTACAATATTTGTTTTTTTTCGAAAACACGTTAGAATAAACACTTTCTATGTTTTCAGCTATGTTTTGTAATTTTAATACAAAATCTTCTTTTATTAAAATCGTATTAAATTATCGGCTCGTGTTTATTTATTAATACTGTATAAAGAAACATTTAAAATTTTGCAAAATTGGTAACAAATTACCGGCAGATTTCGTTACCGTCGGACGAAATTATATTAGTCTTAATTTTTAGGCAAATATAACTCCACACTATTAAATAAAATAGTATTTATTTAACATTAAAAAAATCAACAGAAAAATAAAATTACCATTAGCTGCAGCTGCTTTTGTTCCCGTTTCATTCACAATTATTGTAGCTTTCTGAGTAGCCGACGACACAAAAAGCTGTTCAGGTTTTTCTAATATTCTACGGAGATCAGCGGTTTCAGGATCAAATATTGCTGTCACGTTCAACTATAAAGTAATGCTGTACTTATTTATACGCAATATTTAACAGCGATTTTCATTTTCTCAATTTATTTATATGGTGTCAATAAATATAAAGCATATATAATTGGAATAAAATACAATGCTCCAATTTCTTCAAACGTAATTACCTTGCGTAAAATATTTTCTAAATCTGTAGTAGTAGTGATTTCCATACTTGGGATAGAAACATCCATTCTCCTAGACTTTAAGCTAAGAATAGCAGTTTTTATTACTGAAAACGAAGAATCTTCTAATGCATTTATTAATTCGTCGATACCGTCTTTATATTTTGGTAAGCATACTAGATACGTCAAGTTTCGATTTTCATACGGTAATTCTAAAATCTGAAATAATTTAATTTATAAGATCATGTCTTCATTGCAAGTGAAAACAAAGCAATGAAGTTAAAAGTGTAAATAAACTAATATATAATATAATAATATTACTTGAATGTTGGGTTTGTTTATTTCAGCGTAGTTAAATGATCCGATTTGATTCATCATGTTTACTTTTACAGTTTTGTTTTTATTTATATAGAAATCTCGTTGTTTTGTGTTTTCCTTTGGAAATGGATATATCCAATTACCCTATAG
Organism: Euphydryas editha; assembly: GCA_036937285.1. Lineage (NCBI taxonomy): Eukaryota > Metazoa > Arthropoda > Insecta > Lepidoptera > Nymphalidae > Euphydryas > Euphydryas editha. The sequence goes on from JAUPFZ010000007.1 coordinate 8,921,021, forward strand.
AAAGAATAATAGAATGATGCTTTTAGATATTTACCAGTATGAATAGTTTATATTTTATTGCATTTTATTTTACTGCGTTTTATTTATTTATCTTACCTGAAAATAAATAGCATTAACGAGAACTAAGCGTGTGTTACTATTAAGCGTATCGGGTGATACAGTGTTTTGAATCAAGTCGTGTGTTTGTAATGCAATCTGTAAACATAAATCATATAGTATAATTTATTTGCATAGAAACAAGCCAGAGCCAGTGGCTTATTATTAAAATTTAAATAATTATAATTCAATTTGACGAAAGGAATTAGTTACATAACTAGATACATATATCGAGGGGTAACGGGCTATTTGGTTTAAGCGACATTTTGGGTGATATTGAGTTATATACATATTTGGAATCAGCGAATTTTTCTCCGTCGAATGATGTCGGTTTCATTAAAATCGGAGCACTTTTTTGGCGTTTCAAACAATACTATTTTCGTGTCGTTTCCAAAGTGGCAGTGTATTAACCGACGTGGATTTTGCATTTTTATTACAATCATATACTTGAACCATACCATCATATTAATAACCGATACATAAACCAGTCACCTTATCTCTCATAAATAGGCGAATAAGAGTTAAAGCGTTTTTCCTGTTTCTAAATTTTATTAATAAGTAACTTGAATCATTTTGACTTCCCACTAATCACACGGTGTGATGTCGCTTAAACAATTTGTCCGTCACCCAAATATGACATGGGTCGTCGCTTAAACTCTTTTAGCTGCATCTATTTTCCAAGCTGGGTGCTACTTAAACCAAATACTCGTTTTCGTTCAGATATTTTGTTTAGTCGTTAAACCATTTTAGTCTACTGAATGAATAGGTAATAATAATTATAGTTGATGTTCCTACATTGAGACTGATTTTACTTAATTATCATACAAAATACTAATAATGTAACTGATTTTGCTGATTAAGACTGAAAAGTAAATACATAATTATAATTGATGTTCCTATTGAGACTGTTCTATAATAATAATTACTCTAAATAAATACTTTTGTTGTGTTTATTTATTCATTTATTCAATGTAAGATCCTGAGATTTTTGGTGATTTAAATATATCCTGGTTCTTTTATCAGCCATTGATAGTCTTAGATGCAAAAAACCATAAACATTAAACGTTACAATTTCAATGTTATATGTCACTTAAGTAAATTAGCCTGTCAGTCATTTTAGTCTAAATAGGTTGTTAAGATAAATAGCTTGCTTCTACTAATTTTGGGTTTCGTTACTTCATACTTTTTGGCTTACTCCGTAAATAGAATGCGTCGTCGCTTAATTTTTTTCCCCTGTAAAAAAGGACACATTGTATTAAGCGACAATTATCTTTGTAATTAAAGGTCCACTTTATTTGGTATTAGCATCAACAACTAGAAATTTTTAATTAAATTTCAATGCAGTTTACCCCGTTTAAATAACTGTAGAAGTTTTTTTGTTATGAATTTTATTTCGAAATTTTAAACTTTAAAAGGCTCTCCTGTAAAGTTGCAAAAATGTCGCTTAAACCAAATAGCCCGTTACCCCTCGATATGTATATGAGGATTACAATTGAAGGAAGTGGTGTTTTACAGACTTCTTAATAATCGAAAGGGTTTGAACACGTATAATGGATAAGAGTAGGGAGGCCCAAAGTCGGGCAGCTTGAATAGTAAATGATTTAGTATAGAAAGAAGAGGAGTGGGAAGAAATTTCATGAAATAAATTGTCCTTAGAGCAAAGGTTCCGTTCATGAGAATCGTCGAGATACTTAAGCCGTTCTCCAAGGTAAGAAGGAGTAAGTAGTAAGATTGAATAAAATGCAATACAACAGAATAAGAATGTGAGTTTCTTGCGAATGCGAATTGGGAGCCACTTGAGGTTTTTTTCGAAAATCAGTAATGTGATCATATTTGCGTAGGTCAAATTTGAAACTTACATAAATTTTGTATAATGCGGTCAAGTTTATTTAAATGCTCCTCAGTGACGTCAAGATAAAGTATCAGCATAATCGAGAACGTTAAGAAAAAACTATCTGCAAGCATGATTTTGTTGGAAATAGGGAGAAAATTTTGGAGTTTACAGAGTGATCTCACAGTAAAAAAGACCTTCTGACTTATTTCACACATTTGTGGACACCACGAGAGATTTTGATCAAATATTGATATACTTAAATTAGTTTTTCTCACTTTTTCGCTCTATGGAATTTCAATGCCGTCAAAAATTACGAGAAGTACCTAATTGTGACTTATTTATGCGGGAATCAAATTTGGAGCTTCTTATTATTATAGCTTGTGTTTTTCTTAGATTAATTTCAAAGCAAAGGGATTTACTCCAGTTATCTATTGTTAATAAGTCTCCATTAATACGAGAAATAGCTTGTGGTAATTCTGCAATAGTGCAGTTAGTGTAGATAGGGAGATCTTCAGCATAAGGGTAATAGAAAGAAGATACTTCACTTAGGATATCTCTGTCATCGTGTTTCGTTCGGTTTGTGAGAGATCCGGTGACCCATCCCCCCCTACACATATGGCAGTACAGACTTCGCAAAGACTACACCAAGAGGGTACCGGTAACAAAAGCACTGGAGAATCCCTCTCTGGGCTTCCGGGATCAGGACCTGCATCTGAGTCTGGAAGCCTGGGCAGCCCCGCGAATTCTGGGGGGTAGGGGGTGGTCAAATCTGTGTTCAACACATCAACTGCCCGGGGTAAACGGACCAGTCGGCAGAAGTCCCCTACCACTATGACCGTGGATTTCTGTAACATCAGGGGACTCCATACTAATCTCCACGCCGTCCACTACCACCTCCAGACAGCATAGCTGGCTTTGCTCTTTTTGACCGAGACACAGATATCCTCTCCAGCCGATGCCTCTTATCTCTCTTGTCCGGGGTACAAATTAGAACACTTTTTTGTACCGCGGGCTGGAGTTTGCGCGTACGTCAGGGAGGATGTCTGCTCTCGTCGCCCCGGCAGTCTTGAAGGTAGGGATCTCTCCATCCTCTGGTTGCGCATAGACAGCGACGACCATTCCCGCGTCTATGCCTGCCTATATAGGTCCCACAGCGGTAATGACGAAACCGATCGACTCATAGAGCACATCCAAATAGCTACAGATTCCGTGCTACAACAGATCCCATCCGCAGAGATCGTGATAGTTGGTGATTTTAACTCCCATCACACCGAGTGGCTCGGCTCGCGAACAACCGATCATGCGGGAAGTTCTGTTTACGACTTTGCCTCAGCATATGATCTGACACAGTTAGTAATATCACCAACACGTATCCCTGATGTGGAAGATCATATGCCTTCCCTGTTGGACCTTCTGCTGACCGACAGTTATGTGGACGCTCCACTTGGCTCGTCGGACCGCTGTCTAGTCCGGAGTTCCGTGCCAATCACACGCCCACCATGGCCTCGTTCTGCCGGCAGCCGCCGCGTTTGGCACTATAGGTCAGCTGATTGGGATGGGATGCGGTCCTTCTTTGCATCCTACCCATGGGGGCGAATTTGCTTCTTGCTGGATGATCCGGACATCGTGGCTGACTCTGTCGCCGAAGTGGTGCTGCAAGCCATGGAACTTTTCATTCCATGTTCTGCGGTACCTTTAGGCGGCAAATGCCAGCCCTGGTTTGGTCGATCCTGTAAAATGGCTGCACGTCATAAGCAGGAAAGCTACCGAGCTTGGGCCAATGCTTCGATATCCAATGATGTAAAGACCAGCGCATTAAAAAAGGAGTACAATTTTGCCTCCAGGTCTTTGAAAAGAGCAATTGCTGAGGCAAAGGCGGGATACGTGAGCAGAATTGGCGAGAGATTAGTTCGACTTCATTCGGAAACTCGTGCATTCTGGTCGCTTTCCTAGGCTGCTCAAGGAAATTTTTGTAAGCCATCCCTACCATCTTTGCACATGAGGGACGACTCGTTGGCCCACACCGCAAAGGAGAAGGCCGATCTTCTAGGCTCTCATTTTGCCTCAAACTCGACTTTGGATGACCGGGGAAAAATACCACCGACGATCCCTCGGTGTGATTCTTTTATGCCGGAAATCATTTTTCAACAGAGCTCCGTGCGTAAAGCCCTCCGTTCGTTGGATATTCATAAGTCGAGTCGGCCTGATGGCATCCCTCCGTTAGTGCTACGAATTTGTGCTCCTGAGTTGACACCCGTCCTTACGCGTCTTTTCCGGCACTCTTACTCATTAGTCGTCGTGCACCCGGCACTAAAGCTGTCTTCCACTAGCTTGGAATCATCCCTAAGAAAGGGGACCGCTCAGACCCGTCCAATTATAGACCAATAGCTATTACTTCTTTGTTCTCTAAGATTATGGAATCCATAATCAGCTGTCAGCTCCGGCGGTATTTGGAGGAGCACCAGCTGATTAGCAATCGCCAATATCGCTTTCAACGGAATCGTTTGGCTGGTGATCTTCTAATATACTTAACTCAGCGATGGGCGGAGGCAGTTAAGAGCAAAGGGGAAGCGCTAGCGGTTAGTTTGGATAAAGCGAAGGCCTTTGATCGGGCATGGCATAGGGCACTTCTGACCAAGCTACCATCGGCTTTCCGGCTTGGCTTTCCGAGAAATTGTGTAAATGGATCACCAGTTTTTTGGCAGACAGAAACATCAAGGTCGTTGTCGACGGTGCATGTTCGGACCTCAAGTCTTTTAATGATGGTGTTCCCCAAGGCTGTGTACTATCTTCTACCTTGTTTCTTCTGCATATCAATGACATGTTGCAAACTAGCGGCATTCATAGTTATGCAGACGACAGCACTGGAGATGCTTTATACACAGGCCTTTCTAATATTTCTCGGGAACAAGTCGATGAGTGTCGGAACAAACTTTTGTCTGAAATCAAGTCTCTTTTAGTCAAAGTCTCGCAATGGGGGCGACTTAATCTAGTCCAATTTAACCCCAAAAAGACACAAGTTTGCGCGTTTACCGCTAAAAAATCTCCCTTCGTCGTTCCTCTCCATTTCGAAAGCACTCCCCTAACCGTCTCAGCCAAAATTGGAGTACTTGGCGTCGACATATCTAGCAATGTGCAATTTAGTGGTCATTTGGAGAGAAAGGCTAAACTGGCCTCCAAGAAACTTGGTGTGCTCGGTAGGGCGAAGCAGTATTTCATGCCTTGCCATCGCCTACAACTGTACAAAGCGCAGATCCACATGGAATACTGCTCTCACCTGGCTGGAGCCTGGCTGGAGCGCCCCAAAATCAGCTGCTTCCATTTGACCGCGTTCAACGCCGGGCGATTCGAATCGTCGACGACAAGATTATCTCCAACCGGCTTGATTCTTTGGCACTGCGTAGAGATGTCAGATCACTCTGAAACACTCAGATGCATCTTCCACCGAATCTATCACGGGGAGTGTTCTGAGGAATTGTTTGGATTAATACCTGCAGCAGAATTTGATCACCGGACATCGCGTCAAAATTCCAAATTTCACCACTATCAGCTCGATGTCCGGAAATCTACAACAACCCGATTTTTACGGCATTCCCTGCCTCGCACGACCAGATTATGGAACCAGCTGCCATCTACGGTATTTCCGAACCGATACGACTTAGGGACCTTCAAGAAAAGAGCATACGCCTGATGCAAGTTGATTGTTTTAAATTCTATGTATTGTTCTTTTGTGTATGGGTGTGCAAAAAGAAAAAATAAATAAATACGCCCATTTGAAAGGCCGGAAACGCACCTGCTAATCCTCCGATTTGGCAGGTGTCTATGGATACCGCGTGCACTTACCATCATGTGTACCGACTTTCCGTTTGCCCCCTCTTACATAAAAAAAATATTTATATAATTTTACTGATGGATTTGATGGAGGTAAAAATAAAAGAGGAGACAACACGTCGACTTACGGGACTCCAGCACTAACCGTAGTCTATTTAGAAAATTAGTTACCTTGGAAATAATATTGAAATCAATCAGTCACCTCAGGAGATATGTTAAGAGTACATAAAATATTGGTCAACAATTCAAAGTCCACGGTACTGAATGCATTACTAAAATCTAGCAGCGTCAATATCGTAACCCTTTGAATATCATCGGTTATTTTGACCAATGCAGTAGTCGTACTAATGACCAGGACGACATCATGTGTAGTATGTATACGTTATTATTTCGAAACCTACCCAGTCGTTTATCGTTTTGGCTGCTTGCGATGATTGTCTAAAGTCCAAATTTTGTGCCTCAGCCTTAAAAATATTCTTAGTATCCTTTAAAAACTTCTTGCTGAATTTGTACTGAATGTTACTATAAACTCTTTCAGCTAAATCGAGAGACACATTTATTTGTGAATTAAACTCATCTAAATAAAGCGGTATAGTAGAACGAATCTGTAATATTAATATATGTATATAAAAGTTGTGAAAAAATACATCATTTTATCATAACGACATTTTAAGCTCTATTCTACTACTACTCTCTACGTACCAGGTTTTCACTTTGCAAATTGAGGACATCGAAAAGTTGTTGTTTCGATATGCCAGTCGCATACAAAGCTAATTGTGCTAGTAAAAATAATAAGCTGAATGGTGAATATATTGCACTGGATTCAGCGTTTACGTCACTAGCCACCTATAAAAGTAGGTATATTATTTTTTTATTTACTTATTATAATTAATAGCACACACACACACACACACACACACACACACACACACACACACGCACACACGCGCACACGCACACACACACGCACACACACACACACACACACACACACATATATCTATATACCTATATGTATATGAGCTTGTATGTTTGATGCTCTTTACATCGTCATATTTATTATCAGCTAAAATTAAAAGAGAAAATGCAAACTTGAAAAAAAAAAAATTAAAAAGGAAAAAAAAGGGATACATCTTTGAAAATCTTTCTTTACTTTTCAATTTCAGTAAAAAAAAAAGTCACATAAAATATAAATTAATATTACTTACTTTAAGGAATTTTCCATTAAAAACATTATTACCCTCCGTAAATTTTTGGATTCCACTTTCTTTATCTGGGGAATAGATAAATTTCAAAATAATTAATGTAGTACATATATTTATTTAAGATATTGTAATGAAAATTTATTAACGTAAAGTTCATTCATTAGATACAAAAACTCCATTATTTTTCTGAATCTCTTGATGAAATAATTATATGTAGCTTATAATTAATACATAAATATCGAACTTTGTAAGGCCTAAAATCAATCAAAGTTTTGTTCTCAGTATCCTTTCAAAAAACGCTCAAAGTTATAATTTTCGTTCAAAACTTAAAATTTCACAGTATTATAAATTTGTAAAACTGTTTTGTTTTTATTTTATTCGTCTAACTCTTTGTCTTGTAATATTAAGACAGTAGTAAAAAATTAATTGCTAAGGTCTAAAGTAAAAAATTTTGTTCGCTTGCTCTGTTTATCACCTTGACATTTAACATGTCTTATTATAAAACATTATTTTAAGAAAACGATATCAACTACTAAAATCTAAATTATGACACGTTTGATTTTTAATAAAACAAAATTTTAAGAAAAAAAAAATAACCGACTTCAAAGTTCAAAGCAAATAAAAAACGGTAAAACAAAAATGCACTAAAAAGTAAAAAAATAATTACGTATTCTTTTGTCTGTAGTCAAATTATTATGATAATATAATGTACAATTATTGTTGGTTTTGGAGTCGGTGTCAGCCCAGGAAATATGATGATAATATACCAGTTTTTGTTATATATATAAATATATATATTTGTTTTGAGGTCGTTTATTTATTTATTTTTTTTTCTTGATCTGTGAATGAGTGAATCTGTAGTGCGATAACTAATCTTATTTATACTAAGCTGGGCGGTGACAGTCACTATTGTTATTGCTACGTATATTATCGTATTTCCTTGGCTGACACCGACTCCAAAACCAACAATAATTGTACATTATATTATCATAATAATTTGACTACAGACAAAAGAATACGTAATTATTTTTTTACTTTTTAGTGCATTTTTGTTTTACCGTTTTTTATTTGCTTTGAACTTTGAAGTCGGTTATTTTTTTTTTCTTAAAATTTTGTTTTATTTCTAGATTTTTAGTGAATCTGTAGTTCGATAACTGATTTATTTATATAAAGCTGGGCGGTTACAGTCCACAAGCTACAGGTATTTTACCACCCTCGAAAAAGCCGCAATCGACCTAAGGAATTTTTTTTTTTTGCAAAAAATCCACACCAACTCGAAATACTACGATGATCTTACAAATCACCTAGAGTTTCTTTTTTTTTGTCAATTTAGCATCGATATAATTTTTTTTTTATTGAAAACAAAGGTTATTATTTTTCATTCATGACATATTTTTAAATACGTATTTAATGATCTTTAAATCCCTTAATCAATATCCGCTCAACCGTTCATGTCAACTATAGTTGAGGTCGATTTGTATTATTTATCTCGCTTCTAAGTAAAATTTTCTACCTGATTGATTATATTCAATTATCCAAACCGAAAAGTCAAAATCAAAAAAGATTGGTTAAAAAAAACAATTGACAGTTGACCGCTTGCGTATTGTGTCGAGCCGTCGCAGATGCATAAGATGCGCCATGCCATTTTTTACTAGCGTCTATTTACCCGAACAAGATCTGTTCACCATGTGCGTGTTGCAAACTAACCAATGTCGATACTTTTGAATACATATTCAAATAAAATACTGTAACAAATTTAATTATTTATTCTTTCCAAATAGAAATGAATGAATAGATAAAATGAATGGGCTCTGTGAGTGTTTGGTTTATTACCCCTATTGTTTACGTTCAAGTGGAAAGACGTCAGGTTATTTGAAATCTATTACAGATGGGATATATTGTTTATATTCTGCCTATTGAATTGCATTATGGAAACGTAACGACACAACGGCATAAGTCATAACGTGCCTTCCTTTCTGCCTTTCATTAGGTATTACTTATTATATATTATGTTATAAACATTTAAGTTAAATTATTAATTAATTTAAGTTGTTTATTTATTTCATTTCAATGACACCCAAGATTCTAACTGTCATTACTTTCCTGAGATTACATCATAAAAGATTCCGCTGCTAATAAACTAATACTTAGGTACACTATTGTTGCACAAACAATGTCACATTTAAGATTTTAGTCTATGACAAATGACGCAAAATGGTGTCCGTTAAATATTTTAACAAATTAAAAATTTAAAAACAATTAGTAACAGTTAGTAAACAGTTAGTCTAGTTAATCACCGATGAAAAGTTATTCCTTTACACTTTGCTGTATAACTATTTTCGAGATATGATCTTTTAAATACAGGACGCGCTTGAAATCTTAAAGTTCAGCGCAACATAACTCTACACCTGAGTCGTAATCTGAGAAACAAAATATAATATTGAATAGTTTAACTCGTAGTAAACATAAAAAACATAAAATGTGATAGTCTTCCGAAACAAATTAAGTCACAAGGAACGATTGTATGCAACGCGACCCGCGCAGCGACGCGCGGTATAAGGAAAAAAGTACGCATTATTTAAGGATTACTCAAAAACTACTAGTCACATCTCGCTCAAATTTAAATGGGACCACATGACGAGCACTAGCTTTTGACTTTAAAAAGAATCATTAAAATCGGTACACCCAGTAAAAAGTTATGAGGTAACAAACACAAAAAAAAAAAAAAAAAAAAAAAAAAAAAATACAGACGAATTGAGAACCTCCTCCTTTTTTTGAAGTCGGTTAAAAACATATAATTTTGTAGATCGTGATAAAAAGAGACGGCAAGAAACTACACAGCTTCTCTTTTAGTACTTATTTGTCAATATGTCAGTTTAAAATAATGAACTTAATTAGGTGATCTCTATGAAAACCAGTGCTGTAGCGCTGATTAGATACACGCTTATATAAATTATAACGATGCGTGGGATTTATTAACAAAGCCACACATTGTTATTATTCTAATTTGGGTTTTGTAATTCACCTATCGTTATTTTATTTATTATTTTCGTATACCTTGTTCCAGGCGCATATTCATATGCCCTACTATGACATAATGTCATATCGGTTTTTAAGTTGTTTTATGTAACGTACATTCATGACGACATTCTTTTTATACATTAGATAAGTGTATAATTTTTGTAGTTGTATAATAAACTTATTTCATTAATTAATTTATGTTATTTAAAAAAATATAAAAATAATTTTCAGAGTTTTAGTATTGTATTTAATATTCATTATAGGACAACACTGATACACAAAATAAATAAGTTTATTTTGTTTAATATTATCCGAGCGAGTGAAATACGTAATTACCACATTTCATGAATTGACTGTTTAACAGAAGGACATGAGTGTCAATGGTAACCTATTTAATTAGTAGAATACTAAAGCTGTCAAAAGCAACCATTATGAAGCCAAGGATCTACTTCGTTATACAAATATAAGAGAAGTATCGGCCGACAGGATTGAAACTTAGCCCAATGCACTCCCCTGTACGTCCGGGGCACTGAAATATTAATTTCAGTGCCCCGGACGTACATTACACTAAGTCCAATTTTTTCGATATAATTTGTTTTAATGATTAATAATTAATTAATTTCTTTTTGCGATTAATAATGTCCTTATCCTAACAGTTACAGAGATATAAACTTTAAAGATAACACTATCTCACTGAAAAAACATTCTGTTTTCAACATCAACTCAGCATCAACTCTGCTGTAAAAAAATAAAAATGTGACTTATTGTTAGTGTTGTTTGTGTACCTCCGAAGTACTGATTTATTTATCACTGCTGCGCCTGCAACGTTACCCGATCGTAAGTTTAACTATATGTAATCGTGTAGGTAATTCAACAGTAAGGCAACATTATTATTATTTTTTTTTATATGAGAGCGGGCAAACGGACATTCGATTCACCTGGTAAGTAAAAACGACATCCATAGACACCTGCTACATCAGAGGATTAGCGGGTGCGTTGCCGGCCTTTAGGGAGGGGAGGGATGTTCCACCGAATCTGTGGAGGGAAGGGAAGGGATGGGCCAGGTAAGGGAAGGGATGGGCCACCGGATCTCTCACAAACCGAACGAAACACGACGACAGTGCCGTCATTTCACGTCGCTGTTAAGTGCGAGCGAAGCACTTCCCCGGGTGCGCCGGCCCTTTCAGCTGCAAGCAGCATGGCGCTACTTCGGTAAAAATTATTCAACATTAAGGTAAGTCAACAGTTTGGACTATATTGGATGTATATAGGCTTTTATTTTTAAATATGTAGACATTTTAATACATTTTTACACGTCCATTCCTTTATATAAAAACAAATGAACATTTAAAACTATAAATAATGTAACTTACGGCGAGTTGCACGAAACCGTCGCTAACTTTCCGTTAGTTAAGTTGCAATTAATCTTAAAATTAGTTGATCTCATGATTAATTTAAAGCTGTTGGAATTAATCATCCGTTAGATAGGTCTTTAATTAAACTAAATTTTTTTGTTAACTTAATTAGATGAAGGTTTCGTGCAACAGATAATCACGATTCTTGTGATTAAATTAGTTTAATAAATACTTAAATTTAAAATTTCTTTCGTGCAAGTCGGCATTAATAATATAATAATTTTATTAAACACCTACGTTTATTAAATTGATATTAGTATAACATTTCAACCAAATAATGTGTAAGTACTAAATAGTCATAACAGTTTTCTCTGGGAATCATAATAGCTTTTAAAACAAACGTCTACGTAATAATTTGCATCAACATACCGTCTTCATCTTGCTTAGGTAAACATACTTATTTATCCGTTTATCATAACACAGTTAGACGAAAGTAGTTTACCGACCAATGTCACGTGGAGTAATTGGTTTTGTTTTTTAACTGTTTAGATAAACTTGGAAAATACATAACTTTTATACAAAATTCCGACTAATTTATAACATATTTTGACAAATAAATAATATAATATACGTAATATAATAAATATTTTATTTATTTATTTATTTATTTGAGAAACAAACAATATTTTAATACACATAAACACAAAAAATAATAACATATTATCATATATCAGCAAAGTTTCCACCAAGAGTTAATACATACGCTTAGAATTAAGGTTACCCAAACATATTCTACAACTGTTACTCTAATGCTAACTCCCTTTAAACCCATTAAAATAATTACTAAATATATTAAACTACTAGCGGCCCGCCCCGGCTTCGCACGGGTATTTAACTAAAATTTTAAAAATTATAAATTTATATTTTTTATCACCTACATGCGCCATCTATCGTATAATATCGTTTTTATATTTAGTGACATTTAACATAATAGTACCTATATTAATTGAAAATGATGTTTATCTAAAATATTAAAATGATTTCTATTCCTATCCGACATATTTAGTAAACTTTTAAGTTTAGCAAAATAATAACTCAAAAATAAGTTTTGTGAGTTTTTAAGATTCCTTAGTCCAGATGGCGTTGGCGGCGTAGGTACCTATTTCTATTTTCTTAAATATTTATTTTTAAATTTAATTACAATGAAACAAAAACTAAATTATACTGTGATTTATGTCTATTTTTTATGTATTAAAGTTATTTACATTGGTTTTTTACTTTTTACGTGATACGTGAACAAAGAAAAACATGATAAGAGATGGCGCTGATACGAAAAAAAAACGCGCTATTGAAATTTATTCTTGATGATATATAGTGTATTAATAAAACGGAGGTTTTAACAGATTTATTATTTGTATAGACTAAATTTATCATTATAATTGTTACAAGCTCTATATATCTCTATATATAGCACTAATGGTTTAATAAGTTGTAGAGTCCGTCGTAACATTTTCTGAAAATTGGAAGAAAATTAAATAATTAGAAAATCAGAATAGATATTAATAACTGCAGCTGTAATTCAGGATTTAAAAAAAAATAACAAAATTACCGCTGAAATAAATTAATTTGATTTGAAACCTGTCCAAACTTAATGTTTTTGATTTTTAAACTCATAATATGCAATGTACCTACTTTAGATTAATATTTTATATTTTTTAGGGAATTTTAGATTTTTTTTTTTTTTTTGTAATAGTGTGGTGACTATTTTGATCTCTACATTCTTTTCATTTCTTAAGTAAAATATTATTATTTCATTTAGAATCCGGTAATTATGGAAAAAAAAGCGTAAAAATTACTGGAAAAGTGTCACTTACCAGGACAATCTTTAATAGGTATGCAGATGTTATCACTGTTTCGAGCGAAGTTTTCCTCACAGTAACACTTCTGGTTGCAGACAATGTTTATGATAGGACAGTTTGTTTGATTTTGAGTACTCAAGTTTTCACAAACGTTGTCGCAGGCAGATCCGCAACTAAAGTATTCGTGTGGACCAGTACATTTCACTGGAAAAAAAAATCATTAACCATATATATATATATATATATATATATATATATATATATATATATATATGTATATACAGGATGACTGGTGAATTACCATCGACATTCGGGGAGAGCGCTCGGCGCACGGTTCCCACTCGAATCATGTAAAAAAAATAGGTAAATATTAATAAACTTTTAAGTAAAGTTACTCAACAATTATCCAATTATTTACGCATCGTCTGGACACCCTAGCAGCTAGCTGCACTTTCGACACAAAACAGGTAGTTTATCTACGTCCAAACGCCGCCACGTGTAAACAGGGTAGCAGGATAAACAAGCATGATCCAGTCCCCCTTAATACTTTAATCCTGGCTTAGGAAAGGCAAAAATACTAAGATATTTTACTCGTTTAAGCAACAAATTTGTTGACTAGGTAAATTATGTGACTTTGGCAATTTTTAGGTGTGAACAAGCGACACATTACAACACCTGTGCATGTGCCGCCGGCATGACTGGAAAAGTGTCATCGCTTCATTTATTTGAATTGAAATTTATGAAAATTTGGTCAAAAATTAAGTACCTATTTTTATTGCATGACCCGAATGGGAACCGCGCGCCGAGCGTTCTCCCCAAATATCGATGGTAATTCACCAGTCACCCTGTATATATATATATATATGTTTACCATTTTTTGTGGAATAAAATTTTAAAAAATATACTTACGACATTGTTCTTTACTTATGCATTCACCAATTTTGTTTCTATAAAAGCCAGACTTGCAACGACACACGCTAGTACATATTTCTTGCTCAATAATAGTACAGTTTTTACCAATAGATTCGCAAGTTTCAGGACAGAGAGTATGACATCCAGCCACTTCATTTCGACCATTGCAAACAGCTATAAAGAATGATTATTTTAAAGTATTTAAAAAAGTATCCCTAAAAAAAAAGGTTTTTGTGAAAAAAACTTACGCGGGCATTGATCGGCTGGTACGCACGTTCCATCCTCTGCTCTTAGTAATGGTTCCGCGCAACGACATCCTGGAACACACCCACCTTCTTTTGGGTCAATACAAATCTCACCTTGCTGCCAACACTCCCATCTGCCACAACCTCCATTGGCGCACTCATTGTAAACCTCATCAGGTCTGCAGCTACTAGGTGGGGTGGGTGCTAAATATACGGATCATAAGATTTATAGTTAGTTTTGAGTTTTTTATATAAAATAATATTTCGTTTCTGATGTAGGATAGTGGTAAAATACATACGGCATTCTTCCTTTGGAATGCAAACGCCAGATGCATTCCGTTTGTAGTTATCGATGCATTGACAACCAGGTTTACAATTTTCGTCTCCTGGTTCAGGATTCGGTAGACACAGAGCTACCGTTTCATCGAAGTCACATCTTGGCGGAGGACAAGTTGGAGGACAAATATCATATATTTCATTTGGTCCACAATTGTAAGCTTAAATTATAATCACACCTTAAGTATATTTAAAGATAAAATCTACATATGATTAAATCAATAAATCATTTTTATACCACAGATTCAAAACAATCAAATGTTTATCATAAAAATGTATTTGAGGAAATGTCTAATAGAAGTTTTATTTGTGGTATTATATTTACAGATAATGCACAATATTGCTTAAATAATTACGTAAAACGTATAATAAAAATATTTGAAACAATATACTATAGATGTTATTTTAAGCAAAAATCCAAGCACTACGTGAAATCGTAATAAACACTAGTAATATTTACAACATTGTTCTTCAGATACGCAATCTCCATTTTCATTTCTGTATAAGCCAGGTTCACAACGACACGCAGGGATACACAGTGCTGGTTCGATAATTGTACAATTTTTACCTATATTGTCGCATGTTTCAGGACAGAGAGTACGACATCCGATCACTTCGTTTTGACCATTGCAAATAGCTGTGGTAAGAATTTCATAGGTATGTATGTTATATGTACATATATGTACACTAAAATAGAAAACAAATATTTATTTTTTTCCTTACGAGGACATTGATCAGAAGAGACGCAGGTGCCATCGTCAGCTCGGAGTAATGGTTCAGCACATCGACATCCTGGGACGCATCCGCCTTCTACTAAGTCAACACAGAGGATACCTTGCTGTGAGCACTCCCATCTACCACAGCCTCCATTAGCGCACTCGTTGTACTCCTCATCAGGTCCGCAGCTTATAGGTGGGGTTGGTGCTGATCACATAAAACAAAAATTTCCACTATAATCAATAATTATACAAAGTCTTGGAGGAATATTTTATGTATTGCCTATAAAGTAAAATTCTGTTGTTTTATAAAAGAGAACAAATTAGTTCAAATGTAGAATATGAAAAAAAATTTAAAGATGTTTTTAATTCTTGCTTATGTACTATTTGAACTAATATTATTAGTTTGTTTGTATGTTTTAATGTGCTCATCTCAGAGTATACCAGTTCAATATTAAGCTCACATTAATAATAGCCACAGGAGTAACAGTGTGTACAGGTTGTCTATTTTATAATATTTAATAAAATAGACCCTTGCATCATCAGGCATCAGGCATCATGCATCAGGGCCACATGTCAAAAATTTCATCAAGCCCGCACGTAATAATTCACATTGTTTGAAGATGATTCCTATTATATTATTGTGAAAAATTATTTTTATAATAACCATAAACGATAAGTAATCAAGCATTTTCATTGTTATTGAAACCAATAATGAAGACGTTAAGAATTATCGCAAATTTAATACTATTTATAATCATTAAAAATTTGTATAAAATTTCAACGAACTAGTATTGAGTTTCAGTAACATTTAGTTGTATTAAAATATAAATTATAACACCTCTTCAAACGAAATATTCGTTTTATAGAAACTATCGGAAATTTCTAAATTATTTCATTAATACTAACCACTGTGGTTTTTGCACTGATTGTTCATTCTCGTGCTTTAGCAAATTATCGAATAGAAGTAACAAAATAATATATTGTTGTCAAAGTGTTACATATACGGTTATGTTTATTTTAAAATATGGCGAACACGATAAATTAGATGAAGTTATAATATAAGAATATACTTAGTGACTAACTTACTTAGTAACTAAGTTATAGACAAATCGGTTAATACTTGAAATCTGGGCAAAGGCCTCTTTTACATATAAGAGTAGGATTGGAGCTAAATTCACCACGCTGTTCCACTGCGGTTTATGAGTAACGATCGCTATCATGTGTCCATGATAACAACCGTAACTTGTAGCTTTACGTGCTCTCGGAAGCTCAAGTGGGGAGACCCACAAGGACACACACTCAGACCGGAAACAAATATTTGTACAATACAAATATCTGCCTCGAGCTAGAATCGAATCCGCAACAGCCGGTGTTAAGGTGATTATTTGCACCACTAAACCAGAATGGTTCTCAGTTGATACCAGTAAGTATAAATTGATGAATGTTGATTGCAAGGTCAGTAGGTTTTGTAACAGATATATCTCTACCTTCGTATTAAATGTACTGCGACGTCGACATATCGATCGTAGAGTGAACTGTATAGATCGTGACTGTAATTAATTTTGAGTTGTGGAACGAAAAAATTAGTAGGTATGCTTCATTTATAAACCTATATTGAAACAATAAATAGTAAATAATTTAAAAGGATATTTATCTACGAGTACAAGGATAACTAACAATAATTAAGCAAATATCTACAAGAGCGTACTTCTACAAACTATATCTATAATTCTAAATAATTGAATCTTTTAGTCAGAAATTCGAAATTTCACTGACTATAAATGATAATGATAATTTCTTATATAAATTTATATAGTAGTGATGTAGATATATGTATGTATACATATAAATGTTATGAAATTATATAAATATTGTTTTTTGGAAAATATTCTACAAGTACCTACTCAAATATTAATTATATCTATTCCTTTCTTTCGTTTCGACCACTACATTATACTAAAGAAATTATTTGATTGAATTCGATAATTATCGATATACTTGATTCGATATATATCGATATATCTTCATTCGATAATTATCGAGTACTACCGATATATTTCATCCGATAATTATCAAATAGTATCGATATATTTCATCCGATAATTATCGAATAGTATCGATATATTTCATTCGACATATATCGAGTTACTACTCGTATATAGTATGTATTTTACCCGATATATATCGACACGTTGAAGCGATAATCTTTGTGTGCACTTCCGACACATAAAAACTATCGATATATTCATCCGATATATCGAAGCATATCGATATATTTCTACCGATAATTATTATCGATATATTTCATTGGATACTTATCGATATATTTATCGGATATATCGACAAGTATCAATATATTTATCTCATTTGTCGGATCGAAAAAATAATTGATATAGTTTTCAAACCATATATTTTATCGATAAAAATATCGATACTTTTGAAGTGAACATTCCTACCCATAGTATTCGTTTAATGGCGCTCCATTCAGGCGAATAGAATTCACGCGAAAAGAAGAAGCGCCATAGAATTGTATAGCACTTACGCGTTTTAGTATAATATTTATTAAAATATGTTATATTATGGCCAAATTACACAAAATCTTTATAAATTGTAGCCTATGTATTATTCTGATATATAAGCTATGTTACTGTAAAGTTTCATCTAAATTCGTTCAGAAGTTTTTGCGTGAAAGAGTAACATACATCTAGACAAACTTTCGCATTTATAATATTAATATTAATAGGATAAGATTTAGACATCCGACCACATATTTTTAACCACTGCACATGAATGTAGAAGAGTAATGTCTTATAAGGTATATTAAAATATTGCTTACTTATTATCTATATATATTAAAATCATTGACGGCCGGCTGGTCGAGTGGTCAGGCAACTGGACACTTTACGCAGCCGTCGCGGGTTCGAATCCCGCCAGGTGCAGATAATTTGTATGACGAATATAGATGTCTTCACCGGGTCATGGATGTGTATTTATGTATATATGTATTTATTTAAATTTCTTAAATTTATTTCCGTTCCTAGTACCTGTAACACAAGTTCTTACGAACTTAGCACGGCGCTAGGTTAACGTGGTGTGATTGTTGTTTAATATTATATTATATTATTATTAATTGCTGTTCGTTAGTCTCGCTAAAACTCGAGAACGGCTGAACAGATTTATCTTATCTTGGTCTTGAAATGTTCGTGGAGGCCTAGGGAAGGTTTAAAAGAATCGAGAAAAAAAATCGAATAATTGCCGGGAAAACCCTAAAAACAGCCCTTTTCTTTTTTCCATATAAACGTTTTCTAAATAAAATGTAGTTTTGAAATTTGGTAGGAATATTTCTTTCGCCGAGTAGAGATCAGCAAAAAACGGATTTTATGAAATTCTAAACCAATCCTCTAAGGGGGTGAAAAGGAGGGAAAAGTTTGTATGGGACAACGTGATTCCTTGGTCCAATCTACTTCAAATTTTGCATAAATATTCTTTAATAGAATTGATTGAAGACGTTTTTCGTATTTTATCAAAATTCATCCCCTAACGGGGTTAAAAAGGGGGTTGAAAGTTATTTGCTTCGAAGTTGATATCAATAGTCCTTAGTGATTTTAATTTAAATTACATTTTATTTTGACACATGTTTGACATCTCAATTATAAAATATGATCCAGTATCAACGCAGGTGTAGATGATAAAAAATATAAATTTATAATTCTTAAAATTTTAGTTAAATACCCGTGCGAAGCCGGGGCGGGCCGCTAGTAATCATATAAATATAATTGTGAAGCGACATCTATCTAGCCACATACAAAAAAAAAAACTGACGTTTCCTACATCGCGCTATCACAAGTTATAAGAGC
Organism: Euphydryas editha; assembly: GCA_036937285.1. Classification (NCBI taxonomy): domain Eukaryota; kingdom Metazoa; phylum Arthropoda; class Insecta; order Lepidoptera; family Nymphalidae; genus Euphydryas; species Euphydryas editha. The sequence goes on from JAUPFZ010000007.1 coordinate 8,940,291, forward strand.
GATCGAACATATACAAGAACCCGACAACAAAAGTCGAGGGAGCAGTAGCCCACCAGACCCAACACCCGTCTGGTTGGAGGATCCTCCCTTTTCAATGGTGGATGAGGAATCTTACACCCTGTTCCTCACTCCCCCAAAATTGATAAGCTTAAGACTTACGAGGACATTGATCAGCGGGAACGCAGGACCCGTTATGAGCTCGCAGTAAAGGTTCCGCACAGCGACAACCCGGGACACATCCACCTTCCACTAAGTCGATGCAGAGTGGGCCTTGCTGTGAACACTCCCATCTGCCACATCCTCCATTGGCACACTCGTTGTATTCCTCGTCAGGTCCACATGTAGGTTGAATTTTTGCTAGTTGAAAGAGAAAATGACAATCAATTGTCATAATCTAAATTAGAATTGCACTAATTGAAATGATATAAATTTGCATTGCGCCATTGCGTTGTCGCGTGTATTAATGTATTGAAAAGCATAAAATCTTTTTGTGATAAGCATTCTTCATTTTTGACAACAATTCTGGTGTAGTGATGCGTGTAGTCGTCTTAACGCCAGCAGTCACGGGTTCGATTCCCGCTTAGGGCACATATTTGTATTTATTTTGATTATTCAGATATTTGATTTGTAGAATACACAGTGCTGATATCATTATTACATGAACTACTTGTGAATATAAAAAAAAATCTTATTAATAGTGAATCTTTTCTCTTTATTAGATAACTATCAAATTAACGTTAAAATTAAGTAGTTATCGTAGACCTTATAATGTCATTAATCCGTTGATGATAGTTTTATATAGTATTGTAGAAGAATATTTTTAGTTTCTGATGTCTTATTCAGCTGTCAAAGGTTTTATTTTTAAATCTTTTTGATAAGTACACATCTCATTTCCGTTATAAACTTGCCCCCGTAAAAAAACAGGAGCTGTTCGGTTTAATGAATAGAAAATAAAAATTAAATACTTACAAGGGCATTGATTTTCAGGTATACAAGTTCCGTTATCAGCCCGTAAGTATGAGTCTTTGCAATGACATCCTACTTGACAGGCACCCTCAGGTAACTTGATACAAATTTCACTTGTTTGAGAACAGTTCCATCTTCCACATCCACCATTAACACAGCTTGAAATTATCTCGTTTGGTCCACAGAGCACTTTACCCGCTGTGTGGAAAAAACCTCAGCATTAAAAAAAAGAAGGATTGTACTATTCAATATTCTATTTGTGCTCTCGCATTTCACTTAAGTTTTTATTAAAACTTATTGCGTTCTTTCGACTGGCCCGTTGGCGCAGTTGGAGTGACCCTGTTTTCTGCTCCAGGGTTGTGGTTTCGATTTCCGACTCGAGTCTTGGTTTAATATATTTTTATATGTATATGTTTAGTAATAATAAAAAATATATATCAGTCGGCTGTTACCTAGAAAACAGGCATTAAGTTGCGTACCTTTGGGACAGACGAACATATTTATTTATTTATTTAAGAAAGTACTTACCACATTCTTCTTTCGGAATACATACGCCGGAGGTGTTTCTTTTGTAGTCATCGATACATCGACAACCTGGCCTGCAAGCCTCGTCTCCCGGTTTTGGATTTGGTGCACATCTAATTACTCTTTCATCAACATCGCATCTTTGAGGAGGGCATGTTGGAGGGCACATATCGTAAATTTCGTTAGGTCCGCATTTGTTATCTAAACCACAAAATATTGTATGATTTAGCAAATTTAAAAATATTTTGTTGTTAATTTTACCCTCGGTTACTAAGGTAATAAAAAAATTAAATAAATGTAATAATTATTACAAATTCTTTTTTTTTTCAATATTTTGGTTGGAATAATTTAAGTGAATTTCAAACATAGATTTAAGAATCTATGATTTCAAACATAATCGTTGGCGCAGTGGTCACAGCAACTGGCTGATGCGCTAGCGGACGCGGGTTCGATCCCCGCACATGACAAATATTTGTATAGGCCATACAGATATTTGTCGTGGTCTGGGCGGTTGTGCTTGTTTATTGTGTATATGTTTCCGGATCCCGGACACAGGATTCACATCCTACTGGGGGGAGTTGAGTGTGAGACGTTTTAATTTATTTAGTAAATTATATAAATACTAGCTGACCCGGCAAACATTGTTTTGCCATTATAAATTATTTCTAGTGAATATTTTGTTAGTCAAATAAAAAATAACTAACTTATTGTAAATGTGTGTGGATGTGGTATATGACAGAAGAGAGCTTTGAACGATGACGGCCTATAAAAATAACAAATCAGCAAATATTCATTTTTGAATTCATTACACTTTTATTATCTTTACTAATAAATTTCAAATTACACATCATCGTCATCTCATCATCATCATTGTCTCTCACAAATTATGACAAAAAAAAAAAACATTATCAGCCATAGTGCATTCATCCCAGATGATAATTTTAAACTATTTCAGCACGGTAGCCATGAGCGATTGTTTTTTTATGTTGCAAACTGCGTCTGAATTTTGAATATTTAGTGGCAGCTTAAGTGCTAAATGAGCTGTTCTGCCTCCTTCCAATAAAACTGCTTCTATGCCAGATGATGCAACGGCCAATGCGATGCAATTAATTGATCGTATTTGGGCAAGAATTAGCGAAATAAGGAATGTTTTGCCAGTTCCACCTGGTGCATCCAAAAAAAAAGAATCCGCCTTGTCCTGCCGAAACTGTGAGCAAAATGCGGTCGTAAATGGTTCTTTGTTCCTCAGTAGTGGAACATTGCGAGTAAAAATCGCTGCCATTTCTACAGTATTGTACTGTAGTTCAAGATTCACTTCTATGTTCATTAAATCAGATGCATTTTGATTTGGCGAATACATACAGAAATGACTGAGTGGTAAATTGGCAATGTTAATGTAAAGATCCTCGATAACAATCAATGCTTCATTGTACATAGCGTTGCTGAATGTTATCGTTAAATCGGTGCACCATGTACTGTCTTTTTCGTGACAATACGCGTTGGCCGTTTTCAAAATGGACGACTGAATGAATAACTACTGGATCTCGTTCATGAATTTGGAAACCAAAGATATGCCACACAGCTTCATTGGAACTGATCTACCGGCCAATTTGGTACATTTAATAGTATTAGTAATTTACCGGTGGGAGGGATGCGCTGTGCCGCGCTCCCGGCTGCATGGGTACCACCATTTTGTTTATTTCTCCCGTGAAACAGCTTTGCTGTGTTTCGGAGAGAAGGGCAAGACAGGCAGTGTAATTACTGGCACTGAGACTAACACCTTATGTCTCTGGATAGGCAACACATAGATGAGTTGCCTGGGCTAGTTCCAGGTAAACTAGTTTATGTTCATGGGCGACGTACAGAACTGATCTACCGGCCAATTTGGTACATGCAACAAAAATAGTAAGGGTAGGAGAATGTTACCATTGATGGTAGGATCTATCGACCGCCGAGAGTAGAAAATTATTAAAGTACAAATATCGCTATTAAAAATAGGGGTTGGTTGTAGAAAGGTGAAAATTTAAGGTTGTATAGTTTTTGATGCCAAATCATATTTTAAAAAAAAATACAAAATTTGGTCCTAAAATTTTTTTTTTAGGGTGAACCACCCTTATCACTTAGAGGTATAAAAAGAGTTTGTGTCCTATTCTCAGACCGGCCGGCTCAGGCCGTTTCGGAGGGGTTTTGTTACAAACACTGTGATACGACATCTTGCAACCCTATTGCGGATCTGTGGATAGAATGAAAAGAATAAAAATCGGGATGGAAAAATAGGGGTTGATCGTAGAAGGGTGAAAATTAAGAATAATATGAATTTTTTTATTCTAAGTCATGACAAAATAAAAATAAAAATCTTATCAAAAATAATTAAATTCATAAATTAATAAATAAAAATAGGGGTTGGTCGTAAAGGGGTGAAAATTTAGGGTTGTATGTATTTTTGTTTGCTGTATCATAAAAAAATAAAAACAAAACATTTTGTCCAAAAAAAATAAAAAAAAATTAAGGGTGGACCATCCTTAAAACTTAGAGGTATAAAAAATAGTTTACGTACTATTCTCAGACCTACTGAATATATACTCCAAATTTAATAAGAATTGGTCGAGCCGTTTCACAGTAATTCAATTACATACACCGTGACACGAGAATTTTATATATTAGAGAAAAAAAATATTTAAATAATACTGTCATTATTTTTTTAATAGTTGTGCACAAGTAAACTTAACACAACAAACTAAAACTTAAGCATTTCAAAAAATAAATATTAATAGTAGCTTACCAGAAGTAGAAACTGAATAATTTCCACTTATTTTTAAAGTTAGCATTAACAATAACACAAGCATTTTCTTACGAGTTATAAACAACCGCATGTGTTGAGTTATGGTATAATTATGTACCTACTAGCAGTTTTTATTTTGACCTTCATTCATTTAGGATTCGTCATACATTGAGAAGGAAAAATATTGTCTTAAATTATGTTATTTGTATTTATATACATATTGTATATGTATGGTTTATACAGTTTGAAGTTGTATTTATTTGTTCGATAAGCTCGTATTAATTGAAACAAAAACATTAAAAAAAAATAGTTTTATTTTTAGTAAAAACAAAACAATTAAAAGTTAGATAAGTGTTACCTTTACTTGCTTGCTTTGTTAATTTTTTTTAACATGAATACATACTTATCAAAAATAATTAACATTTATGATATAACAAAGCCATAAATCAGATTCATCATGCAAGAAAAACAGATTGAAATAATCTGATCATAGAAGAAGACTACTGTACCCATCAAAAAAGTTTAGACGACTTTGATAAAGATTTTTATGAGTGCTTACAAAGCATATTGAATGGTTGTTTTTCTAAAAAAAAAAAAAACTAAAATTTTAGTTTTCTACACTTATAATTATTATATCTAATAATGGTAATGGTAACTCCCCGAATCCGCTAGTATCTATAAAACATAAATTGCTGACTTCGGTGGATTATTAATTTATAAGCGGGTTTACCGTGAGGCTCTAGGCGGTCGGTATTTGAGAAGATTTCTTGAAATAAGTTTTTCGGATTCTCAATTTGGATACTCTGATTTAAATTTCTATTTTTTTTACAAACTAGTTACCTTATATACTATAAGTTTATAATTTCAAGTAAATATTTGCAAATTATATTTAAGTCGTTAAAAATAAATATCTTCATCGCGAGGTAAGACAGGGAGAGGATGTAATATCCCAGAAAATGTTTTTACCAACGCGATGGAGGATGTCTTTAAGACTTTGGACTGGAGTGGACGAAGAATCAATGTTAATGACGAATACATCTCACACCTTCGTTTTGCCAATAACCATATCATTATCTTTGCGTAGAAATTGAAGCTAGGCCGAATGCAACCTGAACTGCGTCCTGAATGGTCGGTCTCAGTGTAAATTCAGACAAGATGATTGTTAGTAAAGGTATGTTTAATAAATAACATGTTTAATAAACATCTTTTCGAAGTTGTAAAGAATTATGTATACTTGGGCCATGTAATCCAAGTAGGTCGACTCGTCCTCCGCATACAGGCCCATCGTCCTGCTGGAGGACACAGGCAAACTCCTGGAGAGAGTGGATGCGTCCCGTGTCATCCGGCACCTGGAGGGAACTGGGCCCAGGCTGTCTGAGGCCCAGTATGGGTTCAGAGCGGGTCGGTCCACATTAGATGCCCTGCTATGACTCAAAAGGTGAACGCAGGCGGTGAACCAAAGTAACCAACATAGTTCATAGAATCACCAAGTAAATAATAAGCAAATAAAAGAAATATTGAAATCTTTTTTATGTAAATTACGCGCACTTAACGAATATATTATATAACGATTATACCAGGTATATATGACACATTTTTATTTGTTCCTGCTTATAGAAAAGAGTATGAAATTAGGTATTACGTAAATAAATTATTTTCCATTTAGAACTATTTTTAATATGCTCCTGATTAAATTTTATAATCATGATTAGGATATTTTTTGGTTTGGTAGGAAAGGATATAAAAAGATACCTGTGTTACTTATCCTTATCATAAGTGTTTGTATACATACCTTCCGCCAGTTTTATTTATCAAGCATATATAAGTTTCACTGTAATAATTGTCATTAAATATAATTATTATATTCAAAACTTGACTTATTATTACATTCCGGGTTTTAAGTTATTTACTGATGGTTATAATATTTGTAGTTTCTGAACTAACGAACCAAACGCCTTAAAATAATAAAATCTTGTAACTATCTTCTTTATAACAAATTTTGACTTTTCTCCCTTAAACCGAGGAAACCGTACATAATTTTGGGATAAAAATTACCGAGTGTCCTACCTCTTAGAATGAACTTAAATGTGACTAGTTTAGTTTAAATTCATTTAGTAGTATTGTCGTGATGCGTAGCCAAGATATAGACAAAAATTACATTATTGGCCTCAAAATATATAGAAAATAATAATAATAATGCCGAGTGGTTTCCGGCAGAGTAGAATAGGACCAACCCATTCTCAGCCTAGGGTATCGTAAAAGGCGACTAAAGGCAACTAAAGCTGCATAACACCAACGCAGCCTCTTCGGAAAGTATGAGTGCCTCTCCGAGGGAGTAATCTAGCACTCTAAAACTTCATGGATGGACACAACAAAGGAAAAGCGCATAGGGCCGCTGCCTGGGGGACGCCAGGGCACGTCTGGAGCTGGCGCTGGACGTGGCAGCATGCGGGCTGCCAGCAACCCCTGCCGACCGGCACCACCACCTAGCCGGCCGGTGTATTCACAATCCCCATCAGTTGGCTTGGCGCCGACAGAGTCTCTAGGGACTCAGCATTCGGTGCCCGCCGCCGGTGGAGTACGCCGCATGAGATGGACTCTTGAAATGAACGAAAATGTCATGCGTGCGTATTTTAGGGCTGTAGGGGGAGAAACCGGTCGGACTGGCTACCGAGCAGTAATGCACCGCGAGTTCCTGCTGCTCGAGCCAAATTTAACTGTCACGGAACAGAACCTGGCAGATCGAGCTCGGTATATCAAACGAAAGGGCGTATTTAACGCCGCCGAGCTCGAACGATTGCGACGTGAAGCTGCTCCTGAAGTCGAACCCGTATCTACAGAGCATAACGCAGTTATAACGCAACAGGAAAGCGTTCGTGGCGAAGTGCCTGTGGATGCGATCGCTGAAGAAGCAGTCTCCCAAAAAGTAGAGGCATGGCAGTCTGGGCTTGGATGATACGGGTTCTATTCTCTTTGGTGCCGCTCTAGCGGTACACCGCTTCATTGGAGCCAAAACCCAGGAGCCTGGACGCACTACTAATAATAGTAGTGACGTACCAGTCTGGAAGAAGAGAATAGAACGCCGTATCAGCCTGGCCAAGGCCCTCATTGGCAGACTGAAAAGCTTCAGGTCGGGCAACACTAGGCCAAGGATTGTGCGCTCCATCAGAATAGCTTTTAATGGATTAGGCGTCAGGCTTGACCAGCCTGATATAGCTGAAAAACTGACGGAGCGCATCAACGGCCTGAAGCAAAGAATCGCGGCATGGGGGAAGCACATTCGTAGGTACTCTGAGAGAGTTGAGCGCTTCCGGGAAAATCGCCTCTTCCTGAGTGATCAGAAGAGGTTCTACAGGAAGTTGGAGAACCCGACGCCGTGTTCTACTTCCCCAAAACCGAATACGGCTGACCTCGTCGCCTTTTGGCGAAAAATATTGTCACGGGAGGAAGAGCATGAGGAGGGCCCTTGGATTGCGGCGTTTCAGGAAGCATGTGCTAGAATCGAACCGATGAACCCGATCACCATCTCTTCGGAGAACGTAGCTGATACAGTCCGTCGGGCACCGAACTGGAAGAGTCCGGGGATCAACGGCCTGCATCACTATTGGCTGAAAGGGTTCTTGGTATGCCATGCGACCTTGGCTCGACAATACCAAGAGGCGATAGAGCGGAGGACGTTTCCGAACCTCTTCACTACTGGGATCACTCACCTAGCTCCTAAGTCCACCAACACCGCGGATCCTACCAACTACCGCCCCATAACGTGTCTGACTTCCATCTACAAGACACTGACATCCGTTCTGAGCTGCAAGATTTCTCGTCATACTGACGAATTTTACATCTTGTCTGCAGCTCAGATCGGATGCCCTGGAGGCGGCCGCGGCACAAAGGAGCTCCTTATCATTGACTCTGTTGCGGGCCAGCTTGTCAAACGCAACCGTCGGAACTTCTCTGCTGCCTGGATCGACTACAAGAAGGCATTTGACTCGGTGCCTCATTCATGGCTTCTGAGGGTCCTCGAGCTGTACAAGATCGACGGTTGCTGTTCGAGACTTTCTCGAAGCATGCATGGGGCAATGGAGTACGATCCTTTGTCTCTAGGGCGAGAGACTGACAACGAGTGCCGATGACCGAATCCGGATACGAAAGGGGATTTTCCAGGGTGATTGTCTGAGCCCACTTTGGTTTTGCTTGTCCTTGAACCCTTTAAGCACTCTGCTGGAGCGTTCGGGGACAGGCTTTCAGTTTCGGAGAGGAGGTACTAAAGTCTCTCTAAATTAACCTTCACTACATGGATGACCTCAAGCTGCTGGCACCTAATCCTGCACGCCTTAAGGAGTTGATGAAAATCACTACTGAGTTCAGCGGCTCCATCAGGATGCAGCTTGGAGTGGATAAGTGTGCGGTCGTGCATGTATATAGGGGACAGGTGACGCAATCGGCTGAGATTAGACTAGAGCTTTCGAAATTCAATATCCTTTCCGAAGCTGAATCTTACCGGTATCTTGGCATGTCACAATGCATAGGGGTGCAGGAGGTGGATATGAAACAGGCGGTTTGCGAGGTCTTTTTTGGACGGCTGACAAAAGTTCTTCGGAGCTACTTGTCGGGCGCCAACAAGGTCCGAGCTTATAACGGCTGGGTCATGCCCACTTTCTTATACACATTTGGCGTGCTCAGATGGACTCAGACCGAGCTCGACGCCTTGGACAGAAGAGTCCGCACGACTATGGCTCACCATCGCATGCATCACCCGAAATCGTCGGTCATGAAACTGTACATCTCACGGAAGTTTGAGACGAGGAGGGAGAGCGCTATGCATGGTGATGTTGAAGTATGTGACAAAGGTCTCACCCCCTTATCCCTGGCCAAAGAGGAATGGCGAAGACCGGTTGTACTTAGCACCTCTGACCGGGAGACCGTATGGATGGAGAAGGAGCTGCATGGACGGTTTTACAAGGCGCTCCACGCACCTCACGTGGATGTTAAGGCCTCCTTGCAGTGGCTGCGATTCGGGGACCTCTTTGGGGAAACCGAAGGTTTTGTCTGTGAAATACAGGATCAGGTGGTTAAGACGAACAACTACCGGAAGCACATTCTGAAGGATGGCACTCCCGACTTCTGTCGAGCTTGTCGTCATCCCGGCGAGTCACTCAGACATGTGCTTTCGGGGTGTTCAGCGCTTGCCAACACTGAGTACTTGCACAGACATAACCAAGCGGCCAAGATTCTTTATCAAGAGTTCGCTCTAATGTATTGTCTCCTGAAACAGAGGGTGCCGTACTACCAGTAAACACCGGCGCCAGTACTCGAACGCGACGGAGTCCGGCTCTACTGGGACTTACCTATCACCACGAACAAGACGATACTCGCGAACAAGCCTGATATCGTGGTGATGGATAGGGCACAGTCGAGGGTGTTTTTCGTGGACATTACCATCCCGTATGACGAGAACCTCGTGAAAGCCGAAACAGAGAAAAAACCTAAATATCTGGACCTGGCGCACGAGATTGTCGACATGTGGGTTGTTGGTTCCACTGAAATCATCCCTATCGTTATATCTGCCAATGGTTTGATCCCGGTTAGCCTCGCTCACCATCTGAGGCAGCTGGGTATCCGTGACGGTTTGCTCGCAGCCAGGATGCAGAAGGCGGTATTACTCGACTTGGCTAGGATTGTCCGCCGATTTCTCAGCCTACAGCCCTAACCCCCGGCCGTTTGATCTCCCTGCCGGGACGTATTCCTCCACCCGCTTATATTTATGTATGTAAGTTTATGTAAATTTATTATATGCTTTATATAAGTATTGTATTATATTATACATATCTATAAATATTTTTGAACGGGTGGAGTGAACGAGCTAGATAATAATAAGAATTAAATCTATAGAACTGGACCTATTACAGGTTTTATTAGAATAATAGATTGATGATATTATAATGAAAGAAATCGTAATTACTTAGTACATTAATTTAATCGTAAACTAAAATAAAATGAAATAAAACTTACTTGGACACTGGTTTTCCGGAATACATTTTCCAGTGCGGTCATCTCTCAGATATTTATCTTTGCAAATACAACCTTTAAGACACTTCTTTGTATCTAATCTTACGCATTTTATTGGTTTTCCAATATCCGAACAGTTTCTGTATTCACAAACGCTGTTAACGCAGGCTACTTCGATTTCATTCTCCGTGCACTCTAATCAAAGATAAGAGCTTAACTTAATGGCTTAATATGGATATAACTGATTACATTATTGTAAAGGAGCTGATTTCCTTTCAGAGGGGATATGACTGGGAAATCTACTAATCATGTTAAAGAGGAGATACGGAATTTAACTAAATTTGTTGTTCCACTTCGGATCGGTTGACATAAATTCTCACAATTGTTTCTGACATGTGCAGTTCACTGTAACTATTTGAGTATGACTATTAAATATCGGTTAAAACCTTGGTGTTCGATCTATGTTCGTTATTGCCAACTTTTGGCTGAATTTTATAACAACGTAAATACATTTTTCGGCTTTATTATAAAGAGTATTGATTATTTACGTGTTTGTGGTATATAATTAAGTAATGTAAAGATACACGATTCCTTCACTTCACAAGTAAAATACAAATTTTACATTCTTAAAAAGTCTTATTTTTATTAGTTTGCTTTAAAAAAAAATTACTTATCTGTAATTAAATTAAAATGAAATAAAGATTCAGTCTACCTATTTTCTGAAAGCATGTATATATTATTTCTAAAAGGTGTTTTTTCCTGGAAAGCCTAGACCTTTTTAAATACAAAAAAAATATAATAATAATAATAAATTATATACCATTTTAAAGCTTATGTTCCATGCTTTTGAGGAAAAATATATAACGATACGATACGAGTATCTTATACATATAATAAAATGGTAGGAAAGTCAAAACTGTACATTAAATATTTTTTTAAAAGAATACTTGGGGTGTGATCTACAATCGATACTGAAGCCAAAAATATAGTTTTTAGAATTTTTGTCTGTTTGTCTGTTTGTCTGTATGTATGTCCGGGATAAACTCAAAAAGTACTGCATGGATTTACTTCAAATTTGGCACGAATATTATTAAGAAGTCGGGTCATGATATAGGCTACATATTATCACGCTATCACCTACGGGGAACGAGCAGTGAACCTTTATTTCTTCAAAGCATTCTGCAACAACGTGTGATCTAACGACGCATATTTGAATGTTGTTATTATGTTAATAGCCATGCTATAAGCTATCTTCACACTATAAAAATCACGAAATATAAGTAACTTAGGCTGATAAAATAATGAATGTAAGAATGAATGTAATATAAGAAATTAATATAAGTAGTATCAAGACAATTTTAGAGCAGCGCCATCTGTGAGATTTCAAAAACATCAAATCGAATTACATGTGTAAACCCTTTTTGGATATAAATAATTTAAATTTGATCATGTTGGCGAGGTTAATAGTTGTTTTTAAAAGTCATAGATGGAATTGTGCATTTTAATAAAAATTGTATCGTTAATTCTTTGTAAAGATGAGGAAGACAATTTAAAAAAATGTGTTTATATAAGTTTTAAGCTGCTTCATCTATGTCTGATAACATTCATCGAGTTTTTCTGTATGTAATAACAAACAGAACTCAAAAAGAACTGCATAGATGTATAACAAAATTTAAACTCGAAAACGGCACGCTATTGCTGTAAGCAATTTGAGCTAAATAACGAAGAAAGAGAAAAATTAAGCATGACATATATATCATAAATATAAGAAATGCTTATGCTTCTTCGGAACCAAAAGCGCCTTAAAGTCATCTCGCTCCACAGACACACCATTGAGGTGGAAATTCTTACGGGTTGTGCCGTCGGCGAGGCAGTATTTATACCACGCATTCCCCTCATACCTCATAACTTCCCGTTCCAGTTCAAGCGCGTACAGTTCCCCGTGAGTGTTTGCTTCGCGATGACCATCAATAAGTCGCAGGGGCAGACACTGAGGGTAGCTGGTGTCGACCTCAAGACGAGCTGCTTCTCATACGGGCAGCTGTACGTCGCTTGCTCCCGCGTCACCAGTCCTGATTCTCTTTACATTTTGGCTGCGGAGAGCCAAATTACTAATGTTGTTTACCGAGAAGTCCTATAAATATGTATTTTAACCCTATTTTGTATTCAATCAATCAATCCTTTGTGGTCAATTTTACAAAAGACAGTCTCCCTTTGTTACTGCACTTTCTGTAGATATGAAATGTAAAGAAGAAACGGGTGAATGAATGTTATTTTAAAAGGTATAATCGTAGGTATTTTTGGTGCTGTATAGCGTTCACGCAGACGACGTCGCGGGCAGCAGCTAGTATAATATATAACGATACGAGTGCCATCTGTTGCCTATGTATTCAATTATATCTACAGCTATGACATTATTTCCATTTTATTCGAGTGTTTTTGATCTATCCTGTAAATTAATAAATATCAACGTAGATGCATAATTTTATAAAACGTTACCGTTTTCAATTACTAATAACGATCATATTCATTATTGATGTGATAACGTCTTGTAAATCGATGAACGCCGACTGCATGCATGAAAAAGCATGACTCATACTCACGTTCCGCAAATGAGAGCGCGAAGCAAACGATAGAGAGGCACGATCGGACTGAGCGTTCGACTTGTGACGCATCTATCTCTCTTCCACTCCATCGGCAGATGGGTCCGAGTAGAAGAGAAAAATTATTTGAATTAACGAGTGCAAATAAATGTTAATTTTTCAAAAAATTGTAATTTTTAATTAACTCCTTCTTTGATGATAATTCATTGATAATAATTCAATTCAAGGGCTGGTGCATTTTTTGCCCAGAGAATCGGAACTGGGATTCAACGGGGAAATGCTGCTAATATTCTTGGCACCAATCCACGCGGACATGATTTTTACCAAAACTATTCGTAAATAATTAGTTTAAGTTTTGCATTGTAAATATGTATACCTTATATTGTAAAAAAAAAAACAATTCATAAAAATATGAAAATTTTCATCCATTTTTTCTTATAACTTTATCACGCAAAATTATCGTCCGTAAACCGAATTTACAGAAAAACCATTTTTTCTATAAAAGGTATTTTAGAAAACCTACATTTGTCTGCATATCTGTGATAAAAATATATAGCTTCGCAGAATAGCCGAATAGCGGATTAAACTTAGCGGATAAAACGTATTCTTCTTTTTAAAATAATTATGACTGTAATGGATGTTAATTAGAATAAGTTAGATTTATCGTTGTTTCTTAGTTTTATATAACATCTTAGTCTGTGTATTTTAGTGTGACTTCTGAATAACACTCTCATATTCGTTGAAAGGCTTGATCACAGTTTACAAACATACATAATTATATTTAAAGAAAGCGTTGGGAGGAGAATACTAACGAAGATTAAATGATTAATTGAAATTTATAAGGCTGATATAATTTACTTGGCTTTGGTGGGTTACAGTTTTTGTTTTCGTTACGACTGTCGCTTGGACTGCGCGTACTCTTCTCGGTGAATGCTGAGTTGTAAGAATCACTCTGATACTCGTATATCTGTTTAACATTGCCGTTCGTAGATATATCTGTAAAGATATTATAATTATTAACATTAAAATATTTCGTCTATGTAATTTAAATAAGGTAAAATTTATCACATAAAATGTTTTAAAAAGTAGTTTATGGTAAAAAAAGAATTTGTTTTTATACATGATAACGCCGCGCCGTTTTCGTATTTTCCTGAAAAGCTAAATGTAATTTTCACTAATCTTTCACAAGCTCACTTGTTATCTGTCATCGTCTTTCTACCCTATTCAACTGAATATACTAAAATAAAGGGTTTGATCTTTGATTTAGACTTAGACATAGATAGTTCTAATTTTAGACTTTTCTCTATCTATATATATATATATATTTTAAATGTATAGAAAACCTAAAAGCCTTACTGAAACTGTTAGTACCAAGATAATATCTTGTCGTGTAATAGTCCTAATATTATTTATATATCTAATATTATTAGGACTATTATAGTTGATTATTATCAATTGATTTTCAGAAAATAGACATATATATTGCTGTATTGGTTCTCGAATCTCATTTATTGCAGGGCCTCTGGCACTTTCTCGGAGTTTTCAATTGATAAGGAGAATCTGACGATGACAAATTAATCAAAGATATTTCTTTAAACCTGGAATAAGGATGTATGACAACCTGAACCAGCACATCCAGCCATGTATTTACTTACAATTGGAAACAGGAAAGTATTATTGGAAATAGCTGAAATAAGGTAGAAGCTCCTATTACGGCGGTAGTTAAAATCGACTCTAATTACGGCGGTATTTTTATTTTCGTGTTTTATTCTTGTTTGAGTATATTTAAAATCACTAAAATGGAATTTATTCATTAATAATCCATTACTTCATTATATATCTAACGTTTGCAACTGTAACACAAAGGCAACTTATGAAAATCAATCAGTTTGTGCCACGGCGGCGATGCGGCAGGATTTCCCATATAAACGCGGAACGATTTGGGTAAGTGTACTCATATTTTTAACTAAGTTTCTTATACGAACGTACAGTTCAAGGTGGTGAATATGGCATTTATAACATTTTTCTATTATTATACTTACTATTCATTCAGGTCTTTTACTATTTCTAACTGATAATATACCTAAAAAACAAAAAACAAAATAGCACGGTAATAGGACAGGAACTTCGTTGGTTAATCCTTATACGGCGGTATCATCCGTATTAGGGGCATTACTGCTTTATATTTACTTGCTTATAACTTTCAATATAATATCTTATTTAAAGATTTCCAAGTTTAGTTTAAATAATTTTTAATTTCAGAAACTAAAAACCTTTTTCTGCGTTATGTTTTATCTGCTAGAAATCCTATTTAAATATGAAAACTATTGAATGCAAAATGTCGTTTTCATAGAAAGGTTAAAAAAAGAAGGTGTATTTTAATTTATCAAAAAGTAGTAATTTTGTATAGCTGTTAACTTGAGTCTTACGTATCATAACTAAAAATTTATTGTATTTCGACTAAGTTACTTACATTTTTTATGTATCTAAATTTTGATGGGTCAGAATTAGGATTATAAAAATACGAGAAGTTCTCTTATTACTGAGGTAGGATTTTCAAGTACCACCGTGATAGGCTCTATGACCTCCTAATACGGTGGACATATCTCTGTATAAAGAACTTCATAGAATATACAATGTAATCTAAAATGTAGCTACATTTTAGATTTTAAATAAATATAGATTTTATTTCTGTTTTTGCAGATAATATGGACAGAAAGAAACGAAAGTGTTATACTAATGATCAGGTGGCACAAGTACTTTCCCAATTCGACAAGGCATGAGAATTTACAAAACCTCAAAACAATACAATGTGCCCGAGACTACTTTACGGAGCAAACGTGATGAGCTTTCTGACAATGAAAAGTGTGGTAAACAGACAGTACTTAACCTAAACGAAGAGCAACAAGTCATTGATTGGATCCATTACCTTGGTAAATGTGGATTTCCAGTGACTAAAGAACAGTTGCTACACACTGTCGCTAAATTAGTTGAAAGCTGTACTGAACACTGTAGTGTACTTTCTAAGTTTTTGATAACTATTTTCTACGAACTGTTGATTTTTGAAAGGTTCAGATTTGAAGCAATTGCTACATAAAATTGTTTTTTTAATAACTAGTTAATAAAAATAATAAATTGATAGTTACTAAAGTTACCTATAAATGTGTTTTTATCCTATAAAATTGGAACCCCGCCGTTCCACTCGCGTATTTCCCCATCCCGTGTAAGTTTTAGTCTATGGTCACATACGGGTCATAAGCTGTTTCTATACCGAATCTCACTAAAATCGGCCAATTATTAAAAGCCTGTAAGCTAAACAAACAAATAAACATAGTCACTTTCGCATTTATAACATATGTTAGGAAGGATAAAATTTACTGTACGGAACCAACAAACTATGTTCGTAAACAAACTTCTTACCCACCGTATTAGGCGCCGACTATGGCCGTAATTGGCTCTCATACCTCCGTATTAGGGAAAATTGACTTGATTATTTAAATATTTGTTTTATATAATAAATCCTTTACAAAGAAATAAAATGTCAGAAGCAATATGAAATTTAATCTCTATTCTTGCCGAAAATAATTTTTTACACTTGATAAGATACTTACAAATGCTTATTTTTCTTTCTTACTTTCAAATGTTGCAAAATGCCACCGTAATGGGAGCTTTTACCTTAGCTCTTATTTTGTTCATATTAAATAAAATTATAGTGTAGTCGAATGTACAATTAAAGACTGTACATTCATCATTGTACAATACGTTGTTCATCATTGAACATCATCATCATTGTACAATACGTTTATTTTTAAGGTTTTATGTCAATAAATATATTTTTATTTTATATTTGAGAAAAATAATAAATAGCGTTTAAAGTTAAAAATCTATATTTTAAGCCTCATATAGTTACAATTTAATCTCTTACCTGTGTTGCAGACACATGTTACTACCATAAAACAGATGAAGGTCAGAGTAAAAAACACCTCCATCGTGTTCAATACCATCATAAACATTCAATATTTTAAATAGCTGTTGCCTTTTTAAAGTCATTTTTATGACATTTGTTCAAACATATAAATATTATATAAAAACAAATACTGGTGCATCTGTAATTACAACTAACGCTTCACATTCTACTTTTCCTCAGAATATATTCGATAATATTTTTTTTTAAATTAACATTATTTAAGCGTCAATATTTTTTTATTTTGCGAAAAAAAAAGTATTAAAGCTTTTGTTTCTGCATTTATAAATGGAGTATAATAATATATTTCAAATGCTCTTAATAGCGTAATTATTTAGGCAGCTTACACTGGTTACAGAATTTTAATGAAAAATGTTTGAAAGAACGATTATAAAATTTAAATTGGTACGTAGTACAATGAACGCATTGTTATAATTAGACTAAGTGGGCGAAGACATCATTTGACTTAGAATTTAGATGTCGCATTAAAATAAGGTATCAAAGTAAACCACTTGTTAAGAAACTGTCTGAACTTTTTTTAACAACATTTAAAAAAACATTTTTGAAGTTCAATATATTCATAAAAAGTTCATATATATATATATATATATATAATTTATTTTAATATTCTACCATTAAAATATATATATATATATATATATATATATATATATATATATATATATATATATATATATATATATATATATATATATATATATACATATATATATATATATATATATATATATAATTTTTAATGGTAGAATATTAAAAATATTACCTGTATAAATTGTATAAGAAAAAAAAAACGAATACACATCTGATAGACAGAATTTTACATCACCTGAAAATAAAATAAAAATTAAAATATTGTTTTCATTTGATAGGAATTTGGTTGTGAAAGTATTTTACCTAAAATATTAAACAATGAACAATATATATAAGTAAAACTACAAAAATAAATTATTTTGATATTTATCTACGAATATGTAAATGCAAAACTTTGCATTTACACACACACATTACACCAAATAAATATATAATAATGAGATGCTTTTACAATATTTATATGAATCCCGTGTTAATTCTTTTATATGAAAAGAAATTATATAGTTATTGTTAATTCGTTCGCAAAAGTGAATACCTAATTATTATAATAATTAATTGAAAAGTTTGAAATTTAGATTAGAACAGTATCCTTTTCTTTTATATTTGAATAATATTTTTCCCTACATATAATTATAAACAAAGTTTCCCAATGCGTCTGTCTGTGAGTCTATTTCGTATAAAATCAAAAAAATACTAAACGCATTTTTATGCAGTTTACAACAGTACAAAGAGTGATTCATGAGAACGGTTTAAATGTTTAGTTTGCTAAGATTTTATGTAAATTAGTCGAAACATGACGATAATTGCTTAAAGTGTCGTAACAAGTCAAGTCTGAGAGTCTACGAGTATATCGAAAACGCTGTCTAATCCCTTTTGAGATATAACAAAATAATATATAGTAGCATATTCCTCTTAAATAGATACTTAAAATAGTCAGCGACGGCAGATATCTATCTTTTACGAATACAGCTTACTATATCAATTTTAACTTCTAAAACAATGTTCACGTACAATGCGGTAATTGGAAAACTATTTAGACAAATTCAGTATTAATCCTTATTAACTTACGTTTTTTTTAACTATACATCCATTCATGGTTTATTTGCCCATGCCTTCACATTATGTACTAATTTTAACTGGTGTCGGGACTGACTTGATGCTACCAACCCTGCGATGCGCACTTCATTGTCGCTGAAAACATCATATAGTACCCGTGCGAAGCCAGGTGGGTCTGAATAAGTTTGTAAGCGTTCCATATTTGAGAAGGGTTGCTAGCTGATAATAAAATTGTTAATAACTTTAGTGTTGCAATAATAATAAATATACCGTGCGGAGTTGGAGTTGATTGCTAGTTTAATAACTATTTTATTGCAACGACTTTTTAACTCACGATTTTTCAATAACGTGTGTTATTATATATTACATTTATTGAACGTTCACGGACAAGGAATAAAAAATGGTGATGCAGTTTTTCGTCTATAACGTAGTAATCGTTTCATTTCTCTGAACAAAATTCCCCGTATTCGTATATTATTTGACCTAGACGAGATTATAAGTTATTATTGAGTTTCATACTCATCATCTATATACTTGGTTCATTATGTAATATATATTTTTACTATAAACAATATATTATCTTGAAATATTTTTTTCATGCTTTTACAATAAAAAGACAATGACACTCGTCATTGTAAATTGTGTCAAAAAGTAATTTCGTGATGAAAATATTGCAATAAAAAAAAAATGTACAAGAAGAATATTTTGTAATTCAGCTATTTGTGCTGTGTTATTTGATACAATAAATGCTTGTAATAGGTACAAGTGAAAAATTGTACAAAGCACCGATATATCGATATGGCTAATATTTCGCCTAAAGATATATCTATCTTGAAATAATTTCTATAAAAAATAATTATGTTTTTTGATTTGGTTTGAAAGTATAATAATATACATGTTGGAAAATAAACAAAACAAATCATTTTTAAACTGATATACGATAGCAAAAGTAAAATTATTTTATATTAAAAATGACTTGAAAACCTATTTATACTAATATTTAACAAATAGCATTACTATCATACACAGAATCGTCAATCCTTTTTACCCGACTGCGACAGAAGGAGGGTTATGTTTTTCGAGTGTATGTATGTATGTATGTATGTATGTATGTATGTATGTATGTCCATTTCTTTGGCACGCCCTACAGCCCAAACGGCTGGACGGTTTTTGACATATGAGGTGTCGTTGGTTTTGTCTAAATTGTAGTAGTGACATAGGCTATATAAATTTTCAAAATGGCGCCCGTAAATGGCGGAATGAGGGGGGGGGGGGGGAGTTGAATTTTTTTCTTACTGTAGCAATATGGGTATCAAATGAAAGTTAGTAAATTGTTTTATTCTTTTTAGTTTATAATAAGAGTATTTTACGCAGTCGGGTTTTTTGATTTTTTTAATTAAGCATACTTGTTACAACATTGACTATCAATTTTATATAGTACCTACCTACATTCTACAAAATTTAAAAATAGTACGTGTTTATATATTTATTTATTTTAGTACACACATAACAAGAGTTGTAAAAAATACAAATATTTTTAGTATCGTACAAGTTGTACGACATACAAGAAATATGTTTCAGTAGGTGCATGGGATAAAAAGGGCGAACTTAGTGCGTTCTCAAATTTGATACGTAGGACAAATACCAAATAATCAAGACACAAAAAAAAAATTCTAAGGGAGTTCTAGGCTTAGAAAAAAGATAGACTAAAAGTGTTGATATATTGTATAGATGGACTGAATGTATTTGTGACTATGTAGAAAAATAAATATTTTTTTTAAATCATAAACACTCTCTTTTATTTCATTATCATTAATTTTGAATCACCCCTCGTAAAATTATATTAACTTTTGATAGAGTTAAGAGATTTTAATGAAATAAAATCTAAATGTTACCTCAGGATATGTTTTATGATTTTTATGCTGATGTTTTTAACCTACGATTATTACTTTATCTGTGATACGTTTTCAAACAAACATACAGATAGATACGCAGACATTTCTGAAAATGATAGAAATGTGTAAATATTGTGTCTTTAATAAAATCTAAAAAAAAAAAATTACAATTTTATTATAAGTAGTTATAATTAATAAACAATCTGTATAATAATACCCGTAAATTTCATAAACATTATTATTCATTATCAGTTAGATCAGATATCAGAAACATTATTACATAATGTGAATATGTTTCAGAGCTTCACCGTGTATTTTCTTACAGATATTTTACTTTACTGCTTTACAGGCGATAATTTCTAACACGAGTATTGGAAAACTTAACTGTTCTCTTTCAATTTAGATTTATATATTCTATGCGCTGTCTTCTTGAAGCGTATTATTTGTGAATGATTTTTTTTTTTCAATACTCTGTTACCAACTACGGGACTTTTTAGTTAACTTTTGGACTTTGCAGTGTACTCTCTTGTGGAATTCATATATTCGATTGTTATAAAGATAAGCTTGTAAAAATTAATATACTCTTAGTTCCTTTTTTTTTCTTTTTAATGTATCTTTACGCGTTATCAATACATTTCAGGATAAGGTTAACATGAAACTTCACAAGCTTTAAATAAAACAGAAATTTATTTAATACTAATCTTTATCTGCGATTTCACTGTAGCTAGTCTTGAATATCAATATATAAATACTCTTTTCGCAAACAGCGTCATAAAACACTTTACGAATACTAAGGATGTTGATTAAAAAGTATATTTACTCTACTTTTCCCCTAATGAGCTGATTTTCTGTAAATAGAGACATACATATATATGTATATGCTTATTTATTATTAGTAGTCCTACGAAGTTGAAATTACGTCAAAATATCATTCTATTTTCCTTGTATCTATTAAAAAGAGAAACTTGGATAAAAATTCTTGCTTTTTAAATCTAATAATATAGAGTCAAGAATTGTCTTTTTATGTATATTGAATAAGTCTTCTTTTTTAAGATTATTGTACAAGTTTAACTTCACAATTACGATTTTCAAAGTTAAACGTATAAAATAGTTTTCTTTAGAAATTCATCTCAATTTGTTGACTTGAATTTGTTTTGGTATCCCAAAGAATATATGAGACATCGTAAAGAACTATTGTTTATCTGTAATGGATATTTTATGCAATGTCGAGGCCCTTATTGTCTCGAGGGCTGTTTTACGATATATTAAAAGTTATATGCCCTCAATAATTTTAAGTTGGGGCATCTGTATCTTTTTGTGTATGTAATAACTTTGAATGAATATGGTATAAAATTAAGATGAAAGAAGACGGTTTGATATCTACATTTTTATGGCATGACTTTTTTCAGGGTAATCAGATTTTTTTTATTTTTTTTTTACTGAATAGTATATTTAAGCTCGATTATTTAAGCCTTAAGATTTACCAAAACTATTATATTTTGTATTAGTTCTAAATGATCTGCCATCGATGTTACTTTCAAAATTTTATCAGCATTAACTTGGTGTAACAGAGATTCTTTTTCAGAGATATGCTAATAATTAAATTTTGATACCACTTATTACTTTTTTATCACACTATGACAATTTTTTTTCTTACGAATTTGGAATCGCGGAGAGGGAGCAGCCACAACCAAAGCGTAAGCAACGTGCAAACCATACTAGCTGTGGTTTCAGCGATCTTGGCGGCTAAAAAGTCAAAGCTGTGGAGGCGATGTGGTCGACCTTAAGGTTGAGAAAAAAAAAGTTTTGAGGTGATGACCAGATCACGTCGGTTGTTATTCGAGATAACGTAAACTGGCTTTCAAGTTGAGTGAACCATAAAGCCGGTTCCTCTGGCCAAAATGGCGGTACTTTAACACCTACACGTAATACTTCCGTGCCGGCATCGGCATCTCTGAATTCATCTTGATTCATATTTTTATAAGTAAAAAAAATTGTCGCTTACTGCTATCACTTGTGGCACACTCCAATCACCACTGAAATTCCTTAGTCACTTTCTTAGATGTTTTAAAATTTAAACTTCTTTCTTCGTCAGGGTCACCAATAATGTGGGGTCACCAGAATGTCTAGTTATCCTGATAACCTCACATTTACTTAGTTCTTACTTACGGATATAATTTACGTAAAAAATATACTTAGTTTTGAGATATGAAATTATATGAATGAGATATGATTGAAACGATTTGAATTTAATGCACAAAAATAAACGATTACAATTTAAAAGTTAAAAGGAACGATGTGATTATATAAAATTTAGGCGCGCGGTTAGTTTCGAAGCAAGTGCATTAGTGAAGTGCGCCAGCGTCGTTCGGCTCCTCAAGTACCACCATCATTCGTCACGTCGTCGTCGTGTGGCCCAAGTTGAAAAATTATAAGGAGCTGGTCCAAGTTAACAAAATAAATAATTTTATTATTGTTGCGTCAATTTTATCATAGACATCATGAGTTCGCCACATATTCTCCCTGGCTAGACCGTAACTACGGTCGTCTGGTGGGCTACGCGCCACTTAACGTTCGTTGTCGGGTTCTTGTATATATATTCAATCGCTTTGAAAACTTTGATAGCGCGATGTAGGATGCGTCAGTTCATATGTGGTGAGATAGTTGTCGCTACAGTTGCACTGTAATCGATTAAGGACGTCTTCGCTACTACAGACTAACCGTTTATCAAATCATTGTAGAAAAAACTGTTAATAAATAACGTAAAGATTAAATATATCAGAAGATAATTGACACCTTAATACGCTGATAAATGAAATCATCAATCGCTATGTCATTTTGTATAATCTCACCGGATATTATTTATCTAATAATTGAGACGGATGATTTGATTTGACACACCGTGGTGTGATTTTGTTACGATTGCTTTGTTACTTTCATAATTATATTCACCGTATCCCTAATATTATAAATATGAAATATAAGTTTGTTTGTTACGCTTTCACGCGAACACTACTTAACCGATCATCATGAAACTTTGCACACATATTCTTGGAGGTACCTATTAGATGTAACATAGGATGCTTTTAAAAAAAATATTGTTTATCAAAAAATCTCAAAATCTAGCTACTTTAACGCCATCTACGAGTAGCATTCCAGTAATGAAGTTCCAAACCTGAGTTCAAGGAATTTATATACTAACTGGAACGCTCACGTGCACTCAAAAAACGTTCCTAAGCCCGGGATTGCGTCTCTTTCTACCAAGGTTTATTATAGGTGTATTCAAGGCAAAACTCGTAAGAAAGAGAAAAATACCAGTTGTCAACGAAATGCTCGGAACGATTTTTCACTTTACATGTTGATGAGAAATGTCAACCTTATGTCGTTTATTTCAAGGTGCATATTTGAATATACAAGTTTACTAAGTGAGCGTTCTAGTTATGATATAAATTCTTTGCCTGAGTTACTGTAATACCGTTGCACTGTGTTACCGACCGTAATGTCAATATCCAATCATACTAATATTATAAATGCGAAATTAAGTTTGTTTGTTACGCTTTCACGCGAAAACTATTTAACCGATCATCACGAAACATGTACACATATTCTTGGAGTTATTAGAAGTAACATAGGATACTTTTTTTGTGGTCGCGATAACCGACAACCACGCGGGCGAAACCGCGGTCAGAAGCTAGTAATGAATAATTATTATACTTATTAGTTGTTCGACAACGAACAGAAATGGGTCTAAGACGTTGTTACTCCAAAATGTACGAAAAACTCTGAAATGACTGAAATGTACAAAAGTTAATCTGAAAATAAATTACCAAGGCCCGTAAATGACCCGCTGCTTAGCAAAGGTCTTTTTTTTTGCTAAAAATAAATTCATTACGTTAAATTATTTTGTAATTATTTTTAAATAATTAATAAATCATCAATCTATCACATTATTTTAAATAAAATCGTTAAATAATGAGATTAAATTTCTTTTATCGATAACGTAATACAAAAGAAAAATTCTTTGATATAATATGCATGATATAACAGAATAAAATAAAAGATTATAGAACATGCCAGTAAAGCGAACGAGGCATGAATATAGGTCGGAAATTTGTGTAACTTCTGAATCGGAATACTTTCACAACGGAATAAGCAATAGCGTACGAGATGTAAATATTTTTGACAGTTGGCTGAATCAAAAATAATATAAAAGTATGTTACGCTGATTCTTATTATCAATATTTAAAAAAAACAAAGGTGATGCTTTGTTGGCTGTACAAATTTGTTACAATTACAACAGATTACAGAAAGTAAACTAAATATAATTCCTCACAATGATAATCAACGCCTACCGGTAGGATGAGTTCCTGCATTGGGAGTCTGGAATTATATAAAACGCCAACACAAGCACCCAAATCTGGGTAAACATAATATGTATCGCCTAAACAAACATTTGTCATGAACGAGGATTGAATCCACGACCGTTACCGCATCCCATAGTCGAAAGTGACACTCACATGTCTAAAATTTTTATCATTATATGTTTAATAAACGAATATAAGCACACAAGGGGGTAAGTAGTAAAAAAATAAATAAAGCAATAAAAAAATAAAAATAAAAACGGCAAAATGCGAGTCGGACTCGTGCACGAAGGGTTCCGTACCATTATTTATAATAAAAACGGCAAACAACCATGACGTGTGTTGCATGGAGACCCTCTTAAATATTTGTTTTTATTTTAATTTAATTATTTATTTTTATAGTGAATATATAATTAAATATTCTGTGAATATTTCAAGCGTTTACCTGTTGCAGTTATCAATATCGAGCAAAAACGAGCAAAAAAAATCACATTTGTTGTATGGGAGCCCCCTTAAATAATTTTTTATTCTATTTTTTAGTTTTTGTTGTTAGAGCGGCAACAGAAATACATCATCTGTGAAAATTTCAACTGTCTAACTATCAAGGTATCACATACGGACCAACGGACGGACGAACGGACGGACGGAGTCTTAGTAATAGGGTCCCTAGGGTCCTTTGGGTACGGAACCCTAAAAAGAGTGTTATTTGAATATTATTTACTCGAACTATCATTTATTTAAAACATTTCCAGAATATAAAACCTATTTTTTTTTAAGCATGTATGGGTTGCGAAATCTAAAACTTTAGGTAGAAAAGATAAGATATTGAACTTACTATTACGGCAAAATTTGACTGTATCGCTAATACGGAACGAATTTTAGAAGGTAATGTCTGTGTAGGTTATATGAATGTGTAGCTTATTAAACTCCGATTTCCAAATGCCGTTTCGATTCGTTGTTTTCGTTATAATTTAGTTTGTAAATTACATTTATAACATGTCTCTGTATATTCTATGCTTTCAAATATGACAAGCGTTATTTCTCGAATAACGCATGGAGTCGAATTTATCAAAGTTTAATCTGTTTTGAATTTAAAGTATAAATTAATAATACGTTTTCCTGTATTCTCTTCGACTGCCAGCCGGTATTTTCTAAAAATCTCATCCATACAATTTTTCACCATTATTGTGATCGCACATTAATTTTCATACTTTATCTTTCTCAACCACTGTGGTGGTGTTGAGGTGTGGTGGTGTGCCTCACCAGTGAGTACACTAGCACACTACTTAATTCTAATGTAATCTAAGAGAAAAAGAAAATACGAGGACAACGATTATATTTAATTTTATAAAATTTTGAAACTAACTATACTAAAAAGAAACTACTAAACCTATTCTATTCTTATATTATATTTCAAAATTCTAAAATTAATAAAATAATGTTTAATTACTTAAACATTATTTTTATCATTGCAACACAGTTTATATGTAGTTATGTGTGATCATCGTTCTTATGTGTTATTATAATATTGCTAATTTGGTGTCAAATAATAAATAAATAAAAATAAATAATAATATTATCTTCTAACTATTTCATTTTATTAACTATATTATGTATCCTTTTGACGTTATAACGTCTTGTAAATCGATGAATGCCGGCTGCACTCACGAAGAAGTGTCACGTGTCGCGAGCGAGAGCGCGGAACAAGTGATAGAGAGGCACGATCGGCTTATGCGTTCGGCTTGTAAATGAAAAACAATAACGCAGATTGAAGGATCTTAAATATCACACATGTATATAAGTTGTAAATAAATTGTTAATAGCACTTTGTTGCTTGTAACTAATCTGTATAATTAAAGTAATAAAATATTTGAATTAACGAGTGCAAATAAATGTTAATTGACCGAAAAAAATGTAATTTATTAAATTAACTCATTCTTTGTATTATACAAAATAATGATAACTCAGTGATAATAATTCAATTCAATTAATAAAAGTATGCAATTTTTTTTTCAATGTTTTCTTATGACGTTATCACGTAAAATTATCGTCCATAAACCGACTTTTTTTATATATAATTTAATATTACTTATACTATTTGAAACAGTTTGTTTTTAGCTAGTTTTTAACATAATACCATTATACTTTTTTACAAAATATACACAATATATGATATATTGTAACAACAAATATAATTACAATTATCTTATATAATTTGCTATTTGTACGTTTATTATTATAACGCTTGAACCTTATGCAATTCTACACTACGTAAACCACTTTTACTATGACAAGTCCTATGCCCAAAGGTTGTCTGGGAGAGATCGCTCTACTAGCGATAAGACCGCCTTTGTACATCTTTCTTTTTTTCATTACAAATGTTGTTATTTTTTAGTGGTGTACAATAAAGAGTTATCATATATTATCATAATCGAGTAACAGGCACAATCGAGTTTGGACTCGATTGTTCCATAGCAAGGTATTGGTACCTTGCTTGACGTTTCCGCACATCATTTATCCCCAAAACCGCTTAAATGCACACTGATCCGTAGTCCGTCGCTTTAGCAGCCAGGGGATGAAGTACTATTGAATTAGGAGCTACTGTTTCAGCCAATGCATGAATACATTAGCAATATGCTATTGTCTATCGGGCTATATCGTCCCACTTTCTTCTGATTTGTTAGTTGATGCTAAAAGTTTTGTGCTCATTTGAGTCCAACTTCCCTCTTTTGTAGTTCCTGAAAGAAGGTGGGACAGTCACGATCAGTCTGAGCATGCTGCTTTGAGATGCGGTTCTTCGCAGTGGCTGCATCCGCAGGTTTCTTACAGAACTGTAGTTATTTATATTAAAAATCACTGGAGGAACGTTACGTTCAGGTGCGGCCAGTGTCGGTAATATAAGACTAATGCATGCTTGTTATTTGAAATTAGGTAATTCAGTGATGATAAAAAAATTCTTGAAACAATATATGAACTACAGCGTGGGTAAAATACACACCATAATTCAAATAAATTAATTTAATGAAATGTAAATGAGCTGACTGAAGACACTAGGCCTTTAAAATTTTTTTTGTTACGATAGCAAAATAACTACCAATTAAAACTCATACACTTCTTCTTATTTAAAAACGGGGAGAGATAAACGTAGTCATGAGCAGAGTTATGACGGTAAATTGTGGCCACATTTGCATGAGAAGTGTTGGAGAGTATGAACGTCTAGTTCACGAGTGTAATGGCTGAACTATTTAAATCTTACTGCATATCTTTATTCAATTTCGCAAAGTCTGCCCGCGGGCCTTTAATAGTCATAACTTTCTACTATCGCTCCGAGGCACTAATGTTCAATACATTTCTTTTAAGTTTTTTTTTTCTTATTTATCGTATGAGATTAAAATAAAAACGCTTCATGTGCTTATGTTCACAAAAATATAAAGTTAAAATTGCAATATAAACATAAAATTGATGCAGTAAAAATACTCATATATTTATTTCGAAATCTTTACAATATTATATAAATCACAATAGACAAGATAGTGACGAGTCTAACTCTTTAACAAGTAAACGAAAATATTTTTGCACGTATAGAAGATTTTTTATATCCTCTTAGCGTGTCGTATATTCTCGATGCGAGAGATCAGCTCGATAAGAAGAGCCTGTTAGTTTCCCATCGGTACGCCTTCACATAAAGTTAAATCTAGTAAATCTACTTCGACTTGATACGCTTTCAAAGGGTAAACTATAGGCCCATAACTTCTGTGTACTGTTGCGCTATCTCTTGGGATGGGTATAAGAATAAATTACATTAAAGTCTGCCGATTTAAAAAGTGGAAAAAGTTATATGGACAAGTGCTCTGCACGTTTGGTTTACTTTATAGAAAATAAAGAGTATTAAGTAATGAAGTTTTGTTTATTAGAGGTTAACTTTAGCTATCGTATCGTTATTATGTTTAAAAAAATAAGAATATTTTTATATTAGTCATACCAATCCAAATTAAAATAAATCTAAAATTAATCCGATAATCGTTCTGATGTAGTGGTGCGAATAGTCTCCTCAACGTCGGCGGTCCCCTCGCGTGTTTGAATTCCCGCTTGGGGCAGATATTTCTATTTGTACAAATATTTGGTTCTGGTCTGGGTGTATGTCCTTGTGGGTCTCCTAACCGCGCCTTGAAGAGCTCGTTAAGCCGTCGGTCTCGGTTGTTATCATATACATCTGATAGGGATCGTTAGTCAGGGTAGGTAAATTAGCCGCCAACCCACAGTAGAGCAGCGTGGTGGATTTAGCTTCACTCTTCTCCTATATTGAGAAGAGGCTCAGCAGTTTACAGGCTGATTGAGTTCAGTTCAGTTTAGTCATTTAAAGAATTTTATCACTTTTAAGTATAGTTATTGAAATAATGATTAATTGTGAGAAATGAAAATGTTATAAAGATACCATTTTTTTTGGTACTATAAATACACTAATACAAGTGTTTACAAAAGGCGGGCTTAACGCTAATGCATTTTCTACCAGCCAACCTTGGTATGTGTCACAATTAATATATTATAATATTATATAACACAGTATAACATAATATAATGCATTATAATACAATATCATACAACAAAATATAATGTAATACAATACAAAAAAAATATACTATAATATAGTGTAATTAAGTTTAAAAGTGATAAAATAACATGTCGTTACTCTAACTTAGCCATTCATCATACTATGAAAATATTGTAATAAAATTATATCACACTAATATTAAATAAAACAAAATTTTAACAAAAAATAAAACCGACTTCATAACAAAAAAAAAATTGTAAATATAACAAAAATGCACTAAAAAGTAAAAAAAATAATCATGTATTCTTTGTCTATAAACAAATTATTACGATAATATAATGTACAATTATTGTTATGTTGGGAGTCGGTGTCAGCCAACGTAGTTTAACATTACAATAGGTGTACACTATTACGCACTCAGACGAAACAGGGCGGAGCACGGGTGGTTTGACAGGAAGGGCGGTTTACGTTTTGGTGCATTTTTTGTTTTATAATTTTTTGTTTTGAAGTCGTTCTATTGTTTTCTTAATAATTTTTTTTATTTCTTGATCTGTGAATGAGTGAATCTGTATATGTATCGTATCGTATTTCCTTGGCTGACACCGACTCCAAACATAACAATAATTGTACATTATATTATCGTAATAATTTGTTTATAGACAAAGAATACATAATTATTTTTTTTTACTTTTTAGTGCATTTTTGTTATATTTACAATTTTTTTTTGTTATGAAGTCGGTTTTATTTTTTGTTAAAATTTTGTTTTATTTCTTGATTTTTAGTGAATCTGTAGTTCGATAACTAATTTTATTTACATTAAGCTGCGCGGTTACAGTTCACAAGCTATAGGTACCACCCTCGAAAAAAGTATCAACACTGGTTGGTTTGCAACAAAATAGATAATGAATGGGCTCTGTGAGTGTTTGG
Organism: Euphydryas editha; assembly: GCA_036937285.1. Taxonomy (NCBI): domain Eukaryota; kingdom Metazoa; phylum Arthropoda; class Insecta; order Lepidoptera; family Nymphalidae; genus Euphydryas; species Euphydryas editha. The sequence continues at coordinate 8,970,540 of JAUPFZ010000007.1, forward strand.
TTTATTACTCCTATTGTTTACGTTCAAGTGGACAGGCATCAGTTTATTTGGAATCTACTATAACATCAAAGAAGGGATTTGTCGATAGTCAATAGCAGGTAATCAAGGAAAGGTTAAGGAAATAATGCAAAATATTTCTTAGGATGTATTTTTAATATCCTCTTTTAAAACATACAATATATTATATTATGTTATACAACTTAAATTCATATCGTTATTACCTGCGTCCGAGTGGCATCCCTTTATCGATAACAAATTGGGCATTGTCACATTCAAAAACAACAACAACACAGAACAAAAAACCCGAACAAAATCTGTTCAACATGTGCGGCAGTGCGGTGCGCGCGGGGTGAGGCGGCCGAGTATGAGAGGCATAGAATGCGACATAATTGCGCCGTATATTGTTTATATTCTGCCTATTGAATTGCATTAAGCAAACGTAATGAGACCAACGGCATAAGTCATAATGTGCCTTCCTTTCTGCCTTTCATTAGGTATTAGATATTATATATTATGTTATAAACATTTGAGTTAAATTATTTATTTAATTTAAGTTGTTTATTTAGTTCATTTCAATGCCACCCAAGATTCTAACTGTCATTACTTTCCTGAGATGACATCATAAAATATTCCTCTGCTAATTGACTAATACTTAGGTACACTTGTTGCACACACAATGTCACATTTAAGATTTTAGTCTATGACAAATGACGCAATTGGTATGTGTTAAATATTTTAACAAATTAAAAATTTTAAAACAAATATCTAGTTAATCACCGATGAAAAGCTATTCCTTTATACTTTGCCATATAGCTATTTTTGAGATATGATCTTTTAAATACAGGACGTGCTTTGAAACGCGCTATCTCATAGTTCGGCGCAACATAACTTTACACCAGAGTCGTAATCTGAGAAAAAAAATATAATATTGTATAGTTTAACTTGTAGTAAACATAAAAAACATAACATGTGATAGTCTTACAAAACAAATTAAGTCACAAGGAACGATTGTGTGCAGCGCGACCCGCGCAGCGACGCGCGGTATCAGGAACAAAAATACGCATTATTAAGGATTACTCAAAAACTACTAGTCACATCTCGCTCAAATTTAAATGGGACCACATGACGAGCACTAGCTTTTGAATATAAAAAGAATCATTAAAATCGCTTCATCCAGTATAAAGTTATGAGGTAACACACATAAAAAAAAAATACAGTCGAATTGAGAACCTCCTCCTTTTTTTGAAGTCGGTTAAAAAGAGGCTCCTTGGCGCAGCTGTTAGTGATGCTGCTTTCTGCTCTAGAATTGTGGATTCAATTTCCTTTATTTGTTCTTTTAAACTTTTTTTGCTGTCTTATCCAGGAGTAGCAGCTATATTTAACGCTGATACCACCATATCTTTATGAGAAGTTGAGCTGACTCACCGCGCGCAGACAGTGCTCGCAGCAACTTTCATCGCACCTACACAAAACTGCATCGTTTAAAGGAACATTTCGCTACTCGGCTACACACTCGGCGTCACCGTCAATAAGGGCTCTCAATATAATGGTTTATCGTTCGTGGGCAACTGACATCTATGACGCACTCGTCCAATGGTTTGGTTGAAAACCGGTGTCAGGTACCATTTTACCGAGCCATATGCCGAACCGAACCATTTGGCGCATTCCTGAGGCACACGATAGTTTAAGAATTGTGACAGTATTATGTGCATGTTAGTTGCTATTGTCGATTTAAACTTTTTGCTGTTGTCTCTTGTGTTCCAATAAATGTTTTTTCTTTCTTTCTGATAAGTCTTGACGAGCTGACCGAATGACTCATCATTGCTGAGCCCAATACTATTATGGTTATTTTGAAATTTATACTATGATGTAGCGTTTTTGAAATTTAAAGAGAGTACAGGGGTGATGAAAATTTGCGAAAATTTGAAAGTCCGTTATATTCCGTTGTATGAAATTATTTTTTCGCAGGGGAAATAGGAGGGTTAAATGTTTCTATGGGAAATCTTGTATAACTAAAAAAATATATTTTAATTTGGAGATATGGATTAGAAATTAAAATAATATATACAGTTTTAATTACGTTTTAAATGTTTCTTTGAATTAATAAGGGGGTGAAATGGGAGATAAAATTTTGTATAGACGACCTACCATTTTTTAAAATAAGAAAATTTTTACGTTGACTTTTTACTAGAAATAAAAAAGGTGTTTTAAATTTTTAGAATTCCATCGTCAAATAGGTCAAATGGTGCGCGGAATCTCTGATATTGGAAGACATTTAAAATTAAAAAAAATATAGAATATTTAGAATTTAGATCGTTTAAGTAGAAAACAATAACTAGGATTTTTAGCATATTTTAATTTTTTTTCTCTGAAGGTATTAAATAAACTAGCGCATATTTTATAATGAGCTAGCGAAGCTCCGGGTAGCAACTAAATAAGCTACAAAATTCAACTTATTACAGCTGAAAAAAAACTTATAATAAAATAAATTTTTACATAAATTAATTTTGACTTTACCTACTAAAAAAATAATTATCATTAATATGAAAATAAAGAAACAGTACTCAACTGATACCCAATGAATGCCAAAAGTAAGAAGAGAAGACCTCACAAGTAATCGAGTAGAGGTATCGTGAAAATATCATAGGTATATTATAAGTATTAAAATTTTTTTTCTGAGAAATCAAAACTATATCTTATCATCTCAGTATTCAGTATTTGTAGAAACAGAAATTAAATATTCTCCTTCATGTCCTATGTCCCGTGGATGCGGCAGAGAACGTCCACAGTGCGCTGCCATCTCGCTTTGTCTTCGGCTATCAGCTTAATATCGGACCAGGAAAGCCCGACAGTCTTCATCTCCGCGGTGACGGAGCGTTGAGAGGTTTGCTTGGGGCAGCCACGTTTCCTTTTCCGTTGAGGAGTCCACTCTAAGGTCTGTCTCGGTATGTGAGAGAGATTCCTTCGGCGGGTGTGATCGATCCATATCCATTTACGCCGCTTTATCTAGTGGCTGATTGGGGTCTCTTTGCAGAGTTTCATCAGGTGGTTGTTTGATATTTCTTTTGGACCACCAGATGCCAATGATCTGCCGTAGGCAGATTTAGTAACCTTCTAAGTCTCGCATCCGTACAGTCTACAGAAGAACGGTCTTAACGTTAGAGCGAAAGACTTTGAGTTTTACTTTAAGTGTCAGCTTCTCTGACTTCTATACGGGTCGCAACTGAAGTAAGGCTGCCCTCGCTTTGGCAATTCTTCAAGCGGTATCCTCTTCTGTATCTCCAGAATCCGACACGACACTACCAAGGTATGTGAAGCGTTGAACGCGTTCTAATGGCTCTGTGCCTAACAGCTACTTTTGTGGGTTTTTTCCCTCGATATCTACGTATAATTATCATAGAAAAATGTAACACGCAATTTATTACAGGTTTCAACGCTAACGTTTATAGCTACTGTTCAGCCACTATAATTTGTACCGCAATTTTATAGCACACTAAGTCTGGATAATCAAGCTTTTTAATGCTGAAAGAATTATTAAAATCAGTGTAGTAGTTGTACTTGTTAGAATAGTTGACATTTTCGATTGCGGCTCCCATTCTATAAGTCATAATGATGCTAAAAGGTCTTTTAATATAAGTATATTAATAAAAAAACAACGGGTTGCACTCCGGGAGTGCCGGCAGAAGTGAAAACTTGAATATTAATGTTGTGCATTTTTGATATTTTGGTATGGTTACGAATTTTCGATCAGGCTACGTGACTTGACGCTAGTTTAACATTTTTTTACCCATCACAAAAAGTGCACAACGCCGCTAAAGAAGTTTTCACTTAAAAAAAAAGTAAAAGTGGCCACGTTTAAACAAATAAGCAAATATATTTGTCCGCTCAAATAAGATAAAAGAAAAGAGAATATTTGATATCCTGAGAAATAATAATAAAAGTCATATCATTTCCAATATTCAATTCTTGGAAAGGGATTAGCGCTCAATAGAATAATAAAAGCTAAGCTAATTATGTAAAAGAAAAAAGTCTTATTATTTGGAACAACGTGAAAACATAATATGTACAGTCGCCATGGAAGGCCCGCTTAGTTTCAAAACCTCATAAAATTTTTCAGATAAGTAAAACAAATAAAAACCATAAAAGAAGTTGTAATTTATTTATTAGTGAAACAAAATATTTAAAAAAAAATCGTAGAGTTTTTGCTATTCTGCCGAAGAAATAAAAACTTTTTAAGAACTTGTTGTTGGGCTATCTTAGGAAGCTGGTCGCTCAACATGGCCCGAAAAATATTAACAACTTGGCATACATTTTCAACATTTAAACACTTTTGTCATAAAATATCAAATTAAAAACACATCTTCCATTCAAAATTATTCATGACACTAAAAAAATCAACCAGAAAATTAAATGTGGGGTATCTTAAATCTATTAAAATAAAAATCAACTACAAAATAAAAATAAACTTGTAAATTAAATAAATATTTACTTGGGCATCAGCTATGAAAGTAACTTATCAAAAGTAAAAGTAATTCAGTCCTTTTTTCGAAAACATTTTTTTTTGTGATATTCGTTGGCGGGCTATCTTAGGAATATTGAAAATTTATACTTACTTTATTAGGTATACGTTATAATATAGATATTTACTTAGTTTATACAAATCAGAATCTCCTGCTTATACTCATACTACTAACAAAAGAAAAAACTACTTCAATAAAAAAAAAATAATAAAAAAACTAAATACCATTAATTATAAATTTTGCTTTAAAAATGAGCTAAAATCGATATTTTTTAAAATTATATTGATGACATGAGTTCAAGGTGTTTTTTAATTAGAAATGTAACTTAAAAGAATGTCAAGTATAAATAAAATGTTGGCTGAACTATTATTTCAATAATCCCAGAAAGGCCCGGGCTATGTTAAGGAATTATATAATGGGCCATGATAGGAATTTATACCCGGGCTTAGTAAAATCTCATGAAAATAAAAAAAATGGTTGCCTGTAAAGTCGGTTTACAGACGATAATTTTTACGTGATAACGTCATAAGAAAACATAGATGTAGAATTGTATACTTTTATGAATCGAATTGAATTATTATCACATATATAATATGATAGTGTGTATTACTTTACATATATATCGATACCTCGGGGCTCAAAGGGCGTAAGCACTAAAACTAGATTTTACAGGAGAGCCAAAAAACTAAAAAAAATAAAATATTTTCGACATAACTTTCTTGATTGTTGTCCTAAATAAACCATTCTAGGACCAAAAGTTTTAGTTTTTTTTTGATGCAGAACTTTGTATAATTATATTTGTAATAAATTTTAAAGTAACAAAAATAGCTTGTCTATACGCCTCGGAAAATTGAATGTTTGGGGCGCTTACGCCCGAAAAATCAATGGATATGTGATTAGTGATGGTTGTAACGGTCAATTTCCTCAATATTTCTATCAGTTTGTAGACAGCTGCTTTGGTTTCTTCATTTAATCGATTTCAGTCCAATTTTGTATGAACTTTATAAACTTTTGTATATACTTTATTAACCTTTTTATAGATTTTGTTACCTATTTATCCACTCAGATAACTAATTAGCTATACAAATAATTATTGATTTTATCTATACTTAATTGCCTGGCCTACTCAAAAACTAAAAACATTTATTATAAAAGAAAAATGATAAATAAAAGTGTGAAATTGAAAATATTGTTTATTAAACAAAGTACGAAAAAGACTTATTTTTACATAATTTCAATTGTAACGAAACATCTTGTTTAACGTAAAGCAGACTGAACGATTAACTATCGCTACAAAATTTTGTACTATTGTCTAATCTTTTGTTTAAAACTAATAGAAAATACAAGGAACTCTTGAGATCAATTATATATCATTTATGAAGTCTTTTGGTAAAAGGATATTTAGGCAAATATCTTAAGTATACCTACTACATTAAAATTTGACCTTACTTGAATAATTATTCATTTTATTTCATTTATTGATCAACCTGAGAGATTGCTCTTACGACCCAAAACAATATATTTCCATGTAAAATATTAGACGTAAGAACATTCGTATCATCTACGATGTCGTTTACTACCATCATGTTTATGATTGTTAACAGTGATTGCTGTTACGATACAAAAACTAAAAAAATATGTTTTATTTTCTACAAAAAATAGGGTCGTAAACGCCATTTTTTGGCGAGTAGGAAGATTTTAAATATACTGATCGATAGAGGAGAAAAAAATAAGTAGGGCTGCATTAAAAAGTCAATTTCGCCAAAATGGCGGTTACACCCTTTGAGCCCCGAGGTATCGATATGATAGTGTAGTACTTTTTTTATATAGATGATAGTGTGATATTCAAGATTTTCCAATCTGAGTTATTTTGTTAAGAATAGGAATACGATAGGAAAAGTAGGAAATCAAGGGGAGTATTTCAAGTGGTACTCTCTACCAAACAATTGACAAATCACAAAACAGTAGGGGTGTGCGATAATTATCGATAATTCTTAAATACTCGATAATTTTCCATTCGATAATTATCATTAATTATCGATAAGTGTTATTCGATAATTTAGATCCGATAATTATCGATAATTTTTTATTCGATAAATATCGATAACTATCGACCGATAATTATCGATAACTTTCGTCAACTATCGATAATTTTTTTCCGATAATTATCGATAATTTTCGCCAACTATCGATAACTTTTCCTTCGATAATTATCGATAACTGTTCATACGATAATTATCGATAACTATGGATAAAACGATTCGATAATCGTCGATAGTAAAATTATCGATATTTTTTATCGATGAACATCCCTACTTCTACCAAACAATTGACAAATCACAAAACAGTAGGGGTGTGCGAGAATTATCGATAATTCGCAAATACTCGATAATTTTCCATTCGATAATTATCGATAATTATCGATAAGTGTTATTCGATAATTTTGATCCGATAATTATCGATATTTTTTAATTCGATAATTATCGATAACTATCGACCGATAATTATCGATAACTTTCGTCAACTATCGACAATTTTTATCCGATAATTATCGATAACTGTCGCCAACTATCGATAACTTTTCTTCCGATAATTATCGATAACTATTCATTCCATAACAATCGATAATTATCGATAAAACGATTCGATAATTATCGATAGTAAAATTATCGATATTTTTTTCCGATGAACATCCCTACAAAACAGTTCGCGTGTAGATTGCGTAGCGCCACTGTCTCTTTTACTCGAACGCGGTCCGATGGAGTGTAAGACAGAACGCTTAGGCTAATCGTGCCTCTCTATCGCTTGTTCTGCGCTCTCGCTCACTAATTGTGACAATGATGACGTCATCTTCTTCGAACGGGCACCCCTTCATCAATTTACTAGACGTTATCACGTCAAAAAAGGTAATAAAATAATAACAATCACATGTTGTTCGATGATAAATTGGTTAAATATGAAGTCTCATATTTTATAACAAAGAGATTTGCTTTAAATTTGTCAATTTTTAAAAGAGTTTATTTATTCGAAATTATAAAACGTGTATCGTCTTGAGATGACCAAGCAAACTGTTATCTGTTTTCAAAAAGGCGACACCCCGGTCATGAATCGCATTTGCACTTATGTCTATAGTAATAGTCGCATAAACCCGAGAAGTTTCAAATGTTTTGAATAATCATAACTGTATATTTTTTTAAATGGGCCATCCTAGGAGCCGGGCCATCCTTGGCGACAGTACTGAACTGATACAGAATAAAATTATATTACTTTATTATTTTTTTTAATACTAAGATATGAATTGTTATATAAAGTATACATATAAAAAATAATATTAAAAAAGAAAAAGTTTAAGAGGGCACACTGAAATCGAAACTGAAGCTAATACTGTTTTTTATTTTTGTCTGTCTATATCTTGACCGTGCATCACGCGAAACTACTTTATTTACTGCTGGATTTCAATGAAACTTGGTATGATTTCAGTTCATACTACGAGGTAAGACACTAATTACTTTTTACCCCGAAATTCCAGTGCTGCGCTTATAATAATCAATAATAAATTTATTTTAATTGATTAATAATAAAAAAGTAAAATATTTAATACAATTAAATTATTTGCTGCTATATATTAACATAAATCATGAATTATACAAAATAGTTTTGAGTAATAAATTTTCGGTGATTAAATTTTAAGAAAAAAAGAATACTAAAGCCAACTATTAAAAAAATGAGGCTTAGGTTTTTGAATACTTCTAAGCGATAATATATGGGACGTAGTTTGAGCTTATTCCTGGTATCAAGCTGTGAATCGATTTCATGAGTCACTTATCAGAAGCGTCTTCTTAGAAAGTTGCCACGTGGTTCCGCACTCTCGGGCAAGACTCTAAGCTCAGGGCCAAGAAACAGGAACCTCCGGTTGTTCTATCAGCACTAGTTGGCTAATGCTTTTAGAGATCTAGTAGATGGGGTCCCAGCTGGATCTTGCTGCCACCGTCTGCCTTCTTCAGCCAGGTGGTACAGCCCAGGTTATATCGGCACCGGCCGCGACAGCTAACGCCAAGAACCCTGAAAAGTCACACCAGGAAGCGTGAATCTTTCCGTAATCGACCTCCGATGTCTAAGGGTTGACACGGAAATGACCCGTAAGGGACAAAATTACACATACATTATACTAAAAAAATAATCGACATCATTACATTATAAAAAAAAAATTATCAAGTTAACACTTTGTTAAACATAATACAATCAGTAATTAGTTGTGTAACTACTTTAGTGTAGAAAAATAAGACAAGACTATTGCTTAATACTTAAAAAATCTTCCAACAATGATTCACCCAATTAATTTACTATATGTGGCCTGCACCGCGGTTGAATATGAAAAGAAAGACCCTCGCTTAAGCGGTCGGTCCCTAGCAGTCCTCCTCACACGTCCTCCTCACCTCTCGCCCACATATTAGAACTTTCGAGTAACAACGGATACCTCGAAGATAAGCGAAGTTAAACGAACCGAGACATTTCTAAATACACGTAAGCTCCTAACCGTTCCCCAATAGCACTTTTCGATGACAGATCCTTTGTAAGATTTATACATGTTACACTAGTTCCCTTGGGAGAGGAGAAGTCGCAGGCATAGCTTGTTTATATATATATATATATATATATATATATATATATATATATATATATATATATATATATATATATATATATATATATATGTATAACCTGTGAGGTTTGATGTGCAAATAATTTCTTATATTTTAGTTATATATCTTTTGGTGTCGACAACATATAAATATGTGATGGCGCCATTACATGTTGATTTAATACTAAGCAGATACTGTAATATTTTTGGCTTTGTAAAAATGTGTTGTCGATTTTCACTGGTCGTGTTTCGAATTTTCATTATACTATTTGAAATACAAGCTAGCAAACCTAAGGTATCACAATTATGTCTCTAAATGAAGATCAATCTGTAACGGTTATTTTGTTAACAAGATAACGTAATTAATTTACAAAAATAAGAACTCGTGAATTCTTTTACTATTTTCCAACGAGTCATTATTTTATTGAGTGACCACATCGCTGAATATAATCTAGCGAATTCTTGATGATTCGATATTGGGACAAGACTCTGTGATTTCATATCATTTGCTGCAGTAAAATTAATCCTTGTGTTGATATCGTTTTGAGTTCGTTTAAGTAAGTGACGCAAATATGAGGCGCGATGCTATGTGTTACGATTTCGATCGTTGTATGTAGCGTGAGCCTCATAGCATGGTATTGAGAAAAAGGCGAACTTGTTGTATATGACTTCGGTCTATACTCTGTGTACCCCTGCTTTTGTATAGCCTAAACTAGTGTATGTGTACATCCAAGTATTGCTGAGCCCTGCAAAGGCTATTAAAATAATTGATCACACGTAACAGCAGTAGTGAGTTTTATTGTTTAATTTGTCCTCTATTGTTAGTTTTTATTATTAATGCGTATGCGTAATCAGCCAATACAAAAAATATAGCGTTATATTTTGCAATGAATGCTGTTTTAATTACTTAGGATAAATATATATAAAAATGTAATGATGACTCCAAACTGTCAATTTTTTTCAAGATTCGCCGGTTATATATATGATATATGTATATATGATCGATTGTCCAAAACCATTGAATTCATAATATTGTGCAATATAATATATAACTTATGACAAACCAAGGTCCATGGAAATTGTTACACGAAATATTTTATCAAAAGATCTAGCTTTTATTTCTTAACGCAACTTTAATTTTTTTTATGTGTTATTTTTTTATTTCTGTACAAAGTTGGGTAAATATTTACAATCGAGGCTTTTGCGAAAAAAGGCTCCAAATTTTTATGAGATGTTTTCTTATCAATAATGAATGATATTTTATGCAATATTGAGGAGGGGTAAGTCTTCGAATATGTTTTTTTTAAAATTAGTTTATTAGTGTTCTCTTATATTTTTACGCGAATTTTACTCATTTGATTAAAAGTCTATACCAGTCCAGTCAGCTTGGGAGCCAGTACTAAAATTAATTGAACCCAAAGAAAATAAGAACACAGCACGACTTCCAGACACAATAAGCTCATTCTAGAAACGGTTAATAGTAATAATTTAAAATTATATAAAAAGCGGGGTATGTAACAATTAATTCATTATTCGGACACCCACCACCTCAGTCCCCCGAGATCATGGACGCTGTAAAGGGTCCGAAACGTCGGGAAATTATTTACAATATTGTTAAACTGTAAAGTTTTGAATAAACGCGAAAAAATCCGGTATAGTTTATTAGATCTTTTTTAGCGTTAATTCTAGTTTTAACAAATGTATTTAGCAAGAACTAGTTCTAACTAGGAAAAACGCGTTCTACATAAAGTAAATAAAAAAAAGACCTTACAACCTATCAATAAAAAATAAAAAAAATCATATTCGAAGACTTCCCCGTCCTCAATATTGCATAAAATATCATTTTTCGCAAAAGCCGCGATTGTAAATATTTAACTAAAGTTTTTTTATAATATTTTATAATTTGCATCTTGTGCTGGTAACATTTGTGAGGTTGTAAGCTCAGTCAACGGCCTTTTTACCAGCATTTGTTTGTAATTTATGTTATTATATGCACTGAGAATTTGTTATCATTGTGGTGAATAAACTTCGTTATTATTATTAAATAGGTTAGTAACTAAAATATAGAACTTATTATAAAATATTAGAGAAGCAATAAGTTTTAATTAAAGAAAGTCTATTTTAGGCTTATATGATTATTTAGAAGCAAATAAGGCACAATATAATTTAATAAAATGAAAGATCCAATAAATTTAATAAATCGTGAATAACAGAATTTACTTTGAGAATCATTTTCAATTTTCACATACGGTCTTATTTAAAATGTAATAAACTAAACTACGAGAGAAAATACCAATAAAGCGAACGAGGCATGAATATAGGATGGAAATTTGTATGACTTCCCGACGGAGGGAAATCTTTACGAATGTCTATATATCCTTATTACAATGCTCGAGATATTTGATGTGTTCGAATTCTTATGTCTTTGTACCGTTACTTAGTTTATTGTAACATTGTGTATTATTTTTACGCCATTCGTTTATATTTGTGAAAACTTACGACTTAGGTGGCTTGTGAATATTATAGATGGTCTTATAAATTGTTGCAGTAGGCTACCAAGGATATGTCATGTTTATAATACGCCCATTTTTATATTAAAAAAAATAATAATTAAGTCATTTGCTAAGATGTTCTGCGTAATAGAAAAGGGGTACAAAATATATTTAATTTTATGTATATTATTTGTTATTATTTTGTAAATTATTTTTATACATAAAAGGGGAATTACCATTTCAATCATTAATTTACTGTTGCATTACAAGTGCTGGCGTGATCGATACGCCGGCTGTAGAGATTAATGATCATCGCGTAACACGTTACCAGTTGTTATAGAATAATTATAGTTTGTAAAACACTAGTAGTAGTACGATATTTTCGTATATAACATTAGGCTTATAATTTAACCGGTAAACAGTTTTTGACTTAAATTACATATATTTGTTATCGAGATACATTTATATATATATGTATTCCATTTATGGAGATAAACTACACTTTTTATGTTGATTCAATATATAAACTTTTACTTTATTGACTTTTATTAAAGTCGATTACGTAATGCCCATGAGATACGTGCATAGAGAGCAAAAGATGTGTCTGAAAATAACATCTGTTTTATTTATACGGCTAAATAAATCGACTTTTTTAGGCAAAGGCGATCTTATCGCTGGATGAGCGATATTTTTAGATAATCTTTGGACATAGTACGTGATATGGGAGCGCTTAGGAAGAGTATAGAGAATAATAAGTAGGTTGTATTTAAATACTAATGTGTTTGTTACCCAAAAAACTCGTACTAAATATCTTGACGCAACATATATGCATATATGTATGTATAAATGTAATTAATATAGGTAAAAAATATGAGTATATAGTATTATATGTTGCTACTTAATAATTATTTATAATTTTATAATGAAACTACGAGCAGACGACCTGGAGGTTTACATCCACGTTGACGCTTATGGCAACTGTTCTATGAGTTGTAGCGTAATTTTTTTATTAAACTGATGCTCCGAAATTTGAGTGATGTATTTAGATATTAATTTATGAAATCGAACATACACATTAACAAACTTTTTACTTTTAACAACTAATATGTCTTGATCGCTTGTAACTAATTACTAGTAGCTATTGTTCTGAGTTTCTATTATTTTGTCCTAACGGGCATTATACTGTATACTGTACTATATCAGCCTGTAAACCACCCACTGCCGAGCGAAGGCCTCTTCTCCACATAGAAGAAGGGATGGAGCTTAATCCACCACGCTGCTCCACTGCGAGTTGGCGGATAATTTCCCTATCATGGGGTAACAGTTGTTATCAGTCGTCAATGATAACAACCTGGACCGACGTCTTTACGTGCTCGCCGAGACACGGTGGGGAGACCCACAAGGACAAACACCCAGGCCGGAAACAAATTATTGTACAAATACAAATATCTGTCCCGAGCGGTAATCGAACCCGCGACCGCCGGCCGGTGCGCGGTTTGAGGCAACTACTCGCAGCACTACACCAGAACGGTCGTCACGGCCATCCTAACTTAAACTTAATTTTTATCCTTATTGTAAGATTGATTTTTTTTTAAAGATTTTTCGCTCGTAATTCGACCTTAAATGAACGTTTTTGGTCGCGTTCAATCAGTACCAGCTACTTAAGTGATTGATTTTTAAACCCGGTACCCATGGAGCACTGGTACCATTTGTTACCGAGAGTCTTTTGTGAAGAGAAATAATGAAAATATTTGGTCATAAGACTGATCATGATTTAATGGTCTTCATTTTTATTTGAAGGTCGGAACATAAAGATTTTTTTTTAAATATTTATTTCTTTAAGTCAATAAATGAAATAATTACGGTCATTTTAGAGTTTTTAAAATTATATTAGTATGTTATGTAATAATTACATAGCGTATCAGTCAATTAATTCATTAAAGAATTGTTGATAAAGCAATTATTTTTTATTTTTTTATTTTAAAAGTACATTAAAAATGTTTTTAAATACAGCTTTTATTCGTGTTTTTAATTTTATTATCCACAAAAGATGAAGAAAAAAAAATTTAGCCCTCATCTCTTAATAACATGAAAATATGTGTGGTAATTTTAGAAATTCGAATATAGTATGATTAGGAAAATCAAAACATGTTGAAAAAAAGTAAAAAAGAGTTCAAATGTACTCGTTGTTTCATTCAGTTATACTTTTAATGTGTAAATCGCAACAAATATTTATATACTATACCGGACCGAACGGATATAACGTCCGACCGATGTAACATTGTACAATATTGTATATTTTACTTTTGTTAATATTATTTAATATTTGTAAATTTTACTTTAAAGCAATAAAAAGTCTTAAAATTTTTGGATAACGCTTGAACCTTTGCTGACTTTTGTGTTATATGTATTTTACATTAACTATTTTTACAGTTTTTAAAGTCATTAAATTAAGAAAATAATATGTTCGTCATTACAAAGTTGTCGATCAGAAGAATTTACATCTGTCAAAAAAATCAAGCTAACTTGTATAATGTATGTATATATGGTTTATGTTTACGTTTTCGGGGGATTTTATCTCGTTTTGTATTTTAATTTTGTAGTAGATAATAATGTAGTTGTGGGCTTTCGTTGAGAAATACAGAAATACATTATTCGACAATATTACCCATTCCAATTTTTCTCATTCATACAATGTCGTTATAGAATTTTTAATTGAAGAATTATTTTAAAGATAAACATTTAAAATATAATTGATAAGCAAAATTTAAACGGATACTAAAAATAATGTTTAGTTTGCAAATATTAGAAGCTTAGAAAAAGCTTAAAAATTTCGTTATGCTAAACTATTATAAAAGTTCAAGCAATAATATTTAAGTTAAGGACAAAACAAAGATTTAAAAAAAAAATCAATGCAACATTCACAATTTTGCTATATGAGTGATATTTTTAGTTGTAAATAAAATTTTGAATGAACCTGAAGTAATTGACTGATTTTAGTCAATTATATTATCAGACCACAAGAAGCAATAAAAAACAACATTCCGAACATTCCTGGTTTTCACATCTAATTTGAGAACCACAATAGCTAAGATAGGGTTTTATTTAAAAAAAAATAAGGTAATTGTCAATACCTATTGAAATTTATTTCGTCACTTGATGATAACAATGACGAAGTATTGACGCAGTGTTCAAAGAAACTGGCTGATGTGCTCACGGTTCCGGATTCAATTCACGCACATAACAATTATTATTTGTATAGGTTATATAAATGTTTGTCGTGATCTAAGCGTTTGTGTTTATTTTTGGACGTTATACATTATATATTACGTGTGTTTCTGGACCCCTGACACAGGATTTACATCCTACTGGGGGTCGCTGAGTGTAAAGCGTTATTATTTATTTAATCGAAACCCTTCATTACATAATGTAGTATGGTAATACGATAACACTTAGTAAAAGTATTTAAATATGTATTTTGAAACTCAACTTGTTAAAGCAGATAGATACATAAGTGTCAAAATAAATTTATATATAGGAAAAAAAAGATAGAAATATTGGCCTATTAAAATTTGCTTTTAGTAATAGTATCTTACCCTAGACATAGATTTTGTATATTTTTGATTGCCTTTTTTCATTTTAAAGTGTTAATTTTTTTTTTGTTTAATGTATAATCAATACATCCATAATTATTACGATACTCATTAGTAGTAGTAAATATAATATCATTTTATATTTACTGTTAGTTAGAATTGAATTTCAGTATTTTCTATGTAATAAATATATCGAACATTCATAACATATAATTTATAGCTGTTATCAGAATCATTTCGTTATTTAACAAGAACAAGATTCAATGTATTTATGGTTCATAAAATAATTTCGTACGTATTCAGTTTTTGCCCTTACCTAAATCGGAGGGCGGGATTTTTTTACGATTATTTCCGCAAGCACTTCGCAAACTTTTACCGTTTCTTAAATCGACAGGCTGTAATTTGATTTATCAGTCTTTATTATTTGTGACATATAGCGATATATACCTATCCACTTTATTTAGGCACTTTAGATCCGTTGTGGTTTCACCTGCGTTGAAAATATTAGCTATTGTTACTATAGTATGTGTCGTAGCATAATGTGTGGACTATACAGTTTTCTATCCTCGAAGTAAAAATAGGTTCCATAGTTTAAGAGTTTATCAGTTAGTTAACAAAACAAAAAAAAATCTTTTACTTCAAGTAACATATTGATTGATGTGAGAGTAAGCGTGTGGGAGTGTACTATTAGTATAGTTTTATTTATAGTTTTTTTTTTCTGTAAAAATGCGATGAAATATACAAATAAAAAATATGCGATGATTTACGAGTATAAGGGAAACCGTGGCAACAGTGCTGCAGAAACGGCTCGAAGGATTAATGATGTGTATGACTGCGGTGGCGCAAAAGAAAACACAGTCAATTTTTTTCAGTTTTCGACAAAACTTCGACAACAAATTTCGACTTGCAGAACAAGCCCCGTGGACGACCGGAGACCAAAAAAGTTACATGTGAGCGTTTGGTGGACTAGTGCCGGTGTCATTCAATACAGCTTTCTTAAATCTGGCCAGACTATTATGGCAGATGTCTATTGTCAGCAACTGCAAACCATGATGGAAAAGCTAGCTGTTAAACAACCGAGACTAGTCACTCGCTCTAGGCCGCTGCTGCTTTAGGACAATGTTAGACTAAACACTGCACAACAAAAGGCTAAAACATCCACCGTACTCCTCGGGCATTGCTCCAACAGATTATTTTTTTTTCGATATTTGGATAACTTCTTGCAAGGGAAAAATTCAACTCTGATGGGGCAGTCCAAACCGCCTTCAAACATTTTATTGATTCCATCCGAATGGTTTTTTTAGTAAAGGTATCAATGAACTACCTAAAAATGATAAAAGTCAATAGATAGGAATGGTACATAATTTGATTAATTAAATATATTTCTTTGTTCCTATCTGTTGTAGAGACCAAACGCAATGACCGATTTTGATGATTTTTACGTCAATCGATTTGTCTAACCTCACGAGTGTCACTAAGGAAATGAAAACAATTAATATTCACCACAGCGATAACGAGACGCTATTTTGTCAAAAAGAAAAATAAAAAAAATCAACTAATTGCGTTAATGGGGTATCGTTGAATAGGTACTCAAAAATGATTTTTAGGTTTCTTTCATCATTTTTCATTTCAAGTAATAGTTTAGAATACATAACGATTTAAATTTGCTTAAACAACCACTTTCGCTAATTTCCATACATAAAACAAGTACTTATATACTTTAGTATTTCGTTATTCTGCAATTTTTAAGCGGAGATAGTAGCACTAATAACCTAGTGCTAGTGGTATGACCGTGGACTGCGAAAGCAAAGGTCGGGTTCAAATCCAAGGCACACGGGAAGCGGCTCGGGCCTCGAGCTGTGATTTCTAAATTTACCATCTTATAATTTTAGTAACGAATTCAATGAATGGATTCTTCAACCAATCAAATCTTACTAAGGAGCCTGTACAATTTTAATAGATCCCGGCTGTTAATCCTTGTGTTTTCAAAGAATTGTTTGTGTGCGTATCGATTATATAACTATTTTAATGATATAGTGGTTCAGTACTACTTTTGACAACATTATAAAACTACTGGGATTGTTTTTTTTTTTAATTTTTTTTTTACGCAGTCGGGATTTTTGTTTCTTTAATATTTTCTTTTTATTTTAAAAATTACTTCTAGCATGTTAGGACATATGACTCCTGTAACGCCCTTGTGCCCGTGTCGGGCCGGGATGGGAACCCGGTCCTGCTAGACACAGCGTCGTCGGGACTGTTCAGAGGTTAGCCGGACAGTCCCCATGGAGGAGAAGTCTGGCCTTTTCGCCGAGGCCAGCCTGTCGCTGGAGGGATCCTGTTGCCTGCAGATCCGGGACCCTCCAATTAAAGCGGCTGAAGGCTACCGCAGGGGTTTAGTACGGTATTACACTCCCAAAGTGCCAAGTCCGACATAGGTCTAGGACTGCCGACCCGGGCGTCCTGGATATCATCCGTAAATGGATTCCCCTGCGATAAAAAAATAAAATAAAAATAAAGGACATAATATGACTTATAGTTTTGGCTGAAATCACGATAAACCGTTTCTTACTCTTAAACTCCCCCTCCCTTTCCCTTCCCGACCTCAGATCGCCCGTAATTTATTTTTCCCTGCATTTTTGTTATATTCTCTTCCTTTTTCAATGGGTTTCATCCTACTATTATTATTTTTTTGTTTCAAAAATTATTGGCACTGGTCTATGTACCTTCCAACAATATTTATAATTTTGTTTACATGTTATGATGACGTAAAAAGTAAAATATTGAAAAAATTAAACTAAGGTTAAGTTAAAATTAAAATAATAATTTTACCCGTAAATTAGAAAACAAACTTCTGTAATGAATGTTTGAGATACTTATATTTTGTATAATTCAATTAGAAAATTGAAAATACTTTTGTTAGTTTTTAATTAATGAAAAAAAAAATCGGTAAAAATGTTTCAGAATTTAAAGCACTTTTATATTTTCAATAAATGATAAACGTAGCTAGCTAATAGTGACTTATCAAAATCTTGAAATAACTCGTTAAACCCTAAAAGTTCTATAAGAATATAAAGTTCACAGATTTTTTAAATTGTCTTTACTTTTTTATTTAATTATTTGGAATCCTTATCTTTTTTCTAGAATCAAAAATTCGTGAAATTAATAATAATAAAAAAAATAAATAAATAATAATACTGAAGGGTTTGATTACTCGTTAGTTTGCGCAAAAATCAGGATTTGCTAATTCGTTTTAAGATATCTCTTAGCGATAGATATTGTTATTTCTGACAAAGGCTATAAAATATTACTTTGCATAAAAGTGTAATTTTATAGCTATTAAGAGTTATCTACAGAAATAATAAAGGTTACCTAAATCATCACATTAAGTAACAAAAATCAGACAACTGAAATCACGAGGGACCTGTTGTATATCTTTGATATATAAAATCATATCTGTAAACCTTTGATAGGTCGGTGCTAACTGCGTTTACTATACCCGTATCGTAATAAAATTAATATTTTACGCTTCGCTGCAGATTAAATTTTTACGTATAATAACTTTCATCTGTAAAATTTATATAGAAATCTCATCTCATCTCATCAGCCTATAGCAGTCCACTGCTGGACGTAGGCCTCCCCAAGCTCGCGCTTATAGCTATATAGAAATACAGTTCATAAAAGTATGACAAAATATATTGAAAGTATATAAAACGTTGTTTTGTAAAGTTAGAATATAATTATTATATATCCATTAACTGTAAGTGAAATTAATTTTCACTTACAATTAATGGATTTAAGGCTTGATGGCACTAGTGCCAAGATGGCACAAATGATTTCACCTTTGGCACGTAGAATGGAGAAGACAAAATAAATACATCGAAAATGGAATTAATAAGTTTCATACAGTTGAAAAGGATATGGGTTGCTGAACCTTCATCGAGGCCCCATTCGCACAGAGAGTGATCACGTATCCTAATTTTATCTCAATTCACTGGAATACATAAACGTGCAACACGTAGATGACTTGATCTTGATGTTATCCAGCGGTTTGCATATCTATGAAAAAAGAAACAAGGGCGTCTTGGAATAGTAGGCTGAATGGTCCTATGAACCAAAACTACCAACCAAACGATATTGCCCTCAGCAGTGCAGCAGCTTCTTTTGTAGACCCTGAAAACACTGAAAGAGAATTTTGAATTGTAGTACTTTATTTTTTATTTGGAAACCAGCAAGCAGCACCGATACAACTAGTTGGGGAAAGTTCATGGATGCATCTGTATAAATGAGAAGATGGTCTGACCAATTCTGATGAACCGTTTTTGAAAATAAGAGTACAGTACGTTTTTGAAAATTATTTTTTTGTGTCAGATACTCTTTTAACCAGACTAAGATATGTAATAATGGCATAGTTATGAATCTCAAACTGAAAAAGAATATTAAATAGAAGGTTTAAAGAAAACGATCCAGGAACGGATGGGGGTAACTTGGTGAAGTTCAGAAATCTATCTAAATGATAAGAAGGTTATATTTCATATTACAAGTACAAAGAGAGAGAGATATTTCATCTAGTTGGACCATGGAGGATGAAAATACAATTAAAGAGCTTTATTGACAAAACACTCTATCTGTAAGGCATTTGTAGGTGTAGAATTCATTGCAACTACATTTTTATTGAATTTATATTTTTATGAATATCATCATCATCATGAATCATCTATAAAATGATGAACATATTTATCTAAATTCAGAAATGTGTTTTATATTTATAAAATACATATCATGTATTGACTTACTGATTTTTTATTGTCAACCGTGAACAACTCAATGAAAAACAAATCAAATCACAACAAGCACGAATCTTAACATTTAGGCTTTTTATACTATATATACTATATTACTATATAATATTATAAAGCTGAAGAGCTTGTTTGTTTGTTTGTTTGTTTGTTTGTTTGTATGTTTGAACGCGCTAATTTCGAATTGAAAAATTCTTTTTGTGTTGGATAGCCCATTTACCGAGGAAGGCTATAGGCTATATAACATCACGCTACGACCAATAGGGGCCGAGCAATAATAAGAAATGTTACAAAAACGGGAAAATAGTCTTTTTTGAGAGCTTCCGTTGCGTCCTTTATTATTTCTCTTCTCGAGACATTTTTTAACTATAGTTACACTTTTAAAGTAAATATAACGCCACTTTTTTACTGAGAATTTTCGAAAAATAAAAAATCAATAGTACGTTGAACGACCCAGGAATCAAACCTGAGACCCCTTGCTCGGCACTAACGCTTGCGACCACTCAAATTAACGCGGGTGAAGCCGCAGGGCAGAGCTAGTTAGAAATATATGACTAAATATTAAAGCAGTTTTTAATCAATAAGAGGGCCTATGAAAGTTTTTATGTAAATAAAGCCGCTGATAACAACTAGGCTAATATAATATTTTCTGAAAATTGTTCTTGCAATCAACTGTAAATTAAATTTTATACCTTTTTAAACATGATATTTTGAAATGTTTTGAAGGATTCCTTTTTTTGAGGACTTAAGAAAAAAATTTAGTCGTGTCATAACACTTTTTGTTGTTCACTTTACTGAACTTTTTTTAAGCATGAGTATCTAAAATAAACATTTTGCCTTTTTAAGTACACAAATCCCATCTAGTTATAGTAATTTTTATATAAGGCTCGACCGAGACGGTTCTAATAGATTATAGTGTCACCGACCGACCGTTGTCAGCAGGCAGCTGGGAGCCTGTCACCGTACCGTGCGGAAACAATTTGGTTCTATACCCTGCCATAAGGCAATTTACAAGATTTTCACAAGATCCTATCAATTTGAAAATATGCTTTATATATACCTTGTTTCTTTTCATAAAACGTTATTATTATAAAGATATGTCCATTTTGGTATGTTGAGTTTTTAAGTATCTTTTTAAATCAGCTGGTTAATAATACTTTTTTTTATTTCTTATAACGAAAGTTTTATAATAATATTTGTAATAAAACTTGATTTATACGACAAATAATTTTTTCTTAAGTCCTCAAAGAAAGGAATCCTTCGAAACATTTCAAAACTTTGTTGCTTGCAAAAAGCTAATTGAATGTTATCTGAATTGTTGCTTATATCTGTCTTCTTGTAAAAATGGGAAAAAGTTTTCGAGCATCCCGCTACTTTCAATATTACAAAACTTTCCTTTGACAAGCCTCGCAAAACAGGACAATTACTGGATGATATTTATATTTCTTGCTTGTATATTTTCTTGCAACAATTGAAAAGAATTGTTTCCTTGATTACAATAGAGTTAAATCATCAAGTACAACGGCTATGAAATATTACAAGGATATCATTTTCCATAGCAATGATTAACTTGAATACTTATAAAATTATTATAAATAATTTTAAAAATACAAAACATACAAATTTAATGTAACGAAAATTTTATAGAAAGGTTATCTTTTTGCCTTCACCAAAGTAGATGTGTACTTAGTGTAGGCTTTAGGTCTTGTAGCTCAACATTACTTTTAACGCCGATGTTCTATCATTAAGTTTAATTACAGTAGATAACCTGAAGGTAATTCGAATTTTCATCACCGTCGCTACGTATAGTAAGCATGCTTTTACGCATGACAAAGAGAAAAAACAATAACTATGACACCACTTAAAGCACGTTCTGATGTCAGGGCCTGGTTTTTTTTTTTACGCATACTAAATTAGAACCTATATAAGTACCATTTAATAAAAATACAACTTTGTATTGTATATGAAAACAAATTTTAATGAAGTTGTTCCTTGCTACAGTGATTTACATAATGTACATTAATAAAAAATTCTTTAGATATGTTTTGAATTCTACCTTTTTACTAGGTCTAATGTCATTGCTAAGCTCTTTCCTTATTAAATATTAATAAGAATGAAATAAAAATAACAAATAATAACTATATAATAAACAAGGCCATAGTGGTGTGGGAAACTATGCACCAAGCAAGATGGTGATGGACAGCAGCGTCACCATACCTGCCGTAACACACTGCGCTCGCCCGTCTTCCAAGCGTGGTGAGTATTGGCAAATTTCCTCATAAAAAACTGACCAGCAATAATGAGCCCCGGTGGCTATACTATACTCGGCTACTGTAGCGGCCTGGGTAACGGTAGGGTAGGGGGTCCTAAGAATATCAGGCTGAGATTCCACCACCACCCACGACGACAACTGGCTCTGATAACGCATTAAATTCGCACAGTGAGGTCTGATGAAATTACTGTTGAGCTGAAAGAATAAATGAATGGGTTACAATGGGGTATACTAGTCTATCTGAAGTCCGAAGAGAGGGGAAGGACACTGTAACCATGAAAGCCAGTAAACTGTTCTACAACCGGGAGAGCGACGAACAGTTCCAAGGTGTCGGGTTTATGGTCCATGTAACCATTGGAAGTGTCTTGAATAGGGTTGTGTACCTTATAAACAAAGTGCCTGAAAGATACTCGCTGAAGGTCATAAATTTTCTTTCGCTATTCATAATTGTAATTTTGTATACATTGTGTTTCATTTGATAGTTAAAAAACATCATAATAAATTAATAAATGCTTGATTAGAAATACATAAACAGGTGTTTTGGCGTTTTTTGTAATTTGAGCTATTATGATTATGAAACCGGGCATAAAAACTTGTACAGAAAATTTGTTATATTATTTTTATTTAGGTAACAGAAAGAACACGTTTCAGTTTATTATAAAATTTTATATATAATATATATATATATATATATATATATTTAAGCTTAGTTAATAAGGTTATTAATTTTATTGCAAATATATTAAGATAATTCTTTCTTAGAATGTGTAACTCATTTTTCTAACACAAATGAAGCAATCGTGAAATAAAATTTGTATTATAGGCTATTTTCGCAAAGTATTTCTTTGAAAGCACGGTAAAAGTGACAACGAATTCCCCTCCAAACGGCATTTGGTTAAATTACAGTCGTTTATCAAATTGTCACCTGCTTTATTTGCAAATAAAGTTCTCAGGCAAAATACGGGCTTTTAGAAACTCAATTAATCTGAATAAAAATAATTAAAGGTGCTCGTTTTGAAACGATTGAATTGCCCAAATAATTATAATCTGTGAAAGGTTTTAACTATGGTTGAATTTATGTTCTTTTAAAACACATGTTTCAAGAATAGTAATTTTAAATTTGATAATCGTTTTTCGTTAAAACTAACCTGATTTTATCAATTAAAAGTGCGCATATTTTTTGAATTTTGCGTGGAACATACAATAAGGACCTGGGATTAATCCAAGCCGATCCCTTAGTTTTATGTATATTCTATAATCGAGAGTTTAGGTTAAAATAATTAACGTTGCGTTATATAAATTGACGTAATATTAATTTTTGTAATATTCATATATTCTTTTGCTACTTTATATCATTTTCAGAGTATAAAGTGAAGAAATACTAAATAAATTTTATGACATTGACTCTTTTATGATTTAATATCTCATATATTATATAATATTATTAATTTAATGTTAGGCACAGTGGTAAAATTGTACTGCTTGCGTACATTTCGGGGATTGACATAATAGGTCCGTCTTGTCATTGACTACATTGTTTAAAATATGGAATAAATAACGATTTACCGTTATCCGCGAAATACAAGCCATCTATTTCAAATCAAGTAGATAGCTCTGAAATGTATTGCGCCATTTCCTAGCGAAGCCATTCTATCGAGCTCCATACATTTTTAACCAGATAAATGGAAGGTGCTATATAAAGTCATTGTGCTATACGACTACAGTATTGTTTACGAAATAGTTTTGTGTATATTTCACTTTACTGATTAATGAAATGTTACATATATAAATTTATTTATATTTTGTACGAGTTTTAATTGGGCTGAGTAATATTCAAAAGATTGAATTGTAATAAAATATTGAACTTGCATACTATTGACTTTGTTAGCGTTAGTCTGTGTTAGTTATTCTGAATATTAACCAGTACAATACGGAAGCGAATGAATAACAATAGAGCTTTCCATCTCCAATTTTAAGACCCTTTCCGAAGCTGAATCTTACCGGTAGACTCACTCGCTATCTGAGGCAGTTGGGTATCCGTGGCGGTTCGCTCGCTGCCAGGATGCAGAAGGCGGTATTGCTCGACTCGGCTAGGATTGTGTGTCGATTTCTCAGCCTGCAGCCCTAACCCCCGGCCGTTTGATCTTCCTGCCGGGGCGTAATCCTCCACCCGCTTATATTTATGTATGTAATTTTATGTAAATTTATTATATGCCTTGTACAAGTAACGTAGTTTATTATATTATATATTTGTATATCGAGTGGGTGGAGTGAAACAATTACATACTAATAAAATAGAATAAAACGATAATTTTGATTTAAATTTTTAGTTATGGTTAAATATTCTTGCATAAATGGAAATATTTCAAAACGTTTTACTTTACTATAACCATTTTTCCGAGTCATACAGGTATTCGCACGATGGTTTCCTTGACCGCCGAGCACGAGATGAATTTTAAACAAGAACTTCAAAACTCAGCGGTGCTAACCTATTTCACGTGTTCCATCCACTGGGTCATATCGGTTATTACTTATAAAATAAAATATTAAAAATAGTGGCAAACCTGCACTTATTACTTTGCTTAATCCAAAACAAATTATCTTTTTACTACAAGAGCGATAAATTGTCGCCACTCATGCGTTTTTCCCACGGGTCCCTAGTCCTTCTTAAGCCCAAATATGAATATATGTACTAGTGAACTATTCCCACGGGCGTGCGATTCTCTAACCAACTTCCCTCATAAATCCACGCCTTACATGATGCTTGTTTGCATAATACAAGACTTAGTCGGCTTTGTTTCAGTAGTTTGATAGGTAGGCAACATGTGCCCCTGAGTATCTACAAGAACATATGCCGCACTTTGTTACACATATTTGACAAAGCCAAATTATATTTAATATGTACATAATCTTGCATACATATAAAATATCACGCCATTTCTAAAAAAGTTAAGACATTTTAATGAAATATTTAAAAAAAAATCATATTTCATTACATTCCCTTAAAAATCTCCAATATTTCCTTCCAGACCAAGACTAGTGGTTTCCTATTCGGTTTCGCAGAGATACTCACGTACTCTGTCTCCTTTATAACATCTTATTCTCAATCCTTTATCGACTAATCGTTTCCGTGAGTGTTTTAATTTTTTGCATCCTCCCGGTTCCTTATGCACATATTTATTTGTATTTTAGTATATATGTATATAATTATAAACAATATATTTTTATTAAATTATTATTTTATTTCTTATTGCTATTGTGAAAAAAAAATCTTTTATAAATTGTACGTCCACTATCTTCTATTTTCTATCTGTAATAGTCCCTTTTCGGATGTGCTAGAAGAAATCCCCTCTAGAAATGGTCTTTATGCATGTGTTTCAATGACATTCATGTGTTTGTAATACTGTAAGTAAAATGAAGTGTTAAATTAAGTTAATATAAAAGGAAAAATAATGATTGTTAACGATTAATAGTTATTAATGATAATAATTGTTATTAAACTAAATATAATCTGTAATTGACATTAATAGTTATTTATGATATCATTTAGATAAAAGAAAAAAAAATGAATCCAGTACTATGTACCAGTACCTCTTTATTTTATTTCAGCGAGTATTATTTCATTGAAAAGTATTCAAATTAACAGGTTCACAGTCCAAGCCAAATCGTAATATATGACCCCCAAGTCCAAGTAGGTTTTTGTGAAATTTGTGTCAGTTTAGGTTTTAAGAGATGATACATGTATAAATAAAAAAAAAAAAATAACAACCGAAATGTTTTTTTTTTATTACAGCCCATATACGGACTGTGGACCAAACCATATGAGTCGAACCTCACAAAAAAACATAGAAAGTGTGAACAGCCCACATACATGTAAAAACATATTTTTGTCGAGCACACTTGAAATATGCATTTCCAAATGAATCTATTTATAAATTTTTAGATCTAGCTTAATATTCGGAAATGATTATAGCTGGAATTGTTTAAAAAATCTCTATTTATCTATAATAAACAAATAATATTTTGCAACATGTCCAGCGTTTGTGTTTAAAAAAAAAGTACAGATTATTCACGGATTATCATTAAAATATATGAGTTCTCGTTTTTATTGAAAAAATATATAAAAAAAAATAATAAACTATGGATATAGATAGTATATGGATACGTAACGAAAATTTAGAATTTTAAGAAATTTAAGAAGAAAATTAGTTATACAATTTTGTGAGCAGGTGGCATGTGGTGATTTCGGCATATACGATTGGCTGTCTCGTGTCTGTCCTAATCATTTCATGGTCATACTGTGCATTATTCATTTATTTTGTATGACGCTTAATTATTTAAAAGAGTACCGGGAGTTTTTTTCCTCCGGCTTTTTTTCCTCTCGGCCAACACTAGGGACATTAGATTAAGTTATTTATTGTAACATTTAATAAAGCCGATGATATAATAATAGTAATGTTATGTCTACCGAGACATTAACTTGTAATCATATGACGTATTTGTTTTAAATGAATTTTTTTGTTGACATTCGTTAAGTGTGTAAAATCACCTTATGACGAAATAAATATTTTCATTTCATTTCATTTCATTTCATAGCATCAATCATGTAACGACATGCCTTATTATATTTATTATTGCCTATTTTTGTTTCATTCGATATAAAAAATAATAGAGGAATAACAATTATATTTTATTATATATTATTTACAAAATACGCATAATCGTATACGTCCTTCAAATAGGAAGAACAGTGGAAAACTTAGTAATTCCTTCAATGACATTTAAGAGGATCGTAATATGACGAGGGTTGGTGTGACAGACGTGATAGTGGCGTCAGCCTTCAAGTCCAACAAAACATTGTCGCATTACCAGGAATATTTCAAATTTGTCAACTATCTAAATGATAACATACATATACATATTGTACGTTTGTAGGATTTATGGCTCTGCAATATAACTTTTACGATTTAGATTATTTTGATTATTTTGTAATTGTTATTATGGTAATTAATTGTTAAATTGTTTTAAAAATTGTTAATGCATGGAATAAAAGGCTTTTTTTTTATTTATTTTTTATTTTTTTTTTGTTTTTATTTTTATTTTTATTTTTTATTTTATAATATTACTTTTTAATGAATTGATGTTAATCACAGCACCTTTGCTTTAAATATAATATCGTTGAACAATATTAATATTTAATATTTGTGGTAAAGCAACTACAGCTTTCGCGGGTTCGATCCTCGCACCTGCCAAGTATTTATATAGGTCATGGATTTTTGTTGTGGTCGTGTTTTGTTTGTTTTCGATGAACTCCGACACTACTGAACCGATTTTAATAATCTCTTCACTATTAGAAAATGTAAAATATTTTCCAGAAGCAACTACTCAAAAAGCACAATATCCGTAAGTGTCAACGCAAATGCAAACGTAAATGATTACATATTCATTTATCAATGTTCTAGCTTCCTTGGTGTACTGATAAAAAGTAGCCTATGTCCTACCCCAGGATCTAGATAATCTGTATCAATTTCATCACAAACGGCGTAGCAGATTAGCCATGAACATACATTTACATAAATTTATACAACCTAAATAATTAAAACTGTAATCTTATAATCAGATAAAAAAATACCTAAATTACATTATAATAAAATGTCTATTTGATTGATTGATTATAAGAAAAAATTGATACATTAACAAATTTGTTGCTATTAAAAATACATTTAATAGCCACGTCTTGACGTCTTATATCATTAACTTTCTGCGTTTATTAACGAACAATTAATAATCATTTTCTGGTCTACCAATGTTCACAGCTCATTAAACTGATAATAATTAAACGCGATAACTTGTCCGTTTAACGATCAAAAAGACATTGAAGAGTAGATCGTTCAACAACAAAACTCAATTTAATTTGTTTGATTATTCATCTTGATAATTAACATTATATAGTGCCTTGTTAATTTTTTTTATTTAAAAAATAACGAAATGAATAATTTTTATTTAAAAAAAAATTAAGATTTTGGAAATAAGTAAATATTTATATTGCTAGAAATTTAAAATTATTACTAAATAAATTGATATTTGTTTAGTTTTAGTCACCATAATGTTTCGACACATAAAATTATTCTAAAAACTTGACTTTCTGGTTTCTTTTTATTTATACAAAATATTATAATTATAATTATTCATTTTTAGTTGAACTAAAATTGATGAATAAGGTTGTTTTAAGAAAATTTCATGTTTTATAATGCACATTTTAGTTTTTTTGTTTTCTTTTTTTATGTATTAATTTTTGATAATAAAACGTTACTATTAGGAGTTTTGCGTGTTTATTGTGTTGTGAAATTTTCAAAAAATTGGTAATATCTTAAGATTTATCTCGGCTGATGACGACACTAACTAAAAGTTTAGTGTCTGAATAGAGAAGTATGTGGTGTGATCTACTATGCTTCTTTGCATCTAATAAAAATTTTCAAAGGTTCTCCTTAAGCAGCAGTGCAACCCTTCGCTATATAAGATTTGGAGTATTATAATTTTGTTTTTGATATTCTTCTGAGTGAATCCTTTCCCTTGATCCCTATAAATCATGGGTGTATTAAAATAATTAGCTCGTCATCATTTGGGAGTCATCGGTGTTGCATTCAGAATTATGTCACTTTACCATGCATTGTCAACTTTATAAATAATAACTAACAACCTAACTATTAAGGTAAGTTACATCAATGACTGTTTGTTAAAAAGATTTTATTATTCTTTTACATTTTTTTAGATAATATAATAACCATTAAAATCAAGGTTATACAAAACGCAGTGCTGTTTAAGACGGCACGTATTGTGAGAAGGTTCCTCATCTTGGAGCCCTAACTACCGGCTGCCTGGGCCTCAACCTGCCACTGCAGGAGAACAATTTTTTTATATTTTTTAATTAATTTAATTTTTGTTATATGAATAAATTTAAAAATGTATAAAGTAAGTTAAATATAGAAATAAAAAATAAAATAAAATAAACCTCTCAAATATTCAACTCCCCCCAGTAGCAAGAAAATCCTGTATCGGGGTCCGAAATTGCAAAACACGACTTGTGAATTTTGAATTTGAACAATTTGAGAAGGGCAAGACAGGCAGTGTAATTACTGGCACCGAGACCTTAACACCTTATGTCTCTGGATAGGCAACACATAAATTAGTTGCCTGGGCTAGTTCCAGGTAAACTAGTTTATGTTCATGGGCGACGTTAACCACTTACCATCAGGTGGAACGTCTGCCAGTTTGCCTATTCACTTAAAATTAAAAAAAAACACAAACATACCAGACTAAGCTACTAATATACGAGTATGTATGGTCTACAAACATTTCTCATGAACTGCTATCGAAAAGTTGCTGTGACCGTTTCGTCAACCAGTCGTTGACCTCTTGTCTTTTTATTTTTAGATATATCAGTCTATATAATATAATCATACATATAATATAATCTTATGATGTCGAGTCTTTGATGTTTATCATTATAGATTACCATTATGAATGACCACCTTTGTAATAGGAGTAACACCGAAATAAATCATATTCCATAACCGAGCTTTTCCATAGTGCTATTTTTTATTACTATAATAACTGCATGCTTAATCTTTAAGCAAGTTTCGTATTAAATGGGATCAAAATTAGTATTTTTCGTGCCCGACAATCATTAGTTATTCAGTATCGGCTATATCACGCCTCTGTTATATAATCGTACGGTTTCGGTCGATCATCGTAAATTTTTGAATTTCTTTCTGCTCAAAATAAAATTAAACTGAAACATATATTTAGAGCTATACATAATACATTAACTGTCTGAAATTGTGAGAGAATTTAAATATATCTCGACTATACTTTAATAAACGAACAAAATTTGTACAGATGCAAATTATCAATGTAAATTATTATCAAATGTCTAAAAGAACGATTTATATACGCGATACCACAGCGGAGTTATTGAAATATACGTCCCCAAAGACAATGCTTCGAGTACCTCGGATTTTATCAACAGAGATTAAACTTTATGGTCGTGGGAAAAAGAGTAAAATTGTATCAATGCTATGGCTAATGGAAAAAACAGCAAAATACATGTATAACGGAAAAATTCAAATAAAATGCAAAACAAAATGAAAATGAGTCGTTCGCTGTAGCATAAAATCTGACAAATAGCATTTGAATGCAAGGAAGGCCGTTAGTCTATCGGTATTTTCATCTAAAAGACATTATTATGCATAACAAGTATTCAAATTTTTACTGTTTATAGAAATTGGATTTCTGATAATAATTATATACTGACAACCGTTCTGGTGTAGTTAACGCCAATGCTTACGGGTTCAATTCTTGCAGGGTTTGGATATTGGTATGTGTACAATTATTCGTTTCCTCGTCTTGCTTCGGAGAGCATTTCAAGCTGTACTCTATTGTACTGTATCAGTCTGTAAACAACCAACAGTTGAGCGAAGGCCTCTTCTCCATATAGAAGAAGGGTTAGAGCTTAATCCACCACGCTATTCCACTGTGGGTTGGCGGATAATTTCCCTACCATGAGTAACGATCGTTATCAGGTGTCTATGATAACAACCGCGACCGACGGCTTTACGTGCTCTCCGAGACACGGTGGGGAGACCCACAAGGATATACACCCAGACCGGAAACAAATATTTGTACAAATATCTTTCTCGATCTGGAATCGAACCCAGGACCGCTGGCGCGTGTTTTGAGGCGACTTCTCGCACCATTATACCAGAACAGTCGTCATTTTTCAGTTAGATCGTCGATAGTCAGGATACATATTTATAGGTATATATTTCGGTCAGAATTTTATTAGAAGCACCTGATAATGATCGTAACTATAGGTATAATTCGCCGATTTGCATTGGTGCAGTTTGGTGAATAAAATTTCAACCCTTCTCGAATCTAGGAGAATAGTTTTTTTTATCCAGAAGTATACCAGATATAAAGCATATTTTAGTTCAGTTTTATCTTAAAATTTATTTTCATATTTTATTTCTAATAAATATAATAAATATAACTAGGGAAAAATTAAATTGGTATTACAATAGATTTTATCTAAGTCCGATGCTCGTCAAGATTGCGCTTCGTATTTGTGCAGCAACTTTTTGCCATTTGTTTGATTGTCGAGTTTTGGTACTCGCGGTAGGTGCGAGGAGTGACGGATGTCTAATAGAATAATCGCGTCTTCGGTATTACTTATATTATGTTTTATAAATCGGTGAATAAGATTATACACTAAGATTATTACTTAGTAAATCTTTATTGAGGGTATTATATAATACCTAACAAAAATAATTAAAAAATAATTATAAAATTCGTCTTTACAAAACTTACTTTGAGATATACTTTCATCATTCTAATATATTTGTTTTGAAAGACGCATATGAAATATCTCAATTCTTCTTCTCCAATTTAAATTGACTAAATTATTTTAAAGTATATTAATGTGTAGTTTGCTTGTTGAGTATAATACAAAGAATGATGAAAAACAATGATGTGGACGGATATATATTATTAATGTAAAAATTAATTTTAATGTTTTCACTTACATCCAAGCTTGTCTTGTAAGGCGAACGAGTACTAACAATAATTTAATATTGTAATGGAACACAATGTTCTCCTATACATTTCTACTGCAAATGTAAACTTACCTTATTGGGACATTGGCTATATTATGTAATGATGATATAATCTTAAAGATTACAGGAAATCTATAAGAAATCTAGAAATAGAACCTAGTAAGTAAATATTTCCTTTAATTTTTGAAGTGAAACTTCTTTACGCGCGACTAAGGGGTAACTGAATGCTTTGGACGACGACAATGCGACGGAAACGCATTATGGCGATGACGCGTTTCTATACAATTAGATTTTTAAATATTTAAAGTATAATGACATCATTTTTAAAGTATAGTGATAATAAAATAATGTATTTATTATGTATAATGCTCGATACAAATAAGTGTATATACTGTTGATATATTGATTATTAATATAATTATTCTATTTTAAATTCTAACATGACTTATTTTTTTTAAATTAATCGTCATCTGTCACAATGTCAAAGAAGTCTTATGAAGTAAAACTGTACCGCGTATAAAGGTTACACACACTCATTCTTTCCAATTTTTAAATTTAGAAGTCTTGGAGGTATGAGCGAATGAATTTTTTTATTTATTCTTAACAGAGGAACGTATGTTTACTCCTTTAGTACTACTGATATTGCTTTTTTATACTGTTTATGGGCAACAAACAATACACGACATTATCGACACCTATTAAAAAATCCAATAAAGTGACTTAATTCTAGAGTTAAGTTTAATAATTTTGGTAAACATGGTCGTTTGACCAACATGGCATAAATAGTGTCCATGGTGAACAATTTATGGTGTCCTTATGGCGTCTATACGCCCTGATCATTGTAGTTATACTCGTAATTATAACTGACTTATAATGACTATAATAGTCGCAGGTCTGATGCTCACTTATGACAAATGTTATAACCTGTAAGATTGTGGTGCTATTAGCGAATCCTAATAGAACCTTTATTTGCTTATTTTTCTAAAAATATATATATTTAGGATGATATCGGTATTAATCAATAGGGCCTACTTCATCCGGATTATGTTTCGCATAAATCACAGAGAATGCCAACTCCTGTGACAGGTTTATCGCATTGAAATCGTGATCGAAAGCTTTGGATGTATGATGTATTCCATATAGAATATTTTATACGTGATGTCTCATCGTTCATACGTGCAATAACAGTTTCTGTTCTCCACCAATAGCGAGGAAAAGCGTGAAATAAATCCAATTTGTACCGGCATATATCATGGTCAGTACGCAGCTCACGATTTATTTGGAATATCATCCTTTGTGTATTTGTATACGTACCGGCCTTCAGCATTAAATACGATCTCATGATGCATTTACTAACTATATATTTAACGTAATTTGTTAAATATAATTAATCAGAAGTGACGTCACAAGCAATTGTGCGATTTGAACAAATAGCGTGTTTAAATAAATATAATTAAAAGAGTTTAAATTGTATTTATGATTTATACAGATTTGTCATGTTTAAACATCTAAACGGGATTTAACAAGTTTTCCGAGTTCAATGGACGCCGGCTCGGTGCACTTTTTGTAGAATGACTGATTTTTCATATAATTAAACCAGGACTGAACTTTAGGATATCTGAAATAAATAACATAATAGTAAAGTACTAAAATATTAATAGTTAATTAAAGTATTAATATTTAATTATTAAAATATATGTACTATTACGATATACTGATACTTTGGAAAATAAGATCTCCAGATTTTCCCATTTTTAATTCCCTGATACTCCCTTACCCTTCAGCCTGTACTACATTTGTAACTCGTTTACTACAGCATGAAATAATCGGTGGTGGAACATCAGGTTATTTGCCTATTATTTTATGGACTATTTACTTAAAAATATATTTCAGTTAAATAAAATATTTACTTACTTTATGCCATCGATTGGAATAATATACCGCATTGCTGAGACTGTTGCAATAATAGAAATATCTGCTAGAGTCATATTATTATCCGCTATGAATTTAGTTTTGGAAAGAAATGCCTCTAAAAAGACGTATACTTCTTCTAAGTCTTTTAACTGTTTTTCCGTCGGTTTTCTTACGCCTTCAAAGAAAGCAGGAGTCTAAAATTAGAAAAAAGAATAAGAGGATGCAAGGAAATAGATACAGTTGATCCAGCATAATTATGTAAACATAGATACAGTTAATTTTATCTATAAAGTGTTAATTATTATACTTACAGTTATAGCGCGTATACGGTAGAAAATCAATGTATCGAGAAATAATTTTTGATCAACCATAGCTCTTTTTTTAATATCTTTAGGGTACAGAGAGTCATCTTTACCATATTTCTCGGTTAAATAAGTTAGAATTACATGGCTGTAAATAAAAATGATACGAAGTTGATAGTTTAAGGTTTATTTTAATACTAGTACTTGATTAGGAATATGAGTACATTGGAGTTTGGAAAGTGGTTACAGTTCCCATTGGATCTTAGATTCTTATCATATTAGCGTTTATTGAACATGCTCGTTCCTCTGTCGCTTAATTAGCTTAACCTACATGCACGAAGTGTTCACAGTTAAACTGCCAATTTATCCGCCATAAAAACCTACGCAGTATTGATGTTGGTCAAGCGTCGGAGGAACGCGCACACTTGAGAAACACTTACATATATGTAGCTTTAATGTTATAAAGCGAGAGAGTTTGTTGTTGAACGTGCTAATCTTAGGATCTGGTTGTCGGATTTTAAAAATTCTTTTCGTGTTTGAAAACCTATTAAATATCAGGCAAACGTACATATAGAGGAGAATTATACATACATGCAATTGAAAAAACCAGGTACCTACTGTTTGCCGAAACTAAAAATGCATATTCAAATAATTATTACAAGTTATCATGCCGTTATTGCAGCATATTTATTTATTAAAACGAAAATCTATTATTAATCTATTGTATTAAACTAAATTATTTAAATATTAAGTAAATAAATTAATAAATAAAACGAAATAAAAAATTAATATAAGTATACCTGTCATGTATGGTCAAATCATTGTCTTCTAACATGGGGACAGTATGAAGAGGGTTTTTCTAAAAACAGAAATAGTCATAACTTTAATTATTTTTGAAAAGTGACTGAAAATAAACGTCTTTTTTATTTAAGACTAAGAAACTTTCATCGCCTCGTATCTATAGTCTAGTATATACTGTGAACGATCGGCGATCGACATTACGTGTAAATTGACTCTTACAGACTGAGATCGGACCAAAAGCGGACCGAGATGGAACCGTGACCAGCATTATGATGTGAACTAGCTCTTATAGACTGCCTAATAGAGGATTCACTATATTCGATCTAAATAATATAGTACCTAAATGTAACCAAAATTATTGAAATTGACAATCGTTGTCGTGTAGTTGCCTTAACCTCAGTGGTCGCGAATTCGATTCCCCGTTGGGGCAGATATTTGTATTAGTACAAATATTTATTTCAAGTCTGGGTGTACGAGTAGGTATGTTCTTGTGGTTCTAACCATCGTGCCTCCGAAAGCACATACATTTCTCTGTCCTGATTGTTACCATGGCCACCTGATAGCAACCGTTACTCATAGTAGGGAAATAATCCGAAAACTTGTAATGAAGCAGCGTGGTGAAGGGAGCTCGAACATAGCAGTGGGACGTTTACGGGCTGATTTGGTTCATTTCAACCAAAATTATATCGAAATACAATACAGCACCGGTAGTGGATCATTATTAAAATAAACAAAACATGACAACTATTTTTATTTTTTTTTGTATTGAAGAAAAAAAAAACAGGCGAATCATTGCTTGTTTAACTGATACCTGCCAAAAAGACCATTCCTTCCATAGTTATATTAAGCACGTAATGTAAATCAAATGTAATTTAATTCACATTCGCCTCCAAGTATCATGATGTTCTCTGAGTTGTATAATAATAGTTAAGTCCTTATGTCTACTCAATCATATTTGAGGTCAAATTCATTTGTGAGTAAATTCGAATATAATTGTTTTGCAATTATCGTGGTAAATAATTACACAGCAATTTAATGTGCACGTTATAATTTATATTCTATGTAATACATGACTAAGGTTAGTAATATTGTTATAAGGTTTGTAATATGTAAGTATATAATTATATACTCGTATACCGATTTAGCTGAGCTCCTTCTACACAGCTTAACTAATTTGTATAAAATTTTTTAAACGACTTCATCTAGGTTTGGTATGCTTTAGTTTGATAATATGGCACATTAAGTTGGGAATCAGTTTATATAATTTTTTTTTATTGATAATGACTGTGTTTCCACTAAAATGTTATACTCATGTTATAAATAGGTACTGTAAGTACAGATGAACATTTTAAAGTAGTTGTAAGAATATATTTATTTTTTTATTTATTAATCTTTATTAGGTATATACATACAAAAAGAAACAAACTGTTTTAGTATAAAATAAAAGACTTATGTACAAAAGGCGGTTTTATCGCTAAGCAGCGATCTCTTCCAGACAACCAACGTGAAGGAGTTAATCAGATAAAAAGCGGTGACGGTGTACAGTGTAAACGAAAAAAAAAAAAAAAACAAACTATACATAAACAACTAATCAATACAAATGACTATAATATAAAAGAAGGTATTGCATAAATAGTATACGTAGGTACATTACATATATAAATACGTAACAATACTAAATACAATTACATATATAATTTAGTATTATATATATATATATATATATATATATATATATATACTAGCGGCCCGCCCCGGCTTCGCACGGGTATTTAACTAAATTTTCAAAAAATATAAAGTTATATTTTTTATCACCCACACCTGCGTCGATATTTTTTATTTTTTTTTATTAAGTTTCGTACATCCACGGGCTCTCGATTGCCCATGCCTTTTTTTTTATAATTATTACTTTATGGTTTTACATGCAGGCGTTTTGCTCAATTACAGCGAGTAGGTACTTAAAATTATCTTAGTATCTCTAAGAAGGACGCAAGTCCGCACTGACCTTAAAAATTTATTGATTTATAGAGTAATAGATTATTGTAAGTGTATATGTATATATAAAAGTATATAATTTTATATATATACATATACACATACACACATTTATATACATATATACATACATTACATACAATTTTTTTTCTTTTTTTTTTAAATATATATTTACTCACCACATCCACGTATCAATAGTTTGGTTTTATTTGCTTTTTCTAATCTCTTCCACGACCCCCGCTCAGCAGCGCGAGTACATCCTCAATGACAGCATCGTCTCTATTATGTATTGCCATCTTGAGGCTGCGCTCGAGGATTTCTTTGTGTGTAGCCTCCGCCGCCCTCCTCACGAAGCGACCGATCGCATCATCCCCGTCGTCGGTGTAATAGGTACAGGTGTAGTCCTAGTCACCGCGACCACAGCATGCGAGACGCTGTCATGAATTCGCATCGATATTGGAAAATATTTCATAATAGACGAATTGAGTTCTCAAACAATATTTTAGCCCGCGACTTTGTCCGCGTAGAAGTCGAAAGTGGTTCTAATAGGATTTTTATTTGTTTTTTTTGTTACGTTATTAATTTTGTTATAACATATAAATTATTGCCCCGAGCAGGAATCGAACTCGCGACCACCGGCATTGAGGCGAGGCGTTAAGCCACTCGCACCACTACACCAGAATCTCGAACCGGTTATCAATGCTTCGTTCGTTGTATCGTTGGTACATTTACACCACAATTTAATACGATTTTGCTTCTTAGATTTGAATAAACCCGCAAGTAATTATTTTTTAAATTTTGATTGACTCGCCACAGTTGGTAGTGACCCTGCTTACTGCTCCAGGATCATGGGTTCGATTCTCGCCTCGAGTTTGGGTGTAATATGTATTTATTTCTTTATGTATTATTTGTATGTATATTAATAAAAAAATGTTTATCAGTCAGCTGTTACCTAAAACACAGGCATTAACTTGCCTACCTTAGGAACAGACGATCGTGTGTGTATGTCAAACATATATTTATATTTAATAATAGTCCAAGACAGCTTTTAACTCCTCCTTCTTAGTTTTAGTGTAAGATAAAGTTAGGTATATGATTTATATTTTTTTCTGATCTTGTTCCAACATTAGTCCGTGGTGCCAATCTGTACTAATTGGGATGTTAATGCCGTATAATTCAAAAATGTTTCCAAGTTCACATTGGTGTCTTCTATATCTGTATCATTGTAAACTACAGATGCCTTGCTGATGAGTTATTCAGTTTAAAACCCTTGACTTAAAACAACACCAACATTGAAGTAAAAAATATTATATAAAACACTATTTTACAATAAAGCGATCACACGATATATTTACAACTCAATTTTGTTACATTTAATATAAAGTCTTGTCTGTTCCACCAGGAGCACCCAAAAAAATATATCACCTACGCCTACGTCAATACTAATATATAAATATTATATAAAAGACGGATTGTCAAACATGTGTCAAAATAAAATGTTATTTAAAAAAAAATCCTAAGGAGTATTTAATATTTATATCAAAATAACTTTCTACCCCCTTTTAACCCCGTTAGGGGATGAATTTCGATAAAATACGAAACATGACTTTAATGAATTCTGTTAAATAATATTTATGCAAAATTTGAAGTAGATTGGACCAAGGAATCACGTTGTCCCATACAAACTTTGCCTCGCTTTTTCATCCCCTTAGAGGTAAAATTTCGTAAAATCCGTTCTTAGCTGACCTTTACTCGGCAAAAGAAATATTCCTACCAAATTTCAAGTTTTTAGGTCTCATAGTTCCAGAGATATCGTGATGAGTGACTATATCTATAGAAAGTCTCCTATATATATATAGAAGATATATATATATATATATATATATATATATATATATATATATATATATATATATATATATATATATATATATATATATATATATATCCTCGTAGCAAGCCAGTAACTTTTTTATAATAGTCAAGTCTGCTGCTTTTAGCTAAATTTAACTGTTGCTTTTAGCTAAATTTATGAGCAATATACCGTAATATACCTATACAATCCGCGCGTATTTGCATATGTAAGAGTGTGTATAATTGTATATACATACGAGTATAAGTGATCCAAGTTCAACGAATCCTTACAACTACTAGGTACCTACTAGTTTTTTTTTTTTTTAAATTATTATATATTTTTTTTTAATAATATTTGTTCGTCGCCTCGTGTCTTTAATTTGACTTATAAAATAAATATTGATGTATAATACATATTGTAATTCAATCTAATGGCAAACCAGAATCGGCCTGTCATTTTTATATGAGTTTATAATTATTACTTGCATGTATTATTATTTGTGTAATGTGTGAACCATACATTAGGTATCACTCGTCTTGATGTTTTTACTCTTTGGGGATATACTTTGCAAGCACAGATATGTATATAGATTTACCAATTTTTATTGAAAGATTTTGGTGCTTTATTTCAATTTAATACATGTTTTTGTTCCTTAAATAACTTTTCTCATATTTGTTTACACTTTTAGGTGTTGCCTATTGAAAAATCATATCAAATTGAGCTTATACGATCGTAACCGTTATTTAATGTTTATAACTCTAATTTTTTCGGCTGTACGATGATGGATCAAATTACCCAAGTTCTGTGACACATATTATACAGGTAGATAATACATCTATTATCATCATATATTTGTTTATTTATTTTATATTTTAGTAAACATAATATTACAATAGTGGGAAAAACACTCGTAATTACAAATATTTTTACTAGGGCACAACATATTACTTCTTACGACATATCGAGAAACGAATTCGTTAACCATTTACCTTCACTAAAGTATGTCAAAATATGATAAAATATTCATAAAGCGCTATAGATTAATATGAAAACACAATTAAATATTCATCACAATTATTTTAGTAGTTTACTTCCGTACGACATAATAATTATAAAAAGCGTCCATTACTGAAATTTTTGTTTTTATTTTAATATAATTGTACTTTATTTTACGTAAATGTTTTAGTATTCTTTGATCTAAGCAATATTTAAAAATAACCTTAACGCCTCCACGCTATTTCGTTTCTTTATACATAAACATGATTGAAAATGCAATTATATACATAATATATTCTACTGTTCACTTATCTGACGTCAATTTATCTACTATCTGTCGATACGTTTGTTTGTATTGTAAACAGTTTGAAGCAGTTTATAGCTCATTTACATCTTGTTTCCATTCGAGGCACAGTACCTATATGTTATATTTAGATATATTTGAATTCTCGGTATCTATTTGTTTTATATTAGAATAATCATCGAATCGAGGTGATGAAAGTAAGATAAAGTTAGTTTCATAAGATGTCATAAGAATTTCATTGTGTAGTTATGTAGTGAAGTTAATTTACCGACTATAAAATAATAATCTCCTCTATTAATTCAGACATAGAATTTTTAAAAATAACATAGGGATGGTTGAGATATAATATCTAAGGTATAAATTATTTCATAAAAGTGATTATAAAAATCATTCAATGGTTGAAACTTGCAAAAATATGGATTGTATTTATAAATTGGGTTATATTTTTATTGTAATAAACATATAATAAAAATACACACATTGATTGCCTCCTTTTTTATATATGTACGTATTAGCTGCAACCTTGCGGCTAAGGTTGACGTCTATCAACATTACAGCCGGTTTCAATCATCTACTTACGTTTAATATTGGCATATAAATTAAAATCATTTTATATTTAAAATAACGTATATATTAATTATATATTTATTCTATATTGTTGAGCATTTATGTACATCACCATCTGATCCCTAAAGTAACTCTAATTAAAGCTCGACTGATAGCAACTATCTGTAGTTTTAGTTTTTTTTTAATCTGTGAGATTTAAACTGACTATTTTTAAATTTGAAATTTAAAACAACGAATTTATTATTTCATTACTCTAACGTAACATTCCTGGAAACAAACGGTAATTTAAAAAACTAAAAAAAAACCGACTGCGTTTCTGTGTAATTCTGAAATTAAATGAATTTATATATTTTTTTTTGATATACCCAGTGTCGCTCTCACAGAAAATACGAATCTAACGACACCTCTCAAGCTAAAATCCATCGAGCCGTTCAGGCCGCAGAGAGTGCCAAACAATTATACATACAT
Organism: Euphydryas editha; assembly: GCA_036937285.1. NCBI lineage: Eukaryota > Metazoa > Arthropoda > Insecta > Lepidoptera > Nymphalidae > Euphydryas > Euphydryas editha. Next base: position 9,011,668 of record JAUPFZ010000007.1, read on the forward strand.
ACATTCTTTCGAAAAACATAACTCTCCTTCTGGTGCAGTGGGGTAAAAACTATTTTATATTTTTATTTTATTTTTCTATTTATTCATTTTTGTATTCGGGTACATTATACAGCGAGTACTTTTGACTTTTGACTTTGACTTTTTATTACAAAATTTAGATACAAGAAAAAAAAAAGAAAAAAAAAGAAATAAAAACACAAATAGAATCAAACCTACCTACCTATTATATAAAATAACAACAAAAAAAAAAAAAACAAAAATAAAAATAAACTTTTATATCAAAGAAAAAAAAATAGTTTTTATTATATAATATATCAAAATATCATACTTATTAAAACTAAAAAAATATTATACATACATTTCACTATCAATTTTGTTCCCATTTATATCCCTAATTCCATATATTTGTTACATATATACCTTGTCTAATCAGTTAATGGCCCGATATCGATAGATAGCTGATTTTTGTCAGATAGTCTTTTTATCTAACTAAAGGTGAAAAGTGTCAGAAAGCTATTGAGACGGTCCAATTTTTTTTTCAATTTCTATATCTATTTTTAATAAGTACTGAACTTGTCCCAAAGGTGGATCAAAACTTAAGCTAGTTAAACTTAAGCTACATGTTACATTCGTGCTAGCTATATAATTTATTAAATGTAGAAGATGTTTTATTGAAACCGGTCAATAATAGACGAGTAAGAAGACGAAGTGTAGAGCCGAGTCAAAAAAAAGCAAACTTTGTGTTTGTCCAATATTTTAGATGTAAATATAATTATAAAGTACAATTAAGTAGATCATTATAAATTATATCGTCGTATGATGTAATGTTAGTTTGATGGTGATAGATTAATATTATTTACATTTTTGTCCAGATTAAGGTTAAAAACCCAAATACATATCAAATAATGAAATCTAAGGAAATTAAAACGTTTTGTTCCGCGTGAACTTCAAGCCATATAAATTACGAAGGTGTTTGGTGACGTCGAAAAAGTTTGTTTCGTGTGGTATTTGTAAGAGAAACCATGTAACGTTTATTTTTCTTTCAATGTCATACTACTAATTACACGACTTTCTTTAGCATTTATACTTTTACAATGAAAAATTTTAACATAAATATTTATTAATGTGACATTCAACCATTATTTCAATAAGCAATAACCCTCCTTCTGTCGCAGTCGGGTAATTAAACAATAAAGCGGAGTTCGTTAATGTTTGAACGTTTTGAAGTATAAAAAATAATCTAATTGCTGCAGCAATAAAATTATAAGTGTCAGAACACAAAATTGTATAAAGTAAATTGCTTACGCTACTTTAAGTTCCTAACGCCATTTAAATTATGATAAATACCCAAAACTGTTTAATGTCCTACACAAATCACATAGTAATAACGTCACTTTGTCCTATACAAAGGACACAGTGAAAAACCCATTTTCCAAACCTAGGATTTTTTTTACTATTTTTCCGGTACATATCAACCTATTAGCAAAATAATACTAAAGTTTGAAAAAAATTCTCCACAAAAAGTATCTCTAGTAGGCCGGAGGTTAAACAAATTTTATTCAGATTTGTATTATTTAAAAATCTAATTATATTAAAGAATTATACCCTGTACAAGTTAGTTTAATCGTTTTGACAGATGTAAATTTTCTTATCGACATAACTTTGCAATGACGAACATATTATTTTCTTAATTTAAATATTTTAGAAATTGTAAAAATATAAAAAAAAAATATAACACAAAAGTCCCTAAAAAATCAAGCGTTATCCGAAAATTGTAAGACTTTTTTTTGCTTCAAAGTAAAATTTAAATAGGTACACTGAAAATAATAGACGCTTGTACAATGTTACATCGGTCGTACTTTATGTATATCCGACCGACCGATGTAAGTTTGTATAAGCGTCTATTATTTTCAGTGTTCCTTGTAGTTGTACTTAAATTGTACGAGCAAGACGCAATATATATACGGACGGACGCGGGAGTGACAGAGACAGGTAGTAAAAGGTCAATGTACAAAATTCTTTCTGCTCCGCGATCCGACTATAACAAACCTATAGGTAATATGTATACTGGTAGAACTAAACAGTGCGAGTAGCGTACGACGGTCAGCCGCTAAATCGCGCTAACGTTTGGTTGTACGGGATCTTTAAATAAGTCTCCATACAAAATTGTTTATTTTTGTTTTATTAAATAAAATAAAAGTCATATCATCTTGCAACGGTGTATTTATTTTGTAAGTCCGGTAGTGCAGGTGTGGATTTAGATTTAAAACGTGTTGAACACAATAAATTACAAACCAATATACATATAAATATTTATAATAAAAAATTGCACTGATAATACTTATTAAATCGGTGAACTTTGATATTTAACGATCAATTCAGTGGATTCTCATATTTACCAATCAAACCAATACACACAACACGCGCACACACACCCACACACACCAACACACACACACACACACACACACACACACACACACACACACCATACTAAACCTCGAACATACATACATACACACAGTCATACACACAACACACATACATACACACTGTTCTTATGGAATATGCATATTATATAGTAAATGCCTAATAATAATAATGACAACATTATTAGTAATAATCTATAATATCAATCAAATCTACTTGATAGTACTAATTGTCGTAAGTTCGGAATTTTAGTGCTCACTCTGTTGCGCTCGGGCCGAGCGCTATAGAACTGATATTTGAATACCCTCGCATACTAAATAATGTTCTCTAAGCAACTTATCGTTTAATATTTTTGGATTTGTATTCTGCTATTTGGTTAGTTTTCTAATCACTCAGTTTAATTTTCACTGTAATGCGTAGTATTAAATTGTGTACATAAGTACAATGTGTAATGGAACGGAGGACTGGCATCTAAAATACAGGCCAGGCCTAGTTTAGATGCTAGAAGACTAGTAACTCAAATAAATAGACAGGTAACACTTCTTTGTAATTTACGTGGAATAATATTGTGTGCTTGTGATGAGAGTCAATAAATAGTAGATAGTAAATAGTAAAATAGTAAATTCTTGCTGAGCTGAACATGTCATTTTTTATTTAAATTGTAAAACAATATAAGTTCTTCTTGTTTGCATTGTTGCTGCGAAATTTTGTCCGTTGTTTATTGTACATAAGTTCTTTTATTGTACTATTTATGTAACTGCAATGTTTTAAGAATGTATTTTGTTGGTGATCTAATAAATAAATAAATAAATAAAAATAAATAAAATAAAAAATGGATTTTCATTAGAAATCAGATAAGTGGATTATCATAATTCATATATTTATAATTTGAACAGTCACTAATTCTGCGTGGTATCCTCACATTGATGAAAAGTGAATAGTCACTTAAAATTAGTGGAATTCCGCTGATTCATGTTTAGAGAGTACGGTAGCTGATAATATTATGTAAATTACTTAAGCTTGTATTGTAAGTGTTTTTGCTACCAGGACGTATTTATTTGAAATGTATTTTTTTTAACATTTGTTAAGTGTGTGAAATCACCTTATGGCGAAATCAATATTTTAATTTCATTTCATTTCAGATATAATAAAAACACTTTTTAGACTCCTACGAAAAATTTCGTCTGAAAATTCAGAAAGGAACAGACTAGTGAAATTTACAAATTTATTATATGTATTTGTATACATAAGATATCCGCTTACTATAAAGTTTTTTATTAAGACTAACAATAAGTCACAAGAAGTTGAGTCTTATTCAAATTTAAAAAAAAAGTTCTAAGCTTTGACTTCAACTTTTTACAATTTTTGATAAAAAAAAAGTTCCTCCATGATTCATAAGGGTCTTTTTCCTAATATTTCTGGAAATGTGTACAACACCACTAAGAGTACAAGAGAAAAAATGAACATCGCGCGCTTTCTCTTATTATTATTGTTTCTACAAAATGTTGTTACCGAAATTATTAATTAAAATTTAACTAAAATAAATAATAAATACATGATTCTTAATTTAAAGTACCATAAAACTTACCTTAATGTAATCTGGTTTAAATTGTTCCAATTTTAAGAAATTCACATCTATCGTTTCCAATGGGACGTTGTGGATGTCGCAAATCATCAACGCCGCGCACACGGGAGGACTTATATCCATTTTGTACAATTTCAACGCCATCTTTTAAGATGAAAAGTTTTCTTCGTTATCAATTAGATATACTTATTTGTTAAATAAGAAAAGAAAACATAAATGTATATGTACGCTAATGACGGTCCCAGGACTTTTTTTTCTTAGATAATTCAACATAGCATTCAAGAATAATACCTATAATAATAACAATAAGTAACTAACAAATAATACAAAAACAAGGTTACACAATACAATTCACAAGTATAACTAACATACCTACATTAAGAATAACTTATATACACTCTGTATTTTACTCGCTTGAGATAGGTATATTGTTTCGGTAAAACATTTTATATAAACTTTTCTATATTAAATTAGAATAAAAGAGGATCTTGTACACGTAATAGATATGTATCTCTCATGATACTCGTAAATAAAATTTCTTACCGTTAAAATAAATAGTGTAATAACTTTTAGCTGATGACAACCGACACTGTAATCTCACTAACGATAACTGATAAACTGCTATCAGGCTGTCACTATATATATACTGTAACGACGTTCATTATCTATATTTACTTCCATATTAATAACATTATTTTAAATGTGATGATTTAGTCCGTTTCTACCATATATATTAGGTGGCGCAAAAACCCACTAAAACCCAGCGGTGCCCTCTTCGTCGTACAAGGACGCCACGGGATCACGGTTGCATGCCACCGTGACGCCCCGACGGTTGGCTCGCCTACGCGTGCCGCCCTCGGTCATAGAGCGCTCGCGGGCACCGAGAGCGCTCTATCTCCGCTGCACCAGAGACCGGCGAACGGGGAAAACTGCGGCAGGTCATGATGACATGGCCGCAGTCTCCTCCGTTGACTGATGCGAACTTTGGGGAGCGGTCGGAGCCTTAGCGACCGCTCTAACCCTCGATTTTGGGGGGCGGCACTCCCGTCCTCCCATAATGTGCGACGCCGGTTTGCCGGCATCAGCGCAAACGGCGCAGCGCAGTGCCCCGGTGCAGTTACGGGCAATGTGGCCCTCCACGCCGCACCGGAAACACGCGCCTCTGCGGTCGACCGCAGCCGGACAAGTCGGGCGAGTGTGCCCGATACCCATGCACTTATAGCAGCGCATGGGGCGCTGCTCCAAAACCTGGACCCTGGCTGAACTCCAGCCGACCAAGAGTCGCCCTGCCTCGGCCAGGGCCTTTGCGACTGGGATCGGGCATCGCACCACAGTGCAGCCTAACCCACCCGGTCCGACCGCGATTGCGCCGACTTTAACAGAGCCGACGTCGCACTTGCCAGCCTGCGCTGCCGCAGCGGCCACCATCTCGCAGCTGATTGAGTCGTCCAGCCCAGAAACTCGCAGACTCGCGAGCTTCATGGGTTGGACCACCCTCGCCATTTCGCCCAATGCAGACTGCATCGCCTCCGCCAGGCGTCCCGCCACTTCCGGGGTTTGCCCCTTCGGCAGCTCCAGTAACCTTCGGGCGGCGGGATACGTAAACGTATTTCCCAGCGTCAAAAAAAAAAAAAAAAAAAAAAAGGTGGCGCAAAAAAAAAAACCGACAATTTTTTTTTGTCTCGTGTGAAAAAATGTTAGTTTTTGATGTTTTAAGAGCCCTCTCCAAAGGTCAGCTCAAAAATAATTTTTAAGAGGTCGATCCACATTTTTCAAATTTATATATACAGTAATACCCCGAGTTACGCTACCCCGTTTTACGCGAATTCGGAGATACGCGGTTTTTATTTTTGATCACCACTCGCACTGTATTCGGTTCGAGCGTGTTCTGTGTGGAATTATTATACGTACGCAGTGCACATTATTGATTATATTTAATTATGTCACCCAAAAGACCAAAAAATGAGTCATTTGAACCTAATAAGAAACGAAAAACACTGTCTTTGGAGTGTAAACTAAATATTATCAAAGACTTGACTATTATAAAAAAGTTACTGGCTTGTTACGAGGATATATATATATAGGGAGAGATATATATGGGTGACATAATTAAATATAATCAATAATGTGCACTGCGTACGTATAATAATTCCACACAGAACACGCTCGAACCGAATACAGTGCGAGTGGTGATCAAAAATAAAAACCGCGTATCTCCGAATTCGCGAAAAACGGGGTAGCGTAACTCGGGGTATTACTGTATATATAAATTTGAAAAATGTGGATCGACCTCTTAAAAATTATTTTTGAGCTGACCTTTGGAGAGGGCTCTTAAAACATCAAAAACTAACATTTTTTCACACGAGACAAAAAAAAATTGTCGGTTTTTTTTTTGCGCCACCTTTTTTTTTTTTTTTTTTTTTTTTTGACGCTGGGAAATACGTTTACGTATCCCGCCGCCCGAAGGTTACTGGAGCTGCCGAAGGGGCAAACCCCGGAAGTGGCGGGACGCCTGGCGGAGGCGATGCAGTCTGCATTGGGCGAAATGGCGAGGGTGGTCCAACCCATGAAGCTCGCGAGTCTGCGAGTTTCTGGGCTGGACGACTCAATCAGCTGCGAGATGGTGGCCGCTGCGGCAGCGCAGGCTGGCAAGTGCGACGTCGGCTCTGTTAAAGTCGGCGCAATCGCGGTCGGACCGGGTGGGTTAGGCTGCACTGTGGTGCGATGCCCGATCCCAGTCGCAAAGGCCCTGGCCGAGGCAGGGCGACTCTTGGTCGGCTGGAGTTCAGCCAGGGTCCAGGTTTTGGAGCAGCGCCCCATGCGCTGCTATAAGTGCATGGGTATCGGGCACACTCGCCCGACTTGTCCGGCTGCGGTCGACCGCAGAGGCGCGTGTTTCCGGTGCGGCGTGGAGGGCCACATTGCCCGTAACTGCACCGGGGCACTGCGCTGCGCCGTTTGCGCTGATGCCGGCAAACCGGCGTCGCACATTATGGGAGGACGGGAGTGCCGCCCCCCAAAATCGAGGGTTAGAGCGGTCGCTAAGGCTCCGACCGCTCCCCAAAGTTCGCATCAGTCAACGGAGGAGACTGCGGCCATGTCATCATGACCTGCCGCAGTTTTCCCCGTTCGCCGGTCTCTGGTGCAGCGGAGATAGAGCGCTCTCGGTGCCCGCGAGCGCTCTATGACCGAGGGCGGCACGCGTAGGCGAGCCAACCGTCGGGGCGTCACGGTGGCATGCAACCGTGATCCCGTGGCGTCCTTGTACGACGAAGAGGGCACCGCTGGGTTTTAGTGGGTTTTTGCGCCACCTAATATATATGGTAGAAACGGACTAAATCATCACATTTAAAATAATGTTATTAATATGGAAGTAAATATAGATAATGAACGTCGTTACAGTATATATATAGTGACAGCCTGATAGCAGTTTATCAGTTATCGTTAGTGAGATTACAGTGTCGGTTGTCATCAGCTAAAAGTTATTACACTATTTATTTTAACGGTAAGAAATTTTATTTACGAGTATCATGAGAGATACATATCTATTACGTGTACAAGATCCTCTTTTATTCTAATTTAATATAGAAAAGTTTATATAAAATGTTTTACCGAAACAATATACCTATCTCAAGCGAGTAAAATACAGAGTGTATATAAGTTATTCTTAATGTAGGTATGTTAGTTATACTTGTGAATTGTATTGTGTAACCTTGTTTTTGTATTATTTGTTAGTTACTTATTGTTATTATTATAGGTATTATTCTTGAATGCTATGTTGAATTATCTAAGAAAAAAAAGTCCTGGGACCGTCATTAGCGTACATATACATTTATGTTTTCTTTTCTTATTTAACAAATAAGTATATCTAATTGATAACGAAGAAAACTTTTCATCTTAAAAGATGGCGTTGAAATTGTACAAAATGGATATAAGTCCTCCCGTGTGCGCGGCGTTGATGATTTGCGACATCCACAACGTCCCATTGGAAACGATAGATGTGAATTTCTTAAAATTGGAACAATTTAAACCAGATTACATTAAGGTAAGTTTTATGGTACTTTAAATTAAGAATCATGTATTTATTATTTATTTTAGTTAAATTTTAATTAATAATTTCGGTAACAACATTTTGTAGAAACAATAATAATAAGAGAAAGCGCGCGATGTTCATTTTTTCTCTTGTACTCTTAGTGGTGTTGTACACATTTCCAGAAATATTAGGAAAAAGACCCTTATGAATCATGGAGGAACTTTTTTTTTATCAAAAATTGTAAAAAGTTGAAGTCAAAGCTTAGAACTTTTTTTTTAAATTTGAATAAGACTCAACTTCTTGTGACTTATTGTTAGTCTTAATAAAAAACTTTATAGTAAGCGGATATCTTATGTATACAAATACATATAATAAATTTGTAAATTTCACTAGTCTGTTCCTTTCTGAATTTTCAGACGAAATTTTTCGTAGGAGTCTAAAAAGTGTTTTTATTATATCTGAAATGAAATGAAATTAAAATATTGATTTCGCCATAAGGTGATTTCACACACTTAACAAATGTTAAAAAAAATACATTTCAAATAAATACGTCCTGGTAGCAAAAACACTTACAATACAAGCTTAAGTAATTAACATAATATTATCAGCTACCGTACTCTCTAAACATGAATCAGCGGAATTCCACTAATTTTAAGTGACTATTCACTTTTCATCAATGTGAGGATACCACGCAGAATTAGTGACTGTTCAAATTATAAATATATGAATTATGATAATCCACTTATCTGATTTCTAATGAAAATCCATTTTTTATTTTATTTATTTTTATTTATTTATTTATTTATTAGATCACCAACAAAATACATTCTTAAAACATTGCAGTTACATAAATAGTACAATAAAAGAACTTATGTACAATAAACAACGGACAAAATTTCGCAGCAACAATGCAAACAAGAAGACTTGACTATTATAAAAAAGTTACTGGCTTGCTACGAGGATATATATATATATATATATATATATATATATATATATATATATATATATGTATATAAAATTTATATTACACAATATGACACACAATTCACAAAAAGTTTTATTATGTTATTTTAAGCGTCACAATATTTTTAAGGCCATACATTTTTCTATTTGTGATTGATCTACACAATAATTGTTGTATTTTTAATATATAAATAACAGCTTTATACTCAAATATATGAATCAATTTCATTGACACGATAAATGTAAAATTTGATATAAAATTAAGGACTTAAGAAGGTATTATTTTATAAGATAATGTTTGCTGATACAAAGCTTACGTGTAGATAATTGACTACATTTTAATACGTACTCGTATATGGGGTGGCATTTGCATAGCATGGTGGCACTATGTATAGTACCATACTTCTAAAGAAAATTAGCATTAAGTAGTTACTACAAATTCGTTTAATAGGTATATATGATGAGTGGGAGAGCCAAAGTTGTTCTCATCTTGAATGTTCTCCTTCTCAATTTGATTCCTTAAATCAGTAACATATTTGTAGATTTTTATAAAATCTTTCCTCATAAAGTACCTCTATGTTATGAGCTATACATGCATTAAAATATTTGCATCGAACGGTATGACACGTTGACACAATCATATTAAATGTTATTAATTAATTACAATAACTACGAAGAAACGTTACCAGAAAATCAAGGATTTCAATTCGTACTAAATGAATAGCGAAATTTAAAAAAAAAAAAAACAACGATTTATATTTTAAGATATTAATTTTATTATATTCAAAACAATATTTAAAATTTAAAGATCCAAACAGGTTTTGATAATTTGTCCAAATTGTATCGAACCCTGTTCGACGCACTTTTTGTAGAATGGTTGATTTTCCATATAAGTAAACCAGGATTTAACATTAGGATATCTGGAACAAATTGCATTTTATTTTTAAATATCCATCCCAAGTAGCATGTGCGTTATGTTGATCTTTTTGAAAAATACTTTGCTTCTATAAATGACGCGTGACCTTTCCTCTGATGACCTTCCTCAATAGACAAGCTATATAATGCAAAATAATTTTATCAAATTAAACTAGTAACTCCAGATATTAGAACATACGTATTATCAAACTTCTTAGCTTCACAATTCTAATTTAGCTTAATATACTACAATATATTTCAATGCATTGGTACCCATGTTTTATTTTATAAATAGTTACATATAAAAATAACTACCAGATATTATTTAATTAAACACATAATAGTGACATTGTAACAAATATTTTAACTTATGGTATATTGGCAGTAACTATAGTTATTTAATTAAAAGTCTCATGAGATCATGAGATCATGGACGCTGTAAAGGGTCCGAAACGTCTATAAATAATTTAAATTAAATATTGTTAAACAGTAAATTTAAATAAACGCGATAAAATCCGTTTTTAGACTTTTAATTAAACTAGCGGCCCGCCCCGGCTTCGCACGGGTATTTAACTAAAATTTTAAAAATTATAAATTTATATTTTTTATCACCTACATGCGCCATCTATCGTATAAGAGTAGAATATCGTTTTTATATTTAGTGACATTTAACATAATAGTACCTTACCTTAGACCAGATGGCGTTGGCGGCGTAGGTACCTATTTCTATTTTCTTAAATATTTATTTTTAAATTTAATTACAATGAAACAAAAACTAAATTATACTGTGAATTATGTTAAATTTTTATGTATTAAAGTTATTTACATTGGTTTTGTACTTTTTACGTGATACGTGCACACAAAAAAATGATAAGAGATGGCGCTGATACAAAAATAAACGCGCTATTAAAATTTTTTCTTGATGATATATAGTGTATTAAAAAAACGGAGGTTTTAACAGATTTATTATTGGTATAGATGAATAAAATTCGCGTACATATAAGACTGTTGTAAGTAACTATAGTTGTTATATTTTATATCTGGCGATAGTTAAAAACTTTGTAATGGTACTTACTTGTTACCGTCAATTGGAACAATATGCCGTATTGCCGAGACTGTCGCAAGAATTGAAACATCGGCGATGGTAATATTATCACCCGCTATAAATTTCGTTTTTGACAGAAAAGCCTCTAAAAAGCTGTATGCTTCGTCCAAGTCTTTCAACTGTTTTTCCGTCGGTTTTCTGACACCTTCAAAGATGGCTGCATACTAAAATTATAAAATAATTTAAATTAATATTAGGTTAATTATGTTTAATTATAAACGTTATTAAGGTTTGTATAATATTGTTATATAACTGTGAATTTAAATAATAAATGAAAATTTACTAAACTATTTACTTGTATTACATACTTACAGATATAGAACGCAATCGGAAGAACAGCAGTGTATCGAAAAATAATTTTTGATCAACTTGAGCTCTTTGTTTTGGATTTTTAGGGTAAAGAGACTCGTCTTTAATTTAAAATTCTGCTGGCTTCTCGGCTGTAATTTAAAATTAATTAATGTTCGTTATTACAGACATATTGTTTTTAAATAATAATAATAAAATGTTATTAAAATAAGTTACCTATCGTGTATGATTAGGTCATCGTCTTCTAGCAAAGGAATTGTATGCAGAGGGTTTTTCTGAAATATTAAAAAAAAATAGTTTCTTTTATTAAGTATTTTTTTTTTAATGATAATTGGATAGGCAAACTGGCAGACATTCCACCTGATGGTAAGTGGTTGACGTCGCTCATGAACATAAACTAGTTTACCTGGAACTAGCCCAGGCAACTCATTTATGTGTTGCTTACCCTGAGGCATAAGGTGTAAAAGTCTCGGTGCCAGTAATTACACTGCCTGTCTTGCCCTTCTCTCCAAAATACAGCAAAGCTGTTTCACGGGAGAAACAAGCAAGATGGTGGTAGCCATGCAGCCGGGATCTCCCACCGGTAAAATATAAAATATAATAATACGACGTATTGGGGCAATGGTCAAAGCAATCGGCCAATACGCTAGCGGTAGTGCTATCAATTCCTGGAGATGACAAATATTTGTATACTCCGTACAAGTGTTTGTCGTGGTCTGGGCGTTTATGTTATCACTAAACTTCACGACAAACTAACAGCTTTTTCGCAAAAGTAATTAAACGAAAGTACGATATACCTAAATAGTTAATAGTTTTTTTGTATGATGATTATTCAACCACGAAAGGACATTAAGGTGTAAAGGTATCATACTGATTACAACGTATAATACTCGTATATTATTTATGGCTAATCATAGCATTTATAACCGTCAAGGCTAATTGGTGTAAATTTTGAGTTAGACTATAGTTTATATTTTTTTCATTAATTCTTATAATACTACGTTAAAGTATACCCTTGTTTATACATTTTTTAGGTATGTTGTGGTCACAGAGAGAATAACAGAAATCTAAAATTTACAGGTATGTAACGATAGACATATGACAATCAAATCAATAATGATGACACTTTCACTTTAGTTAATTAAAATGCTGAACTTTATGTTGCAAAATAAGTATGAAAAAAATAATAATCTAATAATGTGGATAATAAAACACTGTGTATAACATTGCATTGTTTTGAAAATTAAAATAATTGTAATAGTCGTGACTGTTTTAACTGAGCTAAATACGTTTAAGGCCGTAAGTATTAATTACCTTTAAGAATTCTGGTTTCAAGTTGTCCTTTTTTATAAGATCCACATCGATCATCTCAACTGGCACGTTGTGAATTTCGCAAATCATCAACGCGGCGCACACGGGAGGACTTAAGTCCATTTTATATAATTTCAACGGCATCTGTAAAAAAAAAAGGAAACGAAAATATGTACAATTATTAGATTCTTAATAAGTTTGACATACATTTTTTCTTTTGAATATTCAATAAAGTTATGATATTTTACAAAAGTAATATCACACACCTTATATTTTGTCAAGAAAATCATCCTAATTTTTTACGTTTAAATATAATCAATTAATAAAAAGTAGTAAGTATTTACAATTAATATTGGTAAATAAATGCAATGCAAATGTTTTTACTTACTGTAAAATATATAATATGAAGTTTTATTTTAATATCACTTGTTTAATTTGTGTTATTTGTATGTTACACAACCGACGCGATATTCACACTGACTATTACTGATACGCAGCCGTCCTTGGACTTACTATACATATAATGGTCATGTATATAGTTTTAGATAAACCCTAGAAAGATAAGCTACATCGATAGTCTAGTCAGCAAGTATCATTATGCTCAACTTTTTTAGCACTCCCCGAAAATTATGATTGAGGTGTCATTCGAGTTGGAATAGCATATAGATGGTTTTTGAAAAACATTCAGTTACGCTTGCAAAAATTGCAAAAGTTATTAACAATTAATTATAAAAAAGGGGTTTGGTTTTTTTGCAAATATCTCAAAAACTAATTTCGATTTTTCAAATTAAAAAAAAAAATCAAAAAGAAGAGGAAATTTCCAAAAAAACCCGGACTGTAGGACCAATATTTATATTGTTCCCAGAGGGATGAAAATACGGCCAAAAACCAGTGCTCTGACTAACTTTGGATAATTTATTAATAAACAATGTTTTAACATATTTAATATAAAATTTAAGAAATAAAAAAGTTCAGGGTCTTACTGGATTGATAAAAGAACAATAATGCGCCTGAATAAAATTTATATCACATAAAATAATCAGAAAAGCGGTAGGGAAGTGTACAAAGAGAGTGATAAAGTGTGTTTCCTGCGTGAATTAGTTATATATATATATATATATATATATATATATATATATATATATATATATATATATATATAGCCTAATGTCTTATATTCAGATTTAAGCAGATTCTAGGTAAGGAAAAAATATTGACACCTACCCATATACAAGCTTGAACAGGATATTTACACCGCTTTAGGTTTATTAACAGTCCTTCCTGCGAATGTGATCCAGATATAAACTAATTGGTATGACACCTGATATTTCCCTCGTTTTTAGCGCTACCTACTTGGTAAGAAAACTTGAAGTATCGTGTAACTGACCAAATCAGAACTTCACAATGCGCCTTTATTTACTCAGATCAAGCACACCCAAAAAAAATGTGCCTTCATTTACTCAGATCAAGCATACCTAAACAGCCTAAACCAAGACTCTATTGTATCCGAATTGTAGTAAGACCGAAGTGTTATAGATAATCCAAACAACTTTTAACGCTAGCTTACAACAGCGTCAAGGAACTGGGATGACAGATGAATAATTGCTAAGACTGTAAAAAATGATCCTCCATTGTTAGATTGTGACTATTCTTTTGTAACTTTTAGATTTTTTTAGATTTTTTTTGTATTTTAGTATTTTTTAATATTTTTTTTTTAATTAATAATCATACTATATACTTCTTTTAAAGTAAAAATAAATAAAAGGTGAATTATATAAAATATTAACAAGCAGAGTTCAAAAACAATTACATAGAATATAAATAAAAATAAGGCTTTGATTATTATTTTTGTTTACGACTAACGTAATTGGAAATGAAATAAACTGAACTGATACGGCCTGTAACTGTTCCATAGCAGTGCAAAGGCCTCTAATATAGGAAAATCATCATCATCTTATCAGCCATTAGATGTACATTACTGAACGTAGGCCTCCCCTATCGACCTCCAAAGCATTCGGTTTGAAGCAGTCTCCATCCAACGGCTTCCGGCGACTCTTCTCTAGTCGTCTCTCCATGTCTGGACGGCCGTCCGACGTTGCGTTCTCAATTCGTACTCTTCACTCGAGTTCAGAACCGAAATTGGTGTGTAATTCTTCAACGAGGTGTTATTGCCTTTTTTGAAAAAGAGCACCATCACGATTCTGTTCCAGACTTCCGGCGTTACGTCCAAGCAAGACGGTTTTAAATAGCCTCTAAAAGGCTTTAAGTATCGGTGTCCCACCTGCTTTCAGAAGCTCCGACGTAATACTGTCCTCGCCCGGTGCTTTATTGTTTTTTAAGCTGTCTCGGAGCCATACTAATCTCGTGCAAGTTGATGTCCGGGATATCTTCGGAATAATGTCCATTAAGCTCGGCTCTTTTTTCTTGTTTTAATGTCACAATATTTGTTCATTTGTTAATAAATAATTTTTATACTAATTTAATCTTACATAATATTATTACTATACTTACTTATCTTTAAAAATGTAAAAATTATGAGTAATTCTGGCTTTTCTATTATTTCATCACTACAAGAAACCGTTCGTTCTGGCTCGTTTGACAAAGAGCTGTGTGATGTCTGGTGATTCATATCCATACTTCCATAAAAATCATACTAATATTATAAATGCGAAAGTAACTCTGTCTGTCTGTCTGTTATGCTTTCACGCCTAAACCACTGGTAGGATTTTGATGAAGTTTGGTACAGAGATATAGTAGACCTTGGGACATATGGTACCATTTATCGACGCGCCCAGTAGGAGATCAGCAAGTCCCGTGGGAGTAGGAATTGAACCTCCGTAAGTTGGCGCTAATGGAACTTTCGTCAATACCTAATATTATAATACTTTAGAATGGTAGTCAATACCAATTTAGTAATATGTATATCGAACATACTCTGTAACATTCGTTGAAAAATATGACTGTACTATACTGTATCAGCCTGTAAACAACCCACTGCTGAGCTAAGCCCTCTTTTCCACACAGAAGAAGGGTTGGAGCTTACTCAACCACGCTGTTCCACTGAGGGTCGGTCGATAATTTCTCTACCATGAGTAACGATCGGTATCTATGATAACAACCGGGACCGACGGCTTTACGTTCTCTCCGAGGCATGGTGGGAGACCCACAAGGACATACACCCAGACTGGAACCAAATATTTGTACAAATACAAATATCTGACCCGAGCGGGAATCGAACCCACGACCGCCGGTGCGCGGTTTGAGGCGACCACTCGCACTGCTACATCAGAACGGTCATCGAAAAATATAAATATTCCTTTAAAAGTACCTATCACGACGTAAATATCTACTTTAGGAAAATATGTCAGAACTATCGTCGTTATAATAAAAAGTTAGGGAAATTGAAAATTGAAAATTAAAATGAAAATTGTTGTGAAACGAGTATTTTCATAAATATACAAGCTGAAAAATTTTTTGTATAGTATGCATTCTGAAATGTCTCCATTTTCAAATGTCACAGGTATTAATAAAAAGGAAATGTTTCGAAATTTTTCCTTTCATAGAATACAAGCCTCACGAATAACGTAGAAGCTTGGTGATGGAAAAAAGTTTGTTTTGTGTATTTTTAAAAATAATGAAAACCTTAAATGAGAACACTTAAGATTCTTATTTTATTACATATGATACGACTAATACTTGTACTCTAGGAAAAATATTTTAGAAAATTAAATTAAAAGAAAATTAAAGTAGTAAAAATTTCGAGTTAAATATTTTTTATATTAATCATATAATTATTTTCATCGTAACATAGCGCCATTAAATTAAAGTCCGCTGGGATGTCGTACATATCACGGAAAATTGTAATAACAAATTATTTTATATTATTTTCTAAAGGACTAACATAAGTAGAATTTTTCCTATACCTACAGTTATAGTCAGAGAAAAAAAAATGTCGATATTTGTTAATACTTAACGTGAACAATATTTGATTACCATATCATCATATTATCTAGATAGTATAACAAAATACAATGTACAATTTAGGACTAATGCATTGATCTATAAAAAACCCGGCTAATGATTGATAAGAAATTGATCTAAATGTAGATAGATAGATAGATAAACATTTTATTGCATTCACATAAAACTATACACAAAATACAGTAATAAAAAAAGAAAATTGTACAAGGGCGGTTAAATATAGATTGTTGTTCTCAATACAATATGAGCAATTGGAGTTAAATTTTAAATTCATCTCATACTCGGCGATGAAGGATAACATCGCGAGGAAACCCTCAAATTTCGAGACAAATTCTAAGATGTTTCAAAAATTTTCCGAGACCATTATGATCCACCTGATTTATTCTCAAAGGCCATCATTGTTTTATTTAAATATTTTAATCTAATTAAAATACTAACTATAATTATTATAAAATAAAACCATTTAATCACTCGTCAAAGTAACATTTATATATATGCAATATATTATTACGTTGCAAAACTGTTGTTGTGGCAAGAATAGACCCAGTAAAATTAATAATAAAACATTTGTTGATTTACTTTTGTAAGCTTTAAATTATAATCGATTATTGTCTAACAGCCATCGAGAGAAGTCAACAATCCAAAATTGATGTTAATTATAGCACAAAATTTTACTAAGCATCTTTCTAGTAATTTCCAATGTTTTTTAGTAATTTCTAAAATTTTACAGTGATTTTCTGAAGCGTATGTATATACTTAAAACGACTCCATATAATTTAAAAGCAATGTAAATTTACGACATAAAAGTTAGGATAAAGTCGAATTTATCTAAAATTCATCTCTCGATTTGACACATATGATACTTGCGAATAATCTTTAAAAAGAAGGATTAAAAATATATTCATAATTCAAAAGTTTTTGTTCAAATGAACCTTTTACCATTTTGTATAATAGTTAGATTTATATATTTACATAATAACATTTTTTATTAAATTTTTCAAATGAAATATCACAATCACTTAGCATATATCGAATTAAAATTCATATATTTTTGGTTAGCGATAGGAAATATTGCCATAAAATTAAAAAAAAAAAAACTTTCAAATTATAGCAACAATAACAGCTATTTTACTAAATTTTCGCCTTCTCCGATATAGGTGACGAGGCCTTTACCAAATAATGTGCCTGGATTTAGTAAGTCTCCAATTAATTTATCTCTATCAATGATGTAATAAAAAACTACACAGATTATAGCTTGTAACATTTTTGTAAAGAAAATATATTATTAATAAGAATTGTATACTAATACACTAAATGTTGCATAAAAAAATGCAAGAGCATCATACGCAGCATTGCCAATTCTATAAAATATTATTTTTATGTCATAAAAAAGTCACATAACTGTGAATAAATATGGGCTGCTAATATTTAATTTTGTTGGCTACCTAAATAAAAGTCGGTCACTGATATACAGAATAATCGGTTTACTTAGTT
The DNA here is from genome assembly GCA_036937285.1 of Euphydryas editha. Classification (NCBI taxonomy): domain Eukaryota; kingdom Metazoa; phylum Arthropoda; class Insecta; order Lepidoptera; family Nymphalidae; genus Euphydryas; species Euphydryas editha. The sequence continues at coordinate 9,029,797 of JAUPFZ010000007.1, forward strand.
TAATTAAACCATAACAACTAACGTTCCAATAATCTTAGAAATATTAGGATAGAGCGTATGTTGAGATAGCACAACATTGTACAGAATCGATAGGACAAGTCAACTAAATTTTTTATTTGATTACGAGATTTTTCATCCGAACTTTCTTTTTTGCAATGTTTAGTGATGCTGTGAACCTTTCATCTACGTCTCGCTACGAGGGTAGATGGTAAAATTTGGTTATTTTAGAAAGAATAATACACGCGTTTGCGCTTACAACTAACAAGTTTATCACACTTGCTAAACAAACTTGCTAAGTTAATGTTTTCCAAATAATATATTTTGGGTATTCTACAAAAAAAAAAATGTATATATAAAAAAAAAAAACGATCACGCACACTTAGCATTCTGTGCTACAGTACAGTTTTTAAAAACAACATATTGCAAAAATTATCTTAAAAATTAGTTATGCATATTCAGTTAAAATTATGTATGAAACTATTGCGGTTTTAAAGATCCAAACTTGTCACGGACGAAAGAAACGGACGGAGGAAAAATGGAGCCCTCATAATAGGGTATCGTTGGCACTCTTAGGTAACGTAACCCTAATTAAAACTAGGTTGTTGATATTATATTTTGAAGGTTACTAAATATATATTTTTTCAGTTAGTAATAAAATCATTCCATTCATAAAAAAAATGAGCCGTCACGGGACGCCTGGCAGATGTGAAACATCGACATTATTTTGTAAAAGTAATATGCAGAAAAGAACATATTGTGATAGGAACTAAATATATCATAATGATAAAATAAAATATTACGATTTTTTTCCAGATAACGATGACTATTTATTGAATAAACATTTATTTTCATTAAATACAAAAATTTACGAATTTATTTCAAATCGTGACTACTTAATTCGTTTAATCAGTGACTTCGATTGCGCATGGCGACGCGTCGCCACACCGCACACACTACTGCATATAGACTGTATATATATACCAAAATATATATCGGTTTATATAAATCGGTTTTACGTGCGGCTATAGATGTTTCACATAAAAAAAAAAAAAAATTTTAACTGTGTGTGTAACGTGCCTATAAACAGATGACTTAACAAATTTTACTTAAAATAATGCGGATATTCTATTTGTATACAACGAATAATCAAATATTAATTATTATAAATATATTGCTTTAGGTTTGTAATAAGATATGTTGCGAAGTTAAGCGACCTTGCTTACGACATTCCAGACATTGTTATAAACTTTGATAGCTCTCTCGTTATACACGCAGTGCAATACTCAAACTTTGATGAACCTAATCTCGAAATATAAGCGCAACATAGATGTGTCATTTCGACCATTCCATATATAATATAATATTGCACAAATGTTAAATGATTGGATGACATTTTACATTTGACCTACATGAGGTTGGGACTAACATAATTAAATTTAAAATAACATAGTTTTATAATTTTTAGTTTTCTTTTCAACGTGCATACAAATGCACTGGTTTCTAAATTTCTTGCTCCTGAAAAAAAACACTTAAAAAAGCTATAAACATTAGTTAAGTAGATAATAAGAGAGCATTTGGCTTTTAATGCTCTTTCTCACTATAGATAGTTAACCGATTAACCGTCGTCGTAGTCAGTTAACGAGCAGAAAGGTCACCTGATTACTAAGTAATTACTGTCGATTCATGCCGCATGACTTAGCATGAGGTAAACTTGCATTGACTCGCTTTAGACCAATAATATTTTACTGGTTAAAGGAAGAGTTTCAAAAGTTTTCAAGCTTCGAGTGTAGAGATACCTTTTCTCTAAAGGCCGGCAACGCACCCACGACTCCTCTAATGTCGTTGTTAATGTCTATATGCGGTAGTAAACATTTAACATCAGGCGGTACTCGTTGGTCCCCTTTTATACATTCGGGGCGTCACGGTTGCATGCGAAAGCGATCCCGTGGCGCTCCACTACGACGATGAGGGCACCGCTGGGTTTTAGTGCGGTATTCTGGCACGCTCTGCCGTGTCAGCGAGTCCCACATACCCGTCGCCTTTGGGCGGCGGGATGCGTAAATGCATTTCCCAGCGATAAAAAAAAGGTCCCCTTTTATACATAAAAAAGAGAGTAGGCGGGAGGAGATAGGTAAGTATCGGTTTCCGGTTCTATAATTTGCATTGAGAAATGCAGTTGTAGCTACTTCATGACGAGTATCCTCTTGGATACCTCTCATGCGTGGTAATATCTCAGTCGAAACATATACAAGCTGATACATGTGTATGTGTGTAAGTGTGTATACATTGCTTACACAATTATTATTATAGAGTAAGGGATTAATATTAAGAACAAATATTTTTAACAAAATTGATTATTCGAAATTCAAATTTTACAAATAAAACGACTTTAAGACGATTCAGTAAGCGGTCATGAATATCACATAAATTACACCCCGTTACTAAAGCTCCGGTTATATAGTTGTTAAACTCGTAAGATAAATAGAATGTAGAGAAGAAAAGTCGAGTGTGCGCTGCATATAAATTGTCGGAGTTAGAGTTTAGTTGCCATGTTATAAGACATACAGAGCGATTAAAAATATGTTTTATCGTTGCATGAGATAGATAAATTCTGTTTTCTAAATAAGACTGTTGTTTTTACTATATATATTACCCTTACATACTTATAAATGTGTACAGCATACTGTACTGCTTCTTCTTTTTTTAATAAGAATGTAGCCTAATCCAAAACCCTGCTTTTCTGTGATGTTTTATTAAGGATCCTGTATATGAATACAGTAATCCATTCATATTATAATAAAATAATTCGTATTCTTTGAATTATTGCTATTACATTTTCATTATTTATTATTTATTATAATACTCTATCGGACAATACATTAAAGAATTGTACAAAAGGCGGGCTTAATGCTAAAAGTATTCTCTACCAGAAAAACTTACAAGAGTACGTACAAGAGCAGACGTTTGTAGTTAAAAAAAAGGCACAATAAGATAACGTTAGTAACTTATCAATTTATTAAGTAAGATGTTAATATTAATTACTATAATTTAATTAATATTAATGTTTGAAAATTATTTTAAATCAAACTCTTAAAAATATATTTACATATCCAAAAAATTAAATTAAAAATAGAAGTATATTATAGAGCTTAATCTGTCACGCTGCTGCATTGCAGATTCACGGAAATACGAATACTATTTGAATGAGTCTTTTTCTCGTAACATGTAAACCTGTTGAAATATCAGAGTAAAAATCACTGAACCGCTATTCCCAGTCAACATTCAGATAGTAGTAGGTAGTACGATAAGAGAGGCTTTAGTAAATGTTCCATGTCGGACGACTGTCCGCATTTGGGCGACCATTACGGAAAGATTAATGACGTCATCTTGTTCTAACACACAATCACCGCTTTGAGCAATAACCGCAATGGTTACTGACTAGGCATGTCACGAATTTAACCTCACATTGTAATTTGTACCATTCTATTTATTTTTCCTTTTTAATATGATTATGACTATTTACCTGTAATCGACCTAATTATTGTCCCTTGTTACAATAATTACCATTGTATAGAAAAAGTAAAAAAGAAAATTAATTTAAGAAAAAATATCTTTCTTTAACTTCTAAGGTAATGATTTTGAATCGTTTATGATAATATTTATTTCTAGTAATAACCTATTTTTTTAATAATTTTTTTATAATTCCAAATGATGAAACGCGATATTAAATTGAGTAATTGGTGCAACGTATGTATAACTAAGTTTTAAGATATTTAAAATTAAAGTTATAATTTCTTAATTGTATGTAGTTCCTAATAGTATGAAAATGTATTGTTTTAAAATTTCTAAGTATTTTTCCTTAAATCATACTTCATACCTATATAAAAAGATAAAATATTTATTCCGAAATTTTACAATATTATACATATTAACAATGCAAAACTTTAATCATACCTGCCTGTAAATTTGTTTTTATTGATGATATGAAAAAATTGACAGGAACTTTTTTATAGAATTTTAAAAGTAACATTTTTGTTTTAACTCTTACAGTTACGCTAAAAATGCAAAAAAAACCTTAAATTTGAATTTCAAGGCTATATAAAAAATCAAATATTGAAGATAGAAATTCGAATCAAACGAAATTTTCTGTAAAAAATTTAATAGTAAAAAAGGTCATTCGGTTTTTTTCTAAAAATATCACAGTTTGCGGGACAAAAAAGTAATAAAAAACCATGTTTCCTATGTTATTTAAACGGAAAAACTTTAAGTTTGATGGAGAACCTCTTAGAATTGGAATTTTTAACTTAACGAGAGCTTTGTTGGGAATTCTAAGATATTTTGGGCTGAGAGCAAAAAAAAAAATCGTAGTTTTTTGGCACATCCTAATAAATATAATTATATATATACCTATATTGTTTTTATTTAATGTATAATGTAATGTATATTGTGTATATAATTTTTGTGTAATGTATACTTATAATAAATCTGTAACAGGTTACAATTTACTAACACCTGGTCCGAATTCATTTTTATACAGAATGAATGGTGAGTTACTATCAATATTTAAGGAGAATACTAAAAAATAGGTAAATAATAATAAACTTTTAAGTAAAGTTACTCAACAATTATCTAATTATTTACGCGTCGTCTGAACACCCTAGCAGCTAGCTGCACTTTCCACACAAAACAGGTAGTTTACCTACGTCCAAACGCCGCCACGTGTTAACAGGGTAGCAGGATAAACAAGCATGATCCAGTCCCCCTTAATACTTTAATCCTACCCGGCTAGCATGCGCGCACGACAAAATTTTGTCTACCCCTTTTCTCGTATTATCTCAGTAGCTAACATGCGTGTACGTTATACTCTTCTCGTAACGTCAATAGAAGAGATAACATTAAGTTTTAAATATCTTTGGTATTTATCTCTACGGGAGCTAACATGAGATAGTAATTTTGTCGGATTTTGACGTGATTTCACGTTTGAATAAGAATATTATCGACGAGATAAAGTAATTAGAATTAATTTTTTTCGGAAGAGAATTTTATCTCTCGTAGTGCGCATGTTAGGTTAATCGAGAAAATACTTGATGTAGACACATTATCTCTCTCTCGTCAAGAGATATCTCGGTACGCATGCTAGCCCGGCTGGCTTAGGATAGGCAAAAATACTAAGATATTTTACTCGTTTAAGCAACAAATTTGTTGACTAGGTAAATGATGTGAACTTTGGCAATTTTTAGGTGTGAACAAGCGGCACAGTACAACACCTGTACACGTGCCGCCGGCATGACTGGAAATATGTCAACGCTTCATTTATATGAATTAAAATTTATGAAAATTTGGTCAAAAATTAAGTACCTATTTTTTTTTTACATAATTCGAATGAGAATCATGTACCGAGTATTCTCATTAAATATTGATAGTGACTCACCAGTCATTCTGTATATTTTTTTTTAAATGATCTGTATTAAAGATGTCCTGTAAAATTGCAAGGTCCTTGATTTTGTTGGTTCAGAAATAACAGACTTTATAATCTTTAGTATTAGTTCTAAATAACTTGATATCCGGAATGTACTGAAACCATTGAACGTACGGCTCATATTAGGCTGGGTTATATACTTTATTTTATGGGCCCAATGAAAGGGATGGCAATCAAACTAAGTTGCAGATGTAGCTAGTATTACATAGTTGTAATTTTATCTTCAAAAATAAAATTGATACGAGTATGTTCCGCAAATATTTTTGTTGTTACTTAATCTCTTTTCTGAGTTACTACCGATCTACTAGTTTATTTACGGTTGTAAATAAACAATCATTGTGTTATAAAAATATGTTGTGACTTTAGCAATTTATTGGCCTCAATTTTAATTAATAAAATAATGAAAGAGGTAATAATGAGAAATTTTGTCCCGAAATATGTTTTTATTCTTTTATAAAGTGCAACAATAAAAGTTTACTACATTAAAATGTTTTAAGAGTTGAATATATCTTGACAGTTTGTTAATTACTTGTCTTATAAAGGTGCAATGTGTTAGCATTAAGAAATATTTTAAAGAAAAAACTTTTAAATTTATCGCAATAAATTATAAAGTTTCAAAACCATAATGAAATCAAAAAAATACACTCTATTTAAGTTTAAACTCTTAGTCCACTGCCGCGCCACAATCGTGACATTCACTCGTCGGCTCCCTGTGGGCCGTCCGACACAGGTAGTCACCAAAGCATCCGTGCCCGGTGAGAACCTGCATCAGACGGAAAGTGAGGGACTTGCGTTTTCGGCCCATTCACCACTCAAGGACCGGCCGCAAGGCAGTCGTTACGCATGTGCCATACGGCTGCTACGCCAGGTTATCCCCCCACCTCCACATTAGTATTTCGATGCTCTTTCGAAGTTTGTTAGAAAAATTACTCGCAAGATAGAGATATTTTTTATCTTACGGCTAGTCAGCAATCTCAGGCCCATACATTGGTCCCTCCGAAGTACTCGCTGTTTCGTCAGCTGCAATTCTCGATTGTCTGCGCTGAATCCTTCTTTCACGGGTCACATTATATCTCGATCTTGCATTGCCTGTCGGCATAATATGCCGTCATATATTAAAGTCGGGAGATATTATCTCCCGACTTTAATTCGCCAAGCATCCATCACTTGGAGATAGGATTTTGCCCCACAATTAAAAACGCATGTGGCAATACTATATGCCCCATCACCAGACACGGTCAACGCTTCATTACTTCTGTCACCTTTTGTAGATTAACTCACAATTTCTAAGATATTGTGAATTTCTACGTAAAATTTATATAGAGTATTCTTTGATCTATAAACTACAAAAAAAAAAAAGATTTTTCGAAAAATTTACTCAGGTATCACCTATTTTTAATGCATTGTTAGTAAAAGTAGCACAGGGTTGGTTGAAGCGCTGGTTTTCAGTCTGGAAATTTTGATGTTAAAGATGCAGCTCGCTCTAGTCGCTCTCAAACAGATAAAGTTGATGCCATTTTTGAAAAAGTAGAGCAAGATTGGCATATTAGTAGTTACAACATAGCCAAAATGTTTCAAAAATTCTGGCTGTATAAAAAAACTCGATCGGTGCCCCACGAGCTCACTGAAAGAAACCTAATGAACCGTGTACTCGTTTGCGATTCCCTATTAAAACGTAATGAAACTGAACCATGTTTGAAAAGATTGATCACTAGTGAAGAAAATTGAATTACCTTACATAAGAACGTGCGAAAAATATCATGGTCAAAGGGTAGTCAAGCTCCACATACTGTTGTGAAACCCGCATTAACACCCAATAAGGTGATGCTGTGTTTATGTTGGGATTGGAAAGGCATCGTTCATTAGGAGCTATTACTGCTAGACAAAACTATCGATTTGGATCTCTACTACCAACAAGTAATGAGACGCGAGCAAAAAAAAACCGCTGGAATTGATCAACAGAATAGGAGTCGTCTTTTATCATAATAACGCAAGACTACACACACACACATCTTTGGCTTCAAATAAAAAAATTAGAGAGCTTGCTTGGGACGTGTTAATGCATTCACCATATAGTGCTGACCTTGCACCCTCAGATTTTCATCTATTTCGGTCTCTTCAGAATTCTTTGGGTAGTGTAAGATTAACATCAAGAGAGGACTGTCAAAACTACTTGTCATATATTTTTGATCAAAGACCCCAAGATTTCTACAGGAACGTGAATATGTCACTACTAGATACATTATACATCAGAATAACATAATTATTATAGGCTACAATTTATAAAGATTTTAAAATAAATTATCACGCGAAAACGCGTAAGCGACGCCTATAACACGGCGCTAACGACCTTCTTTTCGCGAGAATTCACTAAAGTGTTGTCTGGGAGCACTTATTACTAGCACTTATTACACTCTGCGAGCGTGGTGGAACGTTTTTTTGAATGATAGTCTTTGTTACTATTGTAAGAATTTGATACGGATAGTCTGAAGTCTGAGGAAGAACATAGGCTACTTTTTGTCAATACTACCACGCGAAGCCGTGGTCGGAAGGTAGTATATTATAATTAAACCTAATTAAAATTAGAAAAAAAATTCTTGAGTTTGTATATAACCTAATACCTAACCTAACCTAATATGTATTGGCGTACAAATAAATAACAAACAGTTGCTCCTATTGAGATAATTTACTTAGGAAAGACAATATTTCACCAAAATAAAAATAAAAAAATTGTGATGTATCATTTTATTCTCCTTTCTTTTTTGTCCTGATTAAAGGGTTAAGGGTCCTGGTTAAAAGGGGTTAGCAGAAGACATTACTCTTTGTATAACACGATATTTTACTATACTATTCACAAAGAACTAGTTAATGAAATATTCAAAGAAACGGTTTCTCAACATTATAATTCGAAAAGCGTTAGGTAATTGCTTTCCGCTTCATCGGCGCTCAAAGTAAAAGATCAAAATGTAGTAATTTCTTTAATGTGTAGAAATTCAGTCTACATTTTTGTAAGAAATCTGAGCATATAAAACGGAATATATCAAAATAAATTCACATAAAAGATTATTATTTGTTATGAATTAATGTAATCACAAATAACACCAGTTTACATGGTCTTCGTCCATGAAATAGGGTTTGTTCTTTTCGAAAAAAAAAAACCACACGTTACGTTTCTAGAATATAATTATATTGTTTATTATTTGCAAAAAAAAAAAATAATTATTAAAATTACTTGCCTTAAATTTTTCTCGTATTATAGACCAGCAATAATCACCTAACATTTCCTTGTCTCAGTATCTATACATAAAAAATGCTTTGTCCTGAATTACTGACTAACTGACGGATCAACACACAGCCTAAACCGCTAATCGTAGAGACCTGAAACTTGGAGGGTGTGTTCTTTGTATGACGTAGGAATCCGCTAAGAACGAATTTCTGGAAATTCGTTCTTAGCCACCTCAATTCTAGCCTCTTAGTCTCTTACGCCGAGTTGCACGAAACAAATTTTAAATTTAAGTGTTTATTAAACTAATTTAATCACAAGAATCGTGATTATCTGTTGCACGAAACCTACATCTGATTAAGTTAACAAAAAAAATTAGTTTAATTAAAGACCTATCTAACGGATGATTAATTCCAACAGCTTTAAATTAATCATGAGATCAACTAATTTTAAGATTAATTGCAACTTAACTAACGGAAAGTTAGCGACGGTTTCGTGCAACTCGCCGTTAGTAACTTAAATTTTGAAGTAACAAAAATATGCTTATTTAAGCGATTCCGTCATGGGATATCCTTAGATATGATAAATTCACCACAAACGGAACAAAAAAGGTAAGGATGTACTTAACACAACCTTTACGATATTTTAAAAACAAATGTTTGTTTCATTAAATACAACACTGCATCAAAATCTTAGAATGAACTCAGAACCAACTTGTATATAATCAGAAAATAAAACATGACGATAACTTTAGTAGTTGACGTGATAAAGATAAAAAATACATGTGTTTGCGTTTAGTTATTGTAATTAAATAGAACAATATAAAAGTCACTGAAAGTTCATAATTTTTGTTTTGTAAACTAGCGTAATTTAAGGGATTTTTTAATTATATATTCATACGAATTTATATAGGGATGTCACTGAATTGTAGGAACAATGTTTTTTAACTTTTTTATTTTAAAAATATTAATAAGGAAATAAAAATTAAAATAAAAGAACTTTAGCTGTAAGTATAAAATATTAATATTTTATGTATGATTTAAATATGTACATAATACCTAATAATTATAAAAATAAAGACTGAAAATTCGATCTGGAGGATTCGAAATTACTTTCTACATTTAAGTTTTTTGTATTTTAAATTTTACTGTATTTTTCAAATATGCATACATAAATACTGTGAGCTTCCGTACGTTGCACAGAGTGCACGCCTTAATGTTAATAAGAACGTTCCGGCGAAGGCCACTTAGTACACTATTCCTTCCTTATACTTCGTAGATACAAACTCGGAAATTTACATAACAAGGAAGTGTTTTAAGCTTAAAAGTACTTTACTTAAACTTATGCAAGTTCGTATATCGACAGAGATATAATATGTTAAACTAAGAATATTTTAAAATAGCATTACCTACATACATACTTAAGACATAATATATATAATTGTATGTAGATAGCCTACATTTCATTAAATATAAGTTACTTCTGATATCATATACTACAATACTCATGACATTGCATGATACATATTTAGATAGGATACGCCTACGTCTTTAGATATTATTACTTTCCGGAATACTAACTTCTTTACATAGTATATCCGCAATATTAAGATGCAGATTAAATTTAACTCGCTTAAAAGGTATGCTAATATAAAAATAGAAAAACTAGTTTTTTGAATAAATCATTTGATAAATGAGAGTTAGATAAATTTTGAAATTATATTTTAATTTTTTTTAATATCAAATTTAGATTTAATACATGCAAACAAAACTATCTAGATCTTATTTCATTTAAAATTCATCAGAACATCATTGTATTTTGAGGGTATCATTGAATGATATAAAATCATTTAATTATGTCATCGTTATCATCAATCAAAAACGAATACTACGATATTAGTCTGTTAATTGACAAAAATTAGTTAGATGTTTCATTACAATATATCCTGTTAGATATAAGCACAAAAATAACTATTAACACAAATGTTTACTAAACGATTTAGAAATGAGGTGAATTTATCTAAACATTTTACAATTTCTGCATGCAGCAAGTGGTCTCTGTACTAACTTTGAATAAATAATATGAGTAAAAGCATCGTTACCACGAAAGTATTACTTTATAATATGTTATACTACTCGGCTAACCAAGATTAGTTTTTAGCACCGTTTTTCAAGAAAATTAAATAGCTAGCATCGAAATGTTTTTGTATTGTATTTTATACTAGCTTCTGACCGCGGTTTCGCCCGCGTGGATCTCGGTTATGGCGACCAAAAAAAAAAGTATCCTATGTAACTTCTTATACCTCCAAGAAATATGTGTACAAAGTTTTATGTTTCAAGTAGTTTTCGTATGAAAGCGTAACAAACAAACTTACTTTCGCATTTATAATATTAGTATGATTATTTAACAAAACTACTGTATGCAAATTGGTTTTGCATTTTTGAACAATTAAAAGATTTTAGAAAGATTCGAATCTGTAACTGCACCATTTATTGTTTCGGTCCAAAAAAAAAACACGTTTTTCTAAAACTTACCTAAGAAAAAGAATGATGGAAAACAGTGCGTGCGCAAGAAAGCACTTGATTTATATGGAAGTACAGATCGAAAGTTAGCGTAGACATAAAGTGCTTAGAGCGAGCTACTGAACGAGATGAATGATAAAAATGAAGGTTGGACTTCAAGAAGTTTCTTTTTGAAGTCCAAAGTTGTCGATTCGGAAAAACGTAATAAAGTGGTGTTCAGTGTGATAATTATGTCACATTTTTTGTAAGTTAACGTATTTTTACTATTGTTAAACTTAAAGGGCACATATTAAATTAGTATAAATATAATGTCGTAATCATAATTTTTAACAGTCAAACTTTTTGTTAGTAAATATATTTTAAAATGTAAGTGTACAAGGCTATAGTAACAATCTGAATTCGAATCTTTTAATATTTCACTCTGATGCGTGTTTGAAATGAAATAACATAATGATTGTTAGAACATAATGTTGTGGTTTTGCAGTGCACGGCTGCATTTTGCACTAAAATAAAAGTAGATAAATGATAAAAGCCAAAGAAAGCAAAATCAAAAGCTTTGTTAATTGACAATGATTTTAAAAATTTTCTGATATATTAAGTCAAAGAAAATTATCTGTAATTACATTTTTATCAATTTTTAAGAAACAACAATCATATTATTATATCAACTAATCAAACACACATTTGAATCGATTCACAAAGATTTTGTAGAAATCATGTGATAAAATATACAAGCTTTTGTTATTTTATATTGTAATTTAAATATTATTAAATGATTTCAAAAAATAAGAATATTCCCCGTTCTACTGTCGCTTGTGTATGCTATACAATATCTTAACCAGATATCATAATATGTTTATAATTCTATATTTAATAAATAGGGTATACTCCAGCGCCCAAGTACAAGTTGTGTGAAAGTTTCGTTATTACTGTCAAAGCAACAATTATTTTTACTTTTTTTTTAAGTATTAGTTTATTAACGTTTTAACAATTTGTAACTGCAGTACAATTAACTTCCGTTACAAATTGTAACCTTCATATATTTATTTTTACATTTAAAACGGAGATGAAAAAATATATTTTACGTGTAGAATGCTATTATAAATTCTTGTTTCAACTTACAAATACGTACATAAAGGAGAGCGTGATTTTAGCTGTGAAATTTATGACGGCCGCGTACACAGCTTTAAATACATCAACTTAATTAATTCCTTTTTGGATGTATACCTACCTTATTTCCGCATGTGATTATGTAATTTTGTTAGCTTTTTAAATACAAAATATTTTTGTCTAAATTGTAACAAATTAATAAAAAGGATTTCTTTTAATTTTATTTTATTTTATTTTATTTTTTTTTTTTTTATTAATAGACTGTTTAATACCGAAGTAAAAAAATCTATAACTTATATAATGATAGATATCCAGCTAGGATATTGGCCAGCTTGCTTTTGGTGTTTTATTGAATTTGTGATAATGTCTTGAAAGTGAAACGAAGTGATTTTTTTTAAATAATAAAGTCAGGTATTGGTAGCTAAAATATTCGCTAATATAAAATACACACATCTTTAAAAGTCAGTAATTTATAGAGGAATGTAGTAGGTATGTATTTAGACTAGCAAGTAATTAGTCTACCATGTCATAACCAAGCGATATGCATCTAATTTTATTATAGGTATATCTGTCAAATTGTTTTCGACGTGAAATTGAACGTTCGTGATTTGTTATAAAAATCTATTTATATTACTTTTAACATAATCTATCGCTTTGCCGAAGATGCAGTTAAGTAAAAGTGACACTGTTACAGATTTTACATTTATAGATTTCGTCAAAGTCATGAAAAACGAGAAAATACGAAGGAGATAGATCGTTTCTGAGCGGTTCACTCAGCTAATGATTCGTTAAGTTTTTTATGACCTCATAACAGAAGACAAACACAGATAACCAAAGTGTATGATATGTGTCAACAAATCATCTCAAAATTATCATCATCATCATCATCATATCGACCACTAGATGTCTACTGCTGAACCTTGACCTTCAAAGTCTAAAGCAGCCTCCATCCAACGCCTTCCTGTGAATTTCCTCAAATTGTCTGTCCATCTTGCGGACGGCCGTCAGACGCTGCGCTTGCCGGTACGTGGTCTCCACTCCAGAACCTTTCTGCTCTATCCATGCGATGCGCCAGGTTTATTCGATACATCGTACAGCAAATGTCGACGTTTCCGATAGATTCAATGTATATAGAACATTGTCAATTGGAATAATTATTAATATAAGTAAGTCCAATTCAGCAATCTCTTTTTATCTTATTTACCTTATAATGAAAGATCTGTAATAACTATTATTAAGACTTATAAATCTAAAGACATGATTATTGTCCTTGAATAGATGTTTATAAAAATATAGGAAAGTCATGTAATGTTTTTTTTTTCATCTTAAAAACGTTTAAAATTAATTAAAATTTTATTTTTGAAAATTTCAGTCTTTATTTTTGAATAAAAGTACCGCGTAATTTTGACAATTTATACTAATAATAAATCTGTTAAAACCTCCGTTTTAATTGCTCCGTGTTATTAATACACTGTATATCATCAAGAATAAATTTTAATAGCGCGATTTAATTTCAATCAGCGCCATCTCTTATAATTTTTTGTTTGTGCACGTATCACGTAAAAAGTACAAAACCAATGTAAATAACTTTAATACATAAAAATTATACATAGCTCACAGTAACATTTAGTTTTTGTTTCATTGTAATTAAATTTAAAAATAAATATTTAAGAAAATAGAAATACGTCTACGCGACATAGACGCCATCTGTTCTAACGAATCTTATAAACTCACAAAACTTATTTTTGAGATATTATTTTGTTAAACTTAAAAGTTTACTAAATATGTCGGATAGAAATAGAAATCGTTTTAATATTTTAGAAAAACATAATTTTCAATTAATATAGGTACTATTATGTTAAATTATGTTAAATGTCACTAAATATAAAAACGATATTCTACCATTATACGATAGATGGCGCAGAATACTTAATATAAATTTTTAATCGCGCTGACCAAAACTTCGGCCAAAAGAATGACACTCGCCCGTATTTAAAAGAACGTTTTTCTTTTTTGCATTTAACACCTTAGGGTACTACGGTCTTGATTGTTTGTTTGTTGTTAAAATATTTGGTCGTTATGTGTATGTTGATTGTACAAAGTTGGATGGTTATAGCTATTTAAGTTGTAATATATATAGATATAAATAAAGTCGTGTTAGTTACACCGTTTATAACTCGAGAGCGACTGGACCGATTTTTATGATTTTTATGTTTAAAAAAATCAGTTCAAATGTTTCATCCGTACTATCTATACATATAATTAATCTGTTAACGAGTCCGTTTTATAATCTTAATATATAAAAGCGAAAGGTCACTCATCACGATATCTCTGGAACTATAAGACCTAGAGACTTGAAATTTGGTAGGAATATTCCTTTTGGCGAGGAGAGGTCAGCTAAGAACGGATTTTACGAGATTCTATCCCTAAGGGGGCAAAAAAGGGGGGCAAAATTTTGTATGGGACAACGTAGTTCCTTGGTCCAATCTACTTCAAATTTTGCATAAAATATTCTTTAACAGAATTGATTGAAGACGTGTTTTGTATTTTATCAAAATTCATCCCCTAACGGGGTTAAAAGGGGGTTGCTTTTGCTTCGAAGTTGATTTGACAACTCAATCCGTCTATTATAAAATATTTTCCAGTATCGAAGCAGGTGTAGGTGATAAAAAATATAAATTTATAATTTTTAAAATTTTAGTTAAACACCCGTGCGAAGCCGGGGCGGGCTGCTAGTTTTGGATATGAATAAAGTTGTTGAAGTAAAATAAAATATTTCCTTAAGTAGTTAGGTGTCCAAGTCTTACGACTGCTATGCTATTTTCTGAAAATACCAAGACGAGTAGACACTACAAAAAATATAATCTAAAATAGTTGTTATTATTATATATTTCTTAAACAAAACAAAATACTGTCGACTTTGAACCTAACTATTAAGCCTGATCTCAATGATAAATTTATACATATGTATAATTATAATTCTTTTTGAGGATACGGACTCAGGAATAGACAATGAAGCTGAACATCGTAGGTATCAAATACTTCGAAAACACGCCTGATTCGATAAAAATACCTAACAATAATTAAATAAAGGAAGCAGTCATTTATATTATTTATAAAAACCTCTCACGTCAAGGCTTTTCCTCCTTTTTAATATTTTAATTTAATTCATTTTAAGATGGCTCTGCATTTCACCCGTGTTCAAAGGTGTATCCGGCAAAAATAAATATGCAAAGCCGGTCGATACTTCACGCCCAGCCAATATCGTAAGAGGATACTTATAGTCAGCCTTAAATCTTTGATTCTGTCTCTTTAAACCTAGTTTTTCATGAGTTCAGGTATAAGAATCAAATTTTAATTTTAACTTAAGTCTTTATAAAAGCATTTTTTAAGAAAAAATGTTATAAAATTCATTATACTTCTTTGAAGTCTTGCGTGTTTACAGGCCTCGTAAATTTAATTCTACTCCTAAAATCATAAGTGATGAGCATAAAATTAAAGACAAATTTTCAACGTTACGAAACGTAGATCTTCAAATACCCTATGTATATAGAGTCTCTCTTAAAATAAAACACGATTACGCAGAATAACCACGCGAGCGTCGCGGCTCGGTTGTAAAAAATTACAAAACGAAAAACCAACCAACGAAAGATACAAATCATATACGAAGTTGGTATTAATGATGGTATCTTTCATTTTTATAAGGTAACATTATTTTTATACGACTATACGCCAAACATGCAATGTTAATTCAATTGTCCTTAGTTTAGGTTTGCGAACATCAAAACCCTTTTAGCAACGAATAAAAATTAGAATACGCCTTTGTATATTTTACTGACTGTAAGCTATAAAAATATATAGATATGCTATTAAAATGTAACCCTATATCTGATAAGTAATGAATTTGAAATTTTCGATTATTTGACATTAAATATTATGTAATTATACATTAAAAATATATGTTAATTGTAGGAAGAAAAATCATTTTAATTTTTAAGTACTTCCTTCAAAATTCTATATTATTTATAATAAGTCGATTTTACATAAAACCTATTAATATATTCAGTCAAACATATATTTAGATATTTAGTATGAAGTATAAATTTGTAGCAGATTTTCGCTTTTCTTTATGTATGTGTTTACATGATCGGTTTTGATAAATAGAAAAGAGATGATTTGAGAATATATATATTC
Source organism: Euphydryas editha (assembly GCA_036937285.1). Taxonomy (NCBI): domain Eukaryota; kingdom Metazoa; phylum Arthropoda; class Insecta; order Lepidoptera; family Nymphalidae; genus Euphydryas; species Euphydryas editha. The sequence goes on from JAUPFZ010000007.1 coordinate 9,046,325, forward strand.
ACAATTATATTATTATTTTATAATTGTTCAGCTTAATTGGATTAGAATTGATATTTCTTATAGTATAATTATTATAATTTACTTAAAATATCAGAAGCAGTCGAGCTGCGATTAATGCAAGTAAGGCTTCTTCTAACTAAAAAGTATTTTATAATATAATAGACGAAGCTGTGTCCTTATTAATTGATGTGCTACTTTGTTCTTACGATAAAGCTGGTTTTGTTAGTAATAAATTTTGTATATAATAAACCTATTTTATTTCGAAAAAAGTTATTGACTGAACGAATTCCAGAAAGATAGCATGTAACAAACTCCTTGTTTCAGTAAACGGTACTGAAAATTATACAATTTATAACAATTAACTAATTATTTGATTAGAAGAAGAACAAACGACTACGTTTTTGTTAAGCTTACATAAATTAACATTTCGGGAATTTGTCGCATTGCATACTTTCATTAATTAATTTTGTTACTCAGTCTGTATCTCGCCTTAATAAGACGTCAAGAATTCTTATTCGCAAGCATCTGTTGTTTTGCGGTCTCTTTACTGGGAGTTGGCAGCTGCAAGTGCGCGATTAAACGCTTTTTACTACGATAAGATACTTTTTGCAATTTGTATGCAAGTTCCAGATACAGTATAAAAATGAGAAACGAACAATAAATTAAAGGCAATGGAGTTGCTTTTATTTTTACTCGATCGCTCGAGGAGGGTTATGTTTTACCCGACTGCGACAGAAGGAGGGTTATGTTTTTCGAGTGTATGTATGTATGTATGTCCATTTCTTTGGCACGCCCTACAGCCCAAACGGCTGGACGGTTTTTGACATATTAGGTGTCGTTGGATTTGTCTAAATTGTAGTAGTGACATAGGCTATATAAATTTTCAAAATGGCACCCACAAATGGCGGAATGAGGGGAATGAGGGGTTGAATTTTTTTTCTTACTGTAGCAATATGGGTATCAAATGAAAGCTAGTAAATTGTTTTATTCTTTTTAGTTTATAATAAGAGTATTTTGCGCAGTCGGGTTTTTTGATTTTTTAATTAAGCATACTTGTTTAAGTGTTGGTTTCTACATGTCCTTCTTTGGTGTGATATGTAGCCTTAACTAGTAGATGAACTTAATGTACTAATTTGTACGATCCCCTTGAATGCTTGTAAAAAACTATCCCAAATATATATTTTTTTAATTTATTTTGAGTATTTTCTCTGCGTGTAAAATAGTCTCTAAGCGATGGACTGTAACTGTTAGACAAATATCTCGTTTGGTATGAAACAGTGTTGAAACTTAAATCAGCACGCTACTCCGTGGCTAATTAGCAAAAATGTGTCTCAAAAGTTCTAAGACATGTAAGGTTCTTTAGGATTTTAATGTCAATGCGAGATGAATTTCAAAGTAAAATTTTGCACTTGAACGGAATTCAGTAATTACTAAACTGGATTTGTAACCACCACCACGATTCACTTGCTGATTCAATGAGGGAAGAAGTTTTTTTTTTTTTTTTTTTCATTTCATCTATATGATTTATTTTGCAATCGAATATTATTAAATTTTTTATCTTTATTTTTATTTACTAAACTGACTGAAATTCATAATATGAGTTATTAATAATGATTTATTTCTTTAAAATTATGTATCTTAAATTGAAAACTATTTTAAAAATAATTTCATACCTATAAAGGTATCTTGTCGGTTACAATTAAATCCTGCTATTTTTTTTTTTAAATTCTGACTGATGGTATTTCCAAACTATTAAAAAAAAGTAACGGGTAAGGGTAATTTATTATATTAATCGATAATAAAAGATTAAAATTCTTAACATAATATATATTGTTACATTTTCGTCCGGATGTAAAACTTTATCCGTATAATTTTCATCTAAGGATATGAACGTAATGTGGTAAAATGTTCGAGAATACGGAGTTATTTTTAGAAAATATGAATCGAATTTTATAAATTGTGACGGCAATTTGTAGATACCATAATATAGAGTTTAAATCCTAAATTGCAAAAATAGCCACCGCGAACATTTTTAAAGGTATTATAAAGGATTTATGTTTGATGCTTAAGCGAGAATTACGATTTTTCCGCAGTGCGGTGTGTTCTTTTACCAAATAATCTCTGTCTTGTCTCGCATTCGTCCTCATTACGACTACGCGAGTATATAAGCTATTTATTAAGGGACACCTCGCTGTTCCTTTATCTAATAATTTTAATAAAATATTGTATTTATTATTAGTGATTCATTAATTTAGTTTAATGGCTTTCAATAGTGCCAGATGATTTCGCCAATATCACGTAGAATGGAGAAAACACTAGGGAGATTGATCGGTTATTTATTAATACAATGTTAGTGAATATTTTATTCGACACAGCCATCTTCTTCTATATGGAGAAGACGCCTTCGCTCAGCAGTGTGTTGATTACAGGCTGATACAATACAGTACAGCCATTATATAAAAAAAATATACTTCTATTCTTGATACTTTTTAAATACATTCATTACTTTAAAATATTTATAACAGAATTACTTTGCGCCATTTCTACTATCAATACTAACACTAATCATCTAAAAATAGTATATTCAGTATATATACTAGTTGCAGGTTATCTGTATTTAGGTTATTTCGTTTAGAAACAGAAAACGTGTCAAGATTTGTTAACTAATTTATACTATTTTTCAAAATACTTATATCTTTATATATATATATATATATATATTATAAAATCTGATAAAAATTTACCTATTTACTTTATGCCACCTTGAAGCAATTCTATGGGTGCGCTTCTATGGGTTCGCTTCTAAGCGCTTCTATGGGTGTTTATTCAAATTATTTCATTATCAACGTAACCAAAGTACATTTTTTTTAAATAAAAGTATTATAATGAAATAAACACAACTTCAATTAGTTAGAATTATTGTTGCTGATTTTTTTTTGATACTTCCTAAACGGTCTTTTATAATTTACATAATTATTTTTAAAATAATTATTATTCTTGTTAGAAGTTAACGTACACGAGTATGTAGGAGTCTTTCTAATTAATCCTTCTATAAATAACCTTGTAGGTTCTCACTTCAAGTGTATGTGACAGGATTAACATTTTAGTGCATAAAAATATTATGTTTTTCACGCACATCGTCCCACTAACAACCTTCTGGGAGCATTACTTTTGTAATTTCATTGTCATTGTTTGCGTGTGTTTCTACCGGTACCACACGTTGATAGGTTTATAGGCTATTATTTGTTACATACAAAGTTTTTACTGGAAATATAACTTTAAAAAAAAATTTAAATTACGCGATAAATGTATTAAATAAATTTATATTATAAATTAAATTATATGTAGCAGTAACAAACAAAATAACCTATTGTGTTAAATAACTTCAAATTAACTAACTTACAAATATCATTAAAACAATCAAATGAATAGTATTACTAGTTGTGTTATGCAAACCAAGTTTGGGGACTGTTTGAGTCTTGTCCAGTAAACAAATATGTAAAGCTTGTTAACTCAACAAGATGAGATACATAGTGTTCAAAATAACAACAGTAATGAAAAGTATGAGCCAATTTGAGACAAATCAGTATACATATATTTATGTTGTGTAAATAAATTTTGTTATGATAATTCAATTTCTTTTCACAACATATTAAGAGACCCATAAAAATAAACATTCAAAAATTATAAAATTTTAACAATACGAATAGAACAAGTGAAACAGAGACACGAATACTGTGTGAATGAAATATTACGAAATCAGGTCGCTATTTTTTAGCTGTTCTGTAATTGGATGATATATATTGTAATATTCATAAACAATAATACAATTACGTTGAAGTACGTTCTGGTGTGCGACTTGTCGCCTCAAATCGCGCGCCGGCACTTCCGGTTCGGCCAATATTTTTTTCCGGTCTGGGTGTATGTCCTTGTGTGTCTCGCCACCGTGCCTCGGAGAGCACGTAAAGCCGTCGGTCCCGATTGTTGTCATAGACACCTGATAACGATCGTTACTCGTGGTAGATAAATTATCTGCTAACCTGCAGTGGAGTAGCGTGGTGGATTAAGCTCTAACCCTTCTTCTATATAGAGAAGAGGCCTTCGCCCAGCAGTGGGTTGTTTACAGGCTAATATAGTACAGTACAGTACCATTACTTATTGTATTTATTTATCAATATACTGTTAAATGTAAAACTTTAATTGAATGGAAATTAGTTTTCTTATGCCGTATTTCATATACCGTATAAACCGCCCTCAAAATGTCACACAATTGTGATATCTACTAATATCTTGGACGTAGCTCGAAAAATGATTGATTAAACGAAATTAGCTGTATATTAATAAGTATTATTAGTAACCCACCTACCTACTCACAGTTAGGAGTAGATAGATCATCTTAGAAAGATAATTGCTCCAGGGTGACATACTCGTATTTATTACGTTATACACTTTATTCTTAATTTTTTTATTAATTTTTGTATTCGGTTTTCTCTCAACAGACGTTTTGAAGTGGGAACATAGATGGCGTACATTTGTTATATAATTCTTTCTTTATATATAGAACGTCAAGTACAGGTAAGTATGTTTATTTATCAATATTATTATTTAAAAAAAAGTACTGGAACCATTTAGCAGTTTGTCTTTTATAAACATTGTAACTGGTTTAAAATATAACCGAGGAAATATTTCTAAGTCACGAATTCATGAATTTCTAACAAGTTTAGTTTTAGGTTTCGGATAAGGGCTTTTTATTTAAAACACGATTATGTACAGTTGCCACGCGATCATAATCCAACAAAAATTATAAAGTAAAATAAAAGAACAAAATTTATATTGCTGTTTAAAACAGGACGTCTTATAATTACAAAACAAATAATAATAATAACCTTAATCCTATTTCCAATTGGTAGTATTAATATATAATTATTTTATACAAGATATAACATTTGTTATATATTTAAAATTTTACTATTGTTAATGGTTTTACTGGAAATAGTTTTGTTGCCGTTTATTTAATACTAGTCAAAACCTAAAAAGGCGTACACATCTAATAATACATATATGTTAATTTTTAAGAAAATCGTAAAGAAAAAAAAGTTTGAGCGTTTGAAATCGATAAACTGAGAGTAGTGACCTGATTTCAGTTATTCTTTCAATGTTATAAAGCTACATTATCCAGAATTAACATAGACTATAATTACGACTGATAGTAGAAATATAATAATTTCGACGTATGTAACACCAACATGTATTAACTGATTATTTGCATCCGTCATATGTATCATTATTTAAATTATTTTAATACGTTGATCCGGAGAATATAAATAAATAATAAACGTCTCACACTCAACGGCCCCCAGTAGGATATGAATCCTGTGTCGGGGGTCCGGAAACATACACAATACACAAGCACAAACGCCCAGACTACAACAAATATCTGTATGGCCTATACAAATATTTGTCATGTGCGGGGATCGAACCCGCGACCGCTAGCACATCAGTCAGTTGCTGTGACCACTGCGCCAACGCGTCGTCTAATTATTTATATATTCGAGTGAGATGTTAATTTGATTGCCGTCACTGTTGACTCGGAATATCATTATCCTTTACATACAGTTAAATTTATTTGAATTAACCTTTTAGGACTTGAAAGTAACTTTGTTTTAAAAGCTTAGTTACACATAATTTGAATTTACACATAATGAGTCGAACCAACATCGACCACGAATACAAACATGTCAGATTAGAAAATTAAATTACTTTAAACCTGAAACAAACCAATGATTGAATGAATTGATAATGTTGTATGTATTAAAAATTTATTGAATAAATTATTATTCAGTAGAAGTCATTTGTCAAAAACAAAATAAAATAAATATATAAAGTGAATATTAATCATCATATGATTAATCGAAGATATTTATGATAGAAACACACTTAAAAAGTCTAGTTTCTTGTACCGAGATCTTGTTTAATAATTTACTTAATTATTTTTTATTGTTATTTGTTTTTACAGCAGTAACAATAATACACACTGACAATTTCAATTGTCTAATACTTGTTATAGTTCCTAAAACGCAGTCTTGTGACAAATAAGTGGATAGACGGACAGACGGGGCCATTAATAAAGAGTCTCGTAGTCCACAAGTATATTGGATACAATTTTCTAAATAGCTTCCTCCATACACAGTTTTCCTCACGATGTTGTCCTTCACTGATCAGCTCAAGGTGAATTTTCAAAAAAAAAAAAAAACGCATGTGAATTCTCAACAGTTCTAAAACGGATTTGAGCCCGCGAGCGTTTGGTATTGCTTTATGTGTTCTATTCACTGGGCTATTATTCCACATTTCTGGGCAAATTCCTCTCCTCCATATATGTGAATAGTTGTAGTTTAAGTCACCACGCTGCTCTACTGCGGATTGGCGGATAATTTCCCTATAATATGTAAAGATGTCTATGATAACAACCAGGACCGACAGCTTTACGTGCTCTCCGAGGCACGGTGAAGAGATCTAGAAGATCAAACACGCAGACCCGAAACAAATATTTGTACGAATTGCAAATATCTGCCTGAAGTGGGAATCGTGTCCGCGACTGCTGGCGTTAAGACGACTACTCGTACCACTACGCCAGAACAGTCACTGTCTTATTATGAGGAATAAAATAAATAGGTGCAATTACATCTACACAACTTTTCGAAAGTCAACATTTTTAAAAGGAAAGTCGTTGAATTCGACTGCTACATTCAATTAAGAAAATGTTACATTTAATAGATAAAACCAGTGTATTTCGTACCGTACCATACAGATTGCTGTCTCAAAACTGTGTTCACATTTACTGTTGTCCTACTGGTTACTGTACCTACTGGTGAAGACTTGTTTGTTTCGCGTGGCTTTGTTCTGATGTTAGATAGCGCAAAAGGTTCATGTTGTTATGTAGAGTAAATTATTGCTATAGAAAAGCGATAAAATATTATATCTGTAACAAAACATTATTAAAATTTTATCATATATTTATGTATATTACGAGTATTTACATTATTATTAATTTAAAAAAATTTGGAATAAGTCATTAATTTTTTTTAATAAAAATTGATTACATCCTGTATTCATAAGTTTAATCTTTGTTATAAAATATGAATGAAGGAGTTTGTGTAAAAAAGAATAAGAGACTTGGTTATCTACTTAGATTTTCTAAATAGTTAAATAAACATTATAAAATTATGCTTAATTTACTCATATAACACTTGTATTTCTGAATGTTTTAATACTCTTGATTTGAGAGCGAGCTACGAAACTGCAAATTTTATAAAATTGAAGAGTCTGTAAAGACATCACAGTACGGCACTAAGCCTCAGTAATAGTAAATGTTGATGCGGGCGACACAAATTCAAATTGTACCACAATCAAGTAAGTTTAATTAAATTATTTGTTGTATGGCTTTTAGTTGTGTCAATTTGATATAAATTATTTCCCCAAAAAACTGGAATGGAGAAATGGAGGCGGTTATTACCCGCCTCCAAAGTAAGAAGAGGGCGCCGGGTCCAGACGGGGTGCACGGGAGAGTTCTTGCAATCGCTCTCGGGCACCTCGGCGACAGCCTCCGGGAGCTGTTTGACCGCTGCCTGCGGTCTGGCCAGTTCCCGGAGGCCTGGAAGGAAGGTCGGCTCTGCCTACTACCTAAGGCAGGGCGGACCCCGGACTCGGTTTCGGCGGTGCGACCGGTGGTGCTGCTGAACGAAGCCGGGAAAGCCTTGGAGAAGATAGTGGCCTCCCGGCTCGTTCAGCACCTGGAGGAGGGCTCGGGACCCGGACTTTCAGAATCCCAGTTCGGGTTCCGAGCACGTCGATCGACCGTCGACGCCCTCAAACGCCTGCGGGCGGTGACGGGTGAGGCGGAACACGGAAGGGAAGTGGTGGTCGCGGTGTCATTGGACATCGCGAACGCCTTCAACAGTCTGCCGCACGCGGTGATACGGGAGGCACTAAAATACTTCGGAGTGCCCCCGTATCTAAGGAGGCTGTTGGAGGCGTACCTCTCCGATCGAAGGGTAGGCCTCGAGAACCGGTCGGGGTCCGTGGAGTGGTGGCGAGTCGGCTGCGGTGTCCCGCAGGGATCCGTTCTGGGTCCGATCCTGTGGGACATCGGGTACGACTGGGTCCTGCGAGGCCGCCTCCTCCCCGGGATGGGTGTCATCTGCTACGCGGATGACACCCTCGTTTATTCCCGAGGACGAAACTACAAGGAGGCGGCGCGGCTGGCCGAGGTCGGACTCGACCTCGTGATCAGCCGCATAGAGAGTTTAGGGCTTCGTGTCAGGATTGACAAGACCGAAGCCCTGCTCTTCCGCGGGACCGGCCGCAAGGGACCTCCACCGGGGGCTACCCTTCAGGTCGGAGAGGGGAGAGTCAGGATGAGCCCGCAAATGAAGTATCTCGGGCTCATCCTGGACGGAGGGTGGACCTTCGGCCCACATTTCGCGATGGTGAGACCGAAGGTCGTGAAGGCGGCGAGTGCGCTGGGCAGACTCCTCCCGAACCTCGGAGGACCCAGCGCCGCCTGCAGGCAGCTGTACTCCGGAGTCTGCCGGAGTATGGCGACGTACGGTGCCCCGGTTTGGGCGGATCGCCTCACCGCGAAAAATAAGGCGGCGCTGCACGCTGCGCAGCGAACAATCGTGGTGAGGGTGATTCGGGGGTACCGTACGGTATCGTGGGCTGCAGCTACTGCTCTAGCCGGCGACCCCCCGTGGGAGCTCGTGGCGGAGGTTCTTGCCGAGACCTACTCATACGTCTCGGGTAGGAGGGCTCTTGGTGAGAACCCCACGTTGGACGGGATCCTACGTGTGCGTCGGATAGGGCAGGAAGCGCTAATGCGGAGGTGGGGGGAGGACCTGGCGGTGCAGCCATATGGCACACGCGTAACGGCTGCCATTCGCCCGGTCCTTGAGCGGTGGATGCGTCGAAAACGCAAGCCCCTCACCTTCCGTCTGACACAGATTCTCACCGGGCACGGTTGCTTTGGTGACTACCTGTGTCGGACGGCCCAAAGGGAGCCGACAACTGAGTGTCACGATTGTGGCGCAGCGGTGGACTCTGCCCAGCACACCCTCGAGGTGTGCCCGAGATGGGTGGTGCTGCGTCAAGGTCTGACGTCGGTTGTCGGAGGGGACTTGTCGCTCCCGAGCGTCATCACCGCGATGCTCGGCGACGACGAGTCCTGGAAGGCGATGGTCTCCTTCTGCGAGACAGTAATGTCCCAGAAGGAGGCCGACGAGCGGAGGAGAGAGGAGGCCGCCGACGTGGCCTCCATCCGCGGGCGACGAATGGGGGTGCGTAGGAGGCGCTACTTAATGCGCCTCCTGTAACGCCCTTGTGCCCGTGTCGGGCCGGGATGGGAACCCGGTCCTGCTAGACACGGCGTCGTCGGGACTGTTCAGAGGTTAGCCGGACAATCCCCATGGAGGAGAAGTCTGGCCTTTTCGCCGAGGCCAGCCTGTCGCTGGAGGGATCCTGTTGCCTGCAGATCCGGGACCCTCCAATTAAAGCGGCTGAAGGCTCCCGCAGGGGTTTAGTACGGTATTGCATTCCCAAAGTGCCGAGTCCGACATAGGTCTAGGACTGCCGACCCGGGCGCCCTGGATATCATCCGTAAATGGATTCCCCTGCGTAAAAAAAAAAAAAAAAAAAAAGACGAACGAAGGTTGCCGATATAGTCCATCGGATTTGCAAGCTGAAGTGGTAGTGGGAAGACACATAGCTTGTAGAGCTGACGGCCGATGGAGCAGAAAGTATTTTGGGTGGAGACCAAGTACCGGTAAGCGCAGCGTCAGACGGCTATCCGGTAGATAGACAGATGACTTGAGGAGAATCGCCGGAAGTCGTTGGATGGAGGCTACTTCGAACCGGTCGCTCTTGATGTAGATGTAGGAGGCCTACGTTCAGCAGGGAACATCCAATGACTGATATTATGATGATGATGATTATTTATACAAATTGTGTGAAATTCTGTATAACAATTTTCTATAGTAAGGTTATACTTATTATTACATTTAGAGTTTGAACCAATTATATACTATTATATATAGTATATATATATATATATTATATGCACTTTCTTTTCATCACGTGACTAGACGTGACAATGTCTCCATCGAACGTCTAGTCGTTCAGGGAAAAGTAGAAGGCACCAGACCTCGCGGCAGATCGCCTATGCGTTGGACGGACCAAGTGAAGGCTGCAGTGGACGTCCCGCTGCATGTGTGCTCCCAAAAAGTAGCTGCTAGGGAGGAATGGAGACGGATCGTCAAGCGTGTCACTACTGGGTAGTGATGACCACGACCGCTCTGACAAGAGTGAAACGAAGGAAGAGATATATATTATATATAAGGAATTTTTATTAATTATATTATTTCTTTTATTCAATATCTTTCCCTATAATTACATTTTTAAATATATTTATAAAAAATACAAATAAAAATATTTAAAAATATAAAAAAGGTATTCCTCCGGTGACAGGTTGAGTCCCAGGCCATCGGTGGTTAAGGCTCCAGGCTGAGGAACCTCCTCACAATGCGGGCCGTTTCAAGCAACACTGCCTTTTGAATCCGACCCTTGATCCAACAGTCGAGCGAGAGTTTCTTAAGATGTTGGTCGAAACTCTTCGCTAATAGGCCATTGACCGACACAACAATAGGAACAATTATTGTTGAGTCCACATTCCACATGGCGGTAATCTCGTGGGCAAGGTCTATATATTTACTTAATTTTTCTTTTTCCGCCTTTACGAGATTATCGTCATGCGGGATTGTAATATCAACAATAATAGCTCGGCGCGTTGATCGGTCTACTAGCACTATATCAGGTTTATTGGCTGCAATAAATCTGTCAGTGATAATAGACCGATCCCAGTAGAGCAACGCATGACTATTTTCAAGAAATGGCGTTGGATTATATCTATAGTACGGTAACTCATTTTCAACGAGGCCATATCGAAGAGCAAGTTGTTGGTGGATAATCCTGGCTACTTGGTTATGTCTGTGCAAATACTCACCGTTAGCAAGACGACCACAACCGGAAACAATATGTCTGATGGATTCGCCAGGCCTACGACATGCTCGGCATATGTCTGGAGTTCCATCTTTTATGATATGTTTCCGGTAATTGTTCGTCTTGATAACTTCATCCATAATTGCACAGACAAAACCTTCAGTCTCCCCAAACAGATTCCCGTGTTGTAGCCAGGATACAGAACTGGATTGGTCTACATCTATATCTGTCAGAGCTTTGTAGAACTGACCATGTAGTTCTTTGTTCCTCCATATGGCCACGCGGTCAATGGTACTCATTACTATAGGTTTACGCCATTTCTCTTTGCCTAAGGACAGCGGAGTAAAGCCCTTATCAACGGCAACAACATCCTTGTGCATATCGTTTTTGATGTTTAAAAAATATTCTCGGAGATTATACACCACACGATTGTGGAGGTCTTTTGCGTTTAAAAAGCCTCGACCGCCACATTTTCGTGGGATGTATAATCTCATCAAAGATGAACGAGGGTGATGCATTCGGTATATTGTTAACATTTTACGGACTTTGCGATCAAGGGAATCTAACTCCGTTTGAGTCCATCTCAGAATGCCAAAGGTATAGACGATTAAGGGCATAACTCAACAGTTAAAGGCACGTACCTTGTTACCGCCCGATAAAAAGCTGTTAAGCACTTTCTTCAGCCGGCCAAAGAATCGTTCCCTAATCTGTTGTTTCATGGCTCCATCATCAATGCCCAATGCCTCTGACATTCCGAGATATTTGTAGGTTTCACCTTCGTTGAGAGATCTAAGAGACAAAGAGTTGGTAAGTTGCAAGTTTTCTGATGAAATAATTTTACCTCTTTCTACATGGATGAAAGCGCATTTATCCACACCAAATTCCATTTTTATACAAGTGCTAAAAGTTTCTGTTATTTTTAGCAACTTGTATAACTCTGGTCGTTTGGATGCGAACAGATTCAGATCATCCATGTAAAAAAGGTGAGATATTGCTTTGCCTTCTTTACGAAGGTGAAAGCCTAACCCTGAATCCTCTAATAAAGTACTTAAAAGATTCATGGCCAGACAAAACCACAATGGACTCAAACTATCGCCTTGAAAAATACCCCGCTTGATCCTTATCGGTTCGGTCGATCCAGGAACATTGATGCCGCCAGGATACTGAAGATACGTGGTCCAGTGCTCCATACACGAGCCTAGAAAAGAACACAAAGCTGTATCAATCTTATACAACTTCATGATCTCCATAAGCCATGAATGTGGCACTGAATCATATGCCTTCTTGTAGTCAATCCAAGCGGCAGCCAAATTTTTCCGGTTTCGACGTACCTGTTGGCAAATAGTCATGTCTACGAGGAGAAGTTCTTTAGTACCACGACTACCTGGCTTACATCCGTTCTGAGCTGTAGCCAAAATATTATTTGTCGTTATATGTGTCATAATTTTAGTAGCAAGAATGGATATATTGGATATATAATATTATTATATATATAATGGATATATAATATTATTATTATTAATTATATTAATTTCAGTATTACTTTCGTCCCATTCCTGTAGCAGTTGGTTGCATTATTCTTTTGACGACATTATTTTCTAGAAGGCAAATTTTCATTTTGTGTCTACTTTTTTTTTTACATAGACTTGGTAGCTCATAACCGTGCATTGCATGATGTTAACTGAGAGCATAAAATTTTTATGAGGAAAAATATTTATACTTAGTTTAAAATGTGTCTGCAATATTGAGAATCGATTTAAACTGTCACAATAAAACACATATTTATACAAATTAAGTAGTTTTTATTTTATTCAAAAACATGTAGTAACTTTGATATAAAAACATAAAATTTCTGTTAATATTGAGTTAGTACAGTATGACGTCAATTTTCAACACTTGATCACACAAGTTGCGATCGGTGGTGGTAAATATCTCATCACAAAAATAAGTGAAATATTGAGTTAATTTGTATGTGTGACTATTCAAATATAATTAAACAGTTATAATAAATTATTTTTAATGCGAAAAAAAAAAAATACCAGGGTATCCCTGTTTAACACCTTTTATATTTTTTCGAAAGCTTATCCTGCATAATTTTATATACACTCTAGAAAGTTATTAAACACATTGTATGGAGTTTATGTTAAAATTATCTGTCTAGTGTGCAAACTCAAAAATATTTGTTGTAGGAACCGGACGTTATAAAAAAAGACTAACTCAAATTATTTGAAATTTTTATCTCGCGACACTTCATTTTGAACAAATTTATTTTCTTTGTATGTATTTCTAAATCGGCAGTTTCTTTATTAAAAAGAAAAGTAATATCATATATACATATAACATATCATATGTATCATATGTAGGTATAACCGACTCATTTTCTTTCACTTTCATAAAAGAAGAAAGAGACATGAAACTGTAAATGTCAAAAATATTTTTAAAAACTTGTATAAAGCTGCTTTAAAAAAATAATTAAAAAAACATTTTATCGAAATCACCAAAACGTAATTCTCGAAATATATTATATTTTGACAATTATGTTACGTGTAATTATATGCTTACCATAAAAGCTTATTGCTACAAGATTCAAATAAAAATTCTGACTTAACTACTTTATTCGTACTTTTATATTATTACATTGAAAGAACTACTTTAAGCCATTCATTGAATTAAAAGTGAGAGACACAACAGAGGTCAACGATTCCGCACGCGTAGTTAACAAAGTAGTGGAGAACAAGGCACCGGCTGCAATATGCTCCATTTCAGAGCATAAACAAGATAGAACACGATCCGGTAAACAAGTGCCACTTGACATCTTCACTGTGTAGCCACAGCCAAAGTATTCTGTTGTCGCTCTTTGTTTAAACAGGAAAAATAAAATCCACCATTTGTACTATAAGTAATAGGTACTAATTTTTGACTCAACGTAAAAGGTGACTGAAGCTGTAACTGTATGTGTATGTATACATACGCTTGATTTATTACAGATGGAATATATACCGAGATGGTGAAACGACTGGTGTCACTAAGGTCTCCTTTCCTGATGAAAATAGAGCTAGACAGGTTCGTTACTCAGGTGTTGACAGCGCACGGTGGGTTCTCAGAGTACTTACATCGTTTTAAGTGCAAGGAGAGCCCATCGCGCGCCTGGAACCCAGCGTGTTTGGAATCTGTCCTAAATCTCCTCCTCGACTCTCCTGTGGATTGGACATCCATCTGTATGATCGCCTGGAATATGAGATGCGGTTGGGCTTGGCAATGAATAGTGATAATTTAAATAACATTTTAAGCAATGATCAAAGAGCCATCTTTCTGGATTTTACTAATTTGTATAATGGTCAGCAAGTGAAAAAGTAAATGAGCAAATTATATTTGTATAGTTTTATAAAGCTAAATAGTATAGGGTTAATAAGAATTTAAAATAGAAATAGGCCAAATAGTATAAGACGGTAAACAATAATTATATTATTGTTTGTCATCAGTAGTTGTTTCAGAATGTAATTACTGTAATAGTTACATATAAGATTATAAAGTTGTAAATGAATTGTAGTACTTAAATCCTAGCCGTAAAATTAAGATACGTATAGGTTAAAAATTGTATTAATAATTAGAAATTAAGGTTTTCAGTTAACGATGTAATGTATATGATCTAGTTTTAAGTTTTTAATAAAAATTATAAATGTAAGATGTGGTTATTTATTTTTGTTACTAATACTTTTTTATTCTAAAAATAGAATTCCCTTGTTTCATTTGTTTTATTATATAGTTTTATTTATTTGGTTTTAGTTTAATTTGCACAAATTGTGTCTTATTATTAATTGTAGTTTTATTTTTATTATTTTATATTGAAACCGTTTTTTATTTAATAAATCTTGCAACTTCCATTTATTTCTAATTTAATTAGATATACTAAAGTTAGAGATGAACCCCACCCCACGAGAGACTTTGGAAGTACCTATGTAAGAAAGTTAAATATGAGGAATGAAAGTGCGGCGAGAGACGTGAAAGCGAGAACTGGTATGAATGAGTGGAGCAGAAACAGTGTCCAATCTCCATGACGGAAGATGTTGTAAAAAAAAAAAAGTAATGTAGGGACACACATACAAAATACATACAGTTCGAAAACATAACTCTTTTTTAGCTAGCTACACAAGAATTCATTTCTGATAAAACCTGTCAAAAATAATAATATTTTTTCTTTATTCATTATAAAAGGGTTGCTTTAAAAAAGTTGAAATTGAAAAAGTATAGAGCATAAACTTTTATATAAAATGATCTTTAGACGTCTACCATTTACAGCTAAGGCAACAAAAAGTACAGTTTATATTATATATAAATAAAATAAATAAATAAATATTAACCAACAATCACACCACGTTAACCTAGCCCCGTGCTAAGTTCGTATGAACTTGTGTTACGGGTACTAGGAACGGAAATAAATTTAAGATATAAATACATATATATAATATATAAATATATAAATACACATCCATGACCCGGTGCAGACATCTATATTCGTCATATAAATTATCTGCACCTGGCGGGATTCGAACCCGCGACCGCTGCGTAAAGTGTCCAGTTGCCTGACCACTCGACCAGCCGGCCATCAAACATTAAACATTGAAGTCTCCAAGTATTAAATATGACAACAAAAACAGACTGTGTCTTATAGGCGCTATATATAGAAATAAGTATGAGAATTCATATCGATTTCATGTTTGATAGTAAAGGGAGCTTTTTTAACAACGTCGACTATTACTTTTAATACTACTTTAGGATGGAGAAATGATAAATAGTTCGTTAAGCTATTAAAACTCAATAATCATCATCATTATCACATCAGCCATTGGATGTCCAATGCTGAACGTAGGCCTCCCCCATCGACCTCAAAAGTGACCGTTTCAAGGCAGCCTCTGCCTACGGCCTCCGGCGACAAAAAGTCAATATACTACACTAAATGTTAAAAAATAAGTCCACATAAAATAACAACTGTTTATTACACACAACACAGAAGTAAAGTTAAAAAGCAATACATAGTGATAATGAAATTGAAAGAAGAATTAAACAATTAAAGAAGTGAATATATCTATATGTGAATATAGATATATTCACTTCTTTAATTTTAATCACCGGCGGCCGGTGCGCAGAGGCATTGACTTATATAGCATGTTCTGTTATCTGATACCTCATTTGAAGACTACAGGAGAAAATTTTTTGTTGAATAGTAAATATATAATTTTTATTTTAAATTATATAAATAGAAAATATTATATTAGGTCCTTACATATGAAATTGGTGTTTTGTATAGTCAGAAGATAAAGTCGATTTTTCTTATAAATAATATATTTAATCAATCAAAGTATACCATTGCTATCTATTCCATTTTTAGGTAGTTCATTATTACCTGTACTAAAACTATTAGACATTCCAATTGAAGCTCCTCTAATTTTATAGCCATCTGTTTTGCAGTGTGTAGTCTAGCGTTGTCCTGAAGCAGCAGTGGCCTAGAGCGATTGACTAGCCTCGGTTGTTTAGCAGCTAGCTTTTCCATCATGGTTTGCATTTGCTGACAATAGACATCTGCCGTAATCGTCTGGCCAGATTTAAGAAAGCTGTAGTGAACGACACCGGCACTAGTCCTCCAAACGCTCACAAGTAACTTTAATTTTTTGAGTCAATTTTCGCTTGGGGCAGGATTTGGCTGGCTCGCCAGGGTTTAACCATTGCGATGAGCGCTTCCGATTATCGTACATGATCCACTTTTCATCACATGTAATGATTAGATTTATGAGAAATTCCTTCATTATTGTGCCGGTTGAGTAATGTAACGCAGCAGTCTAAACGCGTTGTCAGTTTTCTTCACTCAATTCATCAAGGACCCACCTTTCAACCTTTTTTACTTACCTAGTTTGCTTCGAGTAGATGAAAACAGTTTTATCACTAACACCGCAGCTTGCAGCTAACTGTGACGTGGTTTGTGATGGATTCGTTTCCACAATAGCCTTCAATTCTTCATTATCAACTTTAGTCTCCGGCCGTCTACGGGGCTTGTTCTGCAGGTTGAAATTTTCAGAACGAAAACGTTGGAACCAAAAATGCACTGTGTTTTCTTTTGTGACACCGCTGTCATACACATCATTAATCCTTCGAGCCGTTTCTACAGCACTGGTGCTACGGTGGAACACCTAATTTTAAATAACACGATATTTCAAATTTTCCATTTTGTAAACTGAGTGACGCAAAGATGAAAAACAAAGCGAGTGGGACGTTTAGAGATTGATTCAGTTTAGTTCAATTTGTATATACGATATATTATCAAAACAATTCATACTATTGTTATTTTTTATTTAAAAATGTTGGAAGAAATTAAATTGAAGTTGCAGAACTGATGAATATCACATGATATTTATGTGTGTTAATAAAAGTATTTATTTGCATTCGAGGAATGTTTTATTAAATTCACAAAGGTTATTTATTATTTGAATACATGTGAAACTTTAAAGTATCAAAATAAATTCATAATAATTGAGTAGTATTATCTATCAGTATTATAATATTGTAAGTTACACCAGTTTTATTTTTCCGTAAAATTTTAAAACAAATGATTTTTTTTTCAGTGAGAACAAATTATGAGATAACGTTAAAGCTAGGTATTCAAAAGTTTTCTTTTCCTCTTGTTTTCTCATTACGTTTTAAGAGATATGTGGTGTACTCCATTAAATAACTTGTACAGTT
Source organism: Euphydryas editha (assembly GCA_036937285.1). Lineage (NCBI taxonomy): Eukaryota > Metazoa > Arthropoda > Insecta > Lepidoptera > Nymphalidae > Euphydryas > Euphydryas editha. The sequence goes on from JAUPFZ010000007.1 coordinate 9,064,109, forward strand.
CTTAAGTCGAAACGAGTAGAAAAATATTTAGCCAATTTTCTTTTATCTCCATTTGCGACATTGGAAAAGCAGTAGCGACTAAATCCGATGTGCAGCGACATAGAAAAAGAAAATGTATACTTGAGGTGGAATACTTATTTACTAAGAAGAATGTGCACAAATCGTAAACTGTGAAATGCTTTTAAGGTGAACGAAAATAAAAAAATAATTAAATTAAAAACTTTTCGCGATAGTAATCTTTTTTTTTTTTTAATTTATTATGACACAATTATAACATTCTAACAGTATAAATCCAATACGATGTTATAAGTAGATAAAGGAAAGCATGTTTAGTAGATAAAAGAAAGCAAGCTTAAAGAAGTGTCTCATTTAATAAAAATAAATAAATAAATAAAACACGATTTGTATTAAATGTGTACATAAAGTTAATTTAACAAGACGGAAATAAAATAATTGTTAATATAATTATTTTATCCGTTGCCGTGAATTAAATACGTACACTGTTTATTTTTACTGTTATTTAACTTTCGTACATAATTATGATACAGAATATATTGTATATTTTAGTTTGACGTTTCAACCTATTTCTAATTCAATGACTTCCTGTCACCGAGGAGGAGATCAATGAAGGCGATAGTGTCACCTTTGCCCGAGTTATGATCTAAAATGGTAAGTGAATTATTTGACATCAATTTTAGGTTATGAACTGAGTGGTAGCACTTTTATAAGGTCATGAGAAAAATATACATTTATTTAAAGTGTTTCATATTTATTGTCTTTTATGTTATGTTCCAAATTACATTTGGAATTTCTTTTGTTACTTCTTGTTTAAGCAATATAATTATTTATATTAAGATATTTTAATTGTAAATAATGATATATGCTGATACTAATACAGTTTTGCAAGTCTCATATAATAAAAATAAAGAAATCTGAAATGCGTATGTTAACGAAGTAAAAGCTTAGTTCTTTATAGTGGCTCTGGATACTAAATACACTAATTTTCAGTATTCTAATTCATATAATTATATTAAATAAGTTGTTTTTATTTTTCACGGTTTTTTATAACTATATTGTTTTAATTTACAACGTAACATTATATATGATTAAATAAGTTTTTGGGAAGTACTAGTTCATAAAATACAGCTATTACTAATTTAGGAACTAACGGTAGGTATATTCTATGTGATATTCTTGGATTTTGTTACAGTAAGGTTTTTTATTTATTTATTATTTTTTATTTAATTAGTATCAGATATGTGATGTGTTATATATACGATACATATGATATTTCTTTTTTCGAAGATTTCAGTTTCATTTGAGATTTTTATCTCGACTCTAGCATGGTTTCATTTTTATACATTCCCTACGGCTACTAATTAGAGTAGAACACATAATTAATTGAATTAAACATTACATAATAAAATGAAAGAACGACGAGTTTGAGATCTGTAGACTCAGAGGGCATTACGAAGGCGAACTCTATTGTCAGAGCGCTCGAAAATCTCAACAAGGTACTATTTTATGTATCTAGTTTATGCAAGTAAGGCTTCAGTTTCATCTTTATTTAAATATTTTAGGTCTGAATAAATTAAATAACTAAGTAGTTTAAGGTATAAGACAACCTTTATATCAAAAATATAATGTGAATAAAAACTGTTTTAAAGATTATCTGAGAATACGCCTGGCTTTACTTGGCAGTAAATTGTGCTATTGTAAACTTATATTTGTATTTTTTTATTTAAATGCATTCAAAACTTAAACATATTCATTAAAATTGAAGAGTATGATTAGGAATAAAATACATACTTCTATAATATTATATTTCAGTTCCCTATAAGTTAAATAAATTTAATAAAAAAGTGCTCGTCATTATTTATGTAGATTTTTACTAAATATATACTATATATATTTTTTTAATTTAAAAATAGTTATTTATTATATTTATTTATCAAATCTACAATAGATATCATTATGTTTTGCGACTACAAAACTCCATAAAACTCATTTTATGAACTAATAAAACACTGACGGCGTTGCTTAAAATTCAGGGGCTATAATGAATTAAAATACTTGTGGATTCCGGTCGTTTACGAAAAGTTCACGTACTTAAACAAATGCTTTGCCCAAAACAGAGGACGTAATCATACATTTAATGGTTTCTATAATGACCTCGTAAAGTAGTAACAGCAAAGCCCTTTCATAAATATCCAACTTCCTTTTTCACGGGTCAGAAAATTTTCTTTTTTTTTTTCTTCTTGCGATGAATAAAATTGTTCGTTCCCCTTCGCGAAATTAATTTAGGTGGATTATTATGGTGGGCAGGAATTACGGTAGGTTCGTTAATTCAATCTGATGTACAACAAACTGCTATTTTAACTTGTATACAATTGTATTATTGTTAAAAAATCGTATTTATAATATAACTAGCGATAAACTTAATATATTATGCACATTTACTGTAGTATCTTTTAAAAAATAAACTTTAAAAAATTATTAATATAATCAGACTACGCGTTAATGAATTATATCGATTATTTACATTTTATACCGTGTTGAATTTTGAGATAAAACGAATCCAGTTTCCTAGCTAGTTGCATGAACTCAGATTATAGTTAGTTTCATTTAGTACAGCGCAATTTGTGATCAAGGTACAAACTGACAGACAGGTGGAAAAAAATGAAAAAAATATACTTTTTCGGATCAAGTATCGATATAAAGGTTCTTGGAAAAAAAATCTTCTACATTGAAGATTGCAGAATCGAAATTGTTACACTTTTATTATAAGTATAGATACATAGTCGTATATTAAAATATAGTTATCATTATTTTTATACACAATTTAATTTCAAGTTTTAATTTTTCAAATTTAGTGAACGAATTCTCAATATTTTTTTCTTAGTTTAAATAATATGTACACTTAATAAAAAAATCAAATCCAACATTTTTACGTCTCTTATCTTCGACAATTGCTTAAATCTGTACACTTATTATTTAATACTAAAATACTTTAATACTATCATAAGTGTTTTTTAGGTTTAAGCACCATTTGTTTACAGGTAATGCAAAACACTGTATATTAACATACAATATTTATTAAAAGGCTATTTGATATATTTTTCAACTGCCTTTGAAGCGTCGAACTAAAATCTTTGTACAATCACTTTACGCCGTTAATGGCGCTGTGTAAGCTGGTCTACATTGCTGTTAAATCAGCGATACTAGTACACACGCTTGTGTAACATATATAAAGTTACTTAAAAATCTAAAATCTTTTATAACTATCGAAATAACTTCCTATAACTATTTAGCCGCTAATGCGTAAAATGTGTTTTAAAATTTGCATTGACAGTTTTTGAAAACATGAATGTGTTTTTGACGGCCGACTGGTCGAGTGGCCAGGCAACTGGACACTTTACGCAGCGGTCGCGGGTTCGAATCCCGCCAGGTGCAGATAATTTGTATGACGAATATATAGATGTCTGCACCGGGTCATGGATGTGTATTTATGTATATATGTATTTATATAAATTTCTTCAATTTATTTCCGTTCCTAGTACCTGTAACACAAGTTCTTACGAACTTATCACGGGGCTAGGTTAACGTGGTGTGATTGTTGGTTAATATTTATTTATTTATTCATTTATTTATTTTTGACGTGATAACGTCTAAGTCCAGTTCGAAGAAGATGACGTCATTGTCACAATTAGTGAGCTAGAGCGCGGAACAAGCGGTAGAGAGGTACGATCGGCTCGGCCTAAGCGTTCGGCTCACGATCGGCCTAACTTACGACGCGTCCGAGTATAAATGACAGCGGCAAATGACGGCAAACTGTTTTGTCAATATTTAAGTAACGTCAATTTATTGTTTTTAAAGTTATAATACTGACAACAATTGCAGCAAAAAAGGTAATTAATTCTTGCATTTTAAGAATTTGATTAGCGATATAATTTCATATATCGATACCTCGGGGCTCAAAGGGCGTAAGCACCAAAACTAGATTTTACAGGAGAGCCAAAAAACTAAAAAAAAAAAAAATATTTTCGACATAACTTTCTTGATTGTTGTCCTAAATAAACCATTCTAGGACCAAAAGTTTTAGTTTTTTTTGATGCAGAACTTTGTATAATTATATTTGTAATAAATTTTAAAGTAACAAAAATAGCTTGTCTATACGCCTCGGAAAATTGAATGTTTGGGGCGCTTACGCCCGAAAAATCAATGGATATGTGATTAGTGATGGTTGTAACGGTCAATTTTCTCAATATTTCTATCAGTTTGTAGACAGCTGCTTTGTTTTCTTCATTTAATCGATTTCAGTGCAATTTTGTATGAACTTTATAAACTTTTGTATATACTTTATTAACCTTTTTATAGATTTTGTTACCTATTTATCCACTCAGATAACTAATTAGCTATACAAATAATTATTGATTTTATCTATACTTAATTGCCTGGCCTACTCAAAAACTCATTTATTATAAAAGAAAAATGATAAATAAAAGTCACTTGTTATTGAAAATATTGTTTATTAAACAAAGTACGAAAAAGACTCTTATTTTTACATAATTTCAATTGTAACGAAATATCTTGTTTAACGTAAAGCAGACTGAACGATTAACTATCGCCACAAAATTTTGTACTAATGTCTAATCTTTTGTTTAAAACTAATAGAAAATACAAGGAACTCTTGAGATCAATTATATATCATTTATGAAGTCTTTTGGTAAAAGGATATTTAGGCAAATATCTTAAGTATACCTACTACATTAAAATTTGACCTTACTTGAATAATTATTCATTTCATTTCATTTATTGATCAACCTGAGAGATTGCTCTTACGACCCAAAACAATATATTTCCATGTAAAATATTAGACGTAAGAACATTCGTATCATCTACGATGTCGTTTACTACCATCACGTTTATGATTGTTAACAGTGATTGCTGTTACGACACAAAAACTAAAAAAATATGTTTTATTTTCTACAAAAAATAGGGTCGTAAACGCCATTTTTTGGCGAGTAGGAAGATTTTAAATATACTGATCGATAGAGGAGAAAAAATAAGTAGGGCTGCATTAAAAAGTCAATTTCGCCAAAATGGCGGTTACGCCCTTTGAGCCCCGAGGTATCGATATTTGTTATTTGATTTTTTTTTTTTTTTTTTTTTTTTATATGTTAGTTGAATAGGCAAACTGGCAGACGTGCCACCTGATGGTAAGTGGTCGACGTCGCCCATGAACATAAACTAGTTCACCTGGAACTAGCCCAGCCGACTCATCTATGTGTTGCCTATCCTGAGACATATGATGTTAAGTCTCGGTGCCAGTAATTACACTGCCTGTCTTGCCCTTCTTTCCGAAACACAGCAAAGCTGTTTCACGGAAGAAATAAGCAAGATGGTGGTACCCATGCAGCCGGGAGCGCGGCACAGCGCATCCCTCCCACCGGTATTTGATTATTAAAAAAGTAACATCGGTCGGCGAGTGAGGTAGGTAATATAAGGTTATATTACAATTTTGATTAAAAACTTATTAGGACTCATATAATTACGATCGTATAAAAATTTAGCTGCTTTTATTTAGTATATTTTTAGTATTTTCATAAGTGATTAATGATAATCTAATTTGTTTTGCTAACTTTAATTAAGTTATTAAACTTAACTTCTTTATTAAACTTAATTATTTCTTGTATTACATATCAAAGTATTTAACTTTATTTAGCTTTTATATTAAATACAATTACCTGTAGCTTATATACATATTTATAAAAACTCAAAATTGTTCAGGGGAAAAAAACACCCTTATTGACTGACACCCATCCTTTGCAAAAACTAAATAATATTTGAAAATCAAAAATTAATGATTTATAACCATAGTTTTAAAAATATTTATGTTTTAATGACAAGTTAACGCACTGCAAGGGAATATATTATTATATCAAGCAGATTTTGGGAGGCTTTTCAAAAGCATCAGTTTCATGAATTTGATTAATGGTTTCAATTTCATTCATTTCAAATTTAAATTTCATTAACATTAATTTGACTAAAGTTTATTTTTAAAAAAATTGCTCATTATAATAATAATGCTTAAATTACCAGCGAGCACTTATCACATGTTGCAATAAGCAGTAGTACTGACTACATGTAGATTGTAGAAGTAGAGTAAAAATTCTTCAATATGAGCTCAATCACTGTGGCCAACAACAAACATAAATTATTATATATATTTGTTACATTTCAGTAAAAATAAGCAATCAGGTAAATATTAATACTCTTTATTGCACACCACTACAAAAATAACAATATTTGTAATGAAAAAAGAAAGATGTACAAAGGTTTTAATTACGCCGTTTATGTACATTTGGCTTTGGCTCATGCCATCAACTTCCCGGCTATCTGATTGAGATTAAATAAGAAACATATAATAATAATAAGTATTAATTATCTATATATATATATATATATATATATATATATATATATATATATATATATATATAATTATTGAACTTTGAATTGAATATATATTATTGAACAGGTGGAGCAAAGCAGTTAGATAATAATAATATACTTGAATGCACACCAAAACAGAACTAAATTAAGGACACAAAATAACATCATTATAAGTTGTACATCCAGGCGGTCTTATTGCTAAATAGCAGCATTTCTGTCAAACAACCCGAGAGTGACAGTAATATTGCATTTGCAAATGGGCAGATAGCATAACAATAATAATATATAATAAATATATATTATACAAAATAATGATAATTCAGTGATAATAATTCAATTCCATTCATAAAAGTATGCACTTTTTCATCAATGTTTTCTTATGACGTTATCACGTAAAAATTATCGTCCGTAAACCGACTTTACAGATAACCATTTTTTTTTTAAATTATTAATATTATAAAAGCAACCAAATTAATATTCTGTCGACCTAATGATAAGCCTTTACTATTGCCCTTATACCTTTTTTTCTATTCTATTACCTCCAACACGAGGGTCGGAGCCTGTTTATGCTAAGATACTCTTTCACGCCAGGCCAAACATTGGCGACTTTATAACAGTTGCTGGTGCGTTTCATTTTGTTTCCTTATGTGTCAGTTAGGACATTCTACAACTAGCACGTGTGGAAATATATTGATGCAGATAAACATATACATATGTATGGCGTGTATCGATATAATGTTGGTAAAATCTACTCCAGTCACGAAGGTATTGGGAAGAAAGAAAGGAGAAGTTATTAAGGAGCACAAAAATCAAAATAGGCAAAATATTTTACATAAAGGCGGACTTGGTACTAGACAGCAAAGAGTATGTATCGGTGAGAAGTATAGTGTCGCTTTTTTAGTACCTTAAGCTAATTCTAATTCTATTTAAATGAAAAGCGTGAATTTTGGCGCTGTAATAAAGAAATATATAAAAGCGCAAACTTGTGTCTTAAACGGGCGCAGCTATATGAAATTACTTCTAACCCATTTCCAAAAACTGATATAAGTCTCGATTTCTGACATAAGCTTTATTCTACTTATTTCTACTTGGACTACTTATGTTGCACGTATGACATATATAGTTGATATGCAGAATAAATAGCGGGTATTATCAATAGCGTTGAGTTTTGAGGCACATGCCTTATATACATGTAATTTTTATATTCCTGCTACGCTATTGTAGTAGCGTTTGAAATTACCATACGGTTACTAGAGTTGATCGTTATAACAGAAAAGTCACTGATTATTATTATTTAATGATGAATTTCGCATTCAATTCTTTTCAAAATATAATTATCTGATACTTTAAAATGAAATTATACAAATGAAATAATTAGTTTGAAAATCCAATCTTAACGATGTGCTTCAAACTTTATCGAGTCCATTGAAATTTTCAGAAATATCGTTGACCCATTTTTATCTTTTTCCTATAGTACCTGCACATGAATATTTAAATGCTTTACCCCTTTATAACCATTAAAATTAACATTACTTCTAAAAATAGCATTATTTTTAAGGATGAAACGGTGTTAAGCGGGATGTCCTTCTGATCGACAGAAACAGCGTTTGTGCATTTACCGCATAACAGGCCGTGATTACGCAGACAATTTAACAGGTTTAAGTAATCAATCCATTAGTCCATTAGCCTTGTTATGTCGCACTTTTTTGTTTCAAATAAATATTGAATCTTTGTTGTTTTACGATAATAGTATATAACATTATAAAAAAATTGGTTGTCTGTAAAGCCGGTTTACGGACGATAATTTTACGTGATAACGTGAAAACATTGATGAAAAAGGTGTGTGTGTGTGTAATTATGTACGCACGTTAGAAGTTATACATGTAATAAAACGATTCGCTGAGTTAATGGCGCGCGCCGTCTGTAATTTTCACTTACAAGCTTGTAGCGTAATGTACGTATTGTTGTTGAAGTTATTAGCAACTAGCGACAGATGGCGGTTAGTGAAGCAGTGGCGTAGCGAGGGGGGGGGGGCAAGGGGGTGCATCATGCCCCGGACGCTAGTCACCAAGAGGCGCCAAATGGCCTTTCGCATGAGAGGTAGGAGGCGCCAAAAGGTATTATGTCCCGGGCGCGAGATAAGCACGCTACGCCACTACGTATGGAAGTCAATTTTAATATCTTACAATTTTAACTTTATTTTATCAAAATATGATTTTTTGAATTTTGTTGAAATTTGTTAGTATTTGAAGTTGTTATTTAAGTAGAATGCATAAAAAGTAATCCTTTGTACCGGAAATAATTTTGTGAATCAATTTTTTTGTGCTGATAGGATTTTAAACAACTTTTGTCTCATAAAGCCTAAACAAAATTTAAACAAAGTGATACATTTATATCTTACATATAAATAAATTAATATCTTACATTTATATTAGTTTTATAGATGAAATATAAATAAATAGCTTTCGTCCGCGGCTCCGCTCGCATGGTACAGGCACCAACGGTAGTCGGTACGTAGAGTAGGTACTCTATGTCCTTTTCTGTACCCCAGACAACTGGTTTGCAGAATTTCATGATGATCGTGATTCAGGTGAATAGTTAAGGCGTGAAAGCGTAACAAACAAAGAAACTCACTTTAGCGTTTATCATATGCATGAAATTAGCATTCCCCTATAATTTTGTAAGATAGAAAAAATATCACTATAATAACTTTTCGAAACGCTGCTTAATTACATATTTGTAATTTAGGTACATCATACATGTCATTTGTTTGAACCGAGTCATAAATTAGCTGTAAATCTAATAGTTAAAAGTGGTTAAAAGTAACAATATAACAACAATTGAGCTGAACTGTGAGCCGGTTTACAGCTCCGGTTCAAGCATATGGCTCATGAGCTTATCTGCGGTTCATACAAATTCATTGAGTTACCCATGTCTAATAGACACAAAAAAATAAAAAAATAAAAATAAACACGAAATGTATATAAATCATTGTCAACAACTATGACGTCATAACGCCGGAATTTGCGGTGCCGCAACCGAAGTTGCAGCGTCGCAACGCGGTTATGTGTTTCGGCCCTAAGAGAGATAGATGCGTCACAAGCCGAACGCTTAGGCTGATCGTGCCTCTCTATCGCTTGTTCCGCGCTCTTGCTCGCGGAACGTGACAATGAGTCATGTTTTTTCGTGGGTGCAACCGGCTTTCATAGATTTACTAGATTATACGTTATCACTTCGTCACTACGTTATCACTTAAAAAAGATCACAACTTATTACAAGCATTTCATCAGTGTTAAATTTATATTTAAAGAATTTATAGATCTAAAAATATTATGCTTCATAACAGAAAGTCATCATAAACACGTCACATCTATAAGCGTACTAGCGGCCCGCCCCGGCTTCGCACGGGTATTTAACTAAAATTTCAAAAATTAATAAATTCAATAAATTTATTTATTTTTTATTAAAAATTATAAATTATTTTTTATCGCCTACACCTGCGTCGATACTCGAAAATATTTTATAACATGACGGATGAGTTGTCAAACATGTCAAAATAAAATGTAATTTAAATCAAAAGCACTAAGGAGTATTGATATCAACTTTTTTTTTCAATTATAAAATTTTTATTAAATAAATTTCACAATATTATTCATATTTACAGTTCAAAACTTAAAATAATTATTTACAAAAAGTTTTGGTGTAAATCATGTCCGCGTGGAATGGTGCCAAGAATACTAGCAGCAATATCAACTTCGAAGCAAATAACTTTCAATCCCCTTTTGACCCCGTTAGAGGATGAATTTCGATAAAATACGAAACACGTCTTCAATCAATTCTGTTAAAGAATATTTATGCAAAATTTGAAGTAGATTGGACCAAGGACGTTCCAAGGACCAATCACGTTGTCCCATACAAACTTTGCCTCCCTTTTTCATCCCCTTAGAAGTAGAATTTCGTAAAATCCGTTCTTAGCTGACCTCTACTCGGCAAAAAGAATATTCCTACCAAATTTCAAGTCTCTAGGTCTTATAGTTTCAGAGATATCGTGATGAGTGACTATATCTATAGAAAGTCTCCTATATATGTATATATAGATTTTGAATTAGGCATCGGAATGTGATTATTTGTTACCAAATAAGTTTTTCTCTAACTATAATATGATAGAAAAAATATTAAAAATAAAATAAAAATATTGGAGCCGTTTGATGAACAAAATAATGTATTTGGTTAATCAATAATTAAAATATATTGAATAATATTGTTTGGTTTGGTAAAACTGCATAGGTAAAATAAAAGATATATATATTTTTAAGTTAACGTATCATTGATGGTGCAAAATATTGCACGAACATTAAAAAAAAAAAAGAACTACATCGTATGCGAGTAGTAAATACATTTATATGCTTTAACAATCCAATACAGTGTACACAACCGCGAAACGATAATTACACCATAAATAACACTGATTAATGTTACGATAAGAGCAGGGCGAATGAACAGTAATAAAAATTTCCGATGACTCCATAAGTTTTTATTAAATAATTTATTTACGGGATAAAATAAAAAGGTAATTACTAAATTAATTTGTACTGAAATACAAATGTAACGGTTTTGTTGACGATAATTTATACCGTATAATTTAATAAATATTTTCTCTTTGTGGACAAGTTATGGATATAACAGAATAACAATATTTATATTTTCATTTTATGGTAGGTGAATAAAAAGCACAATAATTTTGTTACTTAGTCAACTGTAGATTTCACGTTTGTCATACTATTTCTCATATTTACTAAGTATAATTTCATATTTAGCTAAAAAAAGTGAGCTGTCGCGGGACACCAGATAGGAAAAAAGTTCCTTATTACATTAAATTAACACATCATAATTATATACGTTTGTGATTCTATTTTTAAAAAAATGGTTGTCTGTAAAGTCGGTTTACGGACGATAATTTTACGTGATAACGTCATAAGAAAACATTGATGAAAAAGTGCATACTTTTATGAATGGAATTGAATTATTATCACTATATTATCATTATTTTGTATAATATATATTTATTATATATTATTATTGTTATGCTATCTGCCCATTTGCAAATGCAATATTACTGTCACTGTCGGGTTGTCTAGCAGAAATTGCTCTTTAGCAATAAGACCGCCTGGATGTACAACTTATAATGATGTTATTTTGTGTCCTTAATTTAGTTCTGTTTTGGTGTGCATTAAAGTATATTATTATTATCTAACTGCTTTACTCCACCTGTTCAATGATATATATAGATATATATAATTAATACTTATTATTATTATATGTTTCTTATTTAATCTCAGATAGCCGGGAGGTTGATGGCATGGGCCAAAGCCAAATGTACATAAATGGCGTATTAAAACCTTTGTACATCTTTCTGTTTTTCATTACAAATATTGCTATTTTTTTTAGTGGTGTGCAATAAAGAGTATTAATATTTACCTGATTGTTTATTTTTACTGAAATGTAACAAATATATATAATAATTTATGTTTGTGGTTGGCCACAGTGATTGAGCTCACATTGAAGAAATTTTACTCTACTTCTACAATCTACATGTAGTCAGTACTACTGCTTTTTGCAACATGTGATAAGTGCTGGCTGGTAATTTAAGCATTATTATTATAATGAGCAATTTTTTTTAGAAAAAAACTTTAATCAAATTAATGTTAATGAAGTTTTAATTTAAAACTATGAAATTGAAACCATTAATCAAATTCATGAAACTGATGCTTTTGAAAAGCCTCCCAAAATCTGCTTGATATAATAATATATTCCCATGCAGTGCGTTAACTTGTCATTAAAATATAAATATTTTCAAAACTATGGTTATAAATCATTAATTTTTGATTTTCAAATATTATTTAGTTTTTGCAAAGGATGGGTGTCAGTCAATAAGGGTGTTTTTTCCCCTGAACAATTTTGAGTTTTTATAGATATGTATATAAGCTACAGGTAATTGTATTTAATATAAAAGCTAAATAAAGTTAAATACTTTGATATGTAATACAAGAAATAATCAAGTTTAATAAAGAAGTTAAGTTTAATAACTTAATTCAAGTTAGCAAAACAAATTAGATTATCATTAATCACTGATGAAAATAGTAAAAATATGCTAAATAAAAGCAGCTAAATTTTTATACGATCGTAATTATATGAGTCCTAATAAGTTTTTAATCAAAATTGTAATATAACCTTATATTACCTACTGCACTCGCCGACCGATGTTACTTTTTTAATAATCAAATAACAAATATATGAAATTATATCGCTAATCAAATTCTTAAAATGCAAGAATTAATTACCTTTTTTGCTGCAATTGTTGTCACTATTATAACTTTAAAAACAATAAATTGACGTTACTTCAATATTGACAAAACAGTTTGCCGTCATTTGCCGCTGTCATTTCTACTCGGACGCGTCGTAAGTTAGGCCGACCGCCGCCGATCTTGAGCCGAACTTTTAGGCCGAGCCGATCGTACCTCTCTACCGCTTGTTCCGCGCTCTCGCTCACTAATTGTGACAATGACGTCATCTTCTTCGAACTGGCACCCAGTAGCTTTTATCAATTTACTAGACGTTATCACGTCAAAAATAGCCGTAAATAAATTATACATATACAACCACAAAACTAAAACATGTGTTAATCATATACATATTACCAAACAATAACACGTGTTGCTTTTATGTATTAAATAAACTTTTATCTGTACTTATAATTTGTAAATTAAATAATTATTAACTGGTTTTTAAATAATTACAATTAAGAATAAATAGTGAGTATATGTAACAGGACCGCGGGCGACGAATGGGGGTGCGTAGGAGGCGCTACTTAATGCGCCTCCAGTAACGCCCTTGTCACGCCCGTGTCGGGCCGGGATGGGAACCCGGTCCTGCTAGATACGGCGTCGTCGGGACTGTTGAGAGGTTAGCCGGACAGTCCCCATGGAGGAGAAGTCTGGCCTTTTCGCCGAGGCTAGCCTATCGCTGGAGGGATCCTGTTGCCTGCAGATCCGGGAACGTCCATTTAAAGCGGCTGAAGGCTCCCGCAGGGGTTTAGTACGGTATTGCACTCCCAAAGTGTCGAGTCCGACATAGGTCTAGGACTGCCGACCCGGGCGTCCTGGATATCATCCGTAAATGGATTCCCCTGCGTCACAAAAAAGAAAAAAGTATATGTAACAGGACATATAAACTTAGAATAAAACATGGAAATGCATTGCATACTAAACTATAAATTTATATAGTATACTCAACTGCAAGTCTGTTAGCAATAAATACAACAGGTATTATTAATTTAGCAGTATTGTAATTATGTAGTTCAAATTTTCAAGTCCAAAGGGTTGATAGAACGCCATCTAGTGAAGATACAACTACAAAACCTATTTTTTCGCTTTAGCTTTTGAGATGCGAGTATATTTGCTGAGCAGTCTTGACCGGCCACTTAAGCGAGGGTCTTTCTTTTAGCATTCAGACGCTATGCAGGCCACATATTATAATAAATTAATTGAGTGAGTCATTGTTGGAATAATATTTTAGTTAGTCTTGTCTTATTTTTCTAAAGCGTGTAATTAATTACTGGTTATATTCTGTTTAACGAAGTGTTAACTTGATTATTTTTTCAATATAATGTATGTGTAGTTCTATCGCTTACAGGCCATTTCCGTGTCAACCCTTAGACATTGGGACTCGATTACGGAAAGGCTCACCCTTCCTGGTGTGACCTTTCAGGGTCTTTGGTGTTAGCTGTCACGGTCGGTGCCATTATAGCCTGGGCTGTACCACGTGGCTGAAGAAGGCAGACGGTGGCAGCAAGATCCAGCTGGGACCCCATCTACTAGATCTCTAAAAGCATCAGCTAACTACTGCTGATAGAACAACCGGAGATTCCTGTTTCTTGGCCCTGGGCTTATGGGGCTTGCCCGTGATTGCGAAACCACGTGGCAACTTTCTAAGAAGACGCTTTTGATAAGTGACTCATAAAATCGATTCCCAGCTTGATACCAGGAATAAGCTTGAACCTACGACCAATTTTCTTATTCCCATTATTCTCTTTAAATTATTCAAAAATCTAAACTTCATTTTATTTTTATAGTCGGCTTTAATATTTTTTTTTTAATTTAATCTCCAATATCAATAAGACAAATTATTGTTAACTTCTTAATTTTATTATTAATACTTGTAATGATTTAAATCTTCATTTTTTATATTATTTAATTACCCTTGTAGCAATCTGAAGTCTAAAAGTTTCTGGTTATTGTTATAATATTAGTTTTATTTAAGTTTAATTTAAATGCTTGATTGGTTAGTCTTTTGTAAAATGTATATTTTTCCTCGTTAATTCATTTCTTTCTCTCACCTGATTTGATCCTTAAATTTAAGTGATAACACTTAGGGCCGAAACACATAACGGCGTTGCGGCGCCGCAACGCTAAAATCGGCGGTGGCGTCACCGCCAATTTTAGCGGCGCGGCACCGCCAATTCCGGCGTTGTGACGTCATACTTGTTGACCATGATTTATTGACATTTTGTGTCTATTTTTATATTTTATTTTTTTGTGTCTTTATTAGACATGGGTATCTCAATGAATTTTTATGAACTGCAGATAAGCTCATGAGCCATATGCTTGAACCGGAGCTGTGAACCGGCTCACAGTTCAGCTCAATTGTTGTTATGTTGTTACTTTTAACTATTAGATTTACAGCTAATTTAAGACTCGGTTCAAACAAGTGACATGTATGATGTATCTAAATTATAAATATGTAATAAAGCAGCGTTTCGAAAAGTTATTATAGTGATATTTTTTCTATCTTACACAATTATAGGGGAATGCTAATTTCATGCATATGATAAACGCTTAAGTGAGTTTCTTTGTTTGTTTTACGCTTTTAAACATATACTTTAGATTTTTACTTTTAAGATTAGATATAGTGGTCATGTACAGGCGATTGTACGATACATTGGAACGAAAAACGATAATTTTACGACCGAAAATACATAATACTGTCAGCAAATAATGCTAACACTGGCTGAATTACACATCACTTATCACTAGTGTCTATCACTCTTGCAAACAACACGCGTCAGTCAACCCAGAAGCAGTATTAAAATTACAATGTCTGACGTTGATATAGATTTATTTATTTATTTATTTATTTATTTATTTTTTCTACTTTAATAACAACTTCAAATATTAACAAATTTCACGTGAATTATAATATTTAAAATAATTAAATTAATATCCGCAATCAAAAATCACGAAGAACTGGTTACCCTACAACAACGCTCTTTTTCGCGACGCCGCAACGCCGCAACGCAAACTGCTGATTTTAGCGTTGCGTCAACGCAACGCCGTTATGTGTTTCGGCTCTTACTGCAAACAAGCTAAAAATTAGTGGTGAAAGACGACAACTCTATCAAACACATTAATAAATTAGAATTCCTTCCTCAAAATACTTTTCGTATTATTTTCCTATTTAACTTTTTTAAATTTTTTAAATTAAATAAATATGATGATGAAACCACCGTTATTGTATAAAGAATGGTAATGCCAAAAAATATTGTACGTAAATACTGTGTATGTGCGGAAAAAAAATATAAAACAATATTTCGAATATTATTCACTTGATTGTTCAAGTGCTATCAACTAAATTCGAATTCCCTTAAAGTGTCACTAAAAAAATATTACCTACTTATTCATTGACTTGGAAATAGTTGCCTTTTATTTTGACTGAATCGATTCATATCTTAAAATTACTCTTTATTACATGTTTTTTATCATTTGTTTGGTAAGTTTTTTATTGTTATAATAGTCTATTTCAAATAAAAGCTGGCTTAAGTTTCTTGTGCAATGGTGAATTATTTCTGTATGTGTTATTATTTATATAGATTATATGGTTAATTTAAGGTCGCTAACAACGCTGTATTTCTCTGCGGATATTTGAAAAAAAAAATTTGGTGGGCTGAAAAAAATATCTATCTACTTTCATCTGCTATTTACAGATTTTTCTTCTACTTTAAATAATTATTTTATTTAGCCTGTGTAATATAGCGATAATTATGTAATCTTAATCGAAAAACATTACAGAAAACGTAATTAATGCAGCCGCTAAATATTCTGTCAAGTTACATTGCACACTGAACGGGGAAAAATATTTTTAACTGAAGGTTAAGTTTCACAAGTTTCCCATCCAGCCAACATCCCGTTGATTACTTTTGGAACTTGGAACATAGTCGGATTGCAAAACTGTGAAATGTAAAATACTAACTTATGTCATGTTATTACCACGTAAGTTTATTTCTTAGATTTATTTCGGATCGAAGTTTACATTTTCAATTATTGTAATGATTGTATTTGGTTATATTTTAAAGTAAATATACAAATAGTAATAATTGTTACCTTAAACAATTGATATTAAAATTGTGGTTGTAAGATTGTTAATTTATGAATACTAAACGAAGTGTGTTTTTATAGGGTGAAATTAGTTTTATGCCCAAATAGTTACCATTAATACTTACGTGTAGTAATTCCAACTTAATGTTATTAGCAAATAAAAATACTCGTATAAAAGGAGAGGTGGACGAACTTCGAATGATGACAAATGATGTTACGGGACTTTTGGTTTTGTGTCGCCTTTTTTTTGTTATAATAAGTTTATTAGCACAAGATGATTAGTGCTTTTAAAGAAACGTTTATTATTATATCCAATTAATAATTATCACTCGTATTTATACCACAATCAAGAGCAGGTAAATTTACATATTTTAAAGAAACAGTTATTAATCATAGTTATGATTATTTATATGCAATAATATTAACATTTACAATTTAGCTTTAATTTTTTAGAATAATTAAAATAGCAACTAATAATATAAGAGTCAAGTCACAATATCTTGAGTAACTAAGGTCAGTACAATTGCGATGATAATTGTATTATAATTATATATACAACATTAGTATTAACTATCCCTTTTTCAGGTTTCAATACGAGAATATCTGAACAATGTATTAAATTATTTTCCCAAGCATATAAATATAAATAAATTTAAAATATTCTAGATTCGTATATAAAATATCTTTTTTGTTTCTATACTACTTTCAAATAACTCAATATTTATATATATAAACTTAGTGGTCAATAATTTAAGATCAATACCCGACATAAGTTTAGTTTGTTTGTGGGGCATAGGGTGCCCATGGGAAATTAAAGTTCGATGGATGAAGGTCGTAGGCATACGGGAATTAACTATTAAATGTACTCCATTGTTACCTTAAGAATTGTGTGCTTTATTAAAGATGTACATCTTGCTTGCTTCTTATTAAATGTTAACGTGAAAACATGTTTCCTGGATACGTGAATTTGAAATACTCCTCTCTACGTATTGTATAACTGTAGCCGCAAAAAAAAATTCACATGATATATTATGCTATACATGTGAAATATTTTTTATATATTTTTGGCAATTCATGTAAATTTAACAAGAGACATTAAATTTTTGAAGTGAAAACTTCTTTAGCGGCGTTGTGCACTTTTTGTGATGGGTAAAAAATGACTCTCGTCAGGACACGCCTCTGATCGAAAATTCGTAACGCAAATTTTAATTTAATAAAAAAAAAATACGGACGTGTACCAGGAAAACATAAAACACAAGCAGTTTAGTTCGTTATGAATATTATAAATTAACCTTAACCTATTTTTTAATTATAAAAACATTATAACGCAATAATAAATATGTAATATATAAAAAGAAATGTACCAGGAAAACAGAAAACACAAGCAGTTTAGTTCGTTATGAATATTATAAATTAACCTAAACTTATTTGTTTAATTATAAAACAGGTAATAATGTAATAATAAAAAAAAAATCTACATGTACCAGGAAAACAGAAAACACAAGCAGTATACAAAACTACTATTGATGCGGTCTTTATTAGACATTTAAATAGGTTCGAATCAAAATTGTTCGTTTCTTACTTCAGCTACCATAAACCTATCTCTCTCTATCTACCACGCGGCGAAAATGTATGCCTGCGCCTGCTGCTTCGCTTAGGCGGCTCAGGACGCGTGCGCGAATGTGCGTGGAAATTAAAACTGCAAATGTCAAGATGTCATCCGGTGTCAGCATTGAAAAAATATGTCAATGGGTGTAAGTTTCATTTTTTAATTTTGAATGAAGTAAGATACTAATAAATGATCTTCAATTTTCAGAGAAAGAAAAGACAAAAAAAAAAGGGAACGAAATCGAGAATACCAAAGGGCATGGCGTCAGCGTAAAAAAGATTTGAAGAAAAAAGATTCGAAGGAAGAAAAAGAAGAAGAAAAAAAAAGAAAAAGACATCGTGAGAATCGAAGGGCATATTATCAACGTACAAATGGTTTGAAGGAAAATGACAAAAATGTAGAAGAATTGTTCCAAAAGAAATCGGATGATTTGCAAATGTAATTTAATTTCATATTTTAAATATTGTAATATATACGATTCATATTGTTATTATTTTATTTTATGAAATCTTTGTTTCTTTCGCAGGAAAAGAAAGAACTTGGACAGTAATAAAGACCAAGAGAATGCAATGCAGGGCTTCTCAAAAACAGCTCGATCAAAGTCATTCTACAAAGAAACACAGATATTCCAGGTGATGGTAATTATTGTCTATTCCATTCACTCATATGTGTTCTGAAACTTCAAATTTCAACCTGTGATTTGAAAAGACAGTTACGTGATTCACCTTATTTAATCTCCAATCAAAATTGTTCGTTTCTTACTTCAGCTACCATAACCTATCTTATCAGTTTTAGAGATTCGCGATGATGGTTCTGGTAATGATGATGGTGACAGAGTCATTGAAATTATGGATGAAAGTTGATTTTTCTGAGAGATAAACTTTTTAATATAAAAAAATTGTAATAGTTCTGAAGTGTTAAATTTTTAATGTAATATAAATTGTCATGTTTGTGTACGATAGCGCAATAAATGAATATTCTATTTTACCACATAAATAATAGTACTTTTATACTGATAATTAAAGCAATCGTGCAAAATTATACCGTAATATCAAAAATGCACAATGTATTCAAGTTTTCACTTCTGTCGGCACTCCCGGAGTGCAACCCGTTATTTTTTTTAATGTAGAAAGTAACATTTTATTTAGAGCTCAGTGTGTAGCCACTTTATTTCTCCCCAGTGAACTTGACAGAAAATTCTTGAATCTTTTATAGCAAGGCATACTTTAGTTACGCAGTATTTTATTTGCCGTAAATTTTATTAGCCAACATAATATATAATACAAAAATATAAACTAAATATTAAATAAGAAACTTTGGGCTAGTAGTATAATTAGGGTTTTAAATTGTTACTGAGAATTAAGGTCATTTTGAAAAGAAAACCTTAGAAAACATAATAGCATAACGAAAAGTTGAATCGAAATAATAGAAAGGTTAACATATTAGCTTCCAGCAAAACTATTTTTTTTTGCAAAATATTGTCTGTACTGAGTTAACAATCGTAACTTCTAGACTTTATAATTTTAATCAAAAATTAAAGTATTCTAACTTAATGGTATTTTTACTTACTTACTAGCAAATTAAAATATACATAAAATTAATTCCAAATAAATATACAATTTCTAGTTTATATATAATAATAATATATTCTTTATTGCACACCACAAAAAAAAAAAATAAAAGTAAAAAACACTATCACATGAAGAAAAAGTAAATTACCTCGATGCACAACAAGGCGGTCTTATCGCTTAGTAGCGATTTTTTCCAGACAACCCTAACAAAATGGGTTTCGAAACAAAGTCTGTATATATATATATATATATATATATATATATATATATATATATATATATATATATAGACGTATTAGTGAAACAGTTATCATCAAAGTCACGAGAACACACCTGCGCTTATTGATTAGTTTATTACTAAATATAATTTGGTTTATAAATCGAACAAAGTGTAAAATACGTTAAGATGTAAACTCTGTCATATCCTGTTGAAATTTACAGTCTTAGAAACTTGGTAAAATGTCTTCTCAAATTTATAATACATACAAAAAACATAATTAAAAATTTAAAAAATGTGACCTTTATAATAGGTACTTGAAATGTAAGTTAATAGATCTTATATAAAATAAAAGTTGTAAATGTATTTTAAAATTAAAGCGTCACATAATTTAAAATTACTGGCCATGTTTAACTTTATAAAATAAAAATATGGATTCATTGCTTCGTGGTCACGCACAGCTTTAGCCGTTTCTTTTTATTGATTATGAAATTCTTGTTTTTTTTTATGTTAACTGGTACTTTATCGTGTTGCATGCCACTAAACACTCTTTTTTGGGCCACTAGATTAGAGATATTCATTAACATTATAAAAAAGTAGGTTAAATATTTTAATACTTTAAAATACTGAACACCGCTAATAGCCAAGTCCCCGTAATTCTTGGCGATTTCTGCGACTTTTTATGTAATGAAAGGTTGTTTTATTACTTAATTTTCTCTCAGTTTCTAAGTAACTCGTCAACGCTCTTACATTTATATAAATAATGTTATTGAGAACCAATATCAATTTCATACTACTATGATTAACTAATGTCTGCCACATCTTAATTATAGTATGCTTTTAATGGCCCTTCAATACTCATGGCTAGAAAGGCGGTACATATTTATTTGTCAGCGAAATCGTACACGCCTATTAGAGTAGAAAAGTCATAAGCACGCAATAAGGAGTTTGTGGAACTTCTTTCAGAACTCGAGAATAACTCATGTTCATATTTTATACAAGTTATTTGATAACATCGCATAAATTGTATAAAATATGAACATTGCCCTTTATAAGTGACCAAACTCTTGTTAACAAAAGCATAGAGTATTATGCCACGAAAACAAAAGTGTTTCAAGAAGAAATTTTTTTTTAATTCAAGAGCCATAGACAATTCATGGTAAAACAAATTCTTTGTTATTAAGATATTAAACAAAAAATAATATCATTTAATTTACTTTTATAATTTAATTTATTAATTTCAGATAAAAAATGTAGAAATATATTTTTAGTTTATCCTTTCAGCTTGTGGTACTTTACTGGGATATATTTATCGTGGAAAGTTTTAATATACTTTAAGTAATAGATATCTTTGTTAAATTGGTAACAAAAACCTTACACAACTTGTATTTAAAAAAAATATAACAAACTCGATGCGATAGAATCTGATATTATTATTATTATGTGGTGTAATTATATGACATTATTAATAGATATTTTATATAACAATGACTCACGTATATACTATGTCTTACTTTTTGAGTATGTGTATATTTCGGACAAGTTACATAGACCATGGTGGCGATATGACTGCTGTGGCGTTGTGTCAATTCTCAGCTATAACGGGCAGAATCTATCTACCCTCTGCTTAGTTATTTTTAGATTCATCATAAGTAACTACTTACTATATTAAAAATCTATTTTTTTTTGTTTCAATTGATGTGGGTTATTTATTTTGCATAGTTCTTACAACGAATATCGTGGATTTCCCAATACAAAGCCATCTTCGCGATTACAAATTTAAAATTTTCGAATTTCTATAACTTCGCAAACAAGACTTGTCATAGGTTATATAGGAGCATTCGTTAAAGACAATGTTTATTGAGTTTCATCCAATGGTATGATTCGCATTGAAGGAGGTGTCACTTTTTTTTACGTGATAACGTCTAGTAAATCGATGAAAGCCGGCTGCACGCACGAAAAAGCATGACTCATTGTTACGTTCCGAGAGCGAGAGCGCGAAACAAGCGATAGAGGGGCACGATTGGCCTAAGCGTTCAGCTTGTCACCCATCTATCTCTCTTACACTCCGTCGGCCGATGCGTCCGAGTAGAAGAGACAGCGGTAGCACGCAACCTACAAGCAAACTATTTATAAAGACGCTTTTACTAATAAAAGATGGCTAGTATGTATAATATTGGTATTGCATTTTATTTCTCAGTTTTAATTATTTCATCTATTACCTACTAATTATTTCTAATAATTAAATGGCTACTATAATTATTTCTAATTATTAGGAAATAATTATGATGCATTCCAAGTAGCCATTTTTGTTTGTCATCTTATTATGGATCATATTATTTACAAGATAAAGATAACTTAAATTTAAAATTTATATACAGAAATTTGTTTCTTTTTCAATTTGTTAGTTTTATTAAATTACTTCGTAGTTCGTATCAGTTGAACGATATTTTGATAAAATAAAGTTGAAATTTTAAGATAAAATTGTAAGATATTAAAATTTTTTCATAACCGACATCTATCGCTAGTTGCTAATAATTTTAATAACAATTACGTTACGCTACAAGCTTGGAAGTGAAAATTACAGATGGCGCATGCCACTAACTCGGCGCATCGTTTTATTATATTATGTACTAGCAAACCCGGCGAACTCCATTTCGCCACCAGATGGCTTCGTTTTTTGTAACATTTCGTTTGATATATATTGGTTTGTAGTACATGTATCAGAGATGGCGCTGTATGTGAAAAATGATTTTCCCTGTTTTCCTGCTTTTCTGTTGAAATTTTTCCTAAATTTTGTTCGCTATAAACCTCACGGAGCCCGAGAACTTTCCAACGAATGCAAAACCGTGGAAATCGGTTTGTGCGTTCTTGAATTATAGCCTCAGGAAGGAAAACCAGACTTATTTTTATATTATAGAATAACTTCTTACGTGTGTACACACACACACTTTTTTCATCAATGTTTTCTTATGACAATATCACGTAAAATTATCGTCCGTAAATCGGATTTACAGACAACCAACTTTTTTTACTGCGTTTATATGTTTGTTAATCATTATGTTATGGGTATGGGTCATTTACTTGTCTGATGTACGAACTTCAGTCAAAGTGCAATCAATCTTGTAGACTTATTTCCTATGTGGTGTTCATCACACGAAGAACGATCATGGTTTGCCAGAGCTTTGTTCACTAACGCCTTGCAGGTACTGTTTTGTTTGCGTAGATTTCTACATTGGATGTGCTTATTTTAAATCCAGTTAGAGCTATTAAAAATCGATCAAATTAAACCTTGGAGTCTGTGCTGTAATTAAATAGTAAGGTTAATGTGAAAAGAAATAGACGGTGTGTAAATAGATTATACTCATGACTGTTGACTATTGACATAATATCGCTCCTCAGTAATCTCGTCGTGACCACGGTCACTATTAACTGCACTTATGTATATGGATGCCTATAACAAGTATGTCGTTGTATTTACCCGTATATTCTTATATAAAACATGTTTAAAAACCACGACTGACAGAGCTTAAAATCGTTAATTATTAAGAGAATATGTCGATGTGAGAGATATGCAATAATTTAAAAAAAAAATTCAACCTGTAAAGTTGACTCCAAAAATTAACTGTTAACTAAACCAAAAGTGTCATGATGCATGACGATTTTTGAATTGTATGAATCAGCTTTCTGACACAATTTGTCAGTTTACGGTAATTAATCTGAATTTCGAATATCACTTATATAAAAACTTACCACATGACATTCTGAGAGCAGAATACGCGAAACGTGTCACTTTTATGAGCATCGTGTAATTACTGTAATTAATTTGTTTCATGCAAGTAATTTATTATATCTAATTATTTAACTTTATAAGGGTACGTTAAAATAACCATATAAGACGTAATTGTAGTGTAATATTTCAATACTTTACATTGGAAAAATTAATTTACGGACAAAATGTATATTAAGAATTTATAACAAAAAAAAGAAAAAAAAAAAGAATAACGTATGCCGTTTGTTATTGAAAGTAAGATTATTACACAATATTTACAATATTGCCTATTTATTTTTCATATTTCGCTACAATGCCTCTGTAAACGTAAAGTTACGGTGTTTATAAAGTATTGTAATGCTTTAAGAATCTAGTACGTCGGTTACAATAATATAGTTTCTTTATTGTGGCGGCAGGTAATCCTCGTGGGAAATTAGCGATAGATTGCAACGTCAAAAACTTGATCACATATTGTAGTGATTTTCTTTAAGCATTGCTCATGAAAAGTATGTTACGTGTAATCCCTTTAATATGAGTCCATCTCATCATCCATTTTATATTTATTTTGTATATTTTATATAAATATTATGTGAAATTTTTGGGTGAAATATGTGTTAATTACGGTTTTTAATTTGATATATACGAGTATATAAAATGCCGGACGTTGTCTTCCAGTTCTCTGACTCCTAGGAAACGCAACTATGTATTCTTTCAGGTAGTTTTTCTATATGAGAGAATGTGGTGATACCCCGGGCAGATTTTATACGAGCTGTAGTCAATTACAGAGAAGTTCTACAAAAATTAAATGCAAATTTTTTTCGTATTGTACTAAAAATAGATCGAAGAATCGATAAAAATGGACCTATTTATACGTAAATCGACGACGTCTACGTGGGTTAGCAACGTAGAGTTTTGATAATATATTATTCGTCACATCAGGATAGTTATGAAAAGAAATTTATGATTGTTTTTAATTTTTATCAATTATATTGTATGTGATGCCAGAATAATGCGTAGTCAAAAATTCGAGAATAGAACTAGAAAATTTTATACCTCTAAGCCAAAAGTGATTTCAAGACTATCATCGTTAACTTAGTCCAATCTATAGTACCTCAACGAAGAAAAAAAATTTGCCTCCAAACGATAAAAATTGTTTTTATAATTTTATCTATCGGGCAAAAATATTTTATGTTATTTTATTTTATTTTCCTTATAATATTGATATTGATATTTTATTTGTGTCGAGTCTTACTTATAAAATTAATGTAATGCTTTTATATTATTAAATAGATTTACAGAGATACGGGCATAATTAAAACAAATTATTTGTACGCTCTAGTTTACGCTGTGATTATTGCGATAGTGGGCACAAAACTTTTATCTTTGTATAAACATTAGCATAAATACCTATTGAGATAAATTATAACTTTTCAAAATTTTCTCTTTATGAAAATTTATCTTAAGCTTAGTAATTCGATATAGAAGCTTCACAAATATTACAAAAAATATTCACTGATAAATACTATTTTCACTTCATTATACCTTAAATAACATAGTTCGTTGATTTTAATTTTTATACAATCATCTATATAATGGTCACCATAATCATCTATATAATGATCACCATATTGAATTTTAATTAGTTTTATCTTAATTGACACTCGTAACATCAAGATAAATCATAATAATTGGCCTAATCAAATTTTGTCTGTAGACCGTCACAAAGACGCTAACATGACATTGGAGTCGCACACCATTAATTTGGGAATCTAGTAGACTGATTTAAAAATTTAACTTACGTCATACAAAGTGTTTAATTAGGAAAGGTATGGGTCACAATGGTATAACATGTTACGCTACTACTAATGGACGGACCTATGTGTAAAAGAGTAACTAGTACTTCTGAAAAGAAAAAATACAATGTTCTTCACGATGTTATTCTTTACCGAGAAGAATTTTAAAGACAAATTTGGCACTTGATGTTTTCAAGTTTGTGCCAGCTCAGATTTGAACCTGTAATCATCTTGTAGACGTCATTAAATATGAACTCGAGTTACTCTAATGCGAACCTCTGAAAACTAAATAAATATATTTAACTTAATTACCTAACTTTAACGGTGAAGTCGAGAACCTGTTTAATTTACCTTCAAGTTTCGCTTTTAGAGTGACAAGGAAACCTTTTCGTCTTCGCTTAGTAATAGGACAATGATACAAATTTAAACACTGTTTTGCACTTAACTGGCAAATTCATTTGCTGAAAGGGTAACATAATCTTAGAAATGGGTTTTTATACTACTGAGCTTATATAATGAGAAAGATCATTAATACGTTATATTAAAATATTGTTTAATACGTTTTTCATCTAAATGGAGCTTATTAAATAACACTTTTAATAAGTATTTATAGAATAATAAAAGATCGGTTTAATGTTTTTATTTTTGGACTTTTTGTGTTACCTTAGATATTTTACAGGGATCTCAGATCGATAGGAAGAAGAAAATGTATTTAATGGTTTTCTCATGATAAGCTCCTTTACTGCGACGAAAAGTCAATACTTACAAAAGCCTTTGAATATATTTTAATATTTCTCATAATAAATCTTTGTTTAAGAGATTCGGTTTTCAATTACCTATCATAAAAATAGTTATAACTGTTACTGTAAACGGAAAAAAAAAATTCAACGAAGAGATTATACATGATATTGTTTTGACTATAGGTGTTTTTAAAATTTAACACAGTAAAAAAAAAACTTAAATGTTAAAAATACAATACATCTATTTATATTTTTAATATTTAAGTTTTACTATCCGGCTAACACTGCATATTATTGCATTCGCTAACACTGCATATTATTGCATTCGCTATTACTTCGAACTAAATATAAAATGGTTTGAGTACTTTAATTATTATACTTTCAGTGAAAGCCATTACAATGCTGTTGTGAGTAAAGCCAGACGTGGACTTTTATCGATTTCTTATGTCGCGTTAAAAGGGCTCATTTGGTTTTATTGTATAAAATGGATGGGAGTGTAATTTGCATTGAGTCAGTGGTCACGCACGTCGTAGGGAGTTACCTTTTTATTGTTCGTCTATGCCTTTACCGTTCCTTTAATGTAGGGGGTGGGTCGTACCCCACATGGAAGTGAGGGGCTATGTCTGACAAAACACTTTTTGCGTTAAATATTTCACACCTTTGTGACTTAAACCCACTATTAAAGGAACAAAGTAAATATGACACATGAGTTATTTGGACTAATAGTTTTTATAAGTCTTCATATAATATGCATAGCACATAATGTCATTTAAATATTATTGTATGAATATAAATAGCTTTTTCTATTGATTACTCCATTATAATGTTATTTGTTCGTTGAAAGGCGATCCATAACTAAAACTGATGAACAATGAACGGCGATCTACCGTAACTACTCGTAATTTATATGTATCATATCTAAGAGCTAGTAACGTTTTCGACGCTTCGTTTTATTTTACACGTCAAAAGCTGCTACACCGCTACCGATGTATTATTTAAAATTTCGTAACGGTCTTACTACTGGTCAGGTACCTTTTCTGCTATGTATAGAAAAATTAGAGCTGAATCAACCACGCTGACCATAGTGAGTTGATGAATGTAATACGTCTAAGACTTTCATTCGTTCCTTGTATGTTTACATATTTTTTAGTAATATTAAAAACTAGGCCGAGTTGATTTTAAAAGTCTAAATTAATACCTAAAACTTAACGATGCTAGTTTGGATTTAGAATGTCGATCATCTGGTTTCTGATACGGTTACATAATGCACTCTGTATGTATTTTTATTATTTGTCATAAAAAATATATGTAAATGTAAAACTTGAGTCATATAGTATCAAAAACGGCAGTCTCCACATTTTCCTTAAAAAAAGTTATCTTTGCCAAAATTTCCTCTATAATCAGCTCTTCCATCTTAGTTAATAAAAAATGGAGTTTAAAAAAATGGAGACTCCCGTTTTTGATACTATATGGCTCACTTATTGAAATTAAACAATTATTAAAGTTCATAGCTCTTAGACAATCTGTTCTTGTAATTACAACCCGATCATTATTATTTAGGCGACTAAATGATTATTGTGTATTGTTGTTGTTTGAAGATCATGATAACGATAACTTTCAGAGCACTAATATCATTGTAGTAATTTATGTATTTACTATTTAATTTAATTTTATATGATCAGATCATCGTTAATCATTACATAATATACACAATCAAATCTGTTTTAAATTTAGCGGTACTAGCAAAATATTTTTTACCAAATATTAGAATTAAAAATTATACGATGTGTTTTAAATAAAATTCACACTGTGTATATAAATTGTTTGACTATAACATTTAATGAACTATTTGAATAATTAAAAACTGATTAAAAGAATGTTACATATAAGTATAAAATCTTTCTAGCTAACGTTCTTCTTCAGTAACCACTTATTACTTTATATAATAATAAAATACAATCGTTACAATAATCAACAAAACAATCTTCTTCTTCACCTACCGATAGTCATTCACTGCTGGATGTAGCCTCTAAACCATTGATTCTGTTTGACTCTTCTTAAGCCCTCCGTCATTTTGGTTGAGGGCCTGATCATGCTTTCCATGCCGTTACGGGCTAGCAATTTCAGCACCTCGGGCTCCCAATGTCAACGAACATCGATAATACGCTCATTACCATATCATATCAAAATATGGTAGCTAAGAACAGGAACAGTGATAATTATTTTAGCTATTATTAAGTACAAGGTATTGCTTATAATTATAGTAGTCAAATTAAATACGAGTATGCTATATGATTACACTTATTCACCGGTATTATTTTATAAATCACAAAGAAAAGTTATTTCAGGGTCAAATTCAACTTCTCTAATAAAATTTTATGTAATTATAAAAATAATTTAAAATAGAACAATATCTTGTTTCAATTATTTATTAAAAACGAAATGTTATAAAAAATATTAATTGCAACAATATATTATCCCTGAATGTTGAAAGTTAATTTAAAACAATACATAATAATTGAAACTGCGCAAGGTATTTCTCTCGCTAGTTATAAGCTACAAAACAAATCTATATTTTGTCCAGACGGGTTTCACCGATGTTTTAAAATATCTCAAAGGCATAATATACGGCCTGTATAAAACACATCAAGGCGTCAAGGGAGCATTATTTCAAAGAGTTGCTGAACACAGTCGTAAACCGCTAACGACTGCCCGACCGCGATAATGAATTCACTCTACACTCAAACCGGCACCACAGTTGATTCTAACGAGGCTCAAAATATTTGAATACACACCCTGATTCCAGCAGCACCAGAAAAAAAAATGAAAAACATCATTAAAATAAATTTACTGGATCTAGTTCGAAGTGGATTTCTTTTAATTTTAATTTTAGGTAAAT
Organism: Euphydryas editha; assembly: GCA_036937285.1. Classification (NCBI taxonomy): domain Eukaryota; kingdom Metazoa; phylum Arthropoda; class Insecta; order Lepidoptera; family Nymphalidae; genus Euphydryas; species Euphydryas editha. The sequence goes on from JAUPFZ010000007.1 coordinate 9,093,596, forward strand.
TAATTAATATTTTTCTTTCACCTTTATTTTTAAGAAGGTTAAATTTTGACACTTAATTTCTAAAAAGCTCATCGTGCATTTTTTCATCCGTAATTTTTTTTTTCGCTATAGGATACGCCGGAATAACAACATCGACACGACTAATTCTGCAGTTAAACTTGTTACTTGTGGGCGCTTAAAATCTCTGACAACTCGCAAAACGCATGATGAAAACATTTAACGGCGTCCCTTTTAATATACCTTTAAAATAACAGACAGGTAATTAGTACACCGGCTAATTAGTTCCCAGTCGTTTCACTCCTATGTACGACCCAGATTTTATTTGAGAGGTCTAATTACCTAAACTAGTCGAGACTTCCTTTATATTTACGAGTACATCACCAGATCTACTTATGTAACGGAGGTTTATGAGATGAATTAATTTATAATCAAAGAAGAATTTAATTAATATGAGTTTTATCTACATAATCACAGACTTAAATTTAACAAGTCTTGCAAATTTTGTATTAAAACCGTATTTGGAACACAATGCAGTCGTTAGCGTGTGGTTGGCAATATGCATATATAAAACCTCACAAACAGCATTGTAACACCGTCACATAAGTACTCTGTACCACAAAATATGAAAGGCGAGTGACTATATTTACTCACATGCTCCGACTTATACGATTATTACTAATAGCAAGCACTGCCTTAGGTAAAATAATTTGCATAAAGCATTTTCCTGCTTTATAGCTTGCGTCACGGCATCTATAATGACTAAGAAGGTATTTTGCGACGCCTTCAGCTTCGTAATTAGAGTGAGCTATAAAAAATTAACGTTCTCTCAAGTGAGTAAAGAAACTTTAATTTTGTTGCTAATACTAAATACATCATGACATTATATTGCTTACAAGCAATTACTTTTAAAAAATAGCTATTAAACTTTATTTTTTTAAGTCTGCAAAGTATTTTTTGACTACATTTCATTATTGTTTGGATAAAACAAAGTAATAACGCTCGAGAGGACTAACGGTCATGTAATCAGATTTTTTTTAACAAAAGATGTTTACCGGATCGAGGAAGCCCCTTAAAATTTGCATGACATTGTCAAACGCCAAACGCGATTTGTTTTGTAAATACCCAAGTGAATATAGACTTCAACCTCTAATCATTTTATGTATGAATATTATCCGGTTTAACTGATCCTACACCACTTGACCGTGATTTAAAAAAATAAAGCAGCTAATTGGATGAGAGGTTAATTCCGTCGGCGCTCATGTATTACCATATTAATTATTAAAATAAAAGTACTTTTTTTTAACCAATTTTGATAAAACGTCACTTAATTTCTAAATAATGTTTCACAGTAATGCGACACGTATAATAAATTATTCTTTATCACGGATTTTTTATAGGTAAGTATAGTTGTTTTATATAGTATAAAAATATGCTGATTTTTTTTTGCAATTTAACGTCGACTAAACCGATTCTAACTAAAAGTTCATATCTCTGTTCACTACATAAATCATACATAAATAAAGGACCTCATAAGCTGTCAACGTAATACCATTCACGCCAGGTTGGGGTGCGTAATATCGTTGAATAAATCACCTAGGTACTGCTAAAATATGCTTCGATACTTACTGTTGAATTTGAACTTTAATATAATTGTAATAAATCATTTTTGTTCTATACATACATAAAAAAAGAACAAAATGAATGGTGTCATCGGACACCAGGTAGGAACGAAGTTCCTTCGGATAATATAGAAGCAACACAATTTCCAAAAAAAAAAAAAATGCTTATCAATATACAGATTATGTTAATTTAAAATATACTATTTATTTGTTCACATCATCTTACCTTCATTTAACTTGCCTGTATTCACATAAAAAAGTTTGTCTGTCAACATAAGTAATTATAAGCTAAGAATAGAACATTCAAAAACTTAAATTCCTTTGTTAGTATAAAAACGTCAATAAAAGCTATTTAATTTTATCATTTATACAACTCAAGTTCTTTAGTAAGAAATTATTAGGATTGAAAATATAAATTTAAACTTAAAATAAATGTTTAACTTTAATTAAAATTATTATAAGAAAATGTTAATAGCGTTTTTTACAGGTTTTGCCGTGATAACTGCGTTTTTGGCAGCAATTTTTATTTTGCTGTCAAAAACAATGCTGAGGCAAGTACCTAGTTGGCATTTCTTCCATGAATCCTGTTTATGTTGTATGTTATTGTATTTTTGTATTATTGCTGTTATTGTTCTTTTTCTTGTATGTTGTTTCTGTTTTTATTTTTACTTTTACGTTAATGTTATTTTTACTTTTGTTAATAAGGCCAATAATATTTGTTTCTTTTTTTCTTTCTTCTTTCTTTTTGTAGTAGAGTCAAGTTGTAGCCATTTTATTGTCGGGTCGATTATAATACTACCATATTTTGACGAGAAATTAACATCGTTTCATGAATGACCCAGAAGACAAAATCTCCTTTCATCCTCATTTACTTTATCTTAGTTCTTTATCATTGAGGTGAAATGCCAAATTATTTTCATCTCTCCATCCTCCTGTTAAAGCAAGCAACGCACGTGTAGCTTTTTTTGATGCTGTATATGGGAATAAGTAGTGTTTACGGCAGATGATTCAACTGCTCGTTTGCTGTCTATTATCCTGAAGATACTTATCCTTAGTCTACTATGTATATTTTAATCGCTATTCATAGCTATATTTTTATTTTTATTGCATCATCATCATTATCATCGTCACATCAGTCATTGGATATCCACTGCTGAACGGTGGCTTCTCCCATCGACCTCCAGAACGACCGGTTCGAGGCAGTCTCCATCCAATATTACTCTGTGCGGCTTGGAGATTGTTTGGAAGGCCTATAGTCAGAGACCACTTCTCAGATTAATACATAAATGTCATTTCAACATATAAAACAAAGCTTTAAAAAAAGTTACCCCTAATGCGGTCAAAAAATTGTTTCGTATCTAAAATTTTAACACCCACATTCGTCGTTTACTTTCTACTCTATAAAAGGATTCAAATGAATTGTATTTTTTTTTTAGGAGTGACAACATAGCGCTTAACATATGCCATGACCATTTTTATTATGATATACAGCTCTGTCGACAAAGGGATGAAATGTAATCCAGTATAAATCTTAATTCTGGTAATTACCTTATAATCTACGAGAATTTACTTTGATTACAATATAAGTTGCCCGCGACTTCATCTGCGTAAAATTAGTACTTTGGGATTTTTATTTTCTTAAAGCTTTGATCAATCTTCATACTATCATAATTTAAAGGAAATTGATCAGTAATTTTGATATGAAAAGGTAAGTACTTGGATGACTGAGTTTTGCTCGGTATTTTTTGTAGCCTTTTTTTTTTGGTAAGTCATGTTATTTGGAAATTATATTTAGATACGAATTACATGCTGATGAAATATGAATTATATTTTTCGATCTTACCGACACAATAATAATAATATATGAACTGGTTATTTAAAAAAAAACATGCTTTTATTATGTTCTTGCTAATAAAAAGAACTAAAAATTTCAAAATAATAATTTAAGCCTGATAAGAAGAATACCATTATATAGGTACCTATATTCCAACCTTTAACGATAATTAACCATATTCGTCTACGTCACAATAATCCCATATCGTAAGTAGGTACATACCTATTAGACATTTTTATTAAACCCTAAAACTTATAATGTATAATTTTATTGGTAGCAGCAGACTGAGATGCAAAATCGATTGAAACTAAACAGCAAAGTAACAATACCACAGCTCAAATTTTCAGGCGTTGAAATTCCTTACAGTATGTAGAGTGAAAAACTTGGGTCTTTTCCCTTTACCGCCTAATGAATTTGAAATTGATCATACAAATAATAAAATTGATTTTGTTATTTAACAAATTATTTATGGTTAATTGATTAAGAATTTAATTGTTTTATTATTTTTTTTTAACTTATTTGATTCAATTTTTGGATTAATAATTTTTTATTTGATTTTATTATTTGATCGAATGTGAAAATTTTGGATTGATTTTTTAATTTAATTAATTATTTATATTTGAAATTCGTATGCATGATTATTAATTTCTTAATTTTATTATAACTTGACATATTTTAATTTCTGTTTGTAATTTTTCGATATTTTTTTAAATTTTTTTATCAATGTGTGCTTCTTTGCTCTTTTATGAATTGTTTATTATTGGCAACTTTATTGGTTTATGTATTTGTTGTATCAATTTTAATTCATTGTATTACTATACTGTTTGTTTCCTAAATAAAATAAAAAATATAAATGCCTTAAAAAAATGAACAATACGCTATGTTGGGCTCCAAAAGCATCTGAACTAAGATAGAAAACGTTCTGTGATATAAGTCGATTGAAGAGATGGAAAAATCCAATGCCTATTAACACCAAAATATACTTAGCTCAATTTTCTCTTTTTCCACTCCTTGACTATGCAGATTTCTGCTACTTGGAATAGTCATATTAATTACTTACTAAGCTTAATCAATTTCAAAATTTAACCATCAAATTTATATATGAGTAAATAAGTATGACTATATCACAAAGTACAACAAGATGCTTTTAGTTTTGCTCTATAAATCGCCTGCATTTTATTCTTTTTACGCCAATAGTCCTCCATACCGTAAATAACGCTTCACAGCTCTTCGAAATAGCTCTTGCCTCTCAATGAGTCTTCGTCGCTGAAATAATTAAATATAAATAAATAAATAATTAATTAAATATGCTTAACATGCACACAGTCGTACACACTTAGTGTCAGATTCAGTACGGGTACGACTGACTCAGTACATAAGCCAACGAGCCAGTTAATCAAAAAAATCCTAACAAGATATCTAGATTCGCTTCTGCCACTCTCATTGCTATATGTAATATTAATAAGTCATTTACCGTTAAAAATTATCTCAAACACTGCATTAACTTTTAAGATTTGAACATTTAAGAAAACCAATTTTATTTAATCTTATTTCTGTTTTATATATTATTTAATATTTATTTTGTTTAATATGAAATATGTATATTGATATGTATGTTTGCATGTATGAATGCAACTTATATGTATGTGTATAAGTATATTTGCCATTTGTGTATATATTAATTACGAATTACAAATAGTAAAATTTTATCAGAAAATAAACTTTATGCACCTTTTACATCTTTCCAATCTTTATTCGATCCGTTAATCGAGATTGCCTGTAAGAGATCATTTTTAGTAATAAAGCCGGCCTGTACGCTGTTATGTACCTTGAGTTTTTTATGTATATTTTTTACCTTTGTGCAATTTAGTGTTTTCTATGCTATTCAGAACAGACTGTATCAAAAACCTTTTTAAGTTGAGTAATATATGTTTTTCTTTCATTCATTTAATCCAGTTTTAATAAAGGTTATGAATCAATTAATTACTTAATTTTATTTGTTTGGCCTTTCTAAAATATGTGACAAAGTAGGTTAAATATAGATTGTGGCTTTTGACCTTCATTGCTTTGTTTGGTTTTTTGTGCAACTACTTTACAAGTTGTCGAAACTTGAATAGAATTTTTTGTTTAATGAAATATGAATTAGAAGGATACGTGTAGCCTGCTAGCATATAAATTACACAATGCACTCATCGCAACAGTAACATTTACTCATTTGTATTTTGATTTGTGAGTGATATACAACTTTGCATATACTCGTATTAGTGGAAAACTAGGTATGAAATAATGACCAAGCCACTTCAATCCACTATTATTAAAAAAAAAGTGAGTTGAAATATGATTTTCTGATCTTTTGAGCTGAATGTTTTGGGATTATATCATTATTTAGCATACTGCGATGAAAACATTTTTCATGTTGCTAAATTTACAGACTGAAAAAAGAATTATCTCGACTTTGGTAGCAAAAATGTTATAATACTGTGTACGTTTACAGGCTGATTTAGTTCAGTTAAAGTTATATTGAATGTAAGCTTCAATTTTTATTTAAATAAAATAATTTCGCTTGATTTATCGAGGGTATTTAACTCTCGATAAATGGCAATGATATTATATTAATGTGATTGTTTAAGTAATAAATAATCTTATACCAGAACAACCAGTTTATATCAAGTCAAATGGGGGATACCAATGTACCAGATTCAATTTCACTTTTTTTTATTTTTATCTTTACAGAATACGGTCAACGATATAATGTTACATGTTTTTAAAAAAATACTCTCATTAATTTTATTATGAGGAAAAGTTACGTTACTATAAAAAGAGTTTGATAACTTTAACACGGGTACGCTAATGATGTTAATAATGTTAATTGCGAAAGACGCTAAAACGATGTCTGAATAAATTTTAAATATATGTATTTAAATAATGTATTAAGACATCATCAAATAAAATTGGCGGTAAGTCTGCCCATACAACACTTGAAATAATATTTTGACCACCTATAATGATGGATTGCAATTTTTTAAATATATGTATTTAAATAATGTATTATGACACCATCAAATAAAATTGGCGGTAAGTCTGCCCATACAACACTTGAAATAATATTTTGACCACCTATAATGATGGATTGTAATTTTAAATATATGTATTTAAATAATGTATTATGACACCATCAAATAAAATTGGCGGTAAGTCTGCCCATACAACACTTGAAATAATATTTTGACCACCTATAATGATGGATTGTAATTTTAAATATATGTATTTAAATAATGTATTATGACACCATCAAATAAAATTGGCGGTAAGTCTGCCCATACAACACTTGAAATAATATTTTGACCACCTATAATGATGGATTGTGATTTTAAATATATGTATTTAAATAATGTATTATGACACCATCAAATAAAATTGGCGGTAAGTCTGCCCATACAACACTTGAAATAATATTTTGACCACCTATAATGATGGATTGTAATTTTAAATATATGTATTTAAATAATGTATTATGACACCATCAAATAAAATTGGCGGTAAGTCTGCCCATACAACACTTGAAATAATATTTTGACCACCTATAATGATGGATTGTGATTTTAAATATATGTATTTAAATAATGTATTATGACACCATCAAATAAAATTGGCGGTAAGTCTGCCCATACAACACTTGAAATAATATTTTGACCACCTATAATGATGGATTGTAATTTTAAATATATGTATTTAAATAATGTATTATGACACCATCAAATAAAATTGGCGGTAAGTCTGCCCATACAACACTTGAAATAATATTTTGACCACCTATAATGATGGATTGTAATTTTAAATATATGTATTTAAATAATGTATTATGACACCATCAAATAAAATTGGCGGTAAGTCTGCCCATACAACATTTGAAATAATATTTGACCACCTATAATGATGGATTGTGATTTTAAATATATGTATTTAAATAAGGTATTATGACACCATCAAATAAAATTGGCGGTAAGTCTGCCCATACAACACTTGAAATAATATTTTGACCACCTATAATGATGGATTGTAATTTTAAATATATGTATTTAAATAATGTATTATGACACCATCAAATAAAATTGGCGGTAAGTCTGCCCATACAACACTTGAAATAATATTTTGACCACCTATAATGATGGATTGTGATTTTAAATATATGTATGTATTTAAATAATGTATTAAGACATCATCAAATAAAATTGGCGGTAAGTCTGCCCATACAACACTTGAAATAATATTTTGACCACCTATAACGATGGATTGTGATTTTAAATATATGTATTTAAATAATGTATTATGACACCATCAAATAAAATTGGCGGTAAGTCTGCCCATACAACACTTGAAATAATATTTTGACCACCTATAATAATGGATTGTGATTTGTTAGGATTTACCTTCAAACAGTAGGAGTTACTCCATTGTAAAATTGTCTTTAAGTCTTTATTGATAATAGAAATACCATTACTACCATACCAGAGATATTTTCAAGGGACGATTGTGCGTAGAGCTTTGTAGCTTTGTCTTGTGTGTGTATATATACAATTCACCTGTTACGGTCACTACACGGTAGTGTAAGGTTAACATCAAGAGAGAACTGTCTAAATTACTTGTCGCGTTTTTTTTAAATAAAAAATCCCAAGATTTCGACAGGAACGGTATTATGTCTCTACGTACAAAATGGCAATAAGATATCGAAAAAAATAGCACATATGTATATAATATAATTACTGTAACTTTGAAAAAAATCTTGAATTCGTACATAAAATACGAAGAATCTGTTCGCCCAACCTAATATCTGTATCATAAGGCAAAAAAAAAAAAAAAAACCGAAACTAATTTGGTGAAGAACAATATGTTTAGACCTTTAATATAGTTCATTACTTCTAGGTTTCGAGCTGTCTTCTAAGTATCCCATACGTTAAGGCACATAACACGAAATAATATCATCTCTATTGGCCAGCGGCCAGCTTCACTTGTTACAAATACCTTGCTCGGTAACGTACGTAGCGTTGGGAAATACTTTAAAGCTGTAACTTGTCTTTAAAATAACAAATATTTTAATTAAACAAAGAAAATTTGTAGATATTCGAGAAAACAAAACAAAATATTAAATCAAACTGTTTGAATTATTTTTTATCGGTACCCAATAGTTACTCTTTTATTTTGTACCCTTTTTTGAAACTAATCTATCTTATGTGATAATAGATCAGGCTCCCTTTTTTATTGTAACATAAACTCGTGCCAGATGTAACATTACGAAGCCATATGTTGTCACCTAGCCGTATGTATTAATTCGTATAAAATTGAGGTGTACTTACGAAGAACTATCAGACGATTTCACAACATCACAGGCTTTACAATTTGGTAAACTTCCTTTTTTTTTTTTTAATTGGCTTTCTTTCTATTTTTGTTTTATCTTAAGAGTTATGCTCATATTAAAAAACAATAGACTCCAATAAAAAGGAATAATACTACTACTAGTTAGCTGTTAACGTATTTTACGAAAAAATTTCCATTAAAATCGACGATCACGGATTTGATTCCTGCTTGGGGTGGATGTTTATATTATATTATATTCATACAAACAACTACGGGGGCTACCCTGCACATCGGAGAGGGGAGGGTCAGGATGAGCTCCCAAATCAAATATCTGGGGCTCATCCTAGACGGAGGGTGGACCTTTGGCCCACACTTCTCTATGGTGGGACCGAAGGTCGTAAAGGTGGCGAGTGCACTGGGCAGACTCCTCCCGAACCTCGGAGGACCCAGCGCCGCCTGCAGGTAGCTGTACTCTGGTGTCTGCCGGAGTATGGCGACGTATGGCGCCCCGGTTTGGGCGGATCGCCTCACTGCGAGGAATAAGGCTGCGCTGCGCTCTGCGCAGAGGATCATCGCGGTGAGGGTGATCCGGGGGTACCGTACGGTATCGTGGCTGATCAAACTTCTATATCACATATGGAAAAAGTCATTTTTCCAGTAGTGTGGTAAATGGATATTAAAAAATAACATCAATAACTTTATAAATAATTTAATTATATTTATAATAAAATTATTTATGAGGCTATTTATATTTTATTTATAGTAATATCATGTAATATTATTATTTGTATAACAGAATTTATAATAATAATAATTTAACCATTAAAAACAATACAAAGTAATTTTTAAAAATAAAAGTACATACAAGCATATTCCGAATATTACAGAGGCTTCGAGTATGTACTTAGATAACTGTGAGATTTTCTCCCTCGTGAAATTCTCATAGATACGTCCATAAATCGCTTCGGTTGACATAATGGCGTAAAGGGAAGGGCCTGGATTTATGCATGTTTGATTTACAATAAACTGAATATTGTCACCCGATGGGCATTTAAGTTTAAATATTTCTATAATATATAAATAATATAAGTAGATACTAAGAGATTAAAATTCAGGTTTCTGCTTACGTAGTCATAGAAATCACTAAAAATTAAAAGAAAAATATAAATACGAATAAAGAAGAAGTCATGAGGTCATCACCATCAAAAGATAAGTTATACCTAAGGCCGTGCGGTGATCGACAGAGAAGAATAGTTCCGACCTCTTTCTGAGCTGAGGAGTCATAAAAGGCGTTTAAGGCCATAGCGGTGCGAACAACCATGCACCGACCAGGGCGGTGATAGGCAGGAGCGTTACCATGCCCTGGCTTATTATACCCCGGTCGCGAACACGTTTGACAAGCGTGGCGAGTATTGCCCCTTCCCCCATTTTGACCAGCAAAAAAGACCCCAGGGCTCCAGTCTTTGGTGGCCCTACTATTCCCGGCTAGCGCGATAGCGATTCCAATGCAGCGAGTTATGAGATAGGGAGATGTTATCTCTCCGAAACTCTTTATTGCAGGATTGGAAGACGCTTTTAATCTTCTGGAATGGAAAGGATTCGGCATCAACATAAACGGCGAGTACATCACTAACCTTCGACTTGCCAACAATATCGCGATTATGGCAGAATCCCTAGAAGACCTCAGTATTATGCTCAGTGACCTCGTAGAGTTTCCCGACGAGTAGGCCTTAAAATTAACTCTAACGTAATTAAATTAATTACTCTCTCCCTCCACTTCGGTGGTTAGGCCGCTCCCGGTACTTCTTTGAACTAGCAGAGTGGACCGGTCGAGCGGCTCCAATCACATACGGAGGGGCTGCGGTGCCCAGCGTCGTGGCGTCACGGTTGTATGCGTTTGCGATCCCGTGGCGCCCCAATACGTCCGATGGGTTTTAACGGGTATTCTGGCTTTATCGGTGAGAGTCAGCGAGTCCCACATACCCGTCGCCTTCGGACTGTGGGATGCGTAAATGCATTTAGCATCGTTAAAAAAATTGGTGAAATGTTAATATATTTTAACCAAAAGTCCAATTCAAAAATGTTAGAACTCTGACATAAATTCATTCCCTATTTTACCCTTTTAACAATAGAAATTCTATGCTGGAATGCTTGTTTATCTATTTGTAATTAAATACGGTTAAAAAAGTTTCATAGTACTATGTTTAAAATTACGGACTTTCACTCAAACTTTTATCGTTACCTATTTTACGCCCTTAGATGAGAAATTTGCAAAAATAAGACTGGACGTATTGAGCGTTTACTGTTATATAATATCCTTTGGTATATAAAAATTATTAAATGGTGTGAGAATGATGCATAATGTATCATTTATTTATTTATTTTTACCTTTTTTGTAGTATATTCATGTATTATTACATATTTATTAAATGTCGGAGGACCACCGATTACGAACGTCACTTTATATGTATATGTATGTATATATATATATATATATATATATATATATATATATATATATATATATATTTACAGAATGACTGGTAAATTACTATCAATATTTAAGGACTCCTCGGTACATGATTCTCATTCGAATTATGTAAAAAAAACAAGTAAATATTAATAAACTTTTAAGTAAAGTTTCTCAACAATTATCCAATTATGTACGCGTCGTCTGGACACCCTAGCAGCTAGCTGCACTTTTGACACAAAACAGGTAGTTTACCTACGTCCAAACACCGCCACGTTTTAATAGGATAGGCAAAAATACTAAGATTTTTACTCGTTTAAGCAACAAAATTGTTGACTAGGTAAATAATAATAAATAATAATAAATAACTTTATTGCACACAATTACATACAAAATTACACAAAAGGAAAGCTTAACAACTAACTACAGAGCGTGCAATGGGCGGTCTTATCACTAAATAGTGATCTCTTCCAGACTACCCATCAGAAAGAAGCTTGCAGTGAAACGGGCATGTGCAACATAACAGTATGTAATTATATTCCAATATAATTCCAATTTAATTATAATCCATATCTATACATAAACATACATACATTCATACAAACATATATACATACATACATAAATACATACATACACATATACACACATACATACATACATACATACATACATACATACATAAACACATATGCATTATACACAATATAAACAGTGTAAATTTATAAATAATAATAACACCAATAAATAACGCAAGATGCTTAATATACCCACATACTAGTGGCTTAGGAGAGTAATAGCGGCAGTTAAGTCAAAGTAGTGTAAAACTTCTTAACACGATTTTTGAAGACAGCTATAGTAGGGGATTGACGAATTCTAACTGGAAGTGCATTCCACAATCTTACAGCCTTTACCGAAAAAGAATCATAATAAGAGTTCGTGTTACAAATTGGTATACTTAACTTGTTGTCATCTAGAGAGCGAAGGTTTAGGTGAAGAGTAGGGTTACCAAGAAAAGAAAATCGTTCTTTAAGATACAGCGGAGAGGAGGGACGGAAAAGAATGGAATAAAGGAGAGTTACGGCATGGAGGTTACGACGATGCTTTATTGGGAGCCATCCGAGCTTTGAACGGTACTGCGAGACATGATCGAATTTTCTAAGTCCAAATATAAATCTAATGCAGAGATTTTGTAAGCGGTCTAGTTTATTAGTTAACTCTTCCGATAAATCCGGATAACATGCGTCTGCGTAGTCCAATATCGGAAGCATTAAACTGTTTACGAGCGATACCTTGGTCTTAATGGGTAAAAAATTCTTCCATCTTTTTAGCGAATGGAAGGTAGCAAAAATCCTTTTACTTATCTCAGCGATTTGAGGACGCCACGAAAGGGAACTGTCAACAATGACACCCAGATCCTTGACGACGCTGGAATAGCATAGAACAGTCCCGTTGAACATGACATTCGGTAGATTCGTATAGTTAATTTTAGACAGCTGCTTAGATGTTCCTATGATTGAGAGCTGTGACTTGCTAGCGTTGACAGACAAACCGAAAGACTGACTCCAGGTGTTAATGGTATTCAAGTTAGTGTTTAATGTCTCTATGGCTTCTGTAATGTTCACAACAGGAGTCGTTAAATAAATCTGCAGGTCATCAGCGTAAAGGTGAAAGGAAACGGTAAGAAGTTCGGTGACAGTATTTATGAAGATGGAGAACAAAAGTGGGGAGAGCACACTACCCTGGGGAACACCAGCACTGAGACGGCAGTACGAGGAATAACGATCTCCAACAGAGATACGTTGTTGACGCCCAAATAAATAAGAATGAAACCACTCTATAACATCACTGGATATATTTATTGACTCTAACACTGCTAAAAGTATGTCGTAATCAACAGTATTAAATGCGTTGCTAAAGTCTAGTAGAGCTAATATAGTGACTTGTTTGTTGTCCATTCCAAATCTGACGTCGTCAAACACCTTTGTAAGTGCCGTCACAGTGCTGTGGCCAGGTCGGAAGCCAGACTGGAAAGGACTTAGGATATTATGCCTTGTCAAGTATAAGGTTAGCTGGAAATGTATGATACGTTCAAGAATTTTAGATAAGAAAGGAAGAATAGAAATAGGCCGATAATGTGAGGGTAATGAAGGATTAGAGAGTTTAGGGATAGGTATTACATTAGCAAAACGCCAGATATTAGGAAAAGTCTTAGAAGTAAGGGAGAAGTTGAAGATATGACAGATGATAGGCATAATCTCATCCAACACCAAAATAATCATTTTCCGGCTGATACCGTCACAGCCAACAGCATCAGATGAGATAGTGGATGCGTGTCTTTTAATTTCATGTGCAGTTATTAGATCGAATTCAAAGAGAGGATGACTGGGTTTGATTCGTGCCTTAAGAAGGGAAACAGTTTGAGCTTTGGCTGGATTCGGAATAGAGGAGCCCGAGAAGTGGTTGTTGAGGGCGTTTAGGTCTGTATTTAAGGAGATTTCTGTCTTAGAACGCCCAATTCCAACAGACTGGAAGAATCTCCACACTTCTGATGAGCTCTTTCTATCTACAGATGCGTGCACAAACTGTCTCTGAGCATCTCTACACACCCTGTTACATTTATTACGTAAACGCTTGTACTTACTTAGGTTAAGATCATTAGGCTTTGATTTATACTTAGACTTTGCAGCGTTACGTTTGGTCATCAGTGTTCTTATATCTTCAGTAATCCAGGGGGCTGGGAGATGTTTCAGTTTTATAGGCCTGAGCGGAGCGTGTTTGTCGTAAAGTTCGATAAGTAGAGAGTTAAAAATGCTTATTTTCTCATCTAAAGATGTAGCATTCATAATTGCGTCCCACTCAATTCCTCTCAGATCTGTCATGAAGTTTGAGTTATTAAAGTTTTTGAAAGAACGGCGCATGATTATGGTGGGTTTCGCCTTGGGTGGGCGGACCTTATACGACAGATAAACCAGATCGTGGTAAGAAAACGCGTCTGCTGAGAGTTGACCATGCACGCAAACAAGTTCTGGAGAGGAAACGATCATGAGGTCGAGAAGCGAAGGTGAACAGTTTGGAAAAAAGTGCGTAGGATTAGTTGGAAGTAAAGAAAGGTTAGAGCTGGTGATAATATGTTTAAGTTTTTTAGCACGCGAGTCATCTTTAACCAAGCACGTATTAAAATCACCCATGATGATAGCCTGATTGACGGTAGGGAGATACGTTTCTAAAAGGGTTTCAAAAGATTGGAAGTAATTTATTTCGAGTGATGGAGAGTAAAATACTCCTAAGAGTACTTTTAGTTTACCGAATAACACTTCCAAGAAAATGTGTTCTGATGATTCAGAATAAGATGAAGGAGATTTGTGCAAGATCGCAAATGGTATGTGGCTTCGAAGATAAATAGCTACGCCACCACCCCCCTTACCAGTTCGGTCGTTACGAATAAGGTGAAATCCTGGAAGTACGAAAGAAGTAGAAGGTAAGGAAGGTTTCAGGAAAGTCTCAGAAACTAGTACAGCGTGGATATTCGCAACATCGAAAGAGGCCAAAAGATCGGGATAATGGGCAGGGATGCTTTGAGCGTTAAGATGAACAACATTAAAATTTTTTTGAAAAGAGGAAAATGTAGAATTAAGAACACTATTTAAAGGCAATGAAGCACTATGAAAACTTTCATCCGAAGATGAATTCAGGGTAAGATAACTGTCTTCATCAGAAATACTTGTATAACTATTGTTAAGCATTATAGTTACACGAACGTATGTAAATATGTGTATAATAATAAAATATTAGGAAAAAAAAATTAATAATAACAATATAATATTATACTGTAAAAACACAATTAATATGTGCAAAAAGAGAAAAAAAAAAATAGTATAAGGTGTATAATAAAATAAAATATAATATATATGTATTATTTAAATCTAAAAAAAAAAACAAAATATTAATAATAAAGAAATAAATAAATAAAAAGAGTACTTATAATAAAATACATACACATACTTGCCAGCGTTCAAGTGCAAACTTAAATAAATACAAAATTTCTTAACTTTACAGAACAAATACAAACACAAGTGGCACCATTAGCTTAATACCAAAGCAAAAAAAAAAAAGAAAAAATAATAATAATAAAACAAAAGAAAAAGGCAAAAAAAAAAAAATACACAAAGAAGCAGTATTTTCAACAAGCACTACTAACAAACAGAAAGAAAAAAATAATAATAATAAGTACACAAGAGAAACCCACACAGAACTACCAATGAATGAATGAAACATACGTAAATTATTCTTGCCCCAAGTATCCGAACCTATCCTTGAACCATCCTCAGGCTGCACGTTATACACTTTTGCCTTTTTATAAATAAGTCGTAGACAGAGAATCCAATCCAGTAAAATAATATATGACAAGTAGTGTCATTTCTGACATTGTCATTTGTCAAAGGATTGTTCAAAGATAAGTTCAACTTTAATCAAAATATTGTTTATCTACCTATAAATTACAAATAATTACAAATAACATGTGAAAATCAAATGAAAGTAAGATTTAAAGTGGGTGTATGAATATCAATACCAATTACAATATGTATATATAACAATACACACAAGACTCGACCTTATAGAAGCAAATGCTTGTTGTATGAAACAAAGTTGTAACAATATTACAATTAATTAGTTTGTAATATGGTGCACACTAACTAAGCTAAGTGTACTAGAAGAGAAAGAAAAATAATAATAATAAAACAAAAAGAAGGAATGAAAAATACAAAGTGAATTACTTTGTGGCGTGTACAGGCACGATATAAAAAACTATAACTTAAGTTTAGAACATTTTTATATTTGTCATGTGTCAGAAATTTGGTATATAAGTCGATTAATTTGTAAGAATAAAAGAGTTGTAAAATAGAGTTGTAAATATATAATTGGAAGGAAATACAACGTTATTTACTAATTAGAGGATTTTATTTAACCTCCTGAACAACACTAGCACTACGCCAGCCCGGTGACTTTCCCTTCCAAATTGGTGACCCCGACGTGATTTCAACGTGTTTATATCGGGCCCTGGTGTTGGTTTCCACCTTGTCTACATGAATATTGACGTGCCATCGTGTCGCTTGGATGTTGCAAGATTTGTTGTTGGATTCATACTTACCATAATCCTGCCGGTAAGGTGTTTGACGTGCTACTGAGGAGTGGAGTTACGCATAACGAGGTACTCGCTGTTCATTAACTTCCTACGATTTCCCTGGAAGCGCATCGTCGATACGTACCGAATTCATCCCGTATTTAGAACATTTTATACAAAAATTATTCCTTAGACAGTGTGACAGACCCCAGAGTGTTATCTGCCTAGTGTTGACTCACATATAAAAAACTGTTTGTAATCATACTAATTAACACCCCAGTGCTTTCTCCATCAATTACATGTGGATTTATTGGACATTATTTTGTAATTTTTAAGAAGAATCACCTTTTATTTTGTTCAATTGCATAAATCATTTTTGTAATAACAATAATTGCCTATTAGTTATTATGACTGGGCAAATTTATTTGTTAATTTAATTTAAAGTGTAGTATAATATTTAACTATTTTTGTTGTAAATTTTACTACAATTTCCCACGGAGGGAGTATTCTGGTAATTTTATATAAAAGAGCCTTATTCTGGTGATTGTACATTATTATTTCATACATTTTATTTTTGCGTTTGTTTTATTAAATTTTTACATTTTATGTGTGTCCATTGTGTATTGTATAATTTTTATTGTAAATTCTAATTTAATTTATTTTACTGTGTGGTACCGGTCGTGTGGTATATATTTTCTTTATTATGACGGAAGCTTTTGCCGAGGTTAAGGAGCAATTAGAGCGTGTAATGGCAGAGAAAGCTGTTCTTGAGGAAAAGCTTAACCAGTTTCCTCCAAGAGAAGCTGAAGTTAACGCTGCTTCCATCAAACTTCCGCCATTTTGGTCCGATAAACCTGCGGTATGGTTTGCCCAAGTTGAGGCACAATTCCAAATTGCCGGTATTTTGGCCGACATCACTAAATATAATTATGTTGTTGGTCAGATTGATTATCGACTCGCAGGCGAAGTCGAAGACATAATTACTCAACCCATAGAAAAAGGCAAACAGTACATCACATTAAAAAACGCACTCATTAATAGGTTCTCTATACCCCAGGAGCAGAAGGTCCGTCAGCTGCTTGGCAATGAGGAGCTCGGCGACAGAAAACCGTCCCAGTTTCTCCGCCATTTAAAATCGTTAGCTGGTTCTTCACCATTGGATCAAAATATTTTACGACAGCTGTGGATCAGTCGCCTTCCTCAGGATATTCAGGTACTATTAGTTTCGCAAGCGGACGACTTGAGTTTAGAGAAGTTGGCCGACCTGGCGGACAAGGTCATTGACCTTACTGGCCGGTCACGTGCTGTTCACTCTACAGCTGCGCCTCCACTGGATCTAATCGCCGATTTGGCTTCTAAAGTATCTGAACTTACAAAGCAAGTTCACGCTCTTTCCACCAGAGGTCGCAGCCGTTCTCGTAATCGTGCCAATTCTAGCAGGCGATCATCGCAAGCACCCTCACCAGCCGCTGGTAAGCATTGCTGGTATCATAAACGCTTCGGGACCCGCGCTTCTAAGTGCATTTCTCCTTGCAACTGGGCTTCGGAAAACCCGAGAAGCAATCAGTAGCGGCGGCAACCGATTGCTACAATGTCAGCCGCCGCCTTTTTGTCACCGACCAGGTTACCAAACGTCAATTTCTTATTGACACAGGATCCGATTTGTGTTGCTATCCGATCAGCTGGCTCTCGCGTCGTCGAGAAAACTCAGACTATGAGCTCAGTGCTGCTAACGGTAGCAAAATCAAAACCTACGGTATGGTCAACCTACGTCTAAATTTGGGGCTGCGACGCGATTTTTTCTGGCAGTTCGTCGTTGCCGACGTCCAGAAGGCGATAATAGGAGCCGATTTTTTGGCTCATTATCATCTCTTGCCCGACTGCCGTAGAAAAAAGCTCATAGACAATAAAACCGGATTATGCACTATTGCTACTTCGGCTATGGTTGAGCAACCGAGTGTAAAGGCTGTGGTCGCTGGAAGCTCTATTTACGCATCAATTTTAACTGAGTTCCCTGATATTATTCGACCACCTGGCCTACCCAGGGTTATCAAGCACAGCACTGTGCACTATATTAAAACCACAGACGGTCCTCCAGTGTCGTGCCGTCCTCGCCGTTTAGCACCTCAGAAATTATCTTCTGCTAAGAAGGAGTTTGAGGACATGGTACGCTGTGGCATTGCAAGACCATCTAAAAGTGCATGGTCTTCTCCGCTTCACATGACCCCTAAAAAAGACAACACCTGGCGTCCCTACGGCGATTATCGCGCACTAAACGCCAGGACTGTGCCGGACAAATACCCAGTTCGTCATATTAATGATTTCGCGAACAACTTGTCCGGTGCAAAGGTCTTCTCTACCTTAGACCTTGTCAAAGCCTATCATCAAATACCCGTGTTTAAGGACGATATCCCGAAGACGGCCATCGTTACCCCGTTTGGCCTCTTCGAATTTCCTTTCATGCCTTTCGGTTTGCGTAACGCTGGTCAAACTTTCCAACGCTTTATCGATGAGGTCACACGGGGTCTCGATTTCTGTTTTGCGTATATTGATGACATTTTGGTTTTCTCACAGAACGAGTCTCAACATCAAGAACACCTTCGAACCCTTTTCAAGCGCCTCCAGGAGTATGGTGTTGTTATCAACCCGTCTAAGTGCGTCCTGGGTGCTAATGAGATTACATTTTTAGGTTACCATATAAGTGCTGAAGGTACGCGCCCTCCTCAGGACCGTATCCAAGCACTCCTGGATTTTCCACCCCCGGAAACTGTCCAAGGCATGAGGAGATTCCTTGGCATGTTAAATTATTACCGCCGGTTCATTCCCCATGCTGCACAGTTCCAGGCTCCACTCATTGACGCTCTGGTTTCTACTAAAAGCAAAGGCTCAAAACCATACCCATGGACGCCTGAGCTCTTACAAAAATTCAAGGAATGCAAGAGAAGTTTGTCTGATGCAACATTGTTACACCACGCTATCGCCGATGTCCCCCTCGGTTTGTTTACCGACGCATCGAGCATACATATTGGTTCATGTCTTCAACAGTGCATCGATGGCAAATGGTTTCCTATTGCATTTTTTAGTAAAAAGCTGACACCCAAGCAGTCTGAGTGGCCTGCATATTATCGCGAGCTTTTGGCTGTGTACGAAAGTGTACAGCATTTTCGGTATATTCTTGAGGTCCAACATTCAACCATCTTTACCGACCATAAACCATTGCTCTACGCTTTTGTACAGCGTCGTGAAAAGCTGCCTCCCGCACAGCTTAATCAGCTGTCTTTTATTAGTCAATTTACAACAAATATTAAATACATCAGAGGGGAGGACAACGTAGTCGCAGACGCGATGTCTCGAGTTGACGCAATCTCACTTGAGCAGGAATATGAAGCTCTTGCCAAGTCTCAAGAGGAAGACAAGGAATTGACGCAATTACTGCGTGGCAATACCAGCCTGAAGCTTTCCAAAGTAAGCGTACCTGGTACTGGCGTTTCCTTGTTCTGCGACTGCTCGACTGGCAAGCCTCGTCCCTTGGTCCCATTCGATCTGCGACGCATTATTTTCAATAAGCTGCATAGTTTGAGCCATCCTGGCATTCAAGCCACGACGCGTCTTGTAGCTGAACGCTACTTTTGGCCGTCCATGAACAAGGATTGCAGAGAGTGGACTCGTACCTGTGACGCGTGTCAGCGCGCTAAGGTCACGAGACATAATACTGTTCCTCTTGGTAATTTCTCAACCCCCTCAGGTCGTTTCATGCATGTCCATATTGACATCATTGGTCCCCTGCCTCCCTGCAAAGGATATCGATATTGCTTAACTGCAATCGATAGGATGTCCAGGTGGCCTGAAGTTTGGCCCATGCAAACTATTACGGCTGAGGAGGTTGCCGACACTTTAGTTAGAGAGTGGATCTCTCGCTTCGGCGTTCCATCCATCATTACCACCGATCAGGGTACTCAATTCGAGTCCGACCTGTTCAGACGGTTGATGCAGAGTTTCGCCACGAAGCGCATCAGAACCACATCTTACCACCCTCAAGCTAATGGCATGATTGAGCGCGTTCATCGTCAGCTAAAAGCATCCATCATGTGCCATGGTGGCGAGTGGCTTAGTGCTCTGCCTCTTGTTCTTTTGGGGATGCGTTCTTGTTTTAAGGAAGATCTCAAATCTTCTGTTGCTGAGATGCTTTATGGTGAAACTTTGCGTCTCCCTGGCGAACTTTTGGTTCCCTCGCTTTCATCGGGGCCAAATACTAGCCCTGCTGATTTTGTCGTATCGTTGAAGCGACATATGTCTAATATTCGACCTGTCTCTCCTTCTCGGCATGGCGATCTAACCACCTTCATTTTTAAGGATCTCGCAACATCGTCCCATGTCTATTTGCGGGAAGATGCTGTTCGCCGTACCTTACAACCGCCATATTCTGGTCCCTATCAAATTATTGAGAGGGCCTCTGATGGCAAAACTTTGACCCTTAACATTCGAGGCAGGAAAACTGCTGTTAGTGTTGATCGCGTAAAGCCTGCGTTCATTGAACGGTCAGAGAATGTTCGTGATGTAGTTTTACCGACTGCGCCAACCTTAACTGCAGAACCACCATCACCTATTACTCAGCCGGTTCCCCCTCTTCCTCAAAGTTCTAATGTTCCGCCATATACCACACGGTCTGGTAGAAGAGTTAAATTTAAGGTTTTTAGAGACTAACTTGTCTTTCTCCGTGGGGGGGTGATGTGGCGTGTACAGGCACGATATAAAAAACTATAACTTAAGTTTAGAACATTTTTATATTTGTCATGTGTCAGAAATTTGGTATATAAGTCGATTAATTTGTAAGAATAAAAGAGTTGTAAAATAGAGTTGTAAATATATAATTGGAAGGAAATACAACGTTATTTACTAATTAGAGGATTTTATTTAACCTCCTGAACAACACTAGCACTACGCCAGCCCGGTGACTTTCCCTTCCAAAACTTTTTGTTAATCCTTTTAGCCCTTGTTGCATGGAGAGGCTGGACCGTTTTTGTGGCCTTGATACTAGATGCTGGAGGTGTTGCATTAGAGATACTAACTGCAGCTGTTGTAGGGACTGACTCTTGCGCTTCAGACTTATTCAATATGGCCTTTATTTCAGTAGTGGAAACAATGCGATGCCGACTGCCATCTGAACCTATTATGATAATCTGCCCCTCCTTTGTCCAGCAGTTTGAGACTCCAAAGTGCTGTCTTGCGGTCATAAATGCTTCATGGCGGTTTTTTGTTAAAAATTCAGAGAGTGTTATGCCTGTATTTTTGAGATTAGTTTTGGAGTACCAAACTTTATTTCGCAATGCAAGGTCCTGGAACTTAATTAGAATGGGTCTTGGCTTATGGGTCATCAAGCGGCCCATGCGTTGACTCCGACTAACAGCAGTACTAACCAATTCGGGAATCTTAAGATGAGCTGACAAGGCACTGATGGCCACTGATGTTGTATTTTCATTTGTGGTCTCGGGAACTCCGTGGATCAGTATAATCTTCCTTCTGCTTCTCATCTCCATATTGTCAACCTGACTAGTTAGGACTTTAAGTTGTAGTTGTAGGCTTTCCAAGGCAGTCAGCACAAAAGTACGAAATGTATTGAACTGAGCTGCTATAGTAGATCCAGGACTAGTACTTGCCTGAAGAGTTTCTTGGAATTCGGCCAATTTAGTGTTCAAATGTGAAGCCATCTCTTCTATAGACTGCTTAATCGATTCCATTATTGATGTAGTTGTTTCAGGAGATAGTAATAGTGGCAAAGAATAGCACAATCTCAATTTTATTGTAGCTTAATAGGAAAATTTAATTGAGAGGACTTTAACTGGCAAGTATTATGAACTTTCAGCACATATCATACATTAATATTAAGTTAATATATTTAATTTTAAAAATATAATTCAGAGCTCACAATAAAGTTGTTATGTTTTGGGCAGCTACCCGCCGAAAAAAGATAATACATACATAGTAAATGATGTGAACTTTGGCAATTTTTAGATGGGAACAAGCGGCACAGTACAACACCTGTGCACGTGCCGCCGGCACGACTGTAGGGTGTCAACGCTTCATTTACTTGAATTGAAATTTATGAAAATTTGGTCAAAAATTAAGTACCTATTTTTTTTACATAATTTGAATGAGAATCATGTACTGAGTATTCTCCTTAAATATTGATAGTAATTTACCAGTCATCCTGTATATATATATATATATATATATATATATATATATATATATATATATATATATATATATATATATATTATGGTGGCGCAAAAAAAAACGACTATTTTTTTCTAGTGTAATTTTTTTTTGATTTTTGACGTTTTAAGAGCCCTCTCTAAAGGACGGCAAACAAAATTCTTAGAGGTCGCTCCAATTTTTTTTTTTTAAAAAACGTCGTTTTGTAGTTGATTAAGTAAAAGTAACATTTTTACACACGAGACTCAAAAAAATAGTCGATTTTTACGGAAAATTATATATATATATATATATATATATATATATATATATATATATATATATATATATATATTATTTTCCTTACTCTAATAAAAACGTCGTAAAGTCTTCTGTCAGTTTACGGTTCTTTGTTATTGCCATTGTCATGGGTCATATTTACGTAATATATTTTTGGGTTCCATTTATTTTCAGGTTACTTTATATTCGTCGTGAGCTTGAGAAATTAATCATCCAATGATGATTTCGTTTTCGTGCACCGAAATGGTTTCTAGGCAATACAGGATTCTTTGAAATTCAGGGCACGATTCAAATTAAGTGATAAAGCGCTGGGAGTTCGCCGCCTGCGCCCGGCTGTCACCGGGTAATGCGCGAAGATGCCACGTGCTGTTGTAATACTGTGTTATCAACCCGTCCTAATACCATTACAAATCTGACTGAGAATTCGAAATTATTTTGTATTTTGGTAATATATTATAGTTTTTTCTAAATCTCTTTCTTATAGAATTAGCTTTTGCTTAGGAATCTTTATTTTTTATTATTATTATCAAATTCTTTTCTACCCGTTCCAATCCGTTCTTGTCCTTTTGTTCTTCTTGCTGTAATGTTTCATAAGCGAAGTATGTATAAATTTCTTTGGTAAACATATATTTAGCGTGACAAAAGCCAATCAAGTTCAGGCTATATTATAATCAGAGTGACAGATTTTAATATGACGTGTCATTAATATTGTATTAATTACTAGATGACCCGCAAAATAAAAAAGTCACCTGTGTTGATTTTTTTTTGTTATTTCACTTCTTTTTGTTGTAGAGTAGTATTCTAATGTTTAACGTGATTATTTATAACCTTCTTGATAAGTAAGTTTTCTAGCGCCAAAAGTACTTCAAAAATAAGATTAATGAGTACCGATAATTTTATTATCACATTAAAAATTTTCCAAATCCGTTTTTGCAGAATTAAATTTCTAATTTAATTTTATAGAACATATGTATTTTATTATGGTTTATTGTTATACACACGATGAAGTAATTAATTAAGGTTAAAATGTAAAATATAAGAAATTGAATCTTTTTAATGCTCAACTTAAAATATACAGATGTATTATATAATATAGCATGAAACTAACTGAAAACCTTTGATTAAATATTAAATGACTATAATCATAAAATATCTAAGAATTAACAAATATCAAGATACTTTATATGAAAATCAAATAATGATTTCCATATTCATTCTCAGCTATTGGGAATTAGGATGAGGAACTGAGGGATAAAACGCTGTTTATGACTTTATGATACTCTCTATTCCCCAATACGGTGTAATAACAACAAAGTGTTATGACTTTACCGTCGTGAAGAGGATAAGTAAAAAAATTACCCGAAGCACGTCTTAGACATAAAGGATGAAAGACCTAATGATATTTACTTTAATAAGGAACATCGGCGTTGACATCTCACCTTAATAATCTGATAAAAATAAAGGAGTCGTTTGGAAATTTAAAGTTGCATTTCCTCGTATGGCTTCTTAATTAAATTGATATTGCTTTATGACTCATATTCATATTTATTATCGACTAGAAAAACATATTTATATAAACGGAATATGTAGGTTCTTATAGAAATATATGTAACTATACTTTTTCCATTTAGTAATTGAAATATTGATAAATGTCCAAACAAACAGAAAATGTTGAAATTGTATAATTATATTAAAACAGACTCTAAAATGATTTAATATCAGTTAAAGATCCCGAACTTGATGAATTGAAAATACCCGAAATAAAAGCCCACAATGTTGTACTCCGATCAAACAATAAATTAAATCAACTTAACCTATAAGATCATAAAAATGTAAAAGGGTCTTTTTGACCCAGGCTAGGTGCGGGGCGAGCGGTCATGAACGTGGCTAGACGTAGCGCTCAGTCGAGAAGGGTCCGTAGCCGCTCGTAGACGTCTCGTAGCTGATTACAAATAAAAGACGCGTTACGTGATAGAATTGTTGACGTGTTATTAAAACTGTTTTCGTGTACTGTGATATTAATACCCTTATAAGGAAAGGGAATATTGTGACATGTGATGGGACTTGGATGATGAAGAGGATGTTTGTTTTATTAGCGGTTCTTAGCTTACTCGTAAAAGGTAACTAAATTCTTTATTGAAGTAAATATTGAAGCGCTTGTTTAACATATTTTATTTTAATGAAATCAAGGGTTTAAATTTTAAATTTAACCTTCCTTTTATCATTAAGTATATTCAAGTATTTCAAAGTTAATAATTTAAGTTCATATAAAGTATGTACTTAGCTACGAACTCAATTGAGATTAAGGAAATTTAATTCGTTGTTTTATTCTAATACTGAATGATTCAATTATGAATGATACAAATTACAATAATTCACGTATTTGTAATATTGTATGTACTTAACATACCTTTAGCTCATAATAAAAAATATTTATAGGTATGTTGTTTCTTTATTTTTATGTAAGCCTATATATTTTTGAGGATACTTTATTATATTACATGTCAACATTAGATATAAGATTGAAATTTGATAATATAAATACATATATGAACTATTCCTAACAATAATATCAATTACTAAAATTATTTAGTGTTATTTAACGAAAGAATTTAAAATAGAATTTAATAAATATGTTTGTCTTTGTTCTATCTTCCCTTTTATCTTAAAATATCAAAATTTAAAAAATTTAACAAAAATGAACAAAATACGTATTATGAAAAAATTCGATAGTAAAACCCGTCATTGATTAGTTATCATAAGGTAAGGCTCTCTATCTAATATTTAAAAGATAAATAAAGGCATATGAGAAGTTGCTATGGTCATCTTCAAGCTTCATCAATAGATCGATTTAAGTCAATACATTCGAAAATGTTATAATAATATTGATGGTCTTCAAGGTTAAATAGATATATACTTTAATTTTATTTAAATGAAAATAGAAAAATATTCAATAAAAAAATAAATAGTTAAATTTATATTTTCAGCTTTGTAACTCATGTATTTTGAATATGAACAAAACCAAAAACCTTCATACGCCGATGCTATTGCGAGAGATATATTTACATAAATATTTTAAAGAATAGGTAACATGAATAATATTATATGATATATAGAGTTGTATGTTTTATAAAATATGCATTCATTAAATATATATTATGAGAATACTCAACATAATTATATTATAAACCTAATTATACTTACGAGTATAATATAAGTGCTGGGCACTCAGAATGATAAACAAAACGAATTACATTTAAATATAATAATAACTTTAATTTTCTAATAAAAACTTAATAAATGACAAGCATGTGTGTAAAATTATAAAGTTAAATAGAAATAGCTTAGAAAGTCGCTTAGGAGTCGTACTAACGCCGCATACAGACGCCGCTGAAAACCATTGTGTTGTTTTCTATTGTAATAATACAATGCTATCAAACAAACCTTAACGCTAAAAGTGTTTTAACTTTTGACGTTGTACTAAAATACTAGTAGAACTGAGCACCTATTAACGTCGCGTATTTACGCCACGCTAAAGTATTGAGTCCAAAGAGTAGAGTACTGCGGGCGGTACAACGATGCCGAACAAACAACGGCACAAGGAATAAGCAACATTTAACGGCGTTCTAGCATGCTTTGATATCGTGTATTATTTTTTTAATAAATATGAATTTAGCTCCGTACATAGTAATGATATGTGACCACGAACGCGCAGTTTTAAAAATATAAATATCTGTTAATTAAAAATGTGCTATGTATAAGAATTTAACAGTCGTTGGACTGCTATTTGTATGGCGTGGATGTTTAATAACGTCAATTAGTGTATTAAGATGTGAGATTAGCTATTCTAGAGATTATATATTATTATTTCTATTAATAGCTGCAGTAGATTTATCTATTTTTCATAGAAGGGGATTAGAATCAAAAGTATTAATAATACAGTATTCTGTTTATAACTTTGATTACAGTAAAAATTTACAGAACCCACACATTTTAATCTCGTTTCACTTTAATTCTTCAATAATACAGGAATACATAAGTAACACTTATCAAGAGCATCAAAATAATACATAATATGATAGATGCTAGACTTTTACATAAACTTTCATCCTACACAACCATATGTTGACTTTTTTTAAAAAAAATTCCATACCACGCTGTTGTACTTGCATATATGGTAGATAATTTCCTTACCATGAGTAACGATCGCTATCAGGTGTCTATGATAGCCACCGGAACTGACAGCTTTACGTTCTCTCCAAAACACGGTTGTACAAGTGCTATCAATCTACACTGAGCGGGAAACGAACCTACGACCGCCGGCATTAATGACAACTAACACTACTACACTAGGAAGTAAACCAAATTTTTTTTTAGAAAGTACTAAATCGCATTTTTCCTTGAGTTCAAATACGTACTATTTTGAAGTCGTATCGGGTTATTTTACTAGCCGCACAAAAGTTAAGGATATAATATTATATTATACTATAATTATATTATAATTATTATATTTTTCCACTTTGACAAGCGTAAAAACAACAATATGTTATCAGTACCTTATTTACATTGTAACAATTTATTTAACATTATTACAATAGATAATATTTTACAATCAAGCTCAGAAAAAAATTTGGTATTACTATTTAAAACTTTTTTTTTTAATCGGTTGCATATTTTGATAGACAGATTTTCTAGATAAAACTGCTAAAACTAAAATATTTTTAGCTTACTTCTCATCTCATTAAATAGGTATTCTTTAACACTTCTATATTAGTTATATAAACTAAAATTTCCTTTAAACATGTATATCATAATTACATAGGTTTTTGTGCATATATTTTTTTTTTAATAAATCCTTCTTAATTATAATTTGTAAGAGATTGCCTGTAGTTAAAACCCTTTGCATGCTGTGTGCTTGTGATACGAGGGACATTTGAAAAATTCGTAACCTAACCAGGGAAATGAAAAGACAGGAATTTATTTAATATTTATTTCTCAACATATTACTCTCCCCCAAGTTCTATACACTTCTTCCATCGCCGGGAAGGCTTCTATACCAGCTTTAAAAAACTCTTCGTCGATACCTTCAAAATAGACGTCTACAGCAGCCATAACTTCCTCATTTGTAGAACAGTTGGTGTTAGAGCTTTGGAAATAGATGAAAGTAAGATGGAGCGAGATCAGGAGAATACGGGGCATGGGGTGACAATTCGAAGCAATATGGATTTACCATAGTCTCGACTGACGTGTGAACTCGCACATTATCCTCGTGAAACTTTTCTTTGTGACAATCCAGGCTGTTTTTCTTTAATTAATTAATGTAAACTACGCAGCAGGTTATAAAAATTGACTGTGTTTATTATTTGACCCTTTTCTAAGTAGTTTACCATGATTATACCCTTCTCATCCCAAAAAAACTGACGCCATCACTCTACCGGCCGACAAAACCTCTTTAGATTTCTCGGAGCTGAAGATCCTGGTCTTTTCCATTGTTAAGACTAATTTTTCATCTCTGGGGTATGGTCTTGCACCCAAGTTTCATCCATAGTCACAAATCTCTAGACATATTTAGCTGGGTCAACATCAAACAGCTCCAAATAGTCTCGAGTAATCTTTAGTCGAACGCGTTTTTGTTCAACTAAAAGCAGCCGAAGCACTTATCGCGCAGACACCTTTGAAAAGTACAGCTCCGTGGTAATTATTTGGTACGTTCGTTCATATGAGATGCCAATGGTGTCATTTATTTCCTTAACAGTCAATCTTCGGTCAGATAAAATCAAGTCATAATTTCTTTCTATGTTTTCGTCGCCGGTAGACGTCGACAGCCGACCGCTACGTAGGTCATCTTCAGGTTTTGGTATTAAAACTTTTTTATTCAAGTACACAATCATAGAATGATTTTATCCATTTTTAAAAATTATTACAACTTATTCGACATAATAGTTTGTAAACGTAACGTAAATGAAGAAATTCGTACCATTATCTAAAAAAACGGCAAAAAAATCATGTCTGTTGTATGATAGCCCTATTTAAATACTTTACTAATTATTAATATAATTTTATTTATACTTTTTAATATAATTTTTTTTATTAAAAAAAAATTAGCGTTATAATATTATAATAAATAGTTGTTATGTTTATTTACCTTTGAGTTTTAAGTGTGCATTCAAAATGCTTCTGAAAATGATTGTTTTAATCACAGCAGAATACAACGCGTTAAAATCATTGCTTTAAAAAAGTAATGAGTGTACAAAACCGTCCTGATTCGTAACCTTTTTACTGTAAATATATTATAATAGTTAATAGTTATTAATACATTTAGTCAAAATTATACTCAAAGTTTTTCTTGCTAAAGTATAATTTAGTACTTTATGTATATCGATTATCGTAAATATGGACCTAAGTCGAAAAGGGAACGAATTCAAGTTACATGAATTATTCAAATTACAAACT
The DNA here is from genome assembly GCA_036937285.1 of Euphydryas editha. NCBI lineage: Eukaryota > Metazoa > Arthropoda > Insecta > Lepidoptera > Nymphalidae > Euphydryas > Euphydryas editha. The sequence goes on from JAUPFZ010000007.1 coordinate 9,122,947, forward strand.
TCTCCTTAAATATGAAGACCTCTAATGTGGATACTCGTTGTACGACATTATACGTTAATCTTTAATATATCAGTAACTAACTGACTTTGCCTTAATATTCATAGTTTAGAAACAACAATATATAGTTATGTACTTTTTTATGTTAAAAAAAAACTGCTTTACGTTAGGACGGTTAGGTAGACAGAAAATTTCGATCGTGTATACTTGATCCCACAACATTTAAGATTGAATTCAATTTATTGCTGTAATTATCATACCCATTTTGCCAACGTAAAAAAGTAAAACGAATGTTCACGTAACACTAGTACGATTTCTTTCGACTAATTTTTCGTTCATAATAATTATAGACAGTGACATAATAATAAAAAGTAGTTTACATACCTCTTTTGCATATGTCAGTTACGTATGTGTGTTGATAAGTGTTAGTTAACAGTGTCTCAACACAAAAATTCTATTATAAACATTTTTTTTTGTGTATCGGAATGTACTGATTGTGATTGTGACTGTTGTTTTCTTTGTTTTCTTTTTTTTATCAACTATATCTCCATAATACCAATTTGTTAATTTTAGGGAAACCTGTTATTGACTAAACTATTTATTGTATGCTATATGATAAAAATTGTATGTATAAGCTGTTGGTTTTCTAAATAAATAAATAAATAAATAGTTAAAATATAATAATAACTGATAACATAAAATCAATTAATATCTGATATCGATTATATTTTTAAACAAAAATGGCTTAAAATCTAAACCTAAAAAATAAAATTTAGTGAATAACTTCTTTTGTTTGTTTCAAGTAATCTCAGTGGTCGATTTAAAAGAATTTTCATTAGAAAGCCTGTTTATGAAATTGTAATAATGGATATCAAACATAAGCGTCAATGCGTATGAAGGTGGTTTGTATAGTAGCCTGATATTTTCGTCCGTATTTTCTGAGGATTTCTTTACATTATTTATGAAATCACATTGATGTCTTATACTATTAACCTTTTCACCGCCAGTATAAGAAAGACGCGATACATTACCTACAACCAAGCTATAAATGAATGTATGTATCACCAAATATATACTAAAAATGTAGAGACGTGTGCATTGCCTTGTTAACAAATGAGATTTTAAAACGCACATTTAATTTTGTGTATTAATTTACGAATATAATAAAAAAGAATCAGTATTTTATACATCTTTTATTTTAGTATGTCGTAAAATAAAATATTACGATAGGTGACACAAAAATAATGATAAAGAATATAAAAGAGAGTGATTTTGGGTATAAAAAAAAATATTTTTCTATAGTCTCCTAAAAAGTTAATATAATTATTTACTCCATCGTTTTTCTAAGCTTAATATTCTTTTTAAAAAAAATCTTAGTCTTGACTATTCCAAAACGCTTCAACAGCGACCATCACTTCGTTATTGTCTTTAAAATGTTTACATCGGAGGTGTTCATTGAGCCGAGTAAAGGGGTAAAAGTCACTGAGGGCTAAATCTGGCGCATAGAGTGGCTGTTAAAGTAAGTCAAATACCGTTTCTTGAATGCCATCTTTTCAATTGCGACTTTGTGAGCGGGTGCGTTGTCTTGGTGAAAAAGCAATTCAGTTCGCAGTTTAACGCGTCTGTTTTCATTGAAAGTCTCCCGCAATTTTCTTATTTGATCCGCGTAGTGCAAGCCTGTAATAGTAGCTTGTTTTTCCAAGTATTTCACCACTTTAGCATTCCAAAAAACCGACGCATTAACCTTTATAGCTGAATTTGACACCTTTAATTTTTTCGGCGTCGGTGAGGAGGCTCGTTTCCAAGTCATCGAGTGTTCTTTTGTTTCAGGATCAAAATGATGGATCAAAGTATCGTTTATGGTTACAAAAAGCGACAAAAAAATTTCCTGATCGGATGATCTGAATGATTCAGTTCTATTACGTTTCAATAAAGAATCGCAAATGAGTACACGATTCATTATTTCTTTCAGTGAGAATATCAAGCTTTTTTGTATAGCCAGACTTTTTCAAATGGTTCTATAACTAACTGGCTGGGTAACTGTACTGTGGTGTATACTCAGTTCCTTGGATATGTTGTAATTACCTATATGCCCATCTGGCTCAGATTTTTCAAACATGGTATCAACTTTATCCGTATGAAAGCAACCAGAGCGAGCAGCATCTTTGATATCAAAATTCTCAGACTGAAAACGCTAGAACCACCTTGTGCTACTCTCACTGACACTGCATTAGTTCTATAAACGTCATAAATTATTTTTCCGGCTTGAGTCGCATTCTTTCCTTTTTTGTAATAAAACTTCAGAATGTATCGAATTTCTTCGTTAGATTCACTCATTTTGACGGACAGAAATGCAATTAAAAATGGCGGGAATATGTTTTTTACTTTTCTTTTTGTCTTATACTTATTGATACAAAAACTATTCAGATACAAATAGTACAATCAAAGAGATTTTTCTTCAATTTTATATATGCAAAATACGAAAAGACTTTTTCTCCGACCTATTAATAATAATATCTTCACTGATAATAGAGTCAGGCTCCCTTTCTTATTATACTCGTAACATAAACCCGTGCCAGATGTTACATTACGAAGTCAGATGTTGTCATCCAGCCGTATGTGTTAATTCGTATAACATCAAGGTGCAGTTATGAAGAATTATCAGACGATCTCACAACATCACAACTATGGCAGGCACTTTGGTGTATTTTCCATTTCTTGTTTTACTTCTACTTTTATTTTTAGTTGTTGATTTTTTCCTTGAAATTGCCTAATTTTACACCGATGAGAATGTATTTTAAAAACTTATGAGGAAATATGTGTCCAATAAGTTACTATGATCAGTTTACATAATTATCTTAAAATTAGTGTTCATAAGTTAAGCAAATGATTTTTGAAGTTCTGTACGCAAATAGTACCAACTTAATCCTATTAGTTACTATCTATGTTCTTGAAAACCTAAATAGTAGATTATCCTTTAAGTAGTGACGTGGGTGTCTCAGAGACGGCATGGATGCAAAAATTAGTCTCCAAGAGTCGATTTTAAAGTGACGCCCCTGCCCTCCCTGCTACCTTCGCGTTTCGGTGGCGTGATCAGTCAGTCGAGTGCTCGCGCTTGTGGCTGTAACACTTTTACCTGGTACAAGTGTACAAGGTAGGTACCTGGTAATGGTTATACCATTGGGTGTCCCTGAGACGTGAGGTCAGTATTTGCGTATATGAATTATAAGACGTCACATCAGTATTAGAGTATATTTTTCTAAGTGTCTTTTATTCGTCACCTCATTATATATGCTACTATTTTAGATGGATCAACCAGGACCTTCAGGAAATAGCCGCTTTCGACACCTTTAAAAAAAATAAGCTTCATATTTCACCTGAATTTCAAGTATCCAAGTCGTGAGAACAAGGAGTACCTAAAAGATCTAAGGCAGTTCTACTAATTTCATCTAATCATCACACCTCAGAAATTGATCCTGATACCAATAAACCTATAATCATTATGTACTACAATAAGACAAAGGTTGGGGTGGATGAAGTAGGGTGTGTCCGGCAAGGCTGAAGCGGCGTACCAAGTATAAGTGCATTGCATGTCGCAAACCTATATGCTTGAGCTGTTCCAAAACGATCTGCAGCGACTCTACTGATTACGACTGAATTTAGGAGACTGATTATTTTTTAATTTCATTTTTTTCTTAGTTAGTAAGTCAAACTAGTAGAAAACTTTGTTACTTTTGATAAAAAATTAGTCTGTTTGCTTATTTCATAAGAATGAAGAAGTACAATTTTCATTATGTGATTTATTCACACCTGTTACCAAATGTCCTAATAAATGTTGATTTATGCTTATATTGGGTTTCTTTTTATAACTAAACATTAGAAGATCATTATTTATTTCAATTATCAATAAAAAACAATGTCTAAAAATAATAAAGTTTATATAATTTACATAGATTATTTAGACGTCTAAAAAACGTCACATCACAATTTATGAGTCATCTAAGCCACGTCACTACTTAAAGGTTAAATCATAGTACCTGGATGACCGAGCCTTGCTCGGTTAAACTATATTTAGACACAAATTACATACTGATAAAATATAAATAATATTTTCAATCTTACCGATATAATAATAAAACAATAGTCACTGGTTATTTAAATAAAAATAAATAAAAAGAGATCCTAGTAATATTTTTTTCTCGACCGAGACCGCCCGATTTCCCACCTGAGCTATTATAAATTTAAGATGGTGGCGAAACTTACTTTCTTATTCTAATTATATTCTAGCAGTTTTTAATTGCTCTCGAGATTTTTATTTAAATAACCAGTTTATATTTTTTCCCTACGTCTGCCGTAAGTATGGTAATAATTATTTATTCTCACATATTTAACATTAAAAAAATGTATTCTCGTTCGTGTAAATTTAATTATTTTTTTGTAATGTATATCGTTCGTGGAAATCGTAACAAATTTGATATCGTTAATTTCATATAAAATGCAGGTAACTTATTGATTATTATGAAAATAATTCTTATTGTTTTCCGTTGAAGCTATCGGTACGGTTTTATTTTGCTTGACCTCGTATATTTATACCCTTGTTTTCAATCTTGCTATTATTGTCTATTAGTTTCTTATTTATCTGCAGAAAATATGAGCTAGCAAATTTTATTAAACTGTACTAGTCAAATAAAGAGTTAAAAGTCATCCATTCATTAACAAACAGTATGGCAATAAAACCCCACCACAAGGTTATCTTTAAAAAAAGAAAATAGTAATAATGAAAAATAAATTAATGGTGTCATCGGATACCAGGTAGGAACGAAGTTCCTTCGGATAATATAGAAGCAACACAATTTCCAAAAAAAAAAATCCTTATCTTTATATATATTTTCTTGGTGTTTTTAAAGCATTTTTTACCTAAAAGCACAAATTAGGGATTCTGTTGGAGAAAAGTTGTTCTCCTCGTTCTCCCGAGTTGATTAACAAACTCGAAGTATCTACCCACCTCTTCTGGTTCCCGAGATATGGTCCGCGGTAGACCAAGTCGGGGAGGCGGTAGGCTACCCGTGGGGGATCGGTCGGGGAGGGGAGATGGAGGGGATATTATTGGGAGGTAACTCCTGGTGTTTTCCCCTTTCAAATGAGCCCCAACAGTAGGGGTCTAGGGTGGCTGGTTTTGTAGTTATGCTGGGATGATTTTAGGGGTAGAAAAGAGGTGTAAAATAAAATAAAAGTATTTAGGAAATTTAGTAAGTATTTTAGAAAATAAATAATGTAAAATAAAATAAATCAAACAAAACAAATAGTAATTCAAATTATGAAGTGAAATTTTTCCTGGCGCCATGCGGACTCATGGATTTGGTGCCGCAGGCGGCGGTCGCGTCTCTCACCCGTAAGGAAATTCGTTCAAAAATTGAATTTTGAAATTACAAAGCTAGACATTTCTGCTGATTTCGCACTAATTAACAAAAACAATTGCCACGTGATATGTAACAGCCGATTTCTTTTATTTGACATTTGAGTTGTTTAATTTTATTTATTTAGTTAACTTCTAACTATATTTGTTTGTATTGCGACGTAATGTAATTTTTAAAACAAAAGAACTTTCATGTTTTGTAAGTTTTGTAAACTATTAAACAAAATTTAAACATAATTATTTAAACGTCTTGATACCTTCAAGTTTGCGTTTCAAGGATTAAGTTGTACGACTTTATTATGAGTTACTCGGTTCTTACGCGTTGTGTGTTTACTTACTTTAAATGACTCTTGGGTTCGACCCATTCGTACTCGGGGGAAATAAAGGAGAATAGAAATATTTACCGACAGGTCTCTCTGTCATAAGCTTGAAACTGGGCTCATTTATTATATTATAATATATTCATCTCGCTGTTTTCTCTATGGCGTTTTCGCTCGTAATGTAGAAAGAGAGTATACAAGAGCATGGCTGCCAACATACTAATGATGTAAGTTAAATTAATAACATTAAAAAGTGGAAATGTTATATGTGCTCTGCATAAATGTCGGCGGCAAAATATGTACATTTACGTTAATTTATATTTTGGTGACCTTGTCTAGGTATTGTACAAAATGTTATTGTAAATAAAAAAAATGTATATATATTTAATTTATCTTTTATTATCTCCCTGCCAAGCCAATATATTTAATGTACGTATTGAATACAGTGTCAGTAGACGATCGACTAAAATAGAATATGAGACAAAGGCAAATAAGACGCTATTTTTCAAACGCAAAATATGGATTCCAATAACCTAACAAATTAATTATATTTAGAATTTATAAGATAATATGACTAAATCAAATTCAAGCTTTGAAGAATTAATTTGATATTCGTATTAAAAGTTGAGTATTCATCTAGTAAACATTTTTAAAGTTCCGTAAAATTTCGTAGTCTGTAAAATTTGTTTTAAAAGATGCCAACGAAATGAAAAGAACTGTTATCAAACATCGTTGTCCATCCGACCGTCTGTATCAAAGCTGTCTTGGAACGGTAACAGGTAGGATTTTCACAGAATATGAATTACTATGGTTACTAAAATTTCACATAATAAAAATAAAATAGAGTAGAAAATTAAAATGAGTCCACATACAGTTAATAGTCCCCATACTGTAAATAAATAAAAAAGTGAATATTTTGTTTGACGTTCTTTGGCTCGATGTTAAGAAACATGCATTGTTAAACATTACTTTGGTACACCTTTCGTGTTAGAGTGTCACTTGTACTTGGTCGATTTTATCTATCGCTTTTTTTTTCCAAATATTATCTATGTACATATCAAACTGTGTTTAATTGTTAACAGCCTGCATTCGATAATGTGTAAAATGACTAGACAAGTATTGAGTATAACAAAGTATGGAGTAGATCATATTTCATATTTTGCCTAAACATTAATGGCATTTTATAGATTGTCTATGTTTTCTATATATAATATATCGCATGACACATATGTGCAAGAACATAAAATTAGTTTTTTAATAATTTAAAAATACTTATAATTGTATTAGGTACCATGTCTTTGTAACAATATTATAAATATCCGTAGTAATATGAACACTTTGATAAGAACAATGGCATTTATAATGTAAAAACGAAAATAAATTAAAAAAATTATAACATAATGCTTACGATTTACGAGATGAATTTTTCCTTCCTAAGTCAAAATATTCGTATCTATACAAATAATAAGTTTGTTAAAACCTCTGTTTTATTAATACACTATATATCATCAAGAATAAATTTCAATAGCGCGTATTTTTTTGTATCAGCGCCATCTCTTATCGTGTTTTTCTCTGATCACGTATCACGTAAAAAGTACAAAACCAATGTTAATAACTTTAGTACATAAAAATTGGAAATAACTCACAGTATAATTTAGTTTTTGTTTCATTGTAATTAAATTTAAAAATAAATATTTAAGAAAATAGAAATAGGTACCTACGCCGCCAACGCCATCTGGTCTAAGGAATCTTTAAAACTCACAAAACTTATATTTGAGTTATTATTTTGTTAAACTGAAAAGTTTACTAAATATGTCGGATAGGAATAGAAATCGTTTTAATATTTTAGATAAACATCATTTTCAATTAATATACAACTATGTTAAATATTAATTATGTTAAATGTCACTAAATATAAAAACGATATTCTACAATTATACGATAGATGGCGCAGATTTTTTTTCAGAATTTTCTGAATCGCGCTGACCAAAACTTCGGCCAAAAGAATGACACTCGCCCGTATTTAAAAATCTGTTTTTCTTTTTTGTATATAATTAAATACTTTAGGGTACTACGGTCTTGATTGTTCGTTGTTAAAATTTAAAATATTTGGTCGTTATTTGTTTGTTGATTGTACAAAGTTGGATGGTTATAGCTATTTAAGTTGTAATCTATATATATATATATATATATATATATATATATATATATATAAAGTCGTGTTAGTTACACCGTTTATAACTCGAGAACGAGTGGAACGATTTTTATGATTTTTGTGTTTTTGGATTTGTCTTCGTCGGGAATAATACTTATTAAAATATGGTATTCATCAATGAGAAAATAATTAATAAAAAAAACAGTTCAAATGTTTCATCCGTACTATCTATATACATATATATGTATGTATGTATGTATGTATATAGATATAATAAATCTGTCACTCAATCCGTCTATTATAAAATATTTTCCAGTATCGACGCAGGTGTAGGTGATAAAAAATATAAATGTATAATTTTTAAAATTTTAGTTAAAGACCCGTGCGAAGCCGGGGCGGGCCGCTAGTGTTAAAATAAAATTACAGACGTAATTGTAATAACCGTCAATAATAATAATAACCATCTCACACTCAACAGCCCCCAGTTAGATGTGAATCCTGTGTCGGGGGTCCTGAACACACAAAATACACAAGCACAAACGCCCAGACCACGACAAATATCTGTACGGGCTATAGAAATATTTGTCAAGTGCGAGAATCGAACCCGCGACTGCCAGCGCATTAGCCAGTTGCTGTGATCACTGCGCAAACGCGTCGTCAACGATGTGAAAAAAAAAGTGATTTTAAATAATAAATTTAAATATTTTTATCAGACTTAACATTTACTTAAATACTGATTTTAATACAAGACTAGGTAAACGAAGCGTTACAGGGTTGAGTGTGGTCAAGTCTTCAGTCTTCACATGGTGGAAAGCTTGGCTGGAGACGCCTCGGGCTAATCTTTGGACCATAGAGGCGCTGCAGGCGATATTGGAGGAGTGGACGGTGCTGCCACTACTGACTGTAGGGACGACTCGACGCAACATACGCTTGAGTCGTGTCCGGCCTGAGCTGAGCAGCGCCGGGATCTCGCCGCAGTCATTGAAGAGGACCTGTCGCTGCCGGCCGTTACGCGAGCAATGTTTGGTGGTGATAGGGTCTGAACTGCGGCTGCTACCTTCTGCGAGGACGTCATCTCGCAGAAGAAGGCGGCGGAGAGTTCCCGGGAGGACTTACTCCTTTCGGATCCAATTCGCCGCCGCGCGGGGCGGCGCAGGCATAGTCACATGCGCCTGATGCCGCCCTAGTCGATGCTGCGGACGGTAGGGTCGGGGATTACCCACCGTCCGCCGAAACAAGCTACCATGAAGGTGCGATGCCCAAGTGTGCGGGGCGTCGCACAGGAGAGAGTGGCCGCTGGGGCCACGGAGTAACGTACGCGGTACCCGTCCACCTTGTAAGGGCGGGTGAGAAGGCAGGTTATTTTAGTGGGTGGGGGCCCCTCACTACGCCATTGACTCCCCGGACAACGAGGTGTGCGATCAGGTACATTTTTTCCCCCGCCAAAACAAAAAAAATAATCGTCAAGTCTTCAGTAGACCCGCATATAAACGGATGATAATGACGTTGACGGATATAGCCTATTATACATTATATAACATTGTTAGTAGTTTATCTATTACTGTCTATGCTATTGACTGATCAGCCTTGCTAACAATAGTTATGACCTGCTTAGTAAATTTAGACTTATTTTTATTAAAAATATCAATATTTTCTTTATTTTCGGTGACAATATTATTATAAAGGCAGTTGTAAAATCATGTGTTATCAATGTAAACATTTAAAATACTAAACCATAAGCTTTACTCCATTTAGCAATAGTTAATTAATCGCTATTTAATTATTTATACGCGATAGACCGAGGCTGGTCATTAACAGTCGAGTGAGTGTATTAATTGTATATATTGAAAACGTCTGCATAGAATTGAAATAAATATGTTATTCACACCAGCATTGACCATTGATAAATTTGAATATGAATTATTCAATTTAACTCGCTGCCGGCGACCCTGCAAGTAACTTTGGAACCAATCAGCAAACTCAGGAGATAACATATATGTATTAATATAAGAAATACAATTATTTTAAATATTTTAAGGGTAATTTGTAATGATAGAAAGAAATAATTAGTTAATGCCTCTTACCTTGTCTTGTCCTCGTCGTGCAACTCAACTCGTGCAATATAGGATGTCTAGGAACTAGAATAGTAAGGTTAGTAGAAATCAATTTGGAAATTAAAACAGTAGTGCAGGCGTTATACCTAAATCATTTAAAAAGTCAGAACAAACGAAAACAAAACCACAACGGTGAAGTTGTAAATATTAAAATTGTTCTCCCTTATATTGTTCTTCTTAAATGACTTTTTTTTTTCAATTTTTTATATTAAAAAATCAATACCTAAATACCATTTTGAATAATCAGAAAAATAATAAAATAAAATAAATAGCAAAGCACATACTTATATTTTCTTGTAAGTTATTGATAAATATATTCAATATTTATCAATTACAAATAAGAGAAGATTTCCAAAAAACATTACAAGATTTTCAATTTAATTATGCATCCAATTCATATAAGTTAATTATGAACTTAAAGTTTTTGTTCGGAATAAGTTTTAAAATCGATAAAGTTATAGTAGCTGGGTAGCTATGTCAGCCGTGCTAATTATTACAAAGTTATACAATCACGATTCAAACTATTCCTAGTAATTTGGTTTGGCTTATCTGGCAAAAAGTTGGCAATTTCTTGCAGTTTCGTGCACATTTTGACGAAAATGATTTTAAGTATTATAATTTTAAAATTCATTGTTTTCCCCCGTCTTCTAATTAATAATCATTATAATCTGCAGATTTTGTTAATCAGTTAGTTAGATTTTATAAACTCCAATCGTCAATTGTTCTGTTCGTTTGGCAATCCATAATTTTAGACAAAGCTCTCTTTGTTTAAGTTTGTCTCAGTTACAAAAATTAACATTATTGTTTAATGTGGAACGTATGCATGTGTCTAGGCTGTATGGACTATAGTCCTTTGCCTTTCCTTATTGGGGATAAATTTAAAAACAACAACGACGTAAAAAAAATGTTGGTTATTCGAACCTCCGCCATTTTTCTTCGATATTTTTATTGTTTTTTGTTTGTATTTAAAGCATGGGAGTAGATAAAGTCTTGTATACAACTTTTGATAATTAGGTATTAAAACACTCATGTGATACTGTGATAAACCCACATTCGTGTTTTAATACCCCTTATTATACAACAGTTGCATAAAAAACTATAAAACTTCTAATTTAAAAAAATAACCCACTAAGTCGGTCGACAACAAGGCCGAGGTAATCTAGTCTGAATTGAACAAAACTGAAACATCTATTAATAATGTACTCGTACTGCAGCTAGTCAATGACCTTCTCTCATATACAAGAGAAAGGTTGGAGCCTAACCGGACACGCTCTAAGGCAGAATGGCAGATTACTTGGCAGATCATCTTTTGAGTGATATTTTTTTGCTTATTAATAAATGTATTTAAACGAACTTTTGAGTTACGTTGTCTATTGGTCATAATAAAAATATTGATAAAACACACCGGAAAAAAAAAACAATAATAAAATTGCGTTTTTTTTTTTTTTTTTTTTAAGAATATATATTGTGATTCATTTATGCCTCTCAATATTTTTCAGGTAAACAGAAAATTTAAATTTATAGTGACAATGTAAAGTTATATATCATGTTTATGTACATGTATCGGAGTATGTATATAATATTTTGGAAATGATCTTGAGATACATAACTAATATAAGATAATCTTCAATGCAGGCAGATATTTTCCTACATATCAGAAAATAAAGCAACTAGGTTAAAAACCTCTTTACTTAATATAGAGCAGACACTAATACTACCCACATACATATAAGTGGTACGAAATAAATTACAGAAAAACCCCTAAGAAGATTAATTTTCTTGTTACAGAATCCTTATTACTAAGGATAGTTCGCATCTCAATCCCTTCACATCGATTGAGAGGTCAGACTGTGCAGTTGGATTGTGATTACGAGCTGGGCGACGACACACTTTACTCGGTGAAATGGTACAGAGATAATGAAGAGTTCTATCGATTTATGCCGAAATATGATCCTCCTAAGCATTCATACAAACTCGAAGGGATCAAAGTCGACGTAAGTGCTTTCTTTTAATGAATTTTATTGAAGAATACTTGGAAAGTAAGAAGGGTAATTGAGTTTTGGGTCATTCTAATTTCATTTCATTTATTGTAATTAAAATGAAATATTCCGTAAAGTTCTTTGTAATTCGTTATTTTTCAAAGGTATTTCTTTTAAAAATATTTTATTTATTTTATTAAAGCATGTTGTAGATATTGAAATACCATTATAATAACAAAATAGCATCAAATGTAAGGTAAATAGTTAACAAAATTAAAATTTTGTTAACTATTTACCTTACATATGATGCTTTAAAATTAAAAAAAAAAAACTCATATACGTAATTAGAAATCATAAAGTTAGATCATAATAGGATTTTTTTTAACTTTTTTTTTTAAATTAAATTATGTTGTATATTTGAAAATATATAACATAACTATTCTCTTCTTAAGTTTTAAGTTCTATTATTTTTCGTAAAAAGTACTGATAAAATTAATTCTAAATTTTTCCAAGTTTGACTAAAGTAACCAAAATAAAAACCAAATAACCAAAACAAAAATGATTAATAAAATCTTTATTATTATAGAACTTAAAGCCTTTGTTAAATCAATTTTGAATACTTTGAAAATATTAATTTGTTATAAGACAGTCATCCTAGTGTAGTAGTGCAAGTAGTCAGCTAGACACTGGCACAGTCGCGGGTTCAATTCCTGCTCGGGCAGATATTTTTATTTATACAAATATTTGATTCTGGTGTAGGTTGTGTCCTTGTGGAGTCTCCCTACCGTGCCTTGAAGAGCATGTAAAGCCTTCGGTCGTGGTTTATTATAGCATTTGATACCAATTGTTACTCATGATAGGGAAATTATCCGCCAACCCACAGTGGATCCTCATAGTGCATTAAGCTCCAACCCTTTTCTTATATACAGAAGAGATCTGAATGATTACAGGCTGATTCAGATAAAGAGCATTATGAGTTTATGAATGCAAAAAATATCAAACCTAAGTTTTACTTTAATAATATTGTTAAACAATTACATGATAAAAAAATTCTTACTTCATATTTAAAAAAAAAGTTTAACTTGTCGTTAATTTTTTATATAATTATTTTTAGTTAAAATTTTATAATGTGATGAATGGAGGTAAATATTTGTAAGTCATACTATAACGTACCCGATCCTAATTTCAAATAAAGTGTTTTAAAGATGTTATTATTTATATATTTTTATTTTTTTAGCTTTCAAAATCTGATGACAAAAAAGTTGTATTGCATCCGGTAACGTTGAAATCATCAGGGTTATATCGTTGCGAAGTTTCGGCTGAAGCACCTAGTTTTGCTTCTGCTGCTGGTGAGAGCAAAATGGAAGTTATATGTAAGTGATTGTTAGAATATTTTGTAGCTTTCTATAAATTTTTAATAAGTCAGATGTTTAAAAACAAATTTTAAAAAGAACGTTTTTAATTCGACTATATATTATGTTTTTTGTGGGTTTGTCATATACTATATTCACCAATCTAAATGTGAATATCTATGATATATCTATGATACGAGTATCTGTCTTTTTTTTAAATAAGATTTTGTATACATTTTGTGAAAAAAACAAGAACAGTATTAAATATATGAATTCGGGCTTCTATTGTGATCATGTTTAGTATTAACCCCTTAGGATCATCATATTAAAAAAAATCTTAAATCATTTACGTCACTCACGAAATGTTGCTAGCTCTTTATTAATTATACAATCGGACATCCATAATCATGATGTAAAATAAAATAATAATTAAGAATTGAATTCATAATTTATTCTAGTTCATAATTTGTTCTTGTAATTAAATTATTAGTAATAGTAATACAAGTCATGTACAAGTGTTATTATGATAGGTGTTATATAAAATTTTAACATTTCGAAATAATTACAATAAAATCGACTGTGACTATAATTAAATAATTGTCTACAAAATTCACGGGAATTATTATAATTGTTTTCTATGGTCGTTAATTGGTAACAATTTGTATATTTTATAACATTTTCACGAATTTTTATAAATTGGATCAATATTTTTTAAAGACGAAGAATCTTTAAAGAGGGGTTAAAAAAATTAATAGCTACCTAGAAACGTAAAAAGTATTATATATATGTATATATAATTACAGATTATTTATTTCATCCATTCATTTATATATTTTATTCAATTTTTTTTATTCTATATCTGCTCAATCAAGTTATGTGAATTTACCAAATATTTATAATCATTCTCATACAATTTGACAATCGCGTAAATATTTTGTCAACTCCACTGTCCCTTTAAGTATAGACCTAAGATAACATGACACGACTAACTAAATAATGTTATTTATATAACTGTCATGATTTTTTTAAAAATTGTTTTTATAACTATTTTGTATCAACATTAATTCGTCAGCGGAATGAGACAGTAAAATCATCATGACTATAGTATGCTAGTTGCTAGCAGTCTATTACTTAAGTCTGGTATCTTATTTTTTAAAACAGGAAGAATAATTGAATTAGTATCATACAGTACAGTACATGTATGTATGTAAATTATATAGAATACAACTATACGTCTTTGCAAGTCATAAAACCAAAGGAGTGAACAAATAAAACTTTAGTTAGTTTTAAATACATAATAATACATAAAACATTAATTAATTAAGAAAAAATGTTTATTCACTGGTAACAACATGTGAATTGTATGAGATCAAACAAGTTAAAATATTTTTTCATGTTTGATTATGTATATAAATAAAATATGCAAATTATAAGGTGCATTATTCAATTAACATATACTTTAAAAATATAATAATGAAATAATTAATTATTAATAACATTAATACTCTATACCGGTTAACAATTCGATTTTTTTTTACATTTATTTATTTATTTACATCAACTTAGAACGGCAATGCCACTTACACTAACCAGATAATTAGTACCTGGATGACCGAGCTTTGCTCGGTTAAACTATATTTAGACACAAATTACATACTGATAAAATATGAATAATATTTTCAATCTTACCGATATAATAATAAAACAATAGTCACTGGATATTAAATAAAAAAAATAAAAAGAGATCCTAGTAATATTTTTTCTCACCAAAAAAGGAACTTGAAAAAAAAGGAAAAATCTTCCGTTTTCGAGACCGCCCGATTTCCCACCTGAGCTATTATAAATTTAAGATGGTGGCGAAACTTACTTTCTTATTCTAATGATATTCTAGCAGTTTTTAATTGCTCTCGAGATTTTTATTTAAATAACCAGTTTATATTTTTTTTCCTACCTCTGCCAAAAGTTCGATTTTCGTCCCTGTGAAGCGAGACAAAAGTGACATTTTCTGTCCCCGCTTCACAGGGACAAAACCTGAACTTTCGTCCTAGGGAGGAAGAAAAAGTATGTGTAACATGGGACGAAAGTACTACATCCATTCCCGTATGTTTACTACCCTCGCCTTCGGCTCGGGCGGCAATTTCACATAAGGGTCAAAAAATAATAATAAATAATAATAAATAAAAAATAGTACGTTCATCCCCTTGTGACACAAAATACTATATTATTATATAGATAAGATCGAAAAATATTATTCATATTTCATCAGTTCTATCGTATCTAAATATAATTCCCAAAAAAAGAACGATTAACAAATAAATAAATAAAAAATACCGAACAAAACTCGGACATCCAGGTAGTACAGGGCTCTCAATAATAGTTTTTTTTTTTTTTACAAAAGAGGGAACTTAAAGAAAAAGCAAAAAAAATGGGACTTGAGGCATCGGGATTCGAACCCAGGTATACTGATTTCCCACCTAAGTTATTATAACCTTGTAGATTATGCCGAAATTTACCTTCGTATTCTAATAATATTCTAACAGTTTTTAATTGTACTCGTGATTTTTTTTAAATAATCAGTTCATATTTTTTTATTATTATTTCGTTAAGATCGAAAAATATTATTTATATATCATCAGTTCGTAATTCGTATGTAAATATAGTTTCCAAAAACATGAATTACAAAAAATAAAAAAATAAAATACCGAGCAAAGCTCGGTCATACAGTTAGTAAAGGGCTCCCAATAATAGTTTTTCTCACAAAACATGAAACTTAAAAAAAAAGAAGAAAAAAAAATAGTTCTGGAGACATGTGGATTCGAACTTGGGATCTTCTTATTTTGAATCCGCCCGGTTCACATCAGAGCTATTATAAACTTATCGTTGATAGCGAAATTTACCTTCGTATCCTAAAGATATTTTTTAATTGCCTGAAAAAAGGGATAAAACGACATTTTCTAAAAATAAATCCTAGCTAGATCGATTTCTCGCCCCCGAAACCTCCTGTATACTAAATTTCATGAAAATCGTTGGAGCCGTTTCCGAGATTCAGATTATATATATATATATATATATATATATATATATATATATATATATATATATATATATATATAAGAATTGCTCGTTTAAAGATATAAGATTATTAATAAATTGTGACCTAACATACAAACATAAAATGGTAGCTTAGTTCAGTTCAAAACATAACCGATTTGGTTATATGTATATGTTATTTTTGAATTGCCATGTTGTCGTAGAACATCTATTTTAGCGTCATTTTTATAGCTATGAAATTTCCTCCATATATACAGAATTTTATATACTTTTGGTTTATTTAACAAAGAACTAGTCGAAATTCTTCATAATAAATAAAAATAACCACTTATAATTCTCAAACACAAGATTAAAAGCAACCTATTAAATCGTGTATTATTTCTAAGCATGTTCAAACAAAAAGCTCTTAAGTAATAATATACAAGTATAAACATATTTATATACATATAAAGGAACAAGTTTCAAATTCATTACAGGAAAGAAAACTTGATTTACCTTACAACCGGTATACCAATTTGCTTAATATATTACATTCGTTCCAAATCAAATGTAATTCGTAAAAGCTTTGTACCTGCTCTGTTATTGTCGTTTAATACTGAATATATCATATTTTTTAAAGAAATACAAGTTTCACAAATAATTTCGAGATTGTAATAAGAAAATTGCCAATACTCGCAATGGGTTTTCCCTCAATCTAGACAGACTTTTTCATCGTCTTGTACGGTTTTATTTTTAAACCGTTGTAATAATGCTTATCTTATGATAAGCGTTAGTGCTTAGTGTTTCATATATAATAAAACAGTGTTATTTTCACATAAAATTTGTAAAAATATATTTATTTATGAATATAAAACCTTTTTGAACCTTAAGTTATCTCATCTAGACACTATTTCGACTAGAGTATTATTGAGAGAAAAGAAAACTACGGTTTGATCATAATGTACAATATATTATAAAATTGTATCGATTTCTCTGTACAGACTTACCGCGAGAAGGACCGAGGATAACGGGTAACGAACAAGAGAATCGACGAGGGGATTCTTTATTCTTAAACTGTACGTCAGGTCGATCTTACCCTGCAACGATTCTAAGTTGGGACATTGACGGTGAAAAGGTAGGTATTTTATACACATTCATTTATCTTTATGGATATGTTATAATATTATTCGAATTCTTCAGAAATTAACATATTCATAAAAGCTTTTTTCATTTTTCTTAACTCTATACAGATAATAACATTGAAATTAATGTAAATAATTATAATGTAAGCAATAGTGACTGACGCATGATTTTTCATTAGCAGTAAATTTGTATTATATTACACATGAAAAAAAAACTGCTATTACTATTACAAAAAAAAAAAAAATTAAATTGATTAATAATTATTTATTATTGGAATATTTTAATTGCTTAGTTATACGATTTTTTTTAAATATTTATTTGTATACCGGTCAGTTCTGTTCATATCCTTAATATAATCATTTATTGCTCAATGTATTTTTTTTTTTCGCCATATTTGACGATTTAATGTGTAGAGTAAATTCGTCTATTTTACTTTTGTTCTCTTGCGGTATGCTATTGGTCGTACATAAGACATAAAAGGTATATCGTTTTTTATACCATTGAAAGAAGCAATGGCTCTATATAAACAACACACCTCCAAGGAATTCCAAAGGATAAATGAAGAAAAATAATGGAGGTGGATTTCATTTATTTAGAGACACTATTATTCTAGTGTTAATAAGTATAAATATTATATGTAAGTTTTCTTAGATGAATTGATGGATTTAGGTTTCTTACTTTTTCACGCTAGAAGTTCTTAATTGCTTGCGATGAGGTAAAGTATCATTTTTGAACGTTAACTAATTTTATCCAGAAGTTTGTACAGAATTTACACCATTTGGGTAAAAACTATATACGCTAAGTACGTACATCACTCTATAAGTTTTGAGATGCTCGTAAGTTAAAAATAGAACGCATCTGTATTATACTAGTGGTCGTCCAGAGGTCGAAATTCGACCTAATCTATAATTGATAGCATTGTCAACATCATAAAAAATATGATTGCGCATATAATGGTGAGCATATATGCAGCAGTCATTGGACCTGATCTGTGATAATAAATTTTGATAAAAAATTCATTGCAAGACCTGTATTTAAGACCGTGAAGTTTTGTGTATATAATATGTCATTGTACATATTATGTGTGTGTGCCGTAGTGTGTGTAGTGTTTTTTATATTTTTTTTTTTTTTTTTTTGTTAAATTTAATGTATTTTTTGAGTATTATTACAACAAATATTAGCATTCTGCACTTATTTTCCATATAAACTTTAACAGCGCCGAACTTCATACTTCTTCTGCGTAATATTCGTAAAAAGGGGTAAAAAGTTTTTGCTTCGCGTATATATTATATAAAGCTAAGATATTTAATGATTTTCAATTTGGTTTAACTGAAAAACTTACTTATAACAATCAGCGTTAGAGGAGTCTACCCCATCTCGAGCAACAGTTTTTAGATGTTTTTTTTTTTACAGTTTTTAGTTGAATTTAAAAGGAGTAAAACAAACCTCAAAGATGACCATAGAAGTGGTCGCCTACAAAGGGCAGTAACTGAAGAAAATGTATGTACTACTAAAATTATATTTCGGGGAATCATGTTGCATCACAACAACGCTTCGTCACATACGTCTCTCACAACAATGACGTTTTTTGAAAAACCCCATGTTGGAACCTTGCCCCATCCATCGTACAGTCCTGATTTAGCTCCCTGTGTTTAGTTTTTGTTCCCGATAATCAAGGAAAAAATAAAAGGGAAATTTTTTTCGTGTGCCAAAGAGGCCGTGGCCACCTACGAAGTCGTAGTTTCGGACCTATCGGATAGAGATTGGCAAAAGTATTTTAATAGTTGGTTTAGGCAAATGGAACTTTGCATAAATAATGAAGGAGAGTATTTTGAAAAAAAAAATGTAAAATAAATATTGTTAATATTTTGTATAGTTTTTTCTTGTCTCGAAACTTATCTAGTGACCTACGTATTGCTAGTATTGTATAAACTTTTTTATTAAAATTCAGTTCAAATTAATCTTTTCCAATAGCGTGTAAATCATTGTTATTGAAATAGGTACATCAATCTAATTAGTCCTTCAAAACATACATATTACACAAATTGAAATGATCGCGTCAAAATTAATCAGTGTTAATTTACTTGATTAGTAAAAATTAATATCAATTTCAACGAAACAATATCCTTCATTTGCATCAAAGTTTAATAAATATTTAATATAATTACATAAATATTATGTTTGAAATATAATTTCTAATTCTGACTCGTAGTGATGAATTGATTTCGTAAATTGAAATTAGTCGTCGAACTGGTTTATCAACAGAGATGGGTGGATAAAATCATTTTGATAAAATTTTTTGTATCATTGCCTCTTTGTTTTAACGCACTCCACGAGCCAGATTAGCAAAAGAATATTTTTGTGTTGAAAAACCTGTTTACTGGTAAATGCTATAGTTTATAAATATACTCTATGATGCATAGAATCAGAGTAGTAATCATAAATTTAGCTGTAACTACGTGGATCATCTAGTTAACTTATTTCAGTACATCCAATAAATTGCTCTACTTTTTATCTCAAACGAAAGAAGAATTTGTTCTCAAAATGTATTTCAACAAATAGCTCACAAAATTACGAGGTAAGATCTTGAAAATCGGGCAGCGGTGGAGATAATTTAGAATTTTTTTCTTAAGTTTAACTTTTAAAAAGTTTTGAATACTTTTCTGATTAACAATCTGATAATGGCCATAATCTTTCCGAAGTTCTATTGTTCGCGGAGCCTGTACGACCTTTCGGCTCTTATTAAACTTGGAGGTTTGATAAATTCTTTTGTTATGTAAATGGGTAAAATATTTTACGTTTGGATAAGCGACTTTTAATAAGACTAAACATATATTTAATTTTGTATTCATAATAGGAAATATATTTACTATTTAAGATTTCAGTTTCGTCTAAGCTAATATTTTAATATTATATGATTAATTCTAAACTAATATTGTAATCTATGTTGTTTTACATTAAGGATATTGCTTTATTTGCTGCTGATAAAGTTATGCCTTTAAAGTCACACTACGACTTACCAAAACTGAAAGTTACCGTTAACACTGAAGAGATCACATGGTTCGTCAAGTATGCATAAGTTGAACTGTAATGGGTATAACGAATATATGGTATTAATACATTTCAAATAATATTAATCTCTCAAGATATAATCTATAAAGGGATAATTTAATAATTTGGTTGTAAATCTTACAACTTCTGAATGATATTGTAATCAATACTTATAATACAAGTGTAACAGGTCCAATCAGATGTACATTGAAGACATTTTACATTTTTTTATTTGGACGGCTCTCTTTTACCGTTTTTGTCTGTCAGTCTGCTTGTCTGTATTGTTTGAAACTTGGCTGCGTATCACGCAAAAACTACAAGATGAACTTAAATGAAACTGGGTATGATTGAAGTCTATACCACGAGCTAGGACATGAAATATTTTTTATTTCGAAATGATTCATTGGGAAAGATCATGAAAGTCAAAATGTGTAATTAGTTGTAATTCATTAACGTGTTAGGCAAATTCATTAATTATTTGTTAGTAAGGAGATGTTTTAAAGATTTTTCCGTAAATATTTCAAGGCCAACATCAAGACGTTCATATTTTATCTTATAGGCGTAATTAATTAAAGTGATAGCAAACGCGAACAAAATTGCGTGTACAGCTAGTAATATAAAATCGCACAAGCATTATGTTAACGTTTTATTAATAACGCACTGGTTTATAAAGTACCTTGTAACAGCCGAGTAATTATAACTAATAGCGCCTTCGATAAAAAAGTTAAAAATACTTTTATTATATACTTTTTTATAAACAAGCTTTAACTCGTTAACTAAACTTTTAACAAGTTTAAGCCCACGACTTTTGTTTTGATTTAAACGTCTTCTTCTAAATGAACCGTAATTAATTTAGGAATAAGTATCCAGTATCCTACCTCATAGTAAGTAATAAAGACTTCATACGTATTAAGTTTCATACAAATTTATTCAACAGTTTTGGTGTCATACGGGGTCAACATGCAGACAGGCAGATAGAAAAAAAGAAAAATATTGCTTTAGCATAAGTATCTTTTATATATGCGCCACGTTGTTTCAGCAGGATAGAATGGAGCTACTCGTTCTCTTCCAGTTGATACCGTAAGAAGCGACTAAGGGATAAAAAAGTTCCGTCGTACGTACGTCCAACGTACGTAACGTCCAACTATGGAACTATAAAAACCGATAGTTGGCGGGATAACCATATAAGCTGCTAGCTTAAATAAACAGAACTATTAAGTTTCATACAAATTTATTCAACAGTTTTGGTGTCATACGGGGTCAACATGCAGACAGGCAGATAGAAAAAAAGAAAAAAATTGCTTTAGCATAAGTATCGATTATATATGCGCCACGTTTTTTCAGCAGGATAGAATGGAGCTACTCGTTCTCTTCCAGTTGATACCGTAAGAAGCGACTAAGGGATAAAAAAGTTCCGTCGTACGTACGTCCAACGTACGTAACGTCCAACCATGGAACTATAAAAACCGATAGTTGGCGGGATAACCATATAAGCTGCTAGCTTAAATAAACAGACCAAAGACGGGTAAAAGCGTCTTCGGTGCGACAAAGCCAGTCCTGCGGTCATGAACCCGCTTGCCCAGCGTGGTGACTATGGGTATAGACCACCATAAATTCACTCAAATTGTTTCGGCGCTCAATACCCGATAGCTTCTTATGCCGACGATCGTGATAACGATGGGGCGGAGAGTGCTAAAGATCACCGGGGTACGGTAGGCTGTCAACCAACTATACACCGGGCAACATAAAATGGACGTACTCTACGGCTGGACCATAAACTCGAAATGGAGCTAAGTCATATTAACTGGAGTCTAATGGGGCTATCTGAAATCTGAAGAGGGGTTGAGGACACTATAATCTTAAACTCCGATTACTTACTCTACTTCCGTGAAGGTGATAGGTTTACCCAAGGTGGCGTCGGTTTTCTGATTCACAAAACTCTTGATAGCAACGTTATGGAAGTCAGCAGTGTGTCGAGGCGGGTAGCGTACCTAGTACTCTAACTCACTGACAGGTACTCACTGAAAGTAGTACAAGTATATGCGCTGACCTTGTCACACTCTGACGATTAAGTTGAGACCATGTATGAGGATATTTCAAAAGTCATACATGGTACTACTTCGGCCTTCTACAAAGTTGTTATGGGAGACTTCAACGCTAAAGTGAGAGTACAAAACCATGGCAAATCGAAAATCTGACCATATGGTTTGGGGCCCAGGAATCACAGGAGGTTGACTGGCGGTAGTATAGGACTAGTCATTTTCCTAGAGTCGGAGGTAATCTTCTTGATGATCTCATTTTTCAAGAAGAAACCCCAAAGGAGGTGGACATGGCAGAGCCCCACACTGTGACAAAGAACGAGATAGATTTTATCATGACGGATAAGAGGCATATATTCAGAGATGTCTCAGTGATTAACAGATTTAACACCAGCAGCGATCACCGAATGCTGCGAGGCACACTAACTATATATCTTTAAAAAGAGCAGACCCGCTTGATCAGATCTACCCTCCGACTTACAACGCCGCTCCAAAAAACCGCTGTTGACACGTGGTGAAGACGGTATGTTCGCTGGGTTATAGGCACTTTCTGCCGAGGAAATCGATTAAGAAGTCCAAACTTTCTCCTGAAACATTACAGATTATAGAATTTTCACTTTCATTGAGTTATTGTTTCTTGAAGTAAACGTATATTTCCTATAAAAAAAATAGCTTAATGATTCTATAGTTAAGTGCTATAGAATTTTACTCTTAAAATAATAGTGCAGAATTTAGGAAACCTTTTAACTTATTAATGGCGTTTATATGTTAAGGTTGTCACAAGTCTGCATCTAGAATACTAGTTAGTTTTACATAAATAATAATAATTTCAACCGATAATTTCAGGTTACGAGGGTTACAATTGACAAATAAATTTTTATTAGTCTGTTCTGAGAAAAAGTTATAGTCTACTCCAATAAGTGACCTTAACGTAAAAACTTATTAAAATTTAAAGAGGCCAGCAGAAAGTTATGTGCTTATCAAATCATGGTACGAATTTGGGATATAAAGTAATCACAAACAAAAAATCAAGCATTAAAGACTTCTAATATAATTTAAAATACAGCCCTTAATAACAATAATAGAATAAATCAATTAAAAAAATCAAAAAACCCGACTGCGTAAAATACTCTTATTATAAACTAAAAAGAATAAAACAATTTACTAGCTTTCATTTGATACCCATATTGCTACAGTAAGAAAAAAAAATCATCTCCCCCCCTCATTCCGAAATTTTGAAAATTTATATAGCCTATGTCACTACTACAATTTAGACAACACACAAAATAATAGGAATAATACAAGAGATAAAAGCTTAAAATATACCGCAATAGAGTCGGACTATGTTAAATCATTTTTAAATCTTATTTTACTCTTAATACATTGAACAAAAAATGTAGAAAAGATAAATAATGATATGTAAAAAAATAAGTAAATAATATTCAATTGGTTGTTTAATATAGATCTTTGGTTAATATTGTCATAGGTAACAGACCCAAAGCTACTGGTTGAATATCCACCGATTCAACACGCACATGGCTTACTATCAACGGCACTTGGTTTACGAGTGCCAACAGGCAGAACCATGCAAGTACGTTGTACAGCACGAGTGGCCCTTGCTTGGAAAGAAGGCAGCGAAGCTGTCATCGGAAACAGTCAGGTTGCCGATAGCAAAGAAGCTATGTTGCTAGGTAAGTTTCGTTACATAACTAAATATTTTATATAAATGATTCTGTTGTACGATAACTTGTGACTTATTTATATTAAAAGGATAAATCCTTTTAAACTTCGTTGATTTGATAACGTAGTAGACAATAACAACAAATCTTTTATTCATTTCTATTCATTATTAAATTAAAGTATTTAAAATTAAATGGAGCGCGTAGAAAAGAAATCTTTCAGAGAGAATTTCACTAGACGGTTTATATTGTTATTTTTTACTGTGGTAGCGAAAATATCATTGAAGTCTTACAAAAAACGGTATTGAAATTTTATGTTTAATTTTATGACTTATTTATATCAGAAAATAGTTAAAAAACTGTTTTATAAACAGCATTTTTATTTAAGTTTATATCACTTTTACAACACATACTGTTCGTTTTCTCAAGTTTCTTAATCTTCTTCAAGAAATACTTGAGCACAATACTTTTACGATAACGACGATACAAAATATTTTTATCCTACTCACATCTATTTTGTGTGAACGAGATAGGCGTTTAACATCCGAACGAATACAGGATATGTGCTGTTCTGGATTCTAACTCTATTATATAATATAATCCGTTTCCCAACTTAGCGAAATGAATGCCGGTTTTGAAACGATTCTATCACAAAAAAGAACATCATATAAATCTGATGACTTAATATAACTTAACGACAAATTCTTAGAAAATAATAAATTGCGTAGGTAATATTTTTATAATTGATATTCGATATTAAATTTATTGACATTTAACGTTTATTAACTAAAGTTATATAGCCTTAAGCGAAATCACAGAATGAATAAAACAGTTCCCGTATTAACGTTTCATATATTATTAACTTGGCTTTACGGATAATGTTATATAAATAAAAATCATGTCCATATTTTTTTCAAAACAGTAATTATTCTAGTAGTAATCTATAAACAAAAATATTTCGTTTCCAAGCAAAATGTTTCATAAAGTAATCATATCACTACACTCTGAAGCAATCGCATCTTATGAACGAATGCGACCATATAGAACCGAAATCAAATAATTAAATGCTACTAATTATTGTACTGACTCGCTGAATTTAGGGATACTCGATAATAATTTAATTGATTCATATGGAACTTTGTCAAACTCCATTTAATTTCGTGAACCACTGTAAAAATTCTAACTTAAATAAAATATATAACAACTTCGATTTATAACACTAACAAGGCTTGACGTGAAAACATTGAAATTTAAAGAGGCCACCAAAACAATTTGCTTAAACGAGCTGTTACCTACAACTTTATTCTCAAAAAGTAAGTTCATTACGCGAATAACAATTATCTTGTTTGTTTCAGTGCGGAGCTCAAGCGCGGCATCTACATTAAGTATAATGTTATTAACTTTTTCTGTTCTCCAAGTTTTTAGTTCTTTTGTGATAACGCAAACGTGATAAATTGTGTTTGTTCTTATTATTAATCTCGTTATAACACTGTCAGAAATATTCGTCACTTGAAGGACAACCGTTTACGCACGTCGGCTAGTTATGTTTCTTATTGTTAGTAATAATTAATAACTTAGGTGAATAAGTTAGTTTCTCCCAAAGACTTAAGTGTTTCTATTTCTTTAAATAGATAGATAATCGGCGGTTTTTTGTGAAATTTTCATATCAGACACATATCTTGATCTACGTATATGAATGCTTGTAAAGTATATCGTTTGAAATAGTTTATTTTAATTTAAAAAATTAACTAACAACTAAAAACAAAAGTCAATTGTTAAGTTTTGTGATTTGGTCATTAAGCTTATCATTACATCTTGTGATTGTACATAAATACATCTTTAGGAACGCCTTCTTAGATAATACTACAAATGTTGTAAATATATTAGATGGAGTTCTTTTGTATTATTACTGCATATACTAGTTATTAAAACATGTACGTATATATTTATCGAAGATGTTACATAAATTTCATAAATATGTGTTTGGTCTTTATTATTTTAATAAATATGATGATATTAAGTCTGTTATTTTTTTTAATTCAATTTAATATTAAAAATTATTATTTATATCGAAGTTAATTTAAGCACTGTTTATTACGTTTTATGTCATATGTCATCAAAAATCTATATGTCTAGTTTTATCACTTTGAAGTAATACAATTGAAATTATAAAATAAAATATACAAAGAAATGACTTCGAGAAAGGATCATGTGAATCGTTACCAGGGACTCGCGGATCGCGAATCAGGACTGGTCCTGGTGAATATTCAAGCGCTAAATTTGTTTTGGAAGAATATCTAAAAAATTCTGTTTATTTGATAATAATATATATTTGCTTTTTCCCTCGCGAATTAGCTCAAACTGGAAATTCTTAAGTGGTGTAATCATACATGTACCTATTTGCATTCATCTCAAACAAAGGCCGGTGCATAGAAGAGATAAAGCGACAATGGCAATTACTAGGTCTGCTTTGAACGAAATAAGAGCAATAACTAATAATAGCCGCCTTGTTTGGTCACTGATATTCCACATATTATTATGTAGCGGAAACGTGTACCTTACGAGAGAGAGCGAGTGGCGTAAGGTTGAGTAGCGAGGATAATAAAACTCTAGCCCTCCTTATGCACAGTAAAAGAGTATTTTCCTTAGCAGTGGGACGTGTTAAGATAGTTGCAACGCATAAAACAAAGAATTGTCTTTATGAAGTCTGCAACGATAGATTTTCTTTAAAACAATAGGGTAAAAATATAAAGATCAACATTTTATTTACGACTGGACTATTTCACTATAATTCAATGGATTACGTGCTTTAAGCTAAAATATTACTGTACAAAATAAGCTACGATCAGCTTAAACATCATTAAAGTGCTTTCAGTCACGCAAAGCATTAGCCCTATTAAAATATCTCGATATCAATCTACATCTATATTATTTTATAGATGAAGTTGATAATGTTTTATTTCTTTTTTTGTTTTAAGTTCACATTTTTTTTCTAAATAGATTCACGTCAAATAAAGTATAATAAGTTCAGAAGGAATTTTTGTTTATTATTCATCCATACTAAAATTATAAGAGCAAAAGTTACTCCATGTCTGTTTGTAACACTTTCTTAGCGAAACAGTTACATTGTTGATGATAAATTACTTCATAAAATTATATCATTAATATGTGTGTTTTAAACGAAATAAAAGATAAAATAAAATCCCAAAAAAAAGTAGCGGGTGACCATCAGCTAAATATAAAAGTCATTTGAAATGCAGAAAATAATTTAAATAAAATAATCACTTGCTAAATACAAGCAGTTCTGAAAATGACAGTACTCCACGCTTTTACCTGTATGTGTCATATACGTTTCTTTTTTTATTGTTATGATATCATGCCATATACTTTACTATCAGTATTAATAACTTACTCTTCGGTAGTATTTATTGTTGATGAGTCTAATATAATTATATACTATACTAATATACCAAATTTTCATTTCAGAACTACTAACTTTAAAGCAATGAAAACTCCAACACAATACTAAAACACAAATGTAGACTGAATTATGTAACAAATTTGTAACCCTATATCGAGTTTGGAAGACTTTTATCTCTTACTAGCCAAAGTGTCATCCCTTTTTTAAATTTGGTTTTATAACTTAGATTTAAGATCCAATGTGGCCCAGTGAATGAACACGCGAATTCAAGTCTGATCTAGCCCGTCTAAATCTTGGCGCGCTTTATTTATATTAAAAATGAATCTATTATTTTACTGTAAAAAAAGTCAATGTGAAGAAACTTATACGCTTCAAAAAAATCCTGAAAACGTACATATATTAGGCAATCAGTAGTGGAGCAGCAGAATAAGCTACCAACTCTCCACATAGCAGAAGGGGTCATTGTTCAGCCGTGGAACATTTACAGACTAACAGAATAGAACAGTGAACAAATAACAAGCTAACCGTTAAGAAAAATGTTAAGTATTAGATTATCATTCATTCATTTCATCAATTCGATTTCATTCGATTGGTCGTAACATAACTATGCCAGGTTGAACTACAAATATAAAGTCAACTCAATCAGAGAATAAAATAACGACTGATATTACCATAGCTTTAGTGTTTTGTTTAAAACCTGCAATCCCTACCTACATATAATTATCATAAATCTGAAATGTAAGTTTGTTACGCTTTCACGCGAAAACAACTGAACCGATAATCATGAAACTTGATACGCATAATCTTGGAAGTATTAGAAGTAACATAGAATACGTTTTTTTTTTTTTGGGCGCGATAATCGACATCCACGCGGGCAAAGCCGCGGGAAGAAGCTACCAATATTATAAATGCGAAAGTAAGTTTGTTACGTTTTCACGCGAAAACTACGTAGCCAATCACCACGAAACTTTGTACACATATTCTTGGATGTATTAGAAGTAACATAGGTTTTTTTTTTTGTCGCGATAACAACATCCACTAGGGCGAAGCCGCGGGCAAAGAAGCTAGTCTATTAAGTCTAAGCTAGTATATTTGTAAAATTTAGCAAAATTTTTAAGAAATGGCCTGTCCGAAAAATGTCTTACGAGTATATAATAATAATAAAACACTAATCCGTTGTAAAAGATTTAACAATAATAGCCTTGGTAAAGAAACAGGAAATTATTGTGAACCCTATTTTTTTTTTTTTTTTGTTTTTGTTAAAATCCATATAAACTCAGCAAGAAACATGTCCTTATTACAAGTACTAATAAGAAGTGAGCAACGAAATGTTGAAAAAAAATTTCCATTATTTTTTATCGTTGGAACCAGGTTTAAATAACACGATCTTCTGCACAAAACAACGTTACTTAACGTAAATCAAGGAATTCTAAACATTTAATCTTCATTATTAATGTCAGATGCTGATGATAGACCGCTGTTGAAATCAGGCCTTCTATTTAGATTTCTAAATTAGTTAAGGTTCTATGATGATTAAACGAATGACTACTTTTTAATGTATTTAAATCAGCTGTTACTCTCTACCTGATATAAGGTTGCGCTTCCCAGTACTCACCACTCCAGCATCCTGAACAGGCTCTAAGATTCTGCAAATACTTAATTTATAAGTAATTCAATTCAATTAATTCATATAGGTTTTTTTTTTGTTTTTGTTTTGACTATTTATTTAACAAGAGAAAAATATATTATTACGAATACTAATGCATTTCTACAGATTATTTTTATTTTATTTATTTATTTGTTTTCTTATGTGTAGAAAAGTATATGTACACTTAAGCGTACTTTATAATACCTATATTAAGTATGTAATTTTTAATATGTAAAAAGTAAGATCTTTAAACATCGTAAATGAGTTTATATTTTTATTAAGTTAGTATTCTTTTAATTGTAACAAAAAATATTTAATAAAAATTCAAAGTTATTAAATGTGCAATTACCCAAAATTTTATTTTAATAAAATAAACGTCACTTTTACAGTTGGCTATCTTCTTTGAATTGTAAGTTAAAGTTGTTTTAAGTGTCAAACGGTTTAACAAGTTAATCGTTGTATTTATGCTTTATTTTTACTAACTACTCGTATTCTTGGATTGTACCATTCAAAATGAGAAAAATAAAGTCTAAAAAGTCTGTTCTAACTTTCCTTGGAAATGCAAAATATGGCAAGATATATTAAAACTAGTCTCTGGATCTCGTTAAAATTATGTTAAAGTTCGGCTTCCAGTTTATTAGTTTATATCGGTGACCTACTTTAACCGGAAATGTTTAAAATTTAATACTTACAAACATAAATAATTATATTTTCGTATACACATACATATTGCATAAGACATTAAAATTATTGCGTAATTAAATAGCAGTGAACATTAAATTAACTCTTACCACAACATTGTCAGCTTAACAATTTATTCAAATTATTATACTAATTATCTCTATATAAAAATATAAACAATTAGTGGAACTTCATACATGTTTTTAAGTATGAAATAAACATATTATTATAAAACATATATTATAAAAAAGTTATAAATTATCACCTTACAACTTATAGGAGTGGAATACCTAAACGCGGCTCAAACGGTGCGGAACGTCTAGTCAATAGCCTGTTAGAAATTCCTGTATTTGCTATATTTAATATATATGCTATTTTATTTAAGAAAAAATCCTACTAACCTTATCACCCACACTCCTATATCTAACTTTTCGAGATAAGTATCCAATATCCAATCAAATCCAATAACATTATCAAATCGTTAAGAAAAAGAAGCTCAACAGAATGTATTAAATAAAAATACAGTAATTTTGTTTGGCCTGCCAATTTTGTCACTTACACTTATAGACAAACATACAAACTCATCAATGTACTCGTAGATTAATATTAATATGGCTTAAAAGACAAATCTAGTTAATTAATTACATATAGCAACTTATTTGTAAATTTTATAAAATCCTTAACGAGCCGATCCACTCTTTAGGAGATAAAGTATTCAACATGTTTTATTCAGAGCTTTAAGGATTATTCCAGAGAAGTTTTATACGAAACCGATCCAATGGTTACTGAATTTAAACACGCCGTGGAATGCCCAGATTATACCTATTATATTTTGGAACATTTTTTTTTTGTACTGCTACTGTATTGAGAAATATTCTGTATATTTTTTAAACCATACTTTTAATCTATACATACATTTTTAATCAGGATCAATTGTAAAGATTGACAAAATAGTTTTCTTTAGGTAACATGCTTATTAACAAAGGTCGTAGTCTCTTAAATATTACGCTTTATCTCATTACCCAAAGCGTTAGCGAAATACATTATGATTTTAAGTAAAAGTAAGTAACAGTAAGTTTACCATACAAAAATCTATAAAAAAACCATTTTTTATTCATTTCTTCTTCCGTTCGCACAGTAGGATATATTTTTTTTCGTATTTTTCTACTTACTATTTTTTACTATTATTCTTTAAACAATATTCAATTATGTACTTTAAAAAATGTATATATATACCTATATTCATTTCTTTGCAACTGCTCTTACTACACTTTTACGGAATTTGAGATGGTCAGATAGTTAGTTTTGTGTAGTTTCAAAAGCATTATGCTTTGCTGTAGGAAAACGTCACTTATTCTTACGAACATGAGTATGAGTATATTTTTGTTAGGATAATTATTTCGAGTTAATCAAACCTTCCGAGAATTTGAGACAATGTTAAGTTAAACATTAAAATCTTTGATATTCTCTGTGTAAATTCCGGGAAGAAAAAAAAATTAATTGTATTGGGCACAGAAATATCTTGATTATTCTTCGATTCTCTGATAATAATCATTTAAAGGTTTATATTGTGTTGATATACGGAACCGTTGTAAGACAAAGTTGTTACTTTGCCTTCAATTGAGTGTTAGTTGACAATAAGAATGACAAATTAATCCATTATATTTTCACAAGATTTTTGTTTTTAAATTTATTACATATAATAATAATAATTATGATATATATAATATAATATTAAAGTTTGAAACACTTATCATAAAATACAAAAATTAGTGAGTCATGTAAAATTTCATGTATACGAGAACTAACAACTTTTGAGAAGAAATACATCATTTATCGTACGTAGATAAGTAATAAACAAAGAAAACATACTCACGTTTTGCTGAAGTGTGTAAGTGTAGTAAAAAAGTATATACTTTTTTACTACACTTACACACTTCAGTGCTTAGCACTTCAATACCTCAGTGCTATTTCAAATGCTAGCAATAAAGCAGTAAATTGATAGTTAACGATAATTGTTCATTGTTATTCCTTAGCAAAATACGAAACATAATGCGACCTATAATAGTTTTATTTTAACAGTTAAATAAAACTATATAGTAGTTAGTAAATAAAGTGTGATCTTTATATAATAATATAATTATATATATATGTAGGAAATATACATAATGAAATCGAACTGTAAGGAATTACAACTGTACATAAGTAAACATAATTTTGAAATGAAAACATTACTTACCATTACAATACGAATATTGAACTATGACATTGACAGAGTAATTATTAATGTGATAGTTTAACAAAGTAGTAAAATGTAGGGTACGGCCAGTTAGAACATGTAATAACAAGTTTCGTCGACAGGGTCGTCCCTTTTAAGTGACGTGTCAGGGACGAATTGCGTGACAAAACACGGCTAGCTCATAATCAGATTGTATGACCATTTGGTCTCTTCGTTTATTTACTACAAGGGACTGCTATTTTTTGTTCCGGCTTATTGTTCTTTTATGATGAATAAAATGAAAATATGAAAACGGTTATCTAATATTGTAATCTTTCTAAATTCTATTTAATATACCGATATATCTTAACGAGCAGGTTCTGCTGTAAAATATGTAAAAGTAAGAATAAGTAAGTAATGATTGTTGTTCAGATTAGGCTTAAATTAAATAATAAGAAAGCTCTATTACATTAGATTTTATTTCAAATTTTAACTTTTTTATAATAATAATCATCATCATTATCATTAGCCATATCGGCCATTGGATGTCCACTGCTGAACGTAGGCCTCCCCCATCGACCTCCAGAGCGACCGGTTCAAAGCATCCTCCATCCAACGGCTTCTACAACGGCTATGGCTATCTTTAACGGCTCTTCTTCTCTTTCTCTCCTCAAGTCGTCTGTCCATCTCGCGGACGGCCGTCCGATGCTGCGCTTGCCGGTACGTGGTCTCCACTCGAGAACCTTTCTGCTCCAACGGCCGTCAGTTCTACGAGCTATGTGCCCTTCCCACTGCCACTTCAGCTTGCGAATTCGTTGGATTATGTCGGTAACCTTCGTTCGTCTGCGGATCTCATCATTTCTGATTCGATCTCGGAGAGAAATACCAAGCATAGCCATCTCTGTTGCACACTGTGCGAATTGGAGCTTATTTAAAAGGTCCATAATCAGAGACCACATCTCAGACCCGTACGTTATCACTAGCAACACACATTGGTCGAAGACTTTCGACTTCAGGTACTGAGGTATGACAGATGAAAAGACGTTTTTTAACTTCCCGATCGCTGCCCATCCTAGCTGGATTCGATATAATTCATTATTATTATTATATGATTAATTCTAATTCTAAAACAAGTATGTTAGTTAAAAGTTGATAACGCGTTATCGCAGTGGTCACAGCAACTGACTGATGCGATATATGTTATGGACAGCTACCGCATCAGTCAACAATATAATCAAAAGAAGAATATAATGAAATTCAATCATTATTTTTTCTGTAATAATATAGTATAGTAATGATAATTATTTTATTGTAAAATGTTTTTAACATAATTTTTTTTTGTATTTGTTTTTTAAATAAAAAAAAAATTATATACTTTTTGAGTACCGTTTAATTATTAAAGATACTTTAAAATCTTAAAGTTGCCAAGCTGCAAATGTTTAAAAGCTTCCTCATCGTTAATGTCTCAATAAAAGTCAATAATTTTGCGCAATGTTCGTACATTTAAAACGTATACATATGACTACACCCTTTTGCGTGACGGTGGTTATTAGCTCACAATCCGTGTTGTTACACGACCATATAAATGTGACCTCACACGCTCATTATAGCTGTTTGCAAGTCATAGTTTCATAAACATATATCAGAATGTGTAAGGGATCAACGAAACTGGTTCTTTAATTAAATTATTCTGATGACTCCCGAGGCGTCTACGTAACTTTGTTACGTGTAAAAGATTTTTCGCGTGTCGACTTATATCGTAATTGTATGAAGTATTTAACACGTTTTGCTTTATAGCAGTGAGTTTCTTGATTTATTTTACAAACGTTTGTAAAAATCATTCTTATGAAAATCTAATCTCTCTCAAAATTGTCTTTTCAACTTCCAATTTTTTCCCTATTATCTACTCCTATATAATTTTCAAATATATATTTATTTTTATATTTTTTACAAATATCTGCTTAGTGAAAAAATAAAACAATACCCTAATTATTACTAAGACTTTCCATCCGTCAGTCCATCTATTTGTTAATCTGTTCTTCTCATCTATCAATCTATCTGTCACTCGGCTATATATTTTAAATCGAAATAGATAGAAACTTCAAATTTTTACAGAATATGTTTTTGTATGCCAACTTTAGCGACAATAACATAATAAAAATAATATAAAGCTATTAAAAGGATCTTCATACAAGATAAAGGTTTTTCAATTCGTTCCTAGCTCTATCAATATCCAACAAATGTACATTTTAAATATTACAGTAGTTCGAAATCCTTCCAGACGACCGTTCTGGTGTGGTGATGCGAGTAGTCACCTCGCTGCCGTCGGTCGCGGGTTCTATTCCCGCTTGGATATTTGTATTTGTGCAAATATTTGTTTCCGGTCTTGGTGTATGTCCTTGTGGGTTTCCCCACCGTGCCTCGGAGAGCACATAAATCAGTCGGCCCCGGTTGTTATCATGGAATCTTTACTCATGGTAGAGATGTTATCCGCTAACCCGCAGTGAAGCAGCGTGGTGGATTAAGCTCCAACCCTTCTTCTATATGGAGAAGAGGCCTTCGCTCAGAAATGGGCTGTTTACACACACGGTACAATATGAAATCCTTTATGTGGGATTCATAATTACCATTTCTTTAATTATTTTTTATGCACTTTATTTCAAAAAACACTAACAGAAAAAGTTATTTTATATACATAAGTCGAGCATAATACAAAAAGCATTTTTAGGCAATGTATGATGTACCCACACTGTTAGATGTACCCATACTTTGTAAAATATTAGATGTACCCACACTGTTAGATGTACCCACATTTTGTAAAATCACTATGCCGGGTAGAACTATAAAAGCATGCACTTAGCGATGTACTGGAACTTCTTTGCCAACCAGCGCTCGGAGCAGACGCATTTGGACTACCCGGTATACGGGAGCCATTTTGTGATATTGTTTTCTTTTGATATATTTCTTTATTTAAATGTGAATTATTTGTTATAAATTGATTATACTTGATGTTAAGTTGTTTTTTTTTTTTGTTATTTACCATATTACATTTTTAATGTCGAGCTTAATACTAAAAGCATTTTTAGCCAATCTCATAACGCGCAGAAGAAATTATTAGTAGTTCAGCAAAAAATAAACAAAAAAAAAATAGATGAGAGTATTTACGTACATATAAATTCATACACACATAATTCAAATAAAAATATTTAATACAATTTACGAAAAGTAAAAAAAAAAACGGTACCTAAACATTTTACTTAACAAATAAACTATAGTATACTATGAATACACTCCAGAACTGTGCCTTTAACATCAGCCAATTCATTGTTGTACGAAAGATATAAAAAAAGAAATAGAAATAGTATCACTCTATGGTTTGGCACCGAGACCAAATGAACTTTTGCTTCCAGTTATAACGAATAAATCAGATTACTGTCGTATAATTTTCCCTTAATTTTTAACATTAGGTCGAGATTTTGGCTTCATTCCACGAGTTGGACCACTACACGGTCATAAGCAAATATTATAGCGCACTTATTATAATGTATTTTAATTGCGAAAGGAGGTGAAAAAAACTACGATACACTTACAAGTTTTTATATTGTAATACCAACGATAATCACGTCTGGAAAAGAATATTTTTCATGTATTCTATGGACATATATTTAAACTAGACGAACCCGCGACTTCGTTCTAAAGTTTCTGTGTATTTCGGGTTTCAAGTTAAGCCGAAGACATTGAAATATTAATGGAATCATCTTTAAATTATAAACAAAAAGAAAGAATGTAAACGTCTTAATACAGTATAACTTAATATATATTTTGACTTTCGTCTCCTCTCCCAAAGGAACCGTGCTCAATTTCGGTGTAATATATTCAGTGTCACGAGCTAGATCATGCCAAAAAAAACTTAAATATTTTACAATTTCATTGAAATCCATTGACATTATTCCCATTATGTTTGACTCCAACGTCTATCTAAATATTAAGAAAAAAAAGTGAATTGAAACCGGATTATAAACCTCAAAATTGAAGTTAAGATACATATTTTCTATTCCGTAAGCCATATCGGCTGATTATTCTGGCATTACTGTTCTTTGCTCTCTCTTACTTTTCTGCCCGTAGAATAAAAATCAGATAAAATAAATTGTTCATTTTAAAATTAAAATTATATGTCTTGCCGATGATTTAAGCTTAATGTATACAAAGGGCCTACGAACATTGGCGATAAGGCATCCTTTGGGATCGACATAATATAACAACGTCGCAGCATTTTGATCTTAGGCATTCGTAATTCTACTATAAGGAGTTGTAACATTTGACGTTAATATTCTGTATCCGAGTATTTAAAATTATAGATTTGAACATGAACTGAAGTTAAACAGCATGTATCTGTCCCACTAGTGGGTAAAGGCCTCTTCTCTTATATAGGATTGCTACTCTTTAAGAAAAGAGGCTTTTGACTTCAATCAAAGGGTTAGAACTTTGCCCACCAAGCGACCGGTGAGTGCGTGATAGATTATTTTTCTCCCTTATTTTTTATTATAACAATAAGGTGTAACAATCTGGTGATTTTTTCCAAGCCATGAAGGGAGACCCACAAGGACTCGTATGGCGTCCGTTTTAATAGAACTTTTATCACCATTACACCAAAACCGTGCAAAATATCGATTCTCTATATATTCGGAATTGCATTAGCTTTCGATATTCCAATTTAATCAACGGCTTTTTAATCATCCTTCGGCACGAAACAAATGCACTAATTTTTTTTTTATTATCGTGCATATGCATAATATAAATAAAAAAAAAAATTATGTTGATATTTTTTGTGTGAATGAAAAAAATAGTTGACTGCTGATAATGTTGTAACGACAATGGAATTGTTTCAATTTTCAACAAAAATTAAAGTTGAATAAAATCTATTAATTTGAAAAAAAAATGTTTTACAATTTTTTAATTTTATAAATTATTTATTTATAGCATATAATTCAGTTCAAAATTTATTTTATATTCTGTAGATCAGTAAATGTTATTAAAACCATAGTTATAAGTAAAATTTTTATTGGTTTACGTTTTGACATTTATTTAATTAATACTGGTTTCTCAAATGAATGAAAATTGAACTAAATAAATAATTGAAAAGCTGATATACACAAAAAAAATCTAGATGAGTAACTTTCAAGATCGAGTCCAGCTAGATTACGTTGTAAGGTCAATCTTTGATAAGAGAGTTTGAAAAATTTAATTAAATTTTATTGATCTCGACGGAGACGAACTAAATTGCACACGCACATCTTACAATAAAAAAGAAAAAATACACTAAGGCGGTCTTAATAATGTAAGCTTTCTCTGCCAGACAACTTTTTATTAGCATTTTAATCAAAATATCCTTTATCATATCAGAATATTGGTAATAACTAGTAATTTATTACACTTAAAATGACATTTATAATGAAAATTATGACATCAAAAAAATAACGAGTAATGTAATTATGTTACATGTTAAATGTACCCGAAACTATTTAATTTTAAGAAAAGATTCTTTAATTTCGATAGCATATATATTTTACCATAATATTGCAAATTATTTTTAAAATAACCAACAAATCTTCAGATGCACCAAATGATTTTGGTAAATCTTAGTAAGTAGAATATTGAGTTCTTTCACTGCGTGAAGAAAGCAGACTTTAATCGGTGGCATTAATAAAATACAGGTAACCGCAATCGACCATGATAAATAAATATCAGACATCCTCGTAACCACTCTTCGGGTTGTCATAGTGACATTTTTATTCTCGTAATTAGTTAAAGCTTGGTACAAATATTTAGATGATTAAAAGTCTAACAACAACCCAACCTAGCGAATGTTCCTGTTCACCGATTAAGCCTTTTAACAATTTTACAGTTTCATGGATTGTAAACTTATGATATGATTATATACAATATGTTACAGTTATATACTAGCTGTGTCCCGCGGTTTCACCCGCGTTAATTTGAGGGAAAAACGCACTTAAATATTTTTAAACAAATTACTCTAAGAGTACTACCCGCCTCGTTCGTCAAGTGGTCGCAAGCGTTACTGCCGAGCAAGGGGTTTTAGGTTTGATTCCTAGGTCGTTCAACGTATTATTGAGTTTTTTTTTTTTTTTTTTCGAAAATTCTCAGTAAAAGAGTGATGTTGTATTTACTTTAAAAGTGGAACTATAGTTAAAAATGTCTCGAGAAGAGAAATATAAAGGACGCAACGGAAACTCTCAAAAAAGATTATTTTTTCCGTTTTTGTAACATTTCTTATTATTGCTCAGCCCTTATTGATCATAGTGTGATGTTATATAGCCTATAGCCTTCCGCGGTAAATAGGCTATCCAACACAAAAGGAATGTTTTAATTCGAACCAGTAGTTCCTGAGATTAGCACTTTCAAACAAACAAACAAATAAACAAACACTTCAGCTTTATAATATTAGTTACAATTATAAATATTTTAACCAAAATTTCGCCCATATTAAAAATGAAACGGCTATCGATGTCTCGCCATTCTGTGTTGAGATTAATATTTTAGATAGGTAACTACAAGAAGTCGCTTTAGACTGCATTAGCATTAGCATGTACTGTATATAACACTCAAACAGAATATGATTATTACAATGCAACTATTAAGTCTTAATTAAGGTATAAAGCATTTGATAATGTCCATATCCAGTGCATGCTAGCGTTATAATTAAATTTAATAGTCAATTTCATCTCCATCAAACAATGAATTAAAGTCGACAGAATATAACAAAAATACGTGAAGTAAGTATATGTATACTACAAACAAACAAACTACAAATATGTATTTGTTAAAAGTAGAAGTAATGAAAAATTTCAGAGTACAAACATTTAGTTTTTCATTAAACCGAAAATTAATATTTATATTCCCACTGCATTATTGTATTACGCAAGCTATAGGTTTGTATGTCATTTTTTTTTTTGTTCAGGCTTAATTTAATTGAACTATTAATAATTTATTCGAATAACGGCCTTCTTTATAAACTACTAGAAGTCAGATTACAGTTAATATATTTTTTGCCTCGGTCTATCGAATATAAAAAGATTACAGAACGAAAGAGACAAAACATATTCTAACGGTAATCGGACTTTTAGTCCGTTTATGAATAAGGCCGTAACTATTTAATTTTATAAGTTTTTCTAATTTTATTAAAGATAATAATTTACTTGAGAAAATACGCTAATGTCGTTCTCGTCTCACTATGACATTATGAACATAGAGTTCTTTGTCTTTCCTTTTTTCGCCAATAACAAGATTTATTTCGAAATTCAATCCGATGTCTCAAGACTTATTACCGAGAAAGTCGTTGAGTTAAAAGAGTAAATCCCTCTAAGGTTCACAAAGCACATTTCTATCCTAACCATCTCGTACAAATCGCTGAAGCCCTGCTTCTTAGCTTCTTTTGTCAGCAATCTTGCACACTTGCGTACTGCCTATTTTTTATATTTCATCGACTAAAATTCATTTAATACCAAGTAGTCAGAATAATAAGTTTTAAAATTATTTTTTTAACAGAAATTTCACATCGCTGATGTAGCCTGATGATAATGTATTAAGAGATAATTAATGAGATTCTTTTAGTAATCAAACTTAAAAAATATCTTTTTTCATTACATGAAGATAATGGAAATTAAAATATATTATATTAATATATGTTTTAAATAAGTCATAATGTAAATATCATAAAAATATTAAATAAGTTTTTGACTTCTATTCTAAATTTAACAAGTATAAAATCTTAATAAATAAATAAACTAGTTCTTACTGTCATTGAAGATGTATTGTGTTGGAAAAGCTCAGCTCAAATAGTAACAACAAAACCGAAGGAAATTATTTAGTATTTGTTTTGAGTGGGAAAAGAACCTGCGACCAGACAGACAAGCAGACCAATTTGAGAATGAACCCTGCAACGACCTTTGCTATTCAGCGTGAAAGTCATTTTATAAAGCAATGTATATTTCAAGAAATAAGTAGTTAATGTTTTTTTTACCCGACTGCGACAGAAGGAGGGTTATGTTTTTCGAGTGTATGTATGTATGTATGTATGTATGTATGTATGTATGCATGTATGAATGAATGAATGTATGTATGTATGTATGTATGTATGTATGTATGTATGTATGTATGTATGTATGTATGTATGTATGTATGTATGTATGTATGTATGTATGTATGTATGTATGTATGTATGTATGTATGTATGTATGTATGTATGTATGTATGTATGTATGTATGTATGTATGTATGTATGTATGTATGTATGTATGTATGTATGTATGTATGTATGTATGTATGTATGTATGTATGTATGTATGTATGTATGTATGTATGTATGTATGTATGTATGTATGTATGTATGTATGTATGTATGTATGTATGTATGTATGTATGTATGTATGTATGTATGTATGTATGTATGTATGTATGTATGTATGTATGTATGTATGTATGTATGTATGTATGTATGTATGTATGTATGTATGTATGTATGTATGTATGTATGTATGTATGTATGTATGTATGTATGTATGTATGTATGTATGTATGTATGTATGTATGTATGTTGTTACACTTGATTATTTAAAAAAAAAAAATTATACAAAGTCAAAAAT
Organism: Euphydryas editha; assembly: GCA_036937285.1. Lineage (NCBI taxonomy): Eukaryota > Metazoa > Arthropoda > Insecta > Lepidoptera > Nymphalidae > Euphydryas > Euphydryas editha. The sequence continues at coordinate 9,163,853 of JAUPFZ010000007.1, forward strand.
AAATAAATAAATGAATAATTCTTATTAAAAAAAGACGCGATAAGCGTGCTCTCACGTCAAGGTCGTCACTAGTAATGTGAGAGTGCAGGGTATAAAGCGACGATCGGGTGCGGCGCACACCCGCCACTTCTTCAAGCTACGATTTTTCGGAGCTCGCGCGCGGACTATACATCAGACTTAAAAGTGAAAATAGGTTGCGCACAAAAAACATAACGAGGTCATTCGATCAGTAGATTTTTACTCCTCATTTTTTTTATACCGGGGGCCTTATATGAAAATCAATTCTTTAGAAGTAAACTCCAAAAAAAAAAAATATAGCAAAAAAACTCAAGATTGGTCGAAGATTTGTGCTCGAAATTAAATTTTCTCATTTAATGTAAGCGCAATTTTCAGTAAAGGAAATGACTATACTGTGCTTTAACTACCTGTGAATGTTTATGTGTGCAAATATTTTTTCTATCAGAAATAAGAAGATAATAAAATTATAAGGTTCTTATTACTTTTAATTTTTTTTTTTTTATATATAAGAGGAAGCAAACGGACAGTCAGTTCACCTGGTGGTAAGTTTACGCGACATCCATAGACACCTGCGAAATCAGAGGATTAGTACGTTGCCGGCCTTAACCCTAGAAGCCTAATCTATTTCGGACTTACACAAAGCCTTAATATACGTCTCAGAGGCGTACACATATAAATTACAATCTGTATGCAAAAATAGCCCTATTTTAGAAATATTATTTAGCGGAAATTGAAATTTGGCATATAAACTAAAAATAAAACAACACTTTTTTGAATTATAACTATTATCACAGTTATTTATTACAAAGAGAAAACTATATGCATAAATTGGAACAAAAAGAATTAACTTTTTCAAAATCAACTAAAACGTAAAATTTTTCTTAGAAAATCTTTTTTTTTAACGCTAATTAGTTATTCTTAGAGCAAACATTAAAAATAATTAGACTTTAAAAGACAAACTAAACTTTAAGAGCAGTCTACACACTTATCAATCTTGTGCACATTTTTTGCATTTGTAACACACTGATTTTGACCTTCTTTTTTTCTCGGGTAAAATTCTGAGACAGATGATTGACAGATAGATATTTATTGCAGAGGAGCAAAAGGTAGATTCTGCTCAAGAAGAGAAGAGGCTTTTCTCCAGCAGTGATTGGGAGTACAATTCATTTTGAAGGTTTGAAGAGTATAAGACAATGAAGACAACCGTACGACTGGACCGTTGGCACAGTTGGCAATGATCCTACTTTCTACTCCGGGGTTGTGGTTTCGATCGATCGTTACCTAACTAAAACACTATTACAGGTATTAAGTGTTTAACATTTAAAAAAAAAATAAGAGTGTTATAAAATTTGGAATTTTACTAGACAGTTACAAAATATTCCTCCTTCCGATATTAAACCCTTGTAGTTTGAAAACTTGTTGATTGTTTGACATTTGTGGTTTTTATCACTCATAGTTCGATATCCTATCGCCATATATCCAATATAATATGACCTATATCTAACGTACGAACATGCTAATGTAAAAATACCTTTTTTTTTCGCAGGGGAATCCATTTACGGATGATATCCAGGACACCCGGATGGCAGCCCTAGACCTATGTCGGACTCGGCACTCTGGGAGTGCAATACCGTACTAAACCCCTGCGGGAGCCTTCAGCCGCTTTAATTGGAGGGTACCGGATCTGCAGGCAACAGGATCCCTCCAGCGACAGGCTGGCCTCGGCGAAAAGGCCAGACTTCTCCTCCATGGGAACTTTCCGGCTCACCTCTGAACAGTCCCAACGACACCGTGTCTAGCAGGACCGGGTTCCCATCCCGGCCCGACACAGGCACAGGGGCGTCACTGGAGGCGCATTAAGTAGCGCCTCCTACGCACCCCCATTCGTCGCCCGCGGATGGAGGCCACGTCAGCGGCCTCCTCTCTCACCCGCTCATCGGTCTCCTTCTGGGGCATTACTGTCTCGCAGAAGGAGACCATCGCCTTCCAGGATAATGTAAAAATACCTATCAATCAGATCACTAGTAACTCATCATATTAGCATCAGTTTTGACGAGAGATTACCACATTGCTTTTTCCACAGTCACTGATCACAAAGCACGCAACCGGCTATAGTCAAGGGTTCGATTTTCTCTCATGAAATGTTTGTTTACGTCACATATTTAGATATTTAACTTAGCCTAGGTTTACGTTGTATTTGTTTTTAAATACAAAATCTTAGAGCTACAAGGAGACTTATGTGTACGTTTATTTGTTTTATTTAAAAATAATTTACTATTATAACTTTATTTATCATTATTTTAAACTCTTTCATATAATTATAAGTTTTTGTTTTAAAATAAACTATAACAGTATTGACTCGTGTGGGTATTTTTATGTTATAAAACTTAAATCAATTATTTCTTGAAAATATTTACATCGCGCAGTCCTTTTTTGGAGCAGCTTGCCTTATCCTTAGCCCCTGGCTTTAATTACAAAGTAGATTATAACGAGAATAAACTTCGTTAATAAAATAAACATTTTATCGTAAAACAAATTTTCGTTGCGAAACAAAGCTATAATTATTTATTAGCAAAAAGCTTTTACTGTATAATAAATTAAGAATTTATACTTAAGTAACATTTTTATTGCGTTCATGCCTATGATATTGTATTGAAAATATTTATTCGAAGAACTTATATCTGAAACATATAGTTATTCAATCAAATTTGAAATATACTATAGCGTTATTTATAATTTCATTTTATTGACATAATTATATAGTAATTATACATACTCGTAATGGCACTAAAATATTTTACGCAACAGATAAAATTGGGATAAGCTACTTCAATACAGGTACAATGGATTTTTAATTTATTTCAACTTTATCATAAGTTAGTTATATAGATTTTAAGCTGTTTTATATTATTTAAATAATCTAATATGTGTGTGGAATGCCGGTTTTTTTTTTGGCGTTAAAATAAATTTTGAAAATTCCACATTGATTGGGCCATTTTTTTCACCCTGGGCAAAAAAAAGAATATAAAAGTTTTAGTAAACTTTTATATTTATCTACAAATAAGCCGTATAGTGAAAACCATTTTAAAGGACTCTCTCATTATTTAATCGTTTTATCTTAAAAATGTATACGTTAATAAATATATATAGTATTGATATTTTTTTATACAAATGTGTCATTATATACCTACTACAATATAATATATTTACTAAGAAGATTGAAATGGATGTCATTTAAACAAGATGTTCGTTACATGTACATACTCGAACATAAGACCTAGTTATGCCACTATCATGTTTGCTCTGTGACACGTTAAGTAACTTGAAACTAAGAGCCAAAGACTAGACTTGTATTTAAAATAGAAATAATTACATGACAACCCATATATTTAATATTTTAAATCCCTTTTAGACGTATAGGTCAACGCCGATTGCTTAAACGATTTAATGACAGACCCCATAGGACATGGAATGTTTGTTTCATAAAACACAGCTATAATTTATATATATATATATATATATATATATATATATATATATATATATATATATATAATCAGGTATTACTTGATAAGCTAATTATTCATTTTCTTCGATAGTTTAAGATTAATGGATGAATAACTTAAAGCTTTTAGATATCATGAATAAATAATAATGAAAAATATTTTACTTCCATGTCGTTAATAATAATGATTTACTTTATTTGATTTTTTATTTATTTATTTATGTATCAGTAATAATATACAATTTCTTAAGTAATTACAGACATTAAAATGTTGTTTGGATTTATGAAAGATTTTTAGGGAACAAATATCTCTTTGTAGTTGAGAGATCTACAATATAAAGCCCGCAAGCTACTCACGACAATAATGTGATTACTCGGTCCTAGAGCGGTCAAAGAACTGAAAATTTCTAGAATTCAATCTACGTATTTGTGGTTAGATTTATAACATTCGACTTGGAACCACGTGTGATCTAGTTTGGCATCTAGACAGGCAAATATTTAACAAAATAATTTTAGAAAATTTTGCCATTTCCGTACTTTTAGACGACCGTTCTGGTGTAGTGATGCGAGTAGTCACCTCAACGCCGCGCGTCAGTGGTCACGGATTCGATTCCCGCTCAGATATTTGTACAAATACAAATATCTGTTCCCGGTTTGGGTGTATGTCCTTGTGGGTCTCCCAGCCGTGCCTAGGAGAGCAAGTAAAGCCGTCGGTCCCGGTTCTTATCACAGACATCTGATAACGATCGTTACTCATAGTAGGGAAATTATCCGCCAACCTACAGTGGAGCAGAGTGGATTAAGGTCCAACCTTTCTTCTATATGAAGAAGAGGTCATCGATTAACAGTGGCTGGTTTAAAGACTGGTGCAGTACAGTACAGTACTTTTAGAAGTAAAGTTAACGTTTAATCTTTCTACATAGAATGCAAACGCGTTAAAAGCGCATACATTGATCAAACAGGATAAGTGGTAAGTAAAAGCGTATTAGGTCTGCATGCTGACACTGGGCTTAAATGTCTTGTTGTGTTTCATTGTAATGGTACAATGCTATTTGAACTGTACTTTTAGGATCAAAGTGCCGTAATATTTTGACATTTTAGGCTGCAGTTTTAATGAAGGCATAAAAAAATGGTTCTACATGATTCTTTATTTTTACTTCGTAGTAGGATAATAGTAACAGTAGATAGTTTTTTTTCCAAAAGAAAAGTAATTTCTACCGTATTACTGTCACTACAATCCATCATACGCAAAATTAATATGTAGAATTTCAATTCTTTTTTAAAATAGTAATTAAAATAAACCGTAAGAAATTAAAGCATTTTTGAAAAAAAAAAGTAAAAAAAAATATGGTTCTCTGTAAAGTTGGTTTACGGACGATAATTTTTACGTGATAACGTCATAAGAAAACATTGATGAAAAATTGCATACTTTTATGAATGAAATTGAATTATTATTACTGAATTATCATTATTTTGTATAATATATATTTATTATTTATTATATTTATATATATTTATTATATTTATATATTATTATTGTTATACCATCTGCCCATCTGCAAATGCAATATTACTGTTACACTCAGGTTGCTCAAAAATTGCTCTTTAGCAATAAGACCGTCTGGTTGTACAGTTTATAATGATGTTAGCTTGTGTCCTTAAGTTAGTTCTCTGTTTTTGTGTGCAATTAAGTATAATATTATTATTATCTATCTATAACTATAAACTTTAACTGTGCCAAATTTCATACTTCTCCGTCCACGTAATTTTCGTAAAAAGGGGTTAAAAAGTTTTTACTTCACGTATTAGTATATAAATTTCAGAACATAGGTACAAACATAAAAACTTACTGATATACATTAAGATATGGTTCAGCGACCAGCGTGGACAAAAAGAAAATTATACTAGGGATTCAAAGACCTTTGAAATGCATAATAAAATCGATGTCACAAGATATAAACAGATACATACCACGTTATTTATTTACTAGCTTTTACCCGCGGCTTCGCCCGCGTGGAATTCGGTTATGAATTCGGTTAAATCTCGCTTCTTAGTTTTCCCGTATATATAGAGTTTAGAGTTTTTAAACCAAAACTGCGTGGTAAACTATATTATATCTTTTACGTTGGGGAGCAAAAACATGCAAATTTTGGGCACTGGATACCCGGGAACACGCTACATAGAGCTGGCCATGCGAAAAACAATGCTTTTCTAAGTGTACTCCAGCAACCCTTAGAGTTTGACCTTGTGCTTTATTAATGGTCATAGCAAATGAAACCCTTATAGGAAATTGAAGTCTTTTAAACTGAAATGGGAGGTCTGTTGGAATAATCGGAATCCGAGGAATGAGTACACTTTCACCCTTTGCAGCGCCAGTTAAAATAGTGGCGGTAATAATATTCCGCCCAAGGTGAGTGACACGCAGCCTGGTACCATTGCACAGTCTAGGGGCATCGAGATTACGCATGAGCATCACCGTAACCCCTACTTTTAATTTTAATTTATGTGATGGCACCCCAGATAATTCCAAAGAATTTAAGAACTCTACAGGATATGAGGTACTTTTTTCTGAGTCTATCACCGTGTCTACAGATAAATATTCAGTAGTTTCTCCCATAACTTCATCCAAAATATTTTCATTTATTTTAGTGACCGTTTCGTTTTTTGGTGCTAATATTGCGCGTTCGCAGAGCCATTGGTCATCATGTATATTATTGTGTAAGTCAGTATAAACTTTGGCTACCAACTCTGATTCGCTGCCCACAACATTACAAAAATCTTCCGTTAAAGTTATCATTCCCTCTGCATCTACTGTCATTCTCCCATCACCGATTTTTAACAATGTTTCCGCGTAATGACCTGAGTGAAAGTCGTTAAATAATCTTACTCGCATGTTTGTTGTCAATTGGAATTTTATGACATGGTCCCATAACTTAGACGATTTTAGGCAAGCTTTTATTTCATCTGCTGGAGTCCCCCTTTGTATCCAAACGCCATCTATCGCATACCTTAAGAACTAAATAGCGTTACTGCTAATACTTTATACTTATTTCAGTATATTTGTCATATTTGCACGTAATAACCTACTTTTTTGAAATTTCTTCACTTTTGTAAACCCTCTGGAACAGTATTATACCAGGATAAAGGGTAGGTAAATAATAACAGAAGTTTTTGCAAAGAAAATTACTAAGTACACAGGATTAGTAGATGTAACAAACCAGTTTAGAAGATAAACCAAATTCCTCATTTTCGGGGATTAATTATCATATCATTTACCTTCTAAGTTTACATTGTGTATATTCGTATGCAAAACATAACTTTGTTTTAAACTACACACAGCGCCATCTATCGCCATCATCTCCGAACTAAAAATATTTTTGTTTTCCCTCGGGAAAATCAAACTTTTTCGGGATAAAAAGTACCCTATTATTTAATCCGGACTTCTAACTTTACGTCAGCAAAATTTCAAAGCAATCGGTTCAGTAGTTACGGCGTGAAAGCGGAACAAACATACAAACTCACTTTCCCATTTATAATATTAGTAAGGATTTATTTTTTGATGAATGTCGATATTTCGGACCAGTCACTTATTCCGCGATCAAGAAAAGACTGCTGTGGAATGATGTGTCAATTTATATACTCTTTTAAATCTGTTATTAATAAAACAAAGAAGTCGAATCTATCGACGATTTGAGGCGCGTTTTCTGGAAGTCGCAATAAGGAACATAGCAGAAAAGAACATACACCCATTTATAAGGCCGGAAACGTACCTGCTAATTCTTTGATTAAGCGGGTGTTTATGGATGTCGCGTAAATTTACCACCAGGTGAACCGACTGTCCGTTTGCGCCCTCTTTCATAAAAAAGGACACCTCCACCAGATTTTATGTGAGATGACTTATATTTATCACAAGTTTTGATATCACGACAATAAATTAAATATCTGTTATCAAAATGTCAGCGTCAAATAGATTACCATTTACATATTTACAATAGCTACATATTCGTAATTGACTATCATTATATTACCAGTGCTATTGTGATCAATCCTATAGATTTTTCCCGTAAACAAATTTGCGTTCTCTTTCGATTCGACTTTCAACGTTGAGAGCAATAACCTATTTTTTCATCCATATTCTATTTCTACATAAGCAATATGTCTTCACCAATTTATCCCTAACGATATATTTTGCACTTATAAACCATACGATATTATTTCCCAAAATGTTTCTTTTTAGGTATATCACCGGATGATGCAATAAAAGTTGTGTTTTTATTTTGAAACTCCTAATATTTTGTAAAATATTTCTAAAAAATCTAATGCTGAAATTTAGTTTAGTATGAAATGGCTATTCGCTTAAACCTAAAAAAAAAACATATTTCTCAAATTTAAAAAACTCAGGCACCAATCGTCATTTATGAAATGAGTGAAATTGATTTTACGAAGAATTGCGTTGAATTGTTATATCTTTCTCAAATACTTAACTGACGTTACTGCTGAAAAATATTTCTCATAACTGTTATGTACTGTAATTTACATACGCATATGCTTATTATATTTAACTTATTCGTTTTGTTAATTTCTACGAAATTTGTGTACGTGATCGGCACAGCCTTTTTTATAATGTTATTTGTTCTTAACTTGCTGTTTAAAACACAAGCTCTTGAATCAGTCGACACATTGAAATTCATGAGATCAGTAACAGTCCCTTTTAATTTTAATGTTATCGGCTCATAAATTGTATTCGTTTTTGAACTAGTTAACACGCTGAAATTTATGAACCATAAACAATAAAATATAAAGTCCAAATAGTAGTCCAATAGTCCATAAATAACAATTCAACTCCCCTTTTCGTCATCAGCTCATAATAATTCGTAATCGTTCCTTGAACGAAACAAATGCTATGAAACCGGGAGTAGTGGAAGTGGTTTAACTTTATAATAAATACCGAACATCCATCGGCTTGGGAGACTCAATCCATCCTTTACAGACTGAACATATCAGTCCTTAATAACAAACGCCTCTGTAACCTATAGTCTATAACGCTCTCATCAATTTAAATTGTAACATATATATATATATATATATATTTGAATACACAATAATTCAAACAACGTTACTTTTATTATCCTGACATATAATAGCATCAAGAGAAATAAATATACCAGCATCCACCGGTATATAACATAACCTTATCTCAAATAAATTTAGAGATATAAATTTTGGATATCAAACATTCAAAAGATATTTTATATATATATATTATTACCTGCCAGGCATAACATATTCAACCTCACTCATGGAGGCTATTTTGTTCAATTAATTCTTTGGCAGCTAAGTCAAGGCTTTGATAAAATACTCTCAATGAAAGACTATCGAATTTCGTTCAACACTTGCCAGATAACGACCGCTCTTATAATTACAACCGTCATTGTATTATGTTACTTGAAACTTATTTACATGATACTTTTATGATTAAAATTTAAATATTAAATATAATAAATAAAATTTTTACTAATGAAATAATATTATGGCAAATTACATAATTTTAATAATTTTATAATTCATGTATTTTTATATATTTAAAGTAACAAAATTATGTATGTTTCGAGAATTGTTGACAAAAACTCGATCAACTGTACAACACTCAATAATTTGGTGTGAAGTGACTTATATAGCTAAATTTTCGTAGCATATATAAGATAGGCAGAAACTAATACTCCTCGTTTCTTTCTTTTCTCATCCTTTCCCTTTCCCCTCATTCAAGTCTGAAAGATCATTTAATTTTTGGTTCTCTATGCTAGTGTTGAAAGTTTATGAGCAGTGGTGATGTTTAAACATGTACTTCAAAGTTACTAATTTACGCTACATGATTTTACTTTTTTGCTGGGTATTACTAAAAAAATTATGCTCAGTAAAGCAGAGCATATTGTACAATTGATAGCGATTGTTAAGTGTCGTGTATCGACCGGAATCATGAATTTACTATATAACTTAGAGTTCTTAATATTTGGCTCAATATAAAACAGGGTTTGTAGTTTACGAAAAACCACTTTCGTTGTTAAAGGACGATTCGTGTGAAAAAAAATGTCCTTAGCGTTGTCTATCTCGAGAACAGTGATCAATGGTCCGTGGTCACGCAGAAGTGTTGCACGCGATCGTCCGCTCATTCCTTAGCTCGCCTTTGACACTTCGTTTTCTAGATTAGGGACGTAAAAATACCAGCCGAGCCTCTTCATTACGAACTACTTAATTAAATAGAACATAGTTTATATTTCTACCATAGAATAGCATAGTAAATATATAATAAAGTTATATCATACAATTGGAAATTATAGACATATAATAAACAATTTTTATATATTAGCTACAGCTCCAGTGTGAATATGTACATTAATAGAAGTAGAGATTAACTGTAACGTGAAAAATCTTATGATTTTTTAAAATTTATTTACATCTAGGAGCGCTGTAATACCTAACTGAAATATTTTGTAATGTGTATAATATAAAGATTTGTAACATATTCAATTGTATGCAACAGAGTATATTTAAAATTTAACAACCGTACTGGTGTAGTAGTGTGAGTAGTCACCTCAATGCCAGCGGTTATCGATTCGATTCCCGTTAGGGGCAAATATTTGTATTTGTGCAAATATTTGTTTCTGATCTGTGTGTGTATACTACTGGGTCTCCCTATCGTGCACCTGAGAGCACGTAAAGCCGCCAGTCCCGGTTGTTATCACAAAAATCTGATAGCTATCGTTACTCATGGTAGGGAAATTATAAGCCAACCTGCAGTAGAGCAGAGGGTCGTATTAAGCTCTAACCCTTCTCCTATATTATGGAGAACAGGCTTTTGCCCAGCAGTAAGACGTTTATAGGCTAATTTAGTACAATATCAGTTCAGTAATACTAATACATTGTCATGAAGCCATAAAGTAAAGAAAATATATGTCGAGGATTCGATATCAATGGGCTGTGATGACAGAGATCCCTTGAAAGTGGTCTGATTGTCAGTATGGTGATATCAAAATAGCATGTTGATTACGTTTCTTAAGCGTGTACTTCTCGTAACTAATTACAATATTTCACAATCTTACAATATTGACGACGCGTTGGCTCAGTGGTCACAGCAACTGGCTGATGCGCTAGCGGTCGCGGGTTCGATCCCCGCACATGACAAATATTTTTATAGGCGTTCGTAGGTCTGGGCGTTTGTGTTTGTGTATTGTGTGGGTTTCCGGACCCCCGACGCAGAATTCACATCCTACTGGGGGCCGTTGAGTGTGAGACGTTTATTATTTATTAATATTTGCAATGAAAATGGATTACAATTGTAAACGTGATGAATTAAATCCAGGTCTGGTATTCAATTTATCTTCTCTAATTGTCCTCACGAATAGCTTTATATATCTTCTCGACTGCTTTTCCATCTAAATTGTAACCTCTTGATAAATAATCTGTAAAATATATATTTCAATAAGCGTGCGCCCGATATAATGCAATAGATTCAATTTCGATAACAATTTTTCGATTACACATAAGTTAAATTGCTTAACTAAAACATCTATGTTCGAGTCAAACAACTATTTATAACATAATGACGCATGTGATCGTAAATTTAAGTTATTTAATTATTTCTTTAATCTGCTACACTTAGTGCTACTATTTAACGCTGCAAGATATATTAACATCTTTAGTGTTTCTTATTGAAAATAAAACATATATTATAAATGATTTATACTTTAACTTCTTGATTTGACAAAATTGCATAAATAAAAGAAATAAATATGATTTCTTTTTTTATTTATCGTCGACGCTATAGGGGTTATGTACGAACTACGTTTGTATTGTACAACATGCAACAAATACAACGAAAAGTGTTACTGCTAAATGCTTGGTCGTTACTAAAAGATCATCATGGCATTGAGACAAAAAAGAAAAGTAAAAAAGGGTTTTGAAACTTGAAATTAACGTATTATATGCTAATGATAACGATATATTTAATGAATATAAAAAACAAAAGCACCTTAAATAATGCCGTATCTACATAAATTAGAACGTTAAGCCTCAATCTAGAGTTTTAAGTTTTATTTCTATGACACAGGTCCAGCTTTAAAAAAAATCAATATCTTCATTTAATACTAAAAAAAAAAAAACATTTAAAAAAATTACATAATTAAAAAAAAAAACGAATTTCGTAAGCAATGCTTATCTTTTTGTTAGTCAAAACACATATTTCATAATCTTATATCTTTAAACGAGCAATTCTTGTATATATATATAATCTGAATCTCGGAAACGGCTCCAACGATTTTCATGAAATTTAATGTACAGGAGGTTTCGGGGGCGATAAATCGATCTAGCTAGGATTTATTTTTAAAAAATGTCGTTTTATCCCTTTTTTATGCAATTAAAAAATATCATTAGAATACGAAGGTAAATTTCGCTGTCATTGACAAGCTTGTAATAGCTCAGATGGGAATCGGGCGTGTTCGATATCAGAAAACTCGGGTTCGAATCCAGGTGCCTACAGACCAGTTTTTTTTCCTTTTTTTTCAAGTTTCTTCTTTTGTGAGAAAAACTATTATTGAGAGCTCTTTTTTTTTTTATTTAAATAACCAGTTCTTATTATTTTATTATTATGCCGGTAAGATCGAAAATATTATTTATGTTTCATCAGTATGTAACGTATCTAAATATAATTTAACCGAGCAAAGCTCGGTCATCCAGGTACTTAAATATTATGGAACACAATATATTTGTGCGTTTATACTATTAATATTCTGTCTAAGACTTACATAATTTACATAATCATAGACCACGAAATTTCAACCTTATTTGGTATTTTATAAATATCCTTTGTTTTGTTGCAAGATCGTTAATTTACATTTTCACTAAGTATATTCCACGCAGTAAGTCTCTTACTCAATTACTGAGAGTTCTTACAATTGTTGGAATCCTTCTCTTTGTATTGCGGGGGCGGTACTCATTATAAAAGCATCGGATTTATCACTGATAGAACTGTATTTTCTGCTCAACCGCTTAATTTAATTAAGCTTTGTTTGGTAATTTTGACATTAAGCTGTTAATTGAATTACACTAAAGGCATCATTTAATGACTTTACTTAAACCTGACATAATAAAATTAATATTTTTCTTAAAAAATTCATTAACATAAATGATTAAAATTTACGTTTTTAGATAATCCTTAAATATCCTTAATATTTATATATTTATGGCCAATCGAATGTTATAAGAACCCAAGAAAAGTAATAAAGTAATATTTACGTTAATATATAATATATAATAAAACTAGAAACTGACACGAGACGGCTACGGTGCGCTGGAACCCTTAAAGTGATTTATTCATTTTCCGTACACGTTAAAATTTTAGTAGAGAATCTCGCATCTCATATAAATTCACACGTGGCGTGATGTCATTAGCCTCTGATTACGTCACACGAAATTGTATCTTGTTTTACTCATATTTTAACACTCAAACTCTAAATCAATTATACATTATGTGTATCGTGTTACTTCACTTGGGGTCCATTGCGGTTTCACTCGCAGTAATAAATAACCGGTCTCCCCTAATTATTTCCGTAACTATGAATCGTTGCATGATAGTTTATTGTCTATGTCATTTTCAAATGGTTTAGCTTTTTAATCGAGAAATATTTACTAATTACTAACATGTCTTTTTTCTTCATCTATATATATATATATATATATATATATATATATATATATATATATATATATATATATATATATATATATATATATATATATATATAGGTATATATAGGAGACTTTCTATAGATATAGTCACTCATCACGATATCTCTGGAACTATGAGACCTAAAAATTTGAAATTTGGTAGGAATATTTCTTTTGCGAAGTAGAGGTCAGCTAAGAACTGATTTTAAGAAATTCTACCTCTAAGGGGATGAAAAAGGGAGGCAAAGTTTGTATGGGACAACGTGATTCCTTGATCCAATCTACTTCAAATTTTGCATAAATATTCTTTAACAGAATTGATTGAACTCACTTTTTAGATGTTTCAGTAAATTTAAAAAAGTTAAAACAAACCTCGAAGCTGACCATAGAAGTGGTAGCCCACAAACGGCAGTAACTGCATAAAATTTGTGGATTACTAAAATGATGGTGCGAGAAGACCCACAAGTTACTTACTCGCATATCGAGAAGTTTCTTGGCGTGAGTTCGGGGGGCGTTAACTTTATTTTGCATAAGCATCTTGGAGTGAGGAAGCTTTGTTGTCGTTCGATCACGCGTGTGCTCTCAGACACTAAAAACAGGCCAGTGTGGATTGTTGCCGCGAATTGCTTCTATGATTTGAAAAGAGAACGTCAAAACGTGTTTCGGAAATCGCCACAGACGACGAAACATGGTTTTATCAACATTATCTGGAAAATAAGAGAGAGTCATCAGTATGAGTCTTTTCAGAAGGAAAGTGGCCGACAAAACTGCAAAGACCTCGTAACGTTGGTAAAAAATGGTGTCGACAACTATTTAAAAAAATAATAGATCTGTAATACTGTCATTGCTGAAAGTTTTTTCTTTTGGAAGTAACTATATATCCCCGTTTGAAATATAATAAGAATTTCCATCCGAATATAGACCGCATATCGAAATATAGCTTATATATTCTTCTTCTTGAATATTTATCAAACAATTAAAATAAAGCACCAGCAATACAGATAAAAAAAACATCATTGCCCGATTAGATGAAGTCTTACGAATGGAGTCTTAGAGCTATTTAAATTTATTTTCTCATGAGCTGAAAATTTTAATTATAGAATTGATAAGTGTGAAAATGTTATCTCATAAATAAGACCACGTAGAATCATATTTACAAATATCTTAGACATTCGACACACATTCGACTCTTCTGTTTTGTCAAGTATAATCGAGTGATGCTTTATCTCATCAAGCTATGCGGTATCTCACCTTTATTGCGTGCTAGAGAATTTGATTAACCAGCTTTGCCGTATCGTATTTCAGATAAGTCTACTTAATGTTTCGATCGGCTGTAATAAGTCTATTAGCGACCTTGAAAATGTCTAGAAATAAATAAGCTACTTAACTTATTTAAGCACTTTTGTAAAACAAGTTGCTTTATTGGTGCGTGATTAATAAAAAGCTTTTGTATTCAAATTGATTTTGATTTCTATCAAATTAATTTAAACATATAATTAATAAAGATGTACAATTACAGAACACATACATTAAATAAAAAAATATGTACCTATACAATTTTATTGGTTTGCCCAAGATTGGTAGTGAAGATGTGATGGCTGGAACTTATAATTAATGATCTGGCATATTACTCGTAGTTGTTATATTTGTAGACTATTTAGAATGTAACAAATAGGATAAGAACCAAAATTAAAATGTGTAACTAATAGATCAAGGAATAAATGCATGTAAATCAAAAATAAGAAATTAAAAAGCACGTCTTCATATATATATATATATATATATATATACACATACATTAAATAAAAAAATATGTACCTATACAATTTTATTGGTTTGCCCAAGATTGGTAGTGAAGATGTGATGGCTGGAACTTATAATTAATGATCTGGCATATTACTCGTAGTTGTTATATTTGTAGACTATTTAGAATGTAACAAATAGGATAAGAACCAAAATTAAAATGTGTAACTAATAGATCAAGGAATAAATGCATGTAAATCGAAAATAAGAAATTAAAAAGCACGTCTTCATATATATATATATATAGTACATATTCTTAGTTTAGTATAAGTCTCGTTGTCTAAAATAAGTAATTAAGTACGCATATAAAAAAATGACAATCTAATATAGTTAATAAAACAGGCACGGACAAATAACGCCTGTGGATGTATATTGTTACTTCAAAAAAAAAAAATAATTCAGCAATGACAGTATTATAGATCTATTATTTTTTGAAATAGTTGTCGACACCATTTTTTTATCAACGCTACGAGGTCTTTGCACTTTTGTCGGCAACTTTCCTTCTGAAAAGGCTCATACTGATGACTCTCTCTTATTTTCCAGATCGTGTTAATAAAACCATGTTTCGTCGTCTGTGGCGATTTCCGAAACACGTTTTGACGTTCTCTTATTAATGATCTGGCATATTACTCGTAGTTGTTATATTTGTAGACTATTTAGAATGTAACAAATAGGATAAGAACCAAAATTAAAATGTGTAACTAATAGATTAAGGAATAAATGCATGTAAATCGAAAATAAGAAATTAAAAAGCATGTCTTCATATATATATATATATATATATATATATATATATATATATATATATATATATATATATATATATATATATAGGTATATAAAAATAATAGGCTAGTTCATAATAATCGAATAAGGAATCGTAATAAATAAAGAGCAACTTTTTCCATTTTAAAATAATTATTTATATACCTTAATAGTTATTTATACAGAATGACTGGTAAATTACTATCAATATTTAAGGAGACTACTCGGTACTTAATTCTCATTCGAATTATGTACAAAAATAGGCAAATATTAATAAACTTTTAAGTAAAGTTACTTAACAATTCGCTGGTTTGCGAGAATATCGACGTAATTCAAAATTCTGTCAAATTGAATACTGTATGCCAAACGATCATAAATCTATGATATTTTATTGTGAACAGAGATGCAACGTCATTTCCGCGTCAACTTTCGTTAGAAAGAGAAAGTGTCATTATTCATTTGAGACAAAACAATCTAGCATAAATCACAAATAAAGACTCATTTCAGTTGAGCCGAGTAAACGCACGGTCGATTCTCGTAAATACCGACGTATTTACAGTTCTTTTGCAATAGTTGCTGAACATTTTTCAAGAATTTAGTGATTAGTCGTTGTTTTTGATAAAAGTAAGTATATTTTTAAGTTTTATTTTTATTTCCGCCTGTATTATTGAATAATTATGGGTCATTGCTTATATAATGTATAAACGAAAAAGAGCTTTCAAGAACAGAGAAGGTCAAGGACAAGAACGAAGCAGAAGATAAAGAATCAACTATAGTAGCAGTTTATGACTTACAGGCTGTGATGCCATATCCTAGGGGAGATGTATCAAATTTTTACTATGTTTTAAAAGTACATACCTTAAACTTTATTATCTATGAGATGAATAATAAAAATGCGCTCTGCTAAGTATGGCATGAAGGAGAAGCAAATAGAGGAGCTATAGAAATAGGCACCTGTATTTTAGAATATTTAAAAAGTGTTGACAAAAATCTAACAACTGAAGCCAAACTAGATATATATTTTATTCTGATAACTGTTGCGGACAGCAGAAGAACAAATTCATTATTAGTATGTACATGTACGCTGTTTCTACTTTTGATTATATTAATAGTATCATGCATAAATTTCCGATAAAAAGGCATACGCAAAACGAAGGTGACAGTGTGCATTCGGTCATTGAAAGAAGCATGAATAAGACTTTAAAATCGGGTCCTCTCTATACACCGGATCAGTATATTTCCATAATTCGCACTGCAAAAAAGAAAGGATCTTACAAAGCCATAGAAATGGATCATACAAGTTTTTACAAATTAAAGGCGCAAGCTTCTGATGTGGGTAGAAATTTTAATAAAAATACTGATAATGAGAGTGTTAAAATGGCAGATATAAAGATTTTAAAAGTAGACGGTGACCACAAAGGTTTTTTTTTTATAAAAATTCTTACAGTGAAAATTTATTTAAATGTGTGAAAGTTACTAGCCGGGCATCAAAATCATTGGACGAAAATTACAGATTGCAATCTGCCTATAAAAAAAGGAACGGATTTTCAGAAAATAAGAAGAGAGGACTATTAGATTTAGCTAACAAAAATATACCTAATTCCAAACTATTATCGACAATTTTACAAGGGGTTTTGGTTTTTTTTTGATGATTTATTTTACTTACCTTTTAAGAATTCATGTTTATTTTGATTTCGTTTATTTTGAAGAACAGGGGATTTTAATGCCTAAACGTAAACTTATTATTATATAATATAAAACTATTTTTATTTGTTATAATTACAAATTTTTAAACACTGTTGTTTATTTTTAATTTGTATTTTTACGAGGCTTTTAATTTAAATAAAAAAGACATAAGTTGATTTTTATAGTTTGTAGTCTCGTGAATAAAGACTGATATCTGAAACCCACTTTGGATGACGATTTTTTTAATACTTTTAATAAAAGTTTTAAAAATAACTTTATGTGTTTTAATAATAAGATAAATTTTCCTTTGATCAGTAAAGTCAAACTCTCAATAAATCATTTACATTCAACGGTATGCACTAAACCATTTATAAAGAAATTTAAAAATGCCATTCTCTAAAATCAATAATTTTTAGTTCCGTCGCTATTCTCGCAAACCAGCGAATTATCCAATTATATACGCGTCGTCTGGACACCCTAGCAGCTAGCTGCACTTTCGACACAAAACAGGTAGTTTACCTACGTCCAAACGCCGCCACGTGTTAACAGGGTAGCAGGATGAACAAGCATGATCCAGTCCCCCTTAATACTTTAATCCTGGCTTAGGATAGGCAAAAATACTAAGATATTTTACTTGTTTAAGCAACAAATTTGTTGACTAGGTAAATGATGTGAACTTTGGCAATTTTTAGATGTGAACAAGTGGCACAGTACAACACCTGTGCACGTGCCGCCGGCATGACTGGAAAATTGTCAACGCTTCATTTACTTGAATTGAAATTTATGAAAATTTGGTCAAAAATTAAGTACCTATTTTTTTTACATAATTCGAATGAGAATCATGTACCGAGTATTCTCCTTAAATATTGATAGTAATTTCCCAGTCATTCTGTATATTAGTTAAGGAATAAGTGAAATAAAAGAATAAAGTCAGGATAGTATAATGTCATCGTATATTTTATTTTTGAATATTAATAAATAGTTCATTTATTCAATTAGGCTTCAAAGCACTTTTGGATAGTCATTTTACAAAGTATATATTTTTATACTAATTGATTATAATTAATATGAAGCTACCACCGATTCTGAATGCAGATTCTGCTGATAAGAATCGGCAAGATACTCAAAAGTTACTCTTTTAAAATAATGAATCATAAATACAATAATCAATCAATGTACTAATAACACAATATTAACACAATATGGAAAATAACCACTGTAACAATAATATACAATAATCTACTTATCTTTGTCAGTGCTGCTTTGTCTGTGGTTGTGGCGTTTCTCTCTTAACTATAACAGTACCGTCCCTTTTATACAATGAGTCAGTTGATCGACTAATTTTATACGATATTCAAAAACATCTTAAACGATACCAAAGCTAAACTATTTAAAATACCTTTAACAATTAAGAATATTAAATTATTATGTATTAAACTTTTAAACCATTATTACATTTTTTTTATAAGCAACGGTATTCAATGATATTTAATCTATTAAGTACCCGCAATATAAAGCTTATATATTTTACACATGTATTATATTAACATATACCTTAATATGTCACGATCCGGTTGAATTTACAAACCGGTAATAAGTAGTAAAATCAATAGGTTTTATCATACTATAACTATTATTAAGAACCGAACTTTTAAAAAAACTATTACGTTACATATTTGAAAAAGTACAAACATTAATATATTTTATTTTACATAAAACTATTTAAAAAAAAGAAATGAAAAATCATTAATGTACATGAAACTATGAAAACGGTCTTGTTGGTATAAGAGACTAGGTACTTACTACTACTACTAGACAACCTTAGACTATAGGATGCGAAAAGATTAAGCGGAAAAATAGAGAAGAGTATGTAGGTATGCATGTATACAAAATAATATATGTATTATTTTTTATTTATTACAGAATTTATAAAACCTTCAAACAAGTTTCAAAATCCAAACGCTTGAATAGAAAAAGATATAGAAAAGAAAAAAAAAATAGAAAAGAAACTGAGAGGTAGGTCTAAAAAGATTTTCTTTCAAAGCGTAAAGCTCCATCGTGTGGGGTTTTCAGAAATTAATGGGCTTTGTCATATGAAAGAACATTTTTCGGTCATAAAACAAGACCTAAAGTAGACAAATTCATTTTTAAATCAAAGCCAAAAATAAATAATAAAATAATTAAATATTTTATATTTTAAAGTTATTGTAAAATTTATTATTTTGTCTGCAACCATAAAAAGCAACTGCATTATAACTATTAACTATGTATCTTGAGAGTTTAGCTAGTAAATTATTTAGTATGAGACAGTCACGTATTTTTCGAGTAGCTTGAACCCATTTTAGTCCGCTTTCTCTTATGAATAAATAAAAAGAAAAATGTCCTAGCAATTGAAGAAAAGTTTACCACAATTCGTTTCTTTTAAAATTTCGATAGCTCTTGGCTATTGTTTACTTTGCACACATTTTTACTAAAATATAGAAATATTCAAATATTTTATATTAGGTGTAAATATATATATGTAGTATTAACATTTATTTAATTTAAATCGATTTACTTTTTTTAACAACGATAACTAATTAGATACACCTGTTTATTTAAAACCAAATATCAATATAATATAAATATATAATATATTTTAAAAAGAGTATTCTTGTAAATACCCTCTGTCTATATCTTATAATGACTAATTTACCGTCGCTACTTTTGAGTCTTCCTTTTTTCTAATTTATATAAATTAGCTTTAACAAAACATATATTATTTTATGATTGGAATTTTTTATAAGCATAAGAAATTAAAGTTGCTATTTATTTTGGTTTTAAAAAAATAACTCATAGAAACTAAAAACAGCCGTAAGATAATATAGATTGACATAGCACCAACAAATTCATATCAACAGTATGTACGCCAGCTATAGGGTAATAACAATCGGAAACTTGTACTAGAATTACAGGGGCGAGCCAACCTCTATTGCTTCTTGAGTAAACAATGATGCAATAAACCCTACGAAGACGTATCTCAAACTATGTTTACAATGTTTTATTACAATCGTCACAAAATGTTTTATTCAATAAAAAAGGTCTTATTTCTTAAGAGCAATTACAAATAGAACCACTAATAAAATTATTTAATGTATGTTTAAACCGAAACGTATTTAGGTTTGTATCTGTTTATTTATTTAAAACAAAATGTCATTTGATGTAAAATGAAACGGTGAAGAAAAAATCTCTTCTTTCATTAAATTTATAACTAAACAAATTTAAAATTTTATTCTATAGCAACACGATTACCGCATATTTACTTGTTTATGTGAAGAACTTGTTAACTATACTAAGATAAACTACAGCAGTTTATGTTTTATATGCTACTAATACTTAGAATTAAATATATATATATATATATATATATATATATATATATATATATATATATATATATATATATATATAATATAGTAAATGTACATAAATATGATAAAGGTATCTTACTAAATATTGTACTATTCTTTTCGTAATTTTCAATATATCTACTTCGACTAATACATATATTATAATAAAATATTGTCGTCGATATTATATGCTTGCAACATTTTATTTTTATTAAATTGTAATTATATAAAATTTGTTGTTGTATTGCAATAATGCAACAAGATTCTTCAAACTATATATCATTTACACTAATATATCACAATAATACATAACAAATAAAACAATTTATTCCAAACATATCATTGCCCGAGCAAAACATAAACCATGTTTTAGTTTATTTCCTGGCGAATAAATTAAACAAAAACTGTCAGTCCGCTACTAAAACAGTTTTTCGTACTGTATATTAATGAAGTCTCGGGTATACAATCCGAAGAGATATCTAAATAATTTATTACGAAACCAGGTGTCGCCTTGAAAACAGAATATATAGGCAGGGAGTAACATTCATGGCCGTAAGCAAACTTTATCGAGGTATACTCAGTTTTGAATAGTATATTGTGGAATAAATAGTTCACTCATAAAAGATGGTTTAGGAAAGTACTCATATTCATTGGGAAATGAGGATAAAATGTCACTGAAAATTTTCTGATACTACAGAATCATTAAATATGTTTTTATCTGCTTATAAAATCATTTCAGTTTTTATAAAATCATTTCATTTTCAGTTAATTTTTTTTTTCCTCTCAATAAGTAATATTCTTGAAATATTTTCTTTTGTCGAAGTATAATCCTGAGTAGTTTTGTACGCTGAAAAACCATATTCTTATAATTACTCTAAGACAAATGTGGTGATATAAAAAGTTTATTTGATTTTGTTTTTATACTATACTAGCAAACCCGGCGAACTCCGTTTCGCCACCAACTTATTTTCGTGAGGGATACTCACACCACGTACTGCCGCCATGCAAAACCATATTGGTTTGTAGTACATGCTATGTATCAGAGATGGCGCTGTATGTGAAAAATGATTTTCCCTGTTTTCCTGCTTTTCTGTTGAAAATTTTCCTGAATTTAGTTTGCTATAAAGCTCACGGAGCCCGAGACCTTTCTAACGAATGCAAAACCGTGGAAATCGTTTCGTGCGTTCTGGAATTATAGCGTCAGGAAGGAAAACCCGACTTATTTTTATATTATAGAAGATAATATTACAAAATTTATAATTTTTAAATCATTTGATGAGAGTCAATGATGACCCTTCTTCTATATGGAGAAGAGGCCTTTGCCAAGCAATGTGTTGTTTAGAAGTTGATTCAATGCACTTCAGTTCATTATGAGAGTATAAGATTATATTATTATGATTTTCCCTGTTTTCCTGCTTTTCTGTTGAAATTTTTCCTGAATTTTGTTTGCTATAAAGCTCACGGAGCCCGAGACCTTTCCAACGAATGCAAAACCGTGGAAATCTGTTCGTGCTTTCTGAAATTATAGCGTCAGGAAGGAAAACCCGACTTATTTTTATATTATAGACTAGCAAACCCGGCGAACTCCGTTTCGCCACCAACTTATTTTCGTGAGGGATACTCACACCACGTATTGCCGCCATTCAAAACCATATAGGTTTGTAGTACATGCTATGTATAAGAGATTGCGCTGTATGTGAAAAATGATTTTCCCTGTTTTCCTGCTTTTCTGTTGAAAATTTTCCTGAATTTAGTTTGCTATAAAGCTCACGGAGCCCGAGACCTTTCCAACGAATGCAAAACCGTGGAAATCGGTTCGTGCGTTCTGGAATTATAGCGTCAGGAAGGAAAACCCGACTTATTTTTATATTATAGATAATTCGAAAACAATTTGAAAATTTTTAAGTACAATTTATGCGATGGTAAAATATTAGTGACTTTAAAGTAACTGTACTGTATTGTATCAGCCTGTAAACCACCTACTGCTGAGCGAAGGCCTCTTCTCTATGTAGAAGAAGGGTTGGAGCTTAATCCACCACGCCGCTCCACTGCGGGTTGGCGGATAATTTCCTTATAATGGGTAACGATCGTTATCAGGTGTCTATAATAACAACCAGGACCGACGGCTTTACGTACTCTCCGAGACACGGTGGGGGGACCCACAAGGACCGCAACCGGACCCACAAGGTTTCCGGTCTAGGTCATCTAGGTGTATGTCCTTATGAGTTTCACCACCTTACCTCGGCACGTAAAGCCGTCGGTCCTAGTTGTTATCATAGGTAATGATCCTTACTCATGATAGGAATATTATCTGCCAACCCGCAGTGGAGCAGCGTGGTGTATTAAGCCCCAACCCTTCTTCTATATGCAGCAGTGGGTTGTTTACAGGCTGACACAGTACAGTACGGACTATATATATATATATATATATATATATATATATATATATATCAAGCTACTTAAGTGTAAGAAGAAGGAGCACGCTCAAGAAACGATTCTATAAAAGTGGCGTTACTGCTCCACCTCAATGAGATATAGATTAATGTCTTACGGATTTACTGTGCTGGGAAAATACCTAAATTATCAGATTTTCTAACAATAATTTAATATATAAAAAAAAAAACATTAAAACAGATCCTGTGAAAAAAAAAATCTTTAAATATTATATATATTATAATATACGTACATTTTAAAAATATGTTCTGAGTTCATGGTACAAATAAAAAAAAAACATTAATTCCAAGAATAATGAGGATGATATAATTGAAATCTCAAAGTGAGATGAACGCTCTAACAATTCGGAAAATAATCCATTAGTGTAATAGGCTTATCATTTAGTACTTATTAGATTAGGATTACATATTGTATCTGTTTTCACCAATATATAATCGTTTAAACCATGAAATGGATTGAAATTTTAATTAAAACAGATACCTGTCGCAAACTAGACGATTTGCGTGGTTTCAACCGTGTATTTATTTTCAGCTTTGCTTTCATGAGTTTCACTGTTTAACTAGCTATTACATACTAAAGTAAGTTATAGGCTAATAAACATCGCATTTATCGTAATATTTGTTTTGTATTTTATTTTATTAATTGAACCTCAGCACTGTGCGAATGATATCAGGGATACAAAATTTAAAGTATTTTATACGCATTCGGCTGGAAAGAAAACTTTCAAAATATCTGACAGTCACGGAAAATCTCTTATCATCGTTAATTTAAAAAAAGTAATAATAATATAAAAATAATAATTATTACATCAATAAGTCTAATCAACTCTTAAATAATTTTTCTTTTTGTTGTTCACTATTCGTATTTTTTATTTATTTATAGTATGCCAAATATTATATACGACTTCCAACCAAAGATAAAGAAAAAAATGTCTCAAAATTTGCTCAACAATACAATCATCGTTACCGCAAGGACAGAATTTTTCAATGATTGACATTTAGATTCATATAGTAATATTTTTTATGCTTTTTTATCTTAAAGTATCTATTTCCATCCAGAAAGATTGTGGCAATCCCTATTTAATAACGTTGTATATAACCGTATACGTTAAAACTTGAAATTGTAATGACACCAGACATTTTATCTTCAATATGCTACAATTTTCAACAGACTTTTGAAGGCGAGTTCACTCTTTACGAAAGTGTGAACTCTCATTACGAGTAAAGTCATTGCCCTGCCTTAAAGAAAGCTAATTTATATTTTAAATAATTAATACAAGATCCTTGTTGCTTTGCTCCCTAATAATATTTTACCTATTAAAATATTATGAACCATTATTCGCGTGGTATTTTTAACGAAACCTTAAAATATTTTAATTTTTATATATTATTAATATTCAAAATTATTTAGCTCGTATTTAAGAACATGGAATGAAAAAACAAATATATATTTTTTAAAATATAATTTATAATTTGAACTTTTAATTTCATTATAACAAGACAATACGTTTTCCCATTAAGTACTTTACAAGACAATATTTATTACTTCATTCACTGTTCTTATTTTGAATAAACATATAAATAAACTGGAAATACACACGAACCTTCAAGAGTGTTCTTAGTGCTGACAAAATGGCACTTGAGTCTCTTGTCAGAACGAGTGTCTCTTATGTCTGCTGGCTTGTTCTTGCTCACATTTGTCTCTATGGCCTGTAAAAATGTAAAAAAAAGGAAAAAATAAGTAATAATATATGTTTTTTAAACATGTTAAACTGACGAACGCATGACTATTTTTTTAATAAAACAAGTTTAGATTGCCTAATGGCTCCAAATTTAAGCAGTATTATCAAGATGCACACAATGATATAAAATAAAAATATACGATGACTACGTGAAATATACTAAATAAAATAAAATAAAAATGAAATACTTTGAAGTCGACGACCGTTCTGGTGTAGTTAGTGCGTGTAGTTGCCTTAATGTGGCGCGCCGGGGCGGTCGCGCGATCGATTCCCGCTCGGGATAGATATTTCTATTTGTAAAAAATATTGAATTTGTATAAATATTTAATATTGACCGCAAACCAAAGCGGGAATTGAACCCGCGACCGCTGGAGTTTAGACGACTACTCGCACCACCACACCAGAAAGGTCGTCAATATATATATATATATATCGTCAATATAGAACTTAAATGATACATATATTAATGATACATAAACAAACACCGCCTACATAAAAAATACAGTATTATTATAGTATTCTAATAAATAGCGTTCACAAAAATCTGATATTGAGAACATAAACGATATATAAAAATAATTTAAAAAAACAATAAAAAACAAGAAAAAATACATCCACATAATACAACATTTTAAGTATATATTTATATGTATATTAGTATCGATTTGTACAGTCTTATACTTCGTTATGAAAAGAGTGACCCCAATTAACACCCCTTTGGACGCCATAATTTCCTTTTTAAAAAGCAATTGAATTTTTTTTGGAGATACTTTATAACAGGCATCGTAATGAACTGAGCATACGTCTTATTTTTTAATTATGACGACTCAAGCTCGTTATTTCATTTATTGCTGGTAACAAAAAGTTACATTCTTAGTTACACCATACATTTACATTTTATTTTTAAAAAATAACATTCATCATATTATTAAAATTTTAAAAAAGAAATTGTTAGGCTTAAAATGAAATGAAAAATATGTTATTTATCATGTGTATTTTGGATCGCTCTTTCAATTCAACGTTTTAAATAAATTCTAATATCTTTAAGTAATTATTTAATTAACAAATGTTCATGGCTTGATTTTCATAAAGATACTTTGAATTCGCAGATATAAATATGCTATACTAAATAAATTTATCATAGGAATTAATAAAATAATAATTAACATCAATCCGACGATTCAATCAAATCATCATAAATTTCCTTACATAATATCGGGAATTTGTGTATTCGCCTATTGTTTGTTTACGAGACACTTTTAGTGTTACAATCACGGCATAATAAATCGAAGTTCGCGTGTTACAAAAGTATAAAATGTAACACCTCTCAGGGACATTTATTTTCGTTAGTTACCGTACTTCTTATTAGCGGAGATAGAGGGCAAGCACGCTAACCAATAAAAATTGATGAAGAAATATAGCTTTTTTGCGAACAAATTTAAATATAGCAAATAATAAATAAAAAAAAAATAACAAAACGTATTAAAGTGTACGTCTTATAACATGAAACGTAAAGTAGTTTTACTTACATAAATTACTGTGTCGGTGAATTTACAAATATTATAATGACAAAACATTATTATTTATTCATTTGTAATAATTTGTCCTAAAAAAAAAGATTTGAAAATATCTTAAAGTATTTATAAGTATGAGAAGATCATTAAATATGTATAGGCAGAGTGTCCTAAAAAATGTTGACATTGCATTAGTAATATTTACTCTTTTCTTCTGTAACTGTATCGTATCATAAGAGAATGTATTCGTACGTACAAGTAACATTTAAAATATGCTGTTTTGGCTCGTGGTGGTATCGAATTAGTTAAAACCCATTTTACATTGTTTAAGTTAATGTGCATCAGCACTAGCCAGAACAGAAGTGAAATATTTCCTTGTCTTATTTCACATAATCACGAATGCTTACATAAATTCAATAATAATAGCTCTCAAAATGTTAAAAGTCAATGCAAATCAATAGACGTAGTAAGCAAACAAACTTATTTAGGGCTAGTTATTGATAACAGACTTAATTGGAAAGACCATATAAATCACATCTGTGACAAATTAAGAGCT
The DNA here is from genome assembly GCA_036937285.1 of Euphydryas editha. Lineage (NCBI taxonomy): Eukaryota > Metazoa > Arthropoda > Insecta > Lepidoptera > Nymphalidae > Euphydryas > Euphydryas editha. The sequence goes on from JAUPFZ010000007.1 coordinate 9,191,007, forward strand.
ATCCTGGCGAAGTTTTCTGTAATGAAGTGGTCAATACCTTACTCGATTAGACTCCAACTTTACAAGTCATTGGCTGATTCCATAATAAGCTATGGTTTATCAAGTTATGGCAGAACGTATAAAACACACTTAAATAAAATATATACACTGCAACTTCGACTCCTAAAAGAAATCGTGCCTATTAACATTAAAAATAAATTCAGAAATGATTATCACCAATTATTTGAACATTGTAAAATAATGCCTATACATGATAAAATTAAACTCACTTTATTAAGTGAAGAATATTTTAACGATACATTAAAAATATTGAATAAAGTAGACCCTAACAGTATTATTACCCGACAAAAAAGTAACTCGTATATTACTGCTACCGAAATATAATAACCTATACGGTAAAAGAAAATTAAGTTACATAATACCACATCTTATAAACGAACTTCCCTTAACTTTACGGGAATCATTAACAACAAGAAACTTAAAAAGATCCCTTAAGAAACATTTTATTAATAATACCATTATATAAAATTTTTAACTTAAATAAGTAATATATAACTAGATTAAATAATAATAAATTAAATTCAAATGATATATAAAACTTTGAATAAATAAAAATTTACTAAACTTTAGCTATACTTTACAAAAAAAAAAAAAAAAAATTCAGTTAATAATTAATTTATACTTATGTTTGTAATTTAATTAATTATATCCTTCTTTAATTCAATAAATAAATAAAAATAAAAAAAGTAATAATCATGTAATTTTAAAGCGTCAGTGGTCACCAATTCTATTGGTTATACAAACATTAAATTAAAGGTATATTTGTTTCCTTTTAATAGACTTTATTCTTTGTTTCCTCGTCATCTTCATCATATAATATCGGCTATTCGACGTCTGATGCTGAACGTAGGCCTCTCTCATCAATCTCCAAAGCGACTGATTCGAAGCAGCTTCCATTGAACGACGACATTTCTCAAGTCATCTATCTACTTCTTGGATGGCTGTCTATCACTGTGCTTGCCGCTTTGCAGTCTCCACTCGAAAACATTTCTGCTCCAGCGACCATCAGCTCTGCGAATCATGTGCCCTGATCACTACAACTTCAACCTGCAAATTCACTAGGCTATGTATGCAACCTTCATAAACGGTATCGTAATGACCTTCGTGGTAATGACAGTCAAATATAGTACAGAACAAATACTATTTTAAGCTACACTGAGCAAGTATTAGTGATCGAAGCTACGTGCAATACCTTCAACCTCGATTTACAGGTACTTACATAGTACAAATGACACTTAGAAGCCGAAATAGGAAAGCAGGGGATTGCGTCTCTCATTTATTTTATGTATACGATAACAACACCGACACCTGGTGCATTAATTGATAGGCCAGCGGTACATAGGTATACTATCATTTCCCTTTTAAAACCAAAAACCATTCAATTAAATTTTCCTTATTATAGCAAGAGAAAAATGTTTGATTTTTCTTTGTTATTGCTAACTCGCTAAGATATTAACCAATTCAATTGATAAAGAACTCTTAAGATAATGAATTGCCTATCCAACGGTCATAAAAAAAAATGAAGTGTTGTAAAAATTACTGAATAAAATAACAAAAATAATATAGAATATAAGGGTTCCGTTGACATCCTTCTGAAGGAAATATTGACAAAATATAATCAAGATTTGATACGGAACAAAATAAACTAAAATATCCACTAACACAACAAGTGTCTAAAATTAACCTAAGTGGAGAGACACAGATGTTTCACTATAAAAGAGCTGAGAATACCTAATGTATAAAGTGTCCAATTTACTTAACATGACTGTTATGTTTCTTTTTATTTTTGTTTATTGTTTGTAAGACGCGTACAGTGTATTTTATAAGAGAGATATACAATAAGTAGAATTTAACTAAGTCATACAACAGTTTTCTATAAAGAAACAGATAAGGTAAAGTACCTTAGTATTTTACTTTTACTTTTATCATTTTTTATAAGTAACCTTTACTACAGTGAATAAGCATGTTAAAATTATAGTAAACGTTTGAATAAATGCCTTAATATAATACTAATGCTATATATTCACATTATATTTAATAAAAGGGTAAATATATCTATAAAGTTTATTCATCTTCTCTATTTGTTATAAGGTTGACAAAGGATATACCTAATCGTAATTTACTTACTACCTAAGTCTACAAATATATCGCAGTAGCATAATTCGTCGTATCCTACGAATAAAGACACTATGGCCATTGTGCCTTTCTATTTTTATTGCATAATTAATATCGGCTACATCTATTGCATCACCTTAATTACAAAAATCACAGAAAATACCATTTTATCCACCAGAAAATAAAGATTTAGAAATAGCCACTATTGTTATCCTCTCGAATCATCCGACGAAAACAGCCACAACAGTCGTAGTCTTTTTCGTCCCGGGAGCATGGGGCACGCGTGGGGAGTAAGGCGGGCGCAAGCGCCACTTATATATTACAAGCATTATAGTTATAATGAATAGGTCATTGTGAAAAAAAATGTTTGAAATAAAATTGTTCTTTTCCTAATATAAACAGGCAAATTGTATTGATTCTTTAAATTAAAACGATAAATAGCCCTTAATGCTCTTACGACCCAGCATCTTTCACCGGCATCCGCCGGTGAAAAAAGGCGTAACGTCTATTGTTTCTAAGTTTTCACATTTTATTCCGAAGAATAAAGACATAAGGGACAATTGACAGAAATACTGACAAAAAAGTCATATCTAAGATTTTATTTTACAGTTCAGTTCCGTTCAACAATACCCGAACAGTTTATCAGCACTTCAAATGTTAACAACTCAAATAAATTCTCGTAATGTTTAAATAAAACACAAAAAACCTCCTCCTGTAAATTTGTCAGTTTGCAGTTATGCCTTTATTCGGATACGACGAATTATTTTATTCAAAACTCTGTTACTTGTGATCTCATTCTTTTTAATTTATCTACAAAATTTTATCATTTTAAAATAATAACAAAAATATCAAGTCTACTTCTACTATTAATATTATCCATAAAAACAAACGAGATTTAGGTGGCAAGAAATTGAAATAAAATTACAAACATTTAGGATATTATAATATATAGAGTATCTTATTTGCAAGGATTTAGAACTTCAACGACACATTATGCATTTACTATCCTTCTGACGTTGTCAACCAATCCACTGCTGGATAAAGGATAAGCTTACTTCATTAATTTCAACTTGACTGCAACTTGCTGTAGCATTTGGACATTCATAAGCTATAGCAGATTGTACAGCTCCAAAAACCTAATGGTTGATGGAACTGAAACCTTTTTAGAATCTAGATTCTTCATGAGACAGCAAGTCAACAAAATTACTAACAAGATAAATTGCGCTGACTGTCGAAAACAGCTTGTAGATGTGACTTAGTAGCGATGTGGGTCTATAATTATTCATTAAGTTGTTGTCATCTTTTATGAAGATTAGAACAGCAAACGCCAATACTAGCCTCTAACGTTATTTCCTTGTGAATGAGGTTATTAAACAACTTCAGAAGTTTTGCTGTGCTTCCATCATCCTGTTCTGCCTTGTTATTCTTTAACTGTATGAGAGCCATACTCTTATGAACTGATTTCCGGGATGTCTTCGGTGTAATATTGACTCCAATGTCTTTGGAAAAACTCTTAACAGGTTTTTTGTTGTTGTGTATTGACCGTATACCATCTCGGAGCCTCTCAAGATCTCAGGCTAAGAACAAATAAGACTGCTGTTTTCGGCTTTCAACCACATCAATTGTTCGATAGACAGATCTTTTGCGAACACTTCCTACGTCATGTTCAGTACTATGGTAGTTCTATAATGCTCGCAATTAAAAATTTTTATACAATTCAAGTCCAAAGATTTTTCAAGTAGGTGTTCTATACGGAACATTTTTGTGCTCAAAAAAAGCAACAAATTACTTTTTATATAAAAATTAAATAGGTATTGATATTATAAGGTAGTAAATAGCTACAATTCCTTTGTTTGGCTACAATGAAAGGCAATAGTTTATTAAATTCCAGTTGCGAAGAAGATGTTTAGCATAGGCATCTTAAGCAAAATTGAAACTTTTGAAAATGAGCTATTAGTTACTTACTAAAATGTACGCGTACAAAAACACAGTCTTTATTACTATAGAAAATTAAATAATATAGTCTTAATTAAAGTATAAAATTATACTTGGTGCTAAAAAAAATTTAAAAAAATTGAGGTTGTCTTTCTCTTGCGCCGTGCTCCACCAGTGGCGGATACCGAAATCTAATTCTCGTGAGACTCTGTCGGCACCAAGCCAAGTTGTGGGAATGGTGAATACACCGGCCGGCTTGTTGGTGGTGCCGATCAACAGGGGTTTCTGGCAGCCCGCATGCTAACACGTCCCACACGACTAGTGCCTCCTTGTGGCCCTACTTTTCAAAGTCAAAGTCAAACCCTGTCTATAATTGTACTTTTGTCGTGTATCCATCATCATTTATTTTTTGAGCGGTAAATTACTCACTCTGAGAGTCACTTACAATCTTGAGGAAGCTGCGCAGGTGTTATACAGCTTTGGTTGCCCTTAGTTACCTTTAACAATACTCTAGGCGGGGAAAGGGGTCCCTATTGTAATCTGCCGGAAGTCACATGGTATTTTATACCTTTAATTTCTATTTTTAATATATATAATAGGTACATTTTAGATATATTTATTTGAAAAAAAAAGAAATTAAAATATTCAAATATATATTTTTAAAAAATATTCTTCTCCGGTGGTAGTTTTAAGCGCAGGACGTCAGTAGCTAAGACTGCAGGCTGAGGAAACTTCTCATAATGCGTGCCGTCTCAAGTAACACTGTCTTTTGTATCAGATGATCCTTGATCCAACAATCAAGCGAGAGTTTCTTAAGATGTTGATCGATATTCTTCACTAATAAGCCGACATTTTGACATTGACCGACACAACAATAGGAACAATTATTATTATATTATTATACGGTAATGTTATGAAAGATTGCTAAATCTTAGTGCAAAATGATACTACTGGCATATTTCATAAAAATAATTGGAATGTTTATTCTATTTCAGAAATGGAAAAACCATTATTTGTACCTACATCATTCAATTTCAATTCCGTTTTAGGGAGATGAAATAGCGATTGCAAGCAAAACATCACATATCGCTTTGTATTCTTGGCAAATAAATCAACGGAATAGGCGGCAAATTTCAAAAGTTTGTGATTTATCATAATCCGGATTTCCATTTGGTAAGCGACTGGTCCATTATTCTACGTCAAAGACACGGTGGAAGGGTGCATGCGTGGCAAAAAACCTCTACGAATATGAAAGTCGAATTTTGAATACCCAAATATATTTTAATACAGAACAGACTCTGCAGTGCTCGTTAGAAAAAAAAAAACCTTAACCTTAACAAACGTTCCTAAAGTTACTTTTATCAAGTTCAATTAAAATGTTAATAGAAATTGTTTTTTCGCGTAAATTATATATATAAAAACTTCATCATTAATAATAATCATACGGTAAAATTACGAGAGCTTTTGCATCACATTAAACAAGAAGTGAAACGCGTCTCTCCATAGACGTCATAATAAAGCAGCAGCCACTTAAATTACAAAGCATATAAAATATGCGTTACCTCGGGGAAATCTTGCTTCTACTAGAATATAGTCGCCTTGTAAAATCATCTAACGAAGCTCCTCAGAGAAAACACTTCTTATTTTCGACAAAAAGGACAGTTTCGACTCAGTTGAGGTATGAAAACGAGAAATAACATCGAGTCACAAAACACATTAATCTTCTCTTACAAAAATACAGAAACAAAGGATTGTTTATATGTTCAAATGTTTTACAAGACGAATATTTTTTTACACATTTTGACATTGATGACGGCTCAGGGGGACGAAACACATATTTTTACATTGACAATCTGTTTGTTTACGCTTCGTACACGTGACGAATGTTTACAGGGTAATCCAATAATATTTTGATTAGCTAATGAACGTATGGCATAATTAATTATTATAAATTAGGATAATTAAAAAGTCCTGGTGTATTTAAAATATTTATATTTTGACATGATAGCGTCTAGTAAATTGATAAAAGTTACTGGGTACATGTCCGAAAAAGATGACGTCATTGTCACAATTAGTGAGCGAGAGCGTGGACCAAGCGATAGAGAGGCACTATCGGCTCGGCCTAAGCGTTCGGTTCACGATCGGCGGTCGGCCTAACTTATGACGCGTCCGAACTCCGAGTAGAAATGACAGCGGCAAATGGCGGCAAACTGTTTTATCCATATTGAAGTAACGTCAATTTATTGTTTTTAAATTATAATAAGTTTAAGTTATAATAGTGAAAAGTTAATGTCGTTTCCATAGTTTATTACTACAACAATTGCAGCAAAGAGGTAATTAATTCTTGCATTTTAAGAATTTTGATTAGCGAAATAATTTCATATATTTGTTATTTGATTATTAAAAAGTAGCATCGGTCGTCGAGTGCAGTAATATTAGGTTATATTACAATTTTGATTAAAAACTTATTAGGACATATATAATTACGATCGTATAAAAAGTCAACTGCTTTTATTTAGGATATTTTTACTACTTTCATAAGTGATTAATGATAATCTCATTTGTTTTACTAACTTTAATTAAGTTATTAGGTTAATATTTATTTATTTATTTATTTATATTAAATACAATTACCTGTAGCTTATATACATATCTATAAAAACTAAAAATTGTTGCAATCATCCTTTGCAAAAACTAAATAATATTTGAAAATCAAAAATTAATGATTTATAACTATACATAGTTTAAGACGGGTTAAGACGGGTGTGGCGATACAAGGCAGCAGATTGGGATGAGATGCGTCACTTTTTCTCGTCCTATCCTTGGCGAGAAATATGCTTTTCTTCTGATGATCCGTCGAGCTGCGCTGAAGCCATTACCGCGGTTATACACCAGGGTATGGAATATTTTATACCATACTCTGACGTAGCGTCGAATGGAAAAGCTCGCCCATGGTTTGATGCGGACTGCTATCGTGCAGAAGCCAAAAAACGGACGGCATACACTGCATGGGCTGAAGCTCGAGCGCGCAAGTCTCCGAATTCTCGGAATTTGAAGAAATCTTTTGACCAAGCCGCCAAGTCACGTAAAAGGACGTTACGCAGGGCTAGATTCAACCATATCAGCCACATTGGGGCCAAACTAGCTTCTTATCCTTCTGGGAGCAAAGCGTTTTGGTCCCTGGCTAAAGCCGCTGAAACTAACTTTTGTCGGCCGTCACTTCCACCATTGCTGAGGACTGATGGATCACTGGCCCATTCTGCAAAAGAGAAAGCGGATTTGTTTGCATCTCTTTTTGCTGAGAACTCGCGTCTGGATGTTGCAGGAAAAGCTCCACCAATCTCAACTCGTGCTGACTGCTTTATGGCTGAAGTACGCATACGTCAAAAAGAGATCCTTAAAATCCTGCAAACTCTAGACGTGAACAAGGCCAGCGGACCTGATGGTATACCAGCGATAGTCCTGCGTACATGTGCCCCTGAGTTGTCTCCACCTCTTACACGCCTGTACCGCCTGTCACTTAAGACTGGCAAAGTGCCGAAGTCTTGGAAGCTTGCCAACTTGCAGCCTGTGCTCAAAAAAGGTAGTCGTGCAGACCCTGTCAATTACCGCCCCATCTCGGTCACGTCCATACTCTGTAAGACTATGGAACGTGCACTGAACAACAAACTCCTGGCCCACTTGGAAGGTAACGATCTCCTCAGCGACTGGCAATACGGTTTCCGCCAGGACCGTTCGACTGGGGACCTTCTAGTGTATGCCACACATATATGGAGTGAGGCCATTGACAAACACGGTGAAGCACTTGCCGTGTCTCTCGATATCTCGAAGGCCTTTGACAGAGTTTGGCACGCAAGCCTCATAAGCAAGCTTCCTTCATATGGTATTCCACCTGGCCTTTGCGCTTGGATTTCTGACTTCCTGAACGAACGTTCAATTCGAGTTGTCCTTGACGGGTACTCGTCGGACCAAAAGGCTATCGACGCCGGTGTTCCTCAAGGATCAGTCTTGTCCGCTACCCTCTTCCTGCTGCATATTAATAATTTGCTCGTCCCCGGTACCTTTGGGTATGCTGACGACAGCACAGTGACGGACAGATACTTTTCGAGTGCAAGGGCTAGTAAGGATGTTATCCAGTCTTGTCGAGAGGATATGGTCAGCCGCTTGAACGTCGCCCTCCAGGCAGTCTCCGAATGGGGCGATGCCCATTTGGTCACGTTCAACGCTACAAAAACACAGGCGTGTGTGTTCTCCTCTAAACGGAGCCCTTTACACCTGGCTCCGACTTTCCGAAATGTTTCTGTAGAAATTACCGACTCCCTTAAGCTCCTCGGTATAGAGCTATCGTCCAATTTGAACTTTGGACAGCACATCGAATCCAAAGCAAAAACTGCAGCAAAAAAACTAGGTATTCTCTCTAAGGTCAGGCGATACTTCACTCCAGAACAGCTACTTCAACTATATCAAGCACAAGTTCGATCTTGTATGGAGTATTGCTGCCACCTTTGGGATGGATCCGCCAAATACCAACTGGCAACTTTGGACTCGGTGGAAAAACGAGCTAAGAGACTCATAGGTGACCCTACTCTGACAGACACTAAGTTGCAGAGTCTCGATCATCGGCGTAGGGTAGCTCGTCTGTCGGTGTTCTACAGAATATATTTTGGTGAGTGTGCGAAGGAACTGCACGATCTAATTCACCCAACAACCTTCCGCCATCGGGACACTAGGCGCGGTCGATCGTTCCATCCTTATGTCATTGATATGCCACCTACGCGCACAAAACGCTTCGGCACTACTTTCTTGATGCGCATGGCTAAGGAATGGAACTCGTTGCCCGCGTCTGTGTTTCCCGAACGATACAACCTGGGTGCCTTCAAGGCCAGAGTGAATAGACTGTTATTAGACAGGCATGCTCCACCTTCGGCCGCATCGTCACTTAACATCAGGTGAGATAGCGGTCAAATGCCTGTCTATTTGTCATTAAAAAAAAAATTAAAAATATTTATGTTTTAATGACAAGTTAACGCACTGCAAGGGAATATATTATTATATCAAGCAGATTTTGGGAGGCTTTTTAAAAGCACCAGTCTCGTGAATTTGATTTATGGTTTCATTTTCATTATTTTAAGTTGAAACTTCATTAACATTAATTTGATTAAAGTTTATTTCTAGTAGTACTGAATATATGTAGATTGGTAAGAAAATTTCTTCAATGTGAGCTCAACCACTGTGGCCAACCAGTCCAACCACAAACATAAATTGTTATAATTATATACTTGTTGCATATCAGTAAAAATAAACAATCAGGTAAATAATAATACTCTTTATTGCACACCACTAAAAAAAGAACAATATTTGTAATGAAAAAAAAGAAAGATGTACAAAGGTTTTAATTACGCCGCTTATGTACATTTGGCTTTGGCCCATGCCATTAACTTCCCGGCTATCTGAGATTAAATAAGAAACATAAAATAATAATAATAAGTATTAATTATCTATATCTATATATATTATTGAACAAGTGGAGTGAAGCAGTTAGATAATAATAATATACTTTATTGCACGCCAAAACAGAACTAAATTAAGGACACAAACTAACATCATTATAGCTGTACAACCAGGCGGTCTTATTGCTAAAGAGCAATTTCTGCCAGACAACCTGAGAGTGACAGTAATATTGCATTTGCAAATGGGCAGATGGTATAACAATAATAATATATAATAAATATAATATATTATACAAAATAATGATAATTCGGTGACAATAATTCAATTCCATTAATAAAAGTATGCACTTTTTTATCAATGTTTACTTATGACGTTATCATGTAAAAATTATCGTCTATAATCCGACTTTACAGACAACATTTTTTTTTTAAATTAAATGTTGTATATAAATGTATAAAACAATTATATACAACATTTAAAACTTTGTTCCAATATAAAATTTATAAATAAATGATTTATGATTTATATCACATTTATGATTTACTTTACTTTCTTATTGGTACCGAATATATTCTATATGCCGAAATATAAATATATAACACTACCCATAAAATTCTGAAGAGACCGAAACAGGCAAAAATCTGAGGGTGCAAGGTCAGGACTATATGGTGGATGCAATTAGGGATGATCGATATTACAAAAACATCGATATTTACATCGATGTCAACATCGAATAAGAATTATCGATGTACGATAGATATCGACTGAAAAACATGGATGTATCTAAAACATAGATGTTTTCGGTAACAAACAAATAAAACTGTCTAAATTTTTTAACTTAACTTTTTGAACTGAATGGTCATCTAATGATTATCGAACTGATAAAGTTGAACCTAATATATTTAATGCACGCTAGATGGCACTCTAAAGAATTATTGACTTTTCGATTTCTATTCTTTTTACATTGATGTCTTGATGTTATCGAAGTCAAAACATCGATTTAAAAACATTGATGTTTTTCAGCTAAACATCGATGTTCATAAAACATCGATGAATATCGATCATCCTTAGGATGCATTAACACTTCCCACCCAAAATCTATCAATTTTTAATTTGTGGTCTAGCGTTATCATGATGAAATACTCATACAACTCCTTTTCTGTTGATCAATTTCAGTCGTTTTTTCTTAATTTCTTGCTAGAGTCTCATTATTTGATGGCAGCAGAGATCCGAATCGATGGTTTTGCCCGGCTGTAAAAGCTTATAATGACCAATGCCCTTCCAATCTTACCACACACATAGCATCAACTTATTGCGGGGTAATCCGGGTTTCGCTATAGTCTGTGGAGCTTAACTACCCTTTGACCATTATTTTTTCGCACGTTCTTGTCTAAGGAGAACCACTTTTCATCAATCAATGTTTTGAAAAAATGGTTCAGTTTCATTACGTTTCAATAGGAAATCGCAAATAAGTAGACGATTCATTAGGTTTCTTTCAGTAAGCAGCGTGGCACATAAATATCGAGCTTTTTGTAGGTCCAGACTTTTTAAAATGGGTCATAATTGTTTTTTTTTATCTTCAGTTCCTCTCATTATGCCGATCTTGCGTCACTTTAAAAAAATGGTATCAGTTTTATTCGTATGAGGGTAACCAGAGTGAGTTGGCTTAAGTCGCATTTCCCCCCCCCCCCCCCCGCCCTTTTTTAATACAACTAAAGAATGTATAGAATTTATTCGTTAGATTCACTCATTTGGACGGACAGAAAATCAATTGAAAAATGGCTGGAAAGTGTTTTACCTTTTTAGTTTTTATTTTCTTCTGACATAATATATAATTGATATATTATTGATATTGGAAAAGTTACATAATATCTGGTCTTAAAATTAAAGATTATATTTAATCACGTAAAGATAAAAAAGAACGCCATAAGCCATTCGAATGTTAAACTTTCGCTAGCTATTAACGAGATCACTATTTCTACTTCACTACTAACTCATATAATATAATTTACAAGACCGAATACAACTCTTAGAGGCTAAGATCTTTGTTTCTGTAAGCTATATTTTACACGATGCTAAACATAATCACGAGATAGGTGTATGTGATAGTGACATCCCCGCGTCAAAAACCACGAGGTAGGTAATAATATCCCCGTGTCACATACTATAACACCAATCGTTTTTACATTGGAAATGTGAAGCTGCAGCTTATATTACTATTAAGTCTGTAAATATCCTCAGAATCATAATAGTTAACGAAATAAATTTAATTTCATTGAAATTTTTTATTAATATATTTTTGGAAAAATATTAAAAGTCGCGTATTTAATATTTTTAAGTCATAAAAAACAAAGTTTAAAAAAATCAAATACATTACCGGATGTTAATTGCAGCAATTTATCGTTCAACTTTTGGTCCGTAAAACTCACAACTGTGAGCATAAATACAAACTTGTGTATACAAAAAAGTGACGAAAATACTTAGTATAAAAATGTTGTACCGATAAAATAAAAAAATAGCATATTTAAAAATACTCTATAACCTAATTGCTTATGTCTTTAAATGTTAAATTAAATTAATTTAAAGGTTAAAACCAAAAAGTAAATGAAAGGTTAAGAAATATATTAAAAATCTAAAAATAATATACAATATAGTACATCACTTACAAAGTAATCCAAACAAAAAAAAAATAGATATTATAATATACAAAAGATGGTCTTATCGCTAGCTAGTGTTATATGTACTATATATGTAATTTATTGATATATGATAAGTTACATATTACACCTATATCTCCAGTTGCAATACGTCTGCAACTGAATAGAGTTCCGGCAATACTCAGTTCTATTTCCGTTTCCGCAAATGGCCGGAAATGAATTCAAAACACCCTGCAGTGGCATCCGATCTCCTGCTAGCTATCTAAATATCTAATATTTATGAACAATAACATGCCCCAATGAATAACGTCATATTATATAGAAATGGTAAAATACTCGTGCGTTAAACATAAGTTACTATTTAGTATTAAATTATACAAATTAAAACACAACATAGGTGTTTCATATGATTATATGATTTTTTGTTAACAAATTAAGATATTTAATCATTAATATTAACATTTTATTTGATTATTATTTTTCTACGTCATTTCCATTGGACCAAAATTAATCTTTAATCTTTTTTCCCGTTTGGCGTTGAACTGTACCTAACGAATGTTACCTTTTTTTACTTTATGTATTAGAATTATTATATAATTACAATAAATATATAAATATTACCGCATTCATTAATATTATTGCAAAATATATATAAATAATAGTGCTTTTATAAATAAATTAAAAATTTTAACAACTATTTCAATTAATTTTGTGAAATATTGTAGGTAGGTACATAATATTAACTGTTGAATTTTAATATATTTATTTAATAACATTATACATATTTATAAATATTTATATTTAACCTTAATAGTAAATATTTTGAAAAATAATGAAGCATAAATTTATAAATCTCACGATAATAATCGAGAAAATCTGCGCTTCGTGTAAGCTTCATGAGTGCCAGAAACAATAATTACATCGGAGGCTGAAGCAACTTAAGGCAACTAAATAAATAATACTTCCGAAACTCTCATCTTAGTGAGATAAAGTTACTAGTCTTCAAAGCTACCACTAATCGAGGCTTACACTGTAAACTTCAGTTTTCTATCGGTACCAATCAATAAGAGTTCGTGAACATCTTAAGCGATAATCTCGGCTTAGTTTCCATTTGAAAATTGAATTATTCATTAATTTATTACCTTCTTGCTCTTATGACGTTGTAATTAAATAATAAAATAGCTTTCCTTGCATTATTTTAGAAAAAATAAAAAATAAAGCAAAGATAAATTATAAAAAAAAGATTGTAAAAGTTGTAAATATGATGAATTTTTTATATTGTTTGATTATATTTATTATCTTATATACTGTAATGTCTGTACTGTATCAGCCTGTAAACCACCCACTGCTGAGCGAAGGCCTCTTCTCCATATCGGAGAAGGGTTAGAGCTTAATCCACCACGCTGCTCCACTGCGGGTTGGCGGATAATTTGCCTACCATGTGGAACGATCATTATCAGATGTCTATGATAACAACTGGGACCGACGGGTTTACGTACTCTCCAAGGCACGGTGAGGAGACCCATAAGGACATACAACCCAGACCGGAAACAAATATTTGTACAAATACAGATACCTATATGGCGCGCGGTTTGAGGCGACTACTCGTACCACTACACCAGAATGGTCGTCTTCTCGTCTATCTTATTTAGTAATTCCTTAATTTTTTCAAACATTTTACAAGCACTAGAGAAAACGACAACAATTTCGAAATGCTATTTGTATTATATTTGAAAATGGTGTTCTAAATAGCTTTCCATTGCGTACAAAAATAATTCAATAATCTTAAATATACAATCAAAACTGTATCAAGCTTACAACCGTCTAGTTTGACGCGATTTTGTTTTTAATATCATTGCAATAGATATAATGTTATCGAGGTTTCTAGAACATGAAAAAAAAAATAAAATAAACAATATCCTCGTGAAACGCAACAAGTTCGTTAAATACAGAATACTCCTTCAATGCCTGAAATCTCATAGATAAACTTTGCTCATGAAATTGAGAATAGTAGAGAACGGCCACGAGTAAGAATTCGCTGCTTGTTTAATGTTGATAAAATAATAACTCGAATAAATATATTTTAAAAATGCTTACTATGGTTATTTTATTTTATTTAATATTTTTCTATAAATAAAAAGTTTGTTTGTCATTATAAAATACAAATTTAATTGTTCAATTGATTGCATATGCATGTGTGTCCGTCTTGCGGGATAGTTGTTATTTTGTACCCGTATTTCTGTGTTGTATTTTATTATATTTGGCGCGCAAGGTGGGGGTGGAGGGGCGATCCAAGTAATGATGCGCTATCGCCGAATGCGCGACCCGAACGCGGGTAGCAGCGTGAGGGCAGTTTTTAGCACTGTTCTACCCTAGAGAAAAATTTAAAAATATGTATGTTTAGATGTATTGCAAGAGTCCTGGAGGACTCCGGTACGTCTGGATTGGGTAAAAGACTTAATACCCTCGACTCTATATCGAAATTTGCTATTGTCCAGATGTCTCGTATGTTTAGCACGAGTCTGTCTGACCTTCCAAGGTTGTGAAACTTATAGATCAAGCCCTTGTGCCTTACTTTGTCGAAGTCTTACGTCCAGGCCACGTTATCTTTCTGTGAGAGGCCAGTTGCTGTGACCACTGCGATAATGCGTCGTCTAGATGTTTTCAGGTTCTTCAGTTCTAAAAATAGACTCTCTGTACAAGTAACTTGAAACATGTAACGAACGAAAACCTTTCAACGTTCGGCTCATCTTAAGCTCATAATTATCTACTTTCTTCTTGCTCATATATACTTTTCAGTTCATATGTACTTCATCTTAGAGACTTCTTGCTCATTTGTACTTTTAAGCTCATATATACTTCATCTTAAAGGCTTCTTGCTCATATGAACTTTTAAGCTCATATCGCACCTTTAAAGTAAAACCGTTACTAAACGAAAATTTTCATGAATTGAGTTATCAATGCTATCTATTTTAAATACACGTAAACTGCAAGATAATCTTGTCTTTTTTGTAAAATGTCCTATTTTACGCTATTTAGCGATAAATTAAACCGTTACTAAACCGAATTATGATCGGCTCACTAAATACAATATTGTGTCTATACCAACAAGAACATGATCGTAGAAAAGAGATGACGGTAGTTTAAAACAACAGTGTTGTTATTTGGATATACATGGCTGCAAAAGTAAACTCAGATATCATAAAAGGAATAAAAAACCATATAGTATAATATATGGTTAAATACTAACATACTAAATCCCAAGAATAATCCCATTACCAAAGTCAGTAACAATTACTATTAATTTTTTTGTATTGCTATTTTCAGTTGGTTTGTTTTTAGTCACACTAGATATTTATAAATGTTTTAATTAATAATTAAGATAGTAAGATACGTAAATGGCGTGATTTAAAGGTACAAATTTGACAAGACTGATTGATAAATAACTGTACCAAATGATTGTATGGATCTCTATTTTGTAATAAAACATTATTATTTTTGAATATATATATTTTTATTTATTGAGTAATATTATAACACCGCTGATTGATTTTGATTTTTAATTTTAATGTATAAAAATATTATTGCATTATGAAATTTTAATAGTTTTCTATTTAGTAACATTAGTTGCACTGTAATTTCATAGTAATATACCATAATGAACAAATAAAATTAATGGTAAACTGTTACTATAATAATATAAATCAAAATAATGCTGTAAATAAAAAAATTAAAAAATTTAAATCACATGTCATAATGTGAAAACAGACATATCATAGAATCTCATTGAATGTCTTATAGAATTCTGAACTCAGACTTTATTGAGAAAAAACATTGACTTTTTTCAAATATTGGCTCTCCTTTAAAATTTCATAATTTCGTTTAGTAACGGTTTTACTTTAAAGGTGCGATATGTACTTCATTTTAAAGGTTTCTTGCTCATATGTACTTCATCTTAGAGGTTTCCTGCTCAACTGTACTTTTAAGCTTATATGTATTTCGGATGGATCCGAAACTTGTTGTGACATTGGTGAAGGTGGACCACAATCCTTAGGATCCTTATCGGCACTAGGTCGACCGTTAGACATGACTAAAATCAAAACTTCAGTAATTACGTAGGCAACAGATTTATTAATTATATTTATTAATAAGAGTTTAATTTAACGTTGACTTATTAAGTAATTAGCGTTGGCTAATTACGTAATTACTTATAGTAATCTTAGTTTAAAATCAGAATATTACGTAATCACGATAATTATAAATAATGACAGTGTTAACTGTGACTCAGGTGTGACCCTTGTCACTTTTACTTGAGATTTTGACGGAGCGAGCACCTCGGTCTGAATGAATGCCTGCTACGCGGCGCACGTGTTTATAACGACCCGTCCACACCTATCGCCTGACTCACGGAGTGGTAGCAGTGGAAATGACGTATTGCTGCACTTGCGTACGTTTGTAAACAACTTTGTTTCTTTGCGCCGACATGTACTTCATCTTAGAGGCTTAATAAAGGGAATGACAATCCCGTACAAAGTTGCGAGTACAGCTGGTACATAATGTTTATTTTTAGGTACTAATTCATTTAGATAGCCTAGAATATACGGTCAGAATTAAAAATAGTATGTGTATAAACGTAAACAAAAATTAAATATTGTTCTATGCAAAGTTTTTTTATATCGGCTTATTAAATTATTTAGGTATGTATTTCAGAATCGAAGTTGATTCATAATTAATATGAATAAAAGCGTCACTATTTACTAGTTTTGCATATCACTTGCTATTAGAATTCAGAATTAGTATCACAAAACTGGAAACAGAGACAGGCTTAAATCGGCCTCGCACATGACCAAATTGACGCTTCAATTAACAAATGAGTCCCGCATGCAATTAGCGAACTAATATTTCATCAGATACTGCTTTAATACAATATCTATTATAATTATTTTATAACATTACGTAAAATGCTCATATGTTTTGTTCCGATAAGTATTAGTATTATTTTATTCTATCAAATTGTTAAGTTCTGAACATTTTCAGCGCGTATCGTAAAAATGATAGGTATTCTGTTCTTTATTTTAACAATGAATTCACTTATTTATACAATTAGTAAGTATTAACTACAAACGAATTAGTGCATTCAACCAGTCAACCTGAAAGCCGACTATCCATCCATTTGCCACGTAATTTGCTCTCGAATGTTTTCACAACACACACGGACTGTAAGTAATATACATTCATTAATCAGATTCTCAGTATAGGCAACTGATCGTTTATAAATCCTCCCTGCGTTAGCTTCAGTTCACCGTATAATAACGCTATTGATTGTGCTTAGTAAAACGGTAAGGTCGAACCTAAGAATGAAAATTAATTAGAGAATTAATGGTCTTATTGATGTACCAAGTTTGAAACCTAATCGATCTTCATTTCATTAACAAGCAAGAGTTTAATTTAATGATCATCGCGTTACTTAATTATAATTATTTAATTAAAAAAAGGATAATTTAGATATTATATTAACAATAACGAAATGAATTTTTTGGACGGCAAAATTTCTCTCATTTACATCACTAATGATAATTTAAAGCTTAATTTAACTCAGGCTGAGTTAAGCAGCCTATCGACATCATCGGAATGCATAAATAACAATGGCTGCTGACCAAGCATTATCGTGGGACATTATAAAGAATATAATTAGCAAATAACTTAAATGTAATACTTTTATTATTTTTCATTGTTATAATCTTAAAAAGTTAGTCTTGTAGAACCTTTCATATTGTGAACACTTGTAATTAATAAATAAATATTTTTTTAAGTGAATTTTCGTTCGCCGTTATTTAACTGGCGCAGTCGGTAGGATCGCGACACTCGGAGTTCGAATAAAACTTTCCGAATAGAGTGAACGGTGTCTATCGTTATTTTCGCGATCCACTATAGTGGAACCTACGAACGGCGATATCCTGTGGGAGTCCTGGAGAATTGGGAGTCCTGCTGTTCTACAAGGCCCGGCTGGAGATGCAGAGAATCCTTGGGTAAGTACGAATCGTTTACTCAGTCTCCTCTGCTATATTTCCTGTCGTTATACTATATTTATGCATATAGTGTTACATGTGATTGTTTTTGTGCTATAATCGTGTTAGACAATCAATTTAATTATAACATATTTTTGCGTAATACTTATTTTCGCGTTCAAATCACGCTAGTTTAAATATTACGGTATCGTTAGAGGCATAGATATTTAAAAATTTTTTTTTTTTTTCATTATTTTATTTTTATTATTTGTATTATAAAGCCACTTTGAAGTAAATAGAGACGTAAAGAAATAACTTTATTTCATAGTTTAATAAAACTTATTATCATGAACAGTTCAGATATACAAAACTTTAAATTCGTTAGGGATGTTATGCCAAGATATGATGGCAACCCAAAGATACTTAACTTTTATATACGAGAGGTGGAAAATATATTGTGTATGCTCGACGCACCTGCTAGAGTAAGCCCAGCACTTATTTCTCTGATTAAAAGTAGGCTGAGCGGAACCGCGATCGATGCTGTGGCCTACGAAGAGTCACTCGATACGTGGGATAATATCAAAACCGCGTTGATACGTAGATTAGGAGAGCCACGTAACGAAATACAAGTGATGCAGGAACTAACGCGTGTCCGTCGCAATAAAAACGAGGACGCGGAAGCTTTTGGTAAACGCCTTAGGGACATATTAGACACGTTACACTCGGTAGGTAAGCACAGTGACAAGTCATATTATGAAAATATGGTAATTGATCAGTATATTAATAATTTAGAATTTCATGTTTCTGTCGGGGTGCGTATTTCACAACCTGCAACCCTAGAGGTAGCAATAGTAACGGCTAGACAAGAGGAGGCACGTTTAGCTCATAATAAATTTAATAATTTTAATACGCCTCCCATGCAAGCCAAACCAAAAGAGATACCTAGGATTAATACGCCTACAAGTCAAACTAGCCTACCGTTTAGGTTTAATAATATACCCCAACATAGGTTTTTCGATAATAACATTGCACCACAACACAGACAGCAGTGGGTACACCCCATGTCGCCATGGAAAAATAAACCCGCTTCAGGTAATGTTACACCTAGAAGTTCAGGTAATTTTAGGAATTCCGGAAACTTTAGGCAGCAGCAGAATATACCACATCAACAAATTAACCCGCCACAGAAGGTCTCAGACGTCACAATGAGGTCAGTAAATAGACCTGTTAGGCCTCAGTTCGGACAAGAGGAATTTTTCTATACAACTAATGAGCCAGACTTCTCCCAAGACAACTACGAACCCTATTACGAACAAGGTGAGTGCTTTACCGAACAGTATTCAGGTCAGGACTATGCAGAGGCGTCACTAGACCAGCCAAACTGCCAGGATTTTCCCGAGGACAAAGAACAGGAAGATCACAGCTAAATACTGTTGAAATAAAGAAACACAGTAAATCCCATCTACCGTACATTGACCTCCCAGAGTTTAAAGGTAAGTTCTTATTAGACACTGGGGCAACTAATTGCATGATATCACCTAGGGCTTTAGCAGGAACTAGTTTTGAAAATTGCGTAGAACATGAACCGTTTTTAGTGAAAACCGCGCATGCTATTACTAAGCATGATTATGTCGCATATTTACCTTTACCCCCTCAATTTAATACCGATAAGTTTCATAAGTTTTTAGTGTTCGATGTTGATCCGAAATTTATAGGAATAATAGGAATAGATTTGTTGAAAGAGTTAGATTGTACTATTGATTTTAAAAATAAACTATTGAGATCTTCCACTTGTGAAATACCTATTTATACGGACTACCCGGTTAAGAAGGTTAAGGTTGAACCTAAATGTGAAAAATTAGTTATTGTGAAAACAAACTATACTGACGGTCAATATATTTGTGATGAATTCAGTTGGGCTAAAGATCTTAAATCACCAGCAGCATTAGTTACAGTTAAAAATGGCACTTTTAAAACATCTATAATTAATTTTAGTAATGAAAAAAAAATTGTGACTAATAATACTCCGCTAGCCCTTGAGCCTGTGCCTAAATTTCTATTCAATAATATTGAAAAAGCTTGTAGTCTTAACAAGGTAGATATTCAGGAAAACATTGATTTTGAATTAAAACAAAACTTAAAGAAAATACGTACCGAACATATGAATGAAGAGGAAAAGCGGGAAATAACTAGAATATGCTATAATTACAGAGACATTTTCCATTCAGAAAACATCCCACTGTCCTTCACTCATAGTGTTAAACATGAACTCAGACTGACTGACAAGACCCCTATTTTTGTTAGGAGTTATAGACAAGCCCCTCAACAGCGTAAAGAAATTCAAAATCAAGTCGATAATCTTCTAAAACAGGGAATTATTAGAGAAAGTATATCCCCATGGTCTTGCCCGGTACATATAGTTCCAAAAAAGCCAGACGCATCTGGAAAGGTTAAGTGGAGATTAGTTATTGACTACAGACGACTCAACGACCGTATCATAGAAGACAAATATCCGCTTCCAAATATACACGACATACTAGACAGACTAGGACGAGCACAGTATTTTACTACCCTTGACCTTGCGAGTGGTTACCACCAAATCGAGATGCATCCCAATGACATTGAAAAGACTGCTTTTACAACTGAAAGAGGACATTACGAATTTTTACGAATGCCCTTTGGCTTGAAAAATGCCCCTAGTACTTTTCAACGTCTTATGGACCACATTTTAAGGGGACTAGACAACGTTTTTACTTATTTGGATGACGTCATCATAGTGTCTACGTCACTACAAGAACACATAGAAAAACTAAAACAGGTGTTCGAACGTTTCAAGGTCCACAACTTAAAGATTCAATTAGACAAATCTGAATTTTTACAAAAGCATGTTACTTTCTTAGGACACGAACTCACTGACCAGGGACTTAAACCTAACAAAGATAAAATCAAGGCCGTTTTAAATTTCCCTATACCATGCAATCAGAAGGACATTAAGTCTTTCTTAGGTTTAGTAGGTTACTATCGTAAGTTTATTAAGGACTTCGCGAAACTAACTAAACCATTAACATCATGTTTAAAGAAAAACGCTAAGGTAGTTCACACACCAGAATTCATAGACGCGGTAGATAAATGTAAACAAATTTTAACAAACGCCCCTATCTTACAATACCCAGACTTTGACAAATCATTTATCTTAACAA
Source organism: Euphydryas editha (assembly GCA_036937285.1). Classification (NCBI taxonomy): domain Eukaryota; kingdom Metazoa; phylum Arthropoda; class Insecta; order Lepidoptera; family Nymphalidae; genus Euphydryas; species Euphydryas editha. Next base: position 9,212,433 of record JAUPFZ010000007.1, read on the forward strand.
CTGATGCCTCTGACGTAGCCATAGGAGCAGTATTATCACAGGGAAACGTTGGATCCGATAAGCCTGTTGCTTACGCATCCAGGACGCTATCAGATACGGAAAATCGTTATTCAACTATAGAGAAGGAATTATTAGCTATAATTTGGGCCATTAAATATTTTAGGCCGTATTTATATGGTCGTAAATTTACCATCTATACTGATCATAGACCTTTGACGTGGTTAATGTCCTTAAAGGACCCTAATTCAAAATTAACACGTTGGAGACTAAAACTTGCTGAATATGACTACAAAGTAGTCTATAAAAAGGGTAGACAAAATACAAATGCAGATGCATTATCTAGAGCAAAAATTTACCATAAGAGTGTTGATTCATTAGCTGTAAACCTTGATGACAACGACGATGATGAAATTATTAATAGAATTTTTGACAATGTACGTAGGGAAACGCAAAATACAGACATTGACAATGCGACTAATATCACTGACAACGACCACCAACAAAATCAAATAGGAAACGACATGCAAACCCACACTGACCAAATGAGTGTTGACCAAGACCAGTTAATCTCCACCAATCATACCCAACCCGATAATGAAAATAGAGGTATACCAATCTTATCAGACGCCATTGACAGACAACTCAAACAGTTCCATATAAGGTCTACACCCGGTTCAGAATATAGAGTAGAAAATAGATCGACAAACTCTAGAATTGTTATCAAAGACGTTTTTATTCCTATAAATAATACTGAACCCGAAATTATTAGATTTCTGAAAGAACACACTATTGCAGATCGTATCTTTCACTGCTACTTTTATGATGAAAGTCTATATCTAGCCTTTTCAAGGGTTTATACAACTATTTTTAATGATAGAGGCCCAAAATTAATAAGATGTAACTCCCGTGTGACTTTAGTTGAAAATAAAACAGAGCAACAGGAATTAATAAAGAAATACCACGAAGGCAAAACAACGCATCGCGGTATCCAAGAAACTCATAAGCAGCTTCATAGAAATTATCATTGGCCTAATATGTTACTTTCAATTCAAAGATTTATTAACCAATGCGATGTTTGTTTGAAATCTAAATACGAAAGAAATCCACTTAGACCCCCCCTGACCTTGACTCAGACACCTACAAAGCCTTTTGAACACCTATTTATGGACCTCTATTCTACAGAAGGAGCAACATTTCTGACCATAATAGACAACTTTTCAAAATTTGCCCAAGCTATGCCCCTAAACGCTGCAAGCAGTGTACATATTGCTGAAGCATTAATACAAGTATTCGCAGTCATAGGTTTACCGTTGAAAATAACAACCGATTCAGACAGTAAGTTTGATAACGACGTAATAAAAGAAATATGTGCATCACACGATATTAATATTCACTTTACAACACCATACAATCCGAATTCCAACTCCCCAATAGAACGATTTCACTCAACTATTGGTGAAATAATTCGAATACAAAGGATGACCAATAAGGACGATCCTATTAATTTAATTATGAATTACGCCATAATTGCATATAATAACGCAATTCACTCAGTAACAGGTTATACGCCACGAGAGCTGTTATTCGGTCACACAGCTTCTAGAAACCCCTTAGAATTATTTTATCCTAAAGAGTTTTATCAAGACTATGTTATTAAGCACCGAAAAAACGCAGAGGCGGTACAGGAATGCCTAGCAGCTCACATGGCCAAAAATAAGGAACAGGTAATAGCAAAGCGCAACCAGGCTGCCAAGGAGATCACATTTAAGGTAGGTGAAGTAGTTTATAAACAGGTTGCCAAAACTGCCCGTAACAACAAAACTAAGCCGGTCTTCAAAGGTCCATACAAAATTATTCATCTTCACCCTAATAATGTAGCGGAAATAGTAGGAAATCACCCCAATTCCAAATCCATTAGGGTACACTATAAACTCTTACGAAGACCACATCTTGTTCCAGGACCCTCATCGCAGGAGCCTGCGTGCTCTTCGCAAGAGCCAGCATGACCCTTAATCCAGTCCTTAACGAAAACGGTATATTATTGCTTAAACAAGGACAAATTTTTAAACAGGTTGATACTTTTAGTCTGGCTTGTGTTTACAATATCTCGTACCTTCATGAAGTCACCGAAAACATTATATCATTATATGCTAGTACGAAAGCTACAGAGGAAAGTTTGTTATCAGGTAGCAAAGATATACAATACAAAACATATAAGAACCAAATAGAACTTAGCTTAAATTTAATACTTAAGAAAATTATGTTTATAGCACCGCATAATAGAGTTAGGCGTGGTATAATAAATGGTTTAGGATCTGTTGTCAAAGCAATTACAGGAAATCTAGACTACGAAGATGCAATTAAATTTGAAAATGAAATATCGAGCTTAAGGAATTCAGTCTATAAAGTTCAAAATTCTCAGAAACAATCTCTATTCTTAGCCGAAAATACAATAAAAGAATTTAGCAAACAAATACAAGTTATTAACGAAAATGAGGCAAAATTAGTAAATATATTAAAAAATACTACTATTAGTAATAATCTAATATTAAATCGCATGCACTTCTTAGACTTATATATTCAAATAGATTTTAGTTTACAGTTTCTGTTAAATAAGCTCCTAGTCCTAGAAGATGCAATGACCTTTGCCCAGATAGGTGTAATGCACCCGAGTATAATAGCTCCACATAGTTTAATAATTGAGATCCAAAATATGCAAAACTCAAATAGATTTAAAGCAGTAGATACCGTAAGCTTTAAAAATATACATAAGATAGAAAAGTCAATTAGTGTAAAAGCTTATAGCACAGAGCGCGCATTAACATTTATTCTAGAAATACCCTCTGTTGACCCGAACCTTTTCGACCTTCTCCATATATATTCCATCCCAGATAAGCAAAACCTGACTATTATTCCCAAGTCCAAATACCTAGCACTGGGTAGCGAGGAGTACTCATACCTAGAGGAAGACTGTAAGAAGATTACACAAGATACACATCTCTGCACGTCACTGAACACTCAAACCATAGATAAATCGGAAGACTGCGTTATATCACTCATCAAACATCAAAAGGCGAACTGCACGAGAGCGAAAATGAATCTCAAGCAAGGGAAAGTTCAGAAAATAGAAGAAAATAAATGGCTGATAATTCTACAACAAGATGAAATCATAAGAAGTCGTTGTGGAGTGAAAACGGAATATAAAAAGATCTCTGGTATCCAAATAGCTAGCATTACAAGCGACTGTCAATTAGAGATATTGAATAAAACATTAAAGACAAATTCCGACACTATAACAATAGATGAGATTATCCCATTACCAAGTACACCAATTATACCGGAAGAAAACATACATTATAACCTGCAGCTAGAAGATATCGCGTTGGACAGCATCCACGAGTTGATGGACCGCGCAGAAGACATCCATTACGAAAACGACATCGACTGGCGAGTTATGATGGCTACCCCGAGTTGGTCCACTATCGGACTGTACCTCATCTGCGCCGGAGTATTAATCTGGAAACTACATCTGTGGAGACAACGCCGAAGTGGAACAAATGAGAAGCCGGAACCTAATAATAGGAGTAGCGAGGACGCTACAGGAAGCTGCGAGATGCGCTTCCAGCTTAAGGAGGGAGGAGTTAAGCAGCCTATCGACATCATCGGAATGCATAAATAACAATGGCTGCTGACCAAGCATTATCGTGGGACATTATAAAGAATATAATTAGCAAATAACTTAAATGTAATACTTTTATTATTTTTCATTGTTATAATCTTAAAAAGTTAGTCTTGTAGAACCTTTCATATTGTGAACACTTGTAATTAATAAATAAATATTTTTTTAAGTGAATTTTCGTTCGCCGTTATTTAACTGCTGGTAACATTTTTTTTTTTTATAATTTAATTTTTAAGCCTCATAATTCATTAAACTTGCAATAGAATAAAATAAAAATTATTCTGAGACATCTTTCCTTCAAAATATTCTTAAGAGGGCATATTTAATAATAAGATTTGATTATTCATAAGTGCCGGTTAATAAAATTATGTTTTTATATATGCATATTAGGAAAAGGATATCTTAATAATGCCTTAACCTTGTATTCTAAATATATGTATGTTTGTAACTTTGTACTATGTATAATATAAAGGAAAGAAAGGCGATAGACCACGCCCAGTAGTGCTAACTTTCTTGAACTTAGGAATAAAGATTAAAATTTTCAAGGAAAGAAAAGCACTAAAAAACATAAGTTTACAAACGTAATTAATTTACAACTATATATCCTTAGGCTTAAAAAGGAACCGCGACATTCTGTTTTCTCGCTCTTTACCGAGGGGAAAAGACGGTAAGGCTCGCTTGTCTCGTTCACACACGAGTGAAAGAGACCGCCGTCGACTGCTCGCCTCGGTTGTCTCGTACAATCTATATTCTATATATATATATATATATATATATATATATATATATATATATATATATATATATATATATATATATATATATATATATATATATATATATATATATATATATATATAGATATATAGATATAGTCACTCATCACGATATCTCTCAAACTATAAGACCTAAAAACTTGAAATTTGGTAGGAATATTCCTTTTGCCGAGTAGAGGTCAGCTAAGAACGGATTTTACAAAAATCTACCGCTAAGGGGATGAAAAAGGAAGGCAAAGTTTGTATGGGGCAACGTGATTCCTTGGTCCAGTCTAATACAAATTTTGCATAAATATTCTTTAACAGAATTGATTGAAGAGGTGTTTCATATTTTATCGAAATTCATCCCCTAACGGGGTTAAAAGGGGGTAGAAAGTTATTTTGATATAAATACTCCTTAGTGTTTTTTTATTTAAATAACATTTTATTTTGACACATGTTTGACAACTCAATCCGTCTATTATTATATAAAATATTTTCCAGTGTTGACGCGGGTGTAGGTGAAATATTTTTTTGGGTGATTCTGGTGGAATAGGCAAGACTTTATATTAAACGTAACAAAATTGAGTTGTAAATATACCGTGTGATCGCTTTATTGTAAAATAGTGTTTTATATAATATTTTTTAACTTCAATGTTGGTGTTGTTTTAAATCAAGGGTTTTAAACTAAATGACTCATCAGCAAAGCATCTGTAGTTCACAATGACACAGATATAGAAGACACCGAAGTGAACTTGGAAACATTTTTGAATTACACGGCTTTAACACCCCAATTAGTACACATTGGCACCACGGACTAATGTTGGAACAAGATCAGAAAACATTATAAAAATCATGTACCCATTTAACGTTATCTTACACTAAAACTAAGAAGGAGGAGATAAAGCTATCTTGGACTATTATTAAATATAAATATATGTTTGACATACACACACGATCGTCTGTTCCTAAGGTAGGCAACTTAATGCATGTGTTTTAGGTAACAGCCGACGGATGTACATTTTTTTATAAATATACATTTATAAATAACACATATAGAAATAAGTACATATTACACCCAGACTCGAGGCGGGAATCGAACCCACGATCCTGGAGCAGAAAGCAGGGTCACTACCAACTGTGCCGTCAATCAAAATTTTAAAAATAATTACAAACTTGCGGGTTTGTTCAAATCTAAGAGACAAAATTCTAAATCTTCGCTCAGCAGTGGGTTATTTACAGGCTGATACAATACAGTACAGTACAGAAGCATTTGTGGCCTGCAGTGACGAAACTGAGCCTTACCATAAATATTAGAGTCCATCTAAGTGTAGATGTTACTACCGGACAGTTCTCAAACCTGTTGCTTAAAATAGGAATTGGTGATTTTTGGGAACTGGATAATAATATAATGTATGTGTATATGAGTATCTATTAACCATAACCAAAGCTTAAGGTCAAACTCTTAAGGTAGCGGGAGTATACTCGAGGGCAAGCTGCTTCTCCCACGGCCAATTGTATGTGGCATGTTTCAGAGTAGCTTGGTGATTCTAGCACCCCGAAGGAAAAACAAAAAATATTGTTTATAAAGAAATACTACGGAAGGTGTAGTATTTCGATTTTGTTGTAAAATGATAATACCGCACGCGTAACTTTCTCCAGATCAAAGACCGAGCTTTGTGTTCATAAAATATAACAATTTTTATTTATTTTTAATAATTATTTAAACTTTAAATCCCTACTCATCACGATATCTCTGGAACTATGAGACCCAGAGAGTTGAAATTTGTTAAAAATATTTCTTTTGCCGAGTAGACGTCAGTTAAGTACGGATTTTATGAAATCCTATCGCTAAGGGGGTGAAAAACGGGGGCAAAGTTTGTATGGAACAACGTGATTCCTTGGTCCAATCTACTTCAAATTTTGCATAAATATTCTTTTACAGAATTGATTGAAGACGTGTTTCGTATTTTATCGAAATTCATCCTCTAACGGGGTTAAAAGGGGATTGAAAGTTATTTGTTTCGAAGTTGATATCAATACTCCTTAGTGCTTTTGATTTAAATTACATTTTATTTTGACATGTTTGACAACTCAATCTATCTATTATAAAATATTTTCGAGTATCGACGCAGGTGTAGGTCATAAAAAGTATAAATTTAAAATTTTTGAAATTTTAGTTAAATACCCGTGCGAAGCCGGGGCGGGCCGCTAGTATTAAATATGTCAAAGATCACGTGAAGATATAAAATCAATGAAATATTCTATGAGTAATATATTAAATGATATAATATTATTAATAACATTAAATATTACTATTAACAGTGATGGTGGTAGTCATCACATAAAAATGCATACAAATGAGCGTGACGGAACGAAACGTACATATAGTTGCCACCAGTAAACTATTCAATTTTTGTCACCCCTACTAACCTCTGCAATTCAATACTCTAGTTTCCAATCATATAATTTTTTTTTTCAAAATTTCAAAATTTTATAATTTGTACTCTGTCGTCATCATTACAATAGTTTTTGCCCGCCTGCCTGTTTCATGAATAGTCTTTGGGTTTATTTCTGCACTAAGATAAGCTCAATGATGTACGAATTATAAGTTGCTTGTTAGTTGTAAGATTTGCCTTAACACTAATTACACAATATGAAAAATAGCTTAAATAGAGTAATTTAAATTCGTAATTTAATTTTAAATAAACGTTTTTAAATATTTTTTATTGCACTTACGGTCTAAATACAACACGGTCAATATCCTGTTTTCTTATATTTACGCGAATTTTACTCATTTAATTAAAAGTCTAAATCGGATTTTAACGCGATAAAATCCGATTTAGACTTTTAATTAAACGGTCAATATCCTTATTAAATTATCTATAAACAATCCCTTTTATGATGGCAAGGAAATCAATTATGTTATGAGTTTTACGTTATCTTTTTGCAAGATTTTGAATCCGCAAAATCGTCAATTTTATCATTGTATGAAATCTTGTTCATTAGTTCTGAATCTGTGCATAAAAGAGCTAAAGCGTTTACCTTTTTTTGTAAATTAAAGTCGATCGTAAATAGTTTTTTATCTGCTTTAAGCAAGAAAATCTTCTCTTACTAGAACAATTTGTTGCTAGTGTATGTTGAGCCATGCAAAGTGCTACATAGATCTAAGTTTGGATAAATGTTCTCCAAATTCTGTTTTCGCAGGAACTAAGATAAACTTGCTAATGATACAGAATCTGGTTTTATTAAAATTCTTTCAGAAAAAGATGGCATTAAAAATGTGCGCATTGTAGAACTCAACTCACTTTCTAAATCATAACAATAGATTTCTTTCTAAGAAAATATTTTTTCCGTCAAGGCTAATGATAACAACTCCCTTATTTTGGTTAGAATTGAAAACTTCTTATTAAATCTGTTCTTCCTTCTGTGGTTCTTCTGACTCGGACAGTAGTCTATCTATTAGAGCGAGAAACGTGTAAAACCTTAAAGTTTCTCTCTTTTCTAATATCTTCATCAGGTGTTTTATCGTTTGTTTTTTTTTTTTTTTTTTTTTTACTTTTCGATGGTCTTTTTCTAGTTTCTTCTCTATATTGCTTCGATACGTATCATTCCAACGCTTTGTCTTTGAAAAATGAAATTCTCTTGTCAACGACGAAAAACTTAAGGATTAATTCGTAAATATGGGCAACGGTGATCAAATCTACGGCCAAATTCTTAATTCGAACACTTTTCTTTTCAAAAAAATATTCCATACAGCAGCCAACAGCAGCAGCTTCTTGTCTCGTTACAGACTTTTCGGTACAATCATTCTTGGATAATTCCAAAGTTTTAAGATCTTCGTGCCAAGAATCCCTCAAACTTTTACATGCATTCTCTCTTGATGCCTATTATATTTACAACACAAGATATAATTACAAGTAAATTTTATTATATTCAATGTATTGGCATAGAAAGTAATAAAGGACTAATAAAGGACTAATAAAGGACTAAGAAAGGACTAATCACAACCATCAAAAAATATTCAATATTTACCAGACGGAGGATTTTCAGAAGAACATCCTATAGGATAGGTAGTAGAAAAATTAGAACAATTTAATACACACAGATAGTGGTCTCGTGCCCTAATTTTAATAATTTTAGCCAGATGGACACCCTAAGTGTTTAAATAACCAAGGACATCTTGGTAAATCGGGTTGTATGGTGGCGTAGAATAACTTTAAACAATTTTGACTCAATCCAAAACCAATTCTAGGCCTTTTCAAGATAAGAGAAAAAAAAGCGAAAGAGCCTGTTTGAACTGCCAATTTAGCACAAAAATCTGCAGTCTCGTTACCCAGAATACCAGAGTGACCTCGAATCCATACCAAAATAAGTTGTAATCCTTTTTGAAAACATAAGAACATATCCTCTAATTTTACAATGAAGGAAATCCTTAATTTATTTCGAAACGGGGTAGCTTTAATAGCTAATAGTCAGCTGAGTGAATCAGTGAAAATTACTGTATGTCGTAAGTTATGGGAGAGGAAACTTAAAATTGCTTCCAGTATGACAACAGCTTCACTTAGGAGGACACTTAAATTATTTGTTGTGTAATTGTATCAAGCAGCAAAGAAGATGCTCAGACCAATTTTGATGATGATTATTTTGGAAATTAATATCTATATCTGACGAACCTTACACTATACCAAGTTTTGTATCATCAGGTGGATTATATACATACAAGAGCTTAAAAAGAAATAGACTTACAGGTACAGTGTGCTGTGTGATGATAATGGTAAATCTAAATCACTGTGAATTGTGCATCATGTCAAGTCATTAAAAAAGTAAATACTTATGAGTGTAAAATGAGTGTGATCACGTGACATGAAACAACGACATCTAGTGGACGTAAGCGAACAGAAAAGATGTACTTATTCTCTCATAAATAACTACACAAATATATTTCAATATATACAGGGTTACAGGAAAAGTCGTGCTAGATCCGTTAAGGGCGTGGAGTACCCATCATTTCTGACTTATTTCACTATGAAACACCCTACCCTAAACTTAACCCTTTTCGAGATATTCGACTATTAATTTTTTTATTGAAAATAGCCGATTTTTAGGCTACTAAATTTAATTTTAATTATTTTGTGTGTCTTATTATTATTATTATTGCATTTTTACATCTCTAATAAGATGTTTTACGACGTCAATCATTAAAATTTTGCAAAAGTTAATTGAATAGGCCGTAGTAGACAAGTGAAAGTTAAGAAATTATAAAAAATATTAAAAAGTTTATTTTTCTCTAAGGGATATCTAAGAAAAATATTATCACAGTTGTTCGGCAGATGTGTTTTAAAATATCTACGTTTCATCAGCTATCTAACGAGGTATAACAATCTATGGTTTTATTTAAATGCATTGAAAAAACTTAGTTTCATAGGCGACAGTGGAGAAGAAAATTAATACTTAGGCCTAAAAAGTAAAATAAAACAATAGGTAAGCATGAAATGTCATTTATTAAATTAGGTTTTCACACAACATTTTTTTACTCTACAGTTCATGTTCAACATGGCCGCCTCTGTTTCTAATACATTTTCGTATCCTTCTACGGAGACCAGTCTTCACTACTCCAGTGTTCAACGTTGTCCTCATTTTACTTGCTGCATTCACAATCCTTTCTTTTAATTGTTCTACAGACGAAATTGGATTTGTCTCGCTGTAGACAAGACTTTTCATGCGCCCCCACACATGAAAATCCATGGGGGTTAAGTCCGGACTTCTTGCTGGCCATGGCAACGGCCCACCTCGTCCAATCCATTTATTTGGATAATTTGTGTCCAGCCAGTCTCTGACACTTCTCTTGAAATGGGCAGGGCAGCCATCATGTTGGAACCACATGTCCCTGATCAAGTTGAGTGGCAGATCATCCAGCAAAAGACTCAAGTCTCCTCTCAAGAAATTTTCGTAAGTTTCCCCATTTAGATTGTCCGGGAGAAAGTAAGGTCCAATCAAATGATTGGAGATAATGCCCATCCACACATTCACGCTGAATCTTCGTTGGGACCCCTTCACTCTTTTTTTATTGGGATTCCTTAGTTCTTTTGTGGCCCAGTAATGGGCATTGTGATAGTTAGTTATGCCATCTTTATCAAATTTGGATTCATCTGTCCACAAGATATTTCTTATAAAATCTGGGTCTTCTACGTCAGCATTTAGCATAAATCTGCAGAAGTCCAACCTTCTCGCGGGGTCTCCTTCTTCAATAGTGTGTACCGGCGTGTAATGGTACGGGTATAGGCCAGCAGTATGCACTGTAAACCACACTCTCCATTGCGAAAGTCCCAGATCACGGGCAACAATATTAGTGGAAGTAGTCGGATCCGCTCGAAAGCGTTGCACTATCTCATTGTCCTGTTCTTCGTCGTCATCAATTCGTGGTCTTCCCATATCTGTATTTCGTCTCAAAACAGAGCCAGTTTCGCGAAGTCTTCGATAAACTCTGCCAAAAACGGCCACATCCGGCACTCGACGACCGGGGAATCGAGTTATGTATTCGTTGCGAGCTTGCGCAGACACACAATCGCAGTATCCGTAACAAATAAGCATATCAGCATATTCCTCAGGTGTGTAGGACGTCATCTTCAACACTTCCGTATCACAAGTACAAATCAGAGTCCGGTTAACAAGCACAGTAGTCACAAATCAGAAGAAATAGTCCAGAATCACAGCCAAGTCGAGAAAAAGAGCAAAACGATATCACATCTACTATGTACGAAGCACAAAAGCAGACTGACAATCAAAACAATATCCTGTGTTGTATTCCCACCCCTAACCAGTCTCTACAATATTTTTTCTTTCATTCGCACTTACATAAATCGTCACTAGTCTCGCTTGCAAGGTGCGTCTTAACTTGAAGGACAATAGGCGCGGGACCGTTAGAACTATTATCTGGAGCGTCCCAATTACTTTTTTTCCACGAAATGTAATACAAATCCTAGATTGTTATACCTCGTTAGATAGCTGATGAAACGTAGATATTTTAAAACACATCTGCCGAACAACTGTCATAATAATTTTCTTAGATATCCCTTAGAGAAAAATAAACTTTTTAATATTTTTTATAATTTCTTAACTTTCACTTGTCTACTACGGCCTATTCAATTAACTTTTGCAAAATTTTAATGATTGACGTCGTAAAACATCTTATTAGAGATGTAAAAATGCAATAATAATAATAATAAGACACACAAAATAATTAAAATTAAATTTAGTAGCCTAAAAATCGGCTATTTTCAATAAAAAAATTAATAGTCGAATATCTCGAAAAGGGTTAAGTTTAGGGTAGGGTGTTTCATAGTGAAATAAGTCAGAAATGATGGGTACTCCACGCCCTTAACGGATCTAGCACGACTTTTCCTGTAATCCTGTATATATATATATATATATATATATATATATATATATATATATATATATATATATATATATATATATATATATATATATATATTATATTTTTATATAAAAACCAGTTACTGACAATAATTACGAAATATTTTAACAACAATACAAAGATATTGATTAAAGTATATGTACATACAGACAGACATAGCGGCACGTTATACAAACTTTCATCAATTTTAAAATCGGATAGGCATATCGCTAATGTGAGAATTCGATCTCACGGTTGGACGAGCGATGCATATTTGATTTGTTTTCGAGTTACCCTCCGTAGCATTACGCTTAAATGGTTCGTAAAATTCTATAAATAAAAATTGAGTTTTAGATTTTAAAATTTTAAACAAATATATTTTATTGAAAATATGAATCGAATGAAATTGATATCTCAATGTGTAACAATGTATATTTTTACACGATTACTCAATCAATTGATGTACATAATCAACTTAGCAGACGTAAAGTCATATTTAGAAATAATTTATGTAAAGCTAGAATAGCTAAATGACATACAACGAAGAATTTTATTCAAATTGAAAAGTAGTTATGTAATAAGCCATTCTTAACATTATAAATTTTATTGTACGCTTCACTAATCATCAGACCTCACATCGTTCCGTTTGAAACTGATTATTTTTTCAAACTTAATGATATATATGGGCTATCTGACGATAGTTAATAAACGAAATTTCTGAGATAAAAGTATTCAACTCTACAAAATTTTCAATATTGTAATTAGGAAAGTTAAGCAAAGTACATTGATATTTGTTACATACTAAACATTTTATTACATAGATATTTCAGTCTGATGGAAATATATTTTAAAACTAGTAGGAAATATGGACGAGATTTCGTCGCACAGACGCGAGGATCAAATATTTTGTTAATTGAAGCCTCAATCCCGTCACGCTAAAAGCCGATTATAACCTATCTCAGTCCCAATTTGTATGGCACTAATCACGAATATATTATATATAATATTTTACTGTCTTTCATTATTTTATTAAAAGATAATCGCTAAAAACAATACAATTAAAATTAAAGACAGTGTTGTTCATTTTTCCTCTAATGTCTGTTGTTTGACTTTGAGACTGATCAATAATCAGAATAATCAATTTTTTTTATCATAAAACCAAGTGCATGTTTTAATTTAATTACTATTTTGACGTGTAACGTCTTGTAAATCGATGAATGCCGGCTGCACCGCACGAATATTATAGAAGAAGCACGACTCATTATCACGTTTCGCGAGCGCGAGCGCGAAAGAAGCGATAGAGGCACGATCGGCCTAAGCGTTCTGCTTGTGAATGAAAAACATAATGCAGATTGGAGGATCTTAAATATCACACATGTTTATAAGTTGTAAATAAATTGTTAATAGCACATTACTACTTGTAATTAATCTGTATAACTTAAGTAATAAATTATTTGAATTAAAGAGTGCAAATAAATATTAATTTATCGAAAAGAAATGTGATTAATTGAATTAACTTATTCTTTGTATTATACAAAATAATGATAACTCAGTGATAATAATTCAATTAAATTCTAAAAGCATGCAAATTTTTATTAATGTTTTCTTATGATGTTAATCACGAAAAATTATCATCCTTAAAACGACTTTACAGACAACCAATTTATTTTTTTTGTCAATCTAAGCTTGAAAGACAAATATACATACATATAAACAATAAAACAAAATTTTAAGAAAAAAAAATAACCAACTTCAAAGTTCAAAGCAAATAAAAAACGGTAAAACAAAAATGCACTAAAAAGTAAAAAAATAATTACGTATTCTTTTGTCTGTAATCAAATTATTATGATAATATAATGTACAATTATTGTTGGTTTTGGAGTCGGTGTCAGCCCAGGAAATATGATGATAATATACCAGTTTTTGTTATATATATAAATATATATATATATATATATATATATATATATATATATATATATATATATATATATATATATATATATATATATATATATATATATATATATTTGTTTTGAGATCGCTTATTTATTTATTTAATTTTTTTTTCTTGATCTGTGAATGAGTGAATCTGTAGTGCGATAACTAATCTTATTTATACTAAGCTGGGCGGTGACAGTCACTATTGTTATTGCTACGTATATTATCGTATTTCCTTGGCTGACACCGACTCCAAAACCAACAATAATTGTACATTATATTATCATAATAATTTGATTACAGACAAAAGAATACGTACTTATTTTTTTACTTTTTAGTGCATTTTTGTTTTACCGTTTTTTATTTGCTTTGAACTTTGAAGTCGGTTATTTTTTTTTCTTAAAATTTTGTTTTATTTCTTGATTTTTAGTGAATCTGTAGTTCGATAGCTGATTTATTTATATAAAGCTGGGCGGTTACAGTCCACAAGCTACAGGTATTTTACCACCCTCGAAAAAGCCGCAATCGACCTAAGGAATTTTTGTTTTGCAAAAAATCCATACCAACTCGAAATACTACGATGATCTTACAAATCACCTATAGAGTTTCTTTTTTTTGTCAATTTAGCATCGATATAATTTTTTTTTATTGAAAACAAAGGTTATTATTTTTCATTCATGACATATTTTTAAATACGTATTTAATGATCTTTAAATCCCTTAATCAATATCCGCTCAACCGTTCATGTCAACTATAGTTGAGGTCGATTTGTATTATTTATCTCGCTTCTAAGTAAAATTTTCTACCTGATTGATTATATTCAATTATCCAAACCGAAAAGTCAAAACAAAAAAAAGGTTGGTTAAAAAAAACAATTGACAGTTGACCGCTTGCGTATTGTGTCGAGCCGTCGCAGATGCATAAGATGCGCCATGCCATTTTTTAACCGACTTCAAAAAAAGGAGGAGGTTCTCAATTCGTCTGTATTTTTTTTTTTTTTTTTTTTTTTTGTGTTTGTTACCTCATAACTTTTTACTGGGTGTACCGATTTTAATGATTCTTTTTATAGTCAAAAGCTAGTGCTCGTCATGTGGTCCCATTTAAATTTGAGCGAGATGTGACTAGTAGTTTTTGAGTAATCCTTAAATAATGCGTACTTTTTTCCTTATACCGCGCGTCGCTGCGCGGGTCGCGTTGCATACAATCGTTCCTTGTGACTTAATTTGTTTCGGAAGACTATCACATTTTATGTTTTTTATGTTTACTACGAGTTAAACTATTCAATATTATATTTTGTTTCTCAGATTACGACTCAGGTGTAGAGTTATGTTGCGCTGAACTTTAAGATTTCAAGCGCGTCCTGTATTTAAAAGATCATATCTCGAAAATAGTTATACAGCAAAGTGTAAAGGAATAACTTTTCATCGGTGATTAACTAGACTAACTGTTTACTAACTGTTACTAATTGTTTTTAAATTTTTAATTTGTTAAAATATTTAACGGACACCATTTTGCGTCATTTGTCATAGACTAAAATCTTAAATGTGACATTGTGTGTGCAACAATAGTGTACCTAAGCATTAGTTTATTAGCAGCGGAATCTTTTATGATGTAATCTCAGGAAAGTAATGACAGTTAGAATCTTGGGTGTCATTGAAATGAAATAAATAAACAACTTAAATTAATTAATAATTTAACTTAAATGTTTATAACATAATATATAATAAGTAATACCTAATGAAAGGCAGAAAGGAAGGCACGTTATGACTTTTGCCGTTGTGTCGTTACGTTTCCATAATGCAATTCGATAGGCAGAATATAAACAATATATCCCATCTGTAATAGATTTCAAATAATCTGACGTCTTTCCACTTGAACGTAAACAATAGGGGTAATAAACCAAACACTCACAGAGCCCATTCATTTTATCTATTCATTCATTTCTATTTGGAAAGAATAAATAATTAAATTTGTTACAGTATTTTATTTGAATATGTATTCAAAAGTATCGACATTGGTTAGTTTGCAACACGCACATGGTGAACAGATCTTGTTCGGGTAAATAGACGCTAGTAAAAAATGGCATGGCGCATCTTATGCATCTGCGACGGCTCGACACAATACGCAAGCGGTCAACTGTCAATTGTTTTTTTTAACCAACCTTTTTTTGTTTTGACTTTTCGGTTTGGATAATTGAATATAATCAATCAGGTAGAAAATTTTACTTAGAAGCGAGATAAATAATACAAATCGACCTCAAATATAGTTGACATGAACGGTTGAGCGGATATTGATTAAGGGATTTAAAGATCATTAAATACGTATTTAAAAATATGTCATGAATGAAAAATAATAACCTTTGTTTTCAATAAAAAAAAAATTATATCGATGCTAAATTGACAAAAAAAAAGAAACTCTAGGTGATTTGTAAGATCATCGTAGTATTTCGAGTTGGTGTGGATTTTTTGCAAAAAAAAAAAAATTCCTTAGGTCGATTGCGGCTTTTTCGAGGGTGGTAAAATACCTGTAGCTTGTGGACTGTAACCGCCCAGCGTTATATAAATAAATCAGTTATCGAACTACAGATTCACTAAAAATCTAGAAATAAAACAAAATTTTAAGAAAAAAAAATAACCGACTTCAAAGTTCAAAGCAAATAAAAAACGGTAAAACAAAAATGCACTAAAAAGTAAAAAAATAATTACGTATTCTTTTGTCTGTAGTCAAATTATTATGATAATATAATGTACAATTATTGTTGGTTTTGGAGTCGGTGTCGGTGAAGTCGGTTATTTTTTTTTCTTAAAATTTTGTTTTATTACTAGCGTCTATTTACCCGAACAAGATCTGTTCACCATGTGCGTGTTGCAAACTAACCAATGTCGATACTTTTGAATACATATTCAAATAAAATACTGTAACAAATTTAATTATTTATTCTTTCCAAATAGAAATGAATGAATAGATAAAATGAATGGGCTCTGTGAGTGTTTGGTTTATTACCCCTATTGTTTACGTTCAAGTGGAAAGACGTCAGATTATTTGAAATCTATTACAGATGGGATATATTGTTTATATTCTGCCTATCGAATTGCATTATGGAAACGTAACGACACAACGGCAAAAGTCATAACGTGCCTTCCTTTCTGCCTTTCATTAGGTATTACTTATTATATATTATGTTATAAACATTTAAGTTAAATTATTAATTAATTTAAGTTGTTTATTTATTTCATTTCAATGACACCCAAGATTCTAACTGTCATTACTTTCCTGAGATTACATCATAAAAGATTCCGCTGCTAATAAACTAATGCTTAGGTACACTATTGTTGCACACACAATGTCACATTTAAGATTTTAGTCTATGACAAATGACGCAAAATGGTGTCCGTTAAATATTTTAACAAATTAAAAATTTAAAAACAATTAGTAACAGTTAGTAAACAGTTAGTCTAGTTAATCACAGATGAAAAGTTATTCCTTTACACTTTGCTGTATAACTATTTTCGAGATATGATCTTTTAAATACAGGACGCGCTTGAAATCTTAAAGTTCAGCGCAACATAACTCTACACCTGAGTCGTAATCTGAGAAACAAAATATAATATAGTATAGTTTAACTCGTAGTAAACATAAAAAACATAAAATGTGATAGTCTTCCGAAACAAATTAAGTCACAAGGAACGATTGTATGCAACGCGACCCGCGCAGCGACGCGCGGTATCAGGAAAAAAGTACGCATTATTTAAGGATTACTCAAAAACTACTAGTCACATCTCGCTCAAATTTAAATGGGACCACATGACGAGCACTAGCTTTTGACTATAAAAAGAATCATTAAAATCGGTACACCCAGTAAAAAGTTATGAGGTAACAAACACAAAAAAAAAAAAAATACAGACGAATTGAGAACCTCCTCCTTTTTTTAAAGTCGGTTAAAAACATAATTGATTTTGACTGACCCGTTGGCGCAGTTGGCAGTGACCCTGCTTTCTTCTCCAGGGTCGTGGGTTCGATTCCCGCCTCGAGTCTGGGCGTAATATGTATTTATTTCTATATGTATCATTTATATGTATATTTATTTAAAAATATATATATCAGTCGGCTGTTACCTAAAACACAGGCATTAAGTTGCCTACCTTAGAAACAGACGATCGTTTGTGTATGTCAAACATATAATTATAATTTATTATTTATTTATTTAAAAACCAATTTTAAATTTATAGCAACACTTTAATTACAATCTAATTATGAAGAAATTTTACGTTAAAAATGATTACTACATAATATATTAATTAATATCCATAACATGACAGTAGTTTTCATAAAACAAAAGTTTCATACCTCTAGATTTTGAAACACAATACAACAATGAGCCTATTATTGTTTTGAGATAACTGATTATAATCCAGTGATTAAAAGTTCAATAAAACTTTATATGAAAAAGTTATAAAATCATATATTGAGCTTTAAATAAGATACTAATCATTGAGGTAAAATTTAATAAAAATAAAATTAATTTAGAACATAATAATTATTTATTTGTTACTTTATACCCTGTGAAGAACTTTGAAATTCTTTGATCACATTTTATATGTATTATTTGGGTTTCATGGTCCTATCCGAAATGAAATACTCAACACTGCGTATATTTAAAGGTTATAACCAGTTCGGCTTTAGTAATGCAAGCGTCGGACTAATAACTAGATTGTGAATTTCAAGTAAATATATAATAATATACAATAAACAAACAAAGGGAATATAATAACCCTTTATTTGTTTATATCTATATATCGTTTCAATAGAGAGAATAATTTCATTTTCCTAATGTGATACATTATTAATATTATTTGAATTGTGAGGATAAGAGAGAGTCAATCAAGTTTTTATAAAAGAGTAAAGAGCCGACGAATCAATTGTTGTAAGTACTACTACCCATCAAAAGTGTTGCTTACTTAAGAAATGAGAAGGAGTAGGAGAGTGAGAAAAATCGTTAAGTTGCTTAGGGATACACTTTTAGGGAGCTTTTCGCTTCCTATGTATGACTATGTATGACTATGTATGACGTATTTAACGCATCTAAAGGAGTCGTGTACATGCCATATACGAACGTAGTATTGTATATAATTAGCCTATATCACAATTGTTTTACATAACAAGCACTAAGTGTAGCACTATCATCTGTTGTAAGTTAAGTAATTCATTACTATTTACAGTCATTTTGTTTGATGACTATCAAATAGCGGATATAATTTTAATGTCACATAAGATGGAGAATACAGGTAATTGAAGAATAATATAATATAATAATAATTATTCATTTACTGAATAGTAAGTAAAATTTCCTTTTTCAGTACGGTGATAATACTGCTTGGGAGTAAAACTTTCGACAATGTTTCCTTAAGTAATGGTTCTATTAGCCGAAGTGCAATTCTAAAGTTTGTCGAAAAAGTGAGAGAAAACCAAAATTTACGCTCGACGATGATTAATCATTCAGTCAGTTACCAAATATCATCTTATGGCTAAAATTATAAGTCCTGCTTTTAAACTTTAAAGTTATTTGCATAATGTTTATTTTATCCTAAAGTTTTTAGTTTTTGTTTATAAGACAGTCTTTTTTAAATAAAAATTTTTATATTGTGCTTTTTTAGTATTTCACAATAATTTCGCTTGAAATACGAAGTAAAAAAATCTATATTTGCTTTTACTCTACGCTTTTAATACTGTCACCAAATTTACCCCAACAAGACACAAGTTTGGGCGTTTTCCGCTAAAAAATTGCCCTTCATTATTCCTCTCCAATTTGAAGGCACTCACCTGCTGCCTTGGCCAGTATTGGAACACTTGGTGTCGACATATTGAGTAATGTCGACACCAAGTGTCCGGCCGGCTGGTCGAGTGGTCAGACAACTGGACACTTTACGCAGCGGTCGCGGGTTCGAATCCCGCCAGGTGCACATAATCTGTATGACGAATATAGATGTCTGCACCGGGTCATGGATGTGTATTTATGTATATATGTATTTATATCTTAAATTTATTTCCGTTCCTAGTACCTGTAACACAAGTTCTTACGAACTTACCACGGGACTAGGTTAACGTGGTGTGATTGTTGGTTAATATTTATTTATTTATAATGTGTAATGTCGTCGTCATTTGGAAGGAAATACTAAACTAGCCTCCAAAAAACTTGGGGTGTTAAATAGGGTGAAGCGGTATTTCATGCCTTCCCATCGTCTATAATTGTACAAGCCGCAGATCCGGCCCCACATATGTACAACTCATTCTGCTCTCACCTTTGGGCTGGAGCGCCCCAATATCAGCTCCTTCCATTTGACCGCTGAGGCTGACGCTGAGCGGCTCGAATCGTCGACGAAAAGGTTTTCTCCAATCGGCTTGATTCTTTGGCGCTGCGTAGAGATGTCGGATCGCTCTATATCTTCTACCGCATATATCACGCTGACTATTCTGAGGAATTGTTCAGATTAATACCTGCAGCAGAGTTCCACCATCGGGCATCGCGTTAAAGTTTTAAATTTCATCCTTATCGTCTCGATGTCCGGAAGTCTACAACATTTTCAGCCGACATTTCCTGCCTTTAAAGACCACTATATGGAACCAGATGCCACCTACGGTATTTCCGAACCGATATAACTTAGGGACCTTCAAAAAAGAGCATATTCGTATTTAAAAGGCCGGCAATGCACCTGCTTGTCCTCTGGTTTAGCGGGTCTCTATGGATGTTACTTTTACTTGCCACTAGATGAACCGATTGTCCGTTTGCCCCCTCTTACTTAAAAAAAAGTCCTATATTTATTGGTATTAAGACCAGCCAGATACAAACCGAACAAAGACCAGAGATTTTTCTTCAATTTTATTACATACGAAATACGAAAAGACTTTTTCCCCGACCTATTATGTAGCATTAAGCTAATCTACAAACATTCTGGGTATCTTGGTACAACATTGAATCTGTTTAGTAATTTGTTGTGCGACTATTTAGCTCGGGTCAAATAACGTTACCGCCGATTTCAAGAGCAATAATTTAGCACTGAAATACGTTAAATTTAATAATCTAATTTTCGATTATTTCCTGATTTATTTTAATTTGAATTTAATAGAGGCTTGAACATACTGTCAAAATTCACCGTTGATATATGTTAAATTTCTTACATTGTTCACCTATAATTATGTAAATATTTTCATTATAATTTTTTAGACTTAACTAATAACATAGTTCGTTAAAATAATTAAAAGAGAATAAAACAATAATTACAAATGTGTAAATATTTCGGTTTTTGTTCAAAATATTCAATGTACCCATAAACATGTTACACTAGACAACACTATAAATCGTTAGACTGTCCTATCCATTGCAGCCGAACCCTGTTTGACGTGGAAGCGCAGTTTTAAAAACAATGCATAGCAAATGTGCTAGACAACGACAACGATGCATGGATGTTAAAAGTACCATTCATCTTGCAACACAATTTTTGAATCGTACAACTCGACATATGGAAAGAGAGTTTTATTCATATTGCCCGTTTGGATTATTACCCTGCATATATATATAGACTTAAAGTAATTATCTGAAACTTTTATAAGGTGTATAATAACACAGCTTTAGGAAAATGTTAATAGGTAAGAGTGACATATATTTCAAAATCTATACACATAATAAAATTGTTAATTTCTCATGTCTGTGTTTTTTCAAAACTTTTTGTCGCAAATTTTTGTAGAGGTCTTAAAACGCTTATTATATACATTTCTGTCATTTTTAAAAAATGTCATGATCACGCATCACAGCCAAATTACTAAGTGCAAATTAAAAAAAAATCAGCATATCCCGAGGTAACGTTTACAGCTTCATCTATTTAGGCCGCTAAAAATAGTGAAATTTGGCCTCTTAAAAAGTGGTCAGAAAAGTCAAGAAATGGTAATATGCTGAGTGATTTTTAGTAATTGATCAATACTTTGACACTAATTACAGAGAGTTAAAAATTCCAAAGTCGTTGATAAAATTTTGGCGGCTCAATTAAATCCTATAATAAATTCAAAAATAATTTCAATTCATCTAAAAATAGTCACAATTGTTCAATTGATTTTAATAATTGATCAACGTTTTTGATATAAAAATTTAAAAAAAAGAAGTCTATATCATCATAACACCTCCAATCCCAATGGATAAACTGTTTTCAACAAGAAAACGCATCGTTGCGGTAACTCCGCCTTAAGATCAGGATATTCCGAAAACTGGTCAGCATTAATTTGAAAGCAATTAGTGTGATTGTTATTTGCAAGTTCACAAATATTCATTAGCACCTCAAATGTGTGAACAAAATTACAAAAAGCTAAGAATAGATGACATTAGTCAATATTTTTAGATAATTGATCAACAAAATACGAATAAGTACAAGACAATTGAAATTTCAGAGCCGCATCAAAGAAAAAAAATTGTGGTGACATGGGAATATCTAGCACCCTAATATCGACATTCACAGCTTTTACAATGCTTTTTTAATTCATCACACTCTGGGCATAACTGGTCACTAGGTCAATGTTATTGGTCAACCATGGATCAATCAATCTACCATAAGTTATCTAGTCGTGACGATATAAAAATATCTAGCACCCCAATATCGATATACATAGTTTTTTCAACGTTCTTTTAATTGTGCATATTTTGTATTTAAAATCAGCGGGAAGTTGCAGGGTTAGCCTGTACGGTACAGTTTTGAATCAATCTAACAATTTTGACAATTTTCTGTAATAAATGTTATTTCTTAAAGTTAAAAGGTAATTAGATTCTGAAATTGATTGGTATAGAAGATCAAAATTATGGAAGAAAGATTATTTACACGTACACACTTTTTTTTTTCAAATCACAACGTACTTAATAATGTGACTTCGTATTAAAATAAGAAACGTCCGAACATTACTAAAGAGCTTGATAAGTGATAGTCGAATACGAATTAGTGTATTCAACCAGTCAAATCGAGAGCCACTCGTCCGTAGGGTCGGTCGGTTGCCACATCATTTGCTCTTGAACAATTGTACTACACCCGACTGTGACTGAAATACGTACATTTATCAGATACTCTGTAGAAGCAACTGATCATTTATACATTCACCCGTTCGGTTCAATTCAATGGATGTTAATATGTTATTGATCGACTTTAATCAATTGATCTAAATTTGGTTTATCTATTATATAATCGTATTTAAGTTTGGGATAGTTACTATTAGATTTATGTAATAAATATAAATATCATTACAATTAATTATGCCTACTTTAAATATTGTAGGCTTATACTTTTCTTTAATCAAAATTAATTAAATTGGAATTTTTTTTTTTACCCCGGTAATATCTGGAAAAATCATACGAATACTCAGTAATGAAGCAGCATCGAAACGTGATGGACGTATGACAAGTAACCAATACGCTAATTCTATTCGATCACAATCGAACGAGCTATGAATATTTTATTAGTTTTAGTATTAATATGGAACAGACGACTTGGAAAGTCACCGAAAGCATTTGGATGGAAGCTGCTTCGAACTGGTTGCTCTGGAGGTCTATAGTGGACATCCAAAGGTTGATATAATGATGATGACGATAAATATCTAATAAGATGCTATAATTATACAGGATGACTGGTGAATTACTATCAATATTTAAGGAGTATACTCGGTATATGATTCTCATTTGAGTTATGTAAAAAAATAGGTACTTAGTTTTTGACCAAATTTCCATAAATTTCAATTTAGATAAATGAAGCGTGGACACTTTTCCAGTCATGCCGGCGGCGCGCGCACAGGTTGTACTGTGCCGCTTGTGCACACCTAAATATTCCAAAGTTCACATCATCATTCATCTTAGTATTTTTGCCTATCCTAAGCCAAGAGTAAAGTATTAAGGGGGATTGGATCATGCTTGTTTATCAAAGGTAGCCTGCTACCCTGCTAACACGTGGCGGCGTTTGGACGTAGGTAAACTACCTGTTTATTAATATTTACCTTTTTTTTACATAATTCGAATGAGAATCATGTACCGAGTATTTTCCTTAAATATTGATAGTAACTCACTATTCACCTGTATGTATTACGAGTATATAGACTGCAATAAATCACTTAAATATATCTTTTTTAACTTTCATTGTCACTAAAACCGTTATTAAGAAGTAAAACGAGATATTTACCTTGTTTGTGGTTAATCGTTATGAGTTCCCGATATTTCAGCACTTCTGGAAGTGCCATAGTCTTGTGTATTAGTAATATCATTTAAATTAATTATATTAAAGAAGACGTATCACACGGTTTCACAATATTGATACTATTACATATGTACACATTTTGTTGAGGAATTTTGTTGAATTTTTTTTCTGCAAAACTTCAAGCCATCGAAAGAAGAGTTCTTGTCCACTATACAAAATTTTTAACTACAATTACTGTCTATGTGTAAGTGATTTATTAGTAAGTGATTATGAGATTTCGGAAAATCACTTCTTATAAGTCTTTATCTCATCTATCTTTCATGCTTCCACCATCAATATTGTACGATAATGAATTAGTGAAGAAGGTAAAAAAGTCTCTGCCCCGACACTGTTATAAGAAAAGAAATACATTTCAATCATGGTGGGTAATAGACATATTCAGAGATGTTATACGTAACATCTCTGAATATGTTAAGAAATCATTCATTCAATTCAACGGTACCTTCTCCCACCGCGCCGGCGGCGGCGACAGCGCCGGGCTCGGCGGACGAGACACGGGAGATACTCGGACGCGCTCGCAAATTGCATTACATCAAGTCGTTATATCAATCAATGTTCAAAATTTTTTAATATGCCTTCATTTAACTTTAATTAAAAATCAATTGAAAAAATCATCCTTTTTTTTTTTGAAGCCAACTCCCCATACATAAATACAATATGTACAAAATTTAAATGTATTAAGATATAAGAAATAATATAATGATACCTAACTGAAACAAGAAAATTCCTATTTCCTTCATTTGAAGATAAACATCACGATCATAAATAACAATGTTTTTTTATCAATTTAACCATCCGCTTCTCAGATATCATTCATAACAAATAATCTTATTGACAATATAAATATTTGTCGTTCTCGTAACAGGTTGACATTTCTAGTAAATATTGGTACATCAGTCACCGACACGTCTATAGACGGGAAATGAGACGGATGCAGACGAAACAGCCTCACGATACGTTTCGGTGAGAATGCAAATTGATCTCTGGCCTCGCTCAAATCGCCTCCATTTACGATTGTGACTAGTACTAAAACAAATAGTATTTCTCAACATTACTAATACGGCCATTTCGTATATTATAAATTATATAACTAAAGATCAACTTAATAAACTTAAGCGGTTTGAAAACAATTCGGCTCTCATTTGGGTTTAGTAAATTCGCTCACATTTCCGTATTTCATTAAAAACTGAAGTGGCTACTCATCCATCTTTAGTGAAATTTGCACATAATTATGATCATTGGTTTTAACCCAACAAGATATCCTTGTTTAAAATAGAAGATTGATTTTTTACAAACTACGTTAAATACTGTACTTTTTATATAAAAACAAAACTAATAAAATATTAACTATTTATTAACTATTCGTATACGTTGCATAACCTAGCAATATAAGCGACTACATAACATAAAACGTGTCATACGTAATCGTTACTTGTCGAAAAAGTTAATCAAAGAAGGACCTTGGAGACGATCCACTCGATGTAGAGCGAGATGGTGCGTATACATTTTTTTTTTTGTGAAAATTGAAGCTGCATTAACGAATACCGCCCTAGTGGCCACTAGTGAGATTCGTGATACGCCCAACTACTTGTCAGCCTGATAAGCGAAAATACCCACAAAAATCCATCGAGCCGGGACAGTCATATTAGGATACCATGGGATGAAAGGGAGCAACTACTAACTTTTGTGTAGATCTATTTAAAACAATATTCAAAAATATATACACATTATTAATGAAATATCAATTTAATCTGTGTCAATAAAATCCTGTTTTCAATTTTCAATGAGCTTTTATTCGTATATAGCACAGTATATTAATATACTGTGTATATAGTTATATTGGTTTGTTTTATTTTACAAAATAACTGTATGATTATGAAATGAGTTCGATCAACTATTAATAATTATAGAGTATAATATAATTTTTTTAATATTTTTTCCGATGCATTTAATATTTGATGAAATAAAATAAATAACTTGTCGCCATAATGTATAGATTATCCATTTTGTTAATTAAAGCTTCATTTCGGTCACGCGAAAAGCTGATTATGTGTCTCAGCAATGAATTGAGTGGAACTAATCACGAATTCTAATTATGAATGTATGTGACCGAATGATTAGTCTTAACCGAAGTAGTTTATTTCTTTTAACAACATAATTATATATTTAAATGATTTTTAAATATGGTTAAATTTAGTCGTATTGACTAAACTTGACTGACTGAAACAGTCTGTAAATGTCCCGCTAACTAGGCAAAGGCCTCGGCTACTATATAGGAGAAGAGAATGGTTGGAGCTTATGACGGTTGGCAGATAACTTCCCTACCAAGAGTAACATTATCAGATGTTTGTAATAACTATCGGAACCGACAGCATAGCTTCAACTATGTACCATAGTAAAAAAACCCACAAGCACGAGACCCCCAATCCGCTTTGAGCAGCAATTGAATCCACAGCCGACAGCGTTAGTGGAACTTTTGTCACCACTCGGAACGGTCATCATATAGTTATTTTATTATTAGAGCACATTTTTTTGCTTTATTTTTACGTTTGAAATGTCTTAAAGTGTATTTTAGTACTGACTAAGTCACACCAAACTATTTTAATAGACATTATTTATTATTTATTCATTGTACATACTTGTTTAAGAATTTGATTTCAGAAACATTGGTTTTGAATACAGGTGTCGCTATAGATAAAGTCGACAAACTCCAAAGGAACACGTAAACTATCGTATCGGTATAAGATTCATCGCTCCGCTGGACAGGAAATGAAAGGCTTACAGACGAAATAGCTTTGCAAATGCTGTAGTTGAGAATTTAAACGAATTTTCGAAACGCATCTTGATTGAATATTTTAAATGTTAACTTTTGGACATAATATACGCTTTGGCGTAGTGGGGTAACTAATCACCTAAACGCTAGTGGTCACGGGTTCGATTCCCGCGCGGAGCCAATATTTGTAATTGTACAAATATTTTTTTCTAGTCTGGGTGTATGTCCTTGTGACTTTCCCCGCTATGCCTCGTATAGCACATAAAGTTTTAGTTCCCGGTTTATATCATAAGCACTTAATAGCTATCGTTACTTTAATAACCCTTATTATACAGAATGATCAAAAAGTCGTGGATCAAACGAAACAGGGAGATAGAGTATACTCCCGTTGGGTGTATGCTCTCCTCGCAGCAGCCATCTTCCACTTATCTAGCCAATCCGTAGCGAAAGAGTGTCTGTCCATTTCATAAATCCTAAATGTGACAAGAACAGAACAGTTATAGCATTCCAACGTACAAAAAACTGGCCGTTTATGATAAACTAATAAATTATTTTGAATAAAGCTAATTTAATGAAATTTGCACTTTGATATGAAAAAACGACCATAAAACCAAAACTCATTTGAATTAGCATTAAATTAGCAAAAAATTTTAATACAGGGTCATTTTTCCGTAATACATTTTTTTTTCACAGGATGCTCTTAAAGTGAGAAGTAATTTTTTGTAACGCTTCAAATTTTACGGAAAAAAATTCATTGCTCGTTAAATTTGGTACCAAGAGCTGCAATACAATTTTTGTAGTATTGATACATTATCGAGTCATAGTAAAGCACTTTTTTTTCATTGTTTTTAATCAATTTAATTTTTTATTGATTAAATTGTTAAAAAAGTCGGTAGTTTCATTGAAAAAACAAAAATATTCATAACTTTTCATGCAATGAAGTTATGGCCATGTTGTAGAAACATTTTTTGATGGAAATTACCTCCACTATCTCCCTGTTTCGTTTGATCTACGACTTTTTGATCATTCTGTATATATAAAAGAAGCCTTTGCCCAGCAATGAGACATTTACAGGTTCATTCAGTTTAGTTTAGTTCATTTCATTTGGATGATGATCAAAAAAATTATGTTTGAAAACTATTTCCGTGCTCATATAGATTTAATAACGTTATAAGTTTCTTTTTTGTTGTTTCCGTAGTGCCTTTTTAATAATAATAATAATAATAATAATAATACTCTTTATTGTACACCATGAACAGAACAAAAGTCAAAACAAATATAGAAAGATGTACAAAGGCGGTCTTATCGCTAATAGAGCGATCTCTTCCAGACAACCTTTGGGTATAGGACACAGTAAAGTAAAGGCGGATAATGAAGTGTACAATGGCATATATAATATAATATATACACATACATACACATATTCATACATATATACATACATACACATACACATATACACACATAATACTATAGAAATACATACAGAAATATTAGGTAATAATATATCATACATAAAATACGTACGTAAATTATATTTAAAAAAAAAAAAAAAAAAGAAGATTATGGCATATTTAGTGACAAATAATGTTCTTTAAGATGTTTTTTAAAGCAAGGGAGAGATTGAGCTTTTCTTATAGGAAGGGGAAGGGAGTTCCAGAGTCGAACAGCTTTGGCAGAGAAAGAGTTAGAATAAAATGAAGTAGAATAAGAAGGAGTTTTAAGAATAAAATTAGAGCTAGACCTGAGGGAACGATCATGAGAATCGCTAAGAAACTCAAAGCGTTCTTTGAGGTAGAGGGGCGTATTGGGGTGGAAGAGTACACAGTATAATAGCGAGAGGATGTGAGTATTCCTGCGAAAACGGATTGGGAGCCACTTGAGATGGTTGCGAAAATTAGAGACATGGTCATATTTGCGAAGACCAAATATGAACCGAATACAAAGATTCTGAAGGCGCTCAAGCTTATTTAATTGCTCCTCTTTAAGGTCAAGGAAACAAGTATCGGCATAGTCAAGAATTGGTAAAAGGAGTGACTGTGCTAACGCAATTTTAGTGGGCAAGGGAAGAAAATATTGGAGTCGGCGAAGTGAGCTGATAGCAGTGAATAATTTACGGCTCAAATCACTCAACTGAGGTGTCCATGAGAGATGACTATCAAAGATTACTCCGAGATTCTTTACTTTGTCGCAATAATGGATGACATTGTTATTAAAGATAACTGGTGGAATTATTGACCAATCTATCCGACATATTAGTTTAGGACTGCCAATAATAATAACTTGACATTTGGAAGCATTGATATTTAATCCATAAGAACTGCTCCAACTATAGATGTTGTTCAAGTCATTATTGATTTTAGTAATAGATGTCGGTAGATCAGTCAATTTGGAATGGCAGTAAATTTGGAGATCATCTGCATACAAGTGGTAGAGAGAAGATATGTGAAGACTTATTGAATTTATGAAAATCGAAAATAACTATATTTAATGTCTAAAAATCTATTAAAACCTATTATATTATTTAAAAAGCAGTATTTTTTTTAAATTAAAAGTCTAAATCGGATTTTATCGCGTTTATTTGTTTTAAAACTTTACAGTTTAACGATTTTTAATTAAATTAAATTATTTCCCGACGTTTCGGACCCTTTACAGCGTCCATGATTTCGGAGGACTGAGGTGGTGGGTGTCCGAATAATGATAAAATCCGATTTAGACTTTTAATTAAATGAGTAATATTCGCGTAAATATAAGAGAACAGTATTTTTTTTTGTGATATCGATCGATATATAATATATATTAGTTAACTTTACACCAGATCAGAATAAAGGTTATTTCATTGTTCAAAAGAAGATTCTGAAGCATTATTACGGCTAATTATTATTTTAAAATTGTTTTATTATAGCTGGACATTGTGGCATTTTCACTACCAACGCAGATGTTTATGCATAGTATTTTAGCATTAATAAGTCATTTTCGCGTATTTTTGCAAATGTGTCACTGTCGCTCCAAATGAGCGATATTATGAGCAAAAAAGTAATTGTAAGTGACAAAGCATGACATGACTGGAAGAAAGAAGTGAATATAGTAATCAATTTTTATGACTTCACTTGGACACACTCGTACTCGACGTTGACGTCACCCATAGACAACCTTCACTAGGCACTAGTAATTTCTTTCAAAATTATTATGAACAACTCGTAAAACGAAAACGAACCCACCTTCAACCTAAGCCTACTTGGTAACGAAAACTCTATAGTTGAATATAAAGCATCCATCATCATCATCATCATATCAGCCGATGGATGCCCACTGTTGAACGTTGGCCTCTTCCCTTGACCTCCAGAGCGACCAGTTCAAAGCAGCCTCCATCCAACGGCTTCTGGCGACTTTCCTCAATTAATCTGTCCATCTCGCGACGGCCGTCTGACGCTGCGCTTGCCGGTACTTGGTTTCCACTCGAGAACATTTCTTCTCCATCGGCCATCAGTTCTACGAGCTATGTGCCCTGCCCACTGCCATTTCAGCTTGCAAATCCGTTGGGCTATGTCGGTAATCTTCGTTCGTCTGCGTATCTCATCATTTCTGATTTGATCTCACAGAGGAATAACAAGCATACCTAGCCCTCTCCATTGCACGCTGAGCGACTTAGAGTTAGTTTAAAAGTTTTATTTGGTAACACACATTGGTCAAAGACTTTCGACTTCAGTGCCTGAGAAGGGAAGAATAAAATTAAGATTTTGAATAAAATAAATAACGATTATTGCCCACGTGAAACGATATCTTCAAAATCAATCCTTGACGTACGCACAAACTTAGATGAAAATACATTTCAAATTAATGTTGAATCTACCATCTCCAATCACAAGCACATTGAAATAAACAGACCCCGTGGGGAACCAACGAGACGAGTACAGTATGACTCAATCACATTATACCAATCCCTCCAAGAGTATCGAAAAGAATTAGGAATACAAATGTGATTAAATATATTAAAAAATTTCTATTGCAGACCCTTAGCGAATTGCTTTAACAAATGTTTAAAATAAAGACATTTTATAAGAAATCATATCTATCGAATACATGAAATAAATGAAAACGAGCATCAGCTCGTAGCCTGCGGCGTACCCCAAGGCTAAATACTGGGTCCATTCCTTTAGTTTATTACATACATTTTAATAATATTAATAACATACATAAAATTAGATCGAAAATCAAAATTGATTTAATACCGACGATACACGCTAGTTTTATCATGGACATTCATGGATCATATATGGATCTATTTGTAAAGGAGACACAAGAGTTTTCTTCCATAAGCATGTTATTTATTAAAAATCTAAACTAATATCCACTAGTAATACCATAAAAAAATCTAAAACTGTTTTCAACACGCATGCTTATACAGTTAACAATACCTAGTAGAATAACTTTACATAATACTAAAACTTGTGAAACTTGAACTATGAATACAGTTATAAGTATCTAGAGCGAAATGGCATGTTCTATCGTATAGTTTGTTAACTACAAGTTTCAATAGCGTAACTACCCAATGCATAAGCTGCTTGAAAACTATACATATCCATATTATTCGTAACGTGTACGGAAACACTTTGGAATAAGTCAGACTTTATGAATAATAGAACAGAACTGAAACAAGTATGCTTAGTTAAAAAAAATTAAAAATAAACCCCACTGCGTAAAATACTCTTATTATAAACTAAAAAGAATAAAACAATTTACTAGCTTTCATTTGATACACACATACACGCACACACACACACACAGACACACAGACACACAGACACACAGACACACAGACACACAGACACAAACACACACACAGACACCTGTGTGTCTGTCTGTCTCACACAGGCACACAGACACACAGACACACAGACACACAGACACACAGACACAGACACACAGACACACAGACACACAGACACACAGACACACAGACACACAGACACACAGACACACAGACACACAGACACACACACACACACACACGTGTGCACGCACGCACGCACGCACCCACGCACGCACGCACGCACGCACACATACATACATCACTAATTAATAATTGCAAGTATAACTAATTACAATTACCAGCACTCTTCTTAGTGAAAGGTTAAAATTAAATTATATATTATATTAAATTATATATATAGTGACTCACTAAAGCAAGGGTTTATTATTCGTGGATATTGCATTCTGATAGTAATTAAGGAGTGTTTCAATTCTGAGATACTAATGATAGTAAAATGGTAGACGTCTAGTAATGGCATTTCTGCTCGTTAGGGCTCCCTTGCCACGCACTCCACTAATCCGATTTCATTGCTAGTACCAACAAATTTGCGGTCGGCCGGCTAGGCTTTAAGGTCCTATCTGATCCTTGTCCAGTATTTAAATAACGCAGTAATGAAATATTATTTTTAATCGGCACGGATTTTTAGCCTCATATGTGCAATTTGTAAAATAAGATTTAAAAAAATAGATATATCGCCGCAATGACATATTTACTATAGTTACTATATCGTGATTTTTACTCTCATATTATTAATTATAATATAGTCGATAATTTTTATTAAAAAAAAAATTGCATATTTTGATTATTCTAAAAATGTTATTAAAGCTAAGTTGTAATTGTTTACTTATCTTAAAATCATTACATGTAATAATTAATTAAATTTAAATATAATATTACCTTAAAAGTAATTTGTCTTGAATCGTCAATTTATAACGTTTTAGTTAATGAGAATCCATCCTCTCAGAATGTAGATTTCATTTCGGAATATTGAAAAGATTACAAGGAACTTAAATTGTTTAAAAATTTGTCGATAATATAATTAATAACATTAAAAGTATATGTCTAAACTTTCTTTTTTATTTTGTTCTTTTTTTTATAAAATAAAACTTATTAAATTTCAAATTATTTTTATATTATATAATTCTATATTTCTTGTAAAAATATTAAAATACTTTATTCAAATGTAATTTTGAATAAATTAATTATCATTAATTTAAATTATCATCAATGTGGTCAACATGTTCTGTTTATTTTTCATTTCAAAATATATTTAATAGTTAACATACATTAATATTAATTAGGTGAACAGGAATCGTAAATCACTGGTTTGAATCAATATTTCCTACTTATAGAACTGATTTATATCTTCCAAGTAGTGCTATTATTATGAAGAACATTTATCATGATAGTAATTACAATATATCTATACTACAAATAAATTTATTTGGCTTGGATATTTATTGTAACAAACAATAAGAATGTCTGTGAGAGAGTAAACAACCTATTTATAAATGTGTTAGTTTTATTCATGAATAATAACTAGTGCCAATTGAAAAAAAATATAATAAAACCTAAGTATTTAATTTTAATAGGTAATTAAACATTTAATATGACGAACACAACTTAGACTTTAAAAAAAGGAGAAATTTCTATGTTCATCTCCATGTATTGCATATTATATTATTTGTATGTTCATGTTCATTGTAATATTTGTAATCTATTTTTGCTTGTAAAGCTATATTGTAGAGATGCTCCCACAATCCACATACACCAAACCAGAAACCAAAATATAATGGTAGAATCTCACGGAAATCGAGGAAACTCGAGTGTATGCTACCTCAAATTGCTTATTTTCCACTCGGCAGGATGTCCATATCTTCCAAACTACTGAATATTTAAGTTTAAAATTGATGTATGGTAAAGTTCAGGACATAAACTATCTTTCATATGTTTCGAAAACACGATTCCATAAAATTTTATCGATACAAAAAAATCGCAAAGTTACCTCTATTTTTTTTATTAAATCCTTAATATCTCAGTAAATATAGAAGTTATGAACTTGAGATTAAGCATGGTAATTGAAATAAGTATGAAGAACATTTTATATGTTGCGTTTTTTTAAAAATAACTATTGATAAGGTTTGTGGGGAGAAAATACCTATAATTCGTGCGACGAACAACCAAGCGCTCTCAATTCTCATATTTGTCAGTACCGCTCCGGCTTTCGTAAGGGATACCTGTGTCGCTTGCGCTCGAATTGAACGGAGGACGGTACTATACTTTTTACTTTTTGAGCTTGTATACTTTCATTCAAAATCTATATACATATAATAAAATGGTAGGAAAGTCAAAACTGTACATTGAATATTTTTTTTAAAGAATACTTGGGGTGTAATCATGTTTTGAAAAGACGCGCGCGCTCCCCGCGAGCGTGTTGCGGTTGCGACGAAGTGGGGGTGAAATCTGAATTCGAGCTGAGGTAGGGTGGCCCCTTAAAAACGAATGTTAAGGCATATATTATTATAGATTACATTTTTGGACCAGTTTGAGTATTTTTTATTATTCATTCATATTTCATTTGTTTAAAAGTATGTTTTAAAGTATGTTAA
The DNA here is from genome assembly GCA_036937285.1 of Euphydryas editha. Lineage (NCBI taxonomy): Eukaryota > Metazoa > Arthropoda > Insecta > Lepidoptera > Nymphalidae > Euphydryas > Euphydryas editha. The sequence continues at coordinate 9,246,700 of JAUPFZ010000007.1, forward strand.
AAGTATGTTTAAAAGTATGTAATAATGGTCCCAAGGAAATATGATTAACTCTGCAGATATATGATAGAGTTCCTAAAGGTTATAAGACTATCCTTAAACTAAACATACTAAATAAAAAAAAATATATTTTTGAACAACTGACTACTAAAATAATAAACTACAAGGAACAATTTGGTTTTTTTTTTAATATTACAAAATGACTATAAAATGTGTGTATGAGTAATACACCTAATATTTTATAATCGGCCCATGTCTTAGGTACAACAATATGTAAGGTATATTTCTATGTTTTGTATACTTAGAGGCCCTATACATATTATTGTACAAAATGTTTTTTTTTTTCATGTGACTCACAACGATACTGGTAACATAAATCTTATATTTTGTTTAAAGTTATATTTGCAAGCCTTGTGGTGTCTTATAATTATATTCATCATCATCATCATCATCATCATCATCACCACCACCACCACCACCACCACCACCACCACCACCACCATCATCATCATCATCATCATCATCATATCAGACATTGGCCATAACGTAGGCCGAGAGGCCTGGGGACTGATGGAGGACCATCGATCTCCAAAGCGACCGGTTCGAAGTAGCATCCATACAACGGCTTCCTACGACTCTCCTCAAGTCGTCTTTCCATCTTGCGAACGGCCGCCCGACGCTGCGCTTGCCGGTGCGTGGTCTCCGATCGAGAACCTTTCTGGTCCATCAGTTCTACGAGCTATGTATCCTGCCCCTGCCATTTCAGCTTGCAAATCCCTTGGACTATGTCGGCAACCTGCGTTCGTCTGCGGATTTTATTTTTTCTGATGCGATCTGAGAAAAGATCACAAAAGAGAGAAATGATATATGAAAAGTGATAAAAAGATATAGGAGAGCATAGGCTTTGTACATGCAAAGGATTATAAAATTCATAATTTGATAGACATAAGCCCTGAAAATTTGTTAAGAAAACAAATTATAATAGGTAACTTAGTAGTTTTAATAGCCCTAACTTTAAGCAGGGTTATTCAGAAATATATTTTAATGTGATTTGTAAATCTCATTACTTATCGAATTTCGAAAGCTACTACGAGTGGGTTTCGTTTCAGTTCTTGTCAACTTTTTGAACCTTTAATAGCTCTCGTCGTTGTAAAATTTCGGTGTGATTTCGGAAAAGTTCCCGATCTTGATGTAATAATGAGCCAGTATCCATATTCTTAAGACACAACTCGTATCAATGTAATAATTTTATTTTGCACTATTTTCTTTACATAAAATCATTAATATCACTATTTCATATTTAGAATTTAGAAACAATTTCTCCAATCGCAAAAATTTAAATTGATCCTTTTAAGTTAAAATGAGAAACGTTTTAATCTAGTGAATACAGATGTTTGTGACATTTAAATGAAATAAATTCTTCAATTTAGTTTACAGTATTGAAATATTTACTCGCAAGACATTCAACGTAATTATACCCTAACTCGCTTAAAATAGTTATAGATATGTGTATAATTTATAACTTATGTATATCTGTAATTAGGACCTTTCAAATTATAACCTTTTTTTAAAAAATAGAAACAAAATTTTCAAAGATTATTTTTGAAAATTCTAAAATTCCTTATCGTTGTTTGTAAAATTAGTTGAGATTAATTAGGTCTGTGGTATGCTCATTTGTCAGCGACACATTGGCTTATCACATGTCACTGACAATCGTCCACATTATTTACGCACACATACAATTCTACACTAGTGTGTAGAATTTGAAATGTGCTAATCGGAATTTAAATTAGCGCATTCAACTAGTCAACCCAAAAGCTAACCATACGTTTGACACTCCATTTCCCTCGATGTTATTTACTCGAATGTTATCACATACGAGTATGTACTTATGTCATAATTGGAATATACTAAATTCTGTTCTAAAGTATCTACTACTAAAGTCGTACATTACTATCATATTTCAATACTTATAAGTGTAATTATTATCTTTTTAAGATTATGTAAGAAAGAAACGACTAAAAAAAAGGTTGCACGGAGATGGTTACGACCAAAGATATGTATGTTGCCTACCATGGGTATTTTTTACATCTAAGCACGATAACAACTTGTTTATAGTGAATGAAATATGAACAAACTTAATGTTAGTTGAAATACTTGTTATAAAAATTTAAGACATACTTAAGAAGTTAAGAGTTCATTTATTTGAACGATCTAATTTCAGGAATACCAAACTACCAAGTCATTTTAAAATATATTTATCTTAAACTGTATACTTCTATCATTTGCGGCTTCGTTTGCGTGGGCAAAAATCGTATTATAAACATTTTAATTATTGGCTCGCTGTAGTTAATATTCAAAAATATTTTGTGACACTACCAGATATCGAATATGGATTCATATAATGAATCTATATTTTCAAATATTATTTTGATTTAAATTACACCACTTTTTAATATACATAAAATAATGCTGCAAATAATAAGTGTGTATTAGTAAGAAAAAACAAATTATCATCGGGAAGAAAAACTCTATTAAATCTATTATGTAAAGCTGTAAATTTTAAAGTAAATGTAATAACAATTATTCAAACGTTTATATCGTTTCATATAAATCATGATAATAAATGTTTAATATATTCATTTGTAACTATCAAAGTAACAAAAATAATATTTTATATGAACACTAGCTTTAGCCCGCGAATTCGTCCGCGTAGAAGTCGAAAATGGTTCTAATAGAATTTTCAATTAGTTTTTTACGTTATTAATTTTGTTCTAACATGTAAATTAATATGTTAAAATAATTGAATACTTATAAAATATAACAATCTTTATTAAAGAGTAGGAATTTAAAGTTTAAATAAACATTAAAATAAAATAAAATTTTGTTATATTTTATGAACACAAAGCTCGGCCTTTATTTGATCTGGAGAAAGTTACACGGGGGTATTATCTTTTTAAAACGAAATCGAAATACTATACCTTCCGCGGTATTTCTTTATAAACAATATTTATTATTTTTCTTCGGGTGCTGAATCACCAGGCTACTCTGGAACATGCCACATGCAACTGGCTGTGGGAGAAGCAGCTTTACCTCAAGTATACACCCTCTACCTTAAGAGTTTGACCTTAAGCTTTGTTTATGGTAAATACATACTCATACACACTCATACATTATATTATTTTCAAGTTCCAGGAAATTGCCACTTCTTATTTTAAGCAACAGGTCTGAGAACTGTCAGGCAGTAATATCTCCCTTCAGATGGACTCTCATATTTATGGTAAGGCTCAGTTTTGTGACTGAAGGCCACAAATACTTCTGTACTATATCAGCCTGTAAGCAACCCACTGCTAAGCGAAGGCCTCTTCTCTATATAGAAGAAAGGTTGAAGCTTAATTCACCATGCGCTCTACTGCGAATTGGCGGTATCCTTACCATGAGTAACCATCATTAACAGGTATCCATGATAACAACCAGGACCGAAGGCTTTACGTGCTCTCCGAGGCACAGTAGGGAATCCCCCAAAGCCTTACACACAGACCGGAAAGAAAAATTTTCACATATCGACTGTCCCTACGTACAGTATCGAAACTGAAAATTTGCGATTTTTTTTTTATTGCACTAAGAAACTCCTTTTTATATATGTTTTCATACAAAAAAGAGAATAAGCTAAAAAAAATACATATTAAACCGTATTTTTCATGAGTATAATATCGATACTTAACAAATAAATGACAATTTTGTACACAAAATTAACTTAAAAGTGCTCTCCTGTAAAGTACATTTTTTCAGTTTCGATAGTATACGTAGGGACAGTCGATATACAAATATCTGCCCCGAGCGGGAGTCGAACCCGCGACCACCGGCATTGGGATGAGGTGTTGAGGCGACTACTCGCACTACTGCACCAGAACGGTCGTCAGTGCTTCACTATACACTTTAACTTCGTCCGCTCGCGTTCCTCTGGGCACTACTGGTAAAGTATGCCGGAAATTGCCTGCTAACAATACAATAACTCCTCCCATTGAACAATTATTATTCCTAATATTTTGTAAAGATCTATTTAGGGCTTCGAAACCAGCTTTATGAGCCGTAGTACTCTCACTCCATTCGTTTTGCGTTTGCTTTGGTATATTGCAGAAAAGGGTTTCGGTTTGTATCAAATTAAAAGAAAGTTTAAATACGGAGTGTGCACTTTTACCTCCTTCCAGCAGCGTAGTAGCTTAGCAGCAATTCCGGACAATGCAACCCCTAAGGCGATATCACGATTGCTTCTCACTTTGGCCATCACTAAATTTAATAGAAAAGTCTTGCCTGTTCCACTAAGAGCATCCAAAAAAAGATATCACCTACACTTGCTTCGATACTGGAAAGTATTTTATAACAGATGGATTGAGTTGTCAAAAATGTGTCAAAATATAAATCAAAAACATTAAGAAGTATTGATATCAACTTCGAAGCAAATCACCCCCAAAATAACTTTCTATCCCTTTTTAACCCCATTAGGGAATGAATTTCAATAAAATACGAAACACGTCTTCAATCAATTCTGTTTAAGAAAATTTGAAGTAGATTGGACCAAGGAATCCCGTTGTCTTATACAAACTTTGCCCCCCTTTTTCACCCCCTTAGGGGCAAAATTTCGGAAAATTCATTCTTAGTGGATGCCTACATCATACAAAAAACACACCTTCTAATTTTCAAGTCTTTACGATTAGCGGTTTAGGCTGTGCGTTGAACCGTCAGTGAGTCAGTCATTCAGGACAAAGCATTTTATATGTATAGATTTTTTGGTCAAAATTTTTGTCACTTATATCATAATTGCAAAATAAAATTTTAAAATTTAGGTTGTCTCACCTTTAATATTATGTTGTCTAAAAATTACCGAAATAAATAATAGTTTTATACGATTCGTAAAAAATTGTTACTAACTAACAATATTACCTCTACTACTCTACGTTTATATTAAACCAATAAACTATGAATAGCAATTTAATTAAATATATCGTTAATATTTTGAAGGATTTGCATATAATTTTCTGTAATAAATGCCTGCAATAATGTGAATACGGTCACGATTTATGAGGATACCAGTCATTACAAAAGGGATCTAGGAAAACAATTTGTTTTCTTAATTATATCAAAAGATATACGAGTTTTAGGAACATAATAATGTTTAATTTTCATGATACATTGTATGGAAATATCTTATAATGAAATAAAAATATATTAATAAAATCGACATATGTATGTCATCTAAACTGTTTACATAAAATTTAACAGACACTGAAAACAAACATATTTAAAACAATTTTGTAGTCTATTGTACGTTTCTAAAAGTTTAGTATACTTACGGACTACGATGCTTCACGTGCAGCTCAAATTTGCTTTGTTTAACAGTGAACAGGAAACAGGAATGTTGCCGAAAACAAGAGCCAACGGTCCATTTTCGAGAAGCATTAAATTCAATCTCTCTTCGTAGTGACTTAAAAGTTCGATTTTTTTATTCCAAACCATCAGGATTCCGTTGATTACATTGTTGATACGAAGCGAACAAGTTTTCAATTCCTATTGGTCCCATGTTGGTTTTATATGGTTTTATTCTGATAACATAGCAAAATTGTATCATAAGCGCTTAAATATTAGAGTTAATTTGAATCAAGCAAATTATAAAAACATTTTTTTTTTTTTGATAAATTTTGGTAACAAAAACAGTTTCACTCGTGCTTCCTGCTCTATTCTCATGAGTTGTAGCTTAGAATATATAGGATAATATGACTAATAAAAACTTTTGAATTACTGATGGACCCTGAAAACAGTTTTATGGACGCATAGATGTTTATTTCGTGATTATAAACGTTGAACTCTGTATATTAACTTCTTATTACGCAACGACAGAGACAATAAGTGTTATACCTCTTCTGATAAACAAAACACTGTTGGTATTTACCAAGGAATTTATATAATAACTGGAACGCTCTCTTAATAAAATTGTATATTCAAATATGCACCTTGAAATTACTAACATAAGGTTGACATTGGCTTATATAACATATAAAGTGAAAAATTGTTCCGGACATTTCGTTGACAACTGGTATTTTGTCTCTTTCTTACGAGAGTTGCCTTGAATCCGTGGTAGAAAGAGATGCAATCCCGGCCGTAGGAACGTTTTTGGAGCGCACGTGAGCATTCCAGTTTGTATATAAATTCATTGGTATTTATCAATCCTCTTCTTATTTCGTACGTCTTATTTTTTATATGTATGATTACAAAAAAATGTATTTAAAAATATATTTATATCTTAAAACAATAAGACTTTTTTACATATATAATGTAACTATTACGAGACTTATAATACCATATCATCGCATTAGATTTTTTTTGCGCTAATTTAAAAAAAAAAACCTTTTATAAATTTGATTTGCTTCTTATCTCTATTAAAATAGGAAATATCATAATTTTCTTATCTATTGGAAACTCCAAGAAATCAAAGATTAAAATGTGATGCTTACAATAGCGTAAAATTTCACTAAGCAGTTCTTTCAATCGGTATTACGGTTCACAGTAATTTTCTTGACTTGTAATATACTTGAAAATACTATTTTCTTGAAATATTTCTAAATAAATACGAGAAAATAGAAAAAGCGATAACGTCAAATCGAGTGAAAAATGTCGGAGAAATGTTGATTTTATTAAGTTCCATTTTATAATCTTTTTCAAGCTATATACGATATTTGCGGCTATTTTTATGACATATTTTTATGAAAATAAGCTTCTGATTCGAATATTATGATAATAAGATAAACCTTAACTTAAACTTATATGCTAATAACTACTTCTTTTGCCACCTTTCATCGTAATTATGAGTTTTACATTAAAAACTTTTGCATACAAATAGCTAAAGCGCTACGAAAATATCGAGTGGAAATCTACGTATTTTTTGCAAGGTAAATGTCCTAAGAGAACAAAACATTGCTTTATATGATATTTTATCATTCATAATTTTACATGTTAAACTTTAAACTCTTTTTTATATAATAAATCGTATACTTCTTTGGATACAGCACGGCTGATTCATGGAAATCAATTGCTTAATCTCTTGGGTACTTAAAAAGAATAACTAAATGTCTACATAAATTTAACCAGTATTATTCTAATGCTTTCGGTCAATAATTCATGTAAAATGAGTACCTATCTCATAAGAAACTCTAAGAAAGAAAAACAATACAAATTAGCCAGTGTCTAGAGACACTGTTTCAGCTGTAGGTACGTCATCTATCTTATCTAAGTGAGTTAGTCTTAAAATAAATGAATGGTTCACTGTGTTAATTTACTTTAAATTTATTTATTTATTTTTTATTTGTAAAAATGTAATGTGCAAAGTAAATATATTTCTACAATAGGATAAATTTTCGCTGAAATAAAAAATACTGATATATGAAAGTCGAATTTTACATAAGTACGGTTGCGAATTCAATTTTTCTGTTTATCTGGTTCTGCGTTTAATCAAAAAATATAACACGACTTTACGTTCAAATATTCAAATAGCATAGTTGTGAATTAACTTTTTTTTATATCTCATTTCATGTTTTTTACAAAAGTAACTTCATTTTACATTTACATATACAAAAAAAAATATTATAGGTACATATGCGAAAAGTAGTACTTGAGTACAAAATACCTACTTAATATACCTTGTTAGGCATGATTTTTTTTTTTTTAATTACACAAATCTAAGGTATCATTCACACATATATTATATGGATTGATTCACTAATCTAACTGTTAAAAAATGATTTATGTTAACCTCTCCATTTCTCTCTGTGTGTTATTGTCTATTAGGTGTACAATTTGTAGCTAAAATCATTTTGATGTGAGAAGTGAATAGGTATGTGTTATTAACGTATGTAGTCTTATACATCACCAAAGAGTCTATGGATCACGAGTACAAAAGTAATTCTTATATAAAGTCTTTAATAAAGTCTTCTATAAAGTATAATAAAGTCTTTTAAAATTACTTTCTTTGGTTTTTGTTTTCAGAAACAGTGTTAAGATCTTTTAATTTTATTTTCCTTTTTCATGAAAGTTAAAATAATTAAAACAAGCTATATAGATTTTCGAAGTAATTTTTTTTAGTTTTTTTAAGGTAGTCGACATCTATTTTTAGTTTATCTTATAAAATGGAAGAGAATAGTTACTGTACAGAAGCTAGAAGATTGTTTTGAAGTGGTTTTAAAGGATTTTCAAGTAAGAGGGGAAATCATTAAATATCAAAATAGATATTATTAATTAATCATCACCTCCGAAGACGATGGTATCTTGAGATGAAATTTATTTCATATCTCAAGATAGGTGTTTACATCTACTTCAAACATAAAGCAAAGCAAGTATGAGAAAAATTATAATACTACTTCTTGGTAAAATAAAAATCAACATAATAATCTATAATTCTAGAAGCTTCGTTTTATTACCTTATAAATTTACATCTAATTCGATCTTAGGTCGTTAAAATATAAGGATAAACTTCCGAAAAGCGGATACCGAATTTCGTCATGAAATTTGGCACGGACACGGAGATATTTGACTATCTATGAGTCCCTTTAAAGGGATTTTTGGCGGCACGCAATATTTTTCGAAATATTGAATTTTTTAAGTACGCTGCTTAGCACACTCTATATAAGAAAGCGAGTCGATCAAAAGAAGAAGGAAAAAAAACCTAACCTATCCTAGAATGCGTAAATGCATTTTACAGCGATTAAAAAAAAGACCTAACAACCTAACCTAAGCTAACGATTTTTAAAAAAATCTTAATCTAACCTAACCTTTAAAAAAAACCACTAACTATTGAAAAAAAAAGACCTAACAACTTAACCTAAGCTAACGATTTTTAAAAAAATCTTAATCTAACCTAACCTTAAAAAAAAACTCTAACTGCGTAATGAATTTCTCAGCCTTAAAAAAAAAAGTGGCGGAGTACGTAGTGAAACAATGGCCGATCATCTATGCGAGTTTTATGGCGTCGCGTCGTCGCGTTAAAAAATTGAACAAAAATCCGTTCAATGAATTATTACAAAATATAAAAAGTGTGTATCCGGGAAAATAAAAAAGTGGATTGTTTATATATATGTGTATAAATAACGCCTGTAGTGTGTGTGTGTAACGTGGCGATAAATATATAGATATATTATAAGCGTGCTAAGCAGCATACTCAAAAGTTCAATTTTTCGAAAAATGTTGCGAGTCGCCAAAAACCCTTTTAAGGGGACTCTTAGATAGTCAAATGTAATGTCTGTGCCAAGTTTTATGAGAAAATTCGGTATCTACTTTTCGCTTTCTTATATAGAGCGTACTAAACAACGTACTCAAAAAATTCAATATTTCGAAAAATATTGCGATCCGCCAAAAATCCTTTTAAGGGGATGCTTAGATAGTCAAATGGAATGTCCGTGCCAAATTTCATGAGAAAATTCGGTATCTGCTTTTTGGAAGTACACCCAAATATAATATATAAAATCAAATAAACTATCTTTTCCAAAATAAACAAATTGATTTTTTTAATTTGTAAAATTTTATTGGTCATCCAATGAAGTACTACTAAAAATTTAAATTCTTATAGACGTGTTAAGCATAAATTCTAAGTTTGTTATATTATGTACTAACAATTTTGAGATAATACTATATATGAGTAATTTCTTCTTTCACTTAATAGTCTAAGTGAACACAAAATCGAAATACTACACCTTCCGCATGCGACTACTCGCATCTCTACACCAAAACGGTCGTCAATGCTTCACCATACACTTTAACTTCGTCCGCTCGCGTTCATCTGGGCACTACTGGTAAAGTTTGCCGGAAATCACCTGCTAACAATACAATCACTCCTCCCATTTGACAATTATTATTCCTTATATCTTGTTAAGATCTATTTAGAGCTTCGAAACATTCTTTATGAGCTATATTACTTTCACTCCATTCGTTTTGCGTTTGTTTGGGTATATTGCAGACAGGGGTTTTACTTTGGCCAACACTAAATTTAATTACCTTACCTGTTCCACCAGTAGTATCCATAAAAAGATATCACATACACCTGCATCGATAGTGGAAAGTATTTTATAATATATATTTAATATAATATATATTTTATATATATTTAACAGACGGATTGAGTTGTCAAACATGTCTCAAAATAAAATTTAATTCAAATCAAAAGCACTAAGGATTATTAATATCATCTTCGAAGCAAATCACCCCCAAAATAACTTTCTATCCCTTTTTAATCCAGTTAGGGGATGAATTTCAATAAAATAAGAAACACATCTTCAATCGATTCTGTAAAAGAGTATTTATGCAAAATTTGAAGTAGAATGGACCAAGGAATCACGTTATCCCATACAAACTTTGCCCCCCTTTTTCAACCCTTTTGGGGTAGAATTTCGGAAAATCCGTTCTTAGTGGATGCCTACGTCATACAAAGAACACATCTTCCAAGTTTCAAGTCTCTACGATTAGCGGTTTAGGCTGTGCGTTGATCCGTCAGTCAGTCAGTCAGTCATTCAGGACAAAGCATTTTATATGTATAGATGACTTTGTCTGCCCTTATTAAAGTGGTGAAAAATTAAATATTGATCTTTGGAAATTAATTAAGACGTTCTAATTATTAATAATATTAATAACATGTAAATATATATAAAAATAGCATTCTGCACTTCTTCTCCATATAAACTTTAAGTGTGCAAAATGTCATACTTCTCCGTCCGCGTAATTTTCGTAAAAAGGAGTACAAAGTTTTTGCTTCACGTATTAATATAATATAGATAGTATACCGATTAAAGACTAAATGCTACCTCAGTATATACTTTATGAGATTCAAGCTGATTTTTTAACCTACACTTGGTAGCTGTGATGCGTGCTTAAGCAAACTAAAAGACACACAGATAAGTAGACACACACACTTCTAAAAATGATAGAAATGTATATAATTTGTGTTTTTAAACACACAAAATTTATCGTCAAGAAATTTTGAAAAAAAAAGAGACTCAGGCAATTTACAATTTTATTATAATATGTATATATAGGATATAAACACGTATTTGTTGTACAAAAATACATGCGACCTGATTTTTCGTTCACTTCGTTCGCAATTCATTTATCATTTCATGTGGAACGTACTCCATGTTCGATGTTGTTTTTCTATTTGTTACAATGTTTTTATTTTTCACTTCCTCCTGATTCAAACTTTCTTTTACACATGTTCTATTAATTACTCATACTTTTTAGATATACACGATATCTGTAATCAAAGTAACTCTCCGTTGTCAATCTTCTGTATTCACAGGCTTTTACAATTTTTATAACTGACTAAGTGAGGCTGAGATTTCGCTACCACGTAGATATTGCTCATATTTCTTTTTAGGTAATGTTTCCTTATTTTACTTAAATAATAAATTGAAACGAAGCCTGAGAAATCTTGTGTGTAAATATTATTCCTAGTAACGTTTATCTAACGAAGTCTTAGAATTTACTGAGCTCTTGATTTATTCTATATGTATATTGTACACTGAATATACAATGAAATAATTTAATAATGAACTTTTATAGTAGATAAAAGTATCAGGATTTAAAAATATATATTATCTTTACGTTTGTTTTGAGCTTATAGACGTAATATTATAGTTTTTTCGGGAAAACCTCAGGGGAAAGGTCATCCCGTAGTTACATATACATAAAATAAAAGATATTGCACAGTGTGGATGAACTTCTCTCAAATGGTAAAGAACATGATTCTGAAAATACGACAGATAAGTCATATATAACAATCACTTGGAATATTCCATATTGTAAAAATAGAAGAACTAAGATAAAAATAAACTTAAATAGTCTAAGCTTTTTTATATGTATTATGTAGTCGATAGTTAACGTTGTCTAAAATTAGATGTAGTTAATGAGGAAAAAATTACGAGTTAATATTGTAGTTCGCTTGTCTAAACATGATAAAGGTAATTTCTTATGGAGAAGAACCAGGATTTTCTAGCAAAAGCGTGTGACCGGATATGAAGAACTGTCTCATAATTGTTATATTATTTTATCTGTTTACGATTTAAGCTTTTTCTATACCAACCTTACAGAATATCGAGTTGTAATATAATGTATATACGTTCAATGTATATTTTTATTCCAGGTGTTATTACGTTTTTTACCACTTTATCAATATCATATGTTTTACATATCAAATATCAATATTATTATAATGCATTTTTGTAACATTATAAAATATTTGTATTTCTATTTTTATTATTACGTTCTTTTTTTTTACCAAATATGTATAATAATAATGGCTAGATTCTTGAAAATTAATCTATATGTAATTTTATTGTCTATTATTTTAATCACATTTAAGGGCTTTATCGAAAAAGCTATTATGTCGCCCTATCGTCTATTACATCTAAGTGAGCCTTCAACAATGATCCTCTATTAATTTTAACCACGTTACCGTAATTTTGATTATCATATTTATAATTAAATAATCTACAATAATTATCAATTGTTATTATTATCGTGAACGTGAACGTATTAGACTTTTATAATTAAATTTTGATTTAATCGTTGACCACTTTATCGATTCCTCAAATTGTTTAACCTTTTTGGAAATAAAATTTCATCGATTTTTTTTTTATATTTATTTTATCAACCATTTAGGAACAATGTGTCATTGTGTCGTTTATGTTTATCATTTTAGATGCCATGTTAAAGATATTTTTTTTTTTGTTTTGTGATGTCATTAGTGTTATATTAATTAATACCACATATAGATATAATACACTTTATTGCACTTTATACTATAAATAATAACTTAATATTACGAGGTATTTTTTAATGTACAAAGGCGGTCTTATGGCTAATTAGCGATTTCTTCCAGACAATCCAGACTATATATAATATTTTTATATATAAAGAAAAAGTAGGTGGTGCACCATCGTCGCCTGCATGGCATATACAAATATATAATATATATGATGAAAAATACTGTACACATTGTTATATAATGCTATAACGCATTTGTAATTATTATCAGAATTTCTTATTATTTATAATATACGATATATCCGCATGTTCTTATAACTACATCTTGTTACATGTTACTATATTATTTATGAGAATTCCTAATTCGATCTGAGTGGTGTTACAATATTGAATTACTTAGTCCAAACATTTTGTATTGCAGTCAAGAAAATAAGTTAAAAAAAAACCAATTGAAAAAACTCCTTTATTTCAAATTTTATACACTGAATATGTTATGACGTGTTATGAGTTACGATATGTAACTTTTCGCCACAGTATGAAGTCCCTTATTAATGTTTTAGTGTAGCCGTAGTCAGTAGTGTGAGTTATATGAAATATTAAGTTAGAGCCTCTTACGTCTAACGAGATCATTAAACGTATGCATAAAAGAACGCTCTTGAATACCTAACGTAAAACTTGGCAACTTGAGTGCATTAAGGAACTAAGGTTTTTCACATAATGAAATATCTTATTTGACATAATGAAAAAAAAACCTCACTATGTGTTTTCTTTCCTTACACATTATTATCTACGCTTACATTCATCAGTTATTATTCATATTTTTTTTAAATTTTAATTGAAAAATATATATTACAAAAAATAAGAATGAATATACTCGTAGTAGAAGTTACATAATCATAAATGGGTGTATAATAAAAATATGTAGTAAAAATATATTTATACAAAGATAACTTAATAAGAGATAGATTGAGAGATAATTTAATCATTATAATTTTTTATTTTTTTTACTAATAAATACTTATTATTATTATTATTTAAGGTTTGAAAAATATAATTACAACAAGAGGTTTTACAGAGATGCTAGCCCCTTTTAAAAATATATTTCTTGTGGTGTTATTAAATTTAGATAAGGACACAGAATTAATATCAATTTGTATGTCCTTTTCCGTTGACTTAAAGAGTTTTAACTAGTGTTAGAGGTCGGTGAGTTGCGACGAAGAAAGGTCCACGAAATAGAAGTGCAAATGGTATCACAGGTCTAAGAGCTAATATGATTGGGATTATAAAGTTGAGTTTAAAGAATGATTTGGGACAATACAATTTCTAATTAACAAGTTTATATAGAAAAAAGTTTATAAGAGTGCAATATCTTTCCGACCTTCCATGCCACAGATATTCAATTCTTTCAAGGATACACTGAAGGTATAATATTTGCATTTTTTATACTAATTGCGAAAGCAAAATACCTAACAAATATTTTTTGAATACGCTCAATTCTTCTATATAGAGAAGAGGCCTTCGCTCAGCATTAGGTTGTGTACAGGCTGATACAGTACAGTACAATTCGCATCGTGTGGACTGCAAAGTGTGGACGCCAGACATAGTTCCGTATTCCACAGTTAATCGCATAAAACTATTGTGAAGGGTTATTTTTGTTTATGTTTGAAACTTTTTCCGCATCTCAAAATTGAACTCAACATCTTTGAACCTTTTTAAGTACCTATGAAGTCAACACACCGAAATCTTTGATGTTATGAAGAGTAAGTACTAATTTTTATTATTTATCTAATATGACGACGAAATTAAGTTATGTTTTTTTGAAAAAATTATTTGATAGCATTTTGATATGTTTAGATTCATCTCAATATTTTAACACCACGTATGATTGTGAATTTAGCAGGGTATGTATGCGGCCACTTCTCTGTTTTTTAACGTAAGTCCAGAAGTATTTTGGGTTATGTAAAATTCTTTGTTAGACCAACAAATTATTATGTAAAAAATCATGACCGTTACTGTAGTACTATCAAACTATTAAATTTTTAATTTTTAATCGATTCAACTGTGTTTAACTGTAGGTTATTACATTTATCATATTCAGATATTCATATTCAGATATTTTTTACTGAATGAAGTAAAAAGTTTTACGTTGCACAATTATTCCATAGGTTATAATATTTAATAGTAAATAATATAATCAACAATTAGTGAGCTGATTGATCAATCCATTGATATAACCAACGTGATTATTAACACCATAGATTTTCCTCAACACACTACGTCTATATTTCTGGTCGATATGATTTATGCGATGTGAGTAATGTTCCTAATTGACTCTTCCCAACTGTCTCAGTTACTTAACACTAAACCTAACAGAGCAGTCAAATGACCGCTTTTGAGAATTTAATATTGAATTTAAAATTGGTAAATTCTAGGTACACTTACACCTTATCCTACTTTTTTAGCCCTATCAACTAGGTTTTTGGTCTTAAGGAATCTTTTGTACATGCTACTCATGCATTTCTTTAAATATTCTACGCAGAAGATGAAATTGAAAACATGTTTTAAATTTTAATGACAGTAGATTTCTCTCACAAACGATAAAAGGGAAATCCCCGAGTGACAGCTTAGTTATTTAGGTTACTATTTTAACGAGTGATAGTTTTTACAGCTGAAAATATGCTTGAGACATTGGAAGTAGCTTGAAGCTGCAGCCATCTCCAAAATCTTTCTTACAGTATATCTTCGTCCATCCATCATCAACCAGAATTATAATAAAAGCCTCATCGGTTTAATATCCGGCATCCACATAACTTATTATGGATGACCAAGCCTGGTAACTCTAGGATTTATCTTTAAATTTAATAACAATTAACTGAAATTTATTTTTATTTGCTCAACCTTATCGGTAGTAGAGAAAAATAAAACCAGATGTGACTTGTGTGATGTTTGGGTATTACTACAATAATTTGATCACACGAATGGCTGTATCTTCCTTTTTATGTCGAAAATATGGAGTCTTATGTAACATAACTATTTTATTCGTAATCACATAGCAATATACTAAGGATTTCAATCCCGAGTTAACGTTAGAAGTCAAAGTTTTTGAAACTCAACCTATAATTAAAAACTTGAGATTCCTTGAAATCAAACTCAATAGTATAAAGGTAATTCTGGGGGTAATTTATTGCCCTTATACGGTCGATTACTTGTCTACACTTGAACCCGTCCTAGGACCTCTTTCATCTGATTATATACATCATATAATTATGGACGATTTAACTAAGTGTTTAGATAAATAAATAAGCCATTAAGTGTGTGTTTCATTGAATCCGTTGTTGTTGTTCAACCTATAGAAATAAGTTGAAGTTATATTTTTAAAAACGGCAGAATCGACAACCTCATTTAGGTCTTCGATTCTGTTATAACATATCCATAGTATAAAATACTGTATAAATAGTATAATGTATTATAGTATAAAATACTGATAAAAACAGAAAAATTGCGTAACAAATATACAAAAAAAGACAGTAGAATCGAGAACCTCCTCCTTTTTTGAAGTCTGTTAAAAATAATTAGGAATTAAACAGGTACCTACTTACTTTAAAAATTTACAAAACGAATACCTAATAATATAATTAAATCACAAACATTCCACTAAATTTACAAATATAAATTTATAATCAGGACATATTTTGAAGTCCGCTTAGGATTCCTCTCCACTCGGAGCAGATATTTGTATGTGTAAAAGTTGTTCATTTGCTTATGGTCAGGGTTCTTGTGGGTTTCCCTGCCGTGCCTGGGATAGTAAGTAAAATGGTATGTCCCGATTATAATCATAAACATCTAATAGCGATTATTAGTCATGTTAGGGAAAATAACCGTCAACTCCACTGCGGATTGGCAGTTGTTATCTCTCCTAAATAGAGAAGAGGCCTTTGTCTAGTAGTTAATTTCAGTACTAATAACATTCGAAAAAAAAACACTAAAACAGATGTCCCAGTAAGAATCACGCAAGGAGTGAGTAAACAATAAATCTTCTCCTCTTGGAGTTTGGCTATTTATTTTAAGATAAACAGGAACAGTATCGATTTTCTAGTACCTTCAAAGTATAATCCAACAATCAAATTAAACTCTAATTCTTTTTTAATAACACTTTAAAATATAGGCGTGGTCATAATTATACAGATATTTAATTGAATTTAATATCACTTTAGTTTTTGTAGGTTAAAAGTTAAGATTTTGTATTATAAGCGAAAATTTTGGCAAATCAATTTTTTTAATGAGCATATTTCTATTCTCATATATTTTTCAATTCGTAATAGAAATTATTTAAAAATGCAAAAATATAGGAAATTCTACCGTTTATCGATTCTTTGATATAAAATTGAGGGGTAGTGTTTCAATATCCATTCTGCATGTGATACAATCCCCGATACGAGTGAGACGTCAAATAACAAATAGACTTTTCGTCTTCTAAAAAATTTCTTCTTTTATAAATTTTAACATCTAATACCAGTAAATAGGTACTAGGTACTACTTCTATTTAAAACTAAGAAAACTTTTACATTATGATGAATTGCAAAGAATGGTTATAAAATTTAAGTACAATTATAATGATATTCAATCATATTGATTTCTTCTTTTTTGTCTTGTCCAAATGTATCTAAGCTATTTTATTTAAGAAGAAAAGATTTATTTTATTTGTTGTTGCGTCTATTTATTATATATAATTATATACTGTTAAGGCTAGCAGGGAAGTGGACATTAGGTGCCAATCAAAATACCAAATTGTAAATTATGCGACGTTTCGATCCTTTATTGGATCTTCATCAGGCAAAAGCCTTTGCCTAATGTCCACTTCCCTGCTAGCCTTAACAGTATAAAAGATTTATTTTTACTCATTTAGTCATGGGTATTGAAGAGTTAATTTAATTACAACTAGACGCGACAAATGTTGACATAAACCCATTGATCTATAAAAATCAATGCATAAACATTAACAACAATAAGTATTAACCTGCTGTATCGTGTGTTCTTCATATTGGGCAGTTTTCTAAACTCTGCAATCGTACTCCTTTATGGGGATTGATGAAATAGTCTCAACATCTCTAAAACAAAAGTCTAATATTTCAATTAGCATGTTTTTAGCTATCTCTACGTGTAATGAGAAAACATATGATTTATAAACATGTTTTCAACAGAACATGTTGACGTGGTTGTTGACAAAATTTGTTGACATGTTGATAAACTGGTGTAGAGGTGCGCTTGCGCGTGCGTTTGCGCTTGACGTAAATATTTCTATTAATACAAAAATTAATTTCTGGTCTGAATGTATGCCAATGTGGATCTCCAGAATGCCTCGAAGAACAAGTTAAGCAGTTAGTCCTGGTTGTCAACAATATTTTGTAATCTGTGAAATCATTTTATGACTTTTTATAATTTTATAAAAACAAATGAAAATAAAGAAAAGAAATTTTAATTAAATACTAATGGATTTAATAAATAAAATGCTTGATAACGTCATCATTAAATTAAAAAAAAAAATACTCTAAAAAATTTAATCTTACGTAAACAGTATTAAAAAATATCGAAGAATCGAATTACTTTACATAAATTATAGTTGTGAATATTATTTAAACAAATAGCAAGCAATCGAGTTGAAATGATCGGCAGGATAGAACATATGAAATTAAACCGAAGGAACGGGAGTTCGGGTATGGTCCCTTTTTATTATAATACTAGCTGCGGCCCGCGACGTCGTCTGCATGAACGCTATTAGATTACACGTTGTTAGAGAATCCGTTGAAGAAATAAAGGTTCACTGCTCGTTCCCCGTAGGTGATAGCGTGATAATATGTAGCCTATATGTTGACCCAACTTCTTAATAATATTCGTGCCAAAGTTGAAGTAAATCCATGCAGTACCTTTTGAGTTTATCCCGGACATACATACAAACAAATAGACAAACAGACAAAAATTCTAAAAACTTTATTTTGGCTTCGGTATCGATTGTAGATCACACCCCAAGTATTCTTTTTAAAAAATATTCAATGTACAGTTTTGACTTTCCTACCATTTTATTATATGTATAGATATCACCAACTGCGAAGTTATATACACAAATATATATTTTGTATTTTTTATTATAAAGTTGAAGAAATAAAACGTAATGTGTTCTCATGACATGTTATGAAAAATTGATGGTTACAGACTGTTACTTTAATAGTTTATTACTCGTATCGAAAGAGCTTCTTTTATAACAGTCACAGTATTGCATTTCCGCATCACACTTACGTCACGACTCACGACGGTATTGTTGCATCTTCCGAATAAAGTAATAATACGTGTTCTCTTGACACTGATTCTATATTATACTCACGTACTCTTTTTGAAGACACTCTTTGTATTCCAAAATAATACATAATGCTTGGATTTTTGTAGGATTCGACAAAAAATACCTACGACTCACTAGTAAATTACTAAAATATTATATTTATATATATATATATATATATATATATACAGTAATACCCCGGATTTAAGATGGGTGGGACCAAGCGATAGCCGTGTAAGTCGAATTCGCGTAAGTCAGGGTTCAACTTTGCATATAAATGCGTATAAAATTTGTTTAATCGGGATCAGAGACTAAAGAAAACAATAATTTAGAACAAACATGTTTAGTAAAATGTTAGATAGTAAAAGCAATTTACATTTCTGTAAGTAATTCAGGAAATTTCGGTATTATTGATAAATAATAGCAACATCTTGTTTTTTATCAACAAGCTTCAAAATGACTTGTGACACGCAAATATTATAAGTTACTCCATAAATTGTATGGTCCCAGCATTTTGAATATGTATATATAAGTAAAAATATAGATATCGTTATCGTGATGACCAGTGAAAAAGACTTTAAAGAAGTCGGATATCTCAATAACTTATATACTTATAATTAAAACAGACGATTTTATAAATAAGAAAATCTTAATGTCGCGGAAATCGAAATTAATTAAATTTTACAATTTATGTTATTCAAAATAATTGTATTTTGTTATTTACACATGTACATAAAAATATATTTACAATTCAAAACTTAAAATAATTATTTACAAACAGTTTTGGTATAAATCATGTCCGCGTAGAATGGTGCCAAGAATACTAGCAGCATTTCCCTGTTGAATCGCAATTCCGATTCTTTGGGCAAAAAAATGCACAAGCCCTCCTGTCACCAATGGAGGCTATGAGACGTGGAGTTAATTCTTTTAGATTTTTTTTGGCACTGCTATTCCAAGGTCTGTCGTTTCGACTTCGACATACGGCACAAAAACATAAAACTTTGGATAAGTGACGAATATTTGTGCCGTTTAGTCATTTCAGCCTTCTCCGCAGCGCTCCCACTCTTAAAGCCGTTTCCAAATATATAAATGTATCGACGCAGGTTGCGTCCCACAAATGCGCCCGTCTCCTTTCCCAGGAAATCAGTGTTAAATCATCAGGCCTCTTGCCATCATCGCGACTAATTCCAGTAGGCTCAGTAAGAGCAGGAACGTCGATGGTGGCAAGAGCCCTTTTTATGGTCTAATTCAGGGAACGGTGGCGGGAAAACCTACCTGAACTCTTGTTGCAAGAAAGGCCGTGTAGTCCGAAAGAATCAACCTCCTTTCCGCACAGACATCTGTGTTCAAAACACAGACGTGCTCCCAACCGGAGACCTATACAAATTCAAAAACATTCATTATTAGATAATAATAATGAAAGTTTTCGAAATATATATTAATAATTATGTTATTGTTTAAATTAAAGAATAAATCAAATTTCAACACTTTCTTTGATGACAATTTTGCGATAGAATCTCATCGCGCGCTGGTTTCATAATTGCAAGCCACATCGTTGTGATACCAGCGACAAATGATAGCAATAATTACACACACAGATACGCATGCACAAATCAGTTTCTTTATACACAGTTTATATTTACGTATGCTAAGTCATCCTAATTTCCGTTTTTATCTTAAAAATAAAGTATTTTTGAAAACTGTGAGTGTCTAAGCCTAAACGCGTTTGTAACTGTATTTAAATTTTTAATATTTTATAGATAAAATGTAATAAATATAATATACATAATAAATTAAAACAAATAAATTTTTACAATCGTCATTAAACTTTTTTGATAAAATGCCTATTAACGTGATAAAAATACTCCGTTGAAAAAGAATAATTTAAATGATAAAACTGAAATTAAATCAAGAGGTAAGGTAAGACCTATGTAATTATTATTATTATTATTTTTTTGTACTCAAATTTTTTTTTATTCAGCATAAAATTATTACAATTATTCACTGAACGTCATGAGTCTACCACCAGTTCGAAAAGAAGAAGCCTCTGACCTGAGAAGAACTGGCGAAAGAAACTCAGCGGGACTAATATTTTTTTTTTAAGTAATGTTTTTTTTTTCTAATGTAAATTGAAATTAACAATAATTCTCTGTAAGTTGAAATAGCCTGGCGGCGATCACATCATTCCCAGGGCGTACTATCTTCTAGAAAATCGTTTATCGAATAGTATCCTTTAGTACACAAACGTTCTTCCACAATTTTTTTAAATTTAGCAATAGAAGCTTTTTGAACGTTTTCTGGGAGCCTGTTGTATAAGCGTATACATTGTCCATAAAAAGAATTACTGATTCGGCGTAAGCGAGTTACAGGCATTACAAGTTTATGTTTGTTCCTAGTATTAATGCTATGCATGTCGCAATTCCTGGGAAATTCGTGTATATTTTTGTGAACATACATAACATTTTCGTACACATAATTATTGAGAAGCAACAGTCAATATTTTTATAGCTTTAAATTTATCTCTTAATGATACTCTAGGGCCTAAACTATAAATTGCACGAATAGCTCTTTTCTGCAGGACAAAAATTGTATTAACAATTCTTAATACTATTTCATAATTTCATTTAAGGATGCTAGTCAAAAAAAAAAAAAAACTCCAGAAAAACTACTAATAAACAAAATAGAGGTAAGTTAAGAAATGTGTTTTATTTTTATTAAGTAATTAATAGTCGCAACGTTAGCTCCGCGTTCGAGAAAAAAAAATAGGAATGTTGAAAGTATATTATATATATTTTTAATTAATATTAATTGTCAAGGAACAATTTAAAAGGAAACATTGGCTTTGACAGACTTTTTTTTCTTTTTATACAATAATAGCAGTGCATATGTATGTATGTGTATATGTATAGTAAAATAAATCTATTTCGTTATAGCAATATACTATAAATTTGTTGTCATTTTGTTTGTTCTGACACAAGCAATGAAATAATAATAATAATTACTCACCAAAGCGCTGCTTAGTGGGTTGGGAATGAGAGTTGGTGTCACGATAATTTACACTGAATCCTTAATTGTTAAATTAGTATTCAACACGCTCTCATACAAAGGCAAACTAATACAATTTGATACAAATAATATTACAATCACTTTCTTAATCAGTTTGATTGACGTTATAATTACGAACTGTACGTTGCATAATACATATACGCTGCAGAATATCTCATTTATATAGCATACAAAGTATACTCGTATAATTCATTCATATGCAATTATAGGATTATTTTTGATAATATATAGGTATATACATTTAATATATATATATATATATTTATGAATCAACTAAAGAATGAGATATTATAATCTTCTACACTAGTGATTGCTCCTATATTAACATACATATTTAACAAGATTATAGATACGGAAATTATACCCGAAGACTGGACAAAATCTACAACAATATTATTGCATAAAAAAGGCGACAAAAGAGATATAGGGAACTATAGACGTATTATTTTGATATCTAACGTGTATAAAGTATTTTCAAAAACAATTCTATCTCAAATCACTTCCATTTTCGATGAAAACCAACCAAAAGAACGGGCCGTTTTCGCAGTAAATATTCAAGAATAGATCATTTACATCTTCTAAGGCAAATCCTACAAAAGTAAAACGAATACAACAAAACATATTATCTGGGGTTTGTTGATTACAATAAAGCATTCGACTCCTTACAACTTGTTTACACCTGGGGAGCACTGCGTATATAGAGGATATAGGGTAAGAACATAAAAATACTCCAGAATATATACTTAAAAAGCACAGCCCGAGTTAGGCTAGAAAATTCAGGTGAAGAATTTCCTATAAAGAGAGGCGTCCGGCAAGGGGATCCTATTTCACCCAAGTTGTTTTCAGCGGCTCTAGAGATTATATTCATAAATCTGCAATGGGATCACGAAGGACTGAATATAAACGGTGGAAAGTTAAACCACTTAAGTTTTACAGACGACCTAATTTTAATTTTAGAAAACAACTAAAGCACTATCAGATGAAAGCGCGAAAGCAGGACTTACAATGAACGTAATTTACCTTTTATATACACTATATATATATATATATATATATATATATATATATATATATATATATATATATATATATATATATATATATATGGGTGTTTCTCTGCTATTTGGAAACTTGTCCATACAAGACTGTCCTAAGCAAATTTTATTAATTGTTGAGAATGTTTGTTACTAAAATGAAGGACAATATTAAATGAAATATATCTCTTTGAAAAGCCCATTTATTTTCGTCCTGGTTTTTGAGTTATGTTTATTAGACGATTTCATTCAAAATCGTGACAGATAGATTTTCTTTTAATTCCTTTATTGCTTTATGCTGATGAAATATGTTTATTTCGTGGTTATATTACGCATCCAATTTTTTGTTTAGTTCTTGTATCAGTTCACGCCGACGAACCATTAAACTTTTTTCATTTTGTTAGAGATCGTACTTTTTTCAACTTGGATGCTGATATTCTTGTTGCTATCATCAAACTCTATGTAATCGGGATTCGGGAATCAGGACTTGATAAAACCTAAAGAAAACAGTCTCTTGCGTTATAAAACAGCCTACTGTGCTATGAAATGCCAGGGGACTGTCGGCCAGAGGACTGTCATTTTTACATGTAAATTTAATAAAAACTAAATCGTCTAAACTTATCACATTAACGAAACAAACGTGATTACATACTTAGTAATCAATTAGTTTAAACAAATATTTGTAATTAAAACTCTTAAAATATGGAAAAAATGGCTAACCAGGGGACTGTTTTATCTAACGGCCGAGACTCGTGGTTCACTAGCAGACTCAGTGGTGGCACTAACAAAATGGCAACTGCCCGCCTATCTATACACCCGAACGAACTTCACACTGAATGCGTTCCGTTTCACGATGTTAACGTTTCGAGCGAATACAAAATTTGACTTAAGCGCGGTTTTCAAATGTTATCAGAGGACTGTTTAAAAATTTGAGGACAGCATTCACGTCGAGATTTTTCGATTAAATTTTTATAGTAAATATATAATTGTGATTTATAAAGATGCTGACTGTCTTTTTTAAAAGTATTTTAATACATTTTATTCAGTATCAACGGTAAATAAAATAATATTGGTCACAAGACTTGCAATTCGGGAAAAGGGACATACCAGAGGACTATGTTTTGAGGTGTTTGAGATTGATTTAAAGAAATATTACATTATTAAATTATTAAATAAGGTATAGCGTGTCAAGAATACCTAATACTTTGTCATTATTCATACAAAAAACTGAGAAATATTAAAATTTATTATATAAAATTTGCTTAGGACAACGATTTTCCATTTAGTAGAGAAATACCCATATATATATATATAGTGTATATAAAAGGTATATTACGTATTATAAAGGTATATTATTATTGTATATATATATATATATATATATATATATATATATATATATATATATATATATATATATATATATATATATAATAAAATATCATTAATATTTTATATATCGATATCATATATATAAAATTCTTTCACTTAATTACTATTATTTATTATTAAAGAGACAAGTTTTACAATCCTTAATAATACAATACAATTTTTTTACGTTATTAGTTTTGTTATAACATATAAATAATTATGTTAAAGTATTTTAATACCTTTTAAATATAACAATCTTTATTATAGAGTAGGGATTTCAAGTTTAAATAAACATTAAATAAAAATAAAAATTGTTTTATTTTATGAACACGAAGCTCATCCTTTGATCTGGAGAAAGTTACACAGGGATATTATCTTTTTAGAACGAAATCGAAATACTACACTTTCCTTAGTATTTCTTTGTAAAAAAAATTTTTTGTTTTTCTTTCGGGTGCTAGAATCACCACGCTACTCTGGAACATGCCACATACAAATGGCTGTGAGAGAAGCCGCTTTCGCTCAAGTATACTCCCACTACATTAAAAGTTTGACCTTAAGCTTTGTTTATGGTAAATACATACTCATATATACTCATACATTATATTATTATCCAGTTCCCGGAGTTCACCATTTCCTATTTTAAGCAACAGGTCTGAGAACTGTCCGACAGTAACATCTCCCCTTAGATGGACTCTAATATTTATGGTAAGCCTCAGTTTCGTCACTGCACTGACTACCGACGGCTTTACGTGTTCTCCTGGGTACGGTGGGGAAACCGACAAGGACATACATCCAGACCTGAAACAAATATTGGCACAAATAAAAATATCTGCCCCGAGCGGGAATCGAAACCGCGACCACCGGTATTGCCGAGACGACTAGTCGCACCACTACACCAGAACGGTCATCAATACTTCGTTTGTTGTATCGTTGTTATAATTACACCACAAGTCAATACGATTTTGTCTCTTAGATTTGAATAAACCCGCAAGTAATTATTTTTAAATTTAGATTGACTCGGTACAGTTGGTAGGGACCCTGCTTTCTGTTCCAGGATCGTGGGTTCGATTCCCGCCTCGAGTCTGGGTGTAATATGTATTTATTTCTATATGTATTATTTATATGTATATTTATAAAAAAAATGTATATCAGTCGGCTGTTACCTAAAACACAGGTATTAAGTTGCCTACCTTAGGAACAGACGATCGTGTATGTTTGTGTGTGTCAAACATATATTTATATTTAATAATAGTCCAAGACACCTCTTATCTCCTTAGTTTTAGTGTAAGATAAAGTTAAATGGGTACATGATTTATAATGTTTTCTGATCTTGTTCCAACATTAGTCCGTGGTGCCATTCTGTACAAATTGGGGTGTTAATGCCATGTAATTCAAAAATGTTTCCAAGTTCACTTCGGTGTCTTCTATATCTGTATCATTGTGAACTACAGATACCTTGCTGATAAGTCATTTAGTTTAAAACCCTTGCCTTGAAACAACACCAATTATGCAAAACACTATTTTACAATAAAGCGATAACACGCTATATTTATGACTCAATTTTGTTACGTTTAATATAAAGTCTTGCCTGTTCCACCAGAAGCACCCAAAAAAAGATATCACTTACACCTGTACTGGTAAATATTTGATAATAGACGGATTGATTTGTCAAACACGTGTCAAAATAAAAATTTAAATCAAAAGCACACTACAAGGAGTATTTATATCAAAATAACTTTCTACCCCCTTTTTTATATATATAAATGTATGTCCACGGGCTCATTTGCCCATGCCTTTTTTATTCCAGATTTAGGTATACTTAGTACAATGGTAGCTGCTTACATTATTAAGGACTTAATTAAAAACTTAATGTCTCTAATGTTTAACATGAGTCCACCGACCAAAATATGTAGGTATTCTTAAATCTAATGACATGCATTTTTTTTTTATACTTTACTTTGCTAATTGTACAATATGCTATTACTAACACTTAACTTATTTTCCTAATACTGGTTTTATAGCTATTTCTTATAAATATATTTCTAACAACTATGAACGATATCCTCGCACCGATGTTTTTACTCAACATATCGAGCACACTCTCAATGACGGCGGTATCTCTGTGATGAATCGCCATCTTGAGACTGTGCTCGAGGATTTCCTTTTCCGTGGTCTCCGCCGCCCTCGCCACAAAGCGACCAATTGCGTCATCACAGTCGTCGGTGTAATAGACACAGGTGTTAGTGTGTCTAGTCACCGCGACTACGGCGTGCGAAACGCTGTCGTGGATTCGGAGCCTCCTCGTCTTAGTCTGGAGGACGATGACGTCCTCATAGGTCTGGCCCTGTGCCTCATGGATGGTTAAGACGCGCGATCCCTCGCCGGACCCATATCCCTGGTCAGTCAACAATCTCTTTTCATCTTGCGTAAAGACCAGGTATAGGGTCCGATCCCTTCCTACGGGGATACGCGCGCCTGTGAGGTTCTCCACTCGCAACGATCGGATCTTGGCGCTGGAGCTGTATATTATGGTTCCGTAGACCTCGCTGATGGCAAAGGCGACATCCTTGGGGTTGCGATGCGTGCATGACAACTCGCAAGAGATGGTTGTTAGCAGGGTAGCTCTACAGTACCGCATTTCGAACAGGTTATCCCTGTCGATATACGGCAGCTGGTTTATCCTCTGGTTATCCTCCGATGAGGATCACCTTCTCTGCACCGGATAGTCGGGCGGCCATTACTATGGCTCCGAAGTGGTTCATAAGGGCTTCGTCCACCGTTAGGCGGGTAATTGTCGAGCCCTCACGGAAACCATTTACCAAAACGGAGGCCATAGTGCGCACCTTTTGCTTGGCTTTGTTGCCATAGTGGTGGGCCAGTTTTTCTTTTAAGTCTTTGGCCGCCTCGACTGTGGTCGTGATCACGACCTCCGTATCCTCGTCGAAGTCCCTTACTATGCGAGTTTTCTTGCCGCATCCCGGTACTCCATTTATCCATTCCAGCGATGGGAGTCCCCAGGTCACGGATAGTAAGCCGGCTTCCCAGTCGTTCGAGATGGTTTTCGCCATCTGAAGTATCCGGTCCCCCAGCATTACTTTCGTGCATCTGGCCACTACCACCACCGGGTCCTCTTCGGGTGTTTCAAAAGTCTGTGGCTCCTCATCTTTCCCCTCAGACTCGACGGCGCTCACGAAGCCTGCTGTGCTGTTATATGCAGCCATATATGTACCCGACATCTTACTCTTGAGTACTTGTCGGGTTTCGCTGTTATAATTATATGGCTGCTTGGGCTTCCTCGAGTTCCGCCTCCAGTAACCTTTGATGGTCGTACCGGTAGGTCTGCATGATCTTATTGCAGATGGCCAGGCTTGCCTCGTGGTTTGCCTTTGTTGTAGCCAGGAACTCGATTAGGGCGTTTTCCGCGTGTTGGAGCGGTATGGACGCAGGTCTAAGTCTCGGTGGTGAAACCTGCCCCATTTCGGCTCTAGTTCGAGCGGCCGGTGACGCCTTCGGGTGCCTCGGACTGTCGTCTTTGGTAAACCTGTTTAGCGCCTCCGCTTGCCGCTCTTCTTGTTCCGCCTTTTTGATCCGATCCGAGAGGGGTGATGTGAGAACTTATCTTGTTTTGGGGAGATGGTAGCATGGATAAATGTCGCTACTGCCATCGAACTTGGCCTAGACTCGGGTGCGGCCCTTTTTGAGAGTTGTTCTGCCTTCTGGACCTCGACCCTGAGCTGTAAGCGCTCCGAACCGCTAGGTGCGGGTTTCTACCCCCTTTTAACCCCGTTAGGGGTAAAATCCGTTCTTAGCTGACCTCTACTCAGCGAAAAGAATATTTCTACCAAATTTGAAGTCTCTAGGTCTCTAGTTTCAGAGATATCGTGATGAGTGACTATATCTATAGAAAGTCTCCTATATATATATATATATATATATATATATATATATATATATATATATATATATATATATATATATATATATATACAATATATAACATTTACTATATACTACAACAACGCTTGTTGTTGGAGCTATTGTAGTTTACAGTACGATACCGTGAATTCGTGCTAGATTTCGAATTGAAATCCCAATGAAATTTATAGCTACGTTGCGATTCATATTAGTGGAATGAGAAAAATCGATATTTAATAATGGTATATACAGCAATCGTTGTGATTCAAAAAATATTTATCGTACTGTAGAATATTACTTGTATTATTACATAAATTACATATACATGTGACCCTACTACAGCAAAAACAAAAGAATATATTTTATATGTGTAAATCAAATGTGAATAGTTCTTGGACTAAGATAACAATATAATCTGTATCAAACTTCATTTCCGGAAGGGATTGTATATTTTGTCTCAATTTTAGTTGTATTACTATTTTTATTTTGTTATAATTATGCTAGATTATAATTATGGTAAAAATTTGAAAAATTTGGCTGCCGCTTGGATTGACTACAAGAAGGCATATGATTCAGTGCCACATTCATGGCTTATGGAGACCATGAAGTTGTATAGGGTTGATACAGCTTTGTGTTCTTTCCTAGGCTCGTGTATGGAGCAGTGGACCACGTATCTTCAGTATCCTGGCGACATCAATGTTCCTGAATCGACCGAACCGATAAGGATCAAGCGGGGTATTTTTCAAGGCGATAGTTTGAGTCCATTGTGGTTTTGTCTGGCCATGAATCCTTTAAGTACTTTATTAAAGGATTCAGGGTTAGGCTTTCACCTTCGTAAAGAAGGCAAAGCAATATCTCACCTTTTTTACATGGATGATCTGAAGCTGTTCGCATCCAAACGACCAGAGTTATACAAGTTGCTAAAAATAACAGAAACTTTTAGCACTTGTATAAAAATGGAATTTGGTGTGGATAAATGCGCTTTCATCCATGTAGAAAGAGGTAGAATTATCCCATCAGAAAATTTGCAACTTACCAACTCTTTGTCTCTTAGATCTCTCAACGAAGGTGAAACCTACAAATATCTCGGAATGTCAGAGGCATTGGGCATTGATGACGGAGCCATGAAACAACTGACTAGAGAACGATTCTTTGGCCGGCTGAAGAAAGTGCTTAACAGCTTTTTATCGGGCGGTAACAAGGTACGTGCCTTTAACAGTTGGGTTATGCCCTTAATCGTCTATACCTTCGGCATTCTGAGATGGACTCAAACGGAGTTAGATTCCCTTGATCGCAAAGTCCGTAAAATGTTAACAATATACCGAATGCATCACCCTCGTTCATCTTTGATGAGATTATACATCCCACGAAAATGTGGCGGTCGAGGATTTTTAAACGCAAAAGACCTCCACAATCGTGTGGTGTATAATCTCCGAGAATATTTTTTAAACATCAAAAACGATATGCACAAGGATGTTGTTGCCGTTGATAAGGGCTTTACTCCGCTGTCCTTAGGCAAAGAGAAATTGCGTAAACCTATAGTAATGAGTACCATTGACCGCGTGGCCATATGGAGGAACAAAGAACTACATGGTCGGTTCTACAAAGCTCTGACAGATATAGATGTAGACCAATCCAGTTCTGTGTCCTGGCTACAACACGGGAATCTGTTTGGGGAGACTGAAGGTTTTGTCTGTGCAATTATGGATGAAGTTATCAAGACGAACAATTACCGGAAACATATCATGAAAGATGGAACTCCAGACATATGCCGAGCATGTCGTAAGCCTGGCGAATCCATCAGACATATTGTTTCCGGTTGTGGTCGTCTTGCTAACGGTGAGTATTTGCACAGACATAACCAAGTAGCCAGGATTATCCACCAACAACTTGCTCTTCGATATGGCCTCGTTGAAAATGAGTTACCGTACTATAGATACAATCCAACGCCATTTCTTGAAAATAGTCATGCGTTGCTCTACTGGGATCGGTCTATTATCACTGACAGATTTATTGCAGCCAATAAACCTGATATAGTGCTAGTAGACCGATCAACGCGCCGAGCTATTATTGTTGATATTACAATCCCGCATGACGATAATCTCGTAAAGGCGGAAAAAGAAAAATTAAGTAAATATTTAGACCTTGCCCACGAGATTACTGCCATGTGGAATGTGGACTCAACAATAATTGTTCCTATTGTTGTGTCGGTCAATGGCCTATTAGCGAAGAGTTTCGACCAACACCTTAAGAAACTCTCGCTCGACTGTTGGATCAAGGGTCGGATTCAAAAGGCTGTGTTACTTGAAACGGCCCGCATTGTGAGGAGGTTCCTCAGCCTGGAGCCTTAACCACTGATGCCTGGGACTCAACCTGCCACCGGAGGAATACCTTTTTTATATTTTTAAATATTTTTATTTGTATTTTTTATAAATATATTTAAAAATGTAATTATAGGGGAAAATGTTGAATAAAAGAAATAATGATGTACCATACGTGTCTTATCACGTTCGGTATCGACTTAACCGAAATATAAAGTTATAATAACTAAAATATTTAATTAAATTCTGATGACTGATGAAATAAATAAAATAAAAACGAAAATAACTATTGAAAGAAATAAAACCTTCCGCTTTAGGAATAAAAATAAAGTAAAAAAGGTCCAATATATTATAAAAAGCGCATGAGATATTCACTGATATCAATTTTAGTATAAAAATAGACTAGAAGAGCTGTACTGAGTTTTTTACGTTCCATTTAAATAAATTCAAATCCGTTTAATTGAACGCCAATGGCTGCCGGGTTTCGTTTCAAATTAGCCTGTAAAACAATTACTTCTCTATTTTATTAATCCCATATTTCTAAAATGTATCTTCGTATGGAGAGGAGGCCTTCGTCTGGCGGTGAGGACGTTTACAGGTGCTTAAGTTTAGTTCCGTTAACATTTTTTTTTCCTATATATTATGACTTTTATGATTTATACTATTCAGTTTTTTACTTCAAAGAAATTTATGTACTTATTATTTTATTTTTATTAATTAACCTTTCGATCAAGAGCATCTTAACGGTGCCCGCGGTGATATTTACATTCAATTCGTCTAATAAAACTTTTCATAATAATATCTATACATATGCTTTGTCCTAAATGACTGACTAACTGACTGACGGATCAACGCACAGCCTAAACCGCTAATTGTAGAGACTTGAAACTTGGAGGGTGTTTTCTTTGTATAACGTAGACATCCACTAAGAACGAATTTTCCGAAATTCTACCCCTAAGAGGGTGAAAAAGGGAGGCAAAGTGTGTATGAAACAACGAGATTCCTTGGTCGAATCCACTTCAAATTTTGCATAAATATTCTTTAACAGAATTGATTGAAGACGTGTTTCGTATTTTATAGAAATTCAACCCTAACGGGGTTAAAAGAGGGTAGAAAGTTATTTGCTTAGAAGTTGATATCAATAATCCGTAGTGCTTTTGATTTAAAATACATTTTATTTTGACACATGTTTGACAACTCAATCCGTCTATTTTTTTTTCCAGTATCGAAGTAGGTGTAGGTGATATCATATTTTTTTTTTTTTTGATGCTCCTAGTGTACCAGGCTTAATACTTTTTTTAATTAAAAAATATATTATCTTTCTACATATTTACTGTTGGCCAAAATGAAAAGCAATCGTGATATCGCCTTAGCGGTCGCATTGTCCGGAATTGCTGCCACGCTGCTGGAAGGAGGTAAAACTGCACACTCCGCGTTAAAATTTCCCTTTAATTTGATAAAAACCGAAACCCCTTTCTGCAGTATACCCAAACAAACTCAAAACGAAATTAATTGCTTGGGATGAAAGTACTATGGCTTATAAAAGTGGTTTCGAAGCCCTAAATAGATCTTTATAAGATATTAGGAATAATAATTGTCGAATGGGAGGAGTTACTGTATTGTTAGCAGGCAATTTCCGGCTGACTTTACCACTAGTGCCCAGAGGAACACGAGCGGACGAAGTTAAAGCGTGCATGAGGCATTGACGACTGTTCTGGTGTAGTGGTGCGAGTAATCACCTCAACGCCTCGCCTCAATTCCGGTGGTCGTGGGTTCGATTCCCGCTCGGGGCAGATATTTGTATTTGCGCCAATATTAGTTTCACGTCTGGGTGTATGTCCTTATGGGTTTCCCCACCGTGGCCCGGAGAGCACGTAAAGCCGTCGGTCCCGTTTGTCATCATAGATACCTTATAATAATCATAACTTATGGTAGTAATATTACTTAACTTACACTAAAATTAAGAATGAGGAGATAAAAGCTGTCTTGGACTATTAATTATTATTAAATATAAATATATGTTTGACATACACACACGATCGTCTGTTCCTAAGGTAGGCAACTTAATGCCTGTGTTTTCGGTAACAGCCGACTGATATATATTTTTTATAAATATACATATAGAAATAAAGACATATTACACCCAGACTTGAGGCGGGAATCGAACCCACGATCCTGGAGCAGAAAGCAGGGTCACCACCAACTGTGCCGAGTCAATTAAAATTTAAAAAATAATTACTTGCGGGTTTATTCAAATCTAAGAGACAAAATCGTATTGACTTGTGGTGTAATTATACCAACGATACAACGAACGAAGCATTGATAACCGTTCTGGTGTAGTGGTACGAGTAGTCGCCTCAACGCCTCGCCTCAATGCCGGTGGTCACCGGTTCGATTCCCGCTCGGGGCAGATATTTGTATATGTGCCAATATTTGTTTCAGGTCTATGTGTATGTCCTTGTGGGTTTCGCCACCGTGCCCCGGAGAGTACGTAAAGCCGTCAGTCCCGTTTGTTATCATGGATACCTTATGATAATCGTTACTCATGGTAGTAATATTATCCGCCAACCCGCAGTGGAGCAGTGTGGTGGATTAAGCTCCAACCCTTCTTCTACATGGAGAAGAGGCCTTCGCTCAGCAGTGAGTTGTTTACAGACTGGTAAAGTACAGTACAGTACAGTACAGAAGCATTTGTGGCCTTCAGTGACAAAACTGAGCCTTACCATCAATATGAGAGTCCATCTGAGGGAAGATGTTACTGCCGGACAGTTCTCTGACCTCTTGCTTAAAATAAGAAGTGGCGATTTCCTGTAACTTGAAAATAATATAATGTATGAGTGTATATGAGTATGTATTTACCATAAACAAAGCTTAAGGTCAAATTTTTAATGTAGCGCGAGTATACTTGAGCGAAAGCTGCTTTTCTCACAGCTAGTTGTATGTGACATGTTCCAGAGTAGCCTGGTGATTCTGGCACACGAAGGAAAAACAAAAAAATATTGTTTATAAAGATAATACCTCCGTGTAACTTTCTCTAGATCAAAGGCCGATCTTCGTGTTCATACAATATCACAAAACTTTATTTTATTTTAATGTTTATTTAACCTTTAAATCCCTACTCTATAATAAAAATTGTTATATTTTATAAGTATTCAAACAATTTAACATAGTAATTTATATGTTATAACAAAATTAATAACGTAAAAAACCTATTAAAAATCCTATTAGAACCATTTTCAATTACTACGCGGACGAAGTCGCGGGCTAAAAGCTAGTTATTAATAAATAGCGTATTATAACCCAAAAATAACCAATGGATTATTTTACGAAGTAAATGACCAAAATTGTCATTTACTTCGTAAAATATATAAAATAACATTCTGTGAGTATTGAAAAACCAACCGATTAAAAAAGAAAATTTTATACACATTTTTAGATAGGTTACTTTATACAAGTTTCAAAGTTTTAATATTTGTCCCGTTAGATGTAAATTCATATGAACAATGATACATTACCTCAGGTATTTATAGACGAAATTAGTCTTACAGAGTGATCCAAGGTCTTGGGACTTGATGTTATTTTATTTTATTTTATTTTTTGTTTAGGCATTCTAAAAAACAATATTTATATAATACTACAAAAGCCACGTACAGTGGATGTCGTACGACTGTCACTGCCTTTATATCAATTTCTACATATACTAGAAATCCTCCGGATTTCCTCCGATTCCTCCGGAGAGGAGAGGAGGAGAGGAGATTTCCTCCGGCTTTTTTTCCCTCTCGGCCAACACTAGCGACATTAGATTAAGTTATTTATTGTAATATTTAATGAAGCCGATGATATAATAGTAATGTCTACCGAGACATTAACTTGTAATAATTTGACGTATTTATTTTAAATGAAATTCTTTTTTGACATTCGTTAAGTGTGTAAATTCGCCTTACGACGAAATAAATATTTTCATTTCATTTCATTTCACATCACATGTTTGTGAGCTAATATCAGGTCCATTCAAAGATACATACACGTATACGATATTCAGCCGTAAAATTTTATATTTTTACAAATACTCAACATGTATTAAATGAAAAAAAAAAAGAATTTCCCACATATTTCCCAAATACATACCGTATTATACCAAATTATACCAGAAGCCAAATTCAAAATTTCAAATATTTGAAATAAAAAAACGTGTATTTTACGTGTATTTCTCCGTGTGGCACACATTAAGTAAAAACCGTCTTTAAATAAAATAAATTTGAAATTAGCTAATTACTTTATCTGATAGTTTACACACCAAAGATTTAAAAAAATTCCGTCAAATAGCTAAAAAACTAACACACTCATTTTTGTACATATATTACAAAATGATAAACTCGACGCAGACTGTTGTCTCGTACTCTATTTATCCTGCTTTTATTTTTTATGATTACTATAAAAAAAATCAAATAGTTTTTTATTATATTCGTTTGGTTTTTCTGCCTTTAACTCTATTTATTACGATAAGTTAAATTGTTTTTCATAGCATATATTTTTATTTTAATATTTGTTTTTCGTGTTACAAAGGTAAATTTATAGGCCAATACGTTAAAGTGGAATAAAAAGTTCAGGCATCAGGCATAGTCAGAGACTACGTCTCAGATCCATAATTATGTCATCACTGGCAACACAGATTGGTCGAAGACTTTTAATTTCAGGCACTGAGGTATGGCGGATGAAAAGATTTTTTTAAACCCTTAAATTAATGTTTACTAATAAATAATTGTACATAATTTCTAATAATATAGTGATTGTAGTCTTCTGTGTAAATGTTCTAAACAGCTTACCTATTTTTTATTTTTATTTTTGCAAAATGTATGTAATGTTCATAAAGAATTTGTAATGATAATCGACCTTTTTTCGAAACGACCTTGATTAGGACAAAGCGCCTCAGTGGAATTCTTCTTGAAATATCCAATACGAATAAATGCCTAAAATATTTTATCCGTTTTTCCAGGAAAACAAGATTATCGATTCTTGAATATAATATCCATAACCTTGAATCAATAGGAACAAATATAGAAATATACTACAAACCTAATATATTTAGTTAATACTACCCTTGTACATCTACTTCAATCTAATAATGACGTTTTCGATATAACTTCCAATTATGATTTTCCATAAAACGCGTTCAGCGAGATACATAAAACGAAATAGTTTATTGTATAAATACAATTCTTGTTTACTTTAAACGCTTAAAGAGTTTGAACTGAATTGAATCTATAACGTTCCACTGCTGAGCAGAGGCAGATGCCTCTTCTTCATACAAGCTGTACCACTGCGGCTTGGCGGGTAATTTCCCTATCATGAGTAATTAGATTTCTATTACATGTCTATGATAACAAACCGGGTCCAACGGTGGGGAGACTCACACGGACATATACCCAGACCAGAAACAAATATTTATACAAATACAAATATCTGCACTGAGCGGGAATTGAATCCGCTTCCGCCGGCGTTAAGGCAACTCATCGTAGGGGAAAAAAAACAAACAATTAATTTTCTGAAAAATTACGTTACATGAGAAACTTACTCGCTTACATGAGAAACTTCATCTAAATATTATTGTTTTTATAAAATAATACAGTTTAAAGCGGTAACTTTTTACAATTAAAAATTAAACAAACAAATAAATAAAGATAATATGACAATGGAAATTATTGACTTTGTGTTTGACAGTGTTTTTTTTTTTCTTTTTTTTTAGTTCAGTTTAAAACTTTTAAAGCTTTCTTCAAATATATCTTTTGGAAGATAGATAGGTTGTATTGTGCACTCCGATTATGAACTTTTGTTGAGTTGTACTCAATTATTTGTCCAAGGTCTCGTATCCAAAAGTGGGCAGCTATCCCAAAAGTGGGCAGCTGCTACAAGTAGTAGACACTATTATAATTTTACAATCATACATGTCGTTAATTATTTAACAGATTTAAATTTTAACGTAAAACCACGGCTATTTGCTACCACTGTGGTACGAAACAAAACCCTGCCTAGCATACGCTGTTGACGTGTCTAGGGTCTCCATACCAGGCCGAAAAACTAGCAAAGATCTCTCCCTGCGCACAATCCTCAAAAGTCGAAAACGCTTTTTTAGGATTCGGCGTTGGAGGCTGTAGTCTTCTTCAGTTACACCGTTATAGTCTAGATTGATCCAGCGTCGAAGATGACGTGGACGTTGTCATTTTGATCTCTAATTAAAGCAGACCTTAGGGCCTTGGATGCGAGAATTGCAGAATTTGGCATCTATTTTAGTCATGGCCCAGAGGTATAAAAGGAGTAGCGTATACGCATGTTTAAATGATCGTGTGGCTTTTCCAAATCCATTGGAGAATGACCATCACAGGAGGTTTATAAGTAAAGATGTTATATTTATTTATTTACTAGCGGCCCGCCCCGTCTTCGCACGGGTATTTAACTAAAATTTTAAAAATTATAAATTTATATTTTTTATCACCTACATACGCCATCTATCGTATAATAGTAAATATCGTTTTTATATTTAGTGACATTTAACATAATAGTACCTATATTAATTGAAAATGATGTTTATCTAAAATGTTAAAACGATTTCTATTCCTATCCGACATATTTAGTAAACTTTTAAGTTTAGCAAAATAATAACTCAAAAATAAGTTTTGTGAGTTTTTAAGATTCCTTAGACCAGATGGCGTCTATGTCGCGTAGGCGTATTTCTATTTTCTTAAATATTTATTTTTAAATTTAATTACAATGAAACAAAAACTAAATTATACTGTGAGTTATGTCTAATTTTTATGTATTAAAGCTATTTACATTGGTTTTGTAATTTTTACGTGATACGTGAACAAAGAAAAACACGATAAGAGATGGCGCTGATACGAAAAAAAACGCGCTATTGAAATTTATTCTTGATGATATATAGTGTATTAATAAAACGGAGGTTTTAACAGATTTATTATTTGTATAGATTACATACAAAAATTCACAGCTACATTTGAAGTTAGTAAAAGTGAAACAAAAATAACCAAGCAAAAATCAATTTCGGATTTTACATTATTTACACAAAAATTTATTAAAATATCCTATAAATAAACAAAGATAACAATTTTATCGTCTTGATATTCAGTAGCCCCTGTGCTCGTGTCATGCCCTGCTAACACGGCGTCGTCGGGACTGTTCAAAGGTGAACCGGACAGTCCCCATGGAAGAGAAGTCTGGCCTTTTCGCCGAGGCCAGCCTGTCACTGGAAGGATCCTGTTGCCTACAGATCCGTGAGCCTCCAATTAAAGCGGCTGAAGGCAGGGGCTTAGTACGGTAATGCACTCCCAAAGTGCCGAGTCCGACATAGGTCTAGGACTGCCCACCCGGGCATCCTGGATATCATCCATAAATGGATACAGCTGCGACAAAATAAAATTTAAAAAAAGGATGCATAGATGGCGTAAGGCGATGGCGATGTACATAAGTAAGCGCAGTTTTATTTTACTACACCGTCGCGCAAATTTGATATAACTCAACGAGCCGACGCAGTGCGCTGCGCCAGAGTAACTGCGTTAATTCAATTGATTTTGCTGAGTTACCCATTTCTGTACTGTACTGTACTGTATCATCTTATAAACAACCTACTGCTGAGGCCTGAAGGCCTGTTCTTCATATAAAAGAACACATTTCTATCTGGCGCAAAGCGCAATAGCGTAGTATCTACAAGAAAAAGAAATGGTGTTGACAGTTGAGTTCCCGTTGCCTGCAGTTGTTTATGTGTTATTAGAAACTTGTCAAAGTACAAGAATCTTCGAAATTTCTTTCTTTTCTATAGATCTGAGATTGTAACTCGTCTGTATATATTTATTAGTATTTTCTGTATTATAATTTACTAGGGATTTATGTATTTTGACAAACAAATTAGTAGATTTAATGTAACGTAATCTAACATTATTTCAAAAAGAACGAAAAGAAAAGACGCAATAATATTTATAAAATGAGCAAGTGCATGTTTAGACCAAATATAATTAATTTAATATTATTATACATATAACATATTATGTATTTTAACTTTTAATATTAAGTACCTATTACTTTTCCTAAGACATGAAATTGATTTTTATAGTGGAAATTCACAGAATTTTAATACAGTGATACTATACCTGTAAAATATATGACCGTGTGGCGCTAGTTAGCTGTTAAGCTACGACCTTGGGAGAAGGATGTATAGATGGCGCGCTCTATCACGTTCAAAGATTCAGTTAGATAGATGCATACCAAGCTAATAAAATCATGTTAAAATTAAATTAGTTTTAAATAAATTTCCTACACGAAAGACAGCAACAACAAATTCAGTACTACTAAACTGAACTAAAGTCTAACTAAGTCGAAATGTTATAGTGATGATATACGAATCTGACTATGCGCCTACTCTATATAGACGTGATCTTTGGCTTGAGTTTTTAAATAAGCTCCAAGTCGCACAGAGAACTATGCTTGGTGTTTCTCTGCGAAACTAAATCAGATATGACGAGATCCGCTGACGAACGAAGGTTACCGACATAGCCCAATGGCTGTGCAAGGTGAACTGGCAGTAAACAGGGCACGTAGCTCGTAGAACTGATGGCCGATGGAGCAGAACGGTTCTCGAGAGAAGACCACGTACCGTCAAGCAAAGCGTCGGTCGGGCATTCAAGAGATGGACTGACAACTTGAGGACAGTCGCTGAATGGTGTCTGCTTCGAACCGGTCGCTCTGGAGATCGATCGGGGAGACTTAGGTTCAGCAGTGGACATCCAATTGCTGATACGATGATGATGATGATGAAATTAAACTAAAAGTTATGACTAGATAAAATCTGCATGATGTACGAGTACTTAATTGATTGTGCATACTAAATCATTACTATGATTTTTGTGATCCATAATAAGGGAATAGGGGGTAAATAACATAACTATGGGGTTATCTGAAATCATCTGCTTTAGTGCTAACTGCTAGTTAATATTACAGCAATTTTAAGCCTTAACATTTAATCAGCAGTAACAAATATTTGCTAAGACGAACATTTTAGAACGTAAGCCTACACACCTGTCTAATCACATAGATACAATATGTCAAGGAATTATATCTTAAAGGCTTAGTGATATTTGCAAACATAAGTGAAATTAATGTCTTAAAATATTTCACACGCTAGGTGAGACGTTACACAAGCAATACGCAATATATTTTAATTACACTATTATAAGCTTATGAGTTAATTTCTAAAACTTATTAGGTGCATGCGTGCTTACAATGTTATATCTGCATTAATTTTAAACTACATTCTGTCAAAAAATTCTGAATTTAATTGACGCCACAGATTAATTATTAAATACCATTGCAATAGGAATAAAAAATGATAGCAATGATTATAAAAATGTGACACCTGACCCCATTCCTTAGTCCAGTTCTGGGATCTTTATACGCTTTTTTAGTACAGTGCTACTCGTACGTCTGTATCAGCCTGTAAACCACTAATTGCTGAGCAAAGGCCTCGTCTCCATATAGAAGAAGGGTTAGAGTTTTATCCACCACGCTGCTCTACTGCGGGTTGGCGGATAATTTTGCTACCATGAGTAACGATCGTTATCAGGTGTCTATGACACAACCGGGACTGATGGCTTTACGTGCTCTCCGAGGCACGGTGGGGAGACCCACAAAGACATACACCCAGACCGAAAACAAATATTTGTACAAATACAAATATCTGTTCAGAGCGGGAATCGAACTGCGACCGCCGGTGCGCGTCGTTGAGGCGACTACTCGCACCACTATACCAGAACGGTCGTGCTACATCAGGCTTGTATAATTTTTCATTTTAGTAATGGCTAAGATCTAACGCCTAATACCCATTTATAATAGTGATGTTCTTTCTACCTACGTTTACGTTCTTATTGTAAAATTATAAAACAATTATTACGCTCCTTTTTCATGCTTGTGGTATTATTACTTCGTTCACGAAATAATAATACCACAAGTAATAGACAATTAATAGTGTCGGACAAAAAGAGGAAAAGATCGCCTACGTACTCGCTTGCTCGCCCTTTGTTGTTCTTCAAGTTTTAAGACCCATATTAATAACGAACAGGCAGGCGTGCGTATTATCTTCTCTATAGTACAATTTTTCTTAGGCTCTAGGGTCTTTACCTAAGTCATAATGAGGATTTTGTGACAAAACTGTCACAAACTGTCTGATTTTGTAACAAAATTTTGTGACGACACGTTGGCGCATTGGTCACAGCAACTGGCTTATGCGCTAGCGGTGGTTCTTTAAGTACTTGCAGCGTTTCAAGTGCAAGAAGAGTCCATCGTGCATCTGCGATCCTGCGTGTTCTGAGTTTGTCCTCCACATCCTTCTGGACTGCCCGGCCCATGATCGCGAGAGGCAGAACGTGGAATTTAAAATGGATGCTAAAATCGAGCTTAACTCACTTTCCAAGTTAGTTTGTAGAAAGGACAGGGATCTGTTCCTGAATTACTGTATAAAATTATGTAGGCTAGTTAATCATAGGAATAAGAGTTAAGCAAAAAATATGTTAAGTGATTATAGTTATATAGTTAGGTTAACATATTGAAATTTGTCATTAATTTAAGGAATAGATTCGTGGATATAAGTTAGTTATAGGGTTTAATTGTAAGTATAAAACTCCTGTTTTATACAACAATTGTCTGTAAATATAGCTTACTATCCTGTTTTCTTTTTGTAATTAGTTTATAACGACTGCCTCTCGTTAATAAGTTAAATTTGAAGTTTATATAGAGACTTTTCCTATTTTAATAATTATTATTAAGTTAAAGTTGTTAAAATTATTACGTTTATATGTAAATTAGATATTAAGGAAAATTGTTAATAATAAAAAAATATATAAACCTGTCTCTCCCCTCACTATCCCTTACGTGTTGATTAGCATGTAAGCATACAAAGCCTTAAGCCTAAGATTGAATGATGATGGATGCAAGAAGAAAATGGGATGCGGAATGTATGTAGATCAGTGTAAAAGATAGACTAGTATGAATGAGCTTGCCAAAATTACATATGTAAAAACAGTTTCCCCTATTAAAGGCAGGTCTAGTAAATAAAAACATAAAAAAAGCGCACGTGGCTATTAAAACAACACAGCACACGCGATAGGTAGCTGCCATAAGGCAAGCGCACGTGGCTATTAAATGACTCTCCACTCGTGAAGAATGCTGCACACTTATCCGGTGTCCATTCACCTTGCCACAGCACCATGTATTCGGCCGTAGCTTGAGGCGATTTTCCATATGAAACCGCCAACAGCCGTAGTTCATATAGATCATGGGGAAGCGCCTTGACTACGCGATATGGTTCGCAAATACCTGAGTCGAGCTTGCCAGTTGTCTGTGCCTGACAACAACAAAAACAAATGAATTAATTTCGATTATTCGAGGGAGCTTGCGGTTAGCGTTCACAGTCTCATCTTGTCAACTTTGATTGACTCATATGCGTTCGGAATCTCGATGACGATGCATTTCCCTTAATGCCTCGCATGGTTTGCATGTACATTCTCTGGTGTGATGAGATGCATGTTAATGACAAACTCAACTGTTAGTGTCAAACCAACTTACAATCCGTCTGATGGTAAGATATTACTATATAATATGGACTGCTACACCAGGAGCATCTCAAGCGCGTTACGAAACCCATTGCTAGTTAGTATCAAAATATGTATTATAAAAAAATTTAACTATAGTTTATAAATTAGTATGATATTTTTTCATCTTACTTAAATTAATTCCTGTTTATGAAACCTTTGTTACCTATGAAATTGCCGTTTTTGACTAAATAAGTTGACGCACTTTTTTCTTAATTTTTTTGTTTTTATTATTCAAAGTAATTACACATGGAATCAATGTATTCTTTCCAACGTAGTGGTAACTTATTGATGTCTTTCCTGAAAAACTCAGCTGGACGGGAGGACGGAATTTCCGGAACGAAAGCGAGCAAACCAATAACGAGTGGTACGATCGTTAGTACCTAGTGTTCGCACCGTAAACGTCGTTGATACCACGACGGAACTCATACTCCATAATCACTCGAATTTTTAACATATCCATGATGACGAAAAACGTAAAATGCGATGTCAACAGAACACTATCCATTAAACAAATGACTAATTATAAAAAAATAATCCTATATTTTTAAAATAAAAATAATTTAAAGTTCGAGTATTTCGATTTTTTTTTTCTTTTTAATATTAAGGTGTGCTTCTTAGTGTGTAACCATTACACAACAGCAAAATACAACGTTATAATACTTGGCCCAAATTCAAGCTAGAATATGTATTAATAAAAGCGAAACTATAATTTTCGAAATATAAAATATAGAAAATAATAGTTTCGCTTTATATAGGTATTATATCTTATATTTTTATATGCATAGTTTATATACTTATTTTGTATGGTGTGCAATAAAATATTGATTATTAATATTTTTTTTTTCTTTTTTGAAGTCGATTAAAATTTTTAATAAGAATCGTTTGAGTGGGTGGGTTAATTACTCCAGTTATTTCACACTCAGATTCTGTCACAACATGCAACGCAAATGAAAAGGTGCCTACTCGCAACGCCTGAAGATATGGTTGGAATGAGAAATAGCTCTGTGTTAAAGTTGTCTTTGCTATGCTAATGTAGAAGACACTGAAACTTCACTGTTAATGTTTTCAGTACAATTTCTATCGGATGTCTGAATCAGGTCAATAGATACAAACAACTTACAAAAATATTACATGATCTAATTTATAATAAGATTCAATTTTATTACCGATTTTATTGTTCATTACATAACTACGTACATAATTTTCCTCATCATCATCATCATCAATCATATCAGCGATTGGATGCCCACAGCTGCTGAACGTAGATGTTAAAAAAGTATTAAAAAAAATACATAATAATATTGTATACTGGCAACATCTATTTAAATAAAATAAAATAAAATAAAAATGAAAAAGCCTTTTATTTCTTGCGACATTTCAATTACAATTTTTTGACTAAAAAAATTATTGGATTTTTTTTTTTTTAACAATAAAAAAAACAATAACATTATCAAACTAAAAAATAAAATAAATTATAAGATTATGCCAAATTATTAATTAAATTATTGATTTTTTATAATTTCATATTATTGTATAATATTTGTCAAAGTATTTAAATTACATTAATAATTGTTAATAATAATTAATGAATAATAACCCAATTTAAAATAAATATCAATTAGTACAAATAAAAGAATAAATAAGTTTGAAAATATATGGTTAAGATGCAAGAACCCCTTTCAGGTAAAGGCCTCCTCCAGAGAATGCCACGTGTCTCTATCTTTGGCTATGTCTAGCCAGTCTCGGCCTGCGGTGTGTCTTAAGTCGTCAGCCCATCTCGCAAGTGGTCTTCCCACTCTTCTGTAGCCTTGCGGACCTGTCCACTCTGTAGCCCGTTTCGTCCATCTTTCGTCAGTTAATCTAGATACATGTCCGGCCCATTTCCATTTTAATTTCATAGCAAAGTTTAGTGCGTCTATCACTTCTGACCTCTCTCTAATAATTGTGTGTCTTATTCTCTGTATTTTGCTGATATTTAGCATACTTCTTTCCATGGCTCTCTGAGTTGTTCTAATTTTATGTTTGACTTTATATGTAAATTTCCATGTTTGGCATGCGTAGGTTAAAGAAGGCAGAAGACATATATTCATTATTTTTCTTTTCAATTTCACAGAGAAATGTCCTTTTAGAATTTCTTTATAGCTCCAAAACTTGCTCCAGGTTTTTTGAATTCTTCTTGCGATTTCTTGGTCATTATTCTGTGCTTTGAAAGATATTTGTTTACCGAGGTAAATGTAACTCTCTACGTACTCTAGTTGAATGTTGTTTAGTTTTATAGGATTAACTTTGCTGTTTGTTATAATTTTTGTTTTACTCAGATTTATTTCAAGCCCAACTTTTCTACTAGCTTCACGAAGGGTTGATATCATGTATTCCAATT
Source organism: Euphydryas editha (assembly GCA_036937285.1). NCBI lineage: Eukaryota > Metazoa > Arthropoda > Insecta > Lepidoptera > Nymphalidae > Euphydryas > Euphydryas editha. The sequence goes on from JAUPFZ010000007.1 coordinate 9,291,576, forward strand.
TTTTACTGCACTCAGACATAAGGACGATGTCATCAGCGAATCTTAGATGTGACAGGTACTTTCCCTCAATATTTAATCCCATTTGATTTCAATTAAGTCCGCTCATCACATGTTCCAAAACTGCTATAAAAATTCTGGGCGAGAGTGGGTCACCCTGTCTGACTCCTCGTTTAATTTCTATGGGTGGTCCGATGCTCTCCAGTTGTACTCTACTTCGACATTTCTCGTAAATATGTTTCAATATTTTGACATAGGCTATATCAACGTTTTGAGACAATAGAGCTTCCCATATCGAATCATGTGATAGAGTATCGAAAGCTTTCTGATAATCGATGAAACATATGTAGAGTGGTTTCCGAAATTCTTGGTATTTCTCTATTATTTGCTCAAGGGTATGGATATGATCGATAGTACTAAAACCTTTTCTAAAACCCGCTTGTTCCATCGGTTGTTTGGAATCTACTACTTGACTAATCCTTTTTTCAATGATCGAAGAGAAAAGTTTGTATAGGGATGGTAGTAAGCTTATTGGGCGGTAATTGGAGATGTCTTTTGGATTGCCTTTTTTGTATAATAATATAATATTTGATTCAGACCATTGATGAGGGGTGGAAATCGTGGTCAAAATTAAGTTGAAAAGTTTTACCAATGGAGTTACAAGTAATTGGTGGCCTATCTTGATCGCCTCGTTGGTTATTTTGTCAATGCCTGGACTTTTTTCTGATTTCATTCTCCTTATATGATCGAGCATCTCAGCTTCATTAATTGGCTCTATTCCACCTGAATAGTCCATACTGGTACATCTATTTAACACTTTAATAATAAACGAATTATTGTTAGTCTGTGACAAGTCACCGGTTGTTTCAATAGGTTATGGGCACAGAACCGCTATTATAGTGAATGTATGTGTTTATTTATTAGTAAAATGGCTGGAAATTATATCCTAAGTGTTCCAAAACTAAAGGTATGGAAAAATTTAGATGAATGAGCGTTCGTGGTTGAAAATTTTTTAATTTTAGAAGGCGTCGATTTCAACAAAGAAGGTGAGAAAAATGACGGCAACACAGCTAGCATGGATGAACAAAAAAGCAAGAGTGAAATTGGTAATGACCATCGATCCATCTCTTTACGTTCATATTAAGTAAAAAAAAAAAACAGAAGTATGTGGAAGAAACTGAAATCACTGTTTGACGACTCAGGTTTCACACACAGAATGATAATGGCGATCGAACACTCAGGCATCGAAATATCTCATTTCAAAGATATCGAAATTAATGGATACGAGTGATAATGTTGGCAGCAGTGAACCACAAAGTGCATTTTTAAAATCTAAAGGTTTGCAGCGATGAAAAAATAAGATTGTCAAAATTGCAGAAACCAATCAAAATCAAAATCAAAAACAACCTTATTTAAATAGGCCCCACCAGCACCTTCGAATCGTCATTTTACAAAATCAATATTTTAGTGATTATTATTATTATTTTTTTTTTTGTGAAAGTAAAGCTACCACCTATTCGGAATGTAGATTCTGCAAAGAAGAATCGGCAAGAAACCCTGCAGTTACTCTTTTGAAAATAATATATAAACTGTGTTTTAATACAAACTTAGTAATATCTTACATGAAAAACAGCGCCACCAAGTCCACACATCTTTATCAACTAAATAACTCTGCACCGAATAATACGCTTTATCTATTAATTTTTTTTTAATGAATTCTTTAAATTTATGTTGAGACAATTCCAAAATTGTTTGTGGGATTTTATTATACACGCAAATACCATAACCCAGAAGGGAGGCGTTTACTTTGCGTAGTCGGAAACTTAACAATTACAATAATTGAGTTACAATTTTGTTATTGCTTCTAGTAGTTACATTGCGATTAATACTATTTATTTCAAAAGAATAAATATTTTGGTGAATATATATAATATTGTTATAAATATATTGCGACGCAATTGTTAACATGTCTACCTTTGGAAAAACATCCCGTAGGGAGACTCGAGCTCCAAGATCATAAATGCCGCGAATAGCCCTTTTTTTGTAAAATAAATACAGTCTCAATATCTGTAGCATTACCTCACAGTTGTTACTGTGTATTACAACTTGTTGTAGTCGTGACCGTAAGACATAATACTATGGAAATAGCTAAAATATATTAAACGCGCAGTAGCAACGTCGGTCAGTTGTCGCACTTTTCTAACTGCGAAAGCTGCGGAGCTGAGGCTACCATTCAAGGATGACAAATGGGAATTCCATTGAAGTTTTGAGTCCAAATTTATCCCTAAGAATACTGTAGTATCATTGGCAATAAGCCTCTCGTTATTTATTTCTAAATTATAATTTGGATGTTTAACGGCAACGAAAATACAACGCACTTAGTTTTTTTGGCGTTCAAGACGAGGTTGTTTGTTTTTAACCAATCCTGAATTCGAAACAAAGAGTTGTTCACGTCATCATAATTTACTTTTTTCCTATCAACTTTAAATATAAGCGATGTGTCATCTGCAAATATCACTATATCACAAATATCCTTAACGTAAAATGGCAGATCATTTATGTATATTAAAAAAAGAAGAGGACCTAGAATCGATCCTTGTGGAACGACCATTTTTAGCACAGATCCAGAATACTCGAGCTGTCAAAATTATTAAATGTTATAAATGTAAACGAAGCAGCCACTATAAAAATCGGTGTCCATTATCGAAGGATAAACCAGTAAATTAATTAAGTGCAGTTTTTTTCAATGGTAATTTATTCAAAAACGAGTAGTATATTGATTCTGAAGCCAAGAAAATATAACATCTATGTAACGCTTTAATAATAAAAGAATATATATATAAGTTAGTCTGTGACAAGTCACCGGTTGTTTCAATAGAAGGTCTTCACATTAAACTCCAGAGCGACCAGTTAAAAGCAGCCCCAAGCAGCCAGCAAATACGTTTGTCTATGTGGGTAACCTTCGTCCGTCTGCGGATCTCATCATTTCTGATTTAACCTCGCAGAGAAATACCAAACATAGCCCTCTCCATTGCATACTGTGCGACTTGGAGTTTGTTTAAAAGGCCCATAGTCAGAGACCACGTCTCAGATCCATATGTCATTACTAGTATCACACACTGGTCGAAGGGTTTTGGCTTCAGGCACTGAGATATAACGGGTGAAAAGACGTTTTTTAACTTGCCGAACAGTAACCATCCTAGATGGATTTGACCTCTGTCTGGAAGTTGGACCTACCAAGTTGGACATTTTGTCCTAGGTAGATGTACTCGTCAATAACTTCGAATATATTCAAGTATAATTTCCAACCGATATCAGGGTAGGCACGATATAGACATTCGACATGATTTTTGTCTTGTCCGTATTCATTTTAAGGCCCACCCGCCGGGGAACTCCACCGAGCTCACTGCTCAGTGACATTGCAGTTATAATGCTGAGGTCTTCTAGGGATTTTGCCATAAGCACGATATCGTCGGCAACGCGTCGGCGGCACTCGCCATTTATATTGATGCTAAATCCTTTCCATTCCAGAAGCTTGAAAGCGTCTTCCAATGTAGCGGTAAACAGTTTCAGAGATATGACATCTCCCTCTCTGCATGCTGCACCTCGCTGTATTGGAATCGCTCTCATGCTGTGCTCCTGTACTCCAACCGACATACTTGTGTTATTGTACAATCACTACAACACTTTGATATACCGGTCGGCGGTGCCACATAGTCAATGTGGCACCGCTGGAGAGACTGCAGCACCTCAGCGAAGTAAATAAGAATATATATATATATTCAGCTCAAAACGACAAAATTGGAATGTGTTTTAAGACACTTTTCTTTCATTATTCTAAGACCTATTTAAGGCAATACGGTGTTTAAATGTAAGGTTCAGTTATTAATATATTAATGTCCGACCGAAATTTCGGTTTCGGTTTCGGTTTCGGCCAGTTTCAGCCAAGAAATCTAGTTTCGGCCTTAGTTTCGGTTTCGGCCAAAAAATGGCCGAAACTTTCGGCCGCGCCGAAACTCGAGTATTGAACTTCATTTTGTTGAGTTTTATTTTTAAATGCCAAATTGACGTGTTTATAGGCAATTGTCGTTAGATTTCATGACTTTTGTTTATTTAATTTTAACTATGTGAGAATCGTAGGTATAGCTTATGCGAATTACCTAGTCAGTCATCTCGCCTCATCCTTTCCCGTTGATCGCGCGTGGTGCCCAGACAGTTTGGATAGGTACTGTATTTTTTTCTATTTATAATTCATATTTATTTACCCCAATAAATTTTCCCTAATTTAGACAGAAAGCCTTGTGCCTACCTCATCAGTTATTACAGTAATTTTATTTTATAAGTGATCTATGAAATAAGTATTATTTATTATATTATAGTTTTGTTATTAATGTACTGTACAGTTGTACACCTATACCATCTATATACCATTTCCTCTACCCTAAGGTTGCCTGGAAGAGATCGCTCATTAGTGATAAAGCCGCCTTTTGTACTTATTTCCTTTTTCTTTTGTACTATTGCTTATTCTTGGTGTACAATAAAGAGTTATTATTATTATTTATCTTATAATAATTACTTCATTTGTTTCAGGTAAAAAATGTCACAAAAACAAAAAAAAATCCGATTTGGCAGTTTTTTTGAAAAAAGTATTAGTGATTCATCTAAAGCTTTTTGTAAACTTTGTAAAAAGTTATATTTTTTTTTCTTTCTTTACAAAATAGAAGGATTAACAGCCGGGACTCATTTAAATTTTACAGGGCTCCTTTTTAAGATTTGATCGGTTAAAGAATAGATTCCGACTATAAATCCTTCTATTTTGCAAAGAGTTTATGATTTGATTATGTGTATCGATTATAAAACTTTTTTTTAACGTGTAGTTGTTCAGTATTACTTTTGACAACATTATAAACTACTGGACTTGTTTTATTTTTCTTTTTAATTTATTTTTAATTTTTTAATTTCATCTATCTGTATCTTTTAGTTTATCTGTATCTTTTAGTTTTTTTTACGCAGTCCGGATTATTTTTTATTATTTTTTTTTATTATACACTTTTTAGTTAGGATTCATTAGCTTCGTTATTAGAATTATAAGATGGTAAATTTCGCAATCACAGTCCGAGACCCAAGACGCCGGCACCCACGTCTCTTCTACCTTGTTTTGTGGCCGGCCGAAACTGCGAACAAGGCCGAAAGTTCGGTTTCAGTTTCGGTTTCGGCTGAAAAACCTGTTCCGGTCGGACACTATAATATATCTAATATGTGTGAAGTAATAAAATATAACAAGTTGAATTGAATAAAATGTTTCAGGTTCGGTCAAGTTTATTTTTATGATGATGGTTTGAAATCAGCGAACTGTGTCAACGTAAATTAAAATACACATACGACTACATTCATAACTCCCGCTACCATTTGCAAGTATAAATATTTTTATATGTTGCGTTTCTTAATTGCTTTTTTTTTTCGTCCACTAACTAATAAAATTACTATAAAAATAATAAAATATGTACAAAAAATATTAACATTACATTAATTAATTTAAACTTTGCTTCATAAAGCATTTTATACTGAAAGAGGAGTCATGGAGGATTGCGTGTTAATTAAAATAATAATATTTATATTTAACTGCTAATCTAATATTAACGTTTATAAATTTCACATTAATAACATATTTTCATTTTAATAATCTTGGAATTATTTTAATTTTTCTAATTAAGTTTTAAGCTTTAATAGCGCCTTTTACACAGTTTTAAAATTTGACCGAAGTAATACCTATTACAGTAAAGCTATGTAATCTTGTACAAACAATACACACTTCTCACACAAGGGTCGTTCATACTTAACATCAGCAAAGTGGGGTTAAGTGTATAATTTACTATTGTTTCTTAGTATTAAAGGCAAAACTTGAAGAGCATAAATTACCACAGATGAAATTTTCTGAATTGATTCAAATTATTCATTTTACAGTTATCGAAAAGCTAATTATTGGTCTGTTTTGCAAATATGATTTAATCTTTCTATAAATATTATGTTAAATGATAACAATAGTACAAATTCTCGGAGTATTAATGTAACTACTTATTAGCATCCCTATGGTTGATAAAGGCCTCTTCTCATACGAGTAGGGTAAAAAAGCCCTCATGTCACATGGCGGATATACATGTGTCAGATTTCTTCTAAAATATGTAGGATTTCTCTGAAAATTTTTCTTCGCAGTTCAACACGTAGTGTTAAAACAAATCTCCCATTTAAAAAGTCATCTGTGCTAGCGAGAACCAACACTAGAACCTATCTGAACCGTCGACACCCGTTGAATCAGATACTTTGAATGGGAATAGATCGAATAAAAATCGATGTTGAGTGAAACATTATAAAACTATATTTAGAGTTTAAATATTTTAAATTATACAATTTGACATTAGTTTCGTTTTTTATAAATATATTATAATAGAAACCAATGTGAAAGCATTTTTTTAATTTAAATGTTTTACAATACTGAGTAGTTTTAGCGTAAAGTTAAATAATATATTTTAAATCTTTTTTTATTATGTAAAAACATTTTATCAGACACATAGAGTGGTTTTACTTACTTTGACATTTGCGGTTAATGCTTTGCCTCTATAGCTTACATCGTCATATCTTAACGTATAGACTTCCTTCATAAATATGAATGAATTGAATATGTCAAAATTATAAAAGTTGTATTTATATTTACAAGTACACGCCTACACATTGCTGCTCGTCAAGAAGAGTTGAATGATCTATACAGGAATTAAGTTTATATTTCATTAAAATGAATTTAATTGGACGCCAATGGCAACTAACGGATTTAATTTCAAATGAAACTGAACCGCTGCGCTCTATTTTATGAGATTTATATTTCTAAAACATTTTCATTTCAAAGCAAATTTGTATAAAGTAAATATTCCAATAATTTATAAAAATTATATATTAATATACATTAAAAATATTTTTGCTTCTTGTTAATATTCTTGTAAATCTTTATTATTATTGTGACAGCTATAAAATATAATATTAAGCTATTACAACATAGCATTAACGTAATACCGCGAAATGTTGAAATTTTCCAACGATCAAGCTTGCTGCATTTCTCATTGTAGAACTACTATAACTCCCTTATTTATTACATTATAAACATGGAACCTGATCTGTCTTTGTGTGTGTGTGTGTTTTTAAGTACATATATATTACTTTTTGTGCTATTCGAGTCAAACCACAAACAAATATTTTTCTTCATTATTGCAACTTGATTAATGCTATAACAATTTTACTTTCATTTATTAAAACAATTTAGATAGTATTATTATAGAGTGCCCAGTGTGTTTGTGTACACAAGTTACAAAACTATGTTTTGATCAATTAATATAAATATCCATTACGACTGTAGAGCATAAAATTTTGCGTAACTTCGTCTTCATAACAGGAGTTACATATGTATATTTAATTAATTTAATAAAAATTTCCCCATTTCATGGCTTAAAATATTTTCAAATCACACCAATTTATTATTTTTAGTTATTTTTTTTTAGTCAAGTCACGTGACAATTTTTTCACAAGAAGAATTGAATATACTTATTATTGATATTAAAATAAAACTTAATTAAATGAGTATTCTGAAATACCAGTTTGATAAAAAAATATTTTAATTAAAAGATTTATTAATTACGTCATGCATTAGTATCAGGTATGCTCAGTTTACAAGTTAGAACATAATTTCCCAACGGGTGGCCGTCACGAGCAACGCTTCTGTAAGCTTTTACTTATTCAAGTACAATGTCTCGTTCTTTAGCTTACGGAACGTGACTGCAGGTGCAAGCGCCTTTGTGTCTATACCATGATCCATAGTTCAAAACTTTAAATAACTTGCAATCGAATAAACCTGAACTTTACAAAGCTGAATCAAAAATCTGTAAACTACCTACTGCTTTACAAAGCCCTCTTTTTCATATACAAAAAGAGTTGCAGCTTGATTCACCACGCCGCTCCACCGAGGGTTGGTGGATAATTTTCCTATCATGAGTAACGACTTGTATTGTATGTCTATGATAACAACCGGGAGCGACGGCTTTACGTGCTCATCGAGGCCATCGCGGGGAGACCTACAAGGATAACCAGATCGGAAATACTCGTAAATAGATATTGGTACAAATACAAATATCCGGAGCGGGAATCGGACCCACGACTACTGACGTTAGGGCTGCTCGGCTTACTCGCACCACTACACCAGAACGAAACAAAAATTATATCCAAATAAATAACTAAAAATCGATCTGACTGGTAGCAAAACTTAGCGTGTGTAAAATCACAAGGTAAGTCTAGTATAGTACGAGTATATATGAGGGAAGTCCCCCAGTGCCGGACACATAAGGTTTTCACGAAATAAAATAAAAAGTTTTTCGATAAATCATACTTTTTTTAGTAATTAGTTACGACAACAATTTTTTAAATCAAATTATAATAATTAAAAAAATCAAAAAACCCGACTGCGTAAAATACTCTTATTATAAACTAAAAAGAATAAAACAATTTACTAGCTTTCATTTGATACCCATATTGCTACAGTAAGAAAAAAAATTCAACTCCTCCCTCATTCCGCCTTTTGCGGGGGCCATTTTGAAAATTTATATAGCCTATGTCACTACTACAATATAGACAAATCCAACGACACCTCATATGGCAAAAACCGTCCAGCCGTTTGGGCTGTAGGGCGCGCCAAAGAAATGGACATACATACATACATACATACATACATACATACATACATACATAAATACATACATACTTACATACACTCGAAAAACATAACCCTCCTTCTGTCGCAGTCGGGTAAATAAATTAATAAAAACCCAAGTTCTACATAATCTAGTTTAAAAAACTAACATTAAACTAGAAGAAAAAAAAATGCAATCACTGGATGTGGCACCTAGTACCGGACAGATTTCATTGCGACCCCTAGTATCGAGTATCGTTCATCCATGGCAGCTTGAACACTGTTTCCAGTTTTTTAAGCATACTACGCAAGTAGTTCTTGCAACTTCAGATACTTTACTCAGTGGTTGTGTTTCTTAGATTTATTATCACTTTTATCTTTGCCGTTTACTCCTTTAGCTTGTTTCCCTTTTTCTTCACTTCTTCTTTTGTTCTTTATATATTTTGTTTGTTGTCTGTTCTCTTCTTTTGTTATTGTGGATTTAGTCTTCATTTTTCATTTTTTCCTATTTAGCATTCTTTTCATTTTCTTTCTCTTCAAAATCTATTTTGCATGGAGATGATGTTAGGATTTCACTCCTTTCACATTTTCGTTTACAAGTCGCTAATCGCTTTGTGGTAGCATCTGGTAATGGTCACAATTTAAGGTCCGTCTCGATAACATCTAGGTTCCAGCTCATCGATGGCATGGTATTTTTGATAGTTGGTTCGTGATGAGATTCTTCAAGAAGATATGGCTTCTTCGGAAACAATTATTCGTGTTGAAGGTAGCATCGCAGGTCGTAGATGAGATAACAGCTAAGTCTAAATCGATGAGAGACATGGGTATAACCCTGGTACAACTCGGTACGTTTGAACGATATCTTGGTTCTTCCAGTGATATCTATATTAGTCGTATCAGTACCCAAATAATATAGATTATAAAATAAATTTAAGGGAGACGAATCTACTCTCAAACTTCATTCTTTAAACATATTTTTATCTATTGCAATTTGTAAATTTTTTGGTCCCATTTTACTTTTTTATTACTCTCTTCCATTTCGATTTCTTTTGTTCTTCTATTCTCTGAAATAACGTCAAAAATTCTTGAATAAATACAACTAATTAGTAGTTAAAAAAATATTTGTCCGGTACTAGGAAATAGGGTAATGCTAACATTATGCAATATATAGTAAATTCGTCTTTAAAATCAGCAAAAAAGCGTTACAGTCTACGTTTAGTAATGAAACCCTTTTTAATTAACAAATATCATAAAAGAATAAACAAAGAAATTAAGCAGTAATACTCACCTGGATTTTAGGTGTGGTGTGAATACTTTTACTAGATATGTCATAGCGTAAACAAGGAAAATAGTAAGTCATAGAAACGTATTATAATTATTTATGTTAGTTTTTCGAAAGTGATCAAATTATTTTAACATTGAAAATAACTTGGTAAAAATCGTTATACACGACACCAGAGAAATTAAAAATGTTAAGCTTATTTAAAAGATATCAGTGTCAATTATAAATGATAGTGTGAACTTTAATTTTGGAATATTTTGAAAAAATATACTTTTATGAGCTAAAAAGGAAACTAGTAAGAAAAAGTCCACTCACACTGCGTACGAAAATCCTGTTTCTTCAAGATAATGTATTTGATTGATAATGTATTTGATTGATGATTATGTACACCAATCTGAAGTTTTGACTATTACTTTTAACTCTACTTGGGATCAAACTGTTTCAATACCTTCTATAGTTTTCTAGACAGGTAAAACTTTAATTTGATTTCAAATCAAAATAAAGTTTTACTTGATTTGTTTATAGAATCAAGCAATTTTAGACAACAAACCCAATACTAAAAATTATTTTACACCAGTCCGTTTATGACCTCGTATTTATAATTATGTCACGTAACTTCATAAAACACACGCATGTTATAAAATGTTTTCATAACACAACTTTACGTTATATATGAACGGTCTTTATGCTTTCAGCCCATACTTACAATACAATATTTTACAGCGCATGCTGAGGGAGTCATGGGAGTTCGGGTTATTGCCTCTCCTTATATATGTCCATGACTTGAATACCACTACTTCAACTGCTACAGCAATTTAAAAAAAATAACAATACAAATTAAACCAGAGAATGCACATTATAAATTGCCGATTTCATTTAGGTAAGGTTCAACGACAAATATTTGGAACCTGGAAGTTGTTGAATTGGTCCACTTGTCTTTTTCCCCTTTTATATTTTCTTATACGGTTAAGTACATTATTGTGATGGGAAATATGTGCCCCTCCAACAACTTTTACGAGTCCGAAGAAAATGTGATCAGTATATTTATATTGAAAGTATTCATATTATAAAGGTTTTTATTAAATATATAATGATTGATCCTAACTAGTTAAAATATTTTTGACTATAATATACCTATATATTTTTAAGAAAATGAAAATATTTGTTATGTATGCCTATTTAAATAATCGTCACTACAAAAATATTTACTTTATATTTAAAAAAAAATCGAAAGGAAAACATATATATATATATATATATATATATATATATATATATATATATATATATATATATATATATATATATCCTTGAGTAATATTTTATTTGTATTTAAAAAATCGTAATGTGAATCACTACTGTAATTTGTAAGACAGCGTGAGTTAACTGAGGCGTGTGAGAAAAGTAGGTACGTTAATGCATTTAAATGCTATCTCAAAAATTGTAATGATATAAAGTAATTAGGCCTACATTCAACAGAGGACATCCAAAGGCTGATATTCTAATGATGATGTTGATGATGATGATGAAAGTAAAATAATGTTCCATAACGTATGATGAATGTTGTAGAATTAAGTGGTAGAAATAAGTGTTAGCATTAAGTGGTCAATGTGGACTCATGTTTCCAGAACTAGAGATCCTAAGTATAGTTCATAAGTATTCAAATAATGATAAAATATAGTCTGCTGATGTAATAATGCCTGTGTAACAATTTATAAAATCAGTAAAAAATGGTACGGGCGTCTGTAAGCTCGTAGAGGAAATTTAATAAAAAAAAAAAAAAAACGTATGATAAATATAATTAATATTCTTTTATATATAGTTTTTTTTAAGCTTAACAAAAGTCACTAATAGTTACTACTCTCGAAATCGTTGGTATTGTTTTACGAGATAACTGAAAGCTCAACTCCTAATATCGACTGATGGCGCTGAATATATGACGTTTATTTTCCAAATTGCGGTCAAGATTTGCAGCTACAGATTGAGATGTCGCCTTGAATTTCAACTCATTTTGTTATTTTATGTGTAGAACATTTTCATAATGTTAATTTATTAGAAATAGGATTGTTGTGTTATTTGGTCCTAATTCTCATGTTTTTTTTTTTTTTAAGTTTTAATAACTGCGAAACTTTTCCATGTTTGAAGTTTTAATTTAATACGTTTAATAAGCTATCAAAGAAAAACTTATACAGGGATGACACAGATAAAGCTAGTTTTATGTAAATCATGTTCGTAAGACAAAAGAGTTACAGGTACGATCAGCTCGGGTTACGATCTGACTTTCTCCCTTACATTTTAGTAATAAGCTTAAGAATTTTATAAAAAACAATTTAGAGGATTTTCATACTGGTCTTTACATTCAAATTATGTTATATGAAAATTTCGGATAAACGCCGAGTCAGTATGAAGTACAATGAATTCGTGTTATATAGATAAATTAAAAGTAAAGCTCATGCGAAAAGTAAACCTAATTGGGAATTCTACTCAACATGAATTCTCATTATAACTTAAATAAACTACAACGAACTTTTCATTATGTAATACGAAATGTGTTTTTTACAAACAAAAAAATATTTTAGGAATCAGGAGTGGAACTTATTAAAAAAGAATATTCACTATACACAAAAAAAATTAATTTTTTTAACAATGATAATGAACTTATAAACGTACAAGTAAATCAAACAGTTATAATTATCACAAAAATAGCAAAATAGTAAGAACAAATTATCTTAGCAATTTTTTATAATAAATAAGAGTTGTAAGTCACTGATCACCCCATTACTAACTAGTATTAGGGTGATCAGTAACCTTTTTAATTTATCCTTATAATATAAATACTCGCAAAAATTTTGAAAATTAATAAAATACGTACTATTTCCAACTGCAAAACAACTTTATTTCCTCTTTGACTATATTTGGATTTCACATTCTATAAGCTGTATCCGTACTAAATACACCCTAATAAAATAATTTAACTCGTAATAATACTAAACATGAAAGAGGTTTTATGCTTTATTTTATTTTAATTAAAAATATAAGAAAAATCCTCACTCAGTTTACGGTACGCACTGCTGTGTTCGATGCTATGTGATAAACCTATTCGTACACGCAGGTAGATCAAAATTAATTTAAATTAAGCTTGTCGTTAAAATATTTTACACTTACACATATATACACATCAATAGAAAATTTAACGCCCTATTTAAGAACTTGTACTGTATTGTATCAGCCTGTAAACCACCTACTGCTGAGCGAAGGCCTCTTCTCCATGTAGAAGAAGGGTTGGAGATTAATCCACCACGCTGCTCTACTGCGGGTTGGCGGATCATTTCCTTATAATGGGTAACGATCGTTATCAGGTGTCTATAATAACAATCGGGACCGACGGCTTTACGTGCTCTCCTAGGCATAGTGGGGAGACTAACAAAGACATACACCCAGACCGGAAACAAAAATTTGTACAAATACAAATATCTGTCCCGAGCGGGAATCGAACCCGCGACCGCCGCGGCCCGCAGCGTTGAGACACTATTACAACTCGCACCATTACACCAGAATGGTCGTCATTTTACAACTTACAGGTTATATTCATTAAAAATAGACCAAAGAGTAAGTTTCAATGCTACTCTAATCGTATCATCACTTAAAAAATGGTTGAGCGAATTGGTTTCAGCAATAATAGACAGTTTATTTTCAGATCTGGAGTTCGATTTTTTCTTAGACCAAACATTGTTTAGAATATGCAGATACATGCTCAAAATAGTTAAAAATTGTAACTTATAACATATTTTTTCATTTACAATTATTAACATTTAATTTAAATAACCTAATTTCGTACGAAATTAATTGAATTTAAACTTTTTTAAATAAAATATTCTTCTTAGACTAGCCTAAACTCTGTTAAGTTTATTATTTTAAGGTAAAAGTAATCTTAATATTAATTTCTATAGATCAAAAAATTTGTTTTCGCCGATTAATAAAAAGTTTTCAAGTGTCGTAGGCGGTTTACAGTTTTCCTGACGCTCGACCGAACTTTTTTCGTAAATATTCATATCATTACAGCAAATGGTCGCTTGTGCTTTCTAACTTTCTCAGTAAGTACCTTTTAAACATCTGAGCCAAGAATGTTTTGACTGTAGAATATGTTTCTTTCCACTGCTAACTTTGCCAGAATTTCTAAGAGAAGTTTTCATATAAATCAGGAGGCGCTGCACTGAAATACGGCGTAGCGGTTGTTATCATTGTAGTTTGCATATTTGTTATTTTTTAAATTTGATTTTCTTTAATAGTTTTTTTTTTTTTACATTTGTATTTATATGAATGTTTTAAATTTAATATACATAAATACAATTATTTTAATAATGATCGATACTTGGATAGGTACTGGAAAATATTATTTTAACAAAAGGTTTTTGATTATTTTTTGCCTTTTGCTTAAGTCTGCTGAGTTAAGCTGGCTTTAACACAAAATATTTAATTTGAAATTAATATAATACAAATAAAAAAAAGTTACATTGAGTATCTTGTATATCGCAAATGCTCAACATAATTAATGCTCTGAGTTATTAAAAATTTACAATTCAATAACGCTCTGAAATGTCTTAATAGCCATAAGTATGTGTATTCCGATTCATAGAATATACATCTATTAGAAATGTAATATATTAGAAAATATATGTCATATTATATTTTGATAATCATTTTTTTTCTTCTAATATAAAAGTAGTATAATAGTCCGTGGTTGATCATGTAAGAAATTAATAAAACTTACAACCATTTCACATTACACAACTTAATGGCGTGTCAATATAATTGCCAAACAACGAAATCGCCGATTTTTATTCTGACAAAAAATAAAAATAGTTGAAAAATCCTTACATAATTTTAGAACTCATAATGTATTGAGAATGAGGAATAATTAATGAGAAATACTAAAACAAGTCTCAAGTTTTAAATTCTAAGATCAAAAATTAAGCAACTCGGCAGATACGAGTATAATATTAAATTTATGGGCTTAGATAAGGAAATTTTCTATATACTATAGTTAGTACATATTAATTTGGTTCCAATTAATTCCCGTCATAGTCAGTCGTTTGCTGGTTAAATGCAAAATTGGTCACCCTATTTGGCTTAACATGACCCAGTCAGATGATTCCAACATCCCAATGGCCTGAAATTGGGTAGTTTTACTTCACACGTCTATCGAACTTTAAAATAATCAAATTACACTAACTGATCCCAGAAATTAATAGATAATTTTATACGATAATAACATATATTTGTTTTTTATTTTTCTTTTATAAAAGATTTTATAAGAATTCATATAATTTTTAATCCGAAAAGTCGACCCAAGTGTTCAATTACGTATTCCTAGACAAAAAAAAAAAAATATCCATCAATTGTCAACGAATTCAAAATGAATTCGAGATCTAAATCCATACCGAATATAAGTCCAGCAGGCTGCCAGCTTTTATTGAATAAATTAACTTTTATTAAAATCCTGTTTGTGGGCGCAACTGCCACCCGGGCTCTGATTCAATTTACTTACTTATTTGAAAAATAATAATATTAATAGCTGAATGTATTCATATGAAAGTTATGTGAAGGAATATTATGTAACATATGGACTGAAGTACGTACCATAATAAGTTGTGTAACTATGTATGTATGTTACTATAGATTAAGAACGCAAAATTTTAAAACTATTTTGATAATTTATATTTATAAGACACCTACCAAACTAAAATCACGCAAATTTTTTAGAAACTAAATCGAAAGTAAAGCCTAGTAAATAATAAACGCAATCGTACTCATGTTCCTGATTAAAAATATATTGATTTTAATGTAGTATGGTACGATTGCATGATTTCAGTTGCAATATGAAAACGGGTAGCAGATTAAATTTGATTGAACATTTACCCTGATACACGTCATTCAAAACAGTTGCCAACGATTCGGAGATTAATTAATATGGTTATTTGCACCCTAATACAATGGAGCATATACATCTACATGTAACAAAATTGGTTAATATTGTACATTGTATATTCTTTCAAATAATAAAGAATTATTGTTGGGTGTTGTGCTTATACAAATGTAGTCAGATAATTTTTTTAATCATTGTATGTTTTTACGAACACTCAAATCTCAAAAACTTCTACATATCATGGTTTATGCATGTATGTTTCCATAGCTATACCTACTTATGATAAATTAAACCAAAAAATTTTTCTTTTTCAATTTTATCTGTCTGTATGTCATAACTGCGGAATAAATTTACACGAAACTTGACACAATTTTAGTTTAGTTACTCGAGGATACTGTGTACTTTTTATCTCAAAACTCACCACGATTCTCTTGGGAAAAGGGATGAAAGTCAAAATGTGTACTTAGCAAAAATTCGTTAACGCGCAGTCCAATTTAATTAAGCCTTTTTTGCTAGAAAGGAGATACTTGAAAGATAGTTTATAAATAAAATTATTCTGTAAATATTTCGAGTTTTAATTTTGATTTGTTGGTTCAGAAATTACAAACAACATAACCCTCCCAAACCCTTAACAATAATAACTTAAAACCCAGAATGTACAGAAACCTATGAATGTACGGCTCATCTCAAATTGGCGCACATATTTATATTACAAGCTTAATGAAAAAAATGCTAATTGTGGACGAAACCTTGCGTAATCTGGTTTAATAAAATTACATTTATTCCGAATAAAAAAATTAAATCAGAATTCAAAATTTATGATTAAAATATAAAACTTTATAAACAATTATTAACAAGAAATAGGTTAGTTCCTCTCTGGTGAGGATATTCAGCCGTGGAGTTAATTTTTTACCACTGGTACTCCGAGGGCTAAATCAACTGCTAACGGTACAAATATATTATTTGAGAATTTATTTTTTAGCCTTTTCCGCATCGACTCCATCTCCTCTCGTATATACAATAAAATACGTTAAATGTAATATTTTAATGGCTAGTACAATTTTTGATTGTCTAAATTCCAAAGATAAATAAAGATCTCTTGGTTAGCGAAATAAAACATTTTTCTAATTAACCTGTAAATATTTAACACTTCGGTGTTAAAGCAAAAAAAAAAAAAAAAAAAACAGAGAAACGTTGAAGGTATTTACGTTTATATTTTATATTTTATCAAAGAAATATTGGTAAATTCACAGTTTTTATTTCATGACATTATTATTTTAAAATAATGTAAATACGAAGTTATTTTATATATTCCATTAATAAATTGCCCTTTTTTATTATAACCTGTGATAGATAAACTAACATGTCTAAAGAAAGTGGAAAATGTAGCAACTCATAATACTTTTACAAAGAAGCTGCTCGTACAAAGTTACACATGACGCGGATTCCGAACGAATGTCGCCAGAGAGTCGTTTGAATAAAGTTAGCCTACTGATTTATGTGGAAACTTCACTAGCCTGTCTCCAAAATAATGTGTGCCCATGTATTGTATATATTTCAATGTTCATTCGCGAGCTACCTAGAAAATTCATATTTGTTAGCATTTGCAGTTCTCGACTTAAAATTTTACACAAAATATGATAATTTAAACTTACCACCATCCTGTCTCAGTTTATATGTTACATATTCAAGAGTATAATTTATATTTTCCTCATATTTCGTACCATTATTATAGCTTCTCGTATAACGTGGAAGCCTAGACCTGTTTAAGTACGAAACGCGGTGAACTGAGCATAATTAATGTAATTAAAGTAAACAATAAATATAAAAATGAGTTACAAAACTATGCTAATATAAGAAAAAGGACGAGTTTGTTTATAATTAGTCACTAGTTCCATTTAGAAAATTGAATATTGATTTTTAGTTTCGACTATTTCTTTTGTAGAATTTTTTTATAGGTTTTAAACGAAAAAAATCTTAGTCCGAGCATTTTCGATACGACTGTTTTTTTGCCGGTTCGCGTCGTCTCATAAGGAACTCCGTTCCAAAAAATATTTAAAAATTTTACGATCGATATATACCAAAACAAAACGGAGGTAAAACTGCTAATACGTCTTTTTATTGTATAAATTTTTATTAATAATTATTTTTATTAAAACTTTTATTACTCACGGAAAACTTTTATTACCTACATGAAGTGTGGCCTTCTCACTTTAATCTCAGCGTACGGGACCAATCGAGCTACATACGGCGGCAACGGGATTGGTCAAGGTTTTGCAGTAACTTAACTCCCATGATCACCTGACTTAACGTTATTATATTTCTTTCTGTGGGCGGCTGGAAGACCGTAGATTATTGCAAGGATAGTTATAACATAAAAAGCGTAAATGATCTCTGTGGACAAATAGATTCCGCGTTGAACATAGAGAAATAAAATACAGATGTTCTTATTAAAATAAATAAAATTCAAAATAGTTAAAGGAGACCTTAACTCAACAAAGAACAACCACCGCTTCTTCTAATAAAAAAGGGTTAGAGCCTAACTCACTGCACTTTAAAATTAGCATCATTTTGTGAAATAGAACGTAGATGTTATTTTTTTTACCAGTAACTAATACAGAATTATAAATCTAATCATTAAACATACCAAATTATTATGACATGTAGAATACATTATTAAGTACAGCGTTATTAATTTGATTTCATGAAGCTTTGATAGATCTCTACAACATTTTTTACGAGATTATGTAACAATAATTTTGATAGTCTGAGCCTGGTAAAGTATGACGGACACTTGGAATCATACAAAATATGTAAATATCTACCTTTTTTTGTATCGCAGGAGAACCCATTTGGTAATATCCAGGACGCCCGGGTACGCAGTCCTAGACCGTGTGTCGGACTCAGCACTTGGGGGTGCAATTCCGTACTAAACCCCTGCGGGAGCCTTCAGCCACTTTAATTGAAGGGTCCCGGATCTGTCCCCCCATCTCCGCATTAGCGCTTCCTGCCTATGTACATGTTTACCTAAGTCGTCTAATTATTATCAGATACAATTCGTGGGGTCACTGACTTCATAGCTGATTCTTTTAAGGTTTATCCGAAATTGTTATCAATTCTCACGTAATTTTCCGAATTAGTTGTAAATGTTTTATTTAATTGAGGAATATGGTATAGCTTACAAAGTTTAAGTTAATCGTAAAAAAATTATTACACTCTTAAATACTTTGAAAGATGTTTAAGAATTTCATATTTGTGAATCGTTTATGTTTATGAGTTGATATATTTTTAGTAATATTGAGCATTGCTACTACTTAAAACTAAAGCAAATTTTGTAAAAGTTAGGTCGGTACAATATTTTTATCGTCATTTTAATATTGTTGAAAATCATAAAATGACACGTTATCTGTGTTATAAATTAAACATTATTTGGAAAATAAAAATAATGTAATATCCTCAATTATTAGTAAAGCTGTCTGATAGAAGCTTCCAACAGAGAAGTCAGCGTTATTTCAATAAAAGGTTTCCTTCTCAGTAGCTTTATTAGCACTTTCAAGAGCGCAATGTAATAAAATAATATCGAGAAGGGCTGGAAGTATTTTTTCCACACCAACGTCGAAAGTTCGAATTTGTACCCTACTTTAGAAAAGAAAAGAATTTCTTTTTGCCATGAAAAATAGTTGAACAATAATTGATACGCGTTTAGCATATAAGAAAAAAACATGTTATTTTTACCCATATCAAACTTCTTCATTTATTAATGTATTTTTTATTTTGTTGTTCTAACCAGTATGTTGAAGTTGTATTAATTTATTGTAGGATTACTTTATTTATTTATATAATAAACTAAAACACTGTAGTAATATTTTGAAATAAATTTCAACCTACTTTGACTGACCCGTTGGCGCAGTTTGCAGTGACCCTGTTTTCTGCTCCAAGGGTTGTGGGTTCGATTTCCGCCCCGAGTCTGGGTGTAATATGTATATGTTTATTTATATATGTATTATTCATATGTATATTTATTTAAAAAAAAAAAACATGTATATTAGTCGGCTGTTACCTAAAACACAGGCATTAGGTTGCCTACCTTAGGAACAAACGACCTTGTGTGTGTTAAAAATATTTATTTATTTATTTATTTATAACTTTAAAAAAAAAGAGAAAAAATATAATTATAATCCTAATGCATTGCTTTTCGTGTAATATGCACCAATTTATTCTTTTGAAATCGGGCCCTAAAATTAAAAAATATATTTTTAATATTTTACGTATATTTTCTTTTATGTGCTATTAAAATGTGGTTTTTATTATGAATGCATTTGGCAAACATTATGTTACTACTATGTATAATTAATTTTGTATTGTTAAATATTTAAAAAAAAATGTACTTAAAAAACAGACTTCAAAAAGTATGTAAGTAGTAGTTTGTAGAAGTCCAAGTACAAAATAATGTTTTGCTTTATATTTATACACCTATTTTAAAGCCAGGCCTTGATGTGTTTCAATATAACGAGTAAAAAAAATATCGCACGTACTGCCACAATTCCCTTTTCGACTTATTTATCACTTTTTGTTCAATATTTTTATAATTGCATACACATTAATTTTACACATTAATTTTACACAGTAGTCTTCTTGTTATCTTGCATCACTATTGAATTTCTAATAACTCTATTATGGATCTTCAAAAACATTTTTAAAATCAATATAATAATCAATAATATACATACAGGAGAAGATAGAAATTCTTCGTTAAAGTTAATGTTTTATTGCCTTTTAAGACATAGAATTATAAACTTGTTAAGACTAGTTTATTTTAGAACGATAAAAACGAATACATACTACGATACAGTTTTTTGTAGAGACAGTCTCGTCGTGATCACGGATCATGAAACTAGTCCTAGAAAATATCGAAAAAGTCGTCAAAAAACGATATCGTGGTATGTAATCGTTTTTATCCTTAAAAAATAAACTATATTTGAAAACTGCGAGCGTCTAAGCCTAAAAAGATGAATTGTTAAGACTAATTTACTCACTATATTTCATGTTTTTATTTATTTATTTTTCTTTTTTTATATTTATAAATAATAATTTAATATATTAAACAAAGAAAAAAAAACACTGTCCATATAGTCGGGAGCCGATTTAACAGACCCGGCCGTAAAAGCGGCCCCCGAAAGCTCTCTGATCGAACTCAAAATGTTATGGAAGAACGATACTCATTAAACCTGAAGTTTTCTAGTGACGCCTTTATACGCGGATCAAGAGACGTATATGGAAATCTCTGAGACACAATATTCGTGTCTTTGATACAAAACGTATTACAATTACGATAGAGCGGAATCGGGGCTCCAATCTGTTATCAAGGGATTCGTCTGTTGGTAAAAGCCTGTTGTCGAAGCTGAAAACAGAGGATGGAAGTAAAGCGTCGTCTAGTGCTAAGATATTGAAGAAGTGTCGTGTGTACAGACACCTTTTCCCTAAAGGCCGGCAACGCACCCGCAACTCTCCTTATGTTGCGGATGTCCATGGGCGACGGTAGCCATTTAACATCAGATGGCCCGTCTGCTCGTTTGCCCGCATTCGTATATAAAAAAAAGTTTTTACGGACAGTTGTATACCTCGGTCAACTAACCTGTTCGTAGTTTGGCTAAAGATCCAAGAGCCGAGCTTACCCAACATTATTTCGAAGATATCCCGGACATCAGCTTGCACGAGATTAGTATGACTCTGGGACAGCTTAAAAACAATAAGGCACCGGGCGAGGACGGTATTACGTCAAAGCTTCTGAAAGCGTGTGGAACACCGGTAATTAAAGTTCTTCCGAAGTTCTTTAATGCCGATATATAAATAAAAATTTTATTTTACCTATTTGTTATTTTATTTTATTAATACGTTTCAGTGTGATGATTATATTGAAATGCAAATATAAACGTGTGATAAATAAATATCCACAAACTCATGGAGTTTTCAGAGCAGGTTTACTGGCTTGGTGAATAGAAATATGATATTGTGTTATTCGTTTGACAATACATTGATTATGATTGTCACTGCAAAACATTATTAAAAAAATATTTTCTATAATTGTATATTTCAAAGTAAATTATAAAAACTGTTATTGACCAGGTAAATGCAGCAAGTGATAAGATTTTATTCACAAATCGATACTTATTTAAATCTAAATCGTTTTCCATAAGAATATTTTCCTTCGCTCAAATATATTTGACGAATATATTAGTAAAATCACAACTAAATAAAATAAAATTTGATACCTTGAGGATTAAGTATAAAGTAATTGTGTGAAGTTGACCTATATAAGAGACGATCGAATTATTGAGTCAAATCATTGATTAACTTATAAAAAAACAATTAATCTTCCTCAGTGTGTGATCATGTAACAACAATTATTACTGGAAATAATAACTTTCACGTGTGATAGCAAAGGTGTTGAACGGATCCTCAGAATCCTTATTCTTTGTTAAAACGATTGTTATGGAATTTAAGCGGGAATTAGTATTTATATGTATATTTTAGGCGCCTAGGAAAAACTATTGATTTTATCTCTATTCTATACCTAAATTTGCCGAGATGTAGGTACATATATATTATATATACATTAATATTTATTTTAAACGCAATACTAGTAAAATAGACACTACCAGATAACACCTATCTTAAAATATACATTACACTTCCAATAATCACTAAATGCGTCGAATTCGAAGAAGAATAAGTTGATTTTTAAGGATATCGAGCGTTGCCAGGTAACGTAATGCGAATAACCATAGAAGCGGATATTGCCGGAAGATGACACAATTTACTGGTACCATCAAAAAATATTATTAGTTTTATATTTTATGTTCTCTCAACTGACAATGGACAATAGCAACCTTGTGTATGTTGCTAGTTGTATGTCTCCTTATCTCAAGTACAAAGTGCAAAATATAAAAGAGTTTTTGAAATGAAAAGCTATCTTGACGAAATCACTTATAACGATACAACAAAAACAAATGTGTGATTTACTAATATAACAACAGAAATAGTAAATATATTTAAAAAAAAAAACTGCAAGCCATTCTTTTACCTTGTTTTAAAACACTTTTTAAGCATACTTTACAAATTTTTATATGTCGTGAAAATTATCAAACTTTTTAAGGTATGCTCGTAAGGCGGTAAGAGAAGAAAGCCGCTTGAGGGACAATTTACGGCCAAATCCCGTTCCGTCGCCGCTTTAATTCCACAGAGCTGCCAGATAACCGCTCCGACTCGATTTATTGCTTTAATCAAACCTACAGCGTGCACTGACAAAAACTGCGCTTAATGTAATATCGAACGCACTGGATACATTGGTGACAATAAACGTTGATCCAATCAAATAACCTATTCACTGTCATTGCTGTTTAATTTGTTGTAACTTTTATTGAATTCTAAAACGAAGATGGAACTAATAATATTAAAAATATAAATAAATCATACCTCAACTAAATAAAAGTATCTAAGATTATGTATTTTAAATTAAAACACAAAACGCTTCCTGCGTATCTCCCACTTTTTTCTTCGTAAATACATTCAAGTAAATAAGTGAACGAGCTAAAGTAATCAAGATTAAAAAGTGAGCATTTTACTTAGTAGAAAATTTTGTATTCAGCTTATAACATCGCTTCATTACAGGGTATTCATTCCGAGTCAGCGGTTAGCGCCTAGCTATTCATTTTATACCCCACCCATATTTAATGTACAGGATACAGACATTAGTTAAAGGCATTAAACAAAAATATTTTATTTTTATTTCCCGAAGGATGAAAATATCAGAAAATATTTAAAAATACAAAAATGCAATATTCGTACGAAGTATCGAAATTTAAATTTTGTTTTGATGCCGGCGTAATACATTAAGATTTTAATCTGTTTGGTAAAATGATCTATTTTTCTTCTCTTACATTTTACACTACAAAACCTACAAGTTGTTGGTGTAGTATATGTACTTCGTATATTATATGAAATGTACAATTTTTTTTTTTACAAATATAGGAACAGTATGTATATGTACTGTTTCTTTTATTTACTATAACTATTTTGAGGTACATAAACATCTAAACATGACACATTTCTAAGCTAATGTGTAATAACTGATAAATAGATTAGCCATAATGCCCCCAGTTGATAGAATACCTGGATCATAATCGAAAAGTCGTGGAGTAAAATCTGGGAGAGATCAATAAAAAATTCATTGCTGAATATACATACTCGTATATATAAATACGAGTGATTATATCTACCAATCTACAATTGAGCACCGTTGTAAAGTTCTTTTCTCTGAAATAACGTCCATAACTAATACTTTTCTTTCACTAGATTACCGTTAACTTACTATGGAATATATAGATATTACTTATAATAAAACTGTAATATGTCCTATTCTGTCATATTTAATGTATTTAAAAAAAGTTTTAGAGGGCGCTCTATAATTAATAATTTTCATTAGGATAATACAAGCAAAGGAGCGGGCATGAGATAATCATTTATAAACTTTGTATTCGATTAATTAACCACTTTGAGGCAACCCTTTTGATTAGATCAAGTATCGTGGTATGCAAATAATTCAGAGTAAGCAGAAACTTACTTTAATTTTGTTTCATAGTGTTCGTAATTAAAGTCGATATTTTTACACTGAATCGTACGAAGAGAATATATTGGTTTTAGTCCCGATTTGGATCCGTTTGAAAATATAATTAAAACAATGGAACTTCGTTCTGAAAATATGTTTATTGCTAAACAGGTAATGGAATTCGTATTAAACATTGATACATATTATATAGCCGCACGTTCAAAGATTTCTGCATATTCCGGTTTTCAACTTATTTGAATCTAATTCTGAGAGGTTAAAATGAGGGGTTTTAATTTTTAATCTAAAAAACCAAAGACTTCTTTCAAGTATTTTCTTATTTCAAGTATATATATAATATAAAAATTAAAAACCAGTATGTACTTTGCAAGGCGTTATGATTGATTATAAAAAGATTCATTATAATAAATTAACTGACCCTTTTCTGTCCCTCTGTTTGATATAGTACTGTATTTTTATAACCGTAATAGGTAGACACTTGAAAATTTAACAGGGTATCGGATTGTTATAATTAAAAATAATGAAATTCAATATAAGTAAGGCTACCATACAAGAATTTTTTTTAGTTGCTTATCTCGATCTAAAAAAATATGTATTTAGTGATCAACATTTATCGGTATTACGGAATCCAATGGGAGCGAATTCGATTCCTACTTTTTTTTTTTTAGTATTCCTTGATGACATCGTTCTTAATCTCTTTATTATATTATAATAGAAGGCCCGTGTGGTTTGCCTCACGTTTATGTTTTCTTTTACTTCTATATCTATATCAATAAGTATTAAAATGAACCATATGTTTTAAGCATTTTCGTTTTATATTATTATTTTAGATACAGTCTAGGGTCTTATGTTAATTCAGTGTATAGTACACACATATACAACTGTATATAAACAACGAGTAGCGATATGATAGACAACGTGTCTATCATATCGCTACTCTTATTAAAATTTATCTCACGCAATAAGTCTTAATATTTTGTATTTTATTTATGTATCTGTGTGTTATTAAATAATAACATTTATTAAATAATAATAACATTTGTAACATTCAAATCCAAAATGTTACGAGTATAATGAAAAATAATAAATTTCAGATATTTAAAAAAATATATCATAAATCAGAATAAATAACTAATTTTAAGATGACCTCATAAAATCCATTCCAACTAAATTACATTCAAGTATAAATAAGCGAATAATAAGGATTTTTAAAAGATGAAAAATCGACATAATTACATAAACAATAATTATTATTTTTAAAATACGAATGCAATTTAAAATTTGAACTTTCCTTTTTTAAACGTGACTGCAATTTCCTATCTCACAGCGTAAACTGTACGCCTGACACACTCATGCTTTAAATTATATTGACACAAGCGTCACGTACTGCGTCGGATTAAAGCCGCATCGCTACGGCTTCCACAACCATTCTCCTTTGTATTGCAAACTAAAAAGTTTTACCTTAGCTAAGAAAATAAAAGATTTGGTTTCAAATTTAATAAATTAAAATAGAGCTATTTTATTTGATTTTTCTTATTTTGCATATCGTTTCTAATAACCGCAATTTACTTGTGTTTACTTTTTTTTTTTTTACTTATTATAC
Organism: Euphydryas editha; assembly: GCA_036937285.1. Lineage (NCBI taxonomy): Eukaryota > Metazoa > Arthropoda > Insecta > Lepidoptera > Nymphalidae > Euphydryas > Euphydryas editha. The sequence goes on from JAUPFZ010000007.1 coordinate 9,317,738, forward strand.
TTTTTTCGTAATTGCGTGACGTTTGATATAAAGGCAGATCTTTTTTATTTATGGGACCTTATTCTTCCGTGACTTTTTATTTACCTAGAAGTTGAGATATCGAGTGATCCTTCATCGTTATAACACAAATTGATAGGTAAAGATACACACGGAACATTTATACCTATATGATTATTGACCTTTTATTTGTAGTCTTAGGAGCACAAAGAATAAGATTTTATTAACTAATAACTTTCTTCAAAAACGTCTTTTTTTCACATTTCGATATCGAAATGGTAGTTCCTGAAGTAAGTTCATTATTATAATAATTATAAATATGTTACAATATGTTTTATGCTTCAAAACTCATGTATCATATAAAGACGCCTTACTCCATGCCATTATTAACTAAGACGAGCTATATTATAATATTTTGGAAAAGGAAATATTCAGTCAACATTATGCACGTGCCCGTTATTCTATTCCTGCGATGTTAGATTATTCCTAGATGCAAATTGTATGCTCTTAATATTCCGTCTTTAACATCAAGAAGTAGAAAACAAAATTAAAAGACAATTTTTTCTCTTATTTTACTTTATATTATCACAGTTAGCACCCTCAGCTACAGTATTTATATTACTCGCTCTGAAGCCTTACGGAATTCGATATTATATTAAAATATTATTATTTATTCTAGGACAAATGTCTAAGCAGTTAATACAACAAAAAAAAATCGTCGATATCGTCGATAGTACTGTTAATTATTTTCATTATTATTGAGTTAGTAAGCTAGTATTATTATTGTTATTACCATACTCTGTATTTTAATATATCGAGAGCAACTAAACTAACTTTAAAAGCATAATAGTTTATGCATCATATTTTTCTGACTATTTAATTACAATAATCACAGATGTTTTTCGATAAAAATCCTGCTGGTTACTGAAATCAACAACATAATATGGTAAATGTGTAAAAATAAAAACGATCTACACGTGTACGGTTACACTGAACCATGCGGGTTACCAATTTTTTTTTTGTTTTTAACTTCGACAAACAAAAAAATATTAAATGCAATTTTATGATACACTAGAATTACGATGTAACGTGAGTGTTATTTTATTTTGCTTCAAATTTATTATACATATAAATACTTTATTGCACAGTAAAAAATTTATAAAATTTTCAGTTATATAATTTTATATCTAAAAATAATTGCACGATCGTCGTTCGTTAATTATTATTTTGACTCAACTAAATATTAGTAGTTTACGTTAGTGTACATTATATTAGTTATATTAGATCTGTTTTCTTAACTTGAAATATGTGAAGTCACGTATTAACACAATAATTAAAAAATGTAAATAACTACCAGTAATGAGTGGGTAATTAATATGACTGTAAATAAAAGTATATGAAGCTACCTATAACCCACTGTAACTAAAAATACGTAATGTTTCAGTCGTAATAAATCATCTTTATCCCCTAAATCTACAGTGGCAAGGTCCGAAAGTTGGATTTGTATTTTATTTAATAATTTTCGCGTCTAAAGTGCGAGCAATTTTAATACCCCTAATAGCTACCTCGCGTGGCAATAACTTTGATTTAAAGAAAAGATTGCGAGAATTCTTTACAATTTTAATTTTACCAACGTCGTACCTTATTATTATTGATTAAATGCCAATTTACATTACCATGCCACATTTACTAAATTTTTATATGTATGAAACTTATTTTAAGACAATTTTGTTATTACATAACTAAAAATAAATTAATATTGTAAAAAATATATTCTGTACGCAAAGTTCCACTTACAAACGTTAAACTCTTAATCTAACCTTCCGTGGTGAAGTAAAATTCCATACAATTAAACCGAGATGTGTAAATTTGAATGTGTTCGGTATAATTCACACGTATAACCGGAATATTCAGTTTAGGCAGGAAATCGTGTTCTACCAATGTCGCCTAATATCGTATATGTGTCGCTTCTGCACTGCCGGACCACGATAAAAGGTTTAAAGCTATGCGGGTGAATTTAGGCTGTTCTTATCAGTAATTAGCTTTCTATATTGAGCCACTTTTTATGTAAGCGATGTATACGTTTATTGATACTCTTTGGGTAAAAAGAACTTAAAAATAGCTTACTCTCTTATATTATTTTTTATTTCTTATATTCTTTTTGTAACATACTAAACAAACTTTGTACCTAAAGATATATTATGTAATGTACAATTGTGATCGTATTCACATGAACATTGTTAGCATATTATCTCATTGAATTTTTTTTTATATCGCTGCGGAACCCATTTACAGGTGATTTCCAGGACGCCCGGATAGGCAGTCCTAAACCGTATCTCGGACTCAGCACTTGGGGGTGCAATACCCACAACATAACTAATAACAACAAATAACAACAACACTACACAAAATATACTAAACCCCTGCGGGAGCCTTCAGCCGCTTTATTTGGAGGGTCCCGGATCTGCAGGCAACAGGATCCCTCCAGCAACAGGCTGGCCTCGGCGAACAGGCCAGACTTCTCCTCCATGGGGACTGTCCGGCTCACCTCTGGACAGTCCTCTCATTTAAACCGTCACATTATAAACTAGTAGTTGACTTTTAGGCTATTGAGAGTTATTTTTTATTTTACAATTAGGAAAGAAAACAAAGTAATGATGTTCAATATTAGTGTATAATAAAAATATTTAGTAAGAAAAATTCGCGAACGACTTTAGCTGTCGTCTTATGATTAGTTTTCGTATGTACAAACTAAATAAGATCGTCATTTTTCGTCTTTCAGTTTTGTGCAAAACTTGAATGTAAAAGATTGATTTTAAACATTATATCGTTATTGCTTTTTTGAAATTCACATTTGTTTGCCAGTTTATAATATCGCAAAACATGACGACATCATGATGACATAATATGATGATTGAAAAAAACTAAACGACTTTTTTTCTAAAGGTTATTATTATCGTTTATTTTATTATTATTTATATGATATTGTAATTTAATTTATTGATATTTAATATATTATATTAGCTGGTTCTAATAAAGTATTTAATAATAAATATTAAGACTCTCCCGGTTTTTATAAAGAGCATTAAAGACCTTATATATACCTATATGCTGTTTTCGGCGTATAATACAATTGATTTTCGAAATCGCATTTTATATGGATATCTGGGCCATGAGCGAACACAAATGAAAGTTATGTACATAATTTGGATTTTTCGTGACAAACAAGGATATGCCTGAGCTATCGTTTAAAGTAGAATGAAAGAACACGAGCGACACCTTGGTTATAATTCAAAAATAATAAATAATCATAAATTAAATTTATATGAGTACCCTAAAACGTCAAGAAACTTCACATTTTCAAGCAGATTTTATGGTACTATATAATTGTACCATAACTTAGTCAAAGAGTGGTTTTTTAGGAAAATGTCTTATAGCGGCATGCATTACTTGATAAGACCTACACTTTACTTTACTATAGGTGTCATCTTTGTTCGCTCGTGGCCCAAAATGCCCATCCTCCTTTCACATATTATACGTATATATAGTAGTCGCCTCAACGATGGCGGTCGCGGGTTCGATACTCGCTTGGGGCAGATATTTCTATTTGTATAAATATTTGTTTCCGGTCTGGGTGCATGTCCTTGTGGATCTCCATACCATGCCTCGGAGAGCACGTAAAGCTGATTTGATAACTCACTCATTAGGGAAATTATCTGCCAACTCGCAGTGGAGCACCGCGATTTATTAAGCTCCTATATGGAGAAAAGGCCTTTGCCCAATAGTGGGACGCTTACAGGCTCATTCAGTTCGATAGAGATATACTTTTTTTTTAAATCATCTTCACACTCCCCACCGCTCAATAATATGTCTTCAAACCACGAAATAAGTCTTAAATCATTAACATTTTTTGAACACTTCTATAATTATATTACAAAGTCATTAAATAAAATAAATTCTTTTTATAAAATAAACAGAGAGTCTTAGCTAATCTATTGCTAGATAAAATAAAACCACATCATTTTATTGCATCGAGGAGTGTACTCGCTCGTAAAAGTGGACCGAACATATTCTGTTATAAAGGATATTTTCAGTTGCAAATGGGACCGCTGAGACACCAAATTTACGACATTGACTTGAAGTAAAATGTTTTTGAAGGAAAAAAATGTTATGAACTGATTTATTGAACAGATCAATCCCTCATACAATATACATGCTTAACAATGAGATGAATAAGTTTTTTAACTACATTGATATAGGGGTGACCTACCCCTATAATATATATAATTATGACAGAAATAATAATTCTTGAAATAAAAAATATATAGGTTTTATTTTTAATTTTTATAGACTTTTTTTATTATGACTTACATTTTTTTCTTTTTATTTAATTTAGAAAAACAGTTATCAATCGATATAAGTTTTATCACATTTAAATTCATTATTATTATATAATTTTTAAATTACCAAAAGACGATGATAAAAATAAACAAAAAAAAAAAAAACGTTTCCAAGAATAAGCCGAATAAAATTATTATAAGCCGAAAATAATAAGCGCAATAAAATAATTGTGTCGTTATAATCATTATTATTCTTTTATATTATAGATAACTAGCTGTACCCGCGACTTCTTTCTCAATGTTCTATACATTTGACCTGCTACGATTTTATTATAAGTTTTACAGATAGCCTTTTCTGTATAACAAAGAATTTACAAAAGCAAACGCAAGCTAATATAGTTAATATAACGTAACAAAACAAAAAATAATTGCATTTTTAATTTCGTCTTAATTTTTACATCTCTATACGAGTATATATTATGTTCTACATGTTATTACACAATAATCGTAGATACAAAATAATGCATTCAATTGTTATCTATATTCATTTTTATTAATAAATTCCTAATGTTATTGATTCATAGTTCTTAGAGGTAAGATAATTTAAATTGGGTGACTTATCAAATTTCTCGGATGTAAAATAAATTAAGATACTCGTATAACAACAAATTTAATAAAAATATTATTAAAAAAATTCTAGGCGTTAAGGAGTTAAGGCTCGTGGCTCAATCCCGTTTCTCAGTATTTCATTTATTCAGAACTTCTTTTATTTTCTAGAACATTAAACTAGCTGAATCCTTAACGATTAATAGCAATTTGTAAAATGCTAAACTACTTTGTACTTCCATTATCTTAATCTTATAACGTAATTTTAATCCGTTAAAATCGACAAATGATCAAGAAAGATTTTAAGATACGACGAAAGAAGTCGTGTAACTATTAGACTACAGCTCATGTATTCACTTCAATTCCTCTTTGCGCTCGGTGTTATGTGCTTACGTGTTACTGTAAATATGCAACTTTAATTTGTGCTTCAGTAGCATGTGATTTTTTATTTAAATAACCAGTTCATATTTTTTTTTATTATTATGTCGATAAGATCGAAAAATATTATTCATATTTCATCAGTTTGTTATTTGTATCTAAATATAATTTCAAAAAAACACGAATTACCAAAAAAAAAAAATCCAAGCAAAGCTTGGTCATCCAGATATTGAAGGGCTCCCAATAATATTCTTCCTCACAAAAGAAGAAACTTGAAAAAAAAAAAAGAAAAAAATAATCAGAATGGAGACATCTGGACTCGAACCCGGACGGGTCTTCTGATTTCGGGACCGCCGATTTACCAGCTGAGCTATTATAAACTTGTAGATTGTGGCGAAATTGACCTTCGTATTCTAATGATATTGTAGCAGTTTTTCATTGCCTCAAAACACGGATAAGACGACATTTTCTAGAAATGAATCCTATCTAGAACGATTTATCGCCTCCCGAAACCCCCTGCATGCCAAATTTCATGAAAATCATTGGAACCGTTTCCGAGATTCAAATTATATAGAATTGCTCGTTTAAAGGTATTAGATAGATACCGTAAAATTAAGGTAACAATTAATTACGCACTCCACCTGTTTACTAACAATGAAGTTTCACCATCAATTTATATAATTATTAAAAGATTTAAAGCTAATGAAAGTTTTCATACAAATTTAACATTTTTTTATACAGACGTGTGAAGGTTGATTTGTGAATTTCTGAATACTATTCATATAAATATAATAAATATGTATTTTAGCGTTTTAGGAAATTTCACCCTTAAAGCGGATGAAGTGGCGGATGAAAGTCGGTATTGGAGTTCTGCTGTTTTTGAAGCTAGAAATGTGAATTTTCATAATTGAGTTTTTGGCCGTATGTTTATAAATATGTTTATAATAATATATATTTCAGCATTTGTAGAAATTCTACCCTTAATATATAATCATAAATGGTGCTTAAAATGTTGTATGAGATCTCTATAAATAGAAACTTTATTGTATTGTATTTAACATTATTATTTGTACTCTTGTTTAAAAAAACGATAAGTAAGCGTTTCTACATGATTTTTTTTTATACAGGTTTCAATAGATGTCCTACAAGTTCGCAAAGGGAATAAGAGCTTTATGAAAGTTTCTCGGGTATCACTTGTCTAGATAAACTTGGAAAATAAAATATGATCCTACGACAAAACCTTCGCAGCGACACCATTCGCATAAAAATCGAAGTTAATATAAAATGGTTAATATAAGTTAATATAAACAACCAGTGAACTTATTGTATAGGAAATATATTATATACTTTAACAAGGCCACTCTTTCAACATTAAATATTATATTTTTTACTAACACGAACGATAATCTAAATGTATAAATTTACTCATAACCTACTAAAAGGAACATAGTAATTAATGTAAGATTTAATGTAAAAATGTGTTTCATTAACGTTTGATTGCTTTTCTCGTCATTACGAGGCGCCATCGTTTGTTCTCAGACCCGCTTAAAAAGGAATCTTATTAAAATTTTAATTAAATCTCTGTGTAAATAATTACTCATAATTGTGTGAAATGAAACGGTAGAAGAGGGATGGACGAGATCATTACAATGGGTAACAATATAAAAATGAGTCAAGTGGTCAAATTATAATATAGTATTACGTTTTTACGCATAAAATAATCTTTTTCCAATAAATATTACAAGTTAAAAATAAATCTCTCGTAAAAATTTGTACATTTATCATAATAAAATGTATTAAAAAATGTTTAATAGCACTATTGCTCTAGCTACTTTTAATTATAAGCCAGTGATGATTTTTAAGTAATATGCTTGTTTTAATATTCTTTTAAAAACTATTGCACAACACTAGATACAGTTTTCACAGTTTCATTCTGGATAAAATAATTATTTCATTGTTCATATATAAAAAAAAATGTAAGCATTCCAATACGAAATTGTATTGATATGTATATATCGCGGCCATATCGTAGATTTGGCCACATCATGAAATGCTCGAGAATATCTTGTTAATATTTTAGGTTAGGTTAGACTTTTTTTAATCTTTGATCTAGCTAAGACACATTATGATGTAGCCAATGGTCAGTGAAACATTACATGAAATGCGACCAGTTCATGAAACTCTAAAATCTATATTTATATTATAACTGTCTATTTATTTAGTGTTCAGTGAATTCTGAAATCAATTTTTGATGTTTTTTATCTACAATTTTAGGACATCCATCCACATAATATATCTTTATCTACATCTGTAAACATATAGTAAAACTGTAACAGATCAGATTGAAGATATTTTGAAAAACTATTTTGGAGGGCACTATATAATCGATACTGAAGTCAAAATAGTATTTTTTTTTCTTTCTTTTTTTTCTGTCCGTATCTTGGTCGTCACGCCAAAACTGGGAGAAGATATGAAATTCAAATGTTAACCTAATTATAACTCATTACCTAACACGAAGTTCAATTTTGTTCATTCTTTTTTATATTATAAAGAAAAAAAATTGAAAGAATGTCCTGTAAATATTTCAGGCCTTTGGTATATTACTCCAGAAATTACAGACATCACTATCCTCAGTATTAAATCCAAATAAATTAAAGCCTGGAATGTACAGAAACCATTACAGTTTATCTTAAGTTATGGCAATCGCAAACGAAATCAGGGGTTGAGCTTGTTTTTGTATATTCATGTTTTTAATAACATAAATAAATAGCCTTATTTTGTTGTGTACGATACGCGCCAGCGCGACGTTTTCTTTACTTGAGTTTCATATTGCATTTTGATTATATTTTATTTCTCCTCTAAGTTTAGTGTCGATTTTAAAATAGTAATTTAATTACTATAGAAATACTAGTTAAGCTTCATAACATTTATGTAAAGTTAAAATAAATAAAGTTAAGTTGTGTTTTTTTTTTTTTCGTAATAATGAAATTTTTTATATGTTTTTTTGTGACTAAACTTTACTGCCCTAATTTTTATATACTGAAAAGATACAATGTAACCTTTAGTAATTTTGTAATAAACAACATTTAATTTATTTAACTAATCGATTTGGGGAGAATTCATTTATACCCTTTTTCATATTTGGGTTCTTTTTTCTAGATTTATATAGAAAAAAAAAACAAGTATATCACCTTAAACACATAACGTATTATAAATTTATGTATTATTAATTCAGTCAGCATATTGTAATGTATGCATTAAAGAATATATAATATATTACCTCTCAGTATTTCTAATACATTATAATGAGGCGATATAGTGAATAAAATTCATTAATAAACTGGACGTGTAACGATACACTTGTTTTCTTAAACACCCCGAGCTCCCCACCTTACAATATAAAAATTCAGTAGGTTTCACAAGCAAAGGTTCCGAAATTTATTATAATTAGGAGTGGAACATTCCATGTTACGAGTAAATAATATTTCGCTGTTCAATAAAAAAAAAAATCAATAAATTCAATATAATTGAGCTCAACATAAGTCAAAATTCAGATGTTAAGTGATTACTCAACATCAACATTTTTATTAATTGAAACAATTGATTTATCGTCTCATATTTTCCTGTATTTTTAAAAAAATAGAACTTGTATGAGTTTTATTTATATAAGTTTGAGTATGCCTCAAACTTATATCATTATATAAAAAACGGTAAGCTAAAAAAAGTTATATATTGCAAAAGTTTTAAAAATTAAAAATGTTGTTGCGAACCATGAATCAAAATGCTTACCTCACGGCTTACCTCCATTTTTATGCATATCTAGGTATACTTTTTATTTAAAAAATAAATGATATCGATATTTAATAAGGGTTCAAAAACTCTTATCTTGTTGTGAATCTGATGTTAAATTGATTTATATTGACATAAAAGAAAATAGTTAAATATATCATCCGCTTTAGTTTCAATAATTTAGTTTTCCTCAATGGATCAGTATATGAGAATATAGATTTCATAGTAAAAATTAATTGGATAGATACAGTATGAAAATAAAAATACTGGCAGCTCTTCAAACTCGTTGCCAACACGCCAATCAGATAAATCAGCTGGCGAGTACATACCTATTGCTTTTTAGCGAGATGTGATTAATATCTTAGTTTTATATACGTAATACATATGTACATACGTAACCAATATTGTCATTAACATTGTATTCTACTTTTCATTCTTCTCATTGATAAAAAAAGGATTACGGGAATATAATAGGATATTAATATATAATTTTTTTTTTTTTTTTTATATGTTTAACCCTTAACTGGTATCGTAAATTTGACATACGTAACTGGTATCGTGGGGGCCGTGCGGCCCCCATAATATGTTTGCTCCTAGCAAGTAAGGTTTAACTATGTACTTGAATAAATGGTCAGAAATAATAAATAATAGGCTTGTTTTATGTAATCAAATAGTTTTTATTAATATAAATCTTCTTACTTCAATACTAGAAGCGATCACAAAATATTATCAACATTTTGGTAATATTTTTTTCTACATTACAAATATCAATGAAACTAATAGTTTAAAAACTTAAAATCAAAAATAACATTATTTTGCTTAATTTATAATACGTAAACTAAAAAATAAATAACGTTTTATAATCTGTAATCAAAATTACACAAAAATCAACATGAAATAAATCACTTGTAATCTTAAGGCTAAAAATACTAATATGAGACTTTGTTCAGTCTAGACAATTATTACATAGTTTTTTTTGTGCTACTATGGACTTTGCAAATAAATTGTGAACAATTATTACACTTTGTAGCACATTTCCCAACTTTTTTTCTATCACATAAGTAACAGCAACCCCTTTTCAAAGCGTTTTGGCATGGAGTAGCAACATTAGACGTCTAGGGTAATGGTGCCATGTTAGCTGCTAAGAAATTATCAATTTTATCACGCAAATCTCTTGGGTACTTCAAATACTCAGCTTTTCTGTTTATGATGTGTTCTTTGATGAGTTCTACACCAACAAATTTTATGTAGTCCTTGCGCTTCATCTTTTTCTCAGTGTTTGAACCTTTCCACAACCGTTTACACAATCAATATTTAGAATACCAGCAAATACTACACTTGGCACTGAGGAAGACGCTTCCGTATTAGAATCCACGTCCTGATTATCGTTCAACAAACCAAGTGTTACTGAATCTTCACAATTACTTATAACTTCACTATAACTACAACATTCTTTTTCTGACCTCTTACCAATCACTGATTCGGAATCTGAATCTTCGTGTAAGAGTTCTTCTATTATTTTATCACTCATAGGCCGCGACATCTTGAATTAATAACTGTCAAAAATAACGAACAAAAAAAATGCTATGTAAAAAAACTTACGTAACTGGTATTGTGGGGGCCGCGCGGACCCCAACACGTGCATACCTGAGTCCCAGTAAGTGATACAGTACTGAACGTCCAGCACCCACCGCAAATAGCGACATAAGGAGAATACTTAAAATGGTGGCTGCTCACGATGCTTAGTTAACTAGAAAACCAAGAAATCGTAATGCGTGGGGGCCGCGCGGCCCCCACGATACCAGTTAAGGGTTAACATACACACAAGGTCGACTGTTCCTAAGGTAGGCAAATTAATGCCTGTGTTTTAGGTAACAGCCGACTGATATAATTTTTTTAAATAAATATACATATAAATAATACATATATAAATAAACATATACTACACCCAGACTCGGGGCGGGAATCGAACCCACAACCCTTTGAGCAGAAAACAAGGCCACTGGAAAATGCGCCAACGGGTCAGTCGGAATGCAGTAAAAATGTAAAACCTGGACAAAACCTGTTCTTTTATTATCGAACTCAATAATCTACGATGTTATGATGTAGATTTATTGTATTTTTGTGTAAAAAAAAAATTATATAAATATTTTTTTTTTTTTCAATATGTACAGGTCTTATATTTATTCTCTCGAAAACATTAAAAAAAGAAGTTTTGCATTGTTTGTGGAACTACTTAGTAGATTTAGACGGTAAAGATCTACGTATCCTTTTCACTATATGACAAAAAGGAACCTATTTTACGATTGTAATAAAAACCCAATAGCATAACTTTTTAAGTTCTAATTATTCTGCTTAAAACGAGATTAGGACTATACCCATCAGTTGAATATTTACAAGCTGTTACAGTACATTACAGTACCTACCTACCGAAAATTGAACTCTCAGCACGATACACTGTGAGTTTTTGAAAACAATGAAAACTTACATTAGCTAAAATGTCATTTTTCTTAATATGATTTACGAGTTTTAACTGTAAGCATTTGCACAAATGCGATTATTATACGTGTACATCACTAACGACAATTACATATAAACCTCAGGAGACGAAAACCATCACACGAGATCCAATCAACAAGGATCATGTGATTTGCAACTGTCTTCCATGCGAATCCGTCGTGAATCAGATGAATTAGATGCTGTTGGCATTCGACGCAATTATAAATGTTTGCTGTCCCAATTCGAAGGATTTACCATTTATTTACATAAAGAAGATTTATGTATTGTAAAATAGCGATACTCATAACCATTATACTTATCAACTCAATGACATATAATTTATCAAGCCATTTAATTAAACGAGCAATTCTTGTATATATATATATAATCGGAATCTCGGAAACGGCTCCAACGATTTTCATGAAATTTAGTATGCAGGGGGTTTCGGGGGCGATAAATCGATCTAGCTAGGATTTATTTTCAGAAAATGTTGTTTTATCCCTTTTTTTACGCAATTAAAAAATACCATTAGAATACGAAGGTAAATTTCGCTGTCATTGACAAGCTTCTATTAGCTCGGATAGGAATCGGGCGGATTCGAAACCAGAAAACCTGAGTTCGAATCCAGGATTCTACAGACCAATCTTTTTTTCATTTTTTTTTTTTTAATTAAGAGCTCTTTTTATTTTTTATTTTAATAACCAGTTCCTATTATTTTACTTTTATGTCGGTAAGATCGAAAATATTATTTATGTTTCATCAATATGTAATGTATCTAAATATAATTTAACCGAGCAAAGCTCGGTCATCCGGGTACTCAAGCCATTTAATCGCGGTAGTTTCAAATCCAATTCAAAAATTTTTTGTACATCTATATTTAAAATGACCATCCGTCTGTTGAATTTTATTTTTAAATAGATTTATACATTATCTTGTAAACCTTTTTTGGAGTGAGTTTTTGGAACGTCTCTAATTAACTTTACATCGTAAATAAAAGATCTGTTTAATTATTTACAAAATGAAGGCTTTAATTTTAATTTAAGCCTTCATTTTGTAATTGTTTAATTTAATAAAATTATGACATTTTTGTCACATATATATTTGTACTTTTAAGTAATGATTTTTCTGCTTTTTAAATTATTAGTTCATAAAAACCAAATCTAAAAAACTTTAATTAATAATAGTAATTTAGAATACATATTTTTTTAATAATATAAAGTTTACAAATTATGAAATAAAGTATAGTTATCAACTAAAAATACTACAACTACACTATAATACTAACTACAAAATAATATTTTTGTTTTTTTATAAAATAATAATTTCACTACAAATAATAGTTTTTAATAAATAAAAAAAACGAATGATTTATAGATCACAAATAAACAAATTTTCCCTCTATATAATAAACTAGCTGTGCCCTCGGTTTCAGCCGCGTTAATTTGAAGGAAAAACGTATTCAAATATTTTTAAACAATTACTTTAAGAGTAGGTACCAGCCTCGTTGGTCGAGTGGTCGCAAGCGTTACTGTCGACAAGGGGTCTCAGGTTCGATTCCTGGGTCGTTCAACATATTATTGAGCTTTTTTATTTTTCGAAAATTCTCATTAAAAGAGTGATGTTATATTTACTTTAAAAGTGGAACTATAGTCAAAAAATGTCTCGAGAAGAGAAATAATAAAGGACGCGACGGAAGCTCTCAAAAGATTATTTTTTCCCGTTTTTGTAACATTTCTTATTATTGCTCAGCCCCTATTGGTCGTAGCGTGATTTTATATAGCCTATAGCCTTCCTCGGTAGATGGGCTATGCAACACAAAAATAATTTTTCAATTCGAACCAGTAGTTCCTGAGATTAGCGCGTTCAAACAAACAAACAAACAAACTCTTTAGCTTTATTATATTAAATAGTATAGATAGTAATAGGTACAAATTCTTTTAAATATAATTATATTTACGTACTGCAAACAACTTAAACAATTATTAAGAAAAAGGATCATCTCAAAGTCAGTACATAGACAATTTTAAAAGGTCTTGTTTGTTCTTTCTGCTTTTAAATCATAAGTAACAGTCCTTCGCAAATAATTGCAATTAAATTTTATAAAATTAATATTATAGTTATATTTTAACAACGAGAAGTGTAGTGGTAGTAAGTGAAGTGAGGGATTTTGATGTGAAGTGGTCACTTCTGTTTATAGACATTATCAAAGTGCTCCTAGCGTTGAGTAAGCAAATGCTCTGCTAAGCTAAGTTGTTATGTCCCTTGCGACGACAATTAAACCAATTCATCCTTACCCTTTACACCGAAACGCAAAATTATATAACTAATACATACGCACATTAAATTATATTTATTTAGTATAAACATAATATATTTACTGATATTTTGTCGTTAGGTTAAAAATTTTTAGAGGATGAATTTCTGAATACGATGGTCTGTTTTTTTAAACTGAATATTATTTACCTTTTATACATAGAAATATCTAAAAACTTGGTATTAAATAGTTAACCTATTCCGCTTTCGATATACGTATATACAATACGAAACGTAAACGTAAGTGTTCGCCCTACTTCTGAAAGATTGAAAAAGTAGAATGTGAAATGTTCAAAACTAGAGAGCAAATTTTAAATTTGCTTGTACTATAAAATATTATTCATTAGTAGTAATCGATCTATCTTACAGCTTCACCGTGTTTAAATTTATAGCTACTGATTTGCTCCGTAGCATCATGTTTTATCGCCTATAGTATTTTTTAATAGAGGTGAAGAGAACGGTGAAGATAAAAAGCAAACCAACTAATTAACGTATGATAGTAAATAGATAATAAATATATAAATGTTAAGTTAAATGTTATATAATGTTAAATAAGTAAAAACACACAAAGACGTTTGATAAATAAATATAAATATAAATATAAATATAAATATAAATATAAATATAAATATAAATATAAATATAAATATAAATATAAATATAAATATAAATATAAATATAAATATAAATATAAATATAAATATAAATATAAATATAAATATAAATATAAATATAAATATAAATATAAATATAAATATAAATATAAATATAAATATAAATATAAATATAAATATAAATATAAATATAAATATAAATATAAATATAAATATAAATATAAATATAAATATAAATATAAATATAAATATAAATATAAATATAAATATAAATATAAATATAAATATAAATATAAATATAAATATAAATATAAATATAAATATAAATATAAATATAAATAAATATAAATATTAACCAACAATCACACCACGTTAACCTAGCCCCGTGCTAAGTTCGTAACAACTTGTGTTACGGGTACTAGGAACGGAAATAAATTTAAGATATAAATACATATATACATAAATACACATCCATGACCCGGTGCAGACATCTATATTCGTCATACAAATTATCTGCACCTGGCGGGATTCGAACCCGCGACCGCTGCGTAGTGTCCAGTTGCCTGACCACTCGACCAGCCGGCCGTCATTACCCGTTTGATAGATGTTTTAGGTAACATCGACTAATATACATATTTTTTTAATAATAAATGTATATTTAGAAAGAATATTTATACAACTATATATTTATTTATTTTAATATTTATATAAATAAATATATATAGCACCCAGACTCGAGCCGGGAATCGAAACCACAACCCTGAAGCAACGGGCAAATCAATATATAGCATAAATGTTGTATTATTTTATCAATATCATATATATATTACATACGGTATATGTTTAAAGTTACAGCAAAAGTTAAATTTTAAATTTTTCTTAATTTTCTAAACGCAAAAATATATCTTTGAAGTATTGTGATAATTTAAGCATATTAAATAAACTTAAGCGAAGTTGTAAAACTTATATATTATTAAATAAGATTTCGTTAAAACTAATAGTATTTGTGTGTATTCATGTTCTCATAATTAGTTACTTTAGTTTATAGAAATCTGAATGATGCGGTGCTCCCCCATTGAAGACATATTGTCTATTAATAAATCTATGTGTTGTAGTGAATTCGTATACGAGTAGATGTTATTTATGCGAAAACATATAAATTTAAAACGCAGTTATTATTCATATGTTTTATACATCAAAAATTTTAATACTTAAATACGTCATTATTTTATTATTGAAAAATATTTTCTAATTTTTGATTCATACAAAATTAATAATAATAAAATGAATATATGTTACCCTTTTTTTTGACGCTGTGAAAAGCGCATCCCGTTACCCCAAGGCGACGGATATGTGGGACTCGCTGACTGCGAAGTCAGAATACCCACTAAAACACAGCGGTGCCCACGGGATCGATTTCGTATGCAACCGTGACGCCCCGACGAATATATTATGTTACCTTAAAACAAACGAAGTTATTAGTTTTCGTAGCTATCGCCTTGACAAGATGGCGGTGTAGATCTGTTTAAAATTATTAAAAAAAAATAGTATTTCACACAGCAACTTTACTAAGAAGACTAAAAATATGAAGTTATTCTTTGAACACGTGAGAATTCTGGGATTTTATGGATCGGTTTTAAAAATTGTTTTAGAATTAGAAAGTTTACTTATTGATGTATTATAAATACAGAAATATCATGTTAATTGTGTAAACTGAGCAACAACTTAAAATTTTACCAACTTTTTTAATTATAACACAACCTATCATAATATACTTTCATTATAGGTACATTCATTTTAAAATGGAATGGATTATTCGTGAAATATGAGAACTAGTTAATGAAGATTAAAATCAAGCTACTGTACTCGTACTCATCATTGTTTTTCAAAAAGAAGCGAAATATAAACTTAAATAGTAAATTATCACGTTTTGCTTGCTAATGCAGCTGTCACAGAATATTTCGAGCGGACTGAATACATTTTCACATTCGGCGCTTCGATAGTACGGGTATAAATTATGAGACTATTGATTTGAAATTTTGAAATATAATTAAATATATTGTCATTAAAATAATAGGTATTACTAGCAAACATATTTATAGTACATATTTTTTATTTGACTTATAAAACGTTGACGACTGCTATATAAATTAGTTTTGGTTATGCAACAATTTTTGTATTAACTTACGTAATTAAGCTTAATGAAACTACATAACAAACTAAGGACAACACATTACTTTTTCTTATTGTGCCAAACTGAAATTAAAAAAAAAAACGAAAGAATACAATAAAAAAGCAGTTAATATTACCGACAAACAAAAAAAAACATAGATTACGATACGCTAGTCGCCTACACTTTGCGTCCAAACTCCACCGACTCGAATCAACTCCTTAAAGCTCTCATAATTGGTGGGAATTCCGATCACGTATCAGAAGTCATGTCGAGCGCAGATACAGACGATAAGGCGGATTCCGCTAGCTGATTCATATTCCGCAACAAGTCACCTGACTAAAAATAAATACTTCCTGACATTTAAATAAAATACCATTTGGCGCTATCGCATTTTTGACAAAGCAATTTCTCATATTTTATTATTGCAGCTTTCATTGTTAACGAATTCGCTATAAAATATTTCAAAAAATCTTTCAATTAAAATTGATTAAAAAATGTATATATTTTATTTTTCATATTTGTTTCACTTGACTAATACAAATGTAATAAAAACGAAAGTTCTAAATAAACAAATCTAACCTGCAAACAATTTAATTAATTTCATTGAAAGTTTTGCCATGTTAGCTATTAATTAATTATTTATCCGTGTTAATTGTTCACTGACACGCTAAGCAAATTTATAAGCAAAACAATTGAAAGTTACACAATGACCCGAATTTAAATCTAAACTAGACCTTCTTGTTCGAGTTCTCCATGGCCTAGATTTTCCCTAAAGGTTTTCAAAGATGAGGAACGCTTCTTGAGGTACTTTTTCATCGACCATAATTTTTTTTTTCCTTCCAATAGAATCATAGAACGCAAAAAAAAAAAATTGTTTGATTCTTATGTAAATAAAATCTCAAAATAAATATATGATCTCCATCACGCTAGCAGAGCAAAGTGATCAAAATTCGATTTAAAATGTTGAAAAGAAGGTGCTTTTTAGGTACTTTAACGTACGGTACGTAACCTAAAAAGTAAATTAGTTGCCAAATTCTTAAATTAGGTACTTAAATTTTTTATTGAATATATTTTGTTATTAGTGTGAACTGCCTGTTAAAGATTAGGCTGGCAGAGTTTTCACGGTGGCATGCGCTAGCAATCCCGTGGCATCTTTGTACGAGGACGAGGGCACCGCTGTGTTTTAGTGGGTATTCTGACTTCGCAGTCAGCGAGACCCACATACCCGTCGCCTGTGGGTGGAGGGATGCGTAAACGCATTTCACAGCGTCAAAAAAAAAAGGCTGGCAGAGTTACATGAAATAATACTTAAATAAATAAATGTAGTTAAAATTAAGTGCTTTACAATACACAGATCGATCAAATGAAAATTTACCGAGAAAAACCTGAAACATGATAATACTATATATTATATAATTTTTTTATTTACTTGTCACTATTATTTCTGATTTTTGTCACTATATACTCTTATTATTATTTTTAATACTTTTAAGTATGTTTTAAAATTTTACATAATAAAAATATTTTTAAATTTATAAATTATTAGTCATTATATAGTTTATAAACAAGTCCGCTTGTGTAAATATTTTTCTGAAAAAACTGGGAATATTTTTTGTAAGTACGAATAACAGTACAAATAAACAATAATTTATATTTCAGAAGAAGAACAAAAAATTAATAATTTTAAAATTGTATTTAAATATATCCTTATTTTTTTTTTTCTGTGTATTGAAAATGTTTATTTTTTATTGATTTCAGTGTATAGCATAATTGCTTAAGATGGAATGTTATGATGCTCTGTAGGTGTCTTACACTTATCTACAGGTAAAAACATATAATCATAATTGAGAGAAAACTATAACCTATGTAAATTCAAAACCTATTTTCAATAAATATGTATAGATATATTTATTCTATATAGAAATAATAGTATTTTTTCTAGTATCTACTCAAATATTATTTATTGTATTCTTTGTTTATTGTACTTTAAAACATTTTGACAATTCAAGGTTACAATGGAAGTTGGCAAGGGCGAACTTATGTCTAAAAGAGATCTCTAACAGTCTGCCCATGGTGGTGAGAGATGATGTTAAGGCAGGGCACAGCTGTGCCAAAGAAGAGAAAAAAAAAACAACCAAAATATATGGTATAATATATACATTCAACATATATACGATAAAATATAAATATACACCGATATATACATACACACTCATACATATATACATACATGCATACATACATATCAATACATACATACCCATACATTTACATACATATATAAATACATACATACATATATCACACATTGGAATTCTACGTTTCATAGATTGGTAGTAACTTTGGTGAGAAGATGATTCCTCAAATTGTCCTTGAAAGTGTATAATGATATGCTTTCTTTAATGACCTTCGGGAGCCTATTCCAAAGAGTTGCAGCATGCCTAGTAAAAGAATTAAGTAAAAAGTTGGTGTTATGCTTAAGGACTTCAAGAAATAATTTAACTAAGTATTATACATCGACGCTCACAGCGGGTTTAAGTTTACCTTGATTAAAAAAAAGGAAAAAATAAATAAAACTCTTTTATAATAAACTTCCGGTGAACTGAAAATGATAACTAAGTCTCGGTAGAATTAATTTATCCACGTTTCAGGTCAGAGGTATTTATCCTCAGCGGACCCAAATCCCTCGTCTACATAAGACTTTAGTTATACTAATATCAATGCCAAATAACTATTTTGTATCAATAAAACGACTAATCTACAACAAACAAAAGTTATAATGTTTTATTGAATAAGGGATTAATAACAGGAATTATCCATAGAATATTGTAACAAAATAGATTGTGTAGGGTATTTATAAAAAAAAAAATTATATACCTAGTAGCTGCTTATATATATATATATATATATATATATATATATATATATATATATATATATATATATATATATATATATATATATAATTTGAATATATATATATATATATATATATATATATATATATATATATATATATATATATATATATATATAAATATAATTTGAATCTCGCCAACATGATCAAATTTAAATTATTTATATCCAAAAAGGGTTTTACACATGTAATTCGACTTGATGTTTTTGAAATCTAATAGATGGCGCTGCTCTAAAATTGTCTTGATACTACTTATATTCATTTCTTATATTACATTCATTCTTACATTCATTATGTTTATCAGCCTAAGTTACTTATATTTCGTGATTTTTATAGTGTGAAGATAGCTTATAGCATGGTTATTAACATAATAACAACATTCAAATATGCGTCGTTAGATTACACGCTGTTACAGAATGCGTTGAAGAAATAAAGGTTCACTGCTCGTTCCCCGTAGGTGATAGCGTGATAATATGTAGCCTATGTTATGACCCGACTTCTTAATAATATTCGTGCCAAATTTGAAGTAAATCCATGCAGTACTTTTTGAGTTTATCCCGGACATACATACAGACAAACAGACAAACAGACAAAAATTCTAAAAACTATATTTTGGCTTCGGTATCGATTGTAGATCACACCCCAAGTATACTTTTAAAAAAATATTCAATGTACAGTTTTGACTTTCCTACCATTTTATTATATGTATAGATATATATATATAGTACCTGGATGACCAAATCATGTTTAGATACATTACATACTGATGAAACATAAATTTTTCGATAATAATAAAATAATAGGAACTGGTTATTCAAATAAAAAATAAAAAGAGCTCTCAATAATAGTTTTTCTCACAAAAGAAGAAACTTAAAAAAAGGAAAAAAAAATCTCAGTAGACACTTCGATTCGAACCCAGGATTTCTGATTTCGAATCCGCCCGATTCCTTCGTATTCTAATGATGTTTTTTAATTGCGTAAAAAAAGGGATAAAACGACATTTTCTAAAAATAAATCCTAGCTAGATCGATTTATCGCCCCCGAAACCTCCTGCATACTAAATTTCATGAAAATCGTTGGAACATTGAAGTTCAATAATCGATACTATTACTTTACTTTAGGACACACAATTAAATATCTAGAATTTTAAACTTCCTTTAAACGTCCCACTGTTAGGGAAGGGCTTTTTTCGTATAGATTATAGACGTTCCTCCCAACTGTAACCATCGTAATCTGGCGTTTTTAAAAACAGTCGGAATAAACTGATTTATGTGATCTTCAAACCTATATCAGAAACAAATATTTGTAGATAATAAGTATCCGCTCTTATCGAGAGTCGAACCCTCCAACAGTCACTGCTACACAAGAATAGTAGTCAGAATCGAAAATATTTAAAGCATCATAAATAAATAAATAAATACAAATCAGTTTTCTCTCACTGTATCGAAATATATCAGTGAAACGCGTAGGCAAGAAACACAGAAAGGGAATACATTTATGTAAATAACTACAAAGGAGTCTAGGTCGAGTAAGGTCTGCTTAATCTTGCAAATTTATGCAAGTCGACGACAACACGTCAAACCGTCTTCGCTTCGAGAACGTGATCCAAATTCGATTCGCCGCGTCATTTCAGCCGTAAAACGCTTAGCAGTTGGCACATTTGCCGTATAATTCCGATCTCCTTGGAGACCAATTCTTAGTTCTCTTGGAGTTTGATATTCAAAGTCGTTACAACATCGATATATGCTTCGTCGATTTATGCAGTGCTCTGATTCTCGGTTGTGATTCATTTCATTACACGAACGAAATATGTCATCGATATTTCATAAGCAATTTCAACTTATAACATACCCTAATATTATAAAATAAAAAATGTTGGATGTCTGTCTTTTTGTCTCAATGAAATTAGAAATAGTATTTTATTCATCAGTTGATAAACTGTGGTTGTTAACTATATAATTGAATTGAATTTAGCTGAATTTGATATATCTTGTCTGTATACTATTACTGATCAATAATCTCTTCTCGTTTACAGAAAAAAGGTCGAAGTGCCACGTAGCTCCACTACTAATTGGCGGATAATTTTTCTGCCAAAAATAATTACAGCTATCAGGCGTTTTATTACGTGATATCCGAGACTTGATGGAAAGACCATCAAGGACTACACCAGCAAAAAATATTCATACAAATATCAGATCCGAGCGGGAATTGAACTTTCTTTGCCACTATAGCAGAATGGTAATTTCATATTGACCTACATATTTGACGTACGAAATTTATCTATGTACTCTGTATATATATATATATATATATATATATATATATATATATATATATACTATATATATATATATATATATATATATATATATATATATATATATATATATATATATATATATATATATATACACGTTTACATATTTTAAATATATGTATTTTTACAATAAAATCTTAGTTAAAATGATTTTAGAGCTTTTGACGTGAACGTCGACATAAATATTTCACAGATCACATGACAGTTTTCCAAATTCATTAATTGTATAAATGTCCCACTTTTTCACCCCCTTAAGGGTAAAATTTCGGAAAATTTCTTTAAGCGGTTGCCTACATCATACAAAGAACACGTCCTCCAAGTTTTAGATCTCTACGATCAGCTGTTTAGTCTGTGCGTTGATCCATCAGTAAGTCAGTGAGTCAGTCATTCAGAAAAAAGCATTTTATATGTATAGATTTTCACCTATGTGTTGACTCATCAAGATATCTGTGGATCTATAAGGCGTAGAGAATTCAAATTTGGTATGTATAATCCTTTCGCCAATTAGAGGTCATCTAAGAACGGATTTTACGCAATTCCACCAACAAGGGGTATTTCGGGGGCGTTAAAAATGAAAAATTCCCGTTTTTAAACTATAACTCCTACAGGCTTCTTTGGTAGGAATCTTCTATATGTGATGTAGAAATGATATATGAGCGGATTTTATGATAACTCATCCCCAATAAGGATTGCGGGAGTGGGTGTTAACAATTGAAATTTTAAATTTACGAGTTATAGCTTCTATAGGCTCCAAATTTGGTGAAAATCTTCGTTTATGATGTAAAATTCAGCTAAGAACAGATTTTAATTAATTTCACCCCCTAAGAGGAATTTCGGGGGTGTTAACAATTAAAAATTAACTATTCTAAACTATTACGTCTACAGACTTGAAATTTTGTAGGAATTTTTCTTTTGCTATGTATGGATCACCTAAGAGCGGATTTCTCGAAATTCCTCTCCCAAAAGAGATTGAAGGGCCGTTGACAGTGAAAAACTCACACTTCCAAAATATTGCTTCTACATACTTAAAATTTGTAAACTCGTCGTCGATTTATCAGGATTTTTTGTGCACGAATAGTTATTTATCTTAAGAATACTGGCGGGGATGTTATAAATGATGAACGTTTGAGTTTATGAAGAATATTAGCTACAGTCAACAAATGTATAGATAATATAATACATTCTATTACATATATTATGTGAATTTTAATTATGTAGAAGAGAAAAATATTTCTATCGAGTTTCAAGTTTAGATTTAAGAAATAAATTTTATTACACGTCTAGCGAAGCGGGCGGGAAACAGGTAGTAGTTTATAATTAGGAATTTGGCTATTTTCATTTTCCGATTAACGCATCTTTAATTCGACTAGGTTTAAAAGTTCATATTACTTTATATGTTATATTAAATTTTGTGTGATTAAAAGTATAGTTTTTAGTAATAATATTAGAAATTTAATTAAAAATTTTTGACTTTAACTTGCACATCAACATCGGTGAAGTTTCTCTTTTTTATCCACTAGGTTATTTCAACTTTATAGATAAGCATGTGCACGATAAAATTAAATTTGCAATCGAATGAGCAAATCTACTTAAAAATATACTACTATCCTAATTTTATAATTATAAATATTAAATATTTGAACAAGTTATCTCTATTTTGTTATCTCTATCTCTATTGTTTTCAACTTGAATATTATTTCGATTGCAAGCAATGCCAGTGACAGTTGATATTTAGAACTATTACTTTATGTATATACACTTCACATCAGATGCATCTGACCCAACGTTCCAGATGTGCGCGACACGAAGTGAATTGTATCTGTCCAGTGACACTTGAATAATCCGTATATAATTTTACTAACGTTATGCTATATATCAAATACAAGAGGATAATTATTACATTTAATGTCTTAGACTTTGTTTTAATAAATGATTCGACAATTAATTTCACTGAAATCAAAAGTAACTTGCTAATATTAAAGTCCAAGTTATTTTCGATAAGCAAAAGTAATTATTGGAATAAATTATTCATAAATTGCTAAAGCTTGAAAAAGACTAGTGCTTAGGGAAAACTTATATATTATATTTATTTCAAGCTCATGAAGAATCAGTACCTATATCATGCTCAGCGTCAATTTCTTAATTTTTTCAAATAGGTTGTTTTTTTTTTGTATGTTATTTATTTTTTTTATTTTTTTTATAAAATATGATTATAAAATTTAAAGTAAACAATTCAGTTTCAGTCAAGTTGCAGATATTACACTTTGATATTTTAGACATAATATTTTGTCTACAAAATACATAATTGGATTAAAAAATTATAATTAGTGAAGCATTTTTGGACATACTCGTAAGTAGTCATTTGCAGAACCGAACGAGACGCTTCTTTCGTCTCGTTCATGCAAACACTACAAAATATTTAACGGCGACAGCAAGATCGGCGCTCTTTACGAAGATATTATATACGAAAAATATATATTCAAATTCAGCGCCTCTAGCGAGTTATCGGTGAACTTGCAATAAACTCGTTCAGTTACTCTGGAAGTAAAATTGCGTCAAAACCATTTTTAACTATGATCCATCTGACTTATAGGTAACGATTGGTGCTAATCTTTGGCTGAAATAATACGTCGGTAGACGCAATATTACTATTGAGTTTTGATGGTTGACGCAACATATATTGAAAAATGTAAATATAATTTATATAATACCTACAATATTTCTTTTAATTTTTCAATAAATTTAGGTTATAACAACAAATATGTGAATTATTGTTATTATTTCAAACGTTCGTTGTATTTTAAAAAACGTTTGTTGTTCGCTGTTCTTTAAAATACAACAACAATTATAATAAATGAAGAATGTTATGACCTATATTTTACATTAACTCACTTTATCAGTAATACAACAAAACTTACGTTTTTGATTGTTAATTAGCTTGAAAGTATCGATTTCAGGGATTATTTAAAAACATCTGTCTTTTGATATCTTTTTCTATATATATCTTACTGCCTCAAATAGTTTACTTAGTGAGGAAAGTTATAAGAATATAATGAAAACATTATTCATTATAGCAAACGTAGTCAAGAAGATTTAACTGGTGCGAAAGTACGATTCACATCTGATACACAAATAAATATAAATATGTCTACATTCCTATTTTTTTTGCAAACTGATATATATATATATATATATGATATATACAGCACAAAATTTTAAGTTTGGTACAAATATTCTTTGGAAGCGACTAAATAAATTAAACTACATTTAGTACTTATGCGGACTGCATTAGAGTATTGAAACAATGTGCTTTGAGTCATACAAACTCATTTATAAAGTGCAATCGAGACCAGCTTAACGTAACAATATAAACTGAAATTTCATGACGATTCAGAAGATGGAAAATGTTTATTGTAATACCGCATCGGCCACAAAAGCGAACAATTTGCCAGGTTTTTGGCAATCGATTACTTGAATTAATTTCAAAGTATAAACACTATACCGAGCAAATGATGCAGTGGGTATTTATTATATTTGAATGGATAAATAAATTAATGAAATATACTATATCCTTAGATTAATATATAAAATAAAAAAGTTAAACAAATAATAAAAACACTTGGTATATAATCGGCAGCGAGATATCTTCCAGACAACCGACTTGCAACAAATAATAATTCTAGGCAAAGATAAATATGTTTAAATATATTTAAACATACACACACGGTCGACTGTCCCTAAGGTAGGCAACTTAATGCCTGTGTTTTAGGTAACAGTTGACTGATATAATTTTTTTAAATAAATATACATATACATACAGACTCGGGGCGGGAATCGAACCCACAACCCTGGAACAGAAAACAGGGCCACTGCTAACTGTGCCACGGGCCAGTCACGATGATGATACAAGTCATGATGATGATAAAAAGATGTACATCTAATTGGGGTGCTATGTCGGTGATCTCCTCGTGGTGCATCCTGGGCAACGTAGTCAGCGACAACCCTCGCCAAGTTGTTGCTGGGTGCGGGTAACGACCAAGCGGTGGGCACGAAAGTACAGGAGGGGGATGACTCACTCTCCCCCTCCACTCGGAGGCGTGAAAGTGCAGTGTTGGGCGCGGAGGTACACAAGCCACTGGGCCCCCGGACCAGCTGTTATGCGGGCTTGGCTCAGGGGCTCACCGTCTGGGGTAGCTGGGCGTCCAGTGTTGGGCGAGGCGCAAAAGCGCAAAGGTGCGGACGAAGAGGGCGTAGCGCCGAGAAGGTTCGGAGAGATGAGGGGGAGATTTTCCCCCCATTCGGTGGCGGGAGCGAAAGTATTTGCTCATCCGCTCTGTGCAGGGGACGCGTAGTGCGTGAGCCACCTGGGTCGGGCCTGGCTCCATGCAGTTCTTTTAGGGTGGATGTTGGATCGCTCAATGCTGGCTCAATGCTGGCGCTCTTCTGCTTTGCGGAGCTCCCGGTATCCCTCTGTCTCAGCTCTTCGAAGGAGCCGCAAGGCCAAGCGGGATGCATAAATGCATTTCATATCGTACAAAAAAAAGGATGTAAATATAAGTATTATGCTAAAGGATTTATAAAAAATAGAAATAATAAAAAATAAAACATATTAAAAGAGGAAAACAGAAATATATATAGTAAAAATTTTCGCTCTTCTCGCCTACAAATCCGGAAGTCATCCTACCCAAGTAGAGACATATCGGCTCACTAGCCTCGACATGAAAACTATTGAAGTTACGATGTTGCGTGTTATCGTTTTTTTATTAACTATCGCATATAATGGAAGAGTACCTGGATGACCGAGCTTTGCTCGGTTAAATTATATTTAGATACATTACATACTGATGAAACATAAATAATATTTTCGATCTTACCGACATAATAGTAAAATAATAGGAATTGGTTATTTAAATAAAAAATAAAAAGTAAAAAGAGCTCTTAATTCAAAAGAATAAAAAAAGAAAGAAAAAATTGGTCTGTAGACACCTGGATTCGAACCCAGGTTTTGTGATTTCGAATCCGCCCGATTCCCATCCGAGCTATTAGAAGCTTGTCAATGACAGCGAAATTTATCTTCGTATTCTAATGATATTTTTTAATTGCGTAAAAAAAGGGATAAAACGACATTTTCTAAAAATAAATCCTAGCTAGATCGATTTATCGCCCCCGAAACTCCCCGCATACTCAATTTCATGAAAATCGTTGGAGCCGTTTCCGAGATTCCGATTATATATATATATACAAGAATTGCTCGTTTAAAGATATAAGATAAGATTATGTACTTGTGTGATATGTACTCGAGATCAGAGACCACACAAATTACTATTATTGATACAAATAGATATTTTAACATAATATGAATAATGTATAAAATACTCGTTACAGCGTTATATCTATATTTTATTTCTTTTATTATTTTACCGATAAAAATATGTCATGTATAGCTTCCATAAGGTCTTAAAGTAAGACTAGGGCGACGCCACATATTACCTTTCATAGATTCCGCATTAAAGGTATACTATGTCCGCAATACATTAGCACAATCATGCCTATAGAACTCGATGTTTGGGTTACTATATTTAGTATCGCCCAAATAATAGAGCTTTGGTCACTCATTCATTTTTGAATTTTAATATTTAATAAAAAAAGTTGTTTAAGCAAATAAAGCTTAATTGTCAACATTAATAATTTCGTCATTAAGTATTGTGAAAAATTAACTAGTAATTGAAATAGAATTACTTACGATTTTAACATACACGTTAAAATCGTAATGGGAAGAAAGCAAAATAAAACAATCTGTCAAGTTACAAAATTCAAACTTAACTAATACTAGATAAAATATATTAAAATTTCAAAATAAATCTAACCTTTAAAACATTTCTTTTATTTCACATACAAAAAAGCTAATGTTAGTTGTTATTTAACCTACACATATAAATGAATAACAAGTTATTCTGAAAGATAAATGCGTACGTTACTATGTTTATACATCTGAGTATCTCTCCGCCCCAGTCTCGGTAATCACTTACGGCAAACGCTGCTGCCGCAAACCTATGAAATATTCAAATGAACTGCGCCGGCGGCCTCGGCTATCACATTACGCGATTTTCCCCATAAGTGCTCCACGCTTTTTACGAACACAACGCAACAGTTTCGTTGATTCTTGAGTATGCCTTTTTATGTTGATTTCAATGAACATAAAGTGCCATAATTCGCTATACTTATATTATAAAGATCTAAGATTTTTCTTTTTTCAATCGTTATACTATAAAATTACAAAAAAAAAAAACTTAATATAAAGGAGAATGCCGAAACCTGTACCAATTGCATGTTAATAAAATATATCCCGTAATTATTTTGATGTTTTTTGACTACCATTAGCAAATTATGAATCATTATAAAACCCGGGTTTACGAAATGTAATATAAAAGTTCCGAATGTATTTCCGGTTCTCAAGAATTTGATAGATTGCCAGCATAAGAAAATCGATTTCAACCAACAAAAAAATCGATAATAGAAATCAATGGCTGCAATAGATCGGAGCCAAAATCGGCTGGGCATTGATCATGTGACCGATTACCATTTTCGATGCGTTCCGCTGAACGCACTTTTTTTTGAGTAGATCACTGCCAAGGAATTTATATACAAACTGGAATGCTCACGTGCACTCAAAAAACGTTCCTACGGCCGGAATTGCATCTTTTTCTACCATGGATTCAAGGCAACTCTCGTAAGAAAGAGACAAAATACCAGTAGTCAACGAAATGCTTGGAATGATTTTTCACTTTACATGTTATAAGCTAATGTCAACCTTATGTCAAATATTTCAAGGTGCATATTTGAATATACAATTTTATTAAGTGAGCGTTCCAGTTATGATATAAATTCCTTGATCACTGCTCAGTTGTTTTGACGTTTTTGTGACAACGACACTGACAGAAGTACAGTATGTAATCGCTGTTTGTAATCGAAAATCGGAAATGAAATCCGATGGATAAAATGGTGTCCTAATATTATCTAATTAAGCTTATAATACTGCTATTATTTATAAAATGAGTCGTAGACCGCTAGTACCAAGTGTAACACTTGAGGAACTACTACGAGAAGATGAAGAAGAGAGTGAATTAGAGTTCAGCGCTGAGGCTCAGAAACATCCGACCACATCGCTTCAGAGGGTTCTCAATTTACTGAGGAATCAAACAGCTCGGATTCGGAAGCTGTAAAATATGTCCAACAAGAAAAGTCGTGTCGAAGAAATATTTGCAGCAGTCACACTACATTCATTTGCAATAAATGTTATTTTGACGAAGAAACTGAGCCTGATGAAAACTAAATCATAGTTTTATTATGTTTTATTATTATTTTGCCATTTTTAGGTATAGTCTTTACTATATATATAAACTAGTCTGAGGTATGTAAAAAGGTTTTGTATTCCTAAAATATTGTTTGATCCAAAGAATACTTGAGCTATGTTAGTTGATTTAATAATTGTTTCTTTTTCTTAATTTAAATTACTTGTTTTCACCAATTATACTATAAATAAAATGATAATATATCTGTCTACAAAAAAAATGATTATTGGATAATTAATGTTTTATTTCTCTCATATATCCCATAGGTCTTTTCGATTACGCGCGACCGCTGCCGTTACAAATGACCGCGCGCCCGCTTGAAGGTTAAATTAGTGTTAAAAAAATCTTTGTTCTGTGTGATTTTATTGAATAGAAATACATCGTTTTGATTAATTGACTTGATTTCAGACTTTGATCGAACAATTCATTCATTATTCGATTGTAGGTACATTAAATGATATCGATTTGAATCTAGATAGCAACACTCATGGGCTGTCAAGTTGTCAGTTATGAGCTGAGCAACTGTCAAATGTCACATTTTCGTTCGGTTCGTTTCGTCGCTTACGCATTGTTCGTTTTTGTGTTATTATATTATTCTGCTGTCGGCTGTTTTTATTCGTTGAGTTGAGCTTTGTTTCTCCGAATCAAAACTTCGTTACTTGTAACTTGCTATAAGCTGGTTTCAGGTTTGCAGTGACTCTTTCGAGATAGTGACTCTGGTTATGATAAAAAATCTCAGAACCGCGGGTTCGTAAACAAAAACGCTACATGCCAACGGTAATATTATGGGATAAGCTGGCTAAAAATGTTTATTTCATGAACATGCAATTGGTACAGGCTCCCATACAAAAATCGGCATTCTCCTTTGAATTTGAAAGTTACACTATTCAGAAAAAATAAGGCTATGAAACATCCCTGGCTCATTATAGTGGAATAGCAACTATTAACGCCAACATGGATGAAACTGCAAGCGACGCCTAGTTTATTATTATGATTATCTTTTTTTTTTAATATTGTTAGTTCTGACTTATAATTACCCAGTGGATAGAACTTAAATCATGGTTAAAATCAAACGACAGCGCATTCGACACTTCAAGTACTAAGTTTGAAATTCATATTGTGCTCGTCAGTGGAGGAAAACATCAAAAGGAATTCCCGATATATATATCCACAAACCCATAGTGAAACAGCGTGATAAATTAAGCTCCAACTCTTCTCAAAAGAGAAGACGCTCCAACGGCTAACCCAACAGTGAGACGATTACAGACTGTTACAGTATATTATCAAAGTAATCAAAGTGACATCTGCCGATTATTAATAATTTATTACTGCGTATAAGAACCTTTAGGATGACTTAAAAATTATCATATTGAACACTTTGAAAATGGAACTGGAGTAAAAAGTTTAGTTCACTAAGGTTCAAGTACAATAAAAATAAAAGCAAAACTTTGAATGGAGTGTAATATAACACCTTTAAAGTAAATTTTTAATTGTGCACTCAGGAACAAGATTATTATGGAGTAGGTAAACTAGGTACCCGTTTAATAATTGTTGATGACATCGTTTACGGTTATTACAAATTTCAAAACTCACACATCAAAAGACACTAAAATGTTAATAACAATATCCATATACCACCTATGTTCCCCAAGCAAATTATTTGTTGACATCTTGTATACAAAGCCCGACGCGAATTGAAAAACTTAGTCATTATTTTTTCAGCATCGCACAAATTTATTATACGTGAATCTCTTTATAAATCCTCGGATGTGTTCACGGTCTACGTCCCAACTTCTTCAAACCCAAAGTAATCTAAAACAAATAAAGATGAGTGGGAGCCCTCAGACGTTTCGCGCATATCGAATTCTCCTTTATGTTCATACGGATAATAACAAAATTTTATGTTCACTTTATTTGAGAATTGTACGAGCTTTTTTGGATCATGTTGACTTCACTTTGCCTCGTCATACAATGTTCCGTTATAGGTAAATTTATTTTAATGAAAGTGTGAAAAATGATATTAAAAAAAACTATTCGCCATCTATAACACTTCTCTCTTTACGGCATGGCAAAACGTGTATGATAAAAGTTAGAAAAATATAGACAATATAAAGTACAGACACGATCATAAAATTTTAACGAAATTGTAGTGCGCTTCAATACTGACAGTGTCAACATTGTACTCTATGGACTATGAGAGAGTGGCCAACGTGGAATTGAAAATTTAAATATTCTTTTCAGCAATTTCATTCATTTACTTACACGTATTTCGCTGCGGTGAACCGCAGTTTCCAAAACGATCTCAACGAAACATGCGACACTGCATTTTGCCTTTTCAGCTTTATTAAAACAAAAATGTAGTAGGATGTTTTTTTTTAACTTGCGTAATGCGACAAGTATGCGAATAAGAGATTTTAAAAATGATGTTTTGTTTAAAAGAAACTAAATGAACAAAAATTATATTTTATCTGCAACGAGAAAAATCTTATACATATAATTTTCGTTATACCTAGATGAGAAAGTGTAAAACCCATTATCGACGTAACGTACATGAAAGCTTAAAATTGTAAACGTTGAATATATAATTTTGTAAGTTGAAAATATAAATTTAGATATTACTTCCACGTTTACGTCTAACACAAAAATGTTTATCTATTATATGTTTCATTTATTTGAGATCAAAAGAACCTATCGTTTTGTTATCTTCAATAGGTAATATATTTTTTTTTTTGAAATGTCGTCAAATTGAAATCAACAAAGGTACAAAAAACCAACAAGGAAGATAACCACGCGTATATATACTTAAAAACTGTTCTTGTCGCTCTCTTAATTGTTTACAACATTATAAAAAATAGAACAAATATGTTTAAAACAAATTTTTATATCAATGACAAACGAATTCAATGCACTCGCTTATATTTGTTTAAAACAAGTATGCTTAATAAAAAAAAATCAAAAAACGCGACTGCATAAAATAATCTTATTATAAACTAAAAAAAATTAAAACAATTTACTAGCTTTCTTTTGATACCTATATCGCTACAGTAAGAAAAAAAAATTCAACCCCCCCCCCCTCATTCCGCTATTTTTGGGCGCCATTTTGAAAATTTATATAGCCTATGTCACTACTACAATTTAGACAAATCCAACGACACCTCATATGTCAAAAACCGTCCAGCCGTTTGGGCTGTAGGGCGTGCCAAAGAAATGGACATACATACATACATACACTCGAAAAACATAACCCTCCTTCTGTCGCAGTCGGGTAATTAATATTAAAATTATACTCTTTAACACCTATATCGTTACATAATCAAGAATTATTAACGAGATCTCAACTCAATTTAAATAAATAATAAATAAACGTCTCACACTCAACGGGCCCCAGTAGGATATTTATCCTGTATTGGAGGTCCGAAAACATACACAACACATAAGCATAAAAGCCGGGACCACGACAAAAATCCGTATGGCATATACAGATATTTTTCATGTGCTGGATCGAACCCGCGACATAGCGCATAAGCCAGTTGCTGTGACCACTGCGCTGACGCGTCGTCAATTTAACCCCGTATTACTCTTACCTACACAAAAAATCTTTTATTAAAAGATAAATTACTTAAATTTAAAAAACAGAATGTTATTTCTTTTGTTAATAATAAGCAAGAAACATTGCATTTCTTTTAATTAAAAGTTACGTCTTATTTCATTTATCTCATCTATTATATTCGCTAAACGTTTTCTATTATTGTTTCCAGAATAAAGAAAGAGAATAATTAGGTCATCTTCACAATTTTAATTGCTAGCTAGCTTGAATGGAGAATTGCTTTGAGTTATCGTGTTTATTAAGCACTAACGTATTTTTTTTATCACTTTCTTCGTAAAAATTTAATCACGAGTCAAGTCATAAATTGTAATAAATACAAAATTATACTGTTTAATCACCCCGACCTGATACGAGTGCAATTTACCAATACAGAACGTAAGTGCTCTTTATTAAAAACTTGATTTTGTCATATACTCGTTTCAGTTTACAGACAATATATGTATTATTTTGTTAAATGCGTATACGTAGATCACTCGATAAGTTTTGAGGTGATCATAATTTAAAAATAGAACGTATATTTATTATATACTTTTAAAAAGCAAATTTAGTTAAAAAAAGAACGCAAGTAGCCAGGTTGCTGGTTTAAAAAAAAATATGATGTTCCAGTCCAGTCAGTTAACTACGACGATTCTCGCGTTTTTCTTTGCAACGATGGAGCTTAACCGCGAATATTTGGGCACTAATATTTTTTATGATTTTAAATTTGGTTTAACTGAAAAACTTAGCTTTTAACGATTACAATCAGCGTTAAGGAGTCTGTCCCATCTCGAGCAACAATTTTTGGATGGTTCAGTAAATTTAAAAGAGATAAAACAAACCTCGAAGATGACCATAGTAGTGGTCGCCCACATATGAAAGTAACTGCAGAACTGTGTGGACTACTGAAATTATGGTGTGAGAAGACCCACGAATTACTTACTCGGACACAGCGTTAGCATTCGTCACATAATTTTCGTACAAATCACATAATTTAGCACTTTGTATAATCGAACATAGAGGTATCGTTATGTGACGAAATTGTACGACAATTCAACGTGCACAACATAATTTTGCGATATTTTTTTTGTGTTTAAATGTTCCCACCGGAATTGAAATTTTTACTATGCTGTTGCACTATATCGATAACTACTAACTACATTCATCCAATCAATGAATTACCTACCTACCAACATGAATATAATTAACTAGGTTTTTGTATACAACGAAAACAATAACTTTACTTCAAGCCTCTATAAACTTATAATGAATAATTGAAATGAACACTCCTCTTCACTAATAAAATAGGGAATGGCTGCCAATGGACTTTTTAATTTATAACTCGGAGCTCCATTTCTACTTTTGTTGGATTAATTTAAAACCATTATCTGATGTGCTTATGATATTCTATTTGCAGTGAAATTCCTAGTCGTTGGATCTAAGCTCAAAATATGAAATAATTTTTTTTTAATATTTGTGATACATGTCGCTTATGAAAAAGTATATAGCTTTATCCCAAGATATATCTCTCGCAGATTGCTACACAATATAAAAGCTGATATTTCCTATTTTATCGTCCCAATGATAGAGATTCTCAAGAAGGGTATAAAACAAAAATAAAATATTAGTTCTGTCTAATTCCCATTTCATTATAGACCAATAAAATACTCCCACTTCATTAAACTCACGTTTAGATAAACGTTATAAACGCTATATTTTTAAAGGATTTGGCTTTAACTAGATTTTATTTTTTCAAGCGTGGTTATTTTAAATCTGCCACCATTTATAACATCTGTCGATATTGTAAACTCAAAAGACAGTGATTAATATTCGAATTATTTTGTTCTTTAAAGTTTTTTTTCACACATTTTTTTTCATTTTGTAAGTCAAATAAACGGTTGATTTGCAAACGTTAAAATGAAAACATAAGAAAGTTGTAAAGAGACCAAATTTTGGGGAAATATGAATTAATTATAGATATAATATAATAATTTGCGATAGCAAACACATTCACAACTAACTCCAAGAGTGTGGGGTAACCAATTAGGTACGGCTTAAAACTTTTCTTCATTAGTATGTAAAATAACAATAAAATGTTTTTCCTTCGCTTAAAAAAAGTTAATGAAACACTGATATTTATTTCTCGGACTTGCTTTGCGGACTTTCGCTCAAGAGCTTTGTTTTAAAACACAAAATTTCTCAATAATAAATTCATAATAATTTGTAATAAGCTTTCAAATAAACAAATACAAAGATGAAGAGATATAGCAAGGAAACTTATTTAAAGTGAAACTTAAATTATATTTATTTTAGTAAATATAAAATATCACAACTCGTTTAAAGACACTCGTAGTATGTCGTTAAATTAATCGTTTTACTAAACAAACTCGACGGTAGCGGTATTAAATAATTTTAATAATCTATAGACTAATATTTTTCCTTACTCAGACGTTCGGAAAACAGCCGAGATAGTGTTTTCGTTTAATTTTCTAGTGAAGTAGTCTCCCGTTTTCAGCGTAATTAGATGGCTGAATCTATCTTTACCGTTATATCATGCTGTCTTTGGACATTTTAATTTAACGAAATCTGTTTGAGTAAGATAGTGCTGGAAAAATTGTTGATTGATGTCAACGGTGGATAGTTTTTATTTTTTATTTTTTTTTATTTGTATATATATATATATATATATATATATATTTTTTTTTATAAGAAAACATAGATAATTAAAATAGTTAATGGTGCAAAGAAAAACAATTTTTTTTTATTAAACTTTTAACATATACATTTT
Organism: Euphydryas editha; assembly: GCA_036937285.1. Lineage (NCBI taxonomy): Eukaryota > Metazoa > Arthropoda > Insecta > Lepidoptera > Nymphalidae > Euphydryas > Euphydryas editha. The sequence goes on from JAUPFZ010000007.1 coordinate 9,353,404, forward strand.
TATTTCATGATTAAATGGAGTGAAAATCGTGCCTGAACGTATGGGACCTTGTTAAGTCGATTTGGCTAGAATTTTCTTCATAGAAATCTAATTTCAGCAAACGTCAACATGCAGTGTCGGACAGTCGTCCCCAAGATGGACAGATGACTGGAGAAGAGTCGACGGACGCCGTTGGATAGAGGTTGCTTTGAACCGGTCGCTCTGGAGGTCGATAGGTAGGTCTACGTTCAGCAGTGTACAGCCAATGGCTGATGTGATGATGAAGCTTAAAAAAAAAGCAGTAAAATATAAAACATATAGTCAAAATGCAATTTTTAGTTTAGTTAGCCAACAAAAGATTTCTATTAGTATAATTATATTTCCGGAGGATGAATCTATAATATTTCAAACATCGTGGGAGTAAAAAACAATCGAACAGTACAATTTACAATGTACAGTTCGACGGCCGGCTGGTCGAGTGGTCAGGCAACTGGACACTTTACGCAGCGGTCGCGGGTTCGAATCCCGCCAGGTGCAGATAATTTGTATGACGAATATAGATGTCTGCACCGGGTCATGGATGTGTATTTATGTATATATGTATTTATATCTTAAATTTATTTCCGTTCCTAGTACCTGTAACACAAGTTCTTACGAACTTACCACGGGGCTAGGTTAAAGTGGTGTGATTGTTGGTTAATATTTATTATTATTTATTTATTATTTATAATTAAATACAATTTACAATTTAATCACCAATCAAACGTATCGTTGCTGGGCATTCGCAATATAATTGCAACTAAATTTATATAACTATTTTTTTTTAAACAGTTAATACATTTTTTCAACAATTTTTGTGTTTGTTATGTTTTTTTTTTTTTTTTTTTTCGAGTCATTTAAAACAAAGCAACAAGGCAATATTTGACGATGCGTCGATATTTGTACAGCCTAGTGAACATATACAGGGTGACTGGTGAATTACCATCGATATTTGGGGAGAACGCTCGGCGCGCGGTTCCCATTCGGGTCATGCAATAAAAATAGGTACTTAATTTTTGACCAAATTTTCATAAATTTCAATTCAAATAAATGAAGCGATGACACTTTTCCAGTCATGCCGGCGGCACATGCACAGGTGTTGTAATGTGTCGCTTGTTCACACCTAAAAATTGCCAAAGTCACATAATTTACCTAGTCAACAAATTTGTTGCTTAAACGAGTAAAATATCTTAGTATTTTTGCCTTTCCTAAGCCAGGATTAAAGTATTAAGGGGGACTGGATCATGCTTGTTTATCCTGTTACCCTGTTTACACGTGGCGGCGTTTGGACGTAGATAAACTACCTGTTTTGTGTCGAAAGTGCAGCTAGCTGCTAGGGTGTCCAGACGATGCGTAAATAATTGGACAATTGTTGAGTAACTTTACTTAAAAGTTTATTAATATTTACCTATTTTTTTTACATGATTCGAGTGGGAACCGTGCGCCGAGCGCTCTCCCCGAATGTCGATGGTAATTCACCAGTCACCCTGTATATCGCTTTGCAGATAATAAAACTCATTTCGCAAATAGCTTTATTGAAATTTTCATGTTGTACAAAACAGTTTCACTTCGCTGCCAGTGTAATTGTAATGAACACAATTAAATTTTGAAGCCCAGTTAACTGAAAAGCAAATGCAACGCCGTTTACACGCGAACTTGCTCTGCCTAAGCATATAATTAGCCACCATAACAACGTATGAGGGCTACCACTTTCAATTTTATGTATTATTACTATTTCTTAATATTACGATCTATAAATTTAAACTTAACAAAAATAGGAAAAAGATTGAACAATAGCCCAAAAACATATTTCGAAGTGCGGTTGAGAATAACTGATATTAATATATTTACTTTATTTTCCGAAAATCACTAAATAGGTACTAAGTAGTAGTAAGTGTGTGAGCCAGATAAAAGTTGGAAGCTAGCTGGACCGTTTTTTGACTATTGTCAGTTTTTTTTCTTAATAAAATATATTTACAACTTTTTTAATAATTATAAAATTATTTTATTCAAATTTAATTCTAAAATTATCAGTCAACAAGTCCTTATTATGACCCAAAAAAAAAATTTGTAATTTTTCATCCCTAGGTAATTACTATTAATCAGAAGAAGATGTATATATCTACATATAATAAAATTGTAAACGGCCGCTGTCTGTTTGTGAGAAATAATTAAAAGAAACGAACTGTGTGACAACACTATAAGCCAGAACAGTTATATTTAGACTTTCTGTCTGTCTATCAGTCTTTATGTTTATTCCGACATCAATACGGCTTTCACAGTAGTGATCCTGTTGACTTTCATAATTATGGTCACACTTAAAATCTGTTATAGATTTAATTGGGTTACACATTCTAGATATGGAGTTATTAATCGAATAAAATAATTGTAATCATATCGTAACGAAGTTAATTTCACGCCTATAAAATCGTAAGTAAAAGCTAATTATTTATTAACCTTTTCAGGCTTAGGCCTCGTTCCCACTACGCCGGACGCCGGATTGGTGAAACTGCCGGAAAGGCTAGTGGCCATATATTTTATATGAAGCTGTTCACATTTATCCGGTTCCGGCGAAAACACCGGATCCGGTGATTTGTAAGGTGTTTTTGCCGATCCGGTGTTATGTGAACACCTCGTTCCGGGATTCGGTTTCCGGCGATTTCGCTGGTCCGGCGTAGTGGGAACACGGCGTTAGACACTGGTGGTTTTCAAACATGACAACTATGTAACTGATCCAAAATATCGACGAAAATTGCCAAAGAAACTATATCGTGGTATGTACTCGTTTTTATCTACAAAAATAAAAAGGTAGGTATTAATATATTTTTTAAGCTCTTTACTTTAATACCTTATTCAAAGTTTTTTTTTTGCGTTTCGACGTAGTCGAGTAATAAAAGTACTAAATTAAATTGATTGGTAACATCATGGTTGAATCACAAAATACCATACGTAATTTCCAAACTCAACAAGAATTCAATGAAACAATTGTTTCCCTTTTTTATTTTAAAAATAAACTGCTCGGCCTTACGTCTACAACCGCAAGCGTATTGTGCAGGTATACAAACAACTGTATATCAAGTTAAATTGGTTTATTCGAAACAATATCATACAAATATATTAAATTTTATCGAAAAAAAGACTAATTTGATATGGATGTTGTAATTATTTATTGTAACTACATTAGAGACCAATCATGTAATAAAAGCGAGTATTAAATAATTCAATACTCAAAATCGCTCAAGAGTTAACGAAACCGATTTTATTTAAAATCGTCACGAAACACTCATATTTGCTTTTCATTTGCATAACTCTGTATAAATGTATCGCGCTATTTTGAGCGAACTATAACGTCATGACGTAGTACTTATTTTCAACAACGCAATAAGGTGGACACGCGAATGGGTAATCAGCCACCAATACTACCCAGGTGGAGTCAATCGAATTTATTCAGTAATTTCCTGCACCGTTACTGTCGCGACTAATAGCTAACTCGTCTTAATGTGTTTACACAATAAATATTTTAGGTACCGAGTACCTCACAGAGTATACTTACTTGTATATACAAATTTAAATACATCTTACTTTAAAGTCGTTTTCTGTAAAAACAATGACTCAATCATTCTTTAACGGAACAAATTTAGACATGGAATAGGATCGAAAACTCGAGAGACGATACGATACAACTTTTTATATGGAAACTTTCTGTCGTAGTATCTATATAGCATACCTATATAGTATTATTTATTACTAGCTGACCCGGCAAACGTTGTTTTGCCATATAAATAATCTTTAAGTAATAAAAAAATAGGGGTTGGTGATAAAAAAGTAAAAATTTAGGGTTGTATGTATTTTTTAATGCCACATTATAAAAAAATAAAAACAAAAAATTTTCTCCAAAAATTAAAATAAAAATTTTAAGGGTGAACAACCCTTATTACTTAGGGGTATGAAAAATAGATGTTGGCCGATTCTCAGACCTACTCAATATGCTCACAAAATTTCATGAGAATCGGTCGAGCCGTTTCGGAGGAGTTCAAGTTCGAACCCCGTGACACGAGAATTTTATATATAAGATTTCAGAATAAGCAGGTAAACTAGGCAAATAAATTTTAGTTACTGGATTTAAAACAATATTAACTAGCCTGTTAGGCTACAGATAGCAATACATCATAGCTCATGTATCAACCATATTCAAGCTCAATTAGGTTTAAATGGCTTAAACGGTGACCACACAGGTTAATAACGACCAATGTTATATTTATACAGCAATGTTATCGCATTAAAACTTTAAGCGTGCTTTCGTAAGCAAATAATTAAAAAAGCGATATAATTTAGAATGGTCGTTTTAATCGTTGGATCGCGTGACACGCCTACTGCGGCCGCGGCGCTCTTTAGCTCCTTGATAAGACGGCATGTGAGTGGTTAGCGTCGTGAAAGCGGTGTTTTATGTTTTTAATCTATATTAAGAGGCGCTAGGCCTTTTTGCACCCTTTCTGCCTTGATAATGTTTTTTTTTTCATTGTGATTACTTGAACAAAATCGATTTTAAAAAATATCTATTTAGGCACCATATATATGAGTATCGAGAATTCACAATTTCACCAATTGAATTTTGATAGTTGAATAATTTGTTCACTATGCTTTCACACTCACTTCTCATGTTCACTCACGTAAGCGTCAGCGTATTTTTTTTTTTTTTTTGCCGACAACCTACATACCTGAAATAATACCTTGAGTGTGAATACAGGCATTTAGTTACAAATAACTACATAATAAAGTTGTCTGTGTTTTGAAAAGTTATATATTATATACTATATGTGTTTTACGTATATATTTATATTTATTTAATTTATTTTTTCTGTTTTCCTACGTAACTCGCTACTTTACCCACATTAAAATTTGATACAAGTTGGGTTGGTTGATATATTTAGAGTTACTAATCTTCCGGTATGAACAGTACCTATCATGATGTTTTGTACAGTTGTTTTGTTTTTGTATGGTCGTAGCTAACGTGATGTTTTTAGAGTCACGTCCACTGTGAGTCGTAATGTGATTTTATTTATTGGGATACTACATATATACTTATTCAACAAGCAACCTTTTAAACCAAAAAAATAATTATTAAATTCGATCCGGGATCAAGGCAATCAATTCAAAATCAAAAATAATAGATTTTTTTTTGTCTTAACAGTAGCAGTAAATGACTTTCACAATTATTTCATTTATTTTTATTGTGTGCGATTTATATAATATAATTGGAAGTATATATTATTGCAAGTATATGCTAATATTATTGTTTTACGCAGTTTCATTAAAAATATTTATGATTTACGTTCGTGTGGAACTTGAAATCATTAGCACGCTATGACCTTCATTAAATTAAGTTATCAAACTTGAAATTCGTTTTGAAAGTTAAATTGAAAACCACTTAAAGCCAATCATCGAAAGTTCCCCAGACACCCATCAAATTGCTTCTAATCTACGACTTGCCATTATGAGAAAAAGCGTTTTGAAAAACGTTAAGGAGGTAAAACTGAACCAATGTATCACAGTCGTGTGCCGAGTAAGACCGATTTCCGTGACTGATTCTGAGCGCTCATTTATAAATTGACCTTATCACCCGCCCATAGATCTTTTTATAACTTTATTAGATGCGCCTCGCAGCTTTTCCCGCTTAAGTATTTATCCGTGTAAATTTCGGATTTAAAATTAGCATATAAATTAATCAATTCTCAATAAAAATGTTACACACCGAGATTCTTAACTAAGAGTTCAGTGTTTGTAGCATTAAAACGAAACAAGCATTCTTTCGTAGTTATATACTTATTCAGTACTTATAAAATCGGATACCTTTTATGTCACTAATCGCGCTACATGGTCTTTCTATTAGAAAAACCCATTAGAAATAAATAAATAAATTATTTGATACATAAATGAATTTTCTCATTGCTTGAATTAAGCTCAATAAACAACTAACAGGTAAACAAACAGATTTTTTAGATTTATTATGTCAAAATAGATATACATACTATATAAACAAGATTTTCTTAACATTAAAACACAAGTTATGAAATCTGAACAGGTTCCTTCGTTTTTTTTATTTTTTTATTTTATTATAGTAATATACAATTACGTTTCCTGTTATTCTTCGTTTCGTTTTACCACAGAAATCAAAAGTATTGTTTTTCATGGTTTTTTTTTTCTTTTTTCTATTCTTTATAAATCTGGTTAAAATAATAGACTCGATGTAAAATTGTTTTAAGTGATTAACACAAATTGTAGCAAATTATGTAAGAAAATAATTAATCTAATTTCAACTTCTTATATTTATTTAAATTAATTATTATTTTTGATATTACTCGACACTCGACATATTGACTTATACTTTTGTCTATATAATTTTTATATAATATTCGAGATCTATTCATATAATATATGAATCTTGTACATGAAACATTCATTTAAAAATATACATATGTGTTTGTGACATAAAGTAAAATATTTTCAAATAAGATAAATAAGAAGATTTTAAAGACCAGTGAATATTCTTTTTAACTATTTTGAATTAATGATGTTTAGGAAATAAAATTTATTTTTCTTCTTTTTATTTATGCTTTTTTGTACACCTAATATTATAATACAAACATTTAAAAGAACTACAAATTTCTTCCAGATAACTCTTTTATTGATATAATAACGAATAATTCAATAATTACTATGTTACATAATTATATATCCTAATACTTTATACTTGCTTACTCTCTTTACTCTTTCTGTTTATAATAAAAGATAAAATGAAATATTGAGCTTAATAAATAAGTATATCGCTTTTTGTATAGAAATGTTTTTTCTTTGATACTTCCTATAACAGTCGGGTTATATAGTCTTTGTACTCAAATATTATTAAATATAAATTATTCTTCCTTGCTTCTTTGATGTCTTATCTAATTTATAGTACAATACATAAGTACGTTTATATTGATAAGATTGTCAACATCTTATAACTCAAGAAATATAGCGTTTGAACCAAAACAATATACTTAATATACTCCAATAATGTTGATATTCAAATTAGAATTGATTAAAATATAAATTTTAAGGCATTAGGATACCATTATACCTTAGCTTTCTAGCTTGCTCCAGTGTGTTTGCGACTTTGTCTTAAACAAATTTACTTAAAAAAATATTCAGAAGGAAAACAATTTTTAAACACAACTCGTTACTCATTTCACACCCCAACTACAGAATTAACCTTACAATGGCAACCTTAATTGTAATACGCCTGTGGGTTCATTGTCGTATAAAATACGTAAAGACGTATATTATTGTTAAAGCCAGTAAAAGCTATGAGGTTTTGCTTTATTATGAAACGAGTTAAATATCCCCTTAACATAGATTTTACTTGCTACTGGCTATTTACATCAAAGTAAGACAGTTATATATCGTGCTCTGATCCCTTTTGATTACATCCTGACGCAACGGATCACTTTAAACCAACGAGTTATTGTCGTAACGTACATTCAATTACAATCCATAACAGCCATCTACAGCTTTGTATTAACATTATGTAATAATGAAATTTATTAACATTGTAAAGTTTTAACAATATACCGAATGATTCAATTAACTAAATGACAATATTAAATAATAAATCTACCAATATATCAGTATTTACAAACGACTAACGTTGAATTATCACGCTTCTAAACTAGAAACCATATATAATAGACTATCGATTTTCGCGCTTAATGTTCACAATTGAGAGTGATGGTTGTATCCCTATGATCCGCATCACACATCCCAATCCCGCAACCAATCCCGGTCGTCGGTGACGCAACACTAACGTATTATATCCTAACTCGTACAACGCATGCATCAATCAACTACTAAAAGCGGTTCGCGTTGTGAAACAGTGACTTTTTTTTATAAATATATATCAATTCAGCGCTGGAAAATATATTTCGTTTTAGCATGGAGCTGTTACGAAAATAACAAAATATCAGATAGGTATGTAGTGGCAATTGATGTGATAATACATCAATTAAATTCAAGAAAAATTATTTTTACATATTTTAATAGCATAAATATAAAATAAGCCTGTGAATTAAAAGAGGATGAAATGATAAGAATGTGTCATACATTTATCGTTTTTATCATTAATTATTGGGTCATGTTTCAGTGGCGACGTAGGGTAGATTGGCACCCGGAGCGGTTTTGTATCGAGCATCCTTACTAAAATAAAACACGAAATACTATCGGGACCTTTTTTTACCCGACTGCGACAGAAGGAGGGTTATGTTTTTCGAGTGTATGTATGTATGTATATATGTATGTATGTATGTATGTATGTATGTATGTATGTATGTCCATTTCTTTGGCACGCCCTACAGCCCAAACGGCTGGACGGTTTTTGAAATATGAGGTGTCGTTGGATTTGTCTAAATTGTAGTAGTGACATAGGCTATATAAATTTTCAAAATGGCGCCCGCAAATGGCGGAATGAGGGGGGAAGTTGAATTTTTTTTTCTTACTGTAGCAATATGGGTATCAAATGAAAGCTAGTAAATTGTTTTATTCTTTTTAGTTTATAATAAGAGTATTTTACGCAGTCGGGTTTTTTGATTTTTTTAATTAAGCATACTTGTTAGAACACTACGGTATATTATATCGAAAAAAAAATCGATATATATTTTTATATGAACCTATTTGGATGTATGAGTAAGTTGTCGTTGTCACTCCTTGGTGCTTGACACTCGGGGCCAACCGCCCCCTCTGCCTCCCTTTACACCACCACTGTCATGTATATATTAACGTAAAATAATACATTTTTTTACTATTATCACGTTAAGTTTTATTTGAGATAAGTAATTTCAACCGATTGCAAAAAAAATCAACTGTATTCGGAGGTTATCGATTCTCCACGTATGTATGTAATACTATTGAAACTGTGTCTCACTCTATAACTCACAGATGATACTCTATCAAGACTTTCAAGCAAATATTAAAAATGTCATACGTGTATGCATCTATGTTTGTTTGTATTTATATATGTATGTCATATTTTATTAATAAAATCAATAATGACTTGAATAACATTTATAGTTTGAGCAGTTCATATGGATTAAATATCAATGCTTCTAAATGTTAAGTTATTTTTATTGGCAGTCCTAAACTAATATGTCGAATAGATTGGTCAATAGTTCCGCCAATCATCTTTTATAACAATGTTATCCCTTACTGCGACAAAGTAAAAAATCTCGGAGTAATCTTTGATAGTTACTCCCATGGACACCTCAGTTGAGTGAGTTGAGCCGTAAATTATTCACTGCTATCGGCTCACTTCATCGACTCCAATATTTTCTTCCTTTGTCCACCAAGATCGTGTTAGCACAGTCACTCCTTTTACCAATCCTTGACTATGCCGATACTTGTATTCTTAACCTTAAAGAGGAGCAATTAAATAAGCTCGAGCGCCTTCAGAATCTTTGTTTTCGGTTCATATTTGGTCTTCGCAAATATGAGCATGTCTCTAATTTTCGCAACCAATTCAAGTGGCTCATATCCTCTCGCTATTATACTGTGTACTCTTCCACCCTAACACGCCTCTCTACCTCAAAGAACACTTCGAGTTTCTTAGCGATTCTCATGATCGTTCCCTCAGGTCAAAGTCGGATCGCGGAGCAGGAAGAATTTTGTACATTGACCTTTTACTAACTGTCTCTGTTACTCCCACGTCCGTCCGTATATATATTGCGTCTTGTTCGTACGTAAATTGTACGCTCGAACAAAATCAATTACTCACCCAACAACTTCGTATATATGAAGAGGTTCACAAATGCATTACCCCCAAAGTCATTCTTCACAGAAACACAGATACTCCAGGTGATGGTAATTGTCTATTCCACTCACTCATACGTGTTCTGCAACTTCAAATTTCGACTTGTGATTTGAGAAGACAGTTACGTGATTCACCTTATTTAAAAATGAAAAATGCTAATGATGATGAAAGAGTGTTGAAATTATGGATAGAAGTTGATTTTTTGAGAGATAAACTTTTTAATGTAAAATAATTGGAATATGTAGTTCTGAAGTGTTAAATTTTTAATGTAATATAAATTGTCCTGTTTGTGTACGATAGCGCAATAAATGAATATTGTATTTTACCACATAAATGATAGTACTTTTATACTGATAATTGAAGCAATTGGTGGAAAACTATTCCCTAACCATTTCAAAATATCAAAAATGCACAACGTTAATAAATAATTATTCCAGTTTTCACTTCTGCCGGCACTCCCGGAGTGCAACTCGTTCAACTCGTTCAACAAAATTAAGCATCATAACGAAATCAAATGTATGTGACGAAACAAATTAGGACTTACTATTTTTTTGAGGTTGGAGTCAACAGAGCCATTGTATATAAAACTTAACCAAAATATAAACAAAGTCATCATCATCATATCAGCCATTGGATATCCACTCCTGAACGTAGACCTCCCCCATAGACATCCAGAGCGACCGGTTTAGAGCAGCCTCCGTCCAACGGCTACCACCGACTCTCCTCAAGTCATCTGTCCATCTGGCGAACAGCCATTCGACGAAACGCTTACCGGTACGTGATCTTCACTCGAGAACCTTTTCAACAGTTCTAGGAGCCATGTGCCCTGCCCACTGCCACTTCAGCTTGCAAATCCGTTAGGCTATGCCGTCAATATTCGTTCGTCTGCGGATCTCATCATTTTTGATTCGATCTCGCAGAGAAATACCAAGCATAGCCCTCTTCATTGTACACTGTGGGACTTGGAGCTTGTTTAAGAGGTCCATATTCAGAGACCACGTCTCAGACCCGTATGTCATCACTGGTGTGTCATAATGTGTGTTACATTGGTCTAAGACTTTCGACTTCAGGCAAAGTGTGACGGATGAAAAGACGTTTAATAACTTGCCAAACGCTGCCCACCCTAGCTGGACTCGACGATTGACCTCTCAGAGAAGAAGCTAGACCTACCAAATTTGACTTTTTGTCCTAGGTATATGTACTCGTCAACAACTTTGAGACTAGAATTCCCATCCGATATCGGGGTGGGCACGACAAGGGCAATAGACACAATTTTTGTTCACGTTCATTTTAAGGCTCACCTGTTGGGAAACTCCATCGAGGTCACTGAGTATAATGGAAGAAAACACAAATTATTTGAAACAAAATGGGGAGAGTTTTACATAACACCCGAATTTTTTATGTTGATGTAAAAACGTAGATATACTAAACTTTTTTGTTATATTTCGTAAGTAATTACTTTTTTAAGTGCTGTCACCGATCTAATCAAATGAAATATTTAGTTTAGTAACGACCAAATTACAAGCTACAATTGAAATGACTATTTTGAAACCCATCGTTTAGTTAATAGTTATCTAAATATTCCATACTGTAAGACAACAGTTATCTATTATTAACCTTAGATTCAAAATTACAGTGGGGTCCTCATATTGGGAAGTTATCTGGCAGACACAGCTCCGCAGCTTACGCATTAAAAAAATACGGCAGTCGACGGATATCAAAACCGAGCGATTGGTATATTTCAGCTATTTCCACAGCATCATGACTTATGGTTTACTACTGTGGGGAAACGCTGCTGATATCCAATGTATATTTATTTTGCAAAAGATAGCTGTCAGAGCTATCATGGGCACCCGTGAGTCTTTACGAAATAAATTTAAGGAAATAAAAATACGAAGTGTTTATTCTCAATATATTTTTGAAAATTTATTATACACACATAAAAACAAACATAAATTTGTCAAGAACTGTGATAGACATAATATAAATTTAAGAAATAAAAATAAATTGGCCATTCCTAATTTTAGGCTCCACAAAATAAGTAACTCCTTTGTAGGGAACTGTATACGCATGTACAATACACTGCCTGGTAATGTGCAAGATTTGTCCCTAAATAAATTTACACACTTTATTAAATCCAAATTATGTTGTAAGGCATATTATAGCATTAAAGATTTTTTAAACGACAAGACTGCTTGGCAGTGACATGATTTGCTTGTTCTTTGTAAATAATTTAATTTTTTGTATGTACACAATATGATGTGTTAAAAACAGTACCGAGTTTTTTTTTCCTCCGGCTTTTTTTCTCTCGGTCTACACTTGGAACATTATTATATTATTGTAATATTTAGTAAAGCCGATGATGAAATAGTAGATGTATACCGAGACATTTTTTTTTTGACGTTCGTTGAGTGTGTGTAATCACCTTATAACGAATAAAATATTTTTCATTTGATTTGATTTATCATGGATCAGCTCATACTGTAGTAATATTGAGTATTTATATACGAATTAATCTAAATGTTCATTCAAGTTGTAATTTGAACCTGTTTATGACCACCTTCCAACTCCATCATCAGACCCTGGTTACCATTGAAAAACAAACTACTCGTCAAGACGATTGAAACGAGCCCAAACTGGATGAGGTTGTGTCGGTTCATTGCGAAGTTCCTATGGCCACCAACTAGCTCTATCATCAAATCAGCACCATGTCATCATAATATTGGAATGTCACGTGATTTACATATTATGTATGCAAAATTTCAGCTCAATCGGTAACTGGAAAGTAGATCAAATTTAATTTGAAGATTTGATGACAAACATCGGAACAGGTGAAACTAAACAAAAGCTTGTAAAAAGTTAGTTGACAGCGCAGTGAAGTGAGCATAATTGCAAGTCGCCTACTAGCTAACTTTATGATGTCGGTTTTTCGTCACAGTGTGCGCGTGCATCGTAAAAATTTACTCTCATCATTTTTCCCTAACGCGTCAAAAGAAGTATAACTTCAATATATAAATATTAAAAAAAAAACTGGAGAGCGCTCTATAATCGATACTAAAGTCAAAAATGCAATTTTGTTAATTCTTCTGTCTTTCTGTCTGTCTGTATCTTATGCTATTTACCACGCAAAACTACTGAATGATTTCTAATGAAACTAGTTAGGATTTTAGTTTATACTACGATCTAAGACTCTGAATACTTTTAATCCCAAAATTCAGTACAGTTCCTTTGATACCGAGATTTGATTGCCGAGATATATCTCGAGAATTTCATTTTTGCAATAAGTATGTTTAACGCGTTAAGATTTGATTTCGCTTACAATCGCATGAGTATACGCCTTATGCTTTTCGTAGAATACAATGAAAAGAAGTATCTTTATCAAAGTTTGGATAATAAAAGTTTCAGAGATCATCCGTCACACGAGCGAGTTCAGTGCAACGAACGAAACTCGCTACAGTAAGTCTATAGGAGAAACTGTACAGTCGAAGACGAAAAAAGAGATACCCGTAACTGCTCAAATATGTATAAAATATGAATTACAGAAATAAAAATTTGAGCAATTATCCTTTTTATATTATCAGTAATAAACTTATATTTAAAATTGAAAGGATCGTCTTGTGTGTACAAAAATTTTACAACTTTCATAAGTATATATTTTCAGCTCTTATCTCTATACAATATATACTAGTTTTGGCAAGTAATATTTTTAAGCTGTTAAATGTTTGCACATTTTTGTGTTTAACTGTACATTTTGTACATCGAAAAATAGTCGAGTCCGACATAAAGAATGTACCGGAAACTTTTATTTATTACGACTAAGTAGAGAACGATATAATTTATTATAATTCTCTTTCAGAGAATTATTAAAACATTAATGTAGTATTCCTAACAATTTCATCGCCCGTCTCGTGCTTATGAAATAGAAAAGTAAGAATTATTAAGTTTCACAACAGGTTCTAACTAGCAATCCTTTAAAAAAATTTTTTTTTTTAGTTGTAAAAATTTCCTTTTTAAAAAAGGATCTATATATTGTATATATATAATTGTGAAATCAAAGAGAACTTCAACATATAATAAAAATATTGCCTTTAACTTTTTAGGTAACTTTTTATTTTATGATTTTTAGTTATTTAAATAAGATTTATTAATTTAATGTGTTTTTTTAAGTCTTTTTTTTTTCAATATTATTTTTACTATATTGAGTAGCTTTAACATGTCATTATAGTTTTAATGATGTTAAAATATTTGTATCCAGAAGCCGATTTACGTAAAAGCCTTCTACCCATGCTCATCTGTGAAACATAGGCTGTTTTAGTTCAGTTTAGTTTAAACTATTTGTTATTTTAATAATTCAAGAAGTTTGACAATTTACCCTACTCATACAAATAATAAGGAAAGTTAAGTCACTAAAAAGCACGGTTTTGAAAAAGTTATAAAGATAAAAATACAATATTTTATTCACGTTGTCTTCTAGAATTGTCAGAAATCGTAAAACTTCATACATACATTTCTTAGAAATTTAACTTTAAACTTACGTCGTCTAAAGAAACTTTTTATTCGCGAAAGTCAGTGTGATTGTTACTGCCTGGTAAGGAAATACTATCAAGTTATATTTTTTATTTTTAATACTGTCGTAGAGGTCTCACTGGACTTTGTAAAAAGAGGTTTTTTTTTTGGTTTTTTTTTTTAGCACTAATATAAAATTATAAACGAATATATTTTGTTTATAAATCAATGTTGTAAATACTATAATATTTTTTATATTAGTTGATACGTGTTAGATGAAGCTGAATATTGGACTGCTCTATAGTCCTCGTAATATTATGTGATATATTATAGTATCAAATAGAACTTCTTATATATACCTCTATAAGGACAACGTCTGTCGGGTCCTCTAGTCCTAATTATTTATTTTTAGTAAATTATTTAATTCGATTTTTTTTTCTGGAAAATAAATATTTTCGAATATGGATGTTTTTTTGACTTAGAGTACTCGTAAAGAGTATGTTTCGTGTAAAGATTCGTGTCGTTGTTTTGTGTATATATATTTATACTCATATCCCCTCAGAAGCCACTCCACGGAAAGATTTAGGACCAACAGTGCCACTTCCCCGGTCGATAACAGAAATGAGCTCCGGAGGCACGCCTCCGCTTAGCCGCCTGCTCTACCGGTACACGCTACGGCGTGGTGCAGTTCAATGCCGCACTGCTCACAACACTGCTCACATCGAGACACTAATGCACCACCGCTACCAACGACGACCCCTTTGGTAGCTCCAAAAATAAATACAACTTCTTTCAGACGTTGCAGGGCCGAATTCTGACTTTTCCAAGTAGTATACCTTAATAACACAAATTTAAAAAAGGCATCAACCGCTACAAAGATGCACTGCATGCAACTACCTAGAGACACTCACGGGAACTGTGTGGGATGGCTCCACCATCCCTTCCACCGGGCGCAACTCCACACGTACAGCGCCCGACCGAAGTCCCCTCCACAGTTTAACAGACCAAGTAATTGTCCATGAAACTGCGAATCCCTGAACTCGCCCGTTAAACCAAAAGTGTTCCTTGATTCCGCCGAGCACCTTCCCCCAATCAAACTGAGGCACCTAAAGCCTCAAGGCAACGATTTACTACTACTCAAAACAGGATCTCTGTACCACCCCACCACCAACTAGTCCCCATAAGAAGTCGAGTCCAGGACCCTCCGCCAAACATGGTTCCTGCTAAAAAAGTACGCGCTTTCCAGTTCCTTCCCCATGACACTTGACCCCAAAGCCAAAACCGTGCCGAAAAGACCACCAGCGATACACACGCGGTAAAAGTTCCCGTCTGCATCGAGTGTCCTTCAACACAATTATTACAAATTACAATTATACAATTATTACATTCAACACTGCAATCCGCGACAACATTGAACTTTCTTCCGTATAAAAAGTGACTGAAATGTTTCACCGATCTTACCACAGTCAAAGTTTTCAACTCCTATAAGCGGCGCCATTTCCGAAGAGAAACTGGGCACAAACACAGAACACCGTGTGTCCGAACACCTCACCGAACTGAAAATAAAAGGACCGCTCCCCCTGATGATCTTAATAAATCATTAAAAGCAGGAATAATAACTCTCTAATAATATTACACAAGAGCGTTCCGTCGTCGAGTATGGCGACTGAGCTTAGGAGGGCACAGCACGCTGTTTTATCATCCAACCGGTGGTAGTAGGGGATGCGTCGCCTGTTGTTTGTGCCGTTGCAGTTATTCAGCGCTGCACGTGCGTTCGATGATTTATTGCGTGCGCTGACATATATCATATTTGATTACATATTTAAATCACTTCGCAAAATCTCAAGGCGGAAATCGACCCCACATTTCTGGACTGGCCGATTGTGCTAAAGAACCAGTCAAAAGATAAAATTATAACATGTTATCACTTTAAATATCAAAGATATATTTTATTGTTCAATTACTCCCCTATTTCAGAATAACACTGAAACAACCTGTAAAGGTTCCGCTGCTGAAATAATGCATATTTTCCTGTATGGGAGAAGGGTTGGAGCGTAATCTAGCACCCTACTCCAATACAGGTGGGTGGATAGTTGCTTTATAAAGAGTAATGATCGGTATCAAATTACAAATAGGAATAACGAGATTAATAAAAAATATCAAGATGAGATGAGAATCGAATTCACGACCTTTAGTTATTAAAACTATTATCACTACATCTAAATAGTCGTCTTTTTTATTTTACGATTTTATATTTTTACGATTGAATCAAAGATATCTTTTATAGCTATATAACTTTCAACTAAACAATTTTAAAGTTAAATATTGACTATATTGTAGTGTATGACGTATTCCAATGACGTAATGTAATACAAACAAAAAGAAAATAAACATTTTATTTTAAATTATATTAAGATAAAATATCGGATAACTGTAACTTGTTACGTTACCAAATACAATTTCTATTGTGTTAAATAAGCATTTAAATTATGTAAACATTTAATATTTTATTTCCAAGATAATGGCTGTAATCGGATCTAATTACAAATAAGTAAAATGTTATGTTTAAAGTGTAACGTATCTACCTACTTGTAAAGCCACTATAAAAACCCTTGTTTTTCTTTTAATATATGATCATTTGAGAATCGACTTTCGTTGTATTAATTATATCTCCCAACGCCGTCTATCGCAATATCGGCATATATTTAAATAACCAGATATAAACTCCTCACTCGACGCTGTGTCGTATCGTCGTGTTCCGTAACGTCTTTTTTTTTTTTGACGTGATAACGTCTTGTACATCGATGAATACCGGCTGCACGCACGAAAAAGCGTGACTCATTGTCACGATCCGCGAGCGAGAGCGCGGAACAAGCGATAAAGAGGCACGATCGGCTTAAGCATTCAGCTTGTGAATGAAAAAACACAGATTAGAGTAAAAATAACACAGATTAGAGGATCTTAAATATCACACATATATAATATAATTTGTAAGGGCAGGGTGCTGGTATGGGATGCAACATGTTCAGACACATTGGCACCTTCCCATCTACATGAAACCAGCAACAATGAATTTTATAACCCGAGTAATTTTACGATACTGGTCAAATTATTTAACATTTAGAGTTTATTCGTCCGCTCCTGAGATTCTCAGCAAGGTGTTTCTAAGTCTTCTTGAATAAATCTATCAGCAAAAGAATTCTCCAAATCGAAATGGTAGTTTAACACGAACAAATTTACTGCACTATTATAGAAAAACAGAAGGTGAAATGTGGTAGCATTAGGTATACATAAACAATAGGTATATTAATTTAATACGTCTATTTGTATAAAACTTATTAAAATAAGTGATAAGAATTAGAAATTTTAACACTTTTTCCAATTTTTTTTTCTTTTTACTCGAACTAAAATCAAGATTTTATAATTAATTAGATTTGTTTGTAATTTTTTTGAATGAGTAAATATTCTGACATATTGAAAATAGAGCTAAAATGATTATATTAGCTTTGTTATAGCGGTGGACTTATTAAGGCTGTGGTCTCGAATATATGTGGTTTTGCCAACGTTCGTTATTGTATATTTCAGCACCATTAGCCGAAATTAATGATGAGGATTTTAAACATTTATAGCAACTGAACCGTTTTTATTCGATAAAGTTATATTGGTAAGATCACGTTTCGTCAAACTTTTTCACTTTTATATATAGATGGAATAAGTTTTTGTTTCAAATGCATCATTAATGAGTAACTTCAATTCCAAAATACGTAGAAAAGTTTTTGTTTGTTTTAACATTAAAACTAAGTTTTACAGAATAAGATCGTTTTGTGGTAAATTCGTTTAATACTTTAATCGTCATCTTCCTCAAATACAAATAGTAGATGTTAATTAAACTAGAAATACAGAACTTTCTTTAAACATAAATAAAATTATTGATTATATTGGTTTAAAAAGCCTTGTGTTACGGTAAAATCAATTTTTTTTTGTTTTTTTTGTAATTCCTGAGTACATATCGTTTTTAAAAGAGTTATATTTATTTTTAAATGAACATATATATATGTGTATATATATATATATATATATATATATATATATATATGTGTGTGTGTGTGTGTGTGTGTGTGTGTGTGTGTGTGTGTGTGTGTGTGTGTGTGTATATGTATATATATTTCCATTTTCGCTTAATATTTCGGTATCAATACAAAAAGATTTATCTCACGGTGCCCTCACGATCCATTTGTAATTGAAAGTGTCCTTTATATCGGAGAATGTTCGGTTGCACTTTTACGATCGAGTATATAATTTTACATGCAAGCTCAATTGCCTGAATCTCATAACATTGTCATTTTACTGTTAAAACTCTATATATAGCTTAGATATATATTTCGTTTGAAATAAATATTCGGAGGTAAAATTTATTTTTTATGTCTTTTCTTTTTCGACTCCTCACTTGAAACACCTACTTATTTTAACAAATGATATATCGTTAGTCTTTAAGCCTATCATTGGCGTATTTTGTATGATAATAATAAAAATGTGTAGGAATAATAAATAATACATTACAGGTATATGTACTAGTAGAAGCTCATGTTTGTAAAGTTAAATCCTTATAATTATGTTATGTAATATATTTATTTTCTTCTATATATATTTTTTGTAACGCACATTTTTTTTATTTATTAGTACAACAGATAAATAAAATTCGACACCTTTTAAAAATAAATAGTTATAAATTATTTACTTTTTATTGATTATTCGTAAGCTTCTGACCGGTCTTTTGTTCGTTGTCATCATGTCATTGTTTTGTTTGTTGTCATCTTGCAGCTTTGATCCTGAAAGTCTGCCGTTCTCATACTTCAAAATTTTAAGACCTACGCGGAAATGCTTTCACATTATTTAACAAAAGATGACGTGTCATTGTACATATCCTCCATAATTAAAAGATATATTCATTCAACGCCGTATCTACCTACTTTAGTAATTATATTGAGAAGAAATTATTATTTACGCTATTATATTCACCCGTAAATTCAATAAATGTTGAAAAAATACTTAAAATTGATTTAAACGTGTATGCTTTTAGCTAGAATAAAAAGACTTAGTCACTTATGTATTTAAAGCATTGTTAATAAATTTGTGTTTCGGTGTATGTTCACAGGCATAACAACGACCGTCATCTTATCGTATCATTACGGTTTCACCATCCCCAGCCAGATTATGAGCCAAGATAGTATATTGCATCTGTTATTTGGAAAAGTATATACGAGTATACGATAACGCATTTACGAAAAACATTATATAAATTTACTATTATATATATTATTTACTATATAGTAATACCTACCTATACCGTTTTTATTCTCTACCATCAAGCGTAAGAACTTTACGGTGGTAAAAGCTTTGTCTTTTTAACAGCTATTGTTATTGGACAAAGCTGTTCTGTCACAAGACTCTTTCTATAAAATACGACTATAATTTAATTTTAGTAATACTTAATTTTCATTTTTCTTTGTGACAAACCGAAGATTTTTTCTATGTTCTTGTATTAACAGTACAAAAGATGACATTTTTAATAATACTAAAATCAGTTTAATACCTTAAGCCTATAAGGTAATCTATATATACATACATATATATATATATATATATATATATATATATATGTATATGTATATATATATATATATATATATATATATATATATATATATATATATATATATATATATATATATATATATATATATATATATATATATATATATATATATATATATATATATATACATATATATATATATATATATATATAGATATCTCTGGAACTATAAGACCTAGAGACTTGAAATTTGGTAGGAATATTCCTTTTGCCGAGTAGAGATCAGCTAAGAGCGGATTTTACGAAATTCTACCTCTAAAGGGATGAAAAAGGGAGGCAAAGTTTGTATGGGACAACGTGATTCCTTGGTCCAATCTAATCTAATCTTTTATCTAGGTGAACACCAAGTCTTTAGCGGTGGAACAGTAACGCAGCCTTATACCGTTATATAGTTATATAAATAACAGGAGATAAATTTCATTTGATTATTTTCGCAATAATGCCTGGGCTGCCAATAATAATTACTTGCTTTTCCAGGGTTAACACTAAGTCCATATCGCTTACTCCATTCTTAAATATTTCTGAGGTCCATGTTAATTATATCGACTACACTTGCAATATGCTCGGGCGTAGAATGGCGATAAATCTGAATATCACCTGCATACATATGGTAGAGAGAAGAAATATATTGAGTAATGGAGTTAATAAAAACATATAATAATATTTAGTTGCCAATGAGGCACAATATAATGGAAAAACACTGATAGCAGAAAAAATACAAAAATTCGAAGAGAAAAATAAGAAAGTACAGTATTTAAAGAATGTTAGAAATTAAGAATAATTAAACGACTTTACTTATTTATTTTACAAAGCACAAAATTCTATCTGCTACTAACGAGATTCCTTTAGAACAGTAATCCACTAAGCTTTCGCTTTTTGAGTTAAAAATTATATTCCTGTTTCAAAAATTATTTTAAGCGAATGTCGTACCGTGTTACGTGCTTCCTAAAATAAATTAATGTTATACTAAAACGTAAGAATAAATAATCTAGCTCGTATTTTACCATTAACGAGACTTAAAATTTGACTCGACATGATCGTATTACCAGTCTGGCTCTATTGAGTAAAAATGTTTCAAGTGCCGTTAGATGTTCACTATTCGCATCATTAATCTTGCGCTAATGGCAGCGCGACGTACTCTAATGGACAACGACAAAAATACCTTTAATAACGAACACGCCTGTAAAACAAAGGCTGTCTACCTCTGATTCTTGTTACAGGTTAACGTTCTTTTAAGTTTTTGTTAGGATGTCATTAACAAATAATTAGTAGATTCTTCACAGATTCTTTTTCACGATTTTATGATCTTTCTGATTTTCTTTCTCATTGATCTCAATAGATTAAGATTAATACTTACGTACGACCACATATTCCTGTGATATATAATATATTTTTTTTATCTATACATATGTACAACGGGTATTTTGTAAAACCCTATTTAAACATCAGAAATATAAAAAAAATGAAATATTTAATAGATTAATTAAGTTAATCATAACTTTATCTATATATATATATATATATATATATATATATATATATATATATATGAGACTTTCTATAGATATAGTCACTCATCACGATATCTCTGGAACTATGAGACCTAAAAACTTGAAATTTTGTAGGAATATTCACTTTGCCGAGTAGAGGTCAGCTAAGAACGGATTTAAAGAAATTCTACCTCTAAGGGGATGAAACAGGGAGGCAAACTTTGTATGGGACAACGTGATTCCTTGGTCCTATCTACTTCAAATTTTGCATAAATATTATTTAACAGAATTGATTGAAGACGTGTTTCGTATTTTATCGAAATTCATCTCCTAACGGGGTTAAAAGGGGGTAGAAAGTTATTTTGATATCAATACTCTTTAGTGTTTTTTTTTAAATTACATTTTATTTTGACACATGTTTGACAACTCAATTCGTCTATTATATTATAATATTTTCCAATATTGACGCAGGTGTAGGTGATATCTTTTTTGGGTGCTCCTGGTGGAACAGCCAAGACTTTATATAAAATTGAGAACTTTGTAACAAAATTGAGTTGTAAATATACCGTGTGGTCGCTTTATAGTAAAATAGTGTTTTATATAATATTTTTTACTTCAATGTTGGTTTTGTTTTAAGTCAAGGGTTTTAAGCTAAATGACTCACCATCAAGGCATCTGTACTCACAATGATACAGATATAGAAGACACCGAAGTGAATTTGGAAACATTTTTGAATTATACGCCATTAACACCCCAATTAGTACAGATTGGCACTACGGACTAATGTTGGAACAAGAGCATTAACAGAGCATTTAACTTTATCTTACACTAAAAGAGAAGAAGGAGATAAAAGCTGTCTTGGACTATTATTAAATATAAATATATGTTTGATATACACACACGATCGTCTGTTCCTAAGGTAGGCAACTTAATGCCTGTGTTTTAGGTAACAGCCGACTGATATACATTTTTTTAAAGAAATATACACATAAATAATACATATAGCAATAAATACATATTACACCCAGACTCGAGGCGGGAATCGAACCTACGATCTTGGAGCATAAAGCAATGACACTACCAACTGTGCCGAGTAAATCAAAATTGAAAAAATAATTACTTGCAGGTTTATTCAAATCTAAGAGTCAAAATCGTATTGACTTGTGGTGTACTTATACCAACGATACAATGAACGAACCATTGATGACCGTTCTGGTGTAGTGGTGCGAGTAGTCGCTTTAACGCCTCGGCTCAATCCCGGTGGTCGCTGGTTCGATTCCCGCTCGGGGCAGATATTTGTATTTGTGCCAATATTTGTTTCAGGTCTGGGTGCATGTCCTTGTGGGTTCCCCACCGTGTCCCGGAGAGCACGTAAAGCCGTCGGTCCCGTTTGTTATCATGGATACCTTATAATAATCGTTACTTATGGTAGGATATTATCCACCAATTCGCAGTGGAGCAGCGTGGTGGATTAAGCTTCATCCCTTCTTCTATATGGAAAAAAGGCTTTTGCTCAGCAGTGAGCTGTTTACAGGCTGATACAATACAGTACAGTACAGAAGCATTTGTAGCCTGCAGTGACGAAACTGAGCCTTACCATAAATATTAGAGTCCATCTAAAGGGAGATGTTACTGACGGACTGTTCTCAGACCAGTTGCTTAAAATAGGAAATGGTGATTTCCGGGAACTGCATAATAATATAATGTATGAGTGTATATGAGTATGTATTTACCATAAACGAAGCTTAAGGTCAAACTCTTACTGTAGCGGGAGTATACTGGAGCGAAAGATGCTTCTCTCTCTCACAGCCAGTTGTATGTGGCATGTTCCAGAGTAGCCTGGTAATTCTAGCACCTCGAAGGAAAAACAAAAAATATTGTTTATAAAGAAATACTACGGAAGGTGTAGTATTTCGATTTCGTTGTAAAAAGATAATACTCCCATGTAACTTTCTTCAGATCAAAGGCCGAGCTTCGTGTTCATGAAATATAACAATTTTTATTTTTATTTTAATGTTTCTTCAAACATTAAATCCCTACTCTATAACACCGTTATATTTTATAAGTATTCAAATATTTTAACATAATAATTTATATGTTATAACAAAATTAATAACGTAAGAAAAAACAAATAAAAATCCTATTATAACCATTTTCGACTTCTACGCGGACGAAGTCGCGGGCTAAAATATTACATTTGACAACTCAATCCGTCTATTATGAAATATTTTCCAGTATCGACGTAGTTTTTGAAATTTTACTTAAATACCCGTGCGAAGCCGGGGCGGGCCGCTAGTTTATCAATAAAATAATGATTAACATAAATAATAAAATAAATATGATTTTATCGTATAACCAAAACATTGTACATTTTTAAAATTGTATAAAAGACTCGTTAAGAAACTTATATTTAATTGAATCAATATATAATACAGAAACGAATATTTTAAATAAAGCAATCTTAAAGTTCGACCAGAATATTCTCAGCGCTCCGTAAGTTTTTCCATCGAAAACATTTTTGACGTAGTTTCTATCGAGCTCTTAATAGGGAAACTTTTCGAACTAAAAATTAAAGTGTTTTATCACGAATTTTATTTATCTGAACGTATGCCGTAGTTAAAAGCACTCATTAAAAACAAATTAGACCGGTGCCATACAACGGCCCACGGAGAATACTGATTTCGATTGTGGTCATCTAAAAACATTTTATATTTGCACCATAAAATAGAGCAAATTTAGCGACTAAAGCCACAAAACTAATTACCTTATTAGTTATTTCATTACCTAGCCGTGAATGTATTCACATTAAGTAGCTATAAAACAGCCGCTGTTCCAGAACAAATTGCAGATTAGAACGTCCGAAATACAGCAACATAGCTTTAAACCTTTTATCGTAGTCCGGCAGTGTAGGCAGCGTAAATACGACATTCGACTACATCGGACCTATATACAAATGCACCTTCGTATTTATGTTTAGGTTTAGACCTAAATTGGAATTAAAATATGTTTATTAAATAAATATCACAGCCACGTTAAATATGCTACATAGTGATTATCGTATTATTATAAAATAAAATATACCTTCAAAAATTACTATTATTATTAGAAATATTAAAACATTATTCTAATATTTTTAGTTAAAATTTTGAATTGATTCCGTTTTGTTACAAATTTAAATTTCAGTTTTGCTTAAAATATTAAAATCGTACCATGAAATTCGTAACTTAGTTCTAGATCCTCATTAAAACTCGGAACAAATTATTTAAATTAAGTACATATATTACGTATAAACTTTATATACATATAATCGTTTCACTTCAAATTATTTTATATTTATATTAATTAAAAAAGGACATTTTATTCTTTCTAAGCTTGTGCAAATTTATGCCAAGTAATAAAACAACCAGCGAAACCTTATTAATAGGATTCCATTGACACACTTCAGGTACTTTTGCTGAAAATGTAAATCTGGAGGCACGGCAGTGCCTCCGCCAAGTCGAGCAAAAAAAAAGGTGCATGGCCGTACTATCCTTTTCTCGAAGCAATTCAGGCCATTTTCGACCCCCTATAACTTCGTTGTGGATAAAACTAGAAGTCTGAATTTTCAATACCCAAGTAAGCATTGTATAAACACGGTATATATCAAATTTCATTCAATTTGAACCAGTAGTTTAAGAATTATAATTAGTCAAAGTTTCTAATTTTGTCACTCACTGACTGACCGATCATCAAAACTCTAAGGCACTTCTAGCAGACATAGAAGTTTCAAATTTAGAATACCATTAGTGTTTAGTATATAAACCAAGGGAAAATTCAAATATTGTGCAATTTCGGTCCAGTTTTCTAGATACACCAACTGCATAAATAACTTTGTAATCTCATATAAATATATAGGATTACAAAGTTACATATGCAGTGGATGTATCAATGTAAATAAAAGTATATAACTTTTAAAATGGTCAACGGAATGAAAAAGCAAGAATGGAACGTGTCTTATGAAATTGTACTAAAATCTCGAAAATAATTAAAGTAAAAAAAAATAGAAAAAAAAATAATAAGTACTAATAATAAATACTACTCAAAATAACTTTTGTATTTGAAGTTATACTTCTTGATGAGAGTAAATTTTTAATTAATTTCTTATTATATTATTTAATTTTTTGTCTTGATGAGGAGTTTATCTTTCAATGTTAACCAGGGTCTGGTGATGGAGCTGGAATGTGGTCATAGGAACTTTGCAATGAAACGACACAACCACATCGAGTTCGGGCTCGTTTGATTCGTCTTGAGGAGTACTTTGTTTTTAGTGGGTTATCAGGGTCTTATAATACATGGCGCGCACTAACCGTTAACTCGGAGCATCGATTTATTGTAAGTATAACTTCTTACGTGCGTATATAAGTACACATATACTTTTTTAAATATTTTTTTTAAAGTTTATTTTTGTGGAGAATTAGGTGTAAAAAATCGACAGCAATCTGATAACACTGTTTCCGGCTAAACATACTTCATTTATCTCTCTTGTCAAGTATTTTAAGTTGTCAACTTGACATCACAATATGTATGACATGACAATCAAATAAATGATTTTTTATTTTTAAATTTTATTAATCGTATTTATATCTGTTAATCGTATTTCCTGCAAGAAACAAAAAACTCTTGCGTACCAATACTATCTTTACCAGTAAAAGCTGAAACTCAAGAAGTAATACCGGAAAAGAAAAAGAGGAAGATTATCTACAAAAATAAGAAAATATCATAAGACAGATCGTAGGTTTTAAGAAAATGCATTGTTGGTATTCAAGAAGTAGAAGACACTGGAAAGGAAAACAAGTAGGACTATCTACAAAAAGAAATGAGATGCCATCAAAAACATAACTTGTAAAAAATCCAAGTCTCGCAACTCAGTTCTTCTGCCGTAAAAAGTTGTGAGATCCATGTATTACCAAGTCGGTTAATTTATTCAATCCCTACTTAAGGGTTCTTTTGTCTTAAGTTATTACGTAATTAGCTAACCTAACAACATATTATAGTGACCATATCAATATTAAAAATCTTTAATGTTTTAAATAGATAGATTGACTTGGCAATCGCATGAAAACACAATGTATCTCAGAAGTAATGCATACGAGTATTGTATTAAATTAGATTGTTTAGTGCGATTGTCAAGTCAATCTATCTTTTTACAACATTAAAGATTTTTAATATTGATATGGTCACTATAATATGTTGTTAGGTTAGCTAATTACGTAATAACTTAAGACAAAAGAACCCTTAAGTAGGGATTGAATAAATTAACCGACTTGGTAATACATGGATCTCACAACTTTTTACGGCAGAAGAAATGAGTTGCGAGACTTGGATTTTTTACAAGTTATGTTTTTGATGGCATATTAATATTCTTCTTTAGCTTCATTAAATTATTATTAAAACTTATAATTTTTCTTTACACACTAACAATAACTACAATAACATGATGCTACAATAACATGATGCTACAAAATACTACAAAATTATTGCTACTATTTATTTTAGCAAAACTTGACCACGACAAGCATGTGTATATTATGTGTGTGTGGCCGAATTTGTTGCAAATGCAGTTGATAGAAAAAATATTATTTTTATGGCTTTCTAGTTTTGTTAATTATATTATATAAACAAAGATTATTTATTATAATACATTATAATATAAAAATACACATAATCCACCCCGAGTATAATAAATAATAAATCAAACAGAACTTTGTTTATTCATCCATTTTGAACGCAATATCTCGCAACACAAATTATCGGAGCCACGGTCATGTTCAGTCAGTTGTAGCGCACCGAAATGAAATTGCCGAAGGCATTATATACATTAGTTGCAATAGCTTCTAAAAGTTGCATGAATCTGAATATCAACGTTTTTTATTTATAATATACCTAAGTGAGCAATTAGCTATCCCTTCGAATTCGTTCAAACGAATGTTCAATGTCTTTTGTATAAAATGTTTTGCAGGACTCTCAAGATAACCTTATTCTTGAAATCGTTCGTCTAAAATTTTACTTGCCCATATTCCTTTTTTATTTTATTATACTCGTATCACATTATATATTATGTCCTAAGTCATTTGTCTAAATCATTCAAGCTCTAGACTATTTCTAATTTCTTCATAATTAGTACATCGGCTCGACTTTGGAAGTGTAACAGATCTAAGAACAGAGAAACAAATAAAGAAATACATAGACGCATTTTTCACGCACCAAAATAAAAATATTTCGTATAAAAATATTGCTACCATCACGTCATTTTTCATTTTCTTCCTTTTAGGCTACATTAAAATGAAAGTAAGGTCTGTCGGCTGCTATAGTATTCGCATTTATTTTAGACCATGGTAGGTCAGAATGACTCTTACCAAAATCACGTATCTTGCAACGTTGATATCTCTAAGTTCATATCAATAATGGTCTATATACATAAAAATGAATCCCTATTTCCATTGGTCACGCCATAACTTGAGAAAGATTTTTTCATTTTTTATTTAAAGTTTTTTAATACTTTGTATAAGGTTCTTATGGAATGAAAAATTAAGAAAATTGCGCAGAAATTGGAAAATTTCAGATGATAAGTTATCTACTATTTAAACTTCTAACGTTTAACAATTTGTGCGTTAGCGTTTGAATGTCGTGTATGAAAAAACATTACAATAAACACCACATTTTTTTTTATTCCGGTTATAATTGAATATTCATATCTTAGATAGAATAACGTTTGTCATGTCAGGAAGTATAACATAAAAATATCTCTTTTTTAATTTTATGTGCAATTTATTTTTATATACAAATTCTTCTGTACATGTGTATGTGACTGAACTCCTCTTTCTGTTAACATTCGCGTGTTCTATTCGCTAGGCAATCGTAGCTCTTTAACTAAACTTTATTAGTATAGATACATTAAAGAAAATTAATTAAGTTTTGGTAAAGAGAGCAGGAGGCTAACATTTCAATTGCCATAAAACTAAAATTTGAAATTAATTTCTCTCTTTCGTTAATTGACATTGCTATGATAAATATTGGACAATTAATGCTAATGTGATTATTTGAACTAAAACAACATTTTCTAAACACGTTTTTTTTTTTTTGACAAAAAATTTACTTTATGATTTCAAATATTTCAATATATAGAAGAAGGCCACGCCACATCCACCACACTGCTCCACTGCGGGTTGGCAGATAATTACCTTATTGTGGGTAACGATCGTTATCAGGTGTCTATGATAATAACCGAGACCGACGGCTTTACGTGCTCTCCGAGGCACAGTGGGGAGACCCACAAGAACATACACCCAGATTAGACAGAATATTTGTATAAATACAAATATCTGCCCAGAGCGGGAATCGAACCCACCACCGCCCCGGCGCGCGGCGTTGAGGCAACTACTCGCACCACTACACCAGATCGGTCTTCACTATTACTAAGTATAGTGATGACAGTTCTGGTACCTAAAATAAAATATACAGAATGACTGGTGAATTAGGATCAATATTTAAGGAGAATACTCGATACATGATTCTCATTCGAATTATGTAAAAAAATAGATAAATATTAATAAACTTCTAAGTAAAGTTACCCAACAGTTATCTAATTATTTACGCGTCGTCTTGACACCTTCGCAGCTAGCTACGCTGTCAGGTAGTTACATTTAGTTATCGCGCGTTAGTTTGCCTAGGTCCAAACGCCCCCACCAAAAATACCAAGATATTTCACTCGTTTAAGCAACAAATTTGTTGAATAGGTAAGTGATGTGAACTTTGGACAAAACTTAATATGAAATGTTTACCTATCTTGGTGTTCCCGGCTATTTAAAAATGAAATCATACTTATTTACAAAGATTGTCAACCATTAGCCACGTGCGTTTAACAAGCGGAACAGTACTGGAAATGTCTTCACACTTCATTCACACATCAGGTGCGAGTAGACGAAGGCACCGTAGACCTTCAGTTTTGTTCTAAGAAATAGTTTGAAGGTTAACACTGAGTAGAGCTACGACCGGGTCGCCGCTGCATGGTTAACCACCTGGTTGACGGTAGGGACCGTGCGCAGCCTCCGATCGAAGTATCCCAGGTACTTCACTGAGGTCCTCCACTCTATGTCCTGTCCTCGGAGCATGAGCTGACGTAGCGGCCGAGAGCCGATGGTGAGTAGAGCGGCCGTCTTCCCAACGTTGACGGCCATCCTTCAATTATCCAGCAACTCAGGCAGCAAATCCAGCAGGCGTTGCATCTTATTTGTAAGACGATGTTGTGATAGAACGACGCGAAGTACGCGCTGTCGTCCAACTAAAGGGCCAAGCACGTCCTTTTCTCCCTCACGCAGATGCTCGCGGATAGTGGGGACGTCGTCCGTGTACACCGCGTATAGACGCAGTGACAAACAGATACCTTAGTCACAGTATATTAAATGCATAAATATTACCGTGCCTTGGGGTACTCCAGCTCGGATGGGACACGGTTGGTGCCAAATATTAAAAATATTTTATTTTAATTCCAGTTTGTCCCGATAGTCAGATTAAATTTAGAGGAATTTCGTAAATCTGTGGTATTGTTGTGTTAAAATAAATCGCGTACTAATTGAAATATTACATTCAGGTATAATTAGTGTGTGAAGAGTTTTTAACTGTAGATAAAAAACTATACATGGCACAAATTAGGTGCGATATTGAAATGAGCATTTTACATGATTTTCTATCAAATTTATATGTACGTGCATTGATTAACAATCGTCCTAATCTATAAGTTTATTTGTGTAGTTAAATGATTTCATAACAAATTTTGAAACGAAGTTCCTTATGGGATTATAGGGTACCCTAACCGGTAATAAACGTCCGTGAAAATACTCGGAGTAAAATTTTTTCGTCTAAAAACCTATTAAATAGAATTCTATAAAAAGAAATATTTGAAACTAAAAATCAATATTCATTTCAATATTTGTTCTTAATTGTAATTATTTAAATACCAATTTATAATTATTAAATTTACCAATTAATTTTTATAAAAATTACTAATTTAGTGGTTTTATTTCTGAACTGGTATATACATAAAATGAGTTGGCGCTATCTGGTGAAAACTTCAAAACTTACGCAGCATTGACCCCTCTGGACTTGTAAATTTGAACTACAAGATTATAATACTGCTAAATTAATTACCTGTTGTATTACTAACAGACTTCTATTTTATTTGATCTTACTATGTAAATTTATAGTTTAGTACACAATGGTTTTCCATGTTTTTTATTCTAAGTTTACGCATCCTGTTACATACACTCACTATTTATTCTTATTAGTAATAATTTTAAAACTAGTTAATAATTATTTAATTTAACAATTATAAGTAAAGATAAATATTTATTTAATACATAAAAGCAACACGTGTTTTTGTTTGGTAATATAATGTATATTGATTAACATGTGTTTTAGTTTTGTGGTTGTATGTGTATAATTTATTTACAGTTATTTTCAAAAAAATCGAATCACAAGCATATAACATATTTTAGTTACCATAAGGCTATAGTTTCTATGATAGAAAATAATTAGGCTTAATTATTTATTATTCATGTAAATAGCTTTGTATATTATTATTATATATTTTTATGAATAAAATAAAAGTGTTAAGATAATTTTCTAAAGTAGTTTTAGATTTTTATCGCTAAAAATAATAATAATAAAAAATGTATACGCCAGTAATTATTTTATTTTTACCTCGACTAGAACTTGAAATTAATTTTGACGACCATTCTGGTATAGTACGAGTAGTTGCCTCAACACCGCGTGACGGGACGGTGGCGGGTTCGATTCCCGCTCAGGACAGAATCTGTACTGAGCGGATATTTGTATATTTATATATTTTGGCTGTACATCCTTGTGGGTCTCCCCACCGTAACTATTTATATAATAAGGAACTTCGTTCCTATCTGCTGTCCCACGACACCACACGTTTTTTTAAAAATGATTTCTTAACGAAAAAAAAAAAAAAAAAAAAATATATATATATATATATATATATATATATATATATATATATATATATATATATAATCTGTCAATCTGTGCGGACACGATATACCGATATTAAAGGGGAGAATTGTTCAGGTATTTTTATCGGTAAATCCACTTTTCTACAATGTCATATCTTTCTATTTATTTTATTCGTTGCAGAGAAATAAACATAATCGAAAATTCACAAATGCAAAATCGCGAATCTAGTCTAGTACGTAATTAATAAGATAAAAAAGTTTTGTCGTATTATTATTTCTGTGATAATTAGTAGTGATTTGTTACTCATGTATTAACAAATCTTGTAATCCAAAAATATTTTAGGTTTATTTTTTAAATGTTATTGAAAAATAAACAAAAAATATGAGAATGAGAATTATTAAGAGAAGAAGAAGTGAAACGAAATACGTTAAAATAATTACGAATCATATTATAAAATTACTCATCATACCTATAGTATTTAAATTTTCGAGTTCTTTCTGTTAATCAAGATTCAACTTCGTCTCAATAGCTTAACGAGACCTATTTATTTAAATGTGAGTTTAAACTCAAAGAGATAAACGCAGAAGGGAAGATGTTAGCACTAAGAAATAAGATAAACAACATTTTAACGACTAAATGTGTATCCGTAAATTTTATTTATATTATTAATTAATTAATAAAACATAAAATTTTAAAGCATCGTAATCACAGAATTAATAACATCAATGATTTACAAGGAGCTCTTAATGCGGAATGCTTGCATTTTAATTAATATACGAGATGAGTAGGCCTAGGTTTATTAAAAATGGATCAATATAATGCAAGAGAGACGAATATGCGGCTGTGCGGGCAGCCTGCCCCATTCAATCGTTAACACCTAAGAATATATTACACAACAAAACTGCTATATCAATACAAGACAGAAATGAAAATTGCTGTTTTGCTTCTAAAGGTTTTTATTGAACATTAAATAAATAGCTTTTTATGTAGCTGACAATGGAAATATGTACAGGTAGTATCGTTATATATATATATATATATATATATATATATATATATATATATATATATATATTATATATATATTAATAACAAATACTGATTGATTTTAATTACGCAGACAATAATAATAGTGATAATATAGCAAAATTATAATTGATGCCATTTCTGTAAAATATTGATATCTTCTGTTCCGAGGTAAACACTGAGATAGGTAGCAGAGATAACCTCTCACCGACCCCGGTCTCCAATTAGGTCGTGGATTTATTTTGTAGAATTTCTGTTAATTTATTACTATTCCTAAATTAATATTAAGAAGACAAAATAATAAAGTCCTAAATATTATATTAAAAAGAAGCCAAAAACTAGCTAATCTCGATTAGATTATCTACGTCCAGGAGAATTCAAAAATATTTTGCTTTATAATATATTTTTCTAATTAATCCTAGCCGTTAAGCAGTTCACAGTATGAGTTTGTATCTGTTGTTAAAAAAACTGGAACATGACCTTAAATATTTTATATTCAAATGGTTACGGAGCCCATTTCGCAAAGTGTATGCTTTGAGTCCATATACATATTTTATATAAAATTAAGTACCTTAACTATAAAAAGCAATATAATCTGACTATAGTAAAATCCAAAACAGTATTGATGAATTGACGTTATGCAGTAATTTATTTATTTCTCAATAATTCTTAATTTGAGTATAATGTGACAATTGAATACTCAAATTGTTCGAATCAACTTTTGCTTTGCAACTCAAAAACTTGTAAGGGTGGTAAAAACTCGTTACGCCAAATCGGCCACTAAAACTCGCGAAGCGAAAATTCTATCCGACTTCAATTTACTTTTATTGTCCCTATCCTTCGAAGGAAAACTTTTTTTCTTACGTTTTACAGACATTCTAAACACATTTTTTATACTAATTCTTAGAAACGCAACGTCCGAATTTCACGTCTGAATTTCCTTTCTCTCACTATATCAAAGGAAAATGGAAAGAATCTCTTTTGCACTCAGGTTTAATCTTTATTTGAATTTCCATCCTAAATTTCTTTTGCTCGATATCGCAACTGTAAATAATCGAGAATTACCTACATGCTAATTTAAAAGTAAAATATTAACTCATAACTTACTACCAATAGTCCAACCAAGACATTAAATATTTTAATAAATTAAAACAAAAAAACGTTTTTTAACAAATGTTACGCGATTTTACAATAAATTAAATGGGCCCGCTATCATTTATTATAAAAGACTTTTCCAGGTCATGTTTTACTCGTATTAATCATCTTGTGATCGACGGCCATTGATTACAGATTAAACATGCATTTGTTAATAGACTAATCGTTCATTTGCGTGTTGATTCCATGTTTTTATTTTTTTTTTTTTTCATTTATTTTCTATTCATACTCATAATTTAATTAGGTGTTATAAAATAAACTGTTTTTTTTATTTATGCTGTATAATTATATTTGTTATAAAATTTTGGAGAAAATCAAGAGTGTCAAGAAAGTAGTTATAGCAATATTACAATAGGTTTCGCTAGGATCGAATGATAAATTTAATACAAAAGTTTTATACGTTAGCTTCTATTAATTATTTCCAATTAAAAAAAAACTATATGAATCGATATGTAATTTATAATATTAATATCATATTGGATATAAGAAAACATCCTTGAGGTAATAAAGTTACCAAGTTTCTAAATCTAATATAGACGATCCAGTTAAGGCTATCGTCCCAAAAATTCTTACATGGCACTTTCTTATTCATCACATCTTGTTGTCGTTCGACACTCAACTTTACATAATGACGCAAAATATATTCAACAATGTACTAACATAGTTTAACTCTCTCGAGATAGGTTAAATATCGAGCAAATTTTCATGTACACTGTGTTCCGTAAATTTTAAAATATTAAAAAAGTAGCATTAAAACATCAAAGGATTTTTACTAAGCTTATTTTATCTTATAACTGTTTTAGAACTACTTGTCTCAAAAATTAAACATTACGACTCTTTAATTAAAAGAAAGAACTCATTTTAAAAAAACATGCTCTAAGTCCGCTTCTTAAAGAAACAATATCAAAGTTTATTATTCATCATTTTTATATCGCGTTGAAATCTGAAAAGGGATTTTCATAAAGCACAATATCTTGAGGTTTTCCTTTTAAATGAGCTTTAATAAAAACAAATAAAATAAATGTCAAAACCCGAGCAAATGAAAGAAAAGCAATTGTATCTCTCGTCATACTTTTAATTTTTTCTTAAAAGAAACAACTTACACTTTTCTGACGAATTCTCATCGAAAGATTTCGAAATTTAGATGATTTTAATTAAACTTTTATAACGTACTTAGGCACTAAATTTTTATTACTATCTGAGGTCACATTGAACTTGCATTTCTAATACTTCATACAAATCAAAGTTGAAAAGTATATAACTGAGTTACATAGTTATTATGTAGTAATGTAAATAAAACTTGAACGTTTTAATCGACTTATCACGTAATTTATTACATATTTATATACCATAAGATGTCGCTGTTTTATCTGTGTTAAATATTGGTAAATTTACATCTCTTTCATAAATTATTACAAAAAAAGAAATGAAACATTATCAATCTCTTAGTGCAATAAAGTATACGATATTTTTATTAATATGTTTTATATTATTATTAATTAGAATTAATATCTTTCACTAGTTCCAAGATAACACAGATGTTTTCGCCAATATCACGTAGAATGGATAAGACACGAAAGAGATTGATCGACGCAGTCGAGGTTACGACCTCAATATAATTTTGAATAATATCGATACTTTGTCACTTATGATTATTGTCCCGCTTTCAATTGTCGTATCTTGTTGTCTTAGGCAACTGAAAGCTTCAAATTGTATATGTATATATACTAGCTGACCCCGCAAACGTTTTTTTGTCATATAAATTATTTCTAATAAATATATTGGTAGACAAGTAAAAAATAACTTACTTATTGTAAGTGTGTGTATGATGGAGATGTGGTATAATTATGACGGAAAGAGGAATGGAGCGCTGTGAACGATGACGGCCTATAAAAATTACAAAACACCAAACATTCATTTTTTAAATTCATTGTACTTTTATTATCTTAACGAATAAATTTCAATTTACATCTCTTTCATAAATTATTACAAAAAAAGAAATGAAACATTATCAATTAGTGCAATAAAGTATACGATATTTTTAGTAAGTCCATCTTTAGCCAACACAAACGAACTTGATGGCTTACCCACGCGAGTACATGCCACGTATAATTGTCCATGTGAAAAACACGGTGTTTCCAAAACTTATTATAAAACGATGCGCCGAGTTAGTGGCGCGTGCAATCTGTAATTTTTACTTACAAGCTTGTATCGTAACGTAATTGTTATTGAAGTTATTAGCAACGACAGATGGCGGTTGTATTAATCAATTTTGTATAATTAATTTCTATAATATATATTTCAATATTATCTTACAATTTTATCTTAGATTTTTAACTTTATTTTATCAAAATATCGTTCAACAGATACCAACTACAAAGTAATTTAATAAAACTAAAACATTGGAATAAGAAACCAATTTCTGTATACAATTATGTAAATGTATGTAAATTTTAAAGTTAAGTTGTCTATCTTGTAACTAATATGATTCATTATAAGATGACAAACAAAAATGGCCACTTGCAATGCATCATATTTTATAATAATTAATAGGTACTAATAATTGATAGATGAAATATTAAAAACTGAGAAATAATTTAATTAAAAGTCTAAATCGGATTTTATCGCGTTTATTTGTTTTAAAACTTTACAGTTTAACGATTTTTTAATTAAATTAAATTTTTTCCCGACGTTTCGGACTCTTTACAGCGTCCATAATCTCGGGGGACTGAGGTGGTGGATGTCCGAATAATGAATTAATTGTTACATACCCCGCTTTTTATACAATTATAAATTATTACTTTTAACCGTTCCTATTCACACCGAATGAACTTGTTGTGTCTGGAAGTCGTGTTGTGCTCTTATTTTCCTTGGGTTCGATTAATTTCAGAACTGGCTCCCAAGCGGTGGTACGTTCCAACCATCCTCTCTATTGAAATTAGGATGTTTTTTTATTTCAATAGCCTCACGAATCATCCTTGGTAGGAATCGGTGTTCTTTAGCGATAATTTGTGGCTTATCAAATCTAATGTAGTAGTTGGTACCTTGTTGAGTATGTTGATACACAGCAGACTTTGTCGACCGTTGGTGTTTAATTTCAGCTATGTGTTCTTTGACTTGTGTCTCTATACTCCGTTTAGTTTGCCCTATATATGAGAGACCACATTCACAGTCTAATTTGTATACCCCTGCATGTTGTAAAGGTATTTGGCACTTGACAGATGGTAATCATTGACTTATCTTCGTTGGCGGCTTGTAGTAAGTTTTGATTGATACTGGATAGCCCATAGCCACGCCATCCACCTGTATGTAGTATTTGTGGTTCCACAACAGGTAGCCAGTTGTTAATTGAACCCAAGGAAAATAAGAGCACAGCACGACTTCCAGACACAACAAGTTCATTCGGTGTGAATAGGAACGGTTAAAGTAATAATGTATAATTGTATAAAAAGCGGGGTATGTAACAATTAATTCATTATTCGGACACCCACCACCTCAGTCCCCCGAGATCATGGATGCTGTAAAGGGTCCGAAACATCGGGAAATAATTTAATTTAATTAAAAAATATAAACGCGATAAAATCCGATTTAGACTTTTAATTGAGTAAAATTCGCGTAAATATAAGAGAACAACTGAGAAATAAAATATAATACCAATATTATATAATTATACTAGTCATCTTTTATTAGTAAAAGCTTCTTTAAAAACAGTTCACGTCTATGTAGGTTGCGTGCTGCCGCTTTATCTTCTACTAGGACGCATCGGCCAATGGAGTATAAGAGAGATATCTGCGTCCCAAGCCGAATGCTTAGGCCGATCGTGCCTCTCTGTCGCTTGTTGAGCGCTCTCGCTCGCGAAACGTGACAATGAGTCATGCTTTTGAGTGAAGTACAGCCGGCTTTCATCGATTTACTAGACGTTATCACGTCAAAAAATATTACTTATCTTTAAGATACTCGTATATATTTTCTTGATTTTTTTTTAATTTTTCTAATTGATTTTTATTTAAGTAAATAAAAATATTTAGGAAACTTAGTAGTTTAGAAAATCACAATATAAAGAAACGTCGCTTGAGCCCAGTGTCGGTTGCGAGCACGCACAGGCGCTCCTTGCGCCACGCGGAGCCGCAGTGTGGTGACGCAGGCGGCGGTTGCGTACCTCGCCCCCCGCACTGCCCGCACGCGCACTTCCGTTATATGTTTTACTTACGGTTTTAGTCTCACAGTTTTTTTTAGTTTGGTCGCGCAAAATCCCTATAGCCTCCAAGCCTGCCATAAGGAACATCGTTCCTAAAGTTTTGTAAAAAAAAAATTAAAAACAATTGGTCTAGACCACCCTTATCAATTAGGAGTATGAAAAATAGTAGATATAAGTCCTATTCATAAGATTTATATGATAAAATGTCATAAGAATCAATCTAGTCGTTTCGGAGGAGTTTTGTTACAAACACTGTGACACGAGAATTTTATATATTACGAATAGAAGATATTTATATATATATATATATATATATATATATATATATATATATATATATATATATATATATATATATATATACAACAATTGCTTGTTTTAAGGTATTAGATAAAAAGAGGGCTATCTCCAGCTGTGGACTGCGATAGGCTGAAGCGAAGCGAGTGTTTTTTTTTTTTTGTTAAAAAATATCGCTACTTACTGATTAAATATATTTTCACATTTGGATAACTTTACATAACGTTAATATCTTGTAAAAAAATACGACAGTAATATGTCACGAGAGTAAAGAAAACACCACGTGTTTCATTGTTAAAAAGAAGTCGGTAATATCTCTTTTACATTATTCAACAAAGCAAGTAATTTGATCAAATCATGTAGAGGTAGTATTCTAATATAACAAGAGTAAACTTAATATTTTCTTTTATGAAACATTATAAACAATGTGTTTGTTGCTCATGTTTCTAGATAAAATATGAAACAATTATAATTTTACGGTAATTGCTTTTACATTTAAAAACATTTAATTGTTTTGTACATTTTAGTGATTTTTTTAACTATGTCATAATTTAAAAAAAAAAAGGAAAATCACAATAAGAAGGTGTATTGCACGTAAGTAACACAATTATTAAACATTCTTTACTATATATTCATAATTACAATTAAAAGAAGTTACAACTTTCTCTAACTATTACTATTATTAAAATAATAAAATATGAAATACCTGTACTTTATCGGTCTTACTTATAAACATTTCTTAATATTTAATTAATTGCTTAGCAACTGATTAGCAAAATTTCGTATTTTACATTGTTTTTCATAAATATAAGAAATTTGAATTCGCTATTTTATCCAAATTCAAATTTTTTACTTGTATATTTCTGTTTCGTGACGAGTGAATATTGGCGACTGCATATTTCAGTCAGTTTAGCAGCTTCGGCGCTGGCTGCGAACGTGAGAGGCGTATTGATGAGCGCGATTAACGGGTTACTCTACACATTTGTATATAACTTATGTATTAGGAGTATATTTTATGGCTACTAAGCTAGTATATAAGTAGCGCATATCATATATATTTATAAGAAAAAGTAAAAAGTAATAATAACACAAAAACTTGACAACGCTCTTTCTAATATCAATACATCTATACTTAAGCCAAATTCGATATGCAATGTTTACCAACAAACCGTTGCTTAGCAACCAACCATAGGCAGATGCTAACAGTCTATTGGAAAATAATTATAACTAGTGGCCTGCCCTGGCTTCGCACGGGTATTTAACTAAAATTTCAAAAATTATAAATTTATATTTTTTATCACCTACACCTGCGTCGATACTGGAAAATATTTTATAATAGATTGATTGAGTTCTCAAACATGTGTCAAAATAAAATGTAATTTAAATCAAAAGCACTGAGTATTGATATCAACTTCGAAGCAAACAACTTTCAATCCCCTTTTAACACCGTTAGGGGATGAATTTTGATAAAATACGAAACACGTCTTCAATCAATTCTGTTAAAGAATATTTATGCAAAATTTGAAGTAGATTGGACCAAGGAATCACGTTGTCCCATACAAACTTTGCCCCCCTCTTTCACCTCTACTCGGCAAAAGGAATATTTCTACCAAATTTCAAGTCTCTAGGTCTTAAAATTGCAGAGATATCGTGATGAGTGAGTGAGTGAGTGACCTTTCGCTTTTATATATTAAGATTACAACTTAAATAAGTATAACCATCCAACTTTGTACAATCAACAAACAAATAACAAACAAATATTTTAACAAAAAATAACAACCAAGTCCTTAGTACACAAAGGTATTAAATGCAAGAAAAAGCGTTTCTTTAAATATGGGCGAGGGTCATTCTTTTGGCCGAAGTTTTGGACAGCACGATTCAAAAAATTATATTACGTATACTGCGCCATCTATCTTAGAATAGTGGAATATCGTTTTTATATTTAGTGACATTTAACATAATAGTATATTAATTCAAAATGATGTTTATCTAAAATATTAAAACGATTTCTATTCCTATCCGACATATTTAGTAAACCTTTAAATTTAACAAAATAATAACTCAAAAATAAGTTTTAGAGTTAGGGAGTTAATAGATGGCGTTGCATTAGGTACCTATTTCTATTTTCTTAAATATTTATTTTTAAATTTAATTACAATAAAACAAGAACTAAATGTTACTGTGAGTTATGTATAATTTTAATGTATTAAAGTTATTTACATTGGTTTTGTAATTTTTACTTGATACGCGTACAAGAAAAGACGTTACAAGAGATGGCGCTGATTGAAAATAAATCGCGCTCTTAAAATTTATTCTTTATCATATACATATAGTGTATTATAAAACGGACTCTTTAACAGATTTATTGTAATATGTATAGATAATTATATTTTTTAATATTTATACACAGTAGTACAAGCTACATAAAACTTGAAATAAGTCAGGGAGTTAGATATACGAGTATTTATATATCATCTATAATCATGTGTTACAGAGGTAAAATTTACTTGTTAACTTGGGTATAACAAATTTCATACTGAATGGTTTCAAAATATTTTCATAAATATATGCCTATTTTAAAAATAGCTACACTATCCCTGAATAGCATTTAAAATAAAATAAAACTTTAGTTTTAAAATGGATTTATTACGATTAAGAATGTATGTTCAGACATTCATTCTCTTTTATTATTTATTTTACTTTACTTACTTTGAATAAACATAATAATTATAATATTTAAAGTTGTGTAAAAAATCGATAACAATTGGTTGTGGTGGCCAATCCCTCCCCTCCCGCCACAGATCCAGTGGAACATCCCTCCTCATCCCCTCCCTAAAGGCCGGCAACGCATTTGCGAATCCTCCGATGTAGCGGGTGTCTATGGATGGTGCTTTTACTTACCACCAGGTGAACCGACTGTCCGTTTGCCCCCTATTATATAAAAAAAAGGTTCTACGATAATAACAGCGTTTTTGGCAGAAATATTTTCTTCCTGTCAAAAACAATTTGACTAGGAATAATTATTAATTATGAAAACTATGAGTGAAGCTTTTGTTAGAAAGGGAATGAAGATTAATGTAAAGAAGACGAAAGTGATGGTGTTTGAAAGAGAGGAGGCTGTGACAGACTGCAATATCATGATTGGAGATGAACAAATTGAACAGGTGAATTAGTTTGTGTATCTGGGTTCAAAGTTTACAAGAGATGGTAAGTGTGAGAGTGATATTGAAAGAAGAGTGAATGCAGGAAACATGGTGAATGGTGCTTTGCATTCCTTTATGAGGAGTCGAAAGTTGTCTAACAAGGCTCGTTTGGCTGTTCATGAGGGGGTGTTGGTGCCGACACTCATGTACGTAAGTGAAAGTTGGGTATGGCAGAAGAAACATGAAAGCAGAATAAATGCAGTTGAGATGAGAGCGTTAAGAAGTATGATAGGAGTTAAATTGAGTGAAAGGATAAGAAATAGTGAGATAAGGAAACGTTGTGGTCTGAAAGAAGAGGTAGTGACAAAAATTTAGAAAGGTATGCTAAGATGGTTTGGCCATGTCGAGAGAATGAATGAAGAACGGTTGACGAAAAAAGTATATAAGGCGAGTGTGAATGAAAGTGCTGGAAGGGGTAGACCTAGGCGGACGTTTCAAGATCAAATTAGAGACGTCTTGAAAAAAGGCCAGGTCAAGAGTACCCTAAACCGAAGAGCATGTATGAAGGGAATAATGAAAGTGGACGAAGCGAAACAAGTATGTAAGGATCGTAGCAAGTGGAAAGAAGTGGTCTCTGCCTACCCCTACGGGAAAGAGGCGTGATTTATATGTATGTATGTAATATGTAAAATTAAATATGGGTTATGTGGTAGCAAATCTATTTTGGTTGATCCAACTAAGGTGAATTTGTTGTCTGACTGGTTGCAATGGCAAAAAAATATTCGTTTATTTAAAAATACTTATTGACTATGATATATTTAAATATATATTATTTTTGAATTAATATTTATTATTATTTTTAAAAGTATTCCCGTTAGACGCTAGTCTAATAAAATTAAAATATGTATATCCTGTCTCATAAACAAAAAATTCATAAGGTATATTTAAATAATGAGAGCTTAAGCAGAAGAACACATTTATTGCCAGTTATTGTAATTTATCGCAAATGTAATAAAGCGCCTGGGAATAATGTTTTCTTATTCTAAAAGTATAATAAACTGTACTTTAAATTTAAATTTATTCATCCAGTTTATCATTTTTAATTTTCATAATTTATCTCCGAAAATGAATTTTTCAAAAATTTTAAACTCATTGTTATTGATAACAAATCAATATTTTATACTTCGTTTTATCTTCAAAATACTAATTAATGAAAGCCTGCATATTATATTTATTTGACTTTACAATTGGCATACCCGCAGCACTAATATACCGACAAAACAAATTACATGCTCTTTAATTCTTTTTATTTACATGCCTGTTTCTATTATTTTACAGTTTTATTACTTTACACATAATAATAACGCATTTTAAATATTTTTTTTTTCGTTTATGATAAGTAATCTTCATGTCAATTTTTAACAATTTATCTTGAGTGCAGGGGCGGTAACAGTTCTGAGTGGTGGCCGGATTTTAAAAGTCATTTTTCACTCGCCATGACGTAATCGCTTATGAACTCTTAGCTTTTTATTTGAAAAGTGGAGGAATTTTCATATTCAACGTTTTATGAGCTCCTCCGGTGAGGAAACCACGCGAAAGGGCCGGACGCACGCCACATAGTCGGATAAATTCTTGCTTCTATAACATTTAAAAAATGGTTCAGAATTTTATGAGACATTTTTATGTACTTATCAGTCTTAATTATATATATAATATCAATAAAATTTATATGAGTATTTTATTTTGTATAAATATTTAAATATAAATATTTTTTCTATAAGTTTATTATATACCCACACTGCATACCCGGTCTCGATGTTAAATAACCGCTCCTATGTCCGGGCCCCTCACGCGTTGTTGGATAAAGTGTCCCGCCGTTTTTTTCGACCGCGCGTCGCCGTGCGGGTCGCGTTCCACACAATCGTTCTTTGTGACTCAATTTATTTTGTAAGATTACCAAATGTCATGTTTTTTATGTTTACTACGAGTTAGGCTATGCAATGATACCTTTGGTTTGTTAGATTACGACTCTGGTGTAGAATTATGTTGCGGTGAACTTTGATATTTACGTTTTAAAGCGCGTCTTGTATTTCAAAAATCAT
Source organism: Euphydryas editha (assembly GCA_036937285.1). Classification (NCBI taxonomy): domain Eukaryota; kingdom Metazoa; phylum Arthropoda; class Insecta; order Lepidoptera; family Nymphalidae; genus Euphydryas; species Euphydryas editha. The sequence goes on from JAUPFZ010000007.1 coordinate 9,396,847, forward strand.
ATATCAAATATTAAAACGATGACATGGGGTTTTTAATTTAAAATTACGCTACTTATATAATTGAAAATAAGATGGGAAATAAAAACATACACGTGTTCAAACAAAATATTTATTTACGGCCCTTTGATTTTAAACAATAATCTAACGACGCGCGGCGTAGTTTATGTTAAACGTAATTATTGCTCGTTTCTTCTTTTGTTTATGATACGTGGCTATGGATATATATAGCAAATTTTATGAAGAAGCGAGATAAATAACACAAATCGGCCTTAGCGTGACAAAGGTGGTTATATATCACTTTAACAGAACAGCCGAACCGCTTCGATCTTGTCAGCTAGTAGTCGACGGGCCATTTTAGGGGTAAAATCTTGTCGACTAGTAGGTGACAGGAGCAGCCCAGCGGATAATACTCCATTTTGATTTCGGTTACGAAAAAAATATTTTTAAGCTAATTAGCCATAGAAACGTCACTCGTACTACACGTTTTAGAATGGCTTTTTTAAATTAATTAATTAATTTATATATTTATAATTTTATATTTCTGTGTGTTAATATAAAAAAAAACACTTTTAACTCATTAAATAGTTATAATGAAAAATTTTAAACGCTAAAAAATTTAAAGATTTAAAAAAAGCTTTTTTAAGTAATAAAATATTCATATCATACCAAAGTAGAATCAATGTGTCAAAGTTTTTAATAAAGAGTGCTTAGTAGCCAAAGCATAATATTTACTCTGTACAAGATTATATAGGAGTAAATGACAAGGATGTGTGGGCTTAATAGCACTGTCTTTCATACAGGACATATGACTGAACTTTTTAATCGTTGAATATTACACTGACAGTTTTTTAATATTGTAGTGATTAAAGAGTAACTTAAGTTTCTTAAATAAGTTAAGTTCACATTAACTATAATTATTTAATAAAAAAAAATATATACTTTGTAAAATGACGATACAAAAGTGCTTTTGAAGCCTATTTGAATAAATAAATTTTAGAATCTTTTCCTATATACGAGCTTATAACAAAAAATATACAAACGACTTAAAAAATCCATTATATGCATTAAAATATTTTGTATTTATTGCAAAATAGCTGTATTCGTGACTTCGTTCACGATTACCATTCCTTTAATTACGGGCCTGTTTTAACGGTTGCTGATAAAGTTGATCTGGAACAAAAGTTACTGATAGGCTTTATCAGCAGGAGGTAAAACAAGCCCTTAGGGTCTGTTTCATCTTACTAGCACATCACAACTTTTAGATGCAAAGGTAACGAACGAATAGAAAAGGTAACAATCGAATAGAAATATCTATCTATACAAAAAAGTGAATTTTGATAGTGAAAAAAGAAAATTTATAACACACTTTTATCTGATGGATACCGTTATATGTCAGATAGTTTTATCAGCAACTGGTGAAACAGGCCCTTAGGCTATAAGATAAAGAAGTATTATTATTCTTTGTACACCACACAGAAAATAATATACTACAATAAATTATGAGAGAAATGAAAAATACACAAAAAGACGTCCTTGCAAAAATATACAAAGGCCTCAAGGTTAGAATTTGAGTAAAAGAAATAGGTAGGTTTTGTATAATAAACATGTAATAAAAATATACAGTAAACCCACAACAGTTTCTTTATAAATATATACGTCAATAATAAAATATATGGAGAGTAAGTACTAATACAAAAATATATAAATACAATTATGTCATATTTAGAGACAATAATCTTTTAAAAGTTTTTTAAATGTTACAATACTCTTAACTTTACGAATATGTAAGGGTAGAGCATTCCACAAAATAATAGCCTGAACAGTAAATGAGCGATGATAGTATTTGATCTTATATACAGGCAATCTAAGAGTCAGGTTTTCGGACGAACGTAGCACTTTACTGTGATCTCCAATGAATTCAAACTTGTCCTTCAAGTATAGAAGACTGGTTGGACTGGAGGAAATAATATACAGTACAGAAATGAAATATGTTTAGGTTTCGGCAAAGACGGATAGGAAGCCATTTGAGCTTAGAGCGAAATTCAGAGATGTGTTCGAATTTGCGTAAACCAAACACGAACCGGATGGCAAAGTTTTGAAGCCGCTCAAGTTTAATTAGTTGATCTTCAGTTAGGTTAGTGTAACTTGCATCAGCAATATCAAGGACGGACAGGAGGAGAGATTGTGCTAACATTGTTTTGGTTGAAAAAGGTAGAAAAGACTGCAAACGGTTTAACGAGCTTGTAGCCGCAAGTGTCTTTTTACTCAATTCTTTTATATGATTGCTCCATGACAAGTTCGGGTTTTAAGTAAATGCCTAGGTTCTTTACAGAGGTACAGTGAGGTATTACAAAAGTACTATACGCGACAGAGGAAAGACTTTCCCAGTCAATTCTAATATCATACAAGTGTTAGTGCTACCAATGAAAATAATATAAAACATCTTGATACTTTCTAGGATTAATTTGGAGTCTATAGGATTTACTTCATTGATATAATATTGGTAAGTCATTGTTCGTAATTAGCACATCAGAAGAAAGATTATCAAGACTTACAAGAGTATAAATTTCTAAATCGTCAGTATACATATTGTAGAAGGAAATTATTTGTTGGGATATAGAATTTATGAAAATGGCAAACAATAAAGGAGATAATTCGCCACCCTGAGGTTCGCCAGTTCGGACTTCTCTCTTGGTGCTTTCCGAGACAACTTCTAAACCAACCCTGCACGGATTTTAAAAGAACGTAATAAGCCTAGCAATATTTATTTTCATGATCGATAAAATTAAAAGCAGTTGTTTGTTGTAATATATATAATATAATATAATATATATATAATACCCATTGAATGTCATCACTGACTTTAACCAATGCAGTGACCATACTATGACCAGTACGAAAACCGGATTGAAAGGAGTTTAGAAGAGAATGTTTAAGCAGCAGCAATTTTTTTTTTCAGCATCTTCAATTAGACTAAAAGACAAAAAGTGTTTATATAGAAGTTCGACGCCGATGTTACTAAGAGAAGAATTATTGGACGGTTTGCCACTAAGTGATTCAAGGAAATTCAAAACTTTAGCTGAGTTGCCGTTTTCGACTGAGGAATAAATATGGCGTCGTTGTGCATCTCTACACAATGTTTTGCAGTGGTTTCGAATCTTATAATACTTTTTCATATTAGCCTGCATATTTTTCGAGTTACTTTTGGCCCGATGTTCTTTTTTTTAAATTAATAGCTTTAAGTCTTCAGTCAACCAATAATTTGCGACAAAACTATAGGGCAATTTTTTAGAGAAAAATAAAAATAAACTTATATGTAAAGATATTCATAACTAATAATGAGCTGCTCTATTCATTAAAATATCTATCATCCTATTTGGCAGTGCATTTGGCATTCATAAAGATTTTTAATATGTTCTAGTGGTATATTCCTCCATTTTCTTATTATTTTTTTTAAATCATTTATTGTTTCATACTGCTTTGCTTTGGCATATACGGCACGGGCAAGTTTACCTCAACAATTTTCAACAATATTAAGATCAGGAAATTTTGTGTTGCTCGGTTAACGGCAGTTTCTTGAGTAACGTTTTTTTTTCTCTCAAGATGGGAAGAGTTTTCAAAAGACGTTGGATATTTCGAATGTATAGTATGAACTTCCGCTTCTTTTGCAATTTGTTTATTTAAAAAAGATACACCATCGACAATATCAGTAAACATTTTTTTTTTAGTAGTATATGTAAAGTTAATGATAACAGATACGTCTTTATAGGTGTATACAACATTTGCAATAAAACTAAACAACAAATAAAACTGTTAAACATAAATTAGGGATAAAAATAAAACGATAAATAAAAGAATAAAATAAAATTAAAGCAAGGAAAAAATTAAAAATGAGACTAAATTTCTTTAGCTATTAATTCGATTCGCAGAATTCGTTGCGACTAAAAATACTCAGTTCTATGGCACTCAATGTGCACATTGAAATGAGAATTTTTTTATCCACGGACGCCGAGTTTTAACTGGCCTAAGGTAAATGAACGTGCAAGATACTCGGATCCGAGTGGACGGCACCTAGCTAATGCACCTAGCCTTACTCGGAACCGAGTGGCTGGCAGCGAATGTGTTAGTGTTATAAATAATTTCTAACCCGCCAGCAGCATTTAAAGTAATTGGTTAAGAATTAATTCAACAAGAACAAAAAAAAATCATAAATATTAACAATAAAACACCTAGCAAAAATACAATGTATCAATTAGTAAACTTTTAAGTTTAACAAAATAATAACTCAAAAATAAGTTTTGTGAGTTTTTAAGATTCGTTAGACCAGATGGCGTTGCATGTAGGTACCTATTTCTATTTTCTTAAATATTTATTTTTAAATTTAATTACAATGAAACTAAAACTAAATGTTACTGTAAGTTATATATATTTTTATGTATTAAAGTTATTTACATTGGTTTTGTACTTTTTACGTGATACGCGTACAAAAAAAAAATTATAAGAGATAGCGCTGATTGAAATTAAATCGCGCTAGTAAAATTTATTCTTGATGACATAAAGTGTATTAATTAAACGGAGGTTTTAAAAGATTTATTATAGGGATAGATTATCCAGTAGTTTTGTTGTGATACACGGACAAGATACAGACAGACAAAAATTAAAAAAAAAATTATATCGATTATTATAGAGTGCCGTAAAAAATTCAAAATATCTTCAATGTACAGAATTGGACTTATAATTTATAAGTATAGATGTGTATCTATAGAGGATATGGATTTTACTAAAATAAATCCGTGAAACATTCACGATAGCATCAAACGGGTTGAAATTCTTTGTGATCTTACTTTATTACATTTTAATCAAGTGTATTCTGTAACAAAATTTAAACACAGTATTCCTAATTGGGTGTAATTGTTACAAGGGCGTGTAAATAAATTATGGATACTTTAACGCCCAATTATAAAAATCATCAAAATACCAATAAAATAAAATCTTATAATACTCGGAGAAGTTTCGCACCTCCAACGTATAACATAAAATATTTGTACATTATATAAGATATCTATTTTTAACTTGAAAGAAAAGACTGCCATATAAAAGAATATATTTACAGAAAGATGTAGGTATAATATTTCTAAGATAAGAAGAGATAAGTTAACTTGTGTACACTAATATTAAGATGATACAAAATTATTCAGATATTTTCGTTTTATTCTAAGAAATTACACGATGAAATAATCAGATTGAAGTCAAAGGGGTTAGTCTACCTAAAGTTGATCATAATATCTTATCTAATTTAGTGAATAAAAGGATTAATTAAATCTCAAACTTTGTTAATAAAGGCAGGCTTTGAATATAACACTAAACAATTTAATGAAATAATGCCTCGTCTCACAAAATTAAAATTCATTAGGGGTCCGTTTTATAACAGTTTGTCTACGATTAATCTTTAGTAAATAACAAAAAGATGATAAAGGATACTTCGAACGTTAAAAAATAAATGTAAGCACTGCAGATTTATTTTTTATTTTATAGAATTTGACAAAAACTTAGTTAACTTAAACTTATGTATAGTTTATATGTAAATTCATGATATTAGATTTCATTTTTTTTTTATATTACAAAACAAAGCAAAAGTATTTTAGTCTCTTGAAAGTAATGGTTACCTATTTGATGTTTGACTACATTATCTACGCGCTAACGCTAATGCGCTAATGCATATAAATAATATTACAGTAACTTGAAGTGACCTGTAGTAACTGTGAGTAGCTGCTACCCATGACATCGTTCACGTTTAACCTGTTCTTGCGCGAAGACCTAATTATTTCATTAAATAAAAGCTCTGCGACTCTCGTTTTAATTGGTCAAGCCGTTTCGGAGAATAACTAAAGCCAAAAGACACAAAAATTGTTAAAATTGTGTTATAGGTATGAGTAAAGTGTAAATATTTATATTTCTTCAGTAAAAGGCTGTTAAGTTAAATTTTAACAACACAAACAGACATTATTTTCATTTATTTGCGTAAATTTACAGTAGTTATATTAATATATTATACTCTTTATTTCACACCATTAAAAAAAGAACAATATTTGTAATGTACAAAGAAAGATGTTTGTTTTCTTTGTTTTTTTTTTTGTTTTTTGATTTGATGACATATTATTTATTATTTTAATTGTTGTCATATTATCTTTTATTTCTATATTTAACTTACTTTATACATTTTGAAATATATTCCTAATACAAAAATAAAAATACTTAAAAATATAAAAAAAATAGTTTTCCTTCGGTGGCAGGTTGAGGCCCAAGCCTGGTAGTTAGGACTCCAAGCTGAAGAACCTCCTTACAATGCATACCGTCTCAAGCAACACTGCCTTTTGTATCCGACCCTTGAATTTTTCCAACAGTCTAGTGAGAGTTTCTTAAGATGTTGATCGAAACTCTTCATTAATAAGCCATTGACCAACACGACAATAGAAATAATTATTGTTGAGTTCACATTCCACAACTGTCCCCACAGTCGGTCCCGGTTGTTATCATAGACACCTGATAACGATCGTACCTATGGTAGGGAAATTATCCGCTAACCCCCAGTGGAACAGCGTGGTGATTTAAGCTACCATCTTTCTTCTTTATGGTGAAAAGGCCTTCGCTCCGCAGTGGGTGGTATACAGGCTGATACAGTATAGTACAGTCACATTCCACATGCCGGAAATCTCGTGGGTAAGGTCCATTTTTACTTATATTTACTTAATTTTTATTTTTCCACCTCTTCGAGATTATCATCACTGGAACTGTAATGCATTTATCGGTCTACTACCATTACATCTGGATTATTGGCTGCTATAAGCATGTCAGTTACATAGGTCGAGCCCAGTAGAGCAAAGCATGATCATTTTCAAGAAATGGCTTTGGGTTGTACATATAGTAAGGCAACAAATTTTACACGAGGCCGTATCGAACCGCAAGTTGTTGGTGGATAATCCTGGCTACTTGGTGATGTCTGTGCAAATACTCACAGCACTCACAGTTAGCAAGACGACTACACCCAGAAACAACGGAAACAACAGAATGTCGGGAGTTCCGTCTTTCATGATATGATTTCGGTAGTTATTCGTATTAATAACTTCGTCCATAATTGCACAGACAAAACCTTCAGTTTTTATTTTAATAATTAATACATATTATAATACCTAAAAATTATTAATCATCATATGTGTCGTACAATAATTTAGCTATGTGTCTTACTTACTAATGATTAACTAACTAACAAACAGTTTATTTTGTGCTAACTTTCTCTAAGTGGAAACTTGTAATAGGCCTTATGTATTCACATTTTTTTTTTCTTATTATTCTTGTAATTAGCTGCAAGTTTTCCTAAAAGAAATAAAATAAAATAAACATTTTAGTTAAATCATATATAGTGTAATCATAATCAAATGTAGTGTTTTATAAATTCAGAAGTTCTGACTCTAATGTGTAGTTTACATGATTAATATTCATATAATGCTAATAATTAATCATTTGAATATGTTGTCAAATTCTTCTTAATATAAAATAATTATTACTTAATATTTCATACAATAAATCATGACATATGATCTAACCTCATAACGACACGTCGGATCAGTCAGTCAATTGTCTCATTATTTGCGTATTAATCGTGACACGTCGTGACATCTTGTGAGCAATTGTAATCTTCCTCGTGACAGCCTAATGAGCTCACGTGACTCGTCACTCTCTCCTACAATCGAAGACCGTATAATTTCTGGAATCTGATGTACATGTATTCAATTTCAAACCTCAATGAACAAATCTCTTTTTTTTTTTTTGAATTTCGTTAAATAGGCAAGTAATTAAGTCGACGATGCATGAAGCTGATTTTACGACATCTGCATTTAATTCCTGATTACGGGTTCTAATTCAACGAAATACAGACTAACTTAAATAATATTTATATTATATTAGCATTATAAATAAAGGTTATAATTTTTCAAAGTATTACTTTCAAAAAGAGCCTTGATGGCTCTGTTTTATTAAGTTCATGAAATAAAATCTGTGCTAGAATTTCCAACTTTATCAAGTATTTAATCGGTTCCAATTCTTCTCGTTTCACAAACCTGCATAATTATCTCACCCATGGGTAGTAGAGTAGTTTTTCAGATTAATCTATAATAATATAAATAATTGCATTACCCGAAATCGTTGGTCATGAGACTGAACGGAAGTATGGTCTAGGCCTTTTAAGCGCCAATTCAATGCATAACCGGTAGATGTGCAGCCTCAGGGCCTATTTGAAACGAGGAGGGAAAACGCTATGCATGGTGATGCTATAATATGTGACAAAGGTCTCACCCCCTTGTCCCTAGCCAAAGAGGATTAGTGAAGATCGGTTTTACTTAGCAGCTCTAATCGTTAGACTGTATGGATGGAGAAGGAACTCCATGGACGGTTTTACAAGGCGGTTCACGCACCTCACGTGAATAGTAAGACCTCCGTTTCTTGCAGATATTGCTCTTATGTACGGTCTCCTGGAATAAGGGATGCCCTATTATAAGTACAAACCGGTGCCAGTACTCGAATGCGATCAAGTCCAGCTCTACTGGGACTTGCCTATCGATTTGGACAAGATGATACTGACAAACAAGACTGATATTGTGGTCATGGATAGGACACGGTCGAGGATATTTTTAGTAAACATAACCGTTCCGCATTACGAGAACCTCATAAAAGCCGAAACATAGAAAAACGTAAATATCTGGATCTGGCGCATGAGATTATAGACATGTGAATTGTGAAATCCGCTGATATCATTCCTATCGTGATCTGCCAATGGCTTAATCCCGGTTAGCCTCGCTTACCATATGAGGCAGCTGGGGATCCGTAGCGGTTCGCTCGTAGCCAGGATGCAGAAGGCGGTATTGCTCGACTCAACTAGGATAGTCCGCCGATATTTTAGCCTACAACCGTTTTATTTCCCTGCCGGGGCGTAATTCTCCACCCACTTATATGTATCTATGTAACTTTATGTAAATTTATTAAGTATATATGTACTTTGTATAAGCCTGCCCCGCGGTGATCAACCCGCTTGCTTAGCTTGATGACTATGAGCATAAACCCCTATGACTTCGCTTCAATTATTTCGTACCTCAGTTCCCGGCAGCCCCACTATTAAAGACAGCAGTCGCGGCAACGGCGGGGCAGGGGGTGCCAAGAATCACTGAGTTATGCTAGGCTACCAACCAATTTACAACATAACACATAACAGTTTTAATTTCAGTAAGAAAAATTATAATCAATCGTACTAAAAAAAATACTTAAATATGATATTCAGTCATAACTATATAAAGAAATTTTACCGAAAAGTTTTTGTTGTTTTCTATATTACCTTTCATTTCTGTGAAAATAGTCAAATAAAAATATGAAGTGCTTCTTAATATTATAATTATACAATATTAGGAGCAATCAACAGAATCTCCACTTGTGTACCAAAAAGAATCCGAAACATTTTATATAATTCATTAGTAAAATCACATTTAGAATACCTAATACAGGTTTGGGGATCCGCTACTACTTCAAATTTAAATCCTTTACAAAGAATACAAAATAGGATAATCAAAATTCTATATAATTATCAATAAAATACACAACTTTATAATAACACAAAAATAATGAATATATCACAGCTTTACACATACAATACATGCATTCTAATAAAAAAAAATTAAATCAGGTTCCATGCAATCAGAAATAAAAATTTATGAGAGATCGCATATTTCGAATTTAAGAAATAAATATAAACTTCATATTGATAGTGTAAGAACTAATTATGGCAAAAAAAAAACAATTCTGTTTGAAGGAGTACAGCTGTTTAACAAACTACCAGATGAAATAAAACTATGTGATAGTATGAAAATATTTAAAACCAAACTAAAAAATCATATTATATCCTAACTAAAGTGACTAGTAAAGCCTTCTATATCCAACGGCCCAGATGTTTAAACTGTCTTTGTAAATGTATAAAAATGTCATTGTATCTCATTTCAAGTGAATGTTAAAATTCTTATGAGAAATAAAGTTCTTTAAACCTAATCAGAAGTCAAACGAAGATCAGAGAAAAAAAAATCTTTTTTTATTACTTTTATTTGAGCAATGTACCGATAGTACGAGTATGTTATAGATGTTTCATATTATCGCGCATCTGTGTGTGTCAAGCTTGTTTAGACACTTACTGCGTGTGCGTATGATGAGTCACAGTTAAATGCGTTTTTATGAACATTATACATTTAACATATATCTTAAAAAATAAACAAAACACTAATAAATTTCAACTTTTTATTTTAGTACACTAAAATATTTAACATCTCGAAGAGGAAACTTAAAATATACCAGAGTAGTTATAAAATGGTATACGTTTAAGTATGTTTTCCTCTCTTGATTGATCTATCTTATATCAAATAATGCCGCTTTCATTAATTACTTACGATTTTCCGCCCTTTACATTTTCGATATATCATCTGCGATGTCGAGTGTACCATGTATATTACCATGTGTATTATTAGTAACGTCAAAAGGCCTTCAATATTTGCGAAATATACAGATCGCAGTCAATTAGTAAATTAACTATAACAACTGAACATAAAATAATGAAAATCTGTTACAAAAATTAATTACACGCTATTTTTCAATATATTTTGAAATTTAGTGTAAATAGTGATATAAAAACAATTAAATATGTACGAGTACTTATGTATAAGCCTTAGCCACTCCTTCGTTACAAATCATCTAATCAAAATATACATTTTGCGCGACATATATATATTTTAGTATTATAACATCAGCTCCATTACTAATATACTTTACATTTAAGTACGTAGCAAAACTAACAAGTTTATTTTTAATAATAATTTGTTTCAGCTAATTTAAGTTAACTTTTCTATAAAAAAAAATTTAACATTATATATTATATAATAAAAATCAACAAACAAATAATATTTCCGTTATCTTTTCAAGGGTTAGAGCGTAAAACCCTTTGAGAATTTTCCTAATATGAGTAACGATCGCCATCAAGTGTCAGTGATAGCAAATGGGATCGATGACATTACGTACTCTTCGAGGCATAGTGGTGAAACTCAACAAATACAAATACCGAAGAAGCGTCATGCTGCTTGCAGCTGAATGGGCTGGCGCGCCCGGGAAAGTACTTCGCTCTCACTTAACACCGACGTAAAATGACAGCACTGTCGTCGTGTTTCGTTTGGTTTGTGAGAGATCGTGTGGCCCATCCCTTCCCTTCCCTCCACAGATCCGGTGGAACATCCCTCCTTTCCCTAAAGGCCAGCAACGCACCCGCTAATCCTCTGATGTAGCGAGTGTCTATGGATGTCGTTTTTACTTACCACCAGGTGAATCGACTGTCCGTTTGACACCTCTAACATAAAAAAAATCTACTCCGAGCGGGTATCGATTCTGCGACCGCCGGCGTAAATGTGACTTCTCGCACCACTACACCAGAATTATATTTATTTACAACTATAACATTTTTTTATTTATTTATTTAAACACGACGCAGTAACGTACCGCAACACGATGCAAAATCATTCCATGTTAATGGCACACCATAGTTAAGTCAAGTTTTTATATTAATCATGTAAATGTAAAGGTTATCACTTTCATTTACCGACCGGATGTCGAAGTGCATACCTAGTTTTACGAGTATATTATTTATAAAATGGAATTAATACTATAATGGAAATTTATATTAAGTTATATTTTAGTTTGGTGTATTAAGTGAATATTAGTGACTGCAATATTTTAGCCGCTTTAGCGTTTGCGGTATTGGAATTTGCGTGAATAGGGTATATTGGACGGTTAACCGTTTAGAACACATACATTAATATAATTTTATAATTATTTTGCCTGTTTAATTGCAAAATACTTATCATTTATTATAATTCTAATACAAACTTTATCAAACAAGAAATTGCTACAATAATAAAACAAGGCACTGATCATAAATCTTACTTTTTGATGAGTGTCTGTTAAGTTTGGAAAGTTATATTTTAAAGTGTACGAATATAAGTCTATCCTTAAGCGTGCTGTTGTCTAAATGGCAATATTAATTTTATCTATATTATGCGCCACAATTTGGTCCACCTTAATTGTAGGTATAGCACAAGATTAACATATATCTAAGATTTATATGAGTAGAGCAACTATATACTTGATTAATAGTAAAACGCGCTAGTCATCTAACAAAACTGTAATTTTTCAGTTGATTTAATAATACTCTTTATTGTACACCACAAATAAAGAGAAACGAGAAATATTACAAATGAAGAAAGACGTACTAAAACGATCTTCTAACAAAATTGTAATAGGTTCTTTTCAATTGATTTAATAATACTCTTTATTGTACACCACAAATAAAGCGAAACGAGAAATATTACAAATGAAGAAAGACGTACTAAAACGATCTTCTAACAAAATTGTAATAGGTTCTTTTCAATTGATTTAATAATACTCTTTATTGTACACCACAAATAAAGCGAAACGAGAAATATTACAAATGAAGAAAGACGTACTAAAACGATCTTCTAACAAAATTGTAATAGGTTCTTTTCAATTGATTTAATAATACTCTTTATTGTACACCACAAATAAAGCGAAACGAGAAATATTACAAATGAAGAAAGACGTACTAAAACGATCTTCTAACAAAATTGTAATAGGTTCTTTTCAATTGATTTAATAATACTCTTTATTGTACACCACAAATAAAGCGAAACGAGAAATATTACAAATGAAGAAAGACGTACTAAAACGATCTTCTAACAAAATTGTAATAGGTTCTTTTCAATTGATTTAATAATACTCTTTATTGTACACCACAAATAAAGCGAAACGAGAAATATTACAAATGAAGAAAGACGTACTAAAACGATCTTCTAACAAAATTGTAATAGGTTCTTTTCAATTGATTTAATAATACTCTTTATTGTACACCACAAATAAAGCGAAACGAGAAATATTACAAATGAAGAAAGACGTACTAAAACGATCTTCTAACAAAATTGTAATAGGTTCTTTTCAATTGATTTAATAATACTCTTTATTGTACACCACAAATAAAGCGAAACGAGAAATATTACAAATGAAGAAAGACGTACTAAAACGATCTTCTAACAAAATTGTAATAGGTTCTTTTCAATTGATTTAATAATACTCTTTATTGTACACCACAAATAAAGCGAAACGAGAAATATTACAAATGAAGAAAGACGTACTAAAACGATCTTCTAACAAAATTGTAATAGGTTCTTTTCAATTGATTTAATAATACTCTTTATTGTACACCACAAATAAAGAGAAATGAGAAATATTACAAATTAAGAAAAACGTACTAAGACGATCTTATCGCTAGAAGAACGATCTATTCCAGACAACCTTTGGGTATGAGACACGGCATAGTACAAGCGGTAGGGAAGTATACAAAAAAGTGTAAATAAAGTGTGCTACTACTGCGTTAAATAAAATTCGCAGCAGGAAACAATATTATACTACTACGTGCTTCACTGCGAGTTGGCGGATAATTTCCTTACCATGAGTAACGATCGCTGTCAGGTGCTTATAATAACAACCAGGACCGACGCCTTTACGTGCACGGTGGGGAGACACACAAGGAAACTCATTCTGGTGTAGTGGTGCGAATAGTCGTCTCAACGCCGGTGGTTGTGAGTTCGATTCTCGCTCGGAGCAGATACTTGTGTTTATAAAAATATTTGTTTCTTGTCTAACCACCCTAATACGTGTCCTTGCGCGATAAAACTGTCATAAAAGTACTTTGTAAGACGTAAGTAGGTTACGTTTATTAGTGTTCTCATTGTGTTCAACATTATGTAATGTATATGAGATGTATTTCATATAAATTAATAGCTTTTATAGTTACTAGTAGTTGCCCAGTGGTCGAAATTCGACCTAATCTATAATTGACAGCATTGTTAACATCATAAAAATATGGCTGTGCTTAACATGGTGAGCATATAAAGCAGTCATTAGACCTGTTTTGTGATAATAAATTTCGATAAAAAAAATTTGTTGCAAGACCTGTATTTAAGACTGTGTCGACAACAAACTTTGACAATAAACAAAATTTGTGTATATAATTATGTCATTGTACATATTATGTGTGCGAGCCGTAGTGCGTATAGTGTTTATTTTTTTTTTTTTTAATGACTTTAATTTATTTATTTTTATTAATTATTTTTCTGCACTTCTTCTCCGTATAATCTTTAACTGTGCCAAATTTCATATTTCTCCGTCCCCGTAATTTTCATAAAAAGGGGGTAAAAAGTTTTTGCTTCACGTATTAATAATATATAGATCTTCGTTACTATTTCTTATTTTGAATAAACGTCCCTTTTAAAAATTACGGAAAAAAAAACTAGAAAAAATAAAAGCTATTTTTTTAATTATTATTTAATATAAGCGACAGTTTTCAAACATTTAACTACTGGAAATACATAGAACGTAATTGAACAGGGTAAGTTTAATAAATTATGTGTACTTTCAGTGAGAAGATAAACGTCTGTAAAAAATAATACACAGTATATAATTTATATTACACTTGAAAGATACAACTATCACGTTCTCGTAGTCATTAGCGTTGACACAAATCATTAATGGGACACTACATTTGTCACTCGATAATGAAGCAGACGTATAAGATATATGACAATATGATTTGCCGTTCGGAAGTTTAGAAATAAATTTGATTTTTTTTTTGACGTGATAACGTCTTGTAAATCGATGAATGCCGGCTGAACACACGAAAATGCATGACTTATTGTCACGTTCCGCGAGCGAGAGTGCGAAACAAGCGATAGAGAGGCACAATCGGCCTAAGTAGTAGTAGTTCGGCTTGTTAATGAAAAAGAATAACGCATGTTGGAGGATCTTAAATATGACACATGTATATAAGTTGTAAATAAATTGTTAATAGCATATTGTTATTCTGTATAATTTAAGTAAAAAAATATTTGAATTAACGAGTGCAAATAGATGTTAATTTATAGAAAAAATTATAATTAATTGAATTAACTAGTTCTTTGTTGTATTATACAAAATAATTCAGTGATAATGATTCAATTCAATTCACAAAAGTAGGTATGTAATTTTTTATCAATTTTTTCTTATGGCGTTATCTCGTAAAATTATTGTTCGTAAATCAACGAATTCAATAATTCAATTCAATTCATAAAAGTATGTAATTTTTTATCAATGTTTTCTTACGTATATATCACGTAAAATTATCGTCCGTAAGTCGACTTTACAGACAACAATATTTTTTGTTTTCTTTAACTACATTCGCTAAGATTAACTTTGAACTTGTAATAAATTAGGGAAAAAAATCATCATTGGTTAATTCCGAAAAAACAATTTTTTTTTAATATCACCGTTTGGGCTAAAGAGCTAAAAATTGAGGTGAATTATTTTCATTCGTCACCAAAACGACCCCCTAAGTTTGAGCCAAAAAAGCCATCGGGGCAGAATTCCCATATTTATCTGGCTATACCCTTCGATCCACTTCCCTGCTGCCAATTAAGCTGAAATTTTGCATACATGTGTAAATATTATGATGACATTGTGTTGATCTGATAATGGAACTGGAAGGTGGCCATAGAATCTTCGCAATGAAACGACATCGAGTTTGAGCTCATTTGAATCTTCTTGACGAGTAGGTTGTCTTGCAACAGTAACCAGGGTCTGATGATGGAGCTAGAAGGTGGTCATAGAAACTCTGTAATGAAACAACGCAAGCCCATCGAGTTTTGGCTTGTTTGATTCGTCTTGACGAGTAATTTATTTTTAGATGATTACCAGGGTGTGATCTGATGCCGGGGCAGGAAGGTCGTCATAAGAAATCAGTAATTAAACGACATAACCCCATCGAGTATGGACTCGTGTGATTCGTCTTGACGAGTACTTTGGTGCTAGATGGTAACCAGGGTCTGATGATGGAGCTGGAAGGTGGCCATACGAACTCAGTAATTAAGCTACACAACTGCTTCGAGTTTGATTCGTCTTAGTGAGTGGACCGTTTTTGATGGGTGGTGAGTGGTGGTGGTTTGGTGGACTAAAATATGCGATCCCATGCGTTTGTTATGCGTTTGTTATGAATGTGGATTCTGTCTTTGATTAGATGGATGCCCAAAAAATATTAAAAATAATTATATGATATATATATATATATATGTATATATATATATATATATATATATATATATATATATATATATATATATATATATATATATATTAGACATTTTTATTAAACCCTTAAACTTTACACTTTGTATTAAATCTTTGCGTTTTTATCACATACCCAATTTTTTATAAATAAAAGAAAGTTACATTGTGATTGCAAAAAAAAAGTAATGAAGGTTTTTAAATAATTGGCACATGAGAACGAGTGCGCCTACGTATTTATATACATATTTATAAATATATATATTTTTTCTTTTTTGTGAAAAATGAGATAATGTGGCGTGCACTTTTGGATTTTCCAAACTTTTGTAATATATTGTCGTTATTTGATCGTTTAAAAGTAGTATAACCTAAAATAGCGTATTTGAACAACTTATGTAAACGTACTTTAATTTTTTTCTTAATTTAATATGACGAAAGTATGTCCTGATTTGATAGATAACATGAAAGACGAAAACACGCCATGGTAGTTAGTGTGCTCATGCTTAATGAACGAATCTCGAAATAATTCTTGTATCGTTCCGTGGTAATAATTTTTATGAAATTAATGGTAGAATAATAGATAACATGTTGTCAGACCTGTCACAAACAGACCCAATAAATCATCGACATTTTCACTGTATGATTCCGTTTCTGATAGTAATGATTGATCGTGTACACGTGGAACAAATCATCTATCTTGAAAAAACTAATTTTAAATTATATATATATATATATATATATATATATATATATATATATATATATATATATATATATAATCTGAATCTCGGAAACGGAAAATGTCATTTTATCAGTGTTTTCAGACAATTAAAAACTGCTACAATATAATTAGAATACAAAGGTAAATTGAAAAAATGGGAAATCGGGCGGTCCCGAAACTAGAAGACCCCAGTTCGAGTCCAGATGTCTCCAATCCCATTTTTTTTTCTCTTTTTTTTTTCAAGTTCCTTCTTTTGTGTCATCACGTCATCGTTGCGTTGTCATTTTATTTCTTAAAATATTCTTCCATTGTAAAAATTGTCTTATCCGTAAACATAAAGTCTCTGTGACCTCCCTTTGCATACCGCTTAAATAGTTGTTTTAATTTTAATAGCATTAATAATTAATTAATATTTAATAATTAAATAATTTTTAAATTATCAATTAAGAAATGCCCAGTACGTCTTTTAGGCTGCAATAGGCTGCAAATCCTAAGTCATCTTTTAAAATACGCGACATGGTTCTAGGTGCTATCTTCATCTCCCGAGATATAATCTTTTGCTTTCAAATAGGATTTCTTCGAATTCTTTCCCTTACGGCTTTGATCGCCTTTTTCGTACGAACACTACGTGGATAGCCAGATCTTTTTTTATCACTAACAGAAGAGGTTTTATTGTAACTATCAAAAGCCCGGTACACAAATATTTGACTAATACCAAGCATATGGAGAGTTTTAAAAATTGTGTTTGGCTTCATATCTACTTTTGTGTAATGCAATCACAGCGATTCAATTCTCTTTATCACCCCACTCCATTTTAATATTACAAAGTATTTTACAATATACTGGCGCGAAAATAAGAAAATCATATAAAAATGATAGATTCAAAATTCAATTGTAAAAATTTTAAATGTAACAGTATTTATGGCCAGACTATATTGATACCTCCAAAACCCAAAATAACATACCGATATTTGCTTATTGATAAGTTGTATTGGATTGATATTTTTATCGAAATAGACCAAAAAGGCTTAGGCGGACAGGAATATAGACTAATAGACTCTATTCATTCTTGCAAATTCTTAGGATGCGATGATTATTATTGTGGTGATAAAGTATTATTGAAACAAATGAACGTTACAATTCTTTTATTATAAAAGAACGAACCTTTATCATATCTATTTCAATAAAATGTTTTCTACTGTAGGTAAATATTATTGCTAATAGGACTTTGTTGATAGGACGTCGCAGCGTATATAAATAAATCGTTAACCTAATTAGCATTTGAAAATAAATAAAATAAAATATAACCCTGCGGTATACGATAAACATCTACAAATCATATACGTCCATTATTTTATATATTACTCATACCTGTATATTATGTTAAATCAGTGTAGCTCAATCCACCTTGTTTTCTATTATCCGTTTATTGTATTTTATAATGAGAAATTTTGGGTCAAAGTAGGATTCTCCGTCCCATTATAATCTGTCTATCCATTTATTAAACTGAGAAATTCGATACGTCCCTTTATAATTCGGTATACGAGTACATAACAATTTTCTATCAATTATTTCTAATCCATTCTGCTGACGGGTTAGAAAGCGTTTTTTATAATACATATTTTAAATTAATATTATTAGGACATAATAAATAATAATTATTAAGATTATTATTATCTTAAATATATATATAACTCAAAGGTGACTGACTGACTGACATATTGATCTATCAGCGCACAGCCCAAACCACTGAACCGATCAGGCTGAAATTTGGCATGCAGGTAGATGTTATGACGTAGGCATCCGCTAAGAAAGGATTTGATCAATTCTATCCCCAAAGGGATAAAATAGGGGATGAAAGTTTGTATGAAACTTTGTCAATTTGAAACCGATCGGGCTGAGACTTTGCATGCATAAAGCTACTATGACATAGGCATCCCCTAAGAAAGGATTTTGATAAATTCCACCCCTAAGGGGATAAAATAGGGAATGAAAGTTTGTATAAATCTTCTAAGATTTTCGACTGATTGAACTGAAATTAAAGATTGGAGCTACTGTGATGAAGATGTTCGCTTAAATAGGATTTTTATTATATTATATATGTAAAAATTGTGTACAAAGAAGTTTTGTAGCTCCTAATTTGTTACACACGCTAAACAAAAGTAAAGCCGCAATAACTATACCTAATTAATAATAATACTTCTTAGCGCGAGTGAAGCCGCGGGCAAAAGCTAGTATATTATATTTTTGGCGTGAAAACGTCTTGTAAATCGATGAATGCCGACTGCACGCACGAGGAAGCGTCACGTGTCGCGAGCGAGAGCTCGCGGAACAAGCGATAGAGAGGAACGATCGGCCTAAGCGTTCGGCTTGTAAAGGAAAAACAATAACGCAGAATGGAGGATCTTAAATATCACACATCTACATAAGTTGTAAATAATTTTTAATAGCAGATTCTTACTTGTAATTAATCTGTATAATTTAAGTAATAAAATATTTGAATTAACGAGTGCAAATAAATGTTAATTTATCTTTAAAAAAATTAATTAATTGAATTAACTCATTCTTTGTATTATATAAAACAATGATAACTCAGTTATAATAATATTCAATTCAATTCATAAAAGTATGCAATTTTTTTACAATGTTTTCTTATGACGTTATCACGTAAAATTATCGTCCGTAAACCGACTTTACAGACAACCAACTTTTATTATTATCTATATATATATAGGAGACTTTCTATAGATATGGTCACTCATCACAATATCTCTGGAACTATGAGACCTAAAAACTTGAAATTTGGTAGGAATATTCCCTTTGCCGAATAGAGGTCAGCTAAGAACGGATTTTAAGAAATTCTACCTCTAAGGGGATGAAACAGGGAGGCAAACTTTGTATGGGACGACGTGATTCCTTGGTCCAATCTAAATCAAATTTTGCATAAATATTATTTAACAGAATTGATTGAAGACGTGTTTCGTATTTTATCGAAATTCATCCCCTAACGGGGTTAAAAGGGGGTAGAAAGTTATTTTGATATAAATACTCCTTAGGGTTTTTTTTTAAATTACATTTTGTTTTGACACATGTTTGACAACTCAATCCGTTTTTTATATAATATTTTCAAGTATTGACGCAGGCGTAGGTGATATATTTTTTTTATTAAATGTAACAAAATTGAGTTGTAAATATATCGTGTGATCGCTTTATTGTAAAATAGTGTTTTATATAATATTTTTTACTTCAATGTTGGTGTTGTTTAAGTTAAGGGTTTTAAACTGAATAACTCATCAGCAAGGCATCTGTAGTTCATAATGATACAGATATAGAAGACACCAATGTGAACTTGAAAACGTTTTTGAATTATACGGCATTAACATCCCAATTAGTACAGATTATCACCACGGACTAATGTTGGAAGAAGATCAGAAAAAATTATAAATCATATACCCATTTAACTTGGTCTTACACTAAAACTAAGAAGGAGGAGATAAAAGCTGTCTTGGACTATTATTAAATATAAATATATGTTTGACATACACACACGATCGTCTGTTCCTAAGGTAGGCAAGTTAATGCCTGTGTTTTAGGTAACAGCTGACTGATATACATTTATTTATAAATATACATATTAATAATACATATAGAAATAAATACATATTACACCCAAACTCGAGGCGGGAATCGAAGCCACGATCCTGGAGCAGAAAGCAGGGTCAATCAAAATTTAAAAAATAATTACTTGCGGGATTATTCAAATCTAAGAGGCAAAATCGTATTGACTTGTGGTGTAATTATACCAACGATACAACGAACAAAGCATTGATAACCGGTTCGAGATTCTGGTGTAGTGGTGCGAGTGGCTTAACGCCTCGCCTCAATGCCGGTGGTCGCAAGTTCGATTCCTGCTCGGGGTAGATATTTGTATTTATGCCAATATTTGTTTCAGGTCTGGGTGTGTAGTGGGTTTCCCCATCGTGGCCCGGAGAGCACGTAAAGCCGTCGGTCCCGTTTGTTATCATGGATGCCTTATAATAATTGTTACTTATGGTAGGGATATTATCGGCCCCCCGCGGACCAAAACCAGCAGCGCTGGGCGTGAAAGCACAGGAGGGAGATGACTCGCTCTCCCTCTCCATTCGGTGGCGCGAAAGCGCGGTAGTTTGGGCGCAGAGGTGCACAAGCCCCTGGAACCCCTGGACCAGCTGATATGTGGACCCATCAGCGAGGTTTCGCCGTCTGGGGTAGCTGAAGTCCAGTGGTGAACGGAGCGCGAAAGCGCGGTGAGAGTGTTAGCACGGGAGGTGCGGCTGGTGAGGGAGTGGCGCCGAGAGGGCGCGGAGATTTTGGTGTTGGGGCCGCTCCTGGTACTTCTCTGAATTAGCAGAGTGGACCAGTCGAGCTGCCCCAATCACATACGGAGGGGCCGCCGGGCCAAACGCCGGGGCGTCACGGTTGTATGCGCGAGCGATCCCGTGGCTCCCCACTATGGCGCAGACGGTCGATGGGTTTTAGTGGGTATTCTGGCTTCGCAACCAGCGAGTCCCACATACGCGTCGCCTGTGGGCGGCGGGATGCGTAAATGCATTTCCCATCGTTAAAAAAAAGGGATATTATCCCCTAACCCGCAGTGGAGCGGCGTGGTGGATTAAGCTCCAATCCTTCTTCTATATTTAAAAAAAGGCCTTCGCTCAGCAGTGGGTTGTTTACAGGCTGATACAATACACTACAGTACAGGAGCATTTGTGGCCTGCAGTGACGGAACAGAGCCTCACCATAAATATGAGAATGATGGACTCTAAGGGGAGATGTTACTGCCGGACAGTTCTCAGACCTGTTGCTTAAAATAGAAAATGGTGATATGGGTGTATATGAGTATGTATTTACTATAAACAAAGCTTAAGGTCAAACTCTTACTGTAGCGGGAGTATACTTAAGCGAAAGCTGCTTCTATCACAGCCAATTGTATGTGGCATATTCCAGAGTAGCCTGGTGATTCTAGCACCCCAAAAGAAAAACAAAAAATATTGTTTATAAAGAAATACTAAGGAAGGTGTAGTACTTCGATTTCGTTGTAAAAAGATAATACCCCCATGTAACTTTCTCCAGACTTTGGTCTTTGGACCGAGCTTCGTTTTCATAAAATATTATAACAAAATTTTATTTTATTTTATGTTTATTTAAACTTTAAATCCCTACTCTATAATAAAGATTTTTATATTTTATAAGTATTCAAATATTTTAATATAATAATTTATATGTTATAACAAAATTAATAACGTAAAAAAAAAAACAAATAAAAATCCTTTTAGAACCATTTTCGACTTCTACGCGGATAAAGTCGCGGGCTAAAATATTGTTTGAGAACTCAATCCGTCTATTATGAAATATTTTCCAGTATCGACGCAGGTGTGGGTGATAAAAAATATAAATTTATATTTTTTGAAATTTTAGTTAAATACCCGTGCGAAGCCGGGGCGGGCCGCTAGTATATACTATTGGACGACCGTTCTGGTGTAGTGCTCTGAATAGTCACCTCAACGCCGCGCGCCGGTGGACGCGGGTTCTATTCCCGCTCGAGACAAATATTTGTATTTGTACAAATATTTGTTTCCGATCTGGGTTTATGTCCTTGTGGGTCTCCGCACCGTGCCTCGGAGAGCACGTAAAGTCGTCGGTCCCGGTTGTTATTATAAATACTTGATAACGATCGTTACTTATGGTATGGAAATTATCCGCCAACCCGCAGTGAAGCAGCGTGGTGGATTAAACTCCAAGCCTTCTTCTATATAGAGAAGAGGCCTTCGCTCAGCAGTGGGTTGCTTGTTATATATACTATTTTATACTATTACATACATTATTATATTACATGTTATACTATAATATAGTTTATAATTATATACTATTGTTATTATACTCGTACTATTATTTATTATATTATCAATATATTTAATGAAAAACATATATAACATAAAATTACATAAATTATATCCTCTATATTTTGTGATATGTCTTTCTCGTCTAATGATAATTCTAGTGAGACTAGTTTCCACGGAAAATTTTTCTCTCCACTCAATTTAACTTTGAACTCACCTTCTCAAACCCACCGAAATTTTTTAATATTATTCATATAAACGCCCAAAGCATTCCGGCTCATTACACCGACATGCTTGCACCATTTGAAACTCGCAATATCTGTACCATTCTGGTTTCGGAATCCTGGCTTAAACCAT
The DNA here is from genome assembly GCA_036937285.1 of Euphydryas editha. Taxonomy (NCBI): domain Eukaryota; kingdom Metazoa; phylum Arthropoda; class Insecta; order Lepidoptera; family Nymphalidae; genus Euphydryas; species Euphydryas editha. Next base: position 9,420,049 of record JAUPFZ010000007.1, read on the forward strand.
TTCTACCATCAACCTCTAACTCATTACCGGGTTTCCATTTCATTCATAATGACCGTTTCGGTAAAGGCGGTTACGAAGTTGCGATTTATTTACGTTCATTATATCCACTTTTCTTTAATAAACTCATCTTCACCACCATTTCTTGCTAATACGATCGAGCTATATGTTTATTACAACCCTCCGCTTCACTTTGATGACTTCTCTAATTTTGAAAATCTGTTAGAAAATTTATTCCCATCTACCATCACACTATTTTCATGGGTGACTTCAATACGTGCTTGTTGAAAGGTGATATTTGTTATAGAATCTTAATTTTATAGTGGAAGTTTTTAAACTACACATTTTGCCTTTGTCTGCAACTTATAATTTACCAAAATGTACTCCATCTCTTCTTGATCTAATGCTGGTCCAGCTTATTTGTCAATATACGACCAGTGTGGTGCTTTGGTAGAATAGATCTTGACTACCTCAGAAAAGATGCACAGGCTACCGAGTGGTCTAATATAACTGCGCCTGACTCAACTGATGACAAAATTGATATTAATTTACTACTTTATTAACTCATATGACATTCATGCGCTACTTAAGATCTTCAAAATTTAACATTTATGCGCCCTCGTTGTCTTAAAATCTAAAGGAACTTATTGTAAAGAAACACTGGGCTAAAAATAATTTTAAGGCCAACAGTACGGACACCAATTGTGGGAAATACCGTAGTATTCGTAAACACTGCAATACTTTGTGTAGAGACGCACAACGACGTCATATATACTTATACTTCTGTCGAGAACGGCGACACTGCAAAAGTCTGTAAATTTCGGAAGTCACTTGGAGTTGGTAAGATAACGAATATAATATTTATTTATCTCTTTAACAGTAAGTCTATCAAGAAAAAAGACTAGTAAAATTTGTTGCATTTAGTAGAATTTGATTTTCTTCTTGCAATTTTGAGATTACAACTATGATATTTTCATTATTTTATCTAGTAATAATTAGATCTATAACTTAGCTTAAATAAAAATCAAAATTTTATACTGACAATAACGTAAAAAATATAAAAAGTATTCTTTTTTTATTATTTTCTTCTGTATTTTAATTCACTTCAATTTTCAGTATGTGATATACTTTCAAAAATCATTTATAAAATGCACTGAAAATTAATACAGTCAACCTGTCGTAATAAAAAGGAATATCATATAGTGGGACAAACAGTGCAAGAGTTACTAAAATATAGAAAAAATGTAAACTATGTAACTGTTACAATGTGACAATAAGCATACATAGTTTCAATAATAAATATACTATAAAATATAAAACTAACACTAATATTTTTAACACAACATATACTTATACACAATAATATTTTTTTAAATATACACATATATAGAACATTAAATTATACATACCTATTATACATATACTAAATACAAATATGTTTCTATTACAATGCATATACATATATATGAACAATTTCAAAATTCGAATCATAGAAGTTCAATTTCATAACGCTTTTGAAACGACACGATATTTTCAATTATTTTGAGGGTAGTCTAAAAAAATAGAAAACTAGTTACAGTATCAAATTACATCAGATTTTTTTGTATGCTTTTTTTAAATATTACATGATTGATGTTAATTTTCTTATAATTTTAAGCACATTAAATCTACGATAGTCAATTACTTAGATTTTTATTCATATTTATAGAGTTAAAAAACCTTAATCCTGTTACAGCTACTTTAAAAAAATTATGATAATTAATTACTTTAATTCTAATTTATAAGTTTTATGTAATATTTTTTATACAAAAATACAACAATGTTTAATATAAATAAACTGAACCTCAAATAGACAATAATAATCATCATCAATTTGTAGCATTTATTCATAAGTCATTCGGTTCAGCAAAGCATAATATGAGGAGTCGTAAAATGCAGATATTCCATATAGCTCGTCCTGCTCGAGGTCGTCGGGTGTTCTGTTCAAGTCAGTTTCTGCAAAGAATAAATATTTTACAAGATGTTTTTGTCACATTTATGTTTTTCATTCTTAATAAGTAAAACGACAAAGTTAAAGGTCTCCTATTAGAAAAAAAAAATTTTTTTTCTTTTTATTCATAAAATAAAACAAACTATGTACAAATAAAAATTAATGATCCTTTTAAAATGCTTTTTAAGTACATTTATACTACATGTCTACTCCGTAGCCATGTTATAAATATTTATTATAATTTAAATTTAACTCATACTGATTGTAATGTAATTTATTAACCACATCAAACAGCATTTTATTATTTGATAATTCAAATATGGACTGTAGATTCTGAGAGCGAGAGAGATAGAGACAAACAGGTAATTTTCTGGAAAAAAATTTGCTTGTGTTTTCTGCGTATTTCGTTAAATCGTAGAGGTACAGACTAATTATATAATTAGTATAATATATAGAGATCGACTTGTTTATATCAATATGTGACATTCCTATCTGTTTTTGGTGTTTATTCTTTGCCACATGAACAACAAACATATGCGAGTGACGGCCACGTTATTACCAGCCGCTAAACCGACTGAGTACGCGTTAGTCACCGTGGCCTGTCGCTGCACATACATCCTCTTTGATTAAGATTCATTACCACTGTAAAAGATAAATGAAAAGGAATATTGCAAACAGTTTATTCTACTGACAGCCCCTTTGTTTAACTCTTGATGTTTGAATGTTAAGCCAAAATACGTTTCACCTTTCGTCTGATTTAAATAGAAATTTGTTAAATAATTAGATTGAACATTTAATAAAAATGTCTGCGTGTTAATAAGTGTTTATGAATTCCTGTTCAGACTAAAAAGTAACGTCAGTTTTATCTAGGCGTAACTACAGTCGAGAAATGACACTCTTACAGAGAAACACACTTAACAAGATTATTCTTTACAGTATAAGACAAAATGTAAATATGCATCCTAAACATATATCAGCATATTAAAAACTGAAGTCTAAGTATACCTCATACTACCACACGAAGGGTTTCGTAGCACTATAATATTTTTAATAATTGATACTTTTTTGCTTTCGAATTAAATAAAGTTGAAAACACATATTACTTATATGGGTGATTCTCTGAAATTTGGTTAACTTCTGACCTCATTTTGAAAGTGATGTTTTTAGATAATAATCAGTAAAGTTTTAATTCTATGTTGTGGGTATAACATCTACTTTGCTACATATAAAAGGGCCAGTCACTTTACTTAATATTTTAAGAGAAATTTTGATTTTTTTTAAAAATCAGTGTTCTAGGGACTGACGTGACGTGATAGGGACTGACGCCAAACACAATTCTTATATCTAATCACATTTTTATTGCAAAATCAACTGTAACAAAATCAAAGACCTCACATATCATAACTAATTATTTTAATAAAACAGCCATAATATATATATATATATATATATATATATATATATATATATATGTCCATACTATTATGAAACTCCTTGTATGGTAAAATTTTCATTGAGCAGTCCTTGCAAGTTCTCGATAATAATTTTTCTAAATAGCGATCACAGCAAATTGTTTTCAGTGCAGTTTGATAAGTTGCAAAGTCAAGAACTTTTGCATTTTAAGGCATCTAATTTCAAATTGATGTTTTCATGAGTAACACAAGCATAGGTGTCACGGTCCTTAAGTTGAGGCAGAACAACCCAAAATTAACGCAATTTGCAAAACGCATTAAACCCAACTGTCATAAAACTGTAAGAGGTAGTGCCATGCTGCTTTGCTGCCGTAATGGGCCGGCACGACCGGGGTGGTACCTCTTACTCATATGATACCGGCGTAAAGTGACAGCTATGCTGTCGCGTTTCGTGCGGTTTTTGAGTATCCGGTGGCCTATTGGGGTATGGGGAAAAAGAGGGCAACGCATCTGCATCCTCTTGTGCAAATGTTCATGGGCGTCCGTAGTCACCAAAAGGCTCCGACTGCTCGTTTGCCCCCTATACTATAAAACAAAAAAAAAATAATTGAGAAATTTTTGATGCAAGTTTTCAAGTCCATTATTTCGTCTATTAGTCTATATTTTCAAGTCTATTTATTTATTTCTTTGTTGTTCGCTGGCAAGTTTCTCGTCCGATGCCGGTGCATTTTGGTCCATGTATTTATCAGAATTTTCTTTTTTTTTTCTATAATCAGATGAAAAGTTTAACCAATTTTTTTTTCTTGCTTTTCTGTGGTCACGCGGAGTTATGTCCTTTACACATTTCTGTTGTCCTTTTTCTTATATATAGATATTTTAGTCGTTCCTTTTCTTTGTACTCTGCCAGGAACACAGGGTTATTTTTATTTTTATTCCAATCTTTAAACAATATTGTTTTCTTTCTAGGCGCCATATTTTACAACAAATAACTGATATTATGTTTGAAACCATGCATCACACAGTATGTAGTACACTTTTACGACTAGGGCCTGATGATCTAGGGACTGACGAAACGAAACAAAATCAAATATAACATATTATTTAGAATAAACATTAAAATCAATAGGTGGTCAAAATAACAAGGCAAATCAAACTTGAATTTACAATAAGTAATGAGATCAATTATTAATTAACTACCTTTGAAACGACTTACCTAGGGCCTGAGAGTTTGACTGGCACAGCAAGTGTTTCTGCAGTGAATACGGCAACCACACTAATAACAAAATGGTTGCCGCAGCTTGGACTGTTTACAATTAATTTAATATGGATGCTATCGTATTGAGTGAGTTATGAAAAAGGCCTTATGGTTGGATGCCGCGTATTTTTGAATTTCGTAAATGACTAGGGCCTGACGTTTTTTATCGCTTACACTATTTGACTTGAAATAATGTGATGAAACATATTGTTACTATAAATTAAATAGTAATGACAAGGTTAGTAATGTAATAGTAAACGAGATTAAATAGAGTTAAATCAAATTATTCTTATAGAATTATAATTACAGTGAAATTATTAGTAATTTTGGGAGATCTTACACGGCTAGGGCCTGATATTTCGAGTAAGAAGTGGCGATTTTTGGAAATAAAGAATATTATGATATATATCAAAATGAGTGACTAAATTAAATGGACTTTATATTACAGCTCAGCAGTTTCAAATGTTGGATAAAATTGATATGAATATGTGAAAATTGTTGCTAACACCAAGTTAACCAAATTTTGGAGAACCACCCATATAGAGGACCTGTTTTTTATTTTCTGTTTTTTTTTTCTTTGATTTTTTGATAAAACAGCTAAAGATGAGCCCTATAATGCGTCGTATAGACAGACGGAATAACGGATAGCGAATTATTAGGAATACTTTCCGATTTCTCTTTGCCTGAAATCCTTTAGTAAGGAACCCTTAAAACGAGGAATTACATATTATTTAAGGTTTAATTGTCTAACGACATCATTTAGTGTTTTGTATATGGGGCATTCAATACCAACTCGTCCTACAAATGGGTTTTGCTCAAAATTCGTGACTTCGAGATTAGGCTCAAAATTCGAGTTTTCGGGAGTAGTATTTTTGATTTTTTTTTAAATCTAAGGATACAACCATCTTAAAATTGCTGTTTTAAGTTTTAAAAGAAATAAACAATCAAATTCATGATGAATAATTTTTTGCATACATTTTTTATAAAATTCATCAAAAAAACACGAATTAAAAAAAAGACCCAAAACAGAAAATTTTTCACTAAGATATGGTTATTTTAAAAAAAAAACCCGAAATCTTAAAAAAACTCATTTTCAGATGAAAAAATTTAAAAAAATTAATTATACCTTATTCTTTAGGGGAACAAAAAAGTGCCCGAATTTCAGCGAAATCGGAGATGCAAAATCCATTGGTAGAACGAGTTGGCATAAAATGCCCCATATATAATTATCAGCTTCAAATATATTAGGAAGTGGGACAAGGGTCATAAACATAAAGTCGTAACGATATGTAATTATGAATAAAAAAAAAATATTAAAAACTTTGCTACTAACAGTAATTTGACAAATATTCCCTACAATTTAACTAATTGTATTCTTTATAATCACAAATCATCCTTTTAAGTTTTAAGCGCATTGACATAATTATAAAACTATTGTACTTCTATTCTAATTTGTGAAGTGACTGATATTTCTAGCCTATTTTGATATTATAGTGACAATTTTTAAGATCGGTTCAGTGATTTCGGAGTTTATTACAAAACAAAGAAATCAATTTGAGACGGTTAAAGAATTTTGTGATAAAATTTTAGTCAATTAAACTACATAAAATAATCACAAAGAATTTCTGAAATCACTTTCTAACTGTATAAAGCCACAATCAAACAAAAACCTAAATATAAAAGTTACACTTGTCGCTATTCAACTTTATCGTTGCACAAAATCTGAGCTTTTCGAGTTCCAAGCACTTAGTATATGAGAATCTAAAAACGGTCGGGGATGCGATATTCTGAGACAGACAAACAAGTCATCTTATAAAAGGATTTGTAGAAAATTCGGAGTGTTATATTTTATACGTATGTTCTGGAAATTTTCTGTAATCCGAACTCGGATGACACAGTTTGTCAACAAAACACACACAGGCACATATTGTATTGTATAAATAACTCGATATATATGAGAAAAACATACACTACGTACATACCCCATACATACATGCATACATACACTATATTCAAGGTTTTAATTTAGGATTTTAATTAGAATTCAAAGTTTAAAGTTAGGACATTACGAGTAAATTTTGAGATAAGATAACTCTAACCTGTCTTTGAAAGTGTTTAATGATGTGCTTTGTTGTCATTCCAAATATTTACATAATGCATGTACAATAAAAGAATTAAGAAGGAAATTAGTGATATGCACTTGCAGAATTTATAAAAACTGCAATTTAATCACTGGAAGACAACTGTTTAAAGTTTATTATCATTTTGAAAAAAATAAATAAAACTAATTTTCGAAGTATTAAAGACCTCATTTATATAACAAAGAGAGACCAATAAATAGAAACTGAAATGTATATAAGAATTTTGTACACTTGATAGGCATTTTTTTCAAGGACTGGCTACGACCTCAAATAAACTTTAGATCCCTAATAGGTTTCGTGCCTACGTTTGATTTTTCAATACTCTAGTTAATTTCGTATAGATTAAAAAAAATTACTATAGTTTTGAGTTTATGTTTTTCAATTTGATTTATGTGATTTTCTCCATTTCATCTTCTCTTCAATATGGTGCCCATCATAAGATCAAATAATTTTGTTGTGTCAGTAAATTGAGATAAATAGTATTTAACTCATTATTTGAAGATATATAATTATTCGTTATGATGCATTTATACTAGGGTCTATATATAACTTGCATACTGCACAGTCAGACGATTAAGCAATGGAAAACAGTTCATTAGTGAAACTTGCCAGAACACATCTTTCCGCAAATTGTGAGGCTCTCAGCTGAAACTGGTAATTTTGCTCCATTTCGGTTGGAAAGCTAGTCGAAATCATCTTGCGTGTTTTGTTGCACAAGCGCATCTATTCGTCTATACATACCTCATTTTAGAATTATTTTAAAGTTATAGTGAATCAACAACATTATTATTGTAGGCCGAATCAAAGTACATAATAAATACAAAATTAAAAATCAGATATCCTATTTTTGAAATAATCTTATTTTTTATAAAATGCATGCCTAATTTATTTAATTATTTGGAAAACAAACAGTGATACAGAGACTTAGTTTAAAGCTAATTACATAAAAAATAAACCATTTAAAAGTTTTCACATACGGTTGCTACATAAAAAAGCTAGAGCTTGTACAGTAAGTAATGGCTAATATAAGATGGTGGCATAACGTGGAATTAAAAACATTTACAACAGTTTTAGAGAATTACATTAAGCCAGTGCTTTGTCAACACAAACCTAATTTGAAGCTATTACGTAAAAGATTTATAAGTTGAGCTGTAGGTAATGACTAATATAATAATAATTACATAATACTCACAACAGCTTTAAGAAATTGCATTAAACCAATGTCTTGTCATAATTCTTTTTAGAATATCGACTGACGTATTGAATAAATCAAAATCAAGTTCTGGAATGTCATTCGATTTATTCATTTCTTTAGAGATTCTAATTAATAAAGAATTTTGCCATTAATTAGTGCTACTAAATGGAGTATACAAAAGAGTTGGAATTCTTGCGGACTTTGAAGGGACTTTCAAATATATTTTAGATAATAGTAGTGAAGAATCTATTTTAAACTAATAATATCAGCTATACGACGTCTTTCAAAAAGAGTGAGAACCTCAATCTGGAATGTCCTAGCTCTAGATTCGTAACTAGAATCGTATGTTTTGCATTTAAATTGTTTATGTTTATTGAATCTTTTTTGGATCAACTGTCGAGAGCCATCTTAATGAAGAATGAGCGCTAAATACTAGTTTTACAAGTAGCACGGGGCAGATTCTTGCCTACCTCACTTATAGACGATAGCTTCGGTCTCCTTTCATGCTTCAAATTATTTAATAAAAAAAATGATTTACGCACCATTGCTGAGAACTATGTGCCTCAAATTACACTATACCTGCTCAAGCTTGCAGATACGTTGAGCACTGCTAAAGAAAAAATAGAGCATAAGCAGGATATATCAAAGGTAGTAAAGGATAAGACTCGCCAACTAGCAGAAGTGTACGAGACCGGTGATTTGGTATTACTAAAGACCCATGTGTTAAACAACGCCAGCAAAGGTGTAAGCTCTAAGTTTATTACCAAGAGAGATAGGCCTTACTGTGTAACTAAGAAAGTGCCCTACTACCTATCTGTTATCTCACTGAGGATCTTAGGCGTTATCATGCTCGATCAGAAGGTGATCATGTTGTACCATTAGCACTTAAAAGGAATCTCAGCCGCGCTCTCGCGTCGCGTCGCGCGTCGCCCGCTAGTGAGCCGATCCGCGATCGCCCCGGTGCGAATGCACGCATGCGTATAATTTTTAAATGTCCTCCGCGGTTACGCTACTCGCTGGTTATCTTTGTATATATTTTATCACGCTTCTTATTCATTTCTTATATTAATCACTTGATGTTTCTTAAAATGAAAATGTAAAAAAATCACTATGAATTCTAATATTTGGGAAACTAGTGATGTTTCTGTAATACATTTTCTGACAAATTAAGCATCTCTAATAAAACGTAAATTAATATATCATAACTGTTTCTATTTTACCATAAACTATTTTATATTTTTTAATTTATTAACATTTATCCACAAACCTAGAGCTGAGAGTGTGCTAGATCTAACTCCAAACGTTATCTTTCATAGGAGTACCACTTTTAGTTTTAAATCTACTACTTTTTCTATATATAGTATATATAAATTTATTTATTTATTTAAATTGGCTTACCAACTAAATACATATTAGATTATTTCAATAGTTTAAAATTATTAATAATTTATAATATCATTAAAAATATGTATTTAAATTATAGGTATGCACAGCTTTATTTTTTGTTTTATACTAACTAAAGAAAAAGTAAATAAGCATTAGTTTATTTAATTAGGTACTGAACACTTAAAACATTTTTCTCCTTAAAGTACCCCGACTGTCGTAATAGATATCGATGTCACAATTTTCATAAAGTTCATTGTAGCACCTCATCATATAGCAAAGAAGTGAGCTTAAGCTATAGTTTCTTTTTTTTAGGTTTCAACATTGAAGGGCTTAAAATTACAAACTCGCGCTGATAGCCTGAGCACATTAAAACTAACTTGTGATAGGAGGGACGGAAAATCAATTATGCCGTTTATAAGATTATGTAAAAAGGTTATGGAGAGTTGTTTTTTCCTTTTTTCCAATAATAAAAACCTAAAATGAGCCAATTTATGATTGTAACTTCGAATCATTTGATGCACACCACTCATGTAGGATATTTTGTTTATGAATCTTTTTTGAATTATTTCCATACGTTGGATATTATTTTGACAAAATGGATACCATATAATGCTGCAATAATCTAGATGACATCGGACCAGGGCAGAATAGAGAACTTTCAATGCTTTTATTGATTTAAAGTCCTTAGTGTTTCTAAAAATAAAGGATAGCATTCTTTAGCACTTATTTAGAGTATTATTTAAATGATTAGTGAAGCGCATCTCACAGTCTATAATAATTCCCAGATTCTTCACTTCATTATCGATTTTCAAACTTTGTCCATTAATATTGTATGCACTCGAGAACTTATTAAATTTTCGAGAAAACTTTATATGATAACATTTGTTAGGATTTAAGGACATCTCATTGTACTGGCACCATTCTGATATTCTATTTATATCTTCCTGAAGTTGAATTTGATCTAAATCATTATTTACAATTTTCGACAGTTTTAGGTCATCAGCATATAATTCAAATTCTGAGTTGCGAATACAGTGTTTAATATCATCAATATACATAATGAAGAGTAATGGACCTAGGTGCGAGCCTTGTGGATCTCCGGAAGTAGGTACAATATTTCTAGAATAATAACCATTGATGACCACTCTTTGTATTCTATCAGCCAAGTATGAAGTAAACCAGTTCAATAAACTTCCGAAAATTCCATATAATATATCCAGTTTTTTTTTTTATTAAAATTGAGTGATTTACTTTATCAAATGCATTACTGGAGTCATTATATATAGCATCGACTTCGTTTCCGGTGCTCATATTTGATAGTGTTCTATCTACAAATGCAACAAGATTAGTTGAAGTGGAACGATTTTTGAAAAAGTCATGTTGATGACCTGAGATAATATGTTTTATATGAAAAGTCAAAATGGGACATATTAGTTACTCAAATACTTCTCCCAAAACCGGTAAAATACTAATCGGCCTGTAATTATAAACATTACTCTTATCACCAGATTTATGTAGTGGGACAATAATAGCATCTTTTCAACGTTTTGGAAATATATCTTCAGATAAAGATTTGTTAAAAATTAAGTGCAATGGTTCCACAAGAACCGCCGCACATTCCTTGAAAAATACAGGGTGAATACCATCACTTCCTGCTCCTTTGTTTATATCCAATGATTTTAATGATTTTTCAATATCATCATGAGAAAGATGTATATGAAGTCGCATTATTTGGCAAATATGTTATATTATGAAAAGGTAACTTATTCAGAGGATTGTATACTGATTCAAAATTTTCAGCGAATAGATTAGACATTTCAAAACCCTTATTAGCTTCTTTATTACCAAGTCTCATGTTAGATGTTAAGAACTATTTTAGTACGTTTATCTATAATATAAAAATAAGTCGGGTTTTCCTTCCTGACGCTATAATTCCAGAACGCACTAACCGATTTCCACCGTTTTGCATTCGTTGGAAAGGTCTTGAAGTCCGTGAGGTTTATAGCAAACATAATTTAGGAAAAATTTCAACAGAAAAGCAGGAAAACAGGGAAAATCATTTTTCACATACAGCGCCATCTCTCATACATAGCATGTACAATTTTTCTTCATCTTTTAATCCCCAAACGAAATGTTACAAAAAACGAAGCCATCTGTTGGCGAAACGTAGTTCGCCGGGTTTGCTAGTTATTAATGTAAGTCCAAAAGTATTTTGGATTTTTTATAACACTGTTTACAACGTTTTCAATGTAATTATCATAGCATTTATATACCTGCATTTATATACCTCACGACTGATAATATTAATAAGGGTACCTGATTCACTATCACTCTTCAATATACGAGTATATCCTGAATAGTTGCATTACTCCAGTATCATATTATATCATGTTACAACAGTTGTCAGAAGATGTGATCGACCGACGGTGCTATTGCACAAACACGTGTCATCGATATCAAGTCCTACACATATGAGTAGGTAGAAACGCTCACTATTATAGAGCACAGCACCAGGATCAGGTCAACTGGAACAAAATATTTGCGTATTTTTTATTTTGGTTTTGCTCTTTAATTCATTTTTTATCGATGTTTGTTTTTATTTTTATAAAATGCTTAGTATGAAGTGAATTTTTTTCACATTCAAAATATATGCTTTCTTTCTTTGTACATAAATTTGTACAATAGTTTGGATATATTGTGTAAAATAATGTCTTATAGCATTTAAGTAACAATAATTAATATTCATACTAAAAACTCAGTAGGTACACGAAAAAAAGTGAAGAAACAAAACGCCAAAATTTTGATTTGCGATTGCGATTACATTTTTTTTAACGCAAAATAGAACAGTATCAAGTACGACGCATAATAGCAGATGGCGTTGATGGCACTTTCTGAACCTCGGTTAGTTTAATAACTTCAATCACTTATACATCTACATACTATGGTAATACCAAGGGATTTATTTACAAACTGGAATGCGCACGTGCACTAAAAAAACGTTCCGAAGAGAGAGATTGCATCTCTTTCTACCAGGGATTCAAGGCAACTCGTAAGAAAGACACAAAATACCAGTAGTCAATAAAATGCTCGGAACGATTTTTTCACTTTACATGTTGGAAACAAATATCAACCTTGTGTTAGTTATTTCAAGGGGTATATTTGAATATAAAATTTTATTAAGTGAATCTTCCAGTTATGATATAAATTCCTTGGGTTATACTTATAAACGAGTGACAGCGTGGGCACAGCTTACATATTTATAAATATATTTGTATTATGAAAGTTATTAATTATTATGCATATAAAGATCATAGTCGACCTTCACAGGCCAGCAGAGTTGAACTTTTAATACTTTTAACACTTATTAAAAAATTACTGTAAAAAATTGAATAGGCATATATATAATATACGACTAGTTTATGTTTATTATAATAATAAAACATTTATAAGAAACTTTCCCAAGGGACTCTCGAATGTAAGTACAGCTCTTATTTTAATAAAGGTATTCTTATTGTTATTTACTGGGTATTATCCCAAGGGAATATTGTTTCGAAATTACTCTGATAAAATATATTGAAAGTATAAATAAACATGTGACAAAGTACTTAGTTTATCTTTGGTTGATGTTGAAGTTATTAGCAGAATTACATAGGAGGTCATGTGTGTATATATATATATATATATATATACACAATATTTTGTCTATTATTGACAGGTTCTATAGCATAAAGTTTGATGAATTAAAATTGTGGTTTTTTTTTAATTAGAGTTATAAAAGTCATAATAATTTAATTATTATCATTTGTATAATTGTTGGTGCAAAGAATAAACTGAACAGTTGTCGTAGTACCGGTAAATCGATCTTTGTAGTCACCCGTCTATTCCAATTTTTACACACAAGTCTATAATTAGTTATTTAAAGACTTATAGAAATATATTATTTACGGATATATTTTACGAATGACACGTGTTTAGTAGACCTATTATCGTGGCTCACAACCACTCTTGTTTGCGAGTGTATTATGCAATCTAAATTGTTCGTGTGAATATATTGAACAAGTGAAAACACATAATATGTGCATAGTCTTAATAATCGATGACAGATTTGGCTGGGGCCCGCATAAAGATCACGTTTGCTCAAAATTAAGGTCATTATTAAGAAAACTATACTCAAAGCCAAATTACCATACCAGACACTGCGGTTCCTATACGTGGCCTTAGCTGACTCGGTTATCAATTATGGTGTTAGTAGTTACGGCAGATCCTGCAAATCAAACTTGGAAAATATTTACAATTTACAGTTAAGATTATTAAAAACAATTGTACCTAAACGCATACTTAATAATTATAAGAACAACTATAATTAGCTCAAACTGAATTAACTGAATGACTCTCTGCACCCAGATAAACCCGCGAGGTTTTCGTGGTACTTAAATTACAAAATCAAATGTATTTGTTATGTATTGGCCAATAAATAAAAATTAATATATATATATAACAAACTAGCTCTACCCACGATTTCGTACCAGTATGTCATCTCTTTTTTTTTTTTGTTTTTTTTTTCTTATATTTATACACTTTTGTAATTTTCCTTGTACAAAAGCTAAATATGCCCAAAATTAATTCATTCTTCGTTCCTGTAACAATAACAACAATATTTACAATAATATTTACAATAATAAATTTCGTACTTTAGATATATTTTTATGTTCCCTTTTAAGCTTTAAAAGTATCATCAACAGATTATTGAATTAATGAATGTTAATTTATTTTGCGTAATCACTGCTTTACTTTTTGTTTCCATACCAATGGTCCTTCATAGAATTATGAGTAAAGCAATGTCAATACAGCATTAATATTTTGTTTAACTATACGTAAACGCACATATAAAAAATAGACTTGGATAACATCCCTCGAATATAACATATTTAAAATAATTATAGAATTTTTCAACAAGAACTTTGTTTTTCAATATTGTTGTCACCATAACCGTAAACTACATGATAGTTTTGAGATTTCGTTCTTTTACATAATTATATACATATAGTAGAAGCTTGGGCAATAGGGTATTCTACTATATTTGAAAAAGTATTTCAAAATGTTGATTTTACTAATAAAAAGCCACAAAAAAAAAAAAAAGAATTTCAGCTACATAAACAAGCTTTCTTGTCATAGAATTAAAATAAATTTTAAACCTTTTTCATTCCGGTGAAAACGCTGTCAGTCATTTTGGTGACGTAATATTGGTAAAAACAACAGTCGTATGTACGACCAGCACTAATTCAACGTCAACAGCTATAAATATTTGGTGTTTTTTGGGGAAATAATGAATTACAATCGCTATCGTTGGTGTGTAGTGTCTATTTGTACAAATACTAGCATTAAAACTCCAGAAAACAAACATAAACATTACATAAACATAACCTAACACTTTGGAATATTTTTTTACTAATTAGGTATACAATTACATAGAAAAACAGTAAAATATAAAAAGTAATATTTTGAAAGATGTTTTAAAATTCCGGAATTCGGTAGAACAGAAGTCTGGGCTACATTCAAAGAACTTCGCAACCATCATGGAATAAATTTTTGTCACATTCGATCTGATATACTATCTGGTTTTATAAAACCAGTTTGCATTTTATAAACAAATTGGTACAAATGAAATGTACCGACGAAAGAACACAACTATTACTCCTTGAAGTTAAAGTTGATAGACATGTACCTAGCTGTTTACACTAAGGTGGCAGTTTTTGCCTATACGACGTCCCACCATGGAGGCTGGTGTTTTTGGTAACGTAATATACATATTATAAAAATTACGATTTTTAATTTCAATATAATAAAACAGTAATGTGATTTTATGACTCAAAATCAGAATATTTAAGTTAATTTCTACATTAATTTTAATTTTTATCAAATTTCATAATTTATTTTTCACTACCGAAACTGTTATCGTTAAATATTGCTATTATTTAAATATTATTACATATAGTTCAATTTAACTCGAAAATTGCATTACATTATTAAAAATTACCTATGAAAATGGTGGATCTGTAAAAGTTACATTTCGTAAAATTCGGAATATTTTCGGTCAACATCAAGTCTTTATACACAAAGTCCTTCTGAGACCGCTATTAAGAATTTGGTCAATAAATTTGAGTCGACAGGCTCGGCTCATAATGTGCCAACATGAACGTGTATTCGACCGGGTCGTTCAAGTAAAAACAACTCAGCCGTGAGCCACAGTGTTGAAGAACGTCCGAATTTTTCAATTTCTCGACGTTCTCAATAATTGAGGTTAGCCATAGCATAATTCTGCAGAAGGATTCGGCTTTAAAGCTGTATAAATTGCAACTGGTACAAATATTAAAGCTGGCCGCTAAATCACATCACAATCACACAAGAACAACATGTTCGTTTTTCTGAATAAATAAAATAAAAATATTTTTTTCAGACGAAGCCTATTTTCATTTGTCAGCTCAACTACTACGTCAACAAGCAAAATTGTCGCATTTGGAGTTCTGAAAATCCAAGACAGATTGTTGAGAAACCTTTGCATCCTGAACGTGTCACATTATGGTACTCTATGTGGTCTAAGTGTCAATGTCACAGCTGGATTATTTTTTATGGGGTTGTGTTAAAGGCAGAGTCTATACGGCACCAATTGAATCGATTACGCCTTAAAACTCAAAATCGTGAAGTGTCTAACAAAATAGACCCACCATTTTATCAAAAAGTAATTAAAAACTTTGATGAAAGAATCGACATCTGTAACCGTGGTCGTGGTGGACATTTATCAGATTATCATTCTTCATTCATAATTGCTATCCCTTCCTTTTTTTTAAGCTAATAAAACTTGAAACATTGTCATGTAAATTTATTGTTTTATTTCGATTTACAAAACAAAGTTCTTGTCGGAAAACCCTATATTAATGACTACGAATGCGATATTTAACTTTAAATAATAGGGTCAATACATAATAATGTTGGGTAGTCACCTCAACGGAAAATTATATACTTAATATAATATAATTATAAGTAGTATCCAATACATTAAACGGAGCTATACGGAGATATGGGTGACGTGGGTCTGAAATACATCCTTTAAAAAAAATTAAAATCGGTCAATAATAATTAAGGAAGATATTGTCGAAGATCCATATAAAATTTGAAAACGAACGTAGAGAACGTAGAGAACGACCTTTTTGAAGGCAGTTATCTATTTAACCTTTTTTTTTTAATAACATCAACATTGATTTTATGAAATTTTTAATTTTAACAAATAACGTTTTTCGTATATTTAAGAATATATTGTTTATTAGCGATTGTTAGTTAATTGTTTGCAAAACCTAGTTTGGTAATAGGTACATAATGCTACTATTAATATATACGTTAGCGAGGAAGCGGAGGAAAAGCGTTCGTTTGAACGTAATAGTCTTAAATGAGACATGAAAAATTATGTTTGAGTTACTTAGATGTACATATATGTCGAGAAAGGCTTATGTAACACCACGCTATCTAACATGTTCTATTGAAAGCAAAAAAATAAATTTCAACCGATCTCAATTGGAACCCAAATCAATATTTTCATACGTACTGTGTATTTGATCTTGCAATTTAATTGATTTTTGTTTTTATTTTGTACATGATATACTCTTATTTCCTCCATGAAATTTAATATTTGATCGAGAAAATCAAGTTTTAGTTTTCATTTTACAAAAATATAATATTGGATGTTATATTAACAATACATTGTTGCTTAATGTAAATCTTGTTATAGTTTATTTCATCCTTTTTATTTGTTTGCTAGTCAAGTTTGTAACAGAAAGGTAGATAAGCGTAGCAAGATTTTTTTTTAATGTTTTTAAAAATCAAGATTGAAGTTATATCTTTAAACTCCTTCATGATGAGTAAGAAAATACAAATAGGTTATTCCAATATGCTGCTTAGTATAGTGATAAATTTTTAAACAAAATGATAATATTTTTAAACAGCCAAACAAAAAAAAAACAAAGTGGTCACTAAAATTTTAATATAATACTTTAACGAGCCATATTTTACAAAAGAAAATAAACTCACATTTGGAGATTTCATTTTTATCTATCTGATTATCAGCTTACTGCTACTAATTATCCTATTTCATTTCATTCTTCATTTAAAATTTCTACTTTCTACTCCCCTATTTAATAATTATCTATCACGTACCTAAGTGGTAAATAGTAAAAAATATAAATAATAAAACAAAATAGGTACTTCTCCGAATCGTCGATAACCCGGCATGAATTGGTTGCTATGATAACATTAAAATATTGTCTTTGAGACATTTAAAGATAAGTCACCTTGAAAATATTAGTTAGTGAGTGAACGACGACCGCGTGCACCGTCTGACATGAAGCGCCTCTTGTGTTTTTGTCGTAAGTAATAATGACAATATGAACTTAATATTAATTCCTCTACTAAAATTTTCAGTAATAAAAACACTTGAAATATCTTTTAAACAAAAACAAAATGATAATAAAGATATCGTCAAATTACGTAAAGTAAAATAATGTTTTTAAATTAAGTAATTGTACAATAATATCGTTTTTAATTAAGAACAAAGGTCAATACCGGTTACTTTTAGTTTCAAATAAAAACCATTGAACTCAATCGTTTTCCTCGTCACATTTTTAATTTTTCACTTAATGAAATAATAACATGATAAATTATTATCACATATTATATATTTTATATTTAAATAAAATTTGTAAAAATGATCTGTTAAATACTTGTTAATATTTTAAGAGCATAATAGTCATATATCCATAAATAATTTAACTACTATAATAGTAAACCATTAAATGAGTATTTAAAATATTATTAAATATGAACCTACAAACATCAAATAGAATATTAATTTATCTTCTGAAGAAATAGGTAATTACTTTATTCCCAAAGTAAAAACTGTGAATATTTCTTATATTAAAGTTCAATCACGAGCCATCTAGTCGTACCTCAAACGATACAAATCTATAAAAAACACTATTATAATTTATCTTAAAGCTCAACATTAGAGTGTCCCAAGACATAAGGGAAATTTTTTTTTCGCGAAATCAAATACGCATACCCTCTATTTTTATTCGAATTGACCTCATTGACTCAAATAATAAATATTATTGCGATTGGATGATAACCCGTGCCGACTTTGCCAAACTTTTGAGATCAATATTTGTACTGACTTACTGTAAGAGGAATTAAGAACTTAATTTTTATTAATTAATTAAAACTCCAATACATCCAAATAGTATATTATTTATTAATTTACATTAAAATATTATTATTTTTAATGTAAATGAATAAATAATATATTATATATATTTTCACGGATTTTTTTAAAGAGCGGAACATCAGAGATTGTAGTTACTTGACAAAATTTTCCTTCAAATACCCCTTTTAAGACCAATTCATACACGCGATGTCGACAATCGAAAATAAGCATTTCTCTGTCAAGAAGCACACAGGCACCGTATACATATACGACCTGTATTTAAAGCGGTAGTATCACAAGAAAGAATTTGCACTTTATCTTCTAAATTCCATTTTACAATCGCGTTCCAAACTGCCTGTGCTTGTTCACTTTCTGTAGAACTTTCTAGTCTTGGTACATCAATAAGTTGTTCTTTGTTTTCATGAGGAATAACTATAGGAAGACGTTCTTCTTTTGATTTCGGAGCATTTAAAGCAGGCAAAATCTTACCGTCCTAATGAACAGCCACAACTTCCAGTACCTTATTTTGGAAATCAATTTTTATGGCCTCGGCGCGTTCTTTCTGTTTTTCTGTGCAAATTCTTTGGATGGAAGACTTAGTTAACGGAAATTATCAATATTATATCCAAGTGCTTCAATAGTTGCTCCAAGAATGAACACAGAATCTCTCATACTCAACTGACACCTATGTAGCGCTGCTACTAATTTTGGAGTAATAACATCTTTCCGCAGAGTTTTTTTTTTTTTTTGGCTTGCGTGTTCTCGACAAGCTTTTGTACGTCCTCTTATAAATCTATGTTTTCATTGATGATGATTCGTCTTGTAACGGTTCATAAGATGATGTCGAAGGAGTCGGCTCAGACAAATATTTAGCACATCGTTTTTCTTCTTCGATAGTTCTGAGGCGCGTTCTTTCCTCTCTATCAGTCAATTTTTTTCCACTCCTGCTAAGTGACCAGGTCGGCCTGGTTCTCTTTGACGCTGTAAAAAGATTCTATTCTCATTTATTTTTATTAATTAAAGCGCATCGTCGTGTGCAATGTCAAAAAAAATTATCTAAATTGTTGAAAAAATCTGGACGGCGCTGCTTAAATAAGTTTTGTGTCTTTTGTGCATTTTTTTACAAGTCCCTCCAAACTTGATATGAGTTTACAAGTTTTTTCACACAATTAGGTAAAGATTTAGTAGGAATATGCGCCTTTTTCCAATAGATAATACACTTGCGAATAGTGAGATTCGTGCTTTCATTGACAGTTAAATTCACAATTTCAAAAAATTGTAAAATAAAACTGCTAGAACTTGTCGATTAGATGAAAGTTTTGAACCCATTATTTAATGTTTTATGTCACCTATTAAAATATACTCCTTTTTGAACTGCTTAATCGCACTGACATATTGACTGACTGAAAACAATGCGAGTTTCATAACTAAATAAAGAGTAATCAAAAGCACATCGACATATTAAGTTGCATCAGCCTTAGAGAGGAAGTACTGACATATATTGATGTAAGTCGGCACGGGTTACCGAGGACCTACCTTCTTAAAATTTTATTTATAATTGTTTTGACTTAAAAGTAAAAAATTAAGAGGCTATGCGTTAAAAAAAAACGACTTTGAATTTTTTTGGGACACCCTACTCAACATACTTAGTAACATGTAACTACTCACATACATGTAATACATGATCGACTACTACATGATCGAAACGTTGCATTATTAACAATTGGTATTTTTGATTGACATCCTTGTCCAAATTCCTGATAACTGTAGTGATATATATTGTTAATATTTTTAGATTCTGGAAATTCCTTACGAAGGAGAAGAATCTTCGTGTGTTTTTGTGTTACCCCATGAAATATACGGCATTAAGGAATTAGAAGAAAAACTTAGAGACCCAACGATACTCGACAAGGTCACTAAGGATATGTATCAATATGAAGTCAAAGTTTACCTTCCTAAGTTTAAAATCGAAACTACGACAATGTGTGCAAGTTGTGTTACAAAAAAATATCGCTTCTAAAAAATTTATCGTTGTAAATAAAAGTATATTTTTATTTATAGATGAATATTAAAAGAATGTTTTCACCAAATTCTGCTAGATTAGATAACTTTTTGGCAACTGCTGAAGAACTATATATAGATTCAGCTCTTCAAAAAGCCTTTATAGAAGTTAATGAGGAAGGTGCTGAAGCTGCTGCAGCAAATGGTGAGTACAAATACTTAGACCTAACATGAACGATAAACCCGAATTTAGAATAAAATCTTTAAATGGTTTAAATATCTCTCATTTTTGTATAGTAAATAATAACTAAATACGAATTTCTTAACTAAATATTTACTTCATTAATTTCAACATAATTCTGCAAATATGACATTTAATCCCCTTAGCTTTATGCTTTTGTTCATATGGTCGTAAAATTACTCAATGAAGTCTAATCTTACATAATATGCAGTTCTTTTGTTGTAATTTTAGTAGCTATTAGTTATATTTCTTTAACCATTTTAATATTTGCTTAAACATTTGATTAATACGCTCGTACTAAAATACTAATAAAGTATGTTATATAAGTACGAGTATGTCCCTATTTTAATGAAATGATAATTAAATATATCTATATATTTTTTTCCATTTACTAATTATTGCCTGCGACTTATACATTATTTATATTATCTAAGCTAAAAAAAGGCGAGGCATTCGTATTGACGACGAATACATTTTGCACCTACGATTTGCAGACGACATTGTCATCGTGGCAAAATCGCTGCAGGAATTGAAGGGAATGCTGTCCGGCTTAAATGACGCCTCCAGACGCATACGCCTTGGAATGAATTTGGACAAGACTAAGATGATGGTCAACTTACACGTCATTCCCAGCCCCATTACCGTTAAGGACATAAATCTCGAAGTTTTCCGTAAATATGTCTACCTCGGGCAGATCATCCAGCTCGGGAAAAACAACTTCGAGAGAGAAGCCGATAGGAGAATCCAGTTGGGCTGGACAGCATTCGGAAAGCTACGTCATACTTTCTCATCGTCTATACCTTAAAGCCTAAAGACCAAGGTCTTCAACCAGTGCCTCCTGCCTGTTATGACCTACGGAGCCTAAACGTAGACATTCACAGTAGAGCTAGTCCATAAGCTCAAGGTCGCTCAGCGTGCTATGGAAAGAGCTATGCTTGGTGTGTCCCTTCAAGACAAGATCCGAAACTAATGTATTCGTATGCGAACGACGTGACGAGGTGACTTTTCACCGACATAGACCTGAAGGCTAGCAAGCTGAAATGGCAATGGGCTGGCCATATCTGCCGGAGAACCGACAATCGTTGGAGTAAACGGCTGTTAGAGTGGAGACCACAACTAAGTAAACGTAGCGTGGAATGGCCTCCTGCTAGATGGCGTGACGATCTGCGCAAGGTGGCGGGGAACAAGTGGGTGCGAATAACCGAAGATCGAGCTCAGTGGCGTGCCTTATGAGGGGCCTAATTCCAGCAGTGGACTGATGTGGGCTAAAGAAGAAGCTAGTAAAAAAAAATCTTATTATATTCCCCATATTTTTAGCTTAAAAAGTGCAAATTGGCAACTACTAAAGCTGCATTATTGCTTATAGCGGTTTATTTCAGGCCATAGCCAGGACGAAATTAAAAAAATCGTTATGCTACTTAATAATTAACCTACATCTGTACGAAAAAATAAACATTACGAAATAAAAATAAAAGCAGCGTCATATACTTAAAACAAATACTAAGTATATTGATGATTGAAAAGTACATATCGTATGGAATTTTTATAAAAATTCTTAAAATATCTATATCATTATATGGGCAGATGATAGGCTTAATCGAATTTAATGGGAAAAAATTAGTATATGTACATACAACTCTGTATGATATATAGCGTAAAGGTAGGTTAGTAGGAAGTTATAGCTACGACAATGAAAACTCCGTTAGTCTAGGATGGTACTTGACGAAGAAACATGACTCATTGTCACGTTCCACGAGCGAAAGCGCCCAGCAAGCGATAGAGAGGCCCGATCGGCCTAAGCGTTCGTCTTTCAATATTTTCTTATGACGTTATTACGTAAAATTATCGCCCGTAAACCGACTTTACAGACAAACAATTTTTTTCACTGTCAATTCACATGCCTAATGTGTACATCAAAAAATTCAAAGTGCAATGAAAGAATGAACCTATCTACAAAGCCAATAAATCACTTCATTGCAGTAAAATCCAAATTATACACTGTACTCAATGACGTACTACGCAAAGTATAGCACTAAAATACATTTTTTTTTTTACTCCATTTAAATATTCTAAATATAATAAATTTTACCTTTTTTTTTTAATTTACCTAATATATTAAATGCAGTAAAGGATTTATATCATTCATCCTAGAAAACGCGGTATCAACGATTTAATAACCTGTGTTTTATTACAGTGTTTGGCGTTGCTTATTCTGAAAGTATAGCGGAATACGTCCCACCGAAAGTCTTCAGGGCCGACAGACCATTTTACTTTGAAGTGAAATCTAAATCGTTGACTCTATTTAATGGAGTGCTGCTTAGTGCTTAATGACACTTTTTTATATTCTATGTATTTGTAATTTGGTTTCATAAGTACTCAAAATAAATTGTGATATTCACTTTTTACAAATAAGTCCACATACAGGTAATGTAACATGGATCGAGACCTAAAAGTTTCTTACTATTTACTTATTTAATAAACAATTTAATAATGTAAAAACATTTAATTCAGCGAACCTGTTCATTTGATTAATATTTTTAACTGTAAAATACTTTAAATGAATTCAACTATCTTATGAAAATTTATTAAACATTACTAAAAAATTCTTATTAAGTATGTGTGTATATAATGTGTAATTCTTAAAATATTTATTTATGTAATGTAATATGTAAATGTGTGTATATACGGATATTTATATTATAACCAATATCTTATGTATTTTTGTACAAAGCCTTATAATTTATGTTTCATTCTAAGTTCTATGCAGCACCACACTATAATAAATATTGACTTTGTTTCCAAACTCGTAAGGTTGGCTGGAAGAGATCGCCGTATTGTGCATCTAGTTACATTCACTTTCTCTTTATGTAGTTATGTTTTGTATTATTTTTTCTGTACTGTGCAGTAAAGAACATTATTATTATTATTTTTTAAGTGTTTCATTCCACCCGCATACAACATATTATATAAGATCAGAAGCTGACATCATTTAAGAACAACACAAAATCACTCTTTTTATTTACTTTATTTTAAAATTATTTATAATTTAATTTTATAATAAATGCGACCTTTTGTACCACGTGTGCACCGGGCAACCGTCAACTAGCAAAAATGTCCCTCATCTGGCAAACTTCGCTTTCTATATCACTCGATGGTGGGATGACCGATGACGTGTTGCCTGTTCCACCTGTTGTTTACGAAAATTGACGTCACAAACATATATTTAATATAATTAATACTTATATAACCCATATAATAAATTTAAATTAGCTTATATAGATAAATATCAGTGGATGAATCAAGCCTCAGCAGGGAAATCAAACGGCCAGTGGTTAGGGCTGTTGGCTGAGAAATTGGCGGACAATCCGAAACCGATTATTATTATTATTATTAAAAATAAAATATTTTCTTTCCTTCATTGAAAACTTCTTTATAAGTTACCTTGGATCACGTGTTAAAATTAAAATTAATGAGCCTAAATATTTTGCGAGCCTTTTTATCAATTTAGAACATTTTAGAGGTCGCATTAAAAATCCCTTGGTATAATAACAGTGTACGAGTATATTGCTAAGGATAACCTTATTCTATTCAAAAGTATGTATGTATGTATATTTAAATACTTCAAAATATTGTATTCCTTACATTATGCGATTCATATAATAATTATCACTACGATAAACTTTAAATGGGACCAACTAGCAAACGAGACGTGCAGCAAAGATTTTTTTTCAATTCTTACATCTCTTATTAGAGAACGATATTCGTAATGCTCGTCCAACCAGTTCCTCGTCACCTCAAAACTAACAATTAAAAAACCTTATTTGCTCACATAGAAATATTTTTCGAGTAAATAATATCCACCATACTGTGACCTTTGTTGTGGCTTTTACTTTTAAAATGAATTAATAAAAAAATCTCATTATACGAATAAGATGCAACAATATAAGTTGTTGCCGTGCCGTGTAGATCCAGGAAGACCTTCAAGAAGGAAGGTCTTCTAGAGGAGAAGGTCAACCCATCTTATGCTTAGGCTGCTTTGGTCTAGAACAAACGTGTAAGTTTGTTCTGAATCAAAGCCCACGCAGGACTGGCAGGCTGCGCTGAAATCCAAACGCTCCTTTGACTACGACAGCTTTCCCGTTTCATTCGTCAAGCGAAGCATTTGCATGCGATCGATTGACGAATGGAATGGCCGGTACTGAGCCGGTGAAATTGCTGGCGTCACCACGAAATTCTTTCCTGATGAAGTTGCGGCTTACCAAATCATCGGCAAAATAGAGGTGGAAAGATTTGTCACCCAGGTGTTGACGGGGCATGGCGGATTCTTTGAGTACTTGCACTGTTTCAAGTGCAAGGAGAGTCCAGCGGGTATCTGCGATCCCGGGGAGTCTGATTCTGTCTTCCATCTCCTACTTGACTGTCCTGTCCACCTATATGATCGACTAAAATTGGAGAATCTGATGGGTCTTAAATTGTCAACATGAAATATAAGCGATATCGCGAGTGATGCTAAAAATAGAGCCGATTGCCTTTTACATTGCAAGAAAATTTGTAAAATTGTAAATAAACGAAATAGAAATTAAGTTTTGTTGGCAAAATATAGCGGTATATTTTATACCAGCATAAGAAAATTGGTCAAATAAGATGTAATTATGTAGTAGATGTAAGAAATCAAAGTCGAAATTGCTCTCCTTGATTAAAATAAAGTTTTCAAAACTATTTACCACCACTTATTTACCTCATTAGAAACAGAATAGTCATTATCATTAGTAAATAGGAAGGGAACACACCCATAGTATGAAAGATGATGGCTGAAAGAAAGATTTAGTATGATGAATGAAAGTACGAGCAGCATATAAGCGAGAACTGGAATGGAAGAGTAAACACATAGAAATTGTAAAAACAGGCTCTAATAACCATGTTAGAGAGATAATTTAAAAAAAAGTGTTAAGACATATAGTCAAATTGACCTAACCAAAAAAAGGGAATGTAATCTCTGTATTCTTTCCATTTTGTTTAATAGCTGCTTGAATAAATGAATAATCAATCTCAACATAATCAAAAAAGAATAAAAACGCTGCAACACCTTAATAATAATCCTATTAAGAGCTAAAATAAAAGTTTACAAAATTACTGAACATCCATACAAACTTTAAATTCCCCAATTTAAACCTGCAAATGTTAGATTTTTAAAAAACATTTTAGTATTTTCACGTATCTACTAATCAAGGTCCTAAAAGTAATTTTTTATCCTTGAATCAGCTTTTCAATTTCTTTATATCTGTAAATTTAAAAATATTTTCATCAGAACATACAACATAATTAAATCATACTCAAGAGTGTACCGTACATATCTGTACTATTGTCGATAGATTATTTTACTGTAATGAAATCCAAGTAATACACTCTATACAATGACGTAGTATGCAAAGTATCATAGCACTTATTTTTTATAAAATTTTATTCCATTAAAATTAATATTTTAAGCACTTTTTTAATTTACATAATATAACATATGTACATTGTGCATATATCGTTATAGTAGTAATATAGGTAGTAACATCAGCATTGTTATTTGATCAATTCATATTTAACTTGTTGACTTATATATACACTAGCTGCTGCCCGCGACGTCGTCTGCGTGAACGCTATACAGCAAAAAATATAACGACGATTATACCTTTTAAAATAACATTCATTTACCCGTTTCTTCTTTAGATTTCATATCTACAGAAAGTGCAGTAACAGAGGGAGTCTGTCTTTTGTAAAATTGACCTTCAAAAAGTGCTTATTTTTAGCCTGCTTTGAATAAATGACTATGGTGATTCTGCTGAATTAAGTCATAAGTTGTAACTGAAGTAGATGGAGAAAATAATGAATAAGGAATACCGAATAGGGTATAAATACATACTTATAGGACTTCTCGATAAACAACATTAGTGGTTTGGCTCTCCGCAGCCAAAATGTAAAGGGAGTCAGGACTGGTGACGCGGGAGCAAGCGACGTACAGCTGCCCATGTGAGAAGCAGCTCGTCCTGAGGTCGACACCAGCTACCCTCAGTGTCTGCCCTGACTTATTGATGGTCATCGTGAAGCAAACACTCACGGGGAACTGTACGCGCTTGAACTGGAACGGGAAGTTATGAGGTATGAGGGGAATGCGTGATATAAATACTGCCTTGCCGACGCCACAACCCGTAAGAATTTCCGCCTCAATGGTGTTTCTGTGGAGCAAGATGACTTTAAGGCGGGTCCCGTTACACAACTTCGGAGGAAATAGGTTCCGAAGAAGCATAAGCATTTCTTATCTTTATGATATATATGGCATGCTTAATTTTCCTCTTTCTTCGTTATTTAGCTCAAACTGCTTACAGCAATAGCGTGCCGTTTTCGACTTTAAATTTTGTTATACATCTATGCAGTTCTTTTTGAGTTCCGTTTGTTATTAGATACATACAGACAAACTCGATGAATTTATGATGGGTTATTGTGTTCTCCCCCTCTCTTCGGACTTCAGATATACCCAGTATATCCCAATGTAACTTGTTTATTTCCTCTTCCAGCTCAATAATACTTTCATGAGACCTCAAAGTGCGAATGTTGTGTGTCAGCAGAGCCAGGTGTCGTCGAACGTGACAGCGGAATCTGCCCCGGAGATTCTTATCACCCCGTGCTCTACCGTTACCTGAGCCACTGCCATAGCTGGGAATAGTAGGGCCACCCGGGACTGGGGGCCTGGGCTCATTTTGTACTGTCATTGAGGGGATTTGCCAATAAATACTAACGTCATTATACAAAAACAAAATAAATAATTCTAATGACCACGTACATATTGATAGCCTTGTCGAGTTATATTCAATCCCATACCTTTTCATCATTTAGAAATTCATTTATATCATAATAAGCTTTCCGATACAAAGTTCACTTAATAGTTTTTTTTAAACTTCTGTAAAGGTCGAGATTGAACCGCAACCAGTATTTTATTAAAATATACATTTCAATAAATGAACAACTTTTTTTACTGAGCCGGCATTTAGGAAACGCTAGTTTGTGGCCGTTCCTGATCACTACGGTTAACAAACAAATGCCTATTTTTAGGTATAGATAGAGGTTAGGTATAGATAGAAGATATTTTATTTTCAGAAATATACTGCGTTGCAAAGGTCAGGTACATATTGATCGCTTTAAACTTACCCTTAGGGATTGTTTACATTTCCATCTATATATAACAGATAACCCTTTTCTGCAGACTGAAAATGCTAATTACAAAGTGAAATACTAATACTAAATTACAAAGTGAATAATAATAAACGCAACGACCTAAGCGTCCTACCCGTCCAAGTGACAACCACCAATTGAGCCTGCGTCTGCGTGCCCCCTCGCGGCCAGCCGCCGCAGGCGCCTTGCTCATCCCACCAATCGATCGTACGATCCTACATCACGATGACCTGTGCTAGGCCCCGCCTTCTGGTCTGATTCCTCTAACAACATAATATTCCGTATTCGCACTCTGAGGTCTGATGAAAAGATTGTTGAGTATTTTGGAAGAAGAAATGAACAGGTTACAATAATATGCGACACGTTGGCGCAGTGGTCACAGCAACTTGCTGATATCCAACGTTGCTTTTATAGTAACTTTACAAGTACGTAGATAGATCACAGTTACAACATAACATTTTACTTATTTGTAATTAGATCAGATTACAACCGTGGACATAGAAATATAATATTCAATAATTATAAAGTATTTAATGCTTATTTAATACAATAGAAATACTATTTGGTAATGTATCAAGTTACAGTCATCCGATATTTCATTTTAATATAATTTAAAATGCAATGTTTATTTTCTTTGTTTTTATTACATACGTCATTGGAGTACGTCGTACACTACACCTTCCCCCTTTTTGAGACAAAAATTGAGAACCTGTAATTTTTGGATAAACTTTTCAATTTTATTACTTATTAATATAACGTCGTGTTGTTATTGTACATACAATTGTTCACATTCTAAGAGTACATCGTTACACTTACACTTTTACACTACATTGTGCAAAATACTTATTATGTTTACAAATTAATATTATTATCTTGCTGATTAACCATTGTATTGTAACATAGTATGAGATATGGTGATCCTTTTTTTTTATATTACATACTTTTCGCGTGGTTGATAAAATAAATTCGGTTTCTCTATCTGTCGCAATTTCATTAGGGATTCCGTCCCGTAATATTAAATTATCGATAAACACTCGCGCTACTGTGTCCGTTTCTTTATTTCTTTTAGCGTATCTCTTCGCGGGTGTCGGCTGGTACCCGGGCGAGGATCTCAGTCGAGACTGATTCACCCGTCAGTCATGCATGTCCCTCGTGCTGCGTCGCCGCTTATGATACGGGGTGATTTTTTATAGAGGTTTTCTTCCTCACAATCCGGCCGGTTAAGGCAAGACGCTCGGTCCCGCACGTGGCCACGAGATACGACCACGACACCACGTAGCGGGATTACGAGAGGACGGTGAACGAGTAAGACAAGCCTAGCCGTTCTGTCTGACGGCAGTGTGTGTGCACGTCAGACCCGTCCGTCCTCCGTGGCGTCACCGCGCGCGAGCGCAGCAGCACCGGAGCATACCCCCGTTGGAGACGATTGTCCCCATTACGCCATGCGGCCGCTAAACGGGTCAACTCTGCATAAACAGAGCAGTCCCCGGAGCGCAGAAACGCATACCCGGCGTTCACCCCGAGTCGGTCGTTAGCCGTAGGCAGCAGCAGCTCCGCAACTGTGGATCTGCTGCTGTTTACGTTACTAGGGTGCACCACGTGGAGGTCACCGACAGATAGCACCCCTCACTTTAATCTATCTGGTTATCAGCTCGTTACTTCCTTATTCTATTTCTTCTTTCTAAGATTGAAGATTAATATTTTCCTCGTTCATTATTTATTTCAAGTCCAATTTTTTATTTCCTACAATTTTTAATAATTTATGCATATGTAAATGGTAAATAGGAAAAAACCGTAAATATTATTTGAATAATTATGATAATACAATACTTCTCTGAATCTTCGATAACCCCGCGTTTATTGTTTGCTATGGTAACATCAAAACATTGTCTGTGATTTGTTTAAAAGAGCAGCCATCACCTTGAAAATACTAGTTAGTGTGTGAACGGCAACCGCGTGCACCAAGCTGTCAACATGAAGCGCCTCTTGTGTTTGTGTTGTAAGCAAAATTATATTAACTTAATATTAATCTATCTTTAATAATAATATCTACTAAAAAGACTGTCGATTTTAATTATCACTATTATTTTTTTTATATTAAAATTCAAATAGAAATCAGTATAAAAATTACGCTTAAGGAAAATAACGTTATTAAATTAAATCCTTAAACAAGTTTAGTCTCGACTAAATTATGTATGTTTCTTATATTAAAAAAATAATAAATAGTGATAAAAATAATAAATAGATATAAAAAGTAATAAATATATGTATATAAATACAACGATTATAATATTTTATGCAATGTTAGCTTATTTTTTTTTTTATTTAGCTTTAACAAGACAATATTTCGATAAATAGATATAAATAATTTAACTTTTCTCATTAACAATAAAAAGAGTTATCACCATCATTAAAAATGTATGTTTCTTAATATAAATGCAAGTAATTACAAAATCGTTGCAATAACTAGTAAAGGACATAAAGGTTTAAAAATTAGGTTATAAAAATAGAAAGCCAATTATTTATGGCACCCTTATTATTAAGGTTAACAACAGAAAGCAATTCTATATAATATGTATATGTACATAGTATTACATCATCACGAACCAAAATAATACATAAATCAATTATTTACATAGTGGATGGAAACTCCCACGAAGATCATTTTATGCAAAGCTAAAATCAAACTTTATTATTATATTCTTAAACTGGTTTTAGATATATGTAGCTTGCGCTATCGCGTACGTCGACCCAGTAGAATCAGTTTTTCGCATATTTTTTATAATTATGTTCATACTAATAGTAGATTCTCCAAAAGAATATAGTAATTAGTTAATTTATTATGACAAAATTGATCTGGATTTTATAAAATAGACCCATAAATATCTGTATAAAAATCAATTCAATTTGCTTCTTTTTTTTTACGCATAAATACAATAAAAAGTATTTGGATTTAAACTATAGAGCTCGTGAATCTTAACCGAAAGGTCACAGGTTCAAATCAGAGCTGGCTCAATTAATCTTTCGATTGCTAAATTTGTTTACACTAATGACGCTTATCGTGAGATAATTTTTTATGTATATACTCTTTTAAATTATATCACACCATGAAGATATAATTTGAAATTTTGAGTAGAATGTACAACAAGGCTGCGTTATTGTTAAGCAACAATTTCAGCGTAACCTTAAGGTAAGAAACAATTTAGTTATAGAATATTTTTTTAACATTTTTTAAAAGAAATGAAATTATGAAGATTGAGTGAATGAAAATAATTAATTTACTCGCTTTTCCGAGATTCAAGAAATGGACCAGAAAATATATAGTAATTTATAAAACAATATCATAATGGTATAATAGATGAGATCATATTAGGCAGTTATCACTATCGACGACGTAAGCTGAAATTAACACTAAGTTCTTTTTAATACAACGGCAAGGGCTTCGCGAGCGTAAGCCATGAGTACATTAAACACAGCTGTACATTGTAATGAATAATATTCTACGAGGAAAATAAATAGTTCCTTCATGCAGTTCTCAGTTGCATTAGTTTTAATATACCAATTCATGGACTTTACTTGGAGGCCATTGGTCGGTTTTATGCAGTAGACACAAGCAGAGGCAGTCATATACTTAAACAAAGTATCTACAGAAGGGGTCCTTTAAATGACGGTATATAGAAGCCAGACGTCTATATATAGGTATATACATCTTAACTAAAGGTTATTTGGAAGAAATTGATCTTTTAGTGATAAGACCGCCTTTTGTACATTTTTTTTTATGTTTTTTTTTTTTTATATTGTTCTATTCTACCTTTTTTTGGTTTCCAACAAGGATTATTTGTTTTGTGCGTTAATTAAATTTGCCTATATGTTGTTTTAATACATAATCTAAGCTTGTTATAAAATAGAACAATAAGACCTCTGGGTTTCAGGGTCGAGAGGTCCATTATCAAAAGCCACTTATAAAAATAATTCGATAAGCCGTATCGTCCACTGATTAATTTCGAATGTCATGGTAACTATTTTTTGTTGTTTTTTAAAGTGAAACTTCTATATAAACGGGGGGTCTTAAGAATTTTGTATCACGAAAGAGCGTTATGGTCAGGGAGCCAGGTAAAAATTTGGCTATTTATTTCCTCTCGAACGATAAATCAACGATCAATTGATATCATTTTTTTTTAAGTTACACTTTTTTTGGCGCATTAGGGAAAAATAATGAGATGAGAAACCATGAATGTCTGTCTGTCCTGATGTTTGTTATCAAATCTTGCAAATTAAATTTGATCCACTTACCGGTTACTGATTGAGCTGAAATTTTGAATACATATGTAAATCGCGTGATAATGCAATATTATGATGAGATATTGCTGATCTGATAATGAAGCTAGAAGGTGGTCATAGGATTCGCAATGAAACGTCACAACCTCATCGAGTTTGGGGTCGTTTGAATTGTCTTGACCGTTAATTTTTTTTTTCAATGGTAACCAGAGTCTGATGATGGAGCTGGAAGGTGGTCATAGGTACTCTGTAATGAAACGACACAACCCCATTGACTTTCAGCTCGTTTATATCCTCTTGGTGAGTACTTTGTTTTTAGATGGCTACCAGGATCTGACCTGATGATGGAGCTATAAAGTGGTAATAGGAACTTCGCAATGAAACAAAACAACCTCATCGAGTTCGAGTTCGATTGAATCGTCTTGACGAGTAGTTTATTTTTCAATGGTAACCAGGGTCTGATGATGGAGTTGGAAGGTGGTTGTAGGAACTCTGTAATGAAACGATGCAACCCAATCGAGTTTCGGCTCGTTTGATTTGTCTTGATGAGTATTTTGTTTTTAGATGATTATCAGGGTCTGATCTGATGATGGGGCTGGAAGGTGGCCTTGTAGGTGGCTGGAAACTTCGCAATGAAACGACGCAACCCCATCGAGTTTCGGCTCGTTTGATTCAGATTCAGCAGATTGTTAATGTACTTGTCCAATTTAAAAACCGGTTTTACTTGAAGTTTTACCTGCCCGTAAAACTTCAAGTATAGATTTTGTTGCGATTCGTTTTTCCACTTGTCCGTTGCCGTTCGTTTTTCCACTTGTCCGTTGCAATTCTTGTTGCCACTTGTCCCTAAAAGTTTCACTTCTGCTATGTGTCCCAGCACACATTTCGTTTTTTTTTTTCTGTGTTACCTTATAATTATAGATACAAAAAGAAACATACTGTTTAGTTATACATTGAAAGTACTATACATAGCAAGCTATTAATTGCTAAGCAACGATCTCTTCCATACAACCAATGTGTGTGACAAAATAATATAATACAAATTAAGCAGAAAGAGTAAAACCATGAAAATATGTATGTATATGCTTATATACTTCACTAGAACGAAGTTATCCCCTATGTAAGTTGCAGAGATATGCAAAACATTATTTTAGTATGGAAGAATATGACTAAAATAAAACAATGAAGAAGCGATAGTATGCGAGTAATCCTGTGCAGACGTATTAGAAGCCTCTTGGATTTTTACGTAATTTAGATATATAGTTATACGTGCAAAGTCCAAAAATAAACCGAATGCGTTTTGGACCAGCCCACGTACATTAAACTTAATGCATAAAAATACCTAATCTTCCTAAAGCTCACATAGGAACAGAAATGTGTTACTTTTTCTCTTGACCTCGAGACAGTTATTCAAATATAGCGCCTAAATTATTTAATTTTTTACTTTACGGAATGAAATAATCATAAAAAGCTACCTGCTAAATCCGACTAAATAAACCGTTTTGAAGACTCTCGATATCGGATGATTGATCTAATTGTTAATACATTCAAGTTTTTTATTTAATTTATCTAGATTTCGTACATTTTATATCATTCAAATTTAGAGATCATAGATACGTATCATATAGACAAAGTAAATATAAATATAGATGTTACGAGGGAGAAAAATGATGACTTATAAAAACTAAACAGAGACATGACGCCATGTGTTTCAAATTTCAATTCATTTAAAATATAACTAGGTTCTGCCCGCAGCTTCGCCCGCGTGGTTGTTTTGACAAAAAGTAGCCTATGTCCTTTCGTCCTTCAGACTATCCGTATCAAATTCGTACAACAACTCGGTAACAAAGACTCTCATACAAAAAAAAAACATTCCTTCACGCTCGCAGAGTGTACAGTAATAAATGCTCCCAGTTGACACTTTAGTGAATTCTCACGAAAAGAAGGTCATAAGCACCGTGATATATGTGTCACTTACGCGTTTTCGCGTGATTATTTTTAAACTATGTTATATTATATCAAAATTACACAAAATCTTTATAAAATGTAGCCTTTGTTTTATTCTGATGTATAAGCTATATTACTGTAGATTTTCATATAAATCTGTTTAGTAATCTTCAGCTTAGTTAACATTATATCTTTTAACAATATGATATAATTTATAATATTTAAATCTAACATTTTTTTTCAGTATTATCTCTGGCTGTCATTACTGCGGCTCAGGAGAAAAGTCTCGTGGACTTCCTTCACGATGGCAACAACCAATTCACTGCTAAACTGTTCTACGTAAGTGAAGTCATAATGTTACGCAATATAGATATAGTGTGATACACGAAACATTACATATAAAAAAAATTAACATGGAATCACACACACACCTATACACACCTATTAATAAATATATAATTGATTTGGAAATTTGGCTTACACAATATATTTTTTTGTGTTTTTTTTTTTTGTGAAGATCTGTGATAAATCTACATATAGCTACTTATAATGATTTTCAAGTTATATAAAATTCATTCGAACTAAACGTATTTATTTTATTAAAGATAAACATAACAGATGTGTTGGTCATGTATCAATCTTCAATGAGCGCACTAGGATTTTGTTGAATTGCCTTTATGTTTTTTATTCAATAGTATCGCTTTATAGTCTAAAAATACTATTATTATTTACCTAATTGTTTCAGGTCTAGCGTTTATATATATGTATAACTCTTTCAATATTTTTTTTTTATGTTTTGTTTAATTTCGTAGGAAATAGCGAAATCTAAGCCCGATGAGAGTATAGTTCTGTCCGCTTACTCTGTAATGACGCCTCTCGCACAGCTCGCTCTGGCCTCAGTCGGAGAATCACATGATGAACTGCTCGATGCTATCGGAATGCCTAATGATAACATAGTAAGACAACAACAGTAATAAAATATATAAACTATATATATATATAATTTATTTCAAAAACTCCTATTTTAACTTCGCTTAACTTACTTAAAAATCGTATACTCTTATTAAAATTATCTGTAACAATGTTTTAGACCAAAGCCGCATTTTCATTTATAAATTCGAAACTACGGTCAACAAAAGGAGTAACGCTGAATACTGCTAGTAAAATCTACGTGGCTGAAAAGTATAAACTAAATGCTGAATTTGCAGCCGTCACCCGAGACACGTTTGAATCAGAAGTCCAAAACATTGATTTTAATAAACAACAAAAAGCTGCTGATGAAGTCAACGCTTGGGTAATTTTTGTGCTTGAATAATCGCCATAAATATATTAAAATTTATTCTCTAATTTAGGCTTATCAGTATTATCTTCAAATATAATTTCAGGTTGAAAATCAAACTAATCATCGCATTAAAGATTTAGTATCACCAAATACATTAACCCCTGATACTACAGCGCTTTTAGTCAATGCAATTTACTTTAAGGTTAGTACTTCCATACAAAGTTTTACTCTGTTTACTTTTCAATACTATTTATGTACATTTTTATCTATTTTATTTTTATCTATTTTTTTTATCTATTATTTTTTGTGGTATTTTTAGGGAATTTGGAAATATCCTTTTAACAAATATGCAACTACAGACAGAGACTTCCATGTCACCAAAGAAACTGTCAAACAAGTTCCAACAATGTATAACAAAGATTCTTACAGATATACCGACAGTGCAGAACTTAATGCTCAAGTAAGTATCGTATTACATTTGCTACGATATACTTAATCATCACAAATAAAAAATCTTGTTAATATTTTCAGATTCTAGAAATTCCTTACGAAGGAGAAGAATCTTCGTGTGTTTTTGTGTTACCCCATGAAATAGACGGAATTAAAGAATTAGAAGAGAAACTTAAAGACCCAGCAGTACTCGACAAGGTTACTAAGAATATGGATGAGGTTGAAGTCGAAGTTTTCCTTCCTAAGTTTAAAATCGAAACTACAACAGATTTAAAAGAAATTCTACCAAAGGTAATAAAAAAGTAACCACATACTAACACATTTAAATAACTATAAACGTTTTGTCTTTTTATATTTAATAAAGTTAAAATACAGAAATGTCAATGTGACCATTTGAAGTCATTTTGACTAGCCCGTTGGCGCAGTTGGCAGTTATATGCTCGATATCTGCTTCAGAGTTATGGGTTCGATTCCCGCCCCTAGTCTGGGTGTTATATATATTTATTAATACATATATGTTACAAAAAAATATATATCAGTCAGCTGTTACCTAAAATACAGGCATTAAGTTGCCTACCTTAGGAACAAACGACCTTGTGTATATTTTTTTTTTTTTTTTTTTTTATAATTTGATAGGCTTGCGTTTGACCACTATTTCACCTGATGATAAGTGAGAATGCGGTCTAGGATGGAGCACGCTTACCTAGAAATAGCCTATTCACTCGCGACTTGAAGATGCCCAGATTGTAGCTTTCGGGGTACACAGACGCTGGTAGAGAGTTCCATTCTTTGGCCGTACGCATCAAGAATGTACTGGCGAAACGCTTAGTGCGTATAGGGGGGATGTCAACCATATAGGGGTGACGTAACGCAGAGCGTCTGGTTGTACGAAGATGAAAGGGGCAGGGGGGAATCAGGTCGTGGAGTTCTTGTGCACACTCACCGAAGTGTATCCGATAAAAAATCGACAGACAGGCCACCTTGCGTCGATGATCCAAGCTTTGTAACTTAGCAGCGACCAGTGAATCATCGCCGATAAGCCTCTTGGCTCGCCTCTCAATTGACTCGAGAAGCTCCAGCTGGTACTTGGCTGAGCCATCCCAGAGATGAGAACAGTACTCCATGCACGAGCGAACTTGAGCTTGGTATAGCTTTAAAAGCTGTTCCGGAGTGAAGTACTGTCTAACCTTCGAGAGGACACCGAGTTTTTTGGCAGCTGTTTGGGCCTTTTCTTCTATATATGAGCCAAAATTGAGGGTAGATGTTAAAGTAATGCCAAGAAGCTCCAGATGGTCGGCTATGGGCACGGATACACCCCGGAAAGAGGGAGTCAGGTGGAAAGGACTCCGCTTTGCTGAGAAGAGACACGCCTGGGTCTTAGAGGCGTTGAACTTGACCAGGTTAGCGTCACCCCAGTCAGAGACAGCTTTAAGGGACAAGTTCAGACGCTGGATCATGGCTTCCCTCAGCGACTGGATCTCAGACCCACTCGCTCGTGCGTTGGACACGTAACGCTCAACAACGGTGCTGTCATCCGCATACCCAAAGATCCCAGGTTTGAGCAGGTCATTGATATGCAGCAAGAATAGCGTTGCCGAGAGTACAGACCCCTGAGGGACCCCGGCATTGATGGCCAATTGATCAGATTCGCAGCCGTCTATGACTACGCGGATCGATCGATCCCTCAGGAAGTCAGATATCCAAACACAAAGCGAGGTGGGTAGGCCAAATGAAGGAAGTTTGCTAATAAGGCCGTCATGCCAGACCCTGTCAAATGCCTTCGAAATATCGAGCGAAACCGCAATGGCTTCCCCGTGTCTATCGATAGCTTCATTCCATATGTGAGTGGCATACGCTAGAAGATCACCCGTGGACCGATTGCGCCGAAAACCGAATTGACGGTCGCTAAGAAGGTCATACTCCTCTAGGTATGCCAGGAGCCGGTTGTTCAGTATACGTTCCATACTCTTGCAGAGTATGGAGGTTACGGAAATGGGTCTATAGTTGACAGGGTCTGCTCGACTGCCCTTTTTGGGCACAGGCTGCACGTTAGCTAGTTTCCAGGCTTTCGGCACATGCCCTGTCGCTAGAGAGAGACGAAACAGGCGTGTCAGGACTGGAGACAACTCAGGTGCACAAGTTTTCAGTACTATGGCTGGAATTCCGTCAGGACCACTAGCTTTGTTCACGTCTAGATTGCGCAAGGTTTTAAGGACCTCTTTTTGACGGATTCGGACTTCAGACATAGAAGTCTCGCATCGGGACGAAGTGGTTGGAGGTGTGGCGCTGCCTGTATCTAGACGTGAGGATTCCGCAAAGAGATTTGCAAACAAGTTTGCCTTTTCCTCAGCGGTGTGGGCTAGTGATCCATCGGGTTTTAGCAGTGGAGGTAGTGAGGGGCGACAGAAGTTCGATTCGACCGACTTAGCAAGGGACCAAAAGGCTTTACTGCCAGGTGGATATGACGCAAGTCTAGTCCCAATTCTGCCAATATGATCAAATCGAGCCTTCCGTAGAGCTTTCTTGCAAGATTTGGCGGCTCTGTTATAGGCCCTCTTCTTCTGACCCACGTCTATTGTCTTGAGATTACGAGCATCGACCCAGGCTAGGTAAGCAGTGTTCTTTTTTGCTTCAGCAAGGGAACAGTCAGCATTAAACCAGGGTCGAGCTGCCACGGAGACTGATGCGTCAGTGAATGGAATGTAGTACTCCATCCCCTGACGCAGCACATCAGCCACAGCATTCGCACAAGATGAGGGATCATCAGAGGAGAAGCAAATCTGCCACCACGGGTACGATGCAAAGAAAGAACGCATCTCATCCCAGTCTGCTGACTTGTATCGCCATATTCGCCGGGTACCTTTGGGGCAGGGAACGGGCGGTGTATGGACAGATACAGACTTCACCAGACAATGGTCGGAGCTGCCTAAAGGCGATGAGACCGAAACCGAATAGCGGTCTGGATCTGTTGTCAGCAGAAGGTCCAAACAGTTGGCAGTATGCGAGTCAACATCGGGTACCCTAGTTGCTTCCCGGACCAGCTGGGTGAGATTCAGCGCTGAGGCAAGTTTGCGAATCTCTCTACCAGCGTGGTCAGTGTGCTGGTATGGGAATAGCCACTCTTGGTGGTGGGCATTAAAGTCCCCCAGCATTACCAATTGAGCAGAAGGATACCGATGCTGAGCCGCACCAGCCGCCTCACTAAGGTGTTGCATAAGCCTGGTTGTCTCCAGATCCCCGCTGTGTGAACGGTAGACACAGACATAAAGAATTTTCTCCATTCCTGTGTCCACCAAAACCCATAGGTTGGAGAAGCTGGGGTCTTCAAGATTACGGAGACGCCGGCAGCATATGTCGTCGCGGGTATATAAGCAAACGCCTGCGCGTGGTTTAAAATTATGCTCTAAGGTATATCCCGGGTAACACAAGTATGCTGTGTCAGACGGACTGCCTATCTGCGTCTCCGAGAGGAACAATAGGGCTGGCTTCTCAGTCTCGAGATGGTGGTGGACTGCAACGAGATTGGAGTGCAAACCTCGGATGTTGCAGAGGTGCACTGAGAGTGAGAGGGAGTGCAACCGCTGTGCTGCGTTTTTTTTGTTCCTCTTAGTCATAGACTTGTAAGTTGACGAGTGAAGGAAGGCGAGAAGAAGGCAGTGAAACGAGGCTCCACGCTACTAACCCCCAGACTCTCTCACCGTCCTGCTGCGCTAGAGAGGGGATTGGGTTGGAGACTGCGGGGACGCCCGAGCCCCCCCGGAGATGTCCACCGGGCCCTCTCGTCCGGTCGCCAACCAGCACGATGGCGCATCCCGGGATTTTTCGACAGTTGGCGGGGCAGCCTTTCGTGTGTGGCTGGCACATTAATTGGGCCCCCAACTACCTGCGGTCGGCCAGCGGTGCACCGTGCCTCGGATCCCGCTACCCTCCAGAACCAATCACCACAGCGCAGAGGTGCCAGTGCAAGTCTGACTGGTCAATTCGCGCGGAGCAACTATTTCGACCCAACTACTCAATCGGCTACACCGATCAACGTACCGAAACACGACAGTCGCTTGACGGTACGACTTTGTTCGGTGGGTGGTCACAAGCCGTCGGTCAGAGCCTACCACCAGTATGTCACCTGGTTAGCACCACCCGGGGACCACGTGTAGGGTTTCGCAACGGGGTTTACACCTACGGACGAGGGTGACTCAGTATATATGTTAAACATATTAATTTATTATTATTATGTAAATATTTATTATACAGGTCAATGTGAAAAGGCTGTTTTCACCACAATCTGCAAGATTAGATAACCTTTTGGAAAATACTGGAGATCTATACATAGATTCAGCTATTCAGAAAGCATTTATCGAAGTTAATGAGGAAGGTGCTGAGGCCACTGCAGCTAATGGTAAGTACGAATAATTTTATTTTAGTTAAAATAAATTAAGACTTGACATCAACGATTAAACCGACATATGCAGGATATAATAATAAATAAATTAATTAATATATTTAACATACACACACGGTCGTCTGTTCCTAAGATAGGCAACTTATTGCCTGTGTTTTAGGTAACAGTTGACTGATATACATTTTTTTAATATATATAAATAATACATAATATACAAATAAATATATATTACACCCAGACTCGGGGCGGACATCGAACACACAATCCTATATATCTATAAATAATGAGAAAAAAAAATGAATGGTGTCATGGGACACCAGGTTTGAACGAAGTTCCTTCGGATAATATAGAAGCAAAACAATTTCCAAAAAAATATTGCTTACCTTTATATATTTTTTCTTGATTTTTTAA
Organism: Euphydryas editha; assembly: GCA_036937285.1. Taxonomy (NCBI): domain Eukaryota; kingdom Metazoa; phylum Arthropoda; class Insecta; order Lepidoptera; family Nymphalidae; genus Euphydryas; species Euphydryas editha. The sequence continues at coordinate 9,460,899 of JAUPFZ010000007.1, forward strand.
AAACATTTTTTTTTACCTATTTATTTATTTATTTATTATTATTATTAATTAATTAGTACGGGTCAACCAATTACACTAATTAATATGATACAGATTAATAAAGATACTGTTTAAAAAAATTAGGGTATAGAAAGCCTAAAAGCACAAATTAGGGATTCTGTTGAAGCCAAGTTGTTCTCCTCGTCCTCCCGAGTTCTTCTGGTTCCCGAGATATGGCCCGCGTAGGTAAAGGTAGATCATGCCGGGGTAGGGCTACTTGTGAGGGGTCGATTTATTGAATTGAGGGGAGGGGGTTATTTTCCTTGCGCCACGTGGAGTCGCAAATGTGGTGCCGCAGGCGGCGGTCGCGCATAAATTTAAAGATTTTATTAATAATAAATAAAGCGTATTATTCGGTGCAGGATTACTTAGTTGATAAAGATGTGTGAACTTAGTGGCGCTGTATTTCATGCAAGATATTACTAATTTTGTACTAAAACAGTTTATATATTATTTTCAAAAGACTAACTGCGGAGTTTTTTGCCGGTTCTTCTCTGCAGAATCTTAATTCCGAATCGGTGGTAGCTTTACTATTACAAAAAATTATATTCACTAAAGTATTAATTTGTAGAATGATGATGAATGGAGCACCTTCGATAAATTCGAAGGTGCTCCTGAGGCCTATTTGAATAAAGTTGTTTTTGATTTTGATTGATTTTGATTTTGATAGTAACATTATACGTTACACATACTTATTTTTCAGTTAGGGATCGTCCATTAATCACGTGATGTTTTAGCAACTTTTTAACCACCTCACCCTGGCGATATGTGATAAAGTCTTAGAATAAACTTTCCGTCACATCCAACATGACGTGTATTTTTTGGTACAAAGTATATTAAAATTTTCAGAATATTATCTTTAAATATAGGTATAATCTGATTTTATTTTGGCAATAAGCAACGTGATAAAAATGTTCAGACAGAGATTAAGGTTACAAGTTGTTTTTGACTGGCATACAAATAATAAAGGAAGGTGTTTAAAAAGACATATGCAAAACATATTTACGAAAAATAAATACACGTTCTATCTCAATTCACCCCTCCCTCTACTCCGTGTGATATTTCGTGCTTTTCGGTCGCTCTGGAGGTCAATGGGGGAGGCCTACGTTCAGCAGTGGGCACCAAGTGATATGATGATGATGATGATGATGATGATAAGAATTTTATAATCATGTATATAATATAACATGGTAATCATGACAATGATTCCTCAGAAATAAACAAGCTGACAAACGAAAGTGTTTTTCTATTCACACTTGTACACTGTCATTACGATGACGATGTCTGTATACCTATTCAATTTTTCTTACCACTTTCAAGGTACAATTAGTAGCGCATATAAAGATATATGATACTGCTCAAAAAGAATATTTTATTTAAAAAAAACAATAATAAATATAATACATAACATAATACCCTAAACGCTGTCTTTTCTCAAACGCTTTCCTCGCAAAGTTTTCGTACTCTAAGTGATACCTATAGATTTTTCATTCTAATCGAAATAACTTTAAAACGTACACTATTTATTACAAAAAATAATCATCTAAGCAGAAATTATCTGTAAAATGTAAGTAATATTTATTTCAAATGAGAAGGTTAAATTATCATATACTTAGATTAGGTACACATATATATGGATATATTATGTATTTAGATCCTTAATTTTGTGATCTTAGACTGTTTTTTTTTTTAATTAATATTTATTTAATAACTATATTTATAAATAAAATATCCATCTTTTAGCACGGCCACATATGAATACTTTTAATGGGTGAACAATCAATATTTCCCTATTTCATATACAGTATGTCCGGTTACGGACTAGCGATATTCTAGATACTTATAAAACGACTATTTTAATATACAAATACAGCATAAACTTGGGTCCAACCCACGTCCACGCTAAATGGCAGCCATTTTTATTTTTTTAATGAAATTTCTCTACGTGTGTACAAAAAACATCATATCAGTAAAAGTTTGGGTTTCACTGCGATAAAAATACGCTTACACATCATCACATTCTATACACGTTCTATATTCTTCCTATACATACATATTCACAAAATTTAAAAAAAAAACCTTTAAATACATAATAATTTTATTGATAACCTCCTACGTTGATAAAAAAAAGTAGGTAACTATAGTCAGTCACTCAGAATCTTGATCCAGAGTTCGCGTTCAAACGAATTAACAATTTCAATATTTTTTTAACTTACAATTTTACTATATTGTTTTATTGTATTTTATTAATGTATACCACATTAATAAACATTATATTACTGACGTCTTGATTTCAGCATTTATATTAGCCCAAACGACGAGCTTGGTGATTGACCTAATCCCGCCTCCGGTGTTCAAAGCTGACAGACCTTTCTACTTTGCTATTAAATCCAATTCGATGGTTTTGTTTAATGGAATTAAAAGAGAATAATTGATTTTTCGATTTTTTCATTACTAATTATTTTGTTATTATAAACAATACCTTAAATTTACCCCTTTTTTATTTTACATTATATTAAAATGCGTATCTAGTTTTGGATACGACCTGTAACATATTTATGAAAAAAATAAATAAACGATATTCAAAAGCATATGTTTTTTTTATAAATTTATTATTTAAATACAATACATTAGTTAAAATAAAAAATATATATACATTTTTTATCTTTTGTCCAAATAAAATATAAGGATTTAAAAATCAAATAAGGATTTAAAAATCATAAGGATTAAAAATACGTAGGTCTACATATATTTGATAATAAAGTGTAACAATATAATATTCATGAAAAAAATTATGACACAGAAGGTCACAGAATAATATTTTTTTCTCACTGCTTAATACAAGTATTCAATTTCTCTCTAATTAAATTATTTGTATATGATAGTGAGATCGAACTTTACTCAAACCATAATATACCAAAATCGCATTCGATTCTATCTATCGCCAAGATGGCGATAAGTAATTCTATTAAATAGTCAATTACGGTAAAAGTTTTTTTTTTTTTTTTCAATGTTATTCACCTATTCGACAAAAGGCCTAAGTAAAGGACGCGACCTAACATTGCACAGTAGCACCTAAATTGAATGTTTCTTAATATAAGTCTCTATTTTTGCGTATGATATGTGTAATATATAACTTTATGTAAGCCTAAATCTTTATCGTAACCGTAAAATTAAGAGTACTTAAGACTGTCTTCCACTTTAAAGAAATTTATAAATAGGATAATATATATGTACCTACTTTTTTTATTGTAATAATACTGTTTTTAATTGAAAGGCTTAATCGTTGATTTTCCAGTACTTTGGACTGGCCATGCATTATAAGAATATTCTTTGAGTAAAAATTTCTGAAATTTGGAAACTTAATTAAATCATCTGTCACAAAATGAGCATTTTGAGTCAAAATTTCCGATAATGCTTCAGAAATTCTCACAATGAGTGGCTAGGCAATTCTTATAATATGTTAGATAAGTACATATATTATAATTATTTATTAAACAGCAGCAGTAATTGAATACCGCACTAATGATTAATATTAATTTTCAGTGTTTGGCGTCTCATATTTGTCAGCAAGTCTACCTCCTCTATACAAGCAGTTTAAGGCAGATCATCCATTTGTATTTTATTTATACAGCGGAAAAAATATATTGTTTAGTGGTATTTTCCATCAATAAACTTTCTTACACAAGTATAAAATAGTTTTTTTTTTTTTCCATTCATCAGATAAATTAAGCCTTTTTATACCATAAACAGAGCCCTGAGTGTACGTTTACACTAGAATTAAAGTAATCAATTATAGTCATTTATGCAACTGTTGTATAATAAGGGGTATTAAAAAACAATGTAGGTTTATCACACGAAGCTTCGCCTCCTGTGATAATAGTATCACATGAGTGTTTTAATACCTAATTATCAACAGTTGCATACGAGACTTTATCTACTCCCATGCTTTAAGTCCAAACAAAACAATAAAAATATCGAAGAAAAATGGCGGGGATTCGAATAATCTACTTTTTTTACGTTGTTGTTGTTTTAAAATTTATCCCCAATACGGAAAGGCAAATGACTAATAGTCCACACAGCCTAGTCTAAATTTTCTTTTTATTTAAACGCGCGTGAATGTTCTTTTTTTTTGAACATCATACAAATATTCTTTTTTGAAATTCGTACAGATACCACGCATGGAGCAGTAAGAATGTGGCTATCTGTTGAGTAAACCTTTTGCGCAGAAGGGATCGAAAAAAAGGAGTGTTATTATAAAATTCAGTACAACATTACAGCATCCGTTTGAATGATATAATGTCCGTCTAAAATCCGTTTGGACGATATAATGGTTATTAAAACATTGGGTGTTTTAATATTGGCAATAAGCTATTTCAGAATCTTTTATAGAGGATTTAAAGCATGGGAGTAGATAGATAAAATAAATAACGAAACGATATTACTAGTATAAGATACAAGTGTCAAATCTATTGTAAATATTTTAATTTACAGATATTATCTGCTGATAATGCAGTATACGCTTGCGTTTCTCATTTAAACTTAGTTGACGAATTCATGAAGTAACGTACCTCAGTGCGTTACTTCATGAATTGGTCAACATTATTTAATCATATCGCTTACAAAACAAATCAAAAATATGACATATATATGAGCAGCACGATGATGATGATATGTATATGTTGTATCAAAACAAACTATAACATTTTTTACAGAAACTGCAGTAATTAACCAAAGTAACAACTACAGGCTAAACAGTCTCGAACGACTTTTGATTAACTAACAATCATAGAGACACTTCTTATCCTAATCTTATATTCGATAAGATAGCTATCGTATATCTCCAGAGTTCACGATCATCATCACTATGTGTATGTAGGATCATCTAGATAGTATAGATTTTTAAAAAATAATAAAAAGATTGGCACACTGATTCAAATGATAGAAGAAATAATAATGCAATTAACCAAAAATACTTTGGGCGTTTATATATAATTTAATTTGAAAAAAGTTTGTGTTTTGTGTGTTTCTTTAAAGATATCTTATCTTATATCTTTAAACGAGCAATTCTTGTATATATATATATATATATATATATATATATATATATATATATATATATATATAATCTGAATCTCGGAAACGGCTCCAACGATTTTCATGAAATTTAGTATGCAGGGGGTTTCGGGGGCGATAAATCGATCTAGCTAGGATTTATTTTTAGAAAATGTCGTTTTATCCCTTTTTTCAGGCAATTATAAAATATCATTAGAATACGAGGGTAAATTTCGCGGACATTGACAAGTTTATAATAGTTCTGATGTGAACCGGGCGGATTCAAAATAAGAAGATCCCCAGGTTCGAATCCAGATGTCTCCAGAACTATTTTTTTTTTCTTTTTTTTTTTAAATTTCATCTTTTGTGAGAAAAACTATTATTGGGAGCCCTTTACTAACTGTATGACCGAGCTTTGCTCGGTATTTTATTTTTTTATTTTTTGTAATTCATGTTTTTGGAAACTATATTTAATACGAATTACGAACTGATGATATATAAATAATATTTTTCGATCTTAACGAAATAATAATAAAAAAATATGAACTGGTTATTTAAAAAAAATCACGAGTACAATTAAAAACTGTTAGAATATTATTAGAATACGAAGGTAAATTTCGGCATAATCTACAAGGTTATAATAACTTAGGTGGGGAATCACCCCCTCATACCTGGGTTCGAATCCCGATGCCTCAAGTCCCATCTATTTTTGCTTTTTTTTTTAAGTTCCCTCTTTTGTAAAAAAAATAACTATTATTGAGAGCCCTGTACTACCTGGATGTCCGAGTTTTGTTCGGTATTTTTTTATTTATTTATTTGTTAATCGTTCTTTTTTGGGAATTATATTTAGATACGATAGAACTGATGAAATATGAATAATATTTTTCGATCTTATCTATATAATAATATAGTATTTTGTGTCACAAGGGGATGAACGTAAAATTTTTTTGACCCTCATGTGAAATTGCCGCCCGAGCCGAAGGCGAGGGTAGCAAACATATGGGGATGGATGTAGTACTTTCGTCCCATGATACACAAACTTTTTTTTCCTCCCTAGGACGAAAGTTCAGGTTTTGTCCCTGTGAAGCGGGGACAGAAAATGTCACTTTTGTCCCGCTTCACAGGGACAAAAATCGAACTTTCGGCAGAGGTAGGAAAAAAAAAATATAAACTGGTTATTTAAATAAAAATCTCGAGAGCAATTAAAAACTGCTAAAATATCATTAGAATAAGAAAGTAAGTTTCGCCACCATCTTAGATAAATTTATAATAGCTCAGGTGGGAAATCAGGCGGTCTCGAAAACGGAAGATTTTTCCTTTTTTTCAAGTTTTTTCAAGAAAAAATATTACTAGGATCTCTTTTTACTTTTTTTATTTAAATAACCAGTGACTATTGTTTTATTATTATATCGGTAAGATTGAAAATATTATTCATTAATTCATTATATTAAGACACATATTACATACTGATGTAATATGTGTCTTAATATAGTTTAACCGAGCAAAGCTCGGTCATCCAGGTACTATTAAATTATACAATATTGTTTAAAAAATATGAATGGTTGATCCTATATAAATTATTTTTATAAAATAGATTGACTTAAAAATAAAAATCAGTTTTGAAATCGAAAACAAAATTCTTAACTCTCATTTTAATATGAGAACAACTATTTAGGCTACGGTTTCAAAAAATCAGAAAGGTTTTTGTGTGACTTTTTTTAACGACAGACGCCAAGCTCTATAAAGTACTGTATTAAGTATATTTAGCCGAACAAAAACCCGAGTAAAACCAGTTTTCAAACAAAACAACAAGACACATACAAGAGGACTCTTATCTAAAATTATAAATAAATACAATGAGATAAGTCGTATCGTTTACTGACTAATTTTAAATGTCAAGGTAACAATTTTTTATTATCGTGTTTTTGTAATTATTTTATATATAGTTGGTCATTACAACATATCCAGCGCTTATAGTGGCCGTCCAAATCGCCTGTATGAATTTTTTGTGTCTTTTTACACTTTGTTTTACAAAAATACATAAATCACCAAGTAAAAAAAAACTTGTTAATTAATGTCCTAAGAGAACTCGTATCTTAAACGATACAAATCTATAAAAACACTGTTAAGATTAACGAATTGAATACTTTAATTTTTTTCGTTACTCGCTTAATAGACTGGGTACCCTCTCGAAGGCAGTCTAGATGCATTCCCCTAAAATTACACTTCAGAAGTATCTTTGATTTAGCTTTTGAGGGACAAAGTTTGTAAGAGAGATAAATCAAATCGTGATAGGAAAATACATCTCCAGCACACCGGCCATGCTTTAAGCGGACGTATGAGGAGTTACCATTATAAGGTCGAGAAGGATGGGTAAACAGCCAGGTAAGTTGTGCGTTGCAGCTAAGGGTAAAATATGTAAGTTAAAAGCTTTTGCTATTGACTTTTTTCCCTTGTAGTGAGAATCTTCTTTTAACAAACAAGTATTGAAGTCACCCATTAGCGTACAATGGCTGTAAATTGGAATGAACTTGTCTAGCAGGCATCCGAAAGAAAAAAGAAATCAATATGAATAGAAAGGCTGTTAACAGTACCTAAAAGAATTTAAACAGTACCTAAACAGTTGAAGTGAGATAATGTGTAATTAAAATATGTTCTATAGTATTGCCAAAAAAAGGCTGCGGTGTGCTAATTATAATATATCATAGGTACGTAATACATATACATACATATATCGCTACAGTAGAAATAGTAAAATTAACATAGTGTTTAATCAATTCATATTTAACTTGCTGATTTATATCTCTCTACCGAAGTAGCGCCATGCTGCTTGCAGCTGAATAGGCCGGCGCGCCCGGGGAAGTACTTCGCTCTCACTTAACATCAACGTGAAATGACAGCACTGTCGTCGTGTTTCGTTCGGTTTGTGAGAGATCCGGTGGCCTATCCCTTTCCTTACCTGGCCCATCCCTTCCTTTCCCTCCACAGATCCGGTGGAACATCCTTCCCCTTCCTAAAGGCCGGCAACGCACCCGCTAATCCTCTGATGTAGCGGGTGTCTATGGATGTCGACTTTACCACTAGGTGAATCGACTGTCCGTTTGCCACCTCTAACATTAAAAAAAAATTAAAAAAAATACGTTTTTATATTGACATTTGTTTCCTTTATTATCTTAAAAATAGATCATGCTTTATTACAGTGCTCGGCGTTACTTTCGCTACAAGTGTATTTGAGGTGTACGTCCTACCTAAAGTCTTCAAGGCCAACAGACTAGTATTACTTTGCTTTGAAATTATCAACTTTATTCAATAGAGTCCTGCTTGGTTCAATCAGCCTCAATTTCTCAAGAGATTTTTGTAATAAGATTCATAACACAAAATATAAAATCATGAAAATGAGGACATATACCAGTCACACATTATTGTATGTAAATAATTTATGCATGGGGGTAGCCCTGATATCGAGCTTCAGGAAAATGTACTTTTTACGTCAGGGTTGATAACACTGTGATACTTGTGAATATTTTTGTGTTATTTCAAAAAAAACCGCCACTAGTAATTTGGTCATAATTTTTACAAATTAAGATATTTTAGTGTTTTCATTTTACTCGGGAATACTTGTACTATCTAATGAAATTATTATTATTTATTAATTCTTCAAATTATTATTATTTCTGCATTATTTATTCTAAACTTATAAAAATTAGCATTAGAAGTTATTTTTATTCGTAACTTGTAAAAAAAATATACTGCACTAGAATTACCTAGTATTTAAAAATTGCTTAGTTTGTGTAGTATCTAAAAAGATATAACGATTAGTGATTGACAAGCAAAATTACTTTGTAGGAGCGAAAGAACTTATCACGGTCGGTAAGTTCGTTTTGTATCATTCGCATTTGTGTCACTTAAATGTTTTGATAAAGAAAAATAAAACAAAGGTTTTTATAATAAAAATGCATTTATTACATCAAACTAAGTGCTCAAAATGTCCTCCATTGGCAGCAATACAGGCTCGGCATCGCATTATAAATGATCTTTTCACTCAACGGCCTCCATTAGGATGTGAATCCTGTGTCTGGGGTCCGGAAAAACACAAAATACACAAGCACAAATGTCCAGATCACAACAAACATCTGTAAGGCCTATACAAATATTTGTCATGTGCGGGGATTGAACCCGCGACCGCCAGCGCATCAGCCAGTTGCTGTGACCATTGCGCCAACGCGTCGTCAAAATGATTTGAGTTAAGGCGATTTTTCGTATATTGTTTATTAAAGGATTTAGTTGAGCTAAGGAACTGTTCTTTAATATTTGGAGAGCTAAATTTGACTATAATTGTACCCAGTCTATCTTATTCTTTAATCGAAAGATGTTCTGAATTTAGTTTCCATTAAGTGGTTGATTGATGAATGTTACTAATTTTACTAATTTTTACTGAGTTAGTAAGCGTTTCACGAGTTTCTGGTGTTGTGGACGAAAAATTTTTAATCTCTAACGAAGCCGCTTTAATATGTTTTTCCAAATAGTCGAATTTTAAAACAATGATATTAATATTGTTTTGAAATCAACATTTTTCCCATATTTTATATTTTTACAAATTTATATTTCTTATCCGAAACCTACAAATAAGTGGGAGTAACCACGAAGTAAATAACTCTTTTGTTAGATTTCAGAATTAATTTCTTATTTCAGTCCGTATTAATACTAGTTGTTATATTACGAGTAGCGATACATTGTTGCTTGATTTTAATCTCCTTTTAGTTTATTTTACTTATTTTATACTTTTTTATTTCACTGCTAAACAAATTAGTAATAGAAAGATAAATGAGCGTAGAAAGACGTTTATATTTAGATTTTTTCTTGAAATCGAGTTTCAGTTTTTTTTTTTTTTTATTACATCATGGAGGTTAGGAATATGTTAAAAATACACAATTACATAAATTTTCAATATTTTTATAAATAATAAAGGTTATAATAACCCAACTGAACCACCATAAATAATTCCAAGAAATATTTTATACTTTTAAAAATACAATACTATTGTACATCTTCGATAACCTTACGTTTATTGCTTCAAAATATTGTCTGATTTATATTTAAAGGAGGCATCACCTTGAAAATACTAGTCAGTGTGTGATCGGCGACCGCTTGCACCGTGACAACATGAAGCTCCTGTTGTGTTTGTGTTGTAAGTAATATTATATTAACTTAACATTAATTCATCGTTAATAATAATATCTACTAAAAAGAAATAATATTATCTTTAAGAGTTATTAATAATAATAATAAAACATTTTAAATATATCTTAAGATATATCAAAATGCAAAAATAAATCACTGTCAAATTACGCTTAAAAAAATTTGGTTTTTTAATGAAATTCCTAAAACAAGAGTAAGCTTGACTAAATTATGCATTTACGCCTTCCACAATTCAAACAATTAATACATTGTGTACAATGTGGATAGAAATATCCACGAAGAGCACTTTATGCAAAGCTATAATCGAACTATTATTACATACTAAATTAGTAAACTGGTTTTATATATTCGTTGCTTACGCTATCGCTAACGTGTATCCAGTACAAAAAGTTGTTTGATACAGTTGTTTAATATTGTTATAATTTGCCAGTGATTCTGCTTTCGGCTCCAGGGTTGTGGGTTCGATTCCCGTACATCATTTGTATTCACCATATTATGTAACTTTTCAATCTTAACCAAAGAGTCATAGTTTCAAAAACAGGCTGACTCCATGAATTCTCGCATGCTAAATTTGTTTAACAATTTATTTCATTCTCGATTGTTGCAAGATATCATATTTATTTACATACTCTTTTATTGTATACTAACTGCGCCCGCAGCAAAACCCATGTTAGAAGCAGGTTTTAAAATTTAATAAAAATTGATATTTCATATATTTCATACACAATACGAGTATATTCATTTAAGATGACTTTATGTAACTCAACGAATTTACGAAATTTCGTTGTGTCACCGTTTTCAACTGATATATAATACCTGTTGTCTAATTAGCAATTAGAAATAATTACTATCTATTTGTAAGTCTCTAAATAACAAAATTCATTTGATTCCTGATGTCTTCCCAAACAGTGTTTCATTATACGATATAGGTACGGGTATTTACATCCAACGAATAAAATATCGATAAACGTATCGCATGTTGCTTAATAACTAACGTGTATGAAAAAGCGTTTGTTTGTCAGAGTGTATACCATCCTAAAGATGGCGATCGAGATTCGTTGCTTCAAAAGTACTTAACATCAGTTTTCTTGATTTGGCTTTAGTGGGGTGAAATTTATAAACTAAATAAAATGGGATAAAAAATGCATTTGCACCACACTGAATATGTTTTTAAATAGTAGTTGAAATTGGATAATAATTAAAATTGAGAAAGTTAAGAGTACAGCGAAGAAAATTGTTTATCGTCTTTCAACAAACTAGAGTAGGTTTTGAAGTTTTGCACGGTGTAAACCAAATTTATGAATTCTTTATAATGAACAGAATATATGTCTGTCTTATGATTATTACGTACAAATATAATATAATATATATTATATGAATATTAATATATTTTTAATGAATTAAAATCAGTAACAGAATATTTTACTCCGTTAATAAGATAACAATATTTTTTTATCTGAGAAACTGACCCAAGACCCAAACAAAAGGTCCATTATCAAATTCACTTATAAAACAATTCAGATAAGACCTATAGTTCGTTGATTAATATAATTTTAATTTCAAGGTAACCATTTTGTGTTGTTTGTTCATACATATATAGCCAGTGACGCCCTATTATCATCATGATCCTCATATACAAAGGCAGGGGTAGAGGAATTAAGATCATGTGTCATGATCATGGCTTACAGGGACAAAAGAAGATATTTGCATTTAACTTGGATCTGCAAAAGGCCTTTGATTGTATGCGTCATTTATGTATTACGTTGTAATGGTAGGTATTACAACAGAGACATGTACTTTGACTGGCCCGTTGGCGTAGTAAGCAGTGACCCTGCTCCAGGATTGCGGGTTCGCTTTTCGCTCCGAGTATGGGTATAATATATATTTATTCATACATGTATATAAGTGTACATTTATTACAAAAAAAAAGTATGTCAGTCAGCTGTTATCTTAAAACACAGGCATTAAGTTGCCTACCGTGTCTGTATGTCAAAAACTATATATTATTAATAGGCGCCGCAATTCCACTTCCGTGGTTAGAACCGCTGTTGGCGAAACCAATCCCTTCTTAATCACTGTTGGGTTACACCAGATCTCGGCTCTTACGGCATAATCTTTACTAGATGTTATCTCAGCAAGTATCCAGGAGCATCCTCCGTGGTGAATGATATACGCCGATAAGATGAGCACGCTCGTTGTCATCAATGACGTCCTCATGGACCGGTTGAAACTGGAGCGAAGGGTAAATGGGTAAATCATATTAATAACAGAGTAAATCTAATCTGTAAATACGCTTAAAAACGGCGATCTCATGTTAAATGTGATGAAGACCGAGTACGTGTAACGAAGCTTGCGGGACTCTAGCATTAGTCAAATAGCCTCTGAACCAACCGTTAAGTTGGAGTAGTTCAGGTACTTTGTATCCGTCTTGCACGACTCTGGCAGCATCAATCACAATGTAAATGCTAGTATAAGCGCTACCTGGGCCAAACGGCGGATCACAGACAATGCCTGTAGGTCACAGACAATGCCTGTGACTAGACCTCCTGGAGTTTAAGGAAGCGATGGCTGGGTGGCGTGAAGCGTGACATGTGAGCAAATCTAACCCCGATTAATGTAAAAGACTGTGCAAAGGGGAGGAATCTCAATGGAAAGGCAAACAAAACAAATGCTATGTATATAGCTATATATATAGAAGCGATAGTATTTGATTAGTCATTTATAGACGTACTAGCGGCCCGCCCCGGCTTCGCACGGGTATTTAACTAAAATTTAAAAAAATATAAATTTATATTTTTTATCACCCACACCTGCGTCGATTTTTTTTTTTATTAAGTTTCGTACATCCACGGGCTCTCGATTGCCCATGCCTTTTTTTATAATTATTACTTTATGGTTTTTTACTTAAAATTATCTTAGTATCTCTATTTATTTATTTATTTATTTATTTATTTATCTCTAAGAAGGACGCAAGTCCGCACTGACCTTTAAAATTTATTGATTTATAGAGTAATAGATTATTTTAAGTGTATATGTATATACAAAAGTATATAATTTTATATATATACATCTACACATACACACATTTATCTATATATATATAAGAGATTTCCACGTATACATTGACTCATCACGATATCTCTGAAACTATAAGGCGCAGAGACTTGAAATTTGGTAGGAATATTCCTTTTACCGAGTAGAGGTCAGCTAAGAACGGATTTTACGACATTCTACCTCTAAGGGGGTGAAAAAGGGAGGCAAAGTTTGTATGGGACAACATGATTCCTTGGTCCAATCTACTTCAAATTTCGCATAAATATTCTTTAACAGAATTGGTTGAAGACGTGTTTCGTATTTAATCGAAATTCATCCTCTAACGATGTTAAAAGGGGGGAGAAAATTATTTTGATATAAATACTCCATAGTGATTTTGATTTAAATTAAAATTTATTTTGACACATGTTTGACAACCAATCCGTCTGTTATAAAATATTTTCCAGTATTGACGTGTAGGTGATACCTTTTTTTGGGTGCTCCTGATGGGACAGGCAAGACTTTATATTAAACGTAACAAAATTGAATTGTAAATATACCGTGTGATTGGTTTATTGTAAAATAGTGTCTTATATAATATTTTTTTATTAAATGTTGGTGTTGTTTTAAGTCAAGGGTTTTAAACTAAATGACTCATCAGCAAGGCATCTGTAGTTCACAATGATACAGATATAGAAGACACCGATGTGAACTTGGAAACATTTTTGAATTATACGGCATTAACACCCCAATTAGTACAGATTGGCACCACGGACTAATGTTGGAACAATATCAGAAAACATTATAAGTCGCGGGCTAAAATAATATTGTTAGGAGAAACAAATTTATTTATTTAAAAAAAAAGACACATCGCAACACTAAACTTCTATTTATTAATAATTTTACAAATCGAACAATTATTAAGACTTAACAATCACTAAGAATTACAATTTAAATTAAGCAAACAATCAACCGTTAATTTGAATATAAAAATGGTCAACGTGCTCGTCATGAAACAACGACCTATCGTTCCGAAAGCCGAGAAGCGAAAGAGGCTCTGAGCGGGTAGCGAACTATTTTTATTAACGCTGTTGCATGACGTTACGAAACGTATTAAAATAATAGAGGGTATGCTGACACGGCTTCTCCTGACCGTGCGCCGTCCCCGGTGCACATTTTCACCACGAGCGCTGACTAGTCGGTGGATGCTGATGAGGACTCGAGCTCGCCGTCTCCAGCTGGGACTCCTGGAGGAGCAACAGCGGGAGCCGTCGAAGGCCCAAGCTGAACATTTGACAGGTTCATCGTCAGTAGCAGACTCTGTTCATGAGAAATACATAACAAAATATGAGTTTTATAAACAGTTGGCTAAGTACTGCCTATTCTTTCATACTTCTCGCTCTCAAGGCCCTCATTCACTTATTCACACATGTTAAAGTTTTAAGAAAACCTTTCGATCAGTTTACAACTTCACCAATCGTTCAGTCTTCTTCATTCATCTTCTATCAACTCATTTTATAAAAGCGAACGCGCGTTACATGCAACCCTACAGACACGCTATATTCAATAACGTGTCCGTCGGTCCAAGGTCTGCACGCATAACCACTTTGCGTCTGCCGGACATGTGCCGTGTACGTATAAAAATACGCTCTAATCAGACCAGGGACCGCGTACATAAATGTGCCAACCGGACAGAGTCCGTGAACGTTCAACAAGGCCTCGGGCCCAAAACCAGACTAGAGTCTGCACACATTATAAAATGTGAAAGCTGAACCAAGGTCTGCACGCATAACCACTTTGCGTCTGCCGGACATTTGCCGTGTACGTTCATAAAGAAACGCTCTAATCAGACCAGGTTCCGCAAACATAAATGTGCCAACCGGACAGCGTCCGTGAATGTTTAACAAGGCCTCGGGCCCAAAACCAGACTAGAGTCTGCACACATTATAAAATGTGAAAGCTGAACCAAGGTCTGCACGCATAACCACTTTGCGTCTGCCGGACATTTGCCGTGTACGTTCATAAAGAAACGCTCTGATCAGACCAGGGTCCGCAAACATAAATGTGTCAACCGGACAGTGTCCGTGAATGTTTAACAAGGCCTCAGGCCCAAAACTAGACTAGAGTCTACACACATTATAAAATGTGAAAGCTGAACCAAGGTCTGCACGCATAACCACTTTGCGTCTGCCGGACATTTGCCGTGTACGTTCATAAAGAAACGCTCTGATCAGACCAGGGTCCGCAAACATAAATGTGTCAACCGGACAGTGTCCGTGAATGTTTAACAAGGCCTCAGGCCCAAAACCAGACTAAAGTCTGCACACATTATAAAATGTATACGCTGAACCAAGGTCTGCACGCATAACCACTTTGCGTCTGCCGGACATTTGCCGTGTACGTATAAAAATACGCTCTAATCAGACCAAGGTCCGCGTCACACACTGGAGATCATACACTCCAGGCACCAGACATACGTAAGGCAGCCATTGCCTGTAGTACATCTGAAACATAACAGAACATTAAAAATGTTTAACAGCTTGCCATCGAAAATTGCTGCACAAGACTCGGGACATCATTCCCTTTTCCACGGCAACAAGTTCTGTGATGCGGCTTGAGTGGTTCTACCAAGTGACGTTCTTAACAGTTGCAGTTCATAGCGCTCGTGAGACAAGATTTTCACAGCGCAATAAGGACCACGCATTCCAGAGTCTAGTTTGCCGCGTGTCTGTGTAGATTTGGAAAAGAATATGAAATCATTAGTTTCAAAAATGTAAGCATCTTGTTTTTCTTTATTGCGCTCCATCAGTTCAGATGCTCTTTGACAGTGTAATTCTCGCATTGCCTCACAATTCGGATTAGGAGTATTCAGGGCAACATCGCGTATGAGAGACCTTATCACGGGTGTAATACTGGCGCTAGGCGCAGTTTTAAAAGCGTAATCGGCTATATAACGATGGAAGTATCCAGCTAAACCTAATAGCTGTCTAACTTGCTTTACGTTTGTGGGTCTAGGCGAATTGACTAAAAACCTTAACTAATCTAACCTAACCTGTACCTTCCTATCGCTCGGTCTAACCTGACCTTGAGTAATTATACGGCCTAAGTATTCTACTTCCGTAGTCACAAATACGATCTGTACTTTTCTTTAAATTAACTGTAAAAAATAAACTGCCAGCTCTAAAGCTATCAGAGCGTAATAGTGTCTATGCTCATGCGGTCTCTCCCGTCTTTTTTCCTAATGAGAATAATAGGACTCGCATACGGGGATTTTAATTCACGGATAATATTCTTTTCTAGTTAGTGTTGAATTATAATACTTCGCACCCTAATCTTCTCGTCAAGAGAAAGTGTTTAACGGCCTGTAACAAACCGGTGTAACTATTCAACTGTATACGCATGTTACCAGTACTAAAGGTTGCCACTGCTGTGCCTCTTATTGCATTATTCTTAAAGTCGACAAAAATCGTCAGTAATTCATCGGGATCAGATCCCTCAAGTGGTGTATTAACGAACGATTCCTCACTGAAATTAATGTGAAATACACTGTTCACACATGTGAGTTTGTCGACACGCGTCAAACGCTGTTGTTTATTAACCCGTATATACGCAACGCCCTTTCGGTTTAGTACATTCGTACCTATAATTATGGGTACATTCATGCAAACGCGGGTACGACAAGAAAATCTGCTTCTAAAGATATGTCATTGAATTCGAAAATTACTGTGACGTAACTAGTTGATTCGACATTCTGATTACCAACGCCCCATAATAACTGCTACGTAGGTACTGTATCTGCCTGTAAACCACCAACTGCTGAGGAAAGGCCTCTTCTCCATATAGAAGAAGGGTTAGAGCTTAATCCACCACGTTGCTCCACTGCGGGTTGACGGATAATTTCTCTATCATGGGTAAAGATCGTTATTAGGTGTCTATGATAACAACCGGGACCGACGGCTTTACGTGCTCTCCGAGACACATACACCCAGTCCGGAAACAAATATTTGTACAAATACAAATATCCTCCACGAGTGGGAATCGAACCCGTGACCGCCAGTGCTCGGCGTTGAGTAGGTATTTGTCGGCAGTTCAAATGTTCAAGTAGTGTCGAGGAAATAAGATAAACACGCGATCTACGACTATCTATAAGTACGTCGGTAGAAACGTTCTATATCACCGCGGTCACTACATAGTTATCGATCGATCTACCCTCCAATTTAGAACAAAAAAATTACTTTTTGTTTGCGCATTTCTAAAACGTCTTTAAAAAAAGAAACACTCACTCGCGTCTTGTTCCTTCTTTTTTTTTAAAATAGAACACGATATTTTGACAGTCTCCCTTGTACTATTATTAATGAAATTATCGTATGTACGCTTATTATTTATTACAATGTTTGAATGCTTTGAGCATGATTTTTGAGTATGACCTATCTCTCCACACGAAAAACATTTTATGGCTTTAGAATTGTGACTGTTATACGAACGTTTTCGTAAGTTTCGGTTATTAATATTTCGTATGCTACGCACAGGCATTGGAACACTTCGGCTTTAAATAAATAGAAAAGAAATCTACCAAATCTTTAGGGGATAATTTAGAATTTAGCGCCGCCGCAAGAATCTGAGGATCTGTTATACCTCGTATGATGATCGCAACTTTTAACTCGTCACTTAGATCTTTAACAATGCTTAAGCGTAATAATGATCGCCTTGCCTAATCTGCTACTACGTGGTATAATGATCGAAATTTGAGCACATTACATTAAATCAAATGTCAGCGACATCGATTCTTCGTGCACATAAGTGCTTAAATTCTATTTTAAAATTTTTCCAACTGCGATCGTTGGTAAACCAGTCTTGGAGCTAAGACTTGGCATCACCCCTGAGACAATTACGAATTCTAAACGTTCATTATCGTCCCAAATACTCTATCTTGGTTGACAAGAAAGAACATTTCTTTAAATTAATAGAAAACCCAGCACGGTCTACTTCCGCGCACCAAGTCTTTATATCATTGACATTCGGAGCAAAATTGCAGATATAATAAGATTGGTTAGGTCTCACCGGTATATTTATGAATCGTAACGCATCAATGATGCGATCAGCATCCCTGAAGTGGTCCATCGAGGCACTCACGGGACGCTCCGGTGAGGACGAGGTCACTGAAGCCGGTACCCTTGCACGCTCTTGAGGCGTGCTCGCAGGCTCGGCCACCGCCGTGGACTCTGCGCCGACGGTTGACACAGGCGCTGCCTCAGCTACCATCGCCATAGGAGCACAGCCGCTCCGCTCTCTTTGTTGAGATGAAGCCGTGTAGTGTTGTTCTTCCAGTGACAACAATCTGTTAAAAATTTGTTGCATTGTTTCGGTTAAAGCATTGTTAGAAGGAATACGTTGTCTGTGACGCGAGTCACGTTGGCTAGAATGTGAACTGCGATTACGCGAGCGGCTACTGCCTTTTCGCTTTTTTTTTTTTTAAGCAAATTTTTATTAGTTACTTTAAATTAGGCGTATTTCAAATCCAAGTATCAAAAAGTTACGCAAAATAGCTGTTTTGGAAATAAAGCAGGGATATTACCTACGTGGAAATAAACCTTCTGTTCACTCTTTTGTTAAAAAGGAGAACTGGAATGTACTCACCAAAACTGTTGTTATACTTAACCACATTTTTTAATGAGGGTAGGAGGAAACGTAAAAAGATTCTGTTTTAACAGCTAACAAAAGCATCTCAAATAACGATGTATGGACTAGAACACGCAAGTTCACCTCGGATTTCAAACAACGGAATCGGGAATACTAAGACCAAAATTTGAAATGTAATAGCGACTAGATTTAGCTTGTATTATCGACGTTAACGCCCGCACTATCTTCATTGTTTCGCAAACCGGCTCTACCGATGTAGTGACTTTATAAGTCGCTACCAGTGAAGGTGGAGTATAGCATTCACGAGCTGGACGTAACGGTTCAGATATGGAATCGGAGGTAGATAGTCTACTCTCAATTGCATTCAATCTAACATGAATAGTATCGAGTACTTGGTTACGGGAGCTATCGCGGTGATTACGCGAGTCGTTCGCAACGTCGCCGCCTAAAAGAACTACGATCTCGGTCCTTGCGTGACCTACTACAATGCGTACGTGACCTATCAATTTCTTTCTTCAACCGCGAAGAACGTACCGACATTGTAAACGATATTGTGTAGTTACCGACCTACAGAATGGTACCACTTAGCGACGTATACACTTAAACTACACAATAGTAAAAGATTCGAACGTAATTGCAGCTAAAATTAAAATTTGAATAACAAATTTACAAAATAATTAAACACTTTAAAATAATTAACTTAAAAACAGGAAGCGACAGCACTGCGCGAACGAGATAACCTTTCATCATCAGATTCACTTCGCGATCTATGACGACGGTGATTTGCTCATGACGGCATTTTGCGCGTTTGTTCGATCCCTTATCGATTTATAGGAGTCCTACATAATCGACTACGTGAACGCGAACTGCACGATCGCGAACGCGGCATGACGGTTTCAAATTAACGGCTGTTTGCTTATGAAGTGGTGTCGTAAGGATCTATCCCACTTCTGATGTTAGGAGAAACAAATTTATTTATTTAAAAAAAAAGACACATCGCAACACTAAACTTCTATTTATTAATAATTTTACAAATCGAACAATTATTAAGACTTAACAATCACTAAGAATTACAATTTAAATTAAGCAAACAATCAACCGTTAATTTGAATATAAAAATGGTCAACGTGCTCGTCATGAAACAACGACCTATCGTTCCGAAAGCCGAGAAGCGAAAGAGGCTCTGAGCGGGTAGCGAACTATTTTTATTAACGCTGTTGCATGACGTTACGAAACGTATTAAAATAATAGAGGGTATGCTGACAATATGTTTAACAACTCAATCCGTCTATTATGAAATATTTTCCAGTATCGACACAGGTGTAGGTGATAAAAAATATAAATTTATATTTTTTTGAAATTTCAGTTAAATACCCGTGCGAAGCCGGGGCGGGCCGCTAGTATACATATATACATACATTACATACAATTTTTTTTTCTTTTTTTTTATATATATATATTTACTCACCACATCCACGTATCAATAGTTTGGTTTTATTTTCTTTTTCTAATCTCTTCCACGACCCCTGCTCAGCAGCGCGAGTAAATCCTCAATGACAGCATCGTCTCTATTATGTATTGCCATCTTGAGGCTGCGCTTGAGGATTTCTTTGTGTGTAGCCTCCGCCGCCCTCCTCACGAAGCGACCGATCGCATCATCCCCGTCGTCGGTGTAATAGGTACAGGTGTTGGCGTGCGTAGTCACCGCGACCACAGCATGCGAGACGCTGTCATGAATTCGCGTCGATATTGGAAAATATTTCATAATAGACGAATTGAGTTCTCAAACAATATTTTAGCCCGCGACTTTGTCCGCGTAGAAGTCGAAAATGGTTCTAATAGGATTTTTATTTGTTTTTTTTTTTACGTTATTAATTTTGTTATAACATATAAATTATTGCCCCGAGCAGGAATCGAACTCGCGACCACCGGCATTGAGGCGAGGCGTTAAGCCACTCGCACCACTACACCAGAATCTCGAACCGGTTATCGATGCTTCGTTCGTTGTATCGTTGGTATATTTACACCACAAGTTAATACCATTTTGCTTCTTAGATTTGAATAAACCCGCAAGTAATTATTTTTTAAATTTTGATTGACTCGCCACAGTTGGTAGTGACCCTGCTTACTGCTCCAGGATCATGGGTTCGATTCTCGCCTCGAGTTTGGGTGTAATATGTATTTATTTCTTTATGTATTATTTGTATGTATATTTATAAAAAAATGTATATCAGTCAGCTGTTACCTAAAACACAGGCATTAACTTGCCTACCTTGGGAACAGACGATCGTGTGTGTATGTCAAACATATATTTATATTTAATAATAGTCCAAGACAGCTTTTATCTCCTCCTTCTTAGTTTTAGTGTAAGATAAAGTTAGGTATATGATTTATATTTTTTTCTGATCTTGTTCCAACATTAGTCCGTGGTGCCAATGTGTACGAATTGGGATGTTAATGCCGTATAATTCAAAAATGTTTCCAAGTTCACATTGGTGTCTTCTATATCTGTATCATTGTAAACTACAGATGCCTTGCTGATGAGTTATTCAGTTTAAAACCCTTGACTTAAAACAACACCAACATTGAAGTAAAAAATATTATATAAAACACTATTTTACAATAAAGCGATCACACGATATATTTACAACTCAATTTTGTGACATTTAATATAAAGTCTTGCCTGTTCCACCAGGAGCACCCAAAAAAATATATCACCTACGCCTACGTCAATACTAATATATAAATATTATATAAAAGACGGATTGTCAAACATGTGTCAAAATAAAATGTTATTTAAAAAAAAATCCTAAGGAGTATTTATATCAAAATAACTTTCTACCCCCTTTTAACCCCGTTAGGGGATGAATTTCGATAAAATACGAAACATGACTTTAATAAATTCTGTTAAATAATATTTATGCAAAATTTGAAGTATATTGGACCAAGGAATCACGTTGTCCCATACAAACTTTGCCTCGCTTTTTCATCCCCTTAGAGGTAGAATTTCGTAAAATCCGTTCTTAGCTGACCTCTACTCGGCAAAAG
The DNA here is from genome assembly GCA_036937285.1 of Euphydryas editha. Classification (NCBI taxonomy): domain Eukaryota; kingdom Metazoa; phylum Arthropoda; class Insecta; order Lepidoptera; family Nymphalidae; genus Euphydryas; species Euphydryas editha. The sequence continues at coordinate 9,482,913 of JAUPFZ010000007.1, forward strand.
AAATATTCCTACCAAATTTCAAGTTTTTAGGTCTCATAGTTCCAGAGATATCGATGATTGATGAGTGACTATATCTATAGAAAGTCTCCTATATATATATATATATATATATATATATATATATATATAAATAGATTGGAAGCCACTTGAGTTTGTTACGAAATTTCGGTCTATGATTATAGTAGCGTTAAAAATAACACCTAAGTCTTTTATTGGAATGAAGTTCCTAATGTGACGACGCGAAGGGTAACTGGCAAAAAAACGTCCGTAACGAAAATGCGATGAGTAAGATTTTTTCGTTTAAAACCTTCTTAAATAGAATTCTAAAAAAGAAATATTCTAAACTAAAAATTAATATTTACTTCATTCATATATTATGTATATGATTAACGAGTGTTTTAGTTTTGTGGTTATATATATATATATATATAATATTTACGGCTATTTTTAAAAAATCGAATCATAAACATAACACGAGTATAATATATCATATTTTAGTTACCATAAAGCTATAATTTCTATAATAGAACATAATTAGGCTTAGTTATTATTCATTTCAATACGTGTTTCCTTTTATATTATTTCTATATATTTTTATCAATCATTGTGAAGAAAATAAAATTTTTAAGATAATTTTGTAAAGTAGCTTTTTATTTTATCGATAAATAAATCATAATAAAAAATTTATACCCGAATAATTATTGTCTTTTTACCTCAACTAGAACTTGAATTTAATATTTATGTAACAAGGAACTTCGTTTTTATCTGGTGTCCCACGACACCACACTTTTTTTTATTATTATTTTTACTATTTCATTACATGGAATCATAAGATACCTGTTCTAAATCCAATTAAACCATAAATTACCCGACTCTTACTACATTCAAGTTCTTGATTTAACTTGTCTAACGGATTTGGCCAATTTGTTGTTTTTGTGTGGATACTTCAAATTTGAAATCATCATAATAATATAAACGTACTAAAAATATAAAAAGATGATAGGAAAAAGAAAAATAACGACTAATACTCATAGTACTAATTTAGTTTGAAAAACAAAATGGAGACATTACGCTACCTTACGGTACGCAAGCCCCTCACCTTCCGTCTGACGCAGGTTCTCACCGGGCACGGTTGCTTTGGTGACCACCTGTGTCGGACGGACCAGAGGTAGCCGACGACTGAATGTCACAATTGTGGCGCAGCGGTGGACTCTACCCAGCACACCCTCGAGGTGTGCCTGAGATGGGCGGCGCTGCGTCAAGGTCTGATGTCGGTCCTCGGAGGAGACTTGTCGCTCTCGAGCATCATCACCGCGATACTTGGCGACGACGAGTCCTGGAAGGCGATGGTCTCCTTTTGCGAGACAGTAATGTCCCAGAAGGAGGCCGACGAGCGGGTGAGAGAGGAGGCCGCCGACGTGGCCTCCATCTGCGGGCGACGAATACGCTCCAGTAACACCCCTGTGCTCGTGTCGGGCCGGAATGGGAACCCGGTCCTGCTAGACACGGCGTCATCGAGACTGTTCAGAGGTGAGCCGGACCGTCCCCATGGAAAAGAAGTCTGGCCTTTTCGCCGAGGACAGCCTATCGCTGGAGGGATCCTGTTGCCTGCAGATCCGGGACCCTCCGATTAAAGCGGTTGAAGGCTCCCGCGGGGGTTTAGTACGTATTGCACTCACAAAGTGCCGAGTCCGACGAATGTCTAGGACTGCCTACCCATGTGTCCTGGATATCATCCGTTAATGGATTCACCTGCGTCACAAAAAAAACGCCGTATTATGAAATATAAATGCAACATTATTTCCATCTGTTTTTAATTCATTTATATATAATTACAATAAAAAAACCACTGAAAACCAATGAAGAATAACATGTCAAAGAAATTGTAATAAAAAATGGATACATAATTTGGTAAGAAATCACATTAAATAAAATACTGCAAATAAAGTTTACATAATCATCAACTTAGTAAACACTAGCAAACCCGGCGAACTCCGTTTCGCCACCAACTTATTTTCGTGAGGGATACTCACACCACGTACTGCCGCCATGCAAAACCATATTGGTTTGTAGTACATGCTATGTATCAGAGATGGCGCTGTATGTGAAAAATGATTTTCCATGTTTTCCTGCTTTTCTGTTGAAAATTTTCCTGATTTATTTTGCTATAAAGCTCACGGAGCCCGAGACCTTTACAACGAATGCAAAACCGTGGAAATCGGTTCGTGCGTTCTGGAATTATAGCGTGAGGAAGGAAAACCCGACTTATTTTTATATTATAGATAATCTTTCTTAACAATATAAATCTAATTTTTTTAAATCTAACAAATGTTTTCAGTATTATCTCTGGCTCACATTACTACGGCTAATGAGAAAAGTCTCGAAGACTTCCTTCACGATGGCAACAATCAATTTACTGCAAAACTGTTCTACGTAAGTTTGAAATACGAGTATGTAAAGTAATAATATTACACAATATAGATATAGCGGGATACACGAAAGCTTAAACATTTAAAAAATATGCTGTGACCATCATGTTACAAAAATGTAATTAATTAAGAACTTTTGTATTTTTTTTCTTTTTATATAGTCAGTGGTAAAACAACATTATTATAGCTACTTAAACTTATTTTGATTTGTAAAAATTAATTTTATCTAAGCATCTTTATAAAATTAATATTTTATTAAACAGAATAACACATGGCCAACACAACTGCTATGTTTGTAGCAGTTGTGTTGGCCATGTGTTATTCTTCAATGAGTGCACTAGTATTTTTATAAATGACCCTTGTGTCTACTTATTCAATGCTATCGTTTTGTAATAAAAACGTTATATGTACTTAATTATTTCAGGTCTAATCTTTTTGTGTCTATTTTTAAAAAATTAAATTTTATTTCGTAGGAAGTAGCGAAATCTAAGCCCGATGAGAGTATAGTTATGTCCGCTTACTCTGTAATGACGCCTCTCGCACAGCTCGCGCTGGCCTCAGTCGGAGAATCACATGATGAACTTCTCGGCGCTATTGGAATGCCTAATGATAACATAGTAAGACACAAACGATACGATCAATAAAAATAGTTTATTTTATTAATTTATTTCAAAAATTTTAATTTAATTGCGCAAAGATAAGTAGGTATAACGAAAAAATATATTTTTAGACGAAAGCTGCATTTTCATTTGTGAATTCGAAACTACGGTCAACAAAAGGAGTAACGCTGAATACTGCTAGTAAAATCTACGTCGCTGAAAAGTATAAATTAAATGCTGAATTTGCAGCCATCACCCGAGACACGTTTAGATCGGAAGTTCAAAACATTAATTTTAATATGGGACAAGAAGCCGCTGATGAAGTGAATGCTTGGGTAATTTTTATCCTTGAACATCGCTATAATTATATTAAAATGTATTCTCTAGCTTAGGCTTATCAACATTATTTTCAAATAAATTTTCAGGTTGAAAATCAAACTAATCATCGCATCAAAGGTTTAGTATCACCAAATACATTAAACCCTGATACTAGAGCGCTTTTAGTCAATGCAATTTACTTTAAGGTTAGTACTTTTATACAAAGTTTTACTCTGTTTACTTTTCAATACCATTTATGTCAATTTTTGTTAATTTATGCAATTTTTAGGGAATTTGGAAATATCCTTTTAACAAATATGCAACTACAGACAGAGACTTCCATGTCACCAAAGAAACTGTCAAACAAGTTCCAACAATGTATAACAAAGATTCTTACAGATATACCGACAGTGCAGAGCTTAATGCTCAAGTAAGTATCATATTATATATATTTGCTACGATATATATTACTTAATCAGCACAAATAAAAAATCTTGTTAATATTTTCAGATTCTGGAAATTCCTTACGAAGGAGACGAATCTTCGTGTGTTTTTGTGTTACCCCATGAAATAGACGGAATTAAAGAATTAGAAGAGAAACTTAAAGACCCAGCAATACTTGACAAGGTTACTAAGGATATGGTTGAAGTTGAAGTCGAAGTTTTCCTTCCTAAGTTTAAAATCGAAACTACAACAAATTTAAAAGAAATCCTCTCTAAGGTAATAACATAGTAACCGTAAATAACTATATATTTTTTCTTTTTTTTTTATATTTTTATTAAATTTAGTAGGTTATACTGAAATTTCAATATGACCATTTTAAGTCACATTGTATGTATTTATTATACAGGTCAACGTTAACAAGCTGTTTTCACCACAATCTGCAAGATTAGATAACCTATTAGAAAATACTGGAGATCTATACATAGATTCAGCTATTCAGAAAGCATTTATCGAAGTCAATGAAGAAGGTTCTGAAGCCGCTGCAGCTAATGGTTAGTACAAATAATTTTATTTTAGTAAAGATAAACTAAGACTTGACATCAACGATTAAGCCAAAACATGAAATATTATTTTTTATATATTTTTTAAATTTATCATCATCATCATCATCATATCAGCCGTTGGATGTCCACTGTTGAACGTAGGCCTCCCCTATCGATCTCCAGAGCCACCGATTCAAAGCAGCCTCCATCCAACGGCTTCCGGCGACTTTCCTCAAGTCGTGTGTCCATCTCATGGACGGCCATCTGACGCTGCGCTTGCCGGTACGTGGTCTACACTCGAGAACCTTTCTGCTCCATCGGCTGTCAGGCCCATAGTCAGATACCACGTCTTAGATCCGTATGTCATCACATTGGTCGAAGACTTTCGACTTTAGGCACTGAGGTGTGTCAGATGAAAAGACGTTTTTTAACTTCCTCAACGCTGCCCAACCTAGCTGGATTCGACGATCGACCTCTTTCTCGAAGTTGGACCTAGCAAGATGGACATTTTGTCCTAGGTAGATGTAATCATCAACAACTTCGAGAGTAGAATCTCCAACCGATTTTGGGTTGGGCACGACATGGATATTCGACATGATTTTTTGTCCGTAATAATTTTAAGGCCGACCCGTCGGGAAACTCCATCGAGGTCACTGAGCATAATATCGAGGTCCTTCCAGGGATTCTGCCATAAGCACGATATCGTCGACAAATCGCAGGTGAGTGATGTACTCGCCGTTTATGTTGATGCGAAATCTTTTCAATTCCAAAAGCTTGAAAGTGTCTTCCAATGCTGCGGTAAACAGTTGCGAAGAGATGACATCTCACTGTCTCACACCTCGCTGCATTGGAATCGCTCTCGTGCTATGTTCCTGTACTCGAACAGACATAGTAGCGTTGTTGTACAAGCACTTCAACACTTTGATATACCGATAGTCAATATGGCACCGCTGGAGAGACCGCAGCACCGCCTAAGTCTCAATCGAATCGAAGGCTTTCTCTTAGTCCACAAACGCCAAGCACAATGGCCGATTATACTCCTCGGTGGTTTGTATAATCTGCCGCAGCCTATGTATGTGGTTTCTGGTACTATAGCCTTTTCGGAAACCGTCTTGTTCGGGAGGCTGGAAGTCATCAATCTTGCCCGTCAGACGATTCCTAATGACACTAGAAAACACCTTATAAACGTGGCTTAGAAGCGGAACGGGCCTGTAATTCTTCAACAGGGTGTTATCACTCTTTTTGAAGAAGAGTACCACCACGCTTCTGGTCCAGGCTTTCGGCGTTACGCCTTCGAGCAAGACGGCATTAAAGAGCCTCTGATGGTTTTTAATTACCGCTGTTCTACCCGCTTTTAGAAGCTCTGACGTAATACCGTCCTCGCCCGGTACCTTATTGCTTTGAAGCTGTCCCAGAGCTGTACTAATCTCGTGCAAACTGATGTCCGAGATATCTTCGGAATAATGTCGGGTTAGCTCGGCTCGTGGATCTTCAGCCGAAATACAAACAGGTTGTTTGACCGAGGTATACAACTGTCCATAAAACTTCTCGACATCCCTCAATATCCCATCCCTGGTCGACGCTGTACCTCCATCCTCTGTTTTCAGCCTCGACAACCGGCTTTGACTAACAGACGAATCCCTTGAGAACACTTTGGAGCTCCGATCCGCTCTATCGTGTCTTTAATACGTTTTGTATTAAAGACATGTATATCTTGTCTCAGAGATTTCCATATACGTCGTTGCTCTGCCTATATGCTTCAGCGTTACCAGAGGACCGCAGGTTTAACAAGTGTCGTTCCTCCATAAGACTTTGAGTTTGGTCAGAGATTTTTCTAAAATCGGTTCTAAAATCTTTTTGTAAAATCGGCTCCCGACTGTATGGACAGTGTTTACCAACCTGCTGTTTATATCGTCCACAGAAACTAAATCGTCAAGACAATCAAAACGATTAGATAATTCAAGATGAAATCTCTCGTAGTTTTGGATATGTACGTTAGATGGTCTCAGTTTAGACTTTATCAGGCGTGACCGTTCCAGCTTAACACTGATATTCAATGTGCCTCTAACCAATAGGTGATCACTCACGGTTTTCACCCTATGAATCACGGAGACGTCATTGAATATCTGTCGTCTGGTGGTCATGATGAAGTATATTTCATTACTAGTGGAACCGTCAGGGCTCATCCAAGTTCACTTCCTGTGAGGTAGCTTCTGGAAGACTTTAATAAAAAATATTAATTTTTTTAAACTACTTAATTATTTCAAACTAACTGGACTTAATACTTATTAGCAATATCTAATAAAATTTGATCATCTTTTATTATAATTTTAGTAGATATAAATGTAACCATATAGTTAACTAGTTACTACCTACTAACTATGATGAATAGGCGGAGATTCAACAAAATATTTTAAAACTAATAAACAAATAAATGATATATTAGAAATATAACTGTCTATTATCATTTATACTACATTAATGAAAATAATCTTGTTAACCCGCCGGGAGTGTGGTGAAAAAATATTACATCAAGTATGTGGCGGGGTATGATATGCATATGCCCCAAAACAAAACTGCCTGTATATTATTGTTGTTATTAAAATTATGTCAAATTATTATATTATTGATTTATTTAGATATCCTTCAAGATATTTTTAAAAAATGGATGTTATTAATTATGGATTAATCATTAATATATTTTATTTAATATATTTTAAAAATTATTATATTTTTTTTATTAGAAATAATATATTTTAAAAATTTTAATTAGAATAAGTAATAAATAAATAATTCATCTGATTCATTCGAAGAATTCTCTAATACGTCGTATAACAAAGACCTAAATCTTCTTTCACCGCTGTCCTCACCCATGTTTGACAAAATCTAAAAGGAGCAAAAAATAATAACATAAACAATAAATACGTTTGTTATGGAACGCACACACGAACTATAGGCGGAGTGTCACTTACCCCACGTGCGTTTGTGCTCGTGTATCTCCAAAGTCGGCTGATGAAACACTAAGATCACAACACCTTCCTCCCCCAAACTTCCTCACCTCCAGTTACACGACATCCCAAAAACGTCGCATAAAACGGTAAAATTATGTCACGATACAAACGAACACTGGGGTATGTCACACTCCACCAAACTCCCGCCGGGTTGAATAGCATTTAACTTCATGTTAACGTTTTCTGACAAATTCTAGGACCGATCGAGTTTGCTAGTCATTAATTACCGGATAGTATGAATATAATTTTATGAATTGAACTCAACTGAATCAAAAGTCAAAGGTCTCTTCTCCATATAGGAAACAAATATTTTTACTAGATAGATATACATATATTATTACAATACTAATTTCTACCGCTGGCGATAAGGCGACTACTCGGACCACAATACCAGGATAGTCATCACTGTATTATAATTAATTATACATATTTAAAATAAAAAATAATTTTTATTTCATCGTCATTGCAATGTTATTTTGATATTAAAGTCAAAATTTTGCAATGTCAAAACATTTTATTATTCCCATTTAGTACATATTTGTTTATTACTTATGTATATTATTTTCGTTAATTTTTTATTGCACTCAACAAACATACATAATTTAAAACATAGATGCAATTGACGCAAGAAAAAATGCGCTAAAAACCAAGAAATCTATATAAAATAAATATTAAAGAAACCAGCTACCAAACTTTTTTTTTCAATCCTTTTATTTTAATAACTTACATCACAAATAAATTTATATTATTGGCTCAATTACACATATTTTTCGAGTAAATTATAAAACTACTAAATATTAATAATGGCACTTATATCCTTGTAGGGTATCAATATTTCAACTTGTTTTGTAAATAATTATAAACTCGCTGTATACGCGAGTTCTTAATGCGATAAGTGTAATATTCGCATCGCATCACATCGCATCAGCCTATTGCAGTCCACTGCTTGACATAGACCTCCCCAAGCTCGCTCCAAGTATCCCGGTTTTTCGGAATCCTCATCAAGCCTCCACCGGGGCAACCTTGCGTAAGTGGTCGGTCCAGCGGGCCGGAGGACGCCTCACACTGCGTTTGCCGATACGCGGTTTCCACTCCAGGACACATCTGCACCAGCGGCCATTTGTCCTGCGACATACGTAACGAGCCTACTGCCACTTCAACTTATTAATTCTACGAGCTATGTCGGTTACTTTGGTTCTCTCGCGGATAATCTCATTTCTGATTTTATCCTTGAGAGAGACTCCAAGCATAGCCCGTTCGTTGAGCACGTTGAGTGACTTTAAATTTGAGTACTAATTCCGTCCTCAGTGTCCACGTCTCGGCACCATATGTCAACAAAGGTTGGACGCACTGCTCGAAGACTTTTGTCTTTAGGCATTGTGGAAACGTCGAATCGAATACTCGACGTAGCCTACCAAATACCGCCCGAACCAACTGAATTGACTGATTCTCTGGCCTAGGTAGACATAATCCTGTACAACTTCGAGAAGGATACCATCGACAGATATCGGTCTCGGCATGACATGTTTATTGAACATAACTTTCGTCTTATCCAAATTCATACCGTGACCGACAAGTCGGTAGGACTCATTCAGGCTGCCCAGCATCCGGCTTAGCTCCTCATATTGTGAGCAAAACGAAGGTGTGGAATGTATTCGCCATTGACATTTATTCCTCGTGCACTCCAGTCCAAAGTCTTAAAGACATCCTCCACCGCATTGTAAAACAGATTCGGGGACATTAAATCCCCCTGTCTTACCCCGCGACGAAGGTGTATATGTCTTGTTCTTTGGTCCTGGATTTGGACTGTCATCATCGTCGCGTATGTATATATATATACACCTCGATATATCGCCAGTCGATATGATATCGCTGCAAAGAATCCAGGACTGCCTAGGTCTCGATCGAGTCAAACGCTTTCTCGTAGTCCACAAATGCCATACACAGTGGCTGATTATACTCTTCAGTCTTCTGTATAATCTTCCGAACAGTATGGATGTGGTCTACGGTGCTATAGCCATTTCGAAACCCAACCTGCTCAGGTGGTTGAAATTTGTCGAGCCTTACGGCGGGACGATTCGTAACGACCCTCGAAAAGAGCTTATAGACGTGACTCATAATTGAGATTGGTCTATAATTCCTTAAAAGAATTTTATCACCTCTCTTGAAGAACAGCACAACCACACTCCTGAACCAAGCCTCCGGCGTGGAACCCCGTAGCATTATGACATTAAAGAGCTCCGCTAAGGCTTTTAGGACAAGTCGTCCCGCGGCCTTAAGGAGCTCAGTTGTAATTCCGTCTTCTCCGTCTCTCCCGTTTTTAAGCTGTCCAAGCACCGCTCTAATTTCACTGACATTTATATCAGGAATATCATTCAAAAAATGGCTCAACAGTGGTGCACATGGATCTTCGGTGTCCTGAGTCTTAAGCTTGTGTACGCTCGACGAGAACAGCAGTTCATAAAATTACTCGACCTCTTCCCGGATCTGAGGGCGAGAGCAAACGATTCTACTATCCGCTGTTTTAAGCTTCGCAAGAAGGCTTCTCCCCAATGGTCTCTGGAACACCTTTGACACCCTGTTCTGCTCTATAAGAGCTGTTATAGCTCTTGTATTTGAGCAGCGGAGATCTTTGCAAACAATTCTCCGTATCTTCTTGGAAAGAGCCTTCTGTTCTGACAAAACTGCTTGAGCAGAAGTGCCCACGGCTCTTCAGATCCAAGGTTTTGAGAGAAAGTTTTGAATGCTTAATCGATTTCCTGTGACCCAGTGTACGCACCGTCATCACCACATTGTCGGTCATCTCGTTCATGTTGCTAGTGATTTCCAGCAAAACGAATCGATTTTGCAGTTTTAGTTGGAATCGCTCAGAGCAGAGTAGGTCGGAGGGTAGATCTCATCAAGCGAGTGCACTCTTTTTTAAGCCATTTGTTCAGAGTGCCTTGCATCAGTCGGTGATCGCTGCTGGTATTAAATCTGTTTATTACTGAGACATCTCGGAATATATGTCTCTTATCCGCCATGATTAAATCTATCTCGTTCCTTTTCACAGTGTCGGGGCTTCTTGGAGCTTCTTCTTCTTCTTCTTCTCCTTGGAGTTTCTTCTTGAAAAAGGAGTTCATCAAGAAGAGTCCCTCGAGAGACTCGAAAAAGTTGACTAGCATCTACTCCCTGTGATTCCTACGCCCCAATTCCATACGGTCCGATTTTCGATTCGTCGAGATTTTGCACTTTCACTTTGGCGTTTAAGTATCCTTTAACAACGTTGTAGAAGGCGAAATGTCTTCATACATGGTCTTAACTTCAGTCAGCGCATATACCTGTACCACTTTCAAGGAGTACCTATCAGTGAGTTTGAGTACTAGGTACGCTAGCCGGCTCGACACACTACTGCTTTCCACTACATTGCTAACAAGAGTCTTCTGAACCAGAAAGCCGACGCCACCTTAGGAATGCCTATCACCTTCACGATAAGTAATACGAGTAAGTGACCGGAGTCTAGGATTATACTGTCCTCACCCTCTCTTTGAACTTCAGATAGCCTCAGTACACTCTATTTAATATTTGGTACTCAGCTCCACTTCGATTTCGGTGAGGTGATGGTTCAGCCTTAGAGTACGTCCATTATACGTTGCCAGGTGTATAATTTGTTGGCAGTCTACCGTACCCCGGTGATTCTTAGCACCCTCCGCCCCAACGTTACCGCGATCGCTGCCGTAGCCGGGAATAGTGGGGCTGCCGGGAACTGAGGGTCGAAACATTTGGAGCGAAGGCATGGGGGTTTTAATACCCATAATCACCACGCTGGGCAAGTGGGTTGGTGACCGCAGGGTTGGCTTTGTCGCACCGAAGATGCTGCTGGCCGTTTCCTGTCTGAACTTTTAAGCCAGCGTCTTTCGATGGTTATTCCGCCATCTGTCGGTTTTATAGTTGCACTATATATGTATATCAAATAATTATACTTTTATAATATAATTTTCATATAATATTAATGATTTATTTATAATAAACTATAAAATTATCTTGTTACTCTAAAATATATCTAAAAAATAATAATTAATTATATTAAATATTTATTTTATTTGCCTTGCCTATGCTTGCTTTCAAGATTGTGGTTTCGACTCCCGCCTCGAATGTTATGTAATTTGGAATAAGTTTATCATTTGGCTATTACCTAAAACATAGGTACTAAATTAGTACCTTAGAAACAAGCAACCATTATGTATAATGTATATGTTAAACATATTTATTTATTTTTATATTTATTAAACTTTGATACATACTTAACTGAGAACGTTTGTTTGACTTTTTTTTTTGTGTAAATGTAAGTCATGTTTGCGATATTATATTGATTACTTTTGTTTTATTTCAGTGTTCAGCGTTAGAGTTGAAAGTGTTGTAGAGAATTACATCCCACCCAAAGTCTTCAAGGCCGACAGACCATTTTACTTTGTAGTGAAATCCAAATCGTTGGCTATATTTACTGGAATACTACTGAGTGTATAATGACACATATTGTTTGTATTTTTTACTTCATTCAAATACTCAATATTTGGATACTCAAAATCTTTTTTAAAAATTTATTTCATAAAATTATAAGCATTTTGTAATCATCTTATGTAAATAATATAACATGGTAATCATTAGTATGCCTTCTCACAAATAAACAAGCTACAAACAAAAGTGTGTTTCTATTTAAGCGTACAGTTCCTCAACAGTGACGAAGGTTACACATATTAAATTTTTTTTTTATCACATAATAAATAAAAAATATTATACTCATATAATACTCTTCACCTCAATTATTTATACATTCATTTCCAATAAGAACGTAAATTATTATATGCTTATACTATATATTACGTATTCAGATCCCTATTTTTGGACACTTAGACCGTTTTTTGTTCTTTTTTTTTTTAATTTAAATATCATTAACTTAGAATAATACTCTATATGATAAGCGATGCATTATCTTAATCAGATAACATAGACCAATACTATGTGTCGTCGAGGCCTTTATTTGGCAGAGAATACTTGGTAAAGTATTAATAATACTTTATGGACGAACTATCAATATTTCTGCATTTCATACTAATTTCTATTCACACTCTGTAAAATATTCTACGTGTTCATAAATTTAACACATTCGCTGCCAGCCACTCGGACCCGAGTAGGGCCCTAGGTGCCGTCTACACGGATCCGAGTATCTCGCACTTCATTTTCCTTAGGCCAGTTAAAACTTGGCTTCCGTGGATAGAAAAATTCTCATTTCAATGTGCACATTGAGTGCCATAGAAATGAGAATTTTGATTTGAGATTTTGAAAAGAGAAAAGGAAAATTTTGGGGGTCGATTGTCGCTCGCGTCCGTAGGCTTTACCCTCGAGACCCTACACGTGACCCCTGGGTGGTGCTAAAGAGCGACACTCTTTCCGGTGGTAGGCTTCGGCCGTGGCTGGTCACCACCCTCAAGGTATAAATCAAGGTGCCAAGCGTTCGCGCGTTCCACCCTGCTAACCTTGAGTAGCCCTACGGAAAGTGGGTCTACGTAGTTGCGCCTACCGGTGTGCCGCATCCAGGCTCACAGTGTTGCCGTCCGCGGTGCCTGGTTCTGGAGAGCAGCGGGATCCGGAGAAACGGTTTTCCGCTGGCCGCCCGCCGATAGTTGGGAGCCCAATTGCAGATTAGCCACCTGCGAAAGGCTGCTCCGCCATCGCGCGCATAATCCCAGGGTTGCTTCTGTCGGGCCGGTTGGCAACCGGATGAGAGGCCTCGACAGCCGGCCCTGGGGGGGTCCGGGCGTCCCCGCGGTCTCCAGCCAGGTTTTTCCCCACCGGGCGGCAGTATTGTGACTTCTGGTGGAGTCTGGCTGGCGCCTCACGTAACTGCCACTTTTCGCCTTTCCTTCCCTCTTGCCCTTCAAATTCACAATGAAAAAAAGAAATAAAAAGTTGAGGAATCTGCAGCGGATGCACGGCCTCTCGCTTAAAGTGCACCTCACGAATATCCGAGGTCTGCACTCTAATCTCCTTCCAGTTCATCACCATCTCGAGACTGCCAAGCCGCATCTGCTCTTGCTTACCGAGACGCAAATCACAACCCCTGCCGATACGTCATACCTCCACTACCCAGGTTACGTCCTGGAGCACAATTTTCGTCCCAGAGCTGGGGTTTGTTTCTTTGTGCGCGATGACATCTGCTGCAAACGTCTCCGTAACCTGGAGGATCCCTCTTCCTCATCTATCTGGGTGCTTGTGGATACCGGCATAGAACAAATTGTTTATGTTGGTGTCTACCGTTCGCATAGCGGAGACCAGGAGACAACAAGGCTTTTCCAACATCTAAGTGAGGCTGCCGACGTGGCTCAACAAAGGTACCCCACTGCGCAACTCGTCTTTCTGGGGGACTTTAATGCCCATCATGAACAATGGTTGTTCCCGTACCAGAAAACTGACCATGCTGGTAGAGAGGCGTACAAGCTTGCCCTGACCATGAACCTCTCCCAGCTGGTTAACCAGGCGACTCGAGTACCGGATGTTGAGAACCACACAGCAAATTGCCTGGACCTTCTGCTGACGACTGAACCGGACCGATACCAAGTGTCTGTTTCAGCCCCTCTTGGGAGTTCTGACCACTGTCTGGTGAAGTCCGTCCTCACGTGTCCTCCACCCGACTCCAACCCTAGAAGAACTAGGCGGGTGTGGCGATACAAGTCAGCGGATTGGGATGAGATGCGACATTTCCTAGCATCTTACCCTTGGTTGCAAGTCTGCTTTTCTTCAAGCGATCCGTCGAGCTGCGCTGGCGCTATTGCCGAAGTTATTGGACAGGCGATGGAATATTATATTCCATTCTCCGACCAGCCCTCTGGCATCAGAGCTCAACCCTGGTTCAATGCTGTCTGCTCAAAAGCTGAGGCTATAAAACAGTCAGCATACCACGCTTGGTTAGAAGCCAGAAATCGCAAAGCTCCAGATACGCGAAATAAGAAGAAAGCCTTTAACTCAGCAGCTAAGTCCTACAAAAAAGTGCTCAAAAAAGCGCGCTTCAACCACATAGGCCGAGTGGGAACCAAACTCGCTTCGTATCCATCGGGCAGTAAAGCTTTTTGGTCCCTGGCGAAGTGTGTTGAAGCAAACTTCTGTCGCTCCTCACTTCCTCCCCTGCAGAAACCTGACGGAACACTGGCACACACGGCTTTGGATAAGGCTAATTTATTTGCCTCTCTATTTGCCGAAAATTCTCGTCTAGATGCTGGTAATAAAACTCCACCTCAGTTACCTCCTTGTGGATGCAAAATGCCTGAAATCCACATTTACCAAAAGGAGGTTCCCAAAACACTACGCAATCTGGACGTGAACAAAGCCAGTGGTCCTGATGGTATTCCTGCTATTGTGTTGAGAAATTGCGCAGCCGAACTGTCTCCAGTCCTGACACGTCTGTATCGCCTTTCTTTTCGATCTGGGACTGTTCCGAAAGCATGGAAGCTCACGAACGTACAACCCGTACCCAAGAAGGGTAGTCGTGCTGATTCTGCAAACTACCGCCCAATCGCGATCACCTCCACCCTCTGCAAGGTAATGGAGCGTGTTGTCAACAATCGCCTTCTGGCTTACCTGGAAGATAATGATCTCCTCAGTGATCGGCAACACGGATTTCGCCAACGCCGCTCTACTGGGGATCTTCTCGTGTACGCTACACATCTCTGGGGGGAAGCCCTCGATAAATATGGTGAGGCCCTAGCTGTCTCACTTGACATTTCGAGGGCATTCGACGGGGTCTGGCACGATGGTCTTATTGCGAAGCTTCCTGCTTACGGTATTCCCACCAGTCTATGTACTTGGATCTCCGATTTCTTGAGGGAACGGTCAATTCGTGTAGTTGTTGATGGCTACACGTCTGACCTATTGACTATCAATGCCGGGGTACCCCAAGGATCTGTTCTCTCCGCAACGCTATTCCTGCTTCACATAAACGATCTGCTTAAGCCCGGTATCTTTGGGTACGCAGATGACAGCACCGTCGCGGAGAGATACTTCTCCAGTGCAAGAACAAGACAAACTGAAGTGGACGATCTTAGAGAAGCAATGGTCTACCGTGCCAATCTTACTCTTCAGGCTGTCTCCGACTGGGGTGATGCCAATCTAGTAAGATTCAATGCTTCAAAAACCCAGGCGTGTCTCTTCTCCGCAAAAAAGAGCCCGTTTAACTTGGCTCCCACTTTCCGAAATGTGCCTGTTCCAGTCACGAACCACCTTGAACTACTCGGTATAGACTTATCGTCCAAACTCAATTTTGGAAGCTATATCGAATCCAGGGCTAAGACTGCTTCAAAAAAACTGGGCATCCTCTCCAAGGTCCGTCAATATTTCACACCGGACCAGCTGCTAAGACTTTATACAGCTCAAGTCCGCTCCTGCATGGAGTACTGTTGCCATCTGTGGGACGGTTCCGCCCGGTATCAGCTCGAAGCCCTGGAAGCTATCGACAGGCGTGCCAGAAAACTCATTGGTGATGAGATGCTTACTTCAAGACAGCTCCAGAGCCTCGAACATCGCCGACTGGTTGCTAGTCTGTGTGTCTTTTACAGGTTACATTTCGGTGAGTGTGCACAGGAATTGCATCAATTAATTCCCCCAGCACCATTCCACCATCGGACAACTCGACGAGGGCAGGGGTTCCATCCATACGTGGTCGACATTCCTCCGGTTCGTACCTCGCGGTTCGCATCATCTTTCATTATTAGAACTGCAAAGGAATGGAATTCTCTTCCTGCGTCACTGTTTCCCGATGCGTACAACCTAGGGATTTTTAAGGCAAGAGTGAACAGGCATTATTTGAGTTTGCGTGCTTCACCTTAGACCTCATCATTGTTTACCATCAGACAAGATTGAGGTCAAACGCACTCAAATTTCCAATAAAAAAAAAAAAAAAAAAAAAAAAAAAAAAACGTGCGAGATACTCTGATCTGAGTGGAAGGAACCTAACTAATGCACCTAGCCCTACTCGGATCCGAGTGGCCGGCAGCGAATGTGTTAAAAAAAATGTTTTATACAGATAATTGTTGCATTGCTAATCTCCTCCGTCGATTAAAAAATTAACTACTGAGTAACTTACTCTACTATGTATTTTATTATATCAGTATATATATTTTATAATTTTATCTTATATAAATTTACATATTAGTATATATTATATTCTTTATGGAGAAGAGGCCTTCGCTCAGTAGTGCGTTGTTTACAAGTTGAAACGGTACAGTACAATATATATTATATTAACATACATTACATTATATTACTTACGTCTTGATTTCAGTATTTGGCATATTTGAAACGAGTTTGCTGATCGACCCAATCCCGCCTCCGGTATTCAAAGCTGACAGACCTTTCTACTTTGCTATTAAATCCAATTCGATGATTGTATTTAATGGAATAAAAAGAGAATAATTGATTTTTCGATACCTTAAATTTACGCCTATATTATTTTTTTAATGTTCAAATATGTATCTCATTTTAGATAGGACCTGTGAGTTGTGTAACATATAATTAAAAAAAAAAATAAACGATATTTAAGAACAGACCTTAGTTTTTATTTTATTTTTATATATAAGTATCACACATTAGTAAAATAACAAATATACAATTTTTATCTTTTGTCCAAAGGAAAAATAAGGATATCAAAATCGTAATAATCGTTTTTTTTTTCTTTTTTTTTTTAATAAAAATCGAAATAACTCTACAAATATTTGTTAATTTATAATAAAATATAATATTCATAATTATGTTATGACTAAAGATTGGATAATGTGTGTAGTCGAGACCGGAGAGGATGGAAAAATAATTGTAAAAGTTTGATGACAAAACGTGATGGTAAGGCATTTGTAGGTGCCATTTTATTATATATTATCAGTATAACATCGATTATTTCAATACGTTTCGTGACGTCATCCAACAGCGTTAATAAAAGTTGTTTCCTATTCACTCAAAGTCCTTTCGCCTCGACTTTCGGAACGAAAGGTCGTTGTTTTATGACGAGCGCGTTGACCATTTTTTAATTCAAATTAACGGTTGATTAGTTCGTTAATTTAAATTGCAATTCTTAGTGATTGTTCTTCATTCAATTTGTGGTTAAGGTTAATTTCATGACAATTGTTCAATTTGTAAAATTATTAATAAATAGTTACGTGTTTAACGTAACTATTTATTATAATATATACGTGTTAACGTAACTATTTATTATAATATATACGTGTTAACGTTTTACGTTTTTATTAAGTTACGTGTTCGGTCTTGTGTCTTTTTTTTAAATAAATAAGTTTGTTTCTCCTAACAATATATTTTATTTTCACACTGAATTTTGTTTAACTTTTAAACCCTATATGAATTTGAATCTAAAGAATCCTTACCCGGTTTCAGAATTAAAATAATGATTCGGGACTCCCGGGATTGCGCAACGATTCTTTTTATGAAACCAACATTAATTATGTTTAAACAGAAATAATTTGCTTTATCACTTAAGTTTACAATAAACGAATAAGGTACACCGTCTTTCCCAAGCAATATGTCTTTTAAACCATTTTCATGCACATTTCAGTTCAGAAAAGGAAAAGGGGACATCTATCTGACTGCTATACAGATGCTGGCGTGGAATTACGAAAACAGTCCTGATACGTAGCAAAAGGGAAAATGAGTGTATCAGCGAAATCGTTAGGCCAATCAGATAAATTATAGTAGAGGGTATCATTATAATTGAGGGATTTAAAAATGTCCTAATATTTAACCAGACACTATGAACAGGAGATCTGAGACTAAGAGTAAATAGTCTGTTAATTTTACCATTAATGCGCTGGTAAATCGAGTTGGTGACCGCAGTACTAGTTTTGTCGCACCGAAGATGCTGCTGCCCGTCTCCGTTCCGTGCCATTTAAGCCAGCATTTTAGATAGCTTCATAGTTGGACGTGGAACTTTCTTATCCCTTTGTCGTGTTTTACGCCTTGATAAAAGGGGGTGGATACATTATATCCTGATAAATATACATATATATACCTTCCTTTACCCGCGGTATCATCCGCATGTAAACTTTACTTTAGTTTGTAGTTGTGTAAGGTACTAACTAGCTACGATACAGAAAGCACCATCGGCGCTATTTGTTATGATAGTATCGTACTTCAAACTGTTGTAAAAATAAATCGCAATCCCACATTTTGACTTACTCTTTTTTTCGTCATGTTTCTTTTACTGAATTTTTACTATTAATATTAATGTTAATTATTATTAAGTAAATGTTATTATCATTTTTTGTATCATATTTCAATTTATAAGCTTACCTACTTTTATTTAACACCGTCGTTCCAAATGCTAAATTCAAATTACAGTTATAACAGTCATGCGTGTTCAATCAAACTAATAGAGAGAGAGACAAATGTTTTTTTTTTTTTTTTAATATTATAATAGTATATAATTAAGTATAACAAATACAACTAAGTACCTACAACAAATAATTAACAAACTCAATAACGGACTACACAGAAAATAAGTTAAAAATATTAGGTTAAATAATATTTCTATGGGTTAAATGTTAGGTTTTCTGGTCACCGCGGTCGTCGCCGGCGGCACTGAGGTCGTCTGTTTTTTTGGCCCCGGTTTGCGACGGATGACTTCAGTCCAGCTTGTCACCTGCTCTGTCTGTGTTTTGGCCACCCCTCCCTCCTTCGCTTGGGGGGCCGCTTCCTTTGAGGTGGAGAAACTGAACGCGGTCTATTCCACCTCTTTTGCCTTGCCCTTCCCCTTGCTCTTTCCCTTTCCTTTGCTCGATGCTTGGGAAAGGGCGGGTAACTCCTCCGGGTCCACCTGCGCGAACAAGGATGTAGCTACAAATATTTAGAGACCTCCCCGAATGATATAGCTCTTTTATTATATTTCAGAATTAATTATTTCAGTTGGTATTAATACTGCTCGTTATAGGTATTACGAGTAGCAATATATTGTTGCTCGATTTTAATCTCGTTTAAGTTTATTTTACTTATTTCGTACTTTTTTTATTCGACAGCAGAAGACGTTTATAATTTTTATTTTATTTTTTTGAAATCAAGATTCGGGTTTTTTCTTTTTTTTTTTTTTAATTACATCATGAAGTTTAGGGAAATGTTATAAATACACAAGTACATAAATCACATGAGTAAATATACGGTTTCTTTACTCATGTGCATAAATTGTCAATATTGTTATAAATAATAAAGGTATTTTAATAACGCAACTGAACTACCATAAATAATTCAAATAATTATTTTATAATTATAAAAATACAATACTTATATATCTTCGATAACCTTACGTCTATTGCTTCAAAATATTGTCTGATTTATTTTAAAGGAGCCATCAAGTTGAAAATACTAGTCAGTGTGTGATCGGCGACCGCTTACACCGTCCTGTCAACATGAAGCTCCTGTTGTGTTTGTGTCGTAAGTAATATTATATTAACATTAATTCATCGTTAATAAAAATATCCACTAAAAGTAATAATATTATCTATTAGAGCTATTAATAAAAATAAAAATAAAAACATTACACATAAGTATATCTTAAGATATATCCAAATGCAAAAATAAATCACTGTAAAATTACCCTAAGAAAAATGACCTTTTTAAATTAAATTATTATATTTTAATATATAATATTTTAATAAAAATGTGGATGGAAACATCAAATTAATCAAATCAAATCAAATCAAAATCAGTTTATTGCCACACAATATTTCAGCCTAACATTAATTAACATTTTACACTTATGTCTATGGCAATGGGAGGTGACTCAGATTGTGTGCTAACGCAGGACCGTTGTCCTGTGCAGCGCTGATTTTCAGTCCCTCCCTCCTTCCTGAGCTGTTATGCAGGAGTTAAGCCAGTTGATCTCCCGATCACCATCTCACATTAATAAATTAAACCAGGATCAATGTAACTTAAATAAAATTAATGCTAATCTAATTTAACCTAATTCTTGCTTTTGTGTTTCGTGTGAGTTTTTGTATGTATGTTTGTGTGTTTGTGTGTGTGTGTGTGTGTGTGTGTGTTTGTGTGTGTATGTGTTCTATGTTTGTTTGTGTGTTTGTGCATATGTGTGTGTTTGTGTGTGTATGTGTGTATATATGTGTGTGTGATAGTGTTTGATTTTCTATTTAGCTAGGGTTATTTCAAGGTACAAAAAAGTCTTTAAAGTTTAAGCATTTCCAGTATGCATGCTTTAAATTTTCTGCAGCGTGTTGTCTCCTTATTAGACCTTTTTTGTATTTCGCTTTAAAAGATTCGATACTGGATTTATTTCTAAGAGGAGGGGGAAGGTCGTTCCAAATGCTCGCTGCAGCAAACCTAAAACATCCCCTAAACTGTGACGTCTTATGTTTTGGCACTTTTAGAAGCTCTCGTGTGTTCATGCGACGATTTCTAGAGGAATGATCCTTAACCCATTGAAGCTTCTCGAAAAGATATTCCGGTTTCTTGTTCCATATTACTCCGTGAACCGTGCAAGCATAATGGAGTTCCCTTCTGGCCCTCATGTTAAGTATACCTTTCCTGTTTAAATATGGTGTTATATATTCCATCCTTGGGATGTTGTAGCAAAACCGAACGCAAGCGTTTTGTACACGTTGTATAGCTCTTTCAGCTTTGGCAATCAGTCTTGGCCCATATATGGTACTGCAGTAGCTGAGCTGGGAAAGGACTAAGGAATCACAGAGCAAAACTCGCAGCTCTTCTTTAATGAATGGCCTAATTTTATAAAGAGTTTTCAGTTTTAAGAACGCTGTCCTGATTTGTTGTAATTTGATTTTTTGTACCTACAATCATCATTAAAGATTTACTGGGATTGAGAACCAAAGAGTTCGTTTGAGACCAGGAGTAAATATTGTTGAGATCTTCATTAACTTTTGCGATGGCTTCCTGGGCATCCTTACCATCAAATGTGTAGTGAATTTGTGTGTCATCGGCATAAAGATGGTATTTACAAAATTTTATTTGTCTTGGTAAGTCTGCATATAAATATTGCAAACAAAATTGGGCTTAACAGTGACCCCTGGGGTACGCCTCGTTGGACCGGCCTGATAGAAGAGAATCTTTTTGAGCCATCCTTATTGTCAGTAACTACCATTTGTTGTCTATTTAGTAAGAAACTTCGGAACCATTGACACGTATTCTTCGAGAACCCATAAAGTTCTAGTTTCGATAACAGTAGCTCCGGGTGCAAGCAATCGAACGCCCGTGAGTAGTCAAGCAACACTATTATACTACTTAGGCCCATATCTGATGCTTTGGTCAGATCATCTGTGACGTGTAAGAGTGCAGTTTCTGTTCTATGACCTTTGCGAAAGCCCGATTGAAACTTTGGTATGATATTTTTATTATCTAGATAACTGAGTATTTGGATGAGAACTATTTTTTTCTAGAATCTTAGATAGTACTGGCAGTATTGATATAGGTCGTAAATCATTCAATTGCGTGACAGATTCTTTTTTAGGAATAGGCCTTATCAGAGCAGTTTTCCAACAGGTTGGAAAAGTATTGGTTATAATTGATGTGTTTATTATTTTTGTAATAATAGGTAGAGAAACATCAAGAGTTAACTTAATTATTTATATGTTCAGATGATCATGTTCTGCAGCCTTAGTCTTAATATTTTTTATAATTTTTAATACATTGGTTTCAGTTGTGGGTTTTAGTTCCAATAATTTAACTTGCTGTGAAAAATCGTTAGTTTTTATCATATTTATGGGTAGGTTTGAATCATCATCGACTGGTAAATTTAAAAAGTGATCATTTATTTTATCGGGATCGTGCAAGAAGTCAGGGATTAGGTACTTTTGTTGAGAATCTGGCTGAGTTGTATTTTTTATATTCTTCCAAAGTAGAGCCGGATTTTTGAGATTGCTGTTAATAAAATGATTAAAATAAGCTGTTCTTTCACGGTCTATTGTTGCATTCACAAAGTTTTTTAAGTTCCGATAGTAATCCTTCGAACTGTCCTTCTTATCAACTTGCGCTTTGATCAAGGCATCGTCTCGTATACTCATTAATAACTTAACCATATTTGTGATCAATGGTTTGGGTTTGTCTCTGTGTACTATCTTACGAATTGGAGCATGAATGTCAAACAAATAGGTTATATATTTATTAAATATCTCTATCATTTCATCCACATAATCTAGTGCAAGTATTGTATTCCAAGGAGTGCGAATAAGGTCTTCTGAAAATAAATCTAAATTAATACTGTTCAATGTACGTTGAAATTTTACTTGTTTAATATATTTAGGTTTTTTGATGGCAAACTCTACCAGAACCAAAGCATGATCACTTAAGCAACGGTTGTGAAGAACTTCTATTTTTTTTTTACATTTTGAGGAGAAATTACAAATAACGAGATCTATTATTGTTTGTGTATTATCGGTGATTCTGGTTGGTACTTTAACTATTTGTTCTAGGTTATGTTGATAACAAAACTGCCCAAAATCTATTGTTTTAGGTGAATCTGTGTTGGCTATGTCATTATTTAAATCACTCAGAATGAATGTATGATCGCTTCGTGTCATACAGTTTTGGGGATTCGCTTAGTGCATCAAATGTCTGCGTAACACTTATGTACTCCGGTCCATACGCCGTTCCTAGTGCCAGAGAAGATCCCGGTAGTTGAATCTCGAGCCACATTTGTTCAAGAGCAGATGTTGGGTGCTGCACTTGTACCTTCTCTCCCTTTTTAATCCAAGTTTCATTAATGGCTAGGATATCAGCTAAATGTTTAGTTATCGTTACAAATAGTTCTTCTTTCCCTGTGTTTAACGATCTTGCTTTTAATAACCCTAGTTTCAAATATAATTTCTTCGAATTATTCATTAACATACAAAAGTGTAAATAGTATTTTTTTGCGATTGCTACGATTAAGATTGGTTACTTTTAAATTATGTGTGTAGATGTAAAGTGTGTATTTGTTTAGTGTTTTTATTTGTGGTGCAAGAGAATTGTACATGAAGCTAAATAATAACAAAATTTGAACATAAAAAATAATAAAAATATTTACAGGTTAAGTTATCTTTTAAGTAACCGATCAAAGAAAGATACACTAGATCAAACATCAGGTTTTCTAAAAACCCTAGACAAATCCGATTCATTACGTAGCCGGTGGCGCGGCGTTCCTTGGTCCTGTCGTGTGAAGATTCTTCCATCCCGCGTCCATACATACTTGTAACCCATCTCAGAAGCCAACGCACGTGCTTTATGGAATATGAGCCGATTTAGTTTGGTGAGGTGCTCATTGATGTATAATAACATCCACGAAGACCACTATCCACTATCAAACTATTATTACATACTAAATTAGTAAACTAGTTTTATATATTCGTAGCTTACGCTATCGCTAACGTGTATCCAGTACAAAAAGTTTTTTGATACAGTTGTTTAATATTGTTATAATTTGACTGGCCCGTTGGTGCAGTTGCCAGTGATTCTGCTTTCGGCTCCGGGGTTATGGTTTCGATTTCCGCTCAGAGTCTGGATGTAATATATATTATTTATTTAATAAAATTAAATATATATAGACATTTAATTATCTACCTTAAGAAAAGACCACCGTGTGTGTATAATAAACAAAAAAATATATTATTAGAAGTTAATTTAATATGATACAATTTATCTTATACAATAAATCAATAAATATCAAAAATTCAATTCAATTTGATTTAAACGTACATATAAGCATATATAACTTTTCAATCTTAACCAAAGGGTCGTAGTTTCGAATCCGGAATGACTTCACGAATTTTTGAATGCTAAATTTGTTTAACAATTTATTTCATTCTCGATTGTTACAAGATATTATATTTATTTATATACTCTTTTATTGTATACTAACTACGCCCGCAGCATCACCTGTGGTAGAAGCAGGTTTTAAAATTAAATGAAAATTAATAAAAATAATATTTAATATATTTCATACGCAATATATTCATTTCTATTGCTTAAACACAATATTATAAAAGCGGCCAAGTGCTAGTCGGACTCGCCCATGAAGGACTCTGTAGCAGCAAGTAACATCAAACGATTTATGACGTATTAAAAAAACTACTTACTAGATCTCGTCCAAATCAATTTCCGGTGGAAGTTTGCATGGTAATGTACATCATATTTATTTTTTTTAGTTTTATCATTCTCTTATTTTAGAAGTTACAGGGGAGAAACACATTTTACCACTTTGGAAGTGTCTCTCGCGCAAACTATTCGGTTAAAAAAATGATATTCGAAACCTCAATGTCATTTTTGAAAACCTATTCAAAAATACCCCCACACCTGCCATATGGATTTGATGAAAAAAAATTTTTGAGTTTCATTTCTAAGTATGGGTGTTTAGAACCAAAACATGTAGTTTATAATGGTAGTATACTAAAATATAATTCAACCTGGTAATTATAAATGTGTACACGGTTTTCTATAATTTTAAATATGGCAACACTTATAATAATAATAAATTGTAACAAGATGGCTATGTAATAAAAAGTCTCTCTATAAGTTTATTTTAATTAACTACCACAAAGTTACAAAATATTTACTTGTATGTTGTCTTCAACATGCAATTTGGTCCTTCAAATGTAATAAGAAGATAATCAATAACAACTCTATTTTGCTATAAAAATGGAGGAAAGCAAGAGTTCTACAAAGATGGCGAAAGGCAATGTAAGGTTGCTGAAAAATAGACGCTGTGCGCTCAAGTGTGCACGGATGGGAGACCTTTGTTGACAAAGAAATTACTAAAGGCGGTGAATGTATGTTGCTGGCGCGAAGGGAAAAATTAATAAGTAATTACACTGATTACGAGAATACCACTTTGAAAATTTCATTGGTGGATGAAAGTGATGAAGACGATGATGCCGGCGTAGAAGAGAAATATTTCTGTATGTTGAGCAAAATTGATGACCGTTTAAAGGAGTTGAGAAAAAGTGAAGTTACTAAAGAGTCTGAGGGCCACGTGGCAATCAGAGTGAATTCTCAATTACCCACTTTAGATATACCAAGGTTTGACAGCAAGGACTCTACCAAATATAAACCTTCTATGGACATTTTTAAGGCAGTAGTTGATAATTATCTCAAATTATCTAACATAGAAAAGCTGTGCTATCTCCATAAATATCTTGCAGGTGAGGCTTTAGCAGTCATAATTAATTTACCTTTAATAAATGAGTCCTACTAAGAGGCTTTATTACTCTTAGATAAAAGATTTCATAACAATGCACGATTAATAACAAGTCATATTAATATATTATTAGACTTTACCTTTAATAAATGAGTCCTACTAAGAGGCTTTATTACTCTTAGATAAAAGATTTCATAACAATGCACAATTAATAACAAGTCATATTAATATATTATTAGACTTACAACCAATACACAAAGGGACTGCTGCTAATATAAGGAATTTTTTGGCCCAAATCTAATTTTCCTCCAATCCTTTCCATTATATTCTAGAAACTTTAAAGCGTCTTCCAATGCTGAGGTAAACAGTTTCGGAGAAATGACATCTCCTTGTCTCACACCTCGCTGCATTGGAATCGCTTCCGTGCTATGCTCCTGTACTCGAACCGACATATTAGCGTTACTGTACACTGCACTGCACACTTTGATATACTGGTAGTCAATATGGCATCGCTGGAGAGACTGCAGCACCGCCCAAGTTTCGATCGAATCGAAGGCTTTCTCATAGTCCACAAAGGCTAAGCATAAAGGCCGATTATACTCCTCAATCTATATATATTGTATAATCTGCCGCAGCGTATGTATGTGGTCTATGGTACTATAGACTTTTCGGACACCGGCTTGTTCGGGAGGCTAGAAGTCATCAAACTGGACAAAATGGACCTGTAATTCTTCAACAAGGTGTTATCGCCCTTTTTGAAGAAGAGCACCACCAAGCTTCTGTTCCAGGCTTTCGGCACTACAACTTCGAGCAAGACAGCATTAAAGAGCTTCTGAAGGACTTTAAGTACCGGTGTTCCACCCGCTTTCAGAAACCCTGACGTGATACCGTCTTCGCCCGGTGCCTTATTGTTTTTAAGCTGTTCCAGGGCCGTAATAATCTCATTCAAGCTGATGTCCGGGATATCTTTGGAGTAATGTCGAGTTAGTTAGGCTCGTGGATCTTCAGCCGAACTACAAACAGGTTGGTTGACCGAGGTATACAGCTGTCCATAAAACTTCTCGACCTCCCTCAAATTCTCATCCCTAGACGACGCTGTACTTCCATCCTCTGTTTTCAGCCTCGACAACCGGCTTTGACCAACAGACAAATCCCATGAGAACACTTTGGAGCCCCGATTCCGCTCTATTGTATCTTTAACACGTTTTGTATTAAAGACATGTATATCGTGTCTCAGAGATTTCCATATCCGTCTGTTGATGCGTCTATATGCTTCAGTGTCAGCAGAGGACTGCAGATTCAATAGGCGTCGGTCTTCCATGAGATTTTGAGTTTGGTCAGAGAGCTTTCTGGGGCCGGGTCTGTAAAATCGGCTTCCGACTGTATGGGCAGTGGTCACCAACCTGCTGTTTCTATCGTCCAATGAAACGCAATCGTCAAGGCAATCGAAACGATAATAATTCGAGTTAAAAGCTTTCGGGATTTTGGATATAAGCATTAGATGGTCGAAAAGTAGACTTCATCATGCGAGACCGTTCCAGTTTAACACTGATATTCAATGTGCCTCTAATCAATAGGTGATCACTCCCAGTTTTCACCCTATGGACCACGGAGACGTCATTGAATATCTGTCGTCTGGTGGTCATGGTGAAGTCTATTTCATTCCTAGTGGAACCTTCAGGGCTCATCCAGGTCCATTTCCTATGAGGCGGCTTCTGGAAAAAAGAGTTCATCATAAAGAGTCCTTCCTTCTCCAGAAAATCGGCCAGCCTCTGACCCCTGGGGTTCCGCTGTCCATATCCAAATTTCCCCACTCTCAGCTCATCGTCTCGTCTTTTGTCTATCTTCGCGTTAAAATCCCCCATGACAACAATGAAGTAGGTTTTGATCGTATGTATGGCCCGATGTCCTCATACATAGCCTCTACTTCTTCATCTAGGTGTGCGGAGGTCGGTGCGTATACTTATATGACCTTCAGCAAGTATATCTTAAACACTCTGAGTATAAGGTACCAGGGTTCCCCTGTTCGACATACTTCCGATGGTCACAATGTTGCCAATGAGGGACCTGCGGACAATAGGCCCGACACCTACCTGGGACTGATGGTCGCCCTCCCGGTAGTAGAACAGGTTACCGGATTCCAGGGTTATAGTGTCCTCGCCCTCTCTTCGGACTTCAGATAGACCTAGTATATCCCAATGTAACCTGTTCAGATGATCCGGAGATTCTTAGCACCCCCTGCCCTACCGTTACCCGAGCCGCTGCCGTAGCTGGGAATAGTAGGGTCACCGGGGACTGGGGGCCTGGGCTCATTTTGTAATGTCATTTGGGGGGATTTGCCAATACTCGCCGCGCTTGGCATGCGTGTTGGAGAGAGCAGTGTGTTATCCAGGATATGATGACGCTGCTGCCCATCACCACCTCGATCGGTGCACATTAGTTCGCAACACTATAGCCTTAGTCGCCTTTTACGATACCTCGGCAAGACTAGGGACTATTCTTCTCTACCGAGCACCGCACGATCCAAGCGACTAAGGAGTAGCTATTCTCATTAATTTATTGAACGGCCTATGTGTTAAAACCGATTAGATAAAATGATGAAAATGCCAATTTTACAAATACTAAATTTAATCAAAATGTTTCAACCGCCATAACACTAATGAGATAGATCAAAATAGCCGAAGTAACATTACTCATTATCCTTAATAGAGGCTAAATGGGTCAAGAGACATACTTAATTAATACAACTTAATGCAAAATGGTTCAAGCGACAAGGTTTTTTAAAGTAATTAAATAAAAAATGGGCCAAACGACAAAACTCCAACTATGGCGAAAAAGCTAAATGCCATAATCGACACACGTTATAAAAAAAAACGAAAAATCAAAATAGCTTAAGTCATCGAGTCTTCAAATTTGTCTTATTTTGTGTAGTATAGATCAATGAGCTTAGAAATGAGGCCTGTTTTGCTGTGGGTGCTAAGCGCCAAAAAAAGTTGTCAAAATAATTTGAAACCTGACAAACTACGGAGAAAAATTATCTGAATCCGAATATGTATATAACTCAGTATCGCAAAAAATGTCGCTTAGATCAATTAGCCTTTCAACCGTCGATATTTTTAATGACTTGAAGTCGATAAAAGAATATTTTACTCGGTTAATAAGATAACAACTGTTATCTGAGAAACTGACCCAAGACCCAGACAAAAGGTCTATTATCAAATTCACTTATAAAAATAGTCAGATAAGACGGTTCTTACGTTGATTAATAGAATTTTTAATGTCAAGGTAACCATTTTGTATTTTTATTATTTTGTATATATATATATATATATATATATATATATATATATATATATATATATATATATATATATATAAAATAATAAAAATACAAAATGATAATTATGATAATTTTTATGAATCATTGTAAATAAAATAAAAGTATTAAGATAATTTTGTAAAGTAGTTTTTGATTTTTATCGATAAAAAAATCATAATAAAAAGTTTATACCCGAATAATTATTGTCTTTTTACCTCAACTAGAACTTGAAATTAATATTTATATAACAAGGAACTTTGTTTTTATCTGGTGTCCGACGACACCACACGTTTTATTTTATTTTTTATTATTTTACTATTTAATTATAGGGAATCATAAGATACCTGCTCTAAATAGAACTAAACCATAAATTATCCGACTCTTACTACATTCAAGTTCTGGATTAAACTTGTATAACGGATTTCGCAAATTTGTTGTTTTTGTGTGCATACTTCAAATTTGAGATCATCATATAAACGTACTAAAGGTGATAGAAAAAAGAAAAATAACGACTAATACTCATAGTACTAATTTAGATTGAAAAACAAAATGGAGACATTACGCTACCTTACGGTACGCCATATTATGAAATATAAATGCCACATTATTTCCATCTGTTTTTAATTCATTTATATATAATTACAAACAAGAAATTGCCTTTATGAATGGATCCACCGGGCCTCAATTGACATGTCAAAGAACTTGTAATAAAAATGGATACATAATATGGTGAGAAATTAAAATTGACATAAAGTTTGAAAATATGTTGACGTTTTTTACATCAAAATAAATAAAATACTGCAAATAAAGTTTACATAATCATCAACTTACTTCAATCAACAACTTCATCAACAACTTCATAATCTCTCTTAACAATATAAATCTAATTTGTTTAAATCTAACAAATGTTTTCAGTATTATCTCTGGCTCTCATTACTACGGCTAAAGAAAAAAGTCTCGAAGACTTCCTTCACAACGGCAACAATCAATTTACTGCCAAACTCTTCTACGTAAGTTTTAAATATAAGTATGTAAAGTAATAATATTACACAATATAGATATAGCAGTATACACGAAAGCTTAAAAATTGAAAAAATATGCTGTGATTAGAGATGGGCAATCTGTTTCTGCCCGGCGGGAATAAATGGTAAGTTACGGGCATATTGGGCATAAATGTTTTTTTGCCTGAATAAATGCCCAATCATAGGGCAAATATTTTAATGTGAAGTTAAACAAGATTTAAATATTTTTCTTATGTAAAATAGGAAGTATTCAAAGAGTAAAAAGAAAATGTAAGTCCTGAACGTATTTTAATAAAAAAATAATGACATTGGTTAATATTTCACAATAAAAATAATACTTAGCCTTATCGTCACTTTTAGATCAAATAACATTTTGTATTCTGTTGTGTGTTTTGTTTTTTTGTTTAATTGTTTTACCCTTTATGTGTTACATAAAAGGTAAAACAATTAAACAAAAAAGTATTTAATTTACCTATAATAGGAACAAAACTTTCGAATTTTTAATTTAGATTACAGTAGTAGTAGTAGTATGAGATCTAAGATTAGTATGCGGGACGAAGCAGCATGATATCTCCATGTTTAAATTAAGATACATGCTAAAAAAATTTAAAATTTAAAGCTACTAAAAATAAAAATAAAAAAAATCTGCGCATAGTATAAGCATACCAATAACAGTAAAAATATAACCTCTATATATATATATATAATATTGAAGATTATATATATTACCGAAGTAGCGCCATGCTGCTTGCAGTTAAATGGGCCGGCGCGCGCGGGAAGAACTTCGCTCTCACTTAATACTGACGTGAAATCACGGCACTGACGTCGTGTTTCGTTCGGTTTTTGAGGATCCGGTGGCCCATTCCTCCCCTCCCCCCACACACATGGCAGCACAGACTTCGTAAAGACTACTCCAGGAGGGTACCAGTCACCAAAACACCAGAGAATCCCTCTCTAGACTTCCGGGCTCAAGACCTCAACCTAAGCCCGGAAGCTTGGGCAGCGCCGCGAATTCTTGGCGCAAATCTGTGCTCAACAGTTTAACTGCTCGGGGTAGACAAAGCAGTCGGCAGAAGTCCCCTACCACTATGACCGTGCATTTCTGTAGCATCAGGGGGCTTCATACTAATCTTAACGCCGTTCACTACCACCTCCAGACAGCAAAGCCGGCCTTGCTGTTTTTGACAGAGACACAGATATCCCCTCCAGCCGATACCTCTTATCTCTCTTGTCCGGGGTACAAATTAGAACACTTTTTTGTACCGTCGGCTGGAGTTTGCGCGTGTGTCAGGTAGGATGTCTGCTCTCGTCACTTTGGCAGTCTTGAATGTAGAAACCTCTCCATCCTCTGGTTGCGCATAGACAGCGACGACCATCCCCGTGTCTATGCCTGCCTATATACGTCCCACAGTGGTAATGACGAAACTGATCGTCTCATAGAGTTCATCCAAATGGCTACAGATCCCATCGCAGAGATAGTGATACTTGGTGATTTGAATGCCCATCACACCGAGTGTCGCAGCTTACGAACAACCGATCTTGCGGGAAGATCTGTTTACGACGATCACCAACGCGTACCCCTGATGTGGAAGATCATATGCCTTCCCCGTTGGACCTTCTGCTGACCTCTCATCCGGACAGTTATGTGGTTTCGGACCACTGTCTAGTCCGGAGTTCTGCGCCAATCACACGCTCACTATGGCCTCGCTTTGCAGCCAGCCGCCGCGTTTGGCACTATAGGTCAGCTGATTGGGATAGGATGCGGTTCTTCTTTGCATCCTACCCATGGGGGCGAATTTTCTTCTCGCTGGATAATCCAGACATCGTTGCTGATTCTGTTGCCGAAGTGGTGCTACAAGCCATGGAACTTATCATTTCATGCTCTGCGGTGCTTATAGGCGGCAAATCCCAACCCTGGTTTGGTCGGCCCTGCAAAATGGCTGCACGCCATAAGCTGGAAAGCTACCGAGCTTGGGCCAATGTGTCGATGTCCAAGGATGTAACGACATGTTGTATCTAAATCCGTTCAGTAGTTTTTGCGGGAAAGAGTAACAAAAATCCAAACAAACTTTCGCATTTCTAATATTAATAGAATATTGTTGAGAAAAAATACCTTGTAATTCGCTGTAAATCGGAGCACACTTTTAAGTACACCAACCAGTTAAAAAACTTAGCCAATTGCTAACCGCGATAGAGACGAACATGCGTGGTGAAAACGGGAGAGCGACTGAGCGATTTACTACAAAATAGGGGTGTGCGATAATTATCGATAATTCGTAACTACTCGATAATTTTTCATTCGATATTTATCGATAAGTGTGATTCGATAATTTTGATCCGATAATTAATTATCGGTAATTTGTCATTCGATAATTATCGATAACTATCGATAATTTTTCATCCGACAATTATCGATAATTGGGATGCGATAATTATGGATATGCGTCAGCCGATAATTATCGAGTAATAAGTTTGACAGGGAGAAATGACGACCTTTTTGTTTTTAGGTATTCGGATAGGGTATAGGGGTAAACTGACACTGGATGTCGGATGACCTTTTTTTAGGTATTCGGATAGAGTATAGGGGTAAACGTCGATACTGGATGTCGGATGACCTTTTTTTTAGGAATCCGGATAGGCTGCAGGGGTAAATATCGATGCCAGATCTCGGACGACCGTTTTTTTTTCGTTGTCACTTGCGATACACAATTCTATAGTACATTCGATAATTATTATCTAAGCACCCGATAATTATCGATAATTTTCATTCGATAATTATCGATAACTGTTACCAACTATCGATAATTTTCATCCAATAATTATCGATAATTATTGATAACACGATACGATAATCGATACTAAAATTATCGATAATTTTTCCCA
This sequence comes from Euphydryas editha, assembly GCA_036937285.1. NCBI lineage: Eukaryota > Metazoa > Arthropoda > Insecta > Lepidoptera > Nymphalidae > Euphydryas > Euphydryas editha. The sequence goes on from JAUPFZ010000007.1 coordinate 9,515,646, forward strand.
TTGATGATGAACATCCCTACTACAAAATGGCGGCGGCGCGTACGCACATACGCATCCCTCTTCCCGCAACCTTTACGCGATGCAAATATCATAAGTTCCCGCGCTCGTGTTATTTAAATTGTGAAACGTACTTTTTGAATTATAGGTATATTTCTAGTGAAATGTTCTTAAATTTATAAAATTTTACCTTTAAACGATAAACACTAGCTAAAAACTATTACTTTAGTAACTTCCAATGCATGAATCTAATAAACAAATAATTTTTGGAACAATATAATTTATGCCCAGTTAAATGCCCAAGGTAAGAAATTTATGGGCGCTTACTAGGAATTTATCCAATCTGCCCAAAATGCCGGGCAGAATGCCCATCTCTAGCTGTGATCGTTATGTTACAAAAATGTAATTAATTTAGAACTTTTGTATTTTTTTTCTTAAATAATAAAATATTATTATGTACCTAATTATTTCAAATCTAGCCTTTTTATGTCAAACTATTGTTATGCGTAGACGAATAAAATTATTTTTTTTTATTTCGTAGGAAGTAGCGAAATCTAAGCCCGATGAGAGTAAAGTTGTGTCCGCTTACTCTGTAATGACGCCTCTCGCACAGCTAGCTCTGGCCTCAGTCGGAGAATCACATGATGAACTTCTCGACGCTATTGGAATGCCTAATGATAACATAGTAAGACACAAATTATACGATCGATAGGAATATTTTATTTTATTAAGTTTTTTTAAAAATTTTAATTTAATTACGCAAAGATAAGTACCTACTGAAAAAAATACTTTTTAGACGAAAGCTGCATTTTCATTTGTGAATTCGAAACTACGATCAACAAAAGGAGTAACGCTGAATACTGCTAGTAAAATCTATGTGGCTGAAAAATATAAATTAAATGCTGAATTTGCAGCCGTCACCCGAGACACGTTTGAATCAGAAGTTCAAAACATTAATTTTAATATGGCACAAGAAGCCGCTGACGAAGTCAATGCTTGGGTAATTTTATACTTGAATAATCGGTATAATTGTATTAAAATTTGTTCTCTAGTTTAGGCTTATTAATATTATATTCAAATATATTTTAGGCTGAAAATCAAACTAATCATCGCATTAAAAATTTAGTATCACCAAGTGAATTAACCCCTGATACTACTGCGCTTTTAGTCAATGCAATTTACTTTAAGGTTAGTGCTTCTATACAAAGTTTTATTCTGCTTACTTTTCAATACCATTTATGTAAATTTTTGTCAATTTATGCAATTTTTAGGGAATTTGGAAATATCCTTTTAACAAATATGCAACTACGGACAGAGACTTCCATGTCACCAAAGAAACTGTCAAACAAGTACCAACAATGTATAACAAAGATTCTTACAGATATACCGACAGTGCAGAACTTAATGCTCAAGTAAGTATCGTATTACATTTGCTACGATATACCTAATCATCACAAATAAAACTCTTATTAATACTTTCAGATTCTAGAAATTCCTTACGAAGGAGACGAATCTTCGTGTATTTTTGTATTACCCCATGAAATAGACGGAATTAAAGAATTAGAGGAGAAACTTAAAGACCCAGCAATACTCGACAAGGTTACTAAGGATATGGTTAAGGTTAAAGTCGAAGTTTTTCTTCCTAAGTTTAAAATCGAAACTACAACAAATTTAAAAGAAATTCTACCAAAGGTAAAAAAAGGAACCATATCACACATTTAAATAACTTTTTTTTGTGTTTTTATATTTAATAAAGTTAAAAATACTGAAATGTTAATATCCATCCGACCATCTTAAGTCACATTGTATATATTTGCTATACAGATCAATGTTAAAAAGCTTTTTTCACCACAATCTGCAAGATTAGATAACCTTTTAGAAAATTCTGGAGATCTATACATAAATTCAGCTACTCAGAAAGCATTCATCGAATTCAATGAGGAAGGTTCTGAAGCCGCTGCAGCTAATGGTAAGTATGAATAGTTTTATTTTAGCAAAAATAAACTTATACTTCACATCAACGATTAAGCCGAAATATGAAATATTAATTTTTATATATTTTTTAATATAAAATATTAATTTTTTTAAACTACTTAATTCGTTTAAACTAACTATACTTAATAGTTAATAGCAGTATCATATAAAATTCTTATATCTTTTATTATAATTTAAGTAGATATTTAAGTGTAACCATACAGTTAACTACAGTGCGTTCAACGAGACAAGATACCAAACGTAAACAAACCAACTGCCAGGTCATTCGCCTATGTTATATAATAATATTCGCCTATGTTATATAATAATAAATATATTATTATATTATTATTATTATTTATATATTATTTTGTAACCTTTTTTACTTACATTTTACAAAAAATCAGCGTCAATTCATCAAGTTTCAGTCATCATTACGATAATTGCAAAATTTTTTTTAGAGGTTTCACTAAAAAGAAGAATATCTGAACTCTTGTAATGTAATGTAAAGTAGAATTAAATAAATGCCGTCTAGTTTAAAAGAGACCACCTCATATCCACACGGACATCTGTATTGAAAGCTTAGCTGGTTGGTGCTCCCAACGACAAACCTACAGTGATACGAAAATTTTCGTTGTCTAAAAGTGTAAAAGATTTTTAATGGCATCACATGTAACCAATACGTATAATAATCAAATAATTATATAAATAGCAAGAAAAAATTGTGTGTGAGTATGTGTACACACGTATGAAGTGAAACTTTTTTTTCATTACTTATTTTTTAAGAAAATTTAAATATCAGATATTAATATAAAAATATAAGATTTTCAGTTTTATTATAATCTAAATATAGAAACTATTTTTTTTAAATAAATAACTATATTTTAATTTGAATATAATCTTTTTTTTTTTTATTTAATGACTATCTGTCGCCCACAGCCTTGCTCTTGTATAAATCAGCTAGCGAACTTTTTTTTCTTTCAATCCTTTCGTCTTTTACACGAGAACGATATTAGGAAACGTAATTATTAATAACTTACATCACAAATCAGTTTCTATTATTGTCTCAGATAAACATTTTTTTCGAGTAAATTATAAAAGTATTAAATAATAATAATGGTACTTATTTATTTAGAAAACCAACAGCTTATACATACAAATTTTATCATATAGCATACAACAAATAGTTTAGCCAATAACAGGTTTCCCTAAAGTTAACAAATTGGTATTATGGAGATATCGTTGATAAAAAAAGAAAACAATAGTCACAATCACAATAGTACATTCCGATACACAAAAAATGCTCATAATAGAATTTTAATGTTAAGACACTGTTAACTAACACTTTTCAACACATACGTAGCTGACATATGCAAAAGAGATGTGTACAACTACACGTCATACATATAAAAATACACATCATACAAATACATACATATATACTTATAGTTTATACGTTGTTACGGTGGTTCAGATAGTGTTTTTATAATAAGGGTTTTGAATTTTGTTTTAGACCTTGTAAAGATGTCGACATTTTTAAATAATGTATTATACATATAAGGAAGTCTCAGCGACACCGAGTTTTTCATAAAATTAATAATAATATGAGCTTATTACTTTTGTCAATAATTATAAACTCTGCTGTATACATGAGTTTAAAATGCAATAAAGTTGAGTGTAATAATAGTCATAACTTATTATAATTATACTTTTATGATATTATTCAGATACATAATAATGATTTATTTTTAATACACTGTAAAATTATTTAATTAAATTTATCATATTAAATATTTATTTATATACCTTGCCCGTTGGCGTAATTGGCAGGCAATCCAGCTTTCTACTTCAAGATTGTGGATTCGACTCCCGCCTCGAGTCTGGGTGTAATATTTATTTTTATTATTATGTATTATATGCATTTACAAAAAAATATATAAATATGTTTATCAGTCGGCTATTACCTAATATACAGGCATTAAATTATCTCTACCTTAGGAACAGGCGACCATTATGTCTACGTTAAAGTTATTTATTTTTATATTTATTACGTTTTGCTTTTGATACATATATAATTGAGAACGTTTGTTGGACAACTTTTTGTGTGAAAATAGTTATGTTTACAATATTATCGTATATTGATTACTTTTGTTTTATTTCAGTGTTCGGCATTAGAGGTGATAGTCCCATCCCGCCCAAAGTCTTCAAGGTCAACAGACCATTTTACTTTGTAGTGAAATCCAAATCATTGACCCTATTTAATGGAATACTACGGAGTATATAATGGTACATATGGTTTTGTATTTTTTACACGATTCAAATATTAAATATTCTGATATTCAAAATCTTTATTTATTTTTATATATTTCATAAAATTAGAAGAATGTTGTTATCATCTAATGTAAATAGGTAACATGCAAGTAAATAAGCTACAAACAAAAGTGTTTTATTATTCAACCGTACACTTCCTCAACGGTGACGATGTCTGTATAAAGATTTTGATTTTTTTAACACTTTCAGGATATAATCAGAAGCGCATATAAAAGATACATACATGGCTCAAAAAGATGTTTTCATAAAAAATATACTCGTATAATACTGTACACTCCAATTATTTATATATTCAATGAGAAGGATAAATTATGATATGCTTATACCATATATTACGTATATTCAGATCCTTATTTTTAGACTTTTATAGAGTTTTTTTTTTCATGTAAAAATTGTATAATAGTTAAATTTTATTAACTTAGAATAATACTCTATATATCATATGCATGAATCATAAGCGATGAAATATCTTAATCAGTACCAATGTGTCATCGAGACCATTATTTAGCAGGGAATACTTTTAATGGGTGAACTATCAATATTTCTGCTTTTCTGATAATTTAGTGTAAAATATAATATTCATAATTATGTTATGATTAAATATAAGATAATTTGTGTAGTAGTAATAGTAGACCGGAGAGGATGGAAAAATAGTTGTAGTAATTTGATGACAAACCGAAAATTTTCTTCTGAAATGTAAAGGCGTTCCAAGAACCATTACCGGTATGGCATTTGTAGGTGCCATTTTATTATATATATTTTATTTTCACACAAAATTTTGTAAAACTTTTTAACAGCTTTACTAAGAGAGTCTAAAATACACAAAGCCTAGTAGTAGTAGTAGTAGTAGTAACGTAGAAGATAAATCAATAGTCCTATATGAATTTGAATCTAAAGAATCCGTACCTGCTTTCAGAATTAAAATAATGATTTGGAACTCCCGGCATTGCGCAACGATTATTTTTGTGAAACCAGCATTAATTATGTTTAAGCAGAAATTATTATTATTATTATATATTATTTATTGTACAACATACAAAAAATAAATTAGTACAAAAAAAATTATGAGAGATATCAAAAATGCACAAAAAGGCGGCCTTATCGCTCAATAGCGATTTCTTCCAGGCAACCTTAGGGTTAGAATTTAAGAAGAAATAGGTAGGTGGTGTATAATAAACATACAATACAAATATACGGTAAACCTTCGACTAATATATATTTATATAAATATATACGTAAATAATAAAATATATACATGAAGTACTAATAAATAAATATATAAGTACAATTATGTCATATTAAGAGATAGATAATAATCTTTTACAAGTTTTTTAAATGTTGTAATACTCTGAGCCTTACGAATATGTAGGGGTAGAGCATTCCACAAAGAAATGATTTGCTTTATCACTTAAGTTTAAAATAAACGAATAAGGTACACCGTCTTTCCCAAGCAATATGTCTTTTAAACCATTTTCATGCACATTTCAGTTCAAAAAAGGAAAAGGGGACATCTATCTGACTAGATACAGATGCTGGCATGGAATTAAAAAAACAGTTGTCGCGGTTTCCCTTGTAGAATAAGATCAGAAATGAGAAGACAGAGTACCATGCAAATAAAGCTGATGTCTCTTCCCACTCAAATAGCACGATGAGTTTGTTTTTCAAACGTACCAAACGGTAGGTCGAGTTGCCCTCCTGTTCATGCGCTAGCGCTTAAATCTTTGTGCACTTAATACTGGTCTTTTGTGTGCTACCCTTTATGAGTAAAGTGAACCCCGATGAAATCGCAAGCCGATCACTTGACACTTGTTTCGGAGCGACAGAAGCAGATTCCTATCCTCTCTACCTCACTGTCCATGAAAAGAGCCACGCATCTGATCTTAATTCCCACTTCTCCGCTTCCGGTCCCTTCGCTGCGCGAGGATTGCGTGATCCTGCTGTGAGTCGGTTGCGGAGGTGCGTTATTGTTGGCTCTCTTCCTAAACAGCTTTTACAGAGAGAAGGACAGGTTTGAGTTGTTCGGTCCAAAAAGACACGGCCAGGAGACATTGGCGAAGCCGTTGGCGCGGTCTGCTGAGCGGTTCCTTGTATGTGGTGTGTCTGGGTCTGTGTCTGTGTTGCTTGAATGACGGTGTTGGCACTCTGTACAGGCGTTATAGCCGGTGGTAGAGCGGTCTTGCTGTTTCTTTTTGCGGCTACTGTGACGGCCTTTCTGGCGAATGTGGGAAAAGACGTTCTGCTCGTTTCACTCTCTAAGATGGTATGGAACGATGAGTGGTCCAGTTTCGTCTGGTCTACTATATTTTTAAAATAATAATATGGTAATCCAATCAAATTGATTTAGTATTATTATTTAGTATAGGTATTAAACCTTAACATTACATTAACCAGGATCATTTTAACATTATACAATGCATGTATTTAATTAATAGCAGGAGATAATTTAGTTATAAATTCATTTTGTTTGAAAATTTACACGTTGTATTCTAAACCAATTTATAATTAGCAATGCCTAATTCACATTTATTAGCTAATTTATATATACTGTATATTAATATTCAGATCAATATCATTTGTTAACTTCTAGTACAGAGCGTTGACCAATGATTATATATTTTAAGCTATATTTTTCTCAAATGTATTGGACTTTACAGTTATTTTTTAACTGCTTTGTTGTATAAATACATCTATGATACTCTTAATCTATGTATTTATACTCCTACAATGGGCACAACTTTGCAAAGACACTTATCAGTCTGGCAGTTTTTTCATAAATCATTATTATATGTATTTTAATAAAACAAAAGGACTTCTTCGTGTTACCCAAATTTATGTTTACTACTCCGCTCACATAAGATGAAGCGTGACTTTTTGTATATATATATATGAAGATCTACAGTGCTATAGCCATTTCGAAACCTAGCCTGCTCCGGTAATTGGAATCATTCGATTCTTTAAAGTAAGGTGACCAACTATTTTTTGTTCAAAAAGAGTACACTTTGCAAGTATATTATTGATGGCATTTGATATAATGTGAGCATTACAACCAATTCCCAAAATATTTCGTTTTAGTAGATCTTGTAATTTTGTGTACACATTATGACACCTTTACGGGTGCGTCCTCCAAATTTAGTATTTGTGTTATCAGCCGAGAGCGCCTAAATTTTCTTATTCAAATTGTTGTTTGTTATAACTCGAAATCAGTGATTAGACAAAATGTCTGATGTTTCCCCTTCGATTGATTCCAAATTTAAAATCTTAATTTGAATACCGTTCTTAATATCGAAATACCTTACTAAAATTGGATAAAGTTTTATTTCATTGTGGTTCGATGCGTCTGATAGAATAGATATATATGATAAAGAATCCATATTTTCTGATAGCATTTTCTTGCAGTATTCATTAAATACGCTGGTTATGATAGACTCACATTTTGTTCGCGCACAAGAAAATTTTTCGTCACAATTTTTTTTTAATAATTTAGTAGTGCAGTCCATGCTGCGAAAACTTTGATTATGGGTTAATGTGTGAAAAGCGAAAGTGCCCTCCATAACTGCCAATTTTTTTAAAAAATGTTGTCAGTTTGGATGTTGAAGCTGCTGTGTCATGAGACGTTTTATATACCTACTTTAGTTTCAATGTGTGCCGTTATTGCACTACGTCCATGAATTGCAATTGAAAATTCCCTATTGCAGATTGTGCATTTAACCAAGGAGTCATAATTTCGATTTTTGGAGTTTACTCCTTAAGAATCGATTTTCATATATAAGGCGCCCGGTATGAGAAAAATATGAGAGGTAAAATCTACTATTGAATGACCTCGTTACTTTTTCGGTGCGCGTGCACCTATGGTGCGGTGCGAAAGTAATGTTGCTCTAATTAATATTGAAAAATAATATTTAAAAAGTAAATGATAATTGTCAGATAATAATAATTACATAATTTATCAACATTCGATTCGATTCGATTAGTTATAATAAATGTATATAAAATGAATAAATATATATTTATATATGTATATTATTTTCATTAATTTGTTAATTTACCCTTTCATATGGTATTAATCTTATTTTCAGTTGGATAAACTCTTTTTGCGTAATCGTACTTAAGGAGTAAACTCCAGTCGTGCGTCGGAGCTGACACACAATTTTTTTAACTACAATGAACGGAAACTCTTTTTTTTATTTTCGTTTAAACGATTTTTCCTTCTTTTGTTATCGCTCATATTTGAATTAATAATCTAAAAATTATATTATTAATATATTTTTTATTTTGATTTTAAATAAATATTATAATCTGATATTATTTCAGTAAAATGAAAATGAAACTATTATATTAATACTCACATGCTCACCTTCACTAGATAAATAAAATAAAATTTTATTTTATTTTGTACACCTCAAATCTTGTTAACTTGAACAAAAAGTACGAAATTGTTGGTTTTCTGATTCTCTAACCTCAAATTAATTAAACAGAAAGGGTATTCCCATAAAACTTTGCCGTATATACTAATACTACGCATGCGTCAAGACCACAGATTTAATATATGTAGGTCAAGATTGTTATTCAAATCACTGTCATAATATTTAATTAATAAAATTGAAATAAAATAATCTAAAAAAATGTTTTAGAAATACAAATGAGTATAAAATTATACAAATGAGTACTTTCAGAGTACAGGATTTGAAAAGAGTACGGTTTGCGAAAAAAGAGTACAAAACTCAGTAAATGAGTACAGTTGGTCACCTTATTTAAATTAATAATGTACCTACTTAAATATCTAATTCCTACGTTCTTTTGTCAATTGTCTCACTCACCATATTTGTATTATGACAACAACTGTAATATTATCTACTTTAAAACATGTCCGGAATGTTCTTGTCAAAAAGTAAATGTGATTTGTTTTGCTCTTATATTAAATAGTCGTACTGAAGATATATTTGTAATATATGTTTTAACTATAATATACTATAATTACGCGCGTGAAAATTATCTTCTTCTTCGAGAACCCTTCTAGAAAAAGAGAGATTCTTTTAATACAAATCATAGAATATGTTATCAGGTCGCTGAATGTTTTGTTTTAATTACAACGTAAAAGTAACAGATTATCGCCAACTTATACTAAAACAAAAGGATGAAATAAATATCTTAATTTAAACCGCGATTTAAGAATAAATTCATAATAAGGCAGAAGTATTATCTTAATTCAGCCGTAATTCAGCTCAAATACGCACTAAGCCTTGTCAGTGCAGAAGAACGAACAAGTTATAAAAGCGAAGACAATTCAAAGCCGCAAATTGATTAAGCTATCCTCCGTTTGCAGAATTAAGTTATCACAGCGCGGTCGAGGAACTCCTATGAATACGTAAGCCTTCTGTTACCAATTAACTACATTTGCATGCACGTTCCGAAGACGTTCCTTATCTGATTTTTCTATAAACTGAAGAATTCATTTTATTGTTGATTCAATAGGTTAAGTTCCAGAATTTTTAATATTTTTAAATATTATATTTGTTTATTTTATTATTAGTGACCCAACTCGAACACAGATTTATTTATCAAAAAGAAATTTCAGAATGTCGTCATTTGCTACGATGAACTGAAATACCAATATTTTCAGAATAATATTGATAAGAACATATTGAAACCGAATATAACTGGTTCAGTAACACTAAGACTAAGATTTTAACAAGTATTCATTTAATTTTTTTATTCGTAATATATTAATTATTATTTTCAGCGTGCGTGAAATGCTTAAAAGAGCATCTGAGTACATTATAACGTAAATAGATAATAGATAAATAATGTCACTGGAAATATTTTTTATCCACGTAGTGAACGGCTATGTTTGTAAGTGAAGATTTTCTTCACTTTGATAGGAGCGCATAGACACGTCATACATTCAACATGCGCTGAAATGGTACATGTGCAATATTTTATTTGTGCATGTATTGTTGCAACATATTTTGGTAATACTTAAGACACATGAAAAACATAATTGGTTGAATAAAACACAACCTTCATTTTTCATCGGCCATATAGGTTAAAATGTTATTATTGCGATTAGATTTAAATGTATAAATTATGTGTTAATTATAAAGAAATTATAATAATTTATTACAAGGTCGAGACCAAGTTTTAAGTATGTAATTTAAAAAATATTCAAACTATGTTTCATGTCTATCTCACGTGAGCTGTTTCCAAAAGGGTGGACGCGGATTCAAATCCCTGTCGGATTAGACTATTATTCATTATCCGTATAGGAAAAACGGCCTTAGCTTGGCCTACGTTATCGCTAGAAAAAAAGACCTTAGACATATCAACGCGACGTCGCGTTAAATAAATGTAGGATGCAATTTTAATGTCATTCTCGTGAAGTAAACTTACTTTAGTATTTTACTTTAAAACTTCCATACTTTCGAAAACGATCCGCAAACTTAAAAACAGCTCTTTATAGTCATTGAATCACGTCAGCGTCGTTATACCGTACGTTTACAAAAAAAAATCAATACTTTTCTTCTAAACATATTTTCTTGGAAAATATTAACGTCATTTTTATACTATCGTAACTTTTATTAAATTAAGAGGATCTTTTTTTTCTTTTTATTATTTAAAGCAATTGACTTGTATAACATAAAACGTCCCAATTACTTGAGTCCAATTACGTAATTTTCCTGACATAATTTTCATTTAAAATATGACCATACTTTTTTCTTCAAAATTGTCGCCAGTGTGTCTACAATCAACCACGAACCAATCAAACACACAAATAAAATGCTTTGTATCAAATATATAATATACTACTCGTATATATGTAATAGTGTAATATAAACAAACTTTCTGTACATACAGAAACTAACATAACTAAACTAGTACGGCTCATATTAAATTAGCGTAGGACATACTTTATCTTTTAAACTTAATGCTTTTAAGAAAAATTCTTAATTCCAATAAAAGTAAATTGTCAATAATTCTTAAGAAAATTATATTTACGTAAAGCATATGTTTTTTTTTTTTAAATAAACTAAGTTATATATCATTAGAAAATCTGATAACTAATATTGTTAGATTTATTTCAAAAGTGTTTATTATTTGTATTATGTTATATTTATATGTTATGTGTATGTTATATTTTTACTTAAAAATTATTATTAAAACAAAAGACTTTTTCATAATGGATTAACAAAAGTAAATCATAATCGAAAAAAATTGATTGTAAATTGAAATTCTATTTCAAATTCTACGTTTAACCAACTCATTATCAAGCAATTATAGCTCACAGTATAATAGATAGTTACTATCTTTAGTGGTTTATTCTAACGAATGTATAATGAACGCATAATGGAAGAGATTATTAAAATTATATATTTTTAATTACTCTTTTCCATTATGCGCATATTCTATTTATATTAATAATTATTATTATTAATATGTTCTATTATTCAAAATAATCAGTAAAAGAAAAAAATCTGTCTAAAAATGGGAAATTTTATAAATTTTCCCTATTAATATTATAATTTAATATGTGAATATTAATTTTATAAAACTTCTTTATTTTACAAAAAAAAATTCCTACGAATTTTTAAGATGGTCATTTAGAATATAAACAATATAAAAATTTCAGGCTGAAGATGCATCACCTGTCCGTCCGTACAGACCGCGAATAACATCAAAGAATGACTTTTGTTTACCTTTATACGACTTTTATATGATCTACTAAAGGTTTGTTGATATTTCCTGTCAACCCATTGCCTTACGGAAACATCAAAGAGAAAAAAGGGATAGACACAGTTTATTAAAAATTATACTACTAACACTTTTTATATATGTATGTATTGTATTTATATATTAAGATATTTGATACATATTTAATTTTTTAAATCAATATAATTTTTAATAAAAGTTTAAGAAACCACAACTTAATATTTACTACAAGTATAAAATGATCAAATAATTAATAATTATTAAAATAGATAAGCCGTGCGGTGCCCGCAGAGAAGAATAGTCCCGACCAGCTTGCCGAGGTGTCGTAAAAAGGTTACTAAGGCCTTAATAACTGTGTTAAAAACTGTGTACCAACCAGTCAGCGTTAGCATTCGTCACATAATTATCGTACAAATCACATAATTTAGCACTTGGTACGATCGAACATAGAGGTGTCGAAATTGTACAATAATCTAACGTGCACAACATAATTTTGCGAATTAGTCGAAAACTATGTGCGCCAAAATTTTGTATTTGTACGATAAATTGGAACGAAAAACTATAATTTTAAGGCCCAGAATACATAATACTGACACCTAATAATGTCAACACTGCAACCAGTATGGCGGTGATAACCTGCTGCAACACACTGCACTTGCACATACATACAACTTTAAAAAAAACATAGGTACACTTACGAGATTGAAAAATCGCTTTGTCATTTTTTAATCGGACATTTTATGTTTATTTTTTATTTTATTTTTTGTTTGAACTGCATAATTTCATAATAAACAAAAAAAAATATGTTTCGGTAAAAGGTAGTCAAATCAACAAATTAAATGGCCCAGTTTATTATTACAAATTTAATCAAAATAACAATAAAATTATTTATTGTTATAATACGTCGTACGTTCATCGCAAAAGCTCTTAAAAGTGGTTAGAGCTCGTTCCTTTTCAAACGAGCGCTTTGTCTGGCCAACATTACGGCACCAATTTGTTAAACCATAGCGCCACGGAAACTAACTGATAGACTCCGCTTTGTGCCCTAATGAATACTGTCAGACGAACAAACGCGCTACTACGAGATTAATGTGACCTACCTTTCGCCGACCCTGTTATCTTTATGGCCATATTGTTTTAGTGATGTCATGATTTACATTGTTCTGAAATTGAATGAAGTGAAGTTTTATTGTTGTACTTTTACCTCTAAGAAAACGAGTAACGTTCATTGTCTCGGCGTCATGCTCTAAGCGAACAAATCCGCTTGAAATGTAACATATCGCAGTATTGGTGAAAGGTGATAACATAGTCGGAGAATCGTCTCAGATTTCCGAACACAAGCATATTATTAAAGTGAAGGGGGGTGAGGCGGTCCTATATAATTATTTTACACTGAAATTTACCATCAAAGAAAATTTTATTAGAAACAACGCTTCCTTTTTATTATTACTTTAATTGTTAAGCATTCCGCTAACCACGGTGACTCATTCTAGCGTTGGAACAAGAACAAGTTCAATTAAAGAACAATATAAAGAATTCTTAACTATATTTTCTTGTACGTTGCACTATAAAAGAGAAGCAATTAGCCAGAGAAGTGAGTGCCGTTCAGGCAATGGCAAGGTATACACTTACGCAACCTAACGTAAAGTAACAAGTACAAATTAAAGTCCAATATTTATAGGTATATTTGGCTAATCAATTGTATTAATTGAATATATATACGTGTATTTTATAATGATTATTACTTATCCATAAGGTATTTTAAATTAAAAATAATAATAATAATAAATTATTAAATCAAAGACAATTGAAAGCGAGAAATTAAATAAGCTGCCTCTGTTTGCAGAATTAAGTTATCAGGATGTGGTCGAGAAACTCTTATTAACAGTTTCTTATTAGTAATTAACTACATGTGTAATTCTGTATGTACGTTGTGAAAACATTTTATCTATCGCTTGTATTAGCCTAATAGTTATAAAGTTATCTTGATTAAATTGTTTATACAGGTTTATCGTTATTAACGATCGCTTTAATCTCGATATACAGAATGACTGGTGTATTAGGATCAATATTTAAGGAGGATTACAATATTTAACAAGGATACGCTTGTTATAAGCTTTGTTCACAAAGTTGTCCGTCATACTTTGGTTTCACTAACATAAATGTCCAGTAATTACTAAAAATTAATAAATTAAACAATAGATACGATAAGGACATCTTTACGTTAAAAATCTTGCTCTTCACGAACAGAATCTAAATAAGCTTTGGTACGATTTAAATTAAATATATTAATTCAAGGGGTTTCAAGGTACTGCCTAATTAATCAGAACTCCTCAAACTTGACCTTAGGCAGTAATTTGTTGAGGTAGTGCGTGAGAAGACTGTAATGAAATAAATATCTTTCTATTTACTGACGTCTAAAATCAAACCATTTTTTTACCTGTATAATAATTATTATACATATATCTATCATAATATTATGAAGCTTGAAAGTTTGTTTGTTTGAACGCGCTAATCTCAGGAACTACTGGTTCAAATTGAAAAAATATTTTTGCGTTGGATAGCCCATTTACTGAGGAAGGCTTTAGGCTATATAACATCACGCTACGACCAATAGGGACTGAGTAATAATAAGAAATGTTACAAAAACGGGAAAAAATAATCTCTTTTGAGAGCTTCCGTTGCGTCCTTTATTATTTCTCTTCTCGAGAAATTTTTTAATTATAGTTCCACTTTTAAAGTAAATATAACATCACTCTTTTACTGTAAATTTTCGAAAAAAAAAACTCAGTAATACGTTGAACCACCCAAGAATGAAACCTGAGACCCCTTACTCGGCAGTAACGCTTGAGACCACTGGACCAACGAGGCGAAAATATTTAAGTACATTTTTCCCTTAAATTAACGCGGGTGAAACCGCGGGGCACAGCTAGTCTATGATAATATTATGAAGCTTGAAAGTTTGTTTGTTTGAACGCGCTAATCTCAGGAACTACTGGTTCGAATTAAAAAGATATTTTTGTGTTGGATAGCCCATTTACCGAAAAAAGCTATAGGCTACATAACATCACGCTACAAACATTAGGGTCTGAGCAATAATAAGGAACGTTACAAAAACGAGAAAAAATAATATTTTTGAGAGCTTCCGTTGCGTCCTTTATTATTCCTCTTTCCGAGACATTTTTACTACAGTTCCACTTTTAAAGTAAACATAACGTCACGCTTTTTATTCCTCGAAGGGGTACGCAGAGATGCACATATTAATTGTAATTTTAGAGACGAAAGTGTCACATTTTCTCCCGGCTAAATGATGAATAATTTTTAGAGCACATGCGTCAACTTTCGTCCCAATGCAAATAAGTTGTTTTTAAGTGCCGATTTCATCATTGAAAATAAACGCGATTAGTTCGACCTAAACTCGGTTTAAGCGTTTAACGGAGCTTAGAGTTCCAAATTGCATTTCACCAACATAAGCTAAAGGTGAAGGTCGGGACCCTTTTTCGTTTTAGGAAGTGCTTATTCATACGATCATCGGAAGATACATGTTTTATTCATATGATCTTTATTAATTATAAAATACTAATTTATTTATTCCTTTTTTTTTGTTGTTAGGTTGTTAGGCTTTTTAATTTTTCTATTTCATGTTGTTAGGTTATCGCAAAAAAAAATTATTCCGCAAATTGACTTGTTTCCTATGTGGGACCCCGTTAACTTTTAATTATATTTTTTCATAATTTTTTTGTGCAGCCGTATCTGTTATATACACTCGATGAAAATATGAAAATATCTAGTAGGTAGATAATTATTGTAACTTAAATGATACAGCTATGTGACAGAATTGTGGGTGGGAAAATGAACAACAAAACCTAAGTGATAGCAAACGGTTGATATCCTTTTGGTATGGATCCCTAATAGCAATTATATAACATAGAGAAATATTAAAAATAAAACTTTAAAGAGTATACTCGTAAATTTGAATCATAGGAAACGAATTAGCAACTGTTTGTTGTTCTTAATATTCTATTTTCAACATATTTGCTTTAAATTTACCGGTTCGGTATTAAGATTTAGACAGACCAAACAAAGTGAGTCGATGTGATTAGTTTGTAGTTACGTTGTGCGTCCAGGCTATAATTGTGATCCTGTGATGTGATGATATCAAAATTGACTCAATATAATATTTTTTTATGAAATAGAAAGACTGTGTATTTATAATAAAACAAAACATTTTAATCATTCATTAAATATTTTTTTTAAATCCATTATTTTTCGAACATAATTATGTCAAATATAAACATTGTCTCAATAATTAAATTTTATGATACACGCGGATATTATTCGAACCATTTCGAATAAGGTGATACAATGATTTAATAATATCGAAACTAAAAAAACGCAATTTTTTGGGAGGGTTTAAAACTGTTATTACTAATAGTGTTTTTTTTTTTTTTTTTTTTTTTTTAAATGTAAACGCCAAATGTTTGTTTAATGTTCTTCATATTTCTATGTTTTTTATCATTAATTGACTTTTTTTTATTATTACCTTGCCTGTTATAATATTATTCAAAAAATTTATAATGGTAAGTATTGCACAAAATTATAAAATATATAGGTAGTAGTCTTAAAATTTATTATATAAGAATTATTTAGGTATAAAGAAATAAACTAGAAATTATATATCAGTATTTAAAAAATTATATCTATGTCGGTACATTTTAAATATACCTTTTTATACGGCTAAGACGGCTAAAGACGACGAAATCTATTTAAGTTCTTTGTATTACTTTATCTAATAAACCATGCAAATACAATTTCGAATATTAACTTTAACTTATTCAATTTCAAGACTTATATTTTAGTCTCCATGATATCTTGAGTAAAAACGTAAAATAGCTGCAACAGCGCTGCAACAGCGCCGCAACACCGCCGCAACACCGCCGCACCACAGGCGTTAGGAAGACAAAACCACCGCAACACGAAATTTTTATTCTTATTTTCTAGAGACTCCCTAGAAGTCTAGAGAATAAAGATTGAAGAATTAGAATAAAGATTTAGTTCTTTATTCTCTAGAGATTTCCATGCGGCGTTGTCGCAGCGCTGTTGCGGCTATTTTACGTTTTCACTCGGGATTAGGTATGGTATGTTTATATTTTATTCCATTGCTTAAAACTGAATTGTATTTGTTTATTTAGCTATTTTCAATTCAAACTCTCAAATGAACTGAAAAAAAAAACTTTTACGAATTGAATAAAATATACTATATAAAACGACAGAAATAAACATTTTGAACTAATTTTTGTAAGTGGATTTGGTTTCTTCCTGATAAGCACTACCAGTTTTTCGTACAAAGTCAAATTGAATGGGTTCTCTGTCTCGTAAAAAGCGGTACAGTACAATAGTATGCTATTTCACGTTGGTCGTCGAGGATATGCTATTAGTGTGAGCTAACCGGATACCTTGTAAAAGCGTACACACGTTTCACACAAAAAACTACATGTTGCTCTTTTCTGCTGGACATTGTCTGCGATGTTTTGATAGTTCCGAATAGACTTTTAGTTAACTTCATTGTACATATTTCATATAAACATTTGCGGTATAATGCAGTACTTTTTTAATTATTAAATTTTAGTTTGTTTTTTTTTAACTTACATAATAGGTACCTGGACGTTCCTCGCGGCTTCACTTACAACGTCTCGTCCATACCTATCAAATTTTCATAAAAAAACAAACTTTAAAAAAAACGATAAATTCAAACAACATTGCTTTCTAAAAAAAAGGATATCACACCACTAAATCTCAAGATTAACAAACAAAACCGTTCAGGTTAAAAAAAAAAATATTTTTTATAGAAAGAACGATTATAAAAAGGAATACAGATAATTTTTATTGATTTATTTCACTTTTAACGTCATTATGAAAATATAAATATATAACATGATAAAAATATAAATATTGTTGGAACAAGTAGTTAGACTTAATTTTTAAATTAACAAATAAAATAATAAATTATTTTTCATTTTACAACGGTCCATTTTTCGCGCACCTTGGATGTCGTCTCATTCCGCCGTCTGTGTTGTTTACTATATTAACAGACAGTTATTGTTATAGGTTTTCCAGTTTTAAAAAGTCATTTTATCGATATTACCCAATTTGACTATGCCAAAATACTGTTAAAAGCAGTTTAATATTTATAATTTTTTTTCCAAAAACACAAAAATAAAACGTAAACAATGGTGTACGGCTGAGGTTATGAGAAGAGGTAAAGTATCTCCAATATCGAGTTTATATTGCTATGAAGATCACTTTAAAGTAAGTACATTATATTTACAAGTAAATTTTGTAAGCATATTTTCCTAACCTAATTTACAAAGATCAAAACTTTCATTTAAAAACACACTGTTCTAATGCGGGTTGGCGAATCATATCCCTATCTAGGGGTGTGCGATAATTATCGATAATTCGTAACTACTCGATAATTTTTCATTCGATAATTATCGATAATTATCGATAAGTGTTATTCGATAATTTTGATTCGATAATTATCGATAATTGTTCATTCGATAATTATCGATAATTATCGATAAGTTTTCATTCGATAATTATCGATAATTTTTTGCGATCCGATAATTATCGATAATTTTTTCCGATCCGATAATGATCGATATTTTTGTGTGATCCGATAATTATCGATAGATTATTTCGATACTGGACGGTGGATGACTTTTTTTTTTTTAGGTATTCTGATAGGGAACGGGGGATTATAGCAATACGGGACGGCGGATGACCTTTTTTTTTTTTAGGTATTCTGATAGGGAACGGAGGACTATAGCAATACGGGACGGCGGATGACCTTTTTTTTTTTTTTTAGGTATTCTGATAGGGAACGGAGGACTATAGCAATATGGGACGGCGGATGACCTTTTTTTTTTTTTTTTAGGTATTCTGATAGGGAACGGAGGATTATATCAATACGGGATGGTGGATGACCTTTTTTTTTTTTTTTTTTTTTTTTTTCGTCGCCCGAAAATTGTGTCGATAATTATCGATAACTTTTGTGAACTATCGATAACTTTTATCAGATAATTATCGATAACTTTCGCCACTATCGATTATTTTTATTCGATAATTATCTATAACTTTCGCTACTATCGATAATTTTTATCCGATAATTATCGATAACTGTTCATTCGATAATTATCGATAACTATCGATAACACAATACGATAATTATCGATAATAAAATTATCGATAATTTTTTCCGATGAACACCCCTATCCCTATCACGAGTAACGGTTGCTATCAGATGCATGTGATAACAACCGGGACCGACGGCAAATACTCGCACCACTACAAAATATACTACTATTACTAACTACTATGAAATTATAGCTACTACATATTCCTGCGTTTTAAATTTTGAATTTAATTCAAATCACTTTAACAATTGATTAAAAAAAAATCACTTAAATATATTAGAATATAATAAAGTTAATTGCGTGCAAACAAAATTTGAGTTTATGTAGGGGTGTGCGATAATTATCGATAATTCGTAACTACTCGATAATTTTTCATTCGATAATTATCGATAATTATCGATAAGTGTTATTCGATAATTTTGATTCGATAATTATCGATAATTGTTCATTCGATAATTATCGATAATTATCGATAAGTTTTCATTCGATAATTATCGATAATTTGTTGCGATCCGATAATTATCGATAATTTTTTTCGATCCGAAAATTATCGATAATTTTTTCTGATCTGATAATTATCGATATTTTTGTGTGATCCGATAACTATCGATAGATTATTTCGATACCGGACGGCGGACGACGTTTTTTTTTTTTTTTAGATATTCTGCTAGGGAACGGAGGATTATATGAATACGGGACGGCGGACGACGTTTTTTTTTTTTTTTTTTTTTAGGTATTGTGATAGGGAACGGAGGATTATATGAATACGGGACGGCGGGCGACGTTTTTTTTTTTTTTTTTTAAGGTATTCTGATAGGGAACGAAGGATTATAGGAATACGGGACGCCGGATGACCTTCTTTTTTTTTTTTTTTTTTTTTTTTTTTTTTTTTTTTTTTTTTTTTTTTTTTTTTTTTTTTTTTTTTTTTTTTCGTCGTCCAAAAATTGTGCCGATAATTATCGATAACTTTCGTGAACTATCGATAATTTTTATCCGATAATTATCGATAACTTTCGCCACTACCGATAATTTTTTATCCGATAATTATCGATAACTTTCGCCACTACCGATAATTTTTTATCCGATAATTATCGATAACTATCGATAACTCAATACGATAATTATCGATAATAAAATTATCGATAATTTTTTCCGATGAACACCCCTAAGTTTATGTCGAAGTAAGTATTACTGAGTGCACGTATGCATATAAGCCTATTCAGTAGATTAAAATTATAAAGTATTACAATAATTACATACTCTGCATAAATATTACATTTAATGCAAAATATACACCTATACAAATAATAAATCTGTTAAAACCTCCGTTTTATTAATACATTATATATCATCAAGAATAAATTTCAATAGCGCGTATTTTTTTGTATCAGCGCCATCTCTTATCGTGTTTTTCTCTGATCACGTATCACGTAAAAAGTACAAAACCAATGTTAATATCTTTAATACATAAAAATTAGAAATAATTCACAGTATAATTTAGTTTTTGTTTCATTGTAATTAAATTTAAAAATAAATATTTAAGAAAATAGAAATAGGTACCTACGCCGCCAACGCCATCTGGTCTAAGGAATCTTTAAAACTCACAAAACTTATATTTGAGTTATTATTTAACTTAAAAGTTTACTAAATATGTCGGATAGGAATAGAAATCGTTTTAATATTTTAGATAAACATCATTTTCAATTAATATACTATTATGTTAAATATTAATTATGTTAAATGTCACTAAATATAAAAACGATATTCTACAATTATACGATAGATGGCGCAGTATACAAATTATAATTTTCTGAATCGCGCTGACCAAAACTTCGGCCAGAAGAATGACACGCCCGTATTTAAGAATCTGTTTTTCTTTTTTGTATATAATTAAATACTTTAGGGTATAGATGGGCGATATCGTGTTTTTTCCGTATCGATTCAAAACTATATATCAAAACTCGATATCGGATATTAAAACTATATATCGATATCGATATTGATATTCTAGTATAGTATATCGGAAATTCAAGTGATATCGTGTGATATCGTTTAAACGTTTCGTGATTTCGTACGTTAGATACGATTTAAGGAATCAATATGTATCTATAATTATTTTTATTGTAACTTTGGTTTGTGAAGACTGAATTTAAGTATAATGAATGAAATTAATTTTTATAATATTGATGTTTTTTTTAAGGTTGAGTTTCATGCCGATTCTTCACATTAACTTTTTAATTAAAAATATCAAAATATTATGTAGTTTGTAAAATCAAAATTTAAAAGTTCTTTTGGACCCAACTTTTAATAAAGAAATTAAAATGTAAATAAATAAACATGTATATTTATACGTTTATTTATATTTTTATAACAACTATTTTTCTATCAACTTTAGTTATAATGTTATTTACCAAAACGTTCTAAATCCTAGTTTATTAACATATTTGTACACAGTCTTTATACAAATATTTATTATTATGTACATTATAATCATTACGGAAATAACTTCTAAGCGCCATCTAGTCTCAGCGTGATTAGTTATTGACTAGTTCCATTGGATTCAAAACTACCGGTATCTAATTGATTTACAAGATGGCGCTATACGTATCTTCAGATTGTTTTTAAATTAAACTTTAAAATATTTTTATTAAATACACAAGCCTGCCATAATGATTTTTTAAGTTCTATTCTACCACAGACAACTATATTAGAATAATTATGTAATAATAATTACTAGTCTAAAATATAATACGACTAGCTTCTGCCCGCGGCTTCGCCCGCGTGAATATCGGTTATCATGACCAAAAAAAAAGTATTCTATGTTAATTCTAATACTTCTAAGAATATGTGTACAAAGTTTCATGATGATCGGTTAAGTATTAGTTTTCGCGTGAAAGCGTAACAAACAAACTTACTTTCGCATTTATGATATTAGTACTAATGATTCGCTTAATTCCATAATGTCTCCCTATCTCCATCTGTCTATAGGCGTAAGCGAGAACACAATATAGGCTATAGTGTTTGATTCGGTTAAAATCGGCTTAAATCGGCATCACGTATAGTGAATCGTGAATATCTAAATATCGGGCGATATTGATATCGCCAAAGTGTATATTGTATAATCTATGCTCGATATCATAGAGTATACACTATATCGTCGATACCGCGATACGCCGCAACGGACCAATCATGAATCACGATTCACGATATCCGCGATATCGTAATCTATAGTTTCATAATATCCCGATATATAGATATTCGATATTGCATCAATATATGTATATCGATATCGTATACGATACGTATCGCTCACCTCTACTTTAGGGTACTACGGTCTTGATTGTTTGTTCGTTGTTAAAATTTAAAATATTTGGTCGTTATTTGTTTGTTGATTGTACAAAGTTGGATGGTTATATATATATATATATATATATATATATATATATATATAAAGTCGGGTTAGTTACACCGTTTATAACTCGAGAACGAATGGAACGATTTTTATGATTTTTGTGTTTTTGGATTTGTCTTCGTCGGGAATAATACTTATTAAAATATGGTATTCATCAATGAGAAAATAATTAATAAAAAAAAAAACAGTTCAAATGTTTCATCCGTACTATTACATATATATATGTATGTATTTATGTATGTATGTATATAGATATAATAAATCTGTCACTCAATCCGTCTATTATAAAATATTTTCCAGTATCGACGCAGGTGTAGGTGATAAAAAATATAAATGTATAATTTTTAAAATTTTAGTTAAAGACCCGTGCGAAGCCGAGGCGGGCCGCTAGTTCGTCATAAAAGCATCTATTTTCGATAGATTGTCCAATTGTGTTTTAACGAAAGTAGGTACTTTTCTTTATTGTTATTGATAATATCTAATCTTACTATATAAACAATTGTATTTATTAATGGATGACATAACAATAACTTAAATAAAAATTATTTTTCTCTCAAACACTACTAGCACAGTATGATATCATATTTCCATTTGCCCTATGCATGCGCGTTTCGCAAATTTCAATTTCACTCGCTTATTTTACATCTTTTTAGGGTTCCGTAGCCAAATGGCAAAAAACGGAACCCTTATGGATTCGTCATGTCCGTCTTTCTGTCCGTCCGTATGTCACAGCCACTTTTTTCCGAAACTGTAAGAACTAAACCGTTGAAACTTGGTAAGTAGATGTATTAAGATTAACCGCATTAAGATTTTCACACAAAAATAGACTTAGAACTAAAACTCAAAAAAAATTATTTCATCAAACCCATACGTGTGGGTTATCTATAGATAGGTCTCCAAAAATGATATTGAGGTTTCTAGTATCATTTTTTTTCTAAACTGAATAGTTTGCGCGAGTGACACTTCCAAAGTGGTAAAATGTGTGTCAGTGTAACTTCTAAAATAAGAGAATGATAAAACTAAAAAATATATATCATATACATTACCATGCAAAATTCCACCGAAAATTAGTTTGAACGAGATCTAGTAACTAGTTTTTTTTTTTTTTTTTTTCTTGTTAGTTACAACAAACTAAAAGAATTTTTATATGATGTTACTTGCTGCTACGGAACCCTTCATGGGCGAGTCCGACTCGCACTTGTTTAATTTTTATTATTTTTATACAACTGATTACAAATGAAAGAAAAAAATTATTGTTTCGGTGCAATGTCAGTACCGTAAAGTATCGGAGGGAAAAAACAAATAAATTTAGTTGTTATTTTATCAAAATAGTGTAACTTTTATCTGAAACAAATGTATATACTTTTTAAAATGTACTTTTTATAGTTGGTGTTGTTTAAAATAACAAATACTTTATTTATTTATCTAAAATAAACACAAGGTTTTTACAAATTGTACTACAAATAACCATATGTACAAATAATGATAATAAAATAACATTCTCAGCTGTGTGTTCCCTTAACATATCATTTAGCAGTAGAATGCAACGTGAAGATTTAATGACAAAAGAACCCTTATTACATTTTTAAGTTGATTAGCCGTGCGACGATGTCAAATTGAACTAAATCGAACCTAAAGGCATCTGCTATGTAATTTACTGCACTTATAAACATAGAGCCATGCCACTTTTTTACTACGAAGACTTAGACTTTTTTTAATTTAATCTTCTTTAATATCAATATCCTTTATATTCATTAAATTAAAATTCTATCAATAACTAACATTAATTAAGTTCTCCGAAACGGTGGAAAAACTTTCTACCTTTCAAAAAGAAACTCTCTTTAGCTAACTCGTTACTTCTTCCTTTGTCAAAATTAAGTCTAAACAATTATTAAATAAATTGGAAAAAATATAAAAGTTATATATTCGCTTCATATTTGGTCTGCGTAAATTTGACCATGTATCTAAACTATAAAACAGTTGAGTTGGCTACCAATAAGACAGCGTGGTAATATGGATGCTCTTACATGACCTTATACAATCTTATATCAGTTCAGGTTCAGCGAAAAAAATGCTAAAATCCAAAAAAAATATATATCTTTATGCCTATAGATCCTATTTTGCGTGGATATCAAAAGACTGTATGGGACCATTTATGGTATGAGTACTAGAAATGACAGAAATCGTCAAAAACTTTTTCCATACATTTTGTTCTGAAAAATGATAGATCAACTCGTAATATTCTTTATTGCCCAACAATCCTATTTCTTATGTATACAAACATTACGGTAAGACACAACATGTCGCACAAACTTAAAAATAAGTGATCTACGAAACAAATTGCTAAAAATTACCGCCGTTTTCACGAATACATAAGTTCACTCGTTTTTGTACAGAGCAAGTAGCAGCGGATAATTTTCTTGAATGGATATTATTTAAAATCCTCGTTAATGCCTCTTTCTGCTCCTGATTACTGTCGAAATTTCTTTTCTAGACTTCGTTTTTTGGTGGCCCCACAAAAAAAAATATCTAGAGGCGTTAAGATCAGGGCTGCGAGGTGGCCACTTAATTGTGAATAGCGGTTGTGACAAAAGCTTCGTTCCCGGCCGGTAAAACTGCCGGAAAGGCCAGTGGCCATACAATTTATATGAAACTGTTTCACATTACACGTTATCCGGAGCCGGTGAAAATACCGGACTCGGCATTTTTGCCGGCCCGGTAAATCCGCTGGTCCAGCGTAGTGGGAACGTAGCCTAACTGTTAATCAAGATTGCCTACGAGTAGAAGAGATCGCTTGAAGCGATAGGGCTGCCTAAGGCTGATTCTAAATTGTATATTTTTGATATGTTCAATAAAGATTTAATAAATAAATAAAGAAATTTTAATAATAAAAATGGTGTTTATACTTTTGTTAAGTTGTTCATTAAAATGTAAAATAAAAGTAAAAAAATAAATAACATTGTTGTTGATTTTATTCATTCTATATTTATTACGATATTTAGAGGTAAATAAAGGTATATATCCACATGAAGTAGAATAAAATTTTTTCAGCAAATAGCTGAGTGCAAAACGCCTGTTGCAATAACGCTGGCATCTTGAATATAGAAAGCGATTACACTTAGCCATCGCGGCTAGTTCTAATGAACGAGTCACAAGTGCTAGAATTCTTAAAAAACAAAAAAAAAATACTATTTTTTAAATTTCTGCTTATAAATAATTCTACATACTCTGGTGTCGTATTTCCTTGTAATAATATTTAATTTTAATTGATGATGTCGTAGGGACTAGCTATTAGTCGACTAGCTATAAATCGGTGGTATCTTCACGTTAGCCATAACTAATAAATTAAAAAAATATATACTTTGTAAAATGACGATTCAAAAATGCTTTCATAGCGATTTAATTGAATTAATTGATTAATGAAATTTTTAATTTTAATTGAATACAGCTTGTATAAGGCTGGCGACTGGAAAGGTTGTAGCTATATATATAACTATATAATCAAACGCATCTATAACTACCCTTAGTTAGTTATACATGCGTTTCGCACGGTATGAGAGAAACCCGGAACTCAACATTACTCTTATATAATATATCATCAGCACTATATACGAGTATACGGAAGCCTTAACAAAATATTGATTTGCATAATAAATTGTTATTATTTCTATCATTTTTGTTATCTAATTTAATATTTTTTTGGATAAACTTCCGAAAAGCGGATACTGAATTTCGTCATGAAATTTGGCACGGACATTCTATTTGACTATTTATGAGTCCCCTTAAAGGGATTTTTGGCGGCACGCAATATTTTTCGAAATATTGAATTTTTTAATTACGCTGCTTAGCACACTCTATATAAGAAAGCGAGTCGATCAAAAGAAGAAGGAAAAAAAAAACCTAACCTAACCTATCCTAGAATGCGCAAATGCATTTCACAGCGATAAAAAAAAAGACCTAACAACCTAACCTAAACTAACGATTTAAAAAAAATCTTAATCTAACCTAACCTTTAAAAAAAACCCTAACTATTAAAAAAAAAAGACCTAACAACCTAACCTAACCTGACGATTTAAAAAAAATCTTAACCTAACTTAACCTTTAAAAAAAACCCTAACTATTAAAAAAAAAGACCTAACAACCTAACCTAACCTAACGATTTAAAAAAATCTTAATCTACCCAACCTTAAAAAAAACCCTAACTGCGGAATGAATTTCTCAGCCTTAAAAAAAAAAAGTGGCGGAATACGTAGTGAAATAATGGCCGATCATCTATGCGAGTTTTTATCGTCGTCGCGTTAAAAAATTGAACAAAAATCCGTTCAATGAATTATTACAAAATATAAAGTGTGTATCCGGGAAAATAAAAAAGTGGATTGATTATATATATGTGTATAAATAACACCTGTAGTGTGTGTGTGTAACGTGGCGATAAATATATAGATATATTATAAGCGTGCTAAGCAGCATACTCAAAAAATTCAATATTTCGAAAAATATTGCGAGTCGCCAAAAACCCTTTTAAGGGGACTCTTAGATAGTCAAATGTAATGTCTGTGCCAAGTTTTATGAGAAAATTCGGTATCTACTTTTCGCTTTCTTATATAGAGCGTACTAAACAGCGTACTCAAAAAATTCAATATTTCGAAAAATATTACGATCCGCCAAAAATCCTTTTAAGGGGATGCTTAGATAGTCAAATGGAATGTCCGTGCCAAATTTCATAAGAAAATTCGGTATCTGCTTTTCGGAAGTACACCCATTTTTTTTATTCTGGAAGTTTATTGGTTATTATTGTTTATTGTATTTTTATTGTTCTTTTATTGTATTATTATTGTAATATGTATATAGATTTAAATTTAATTGATAAGCTGTAAGTATATTTGTATTATGTGGATATAATTCTATATGGGTCATTCGTTACCTGAAATAAATATCTTATTTTTAATCTCAATTTTAAATATTCCTCATAATTAAAATATAATAAAATTATTAAATTAGTAATTTAAATTGAAAGTTCTTAACTGATTATAAAATAATGTGATTTCTGCCGAAAGCAATAATGAGTAAATAGGTAATATTCATAATATTATGTATAGCACCTACAAAGCATACTCTAGTAGCATTTATAATATTATGAATCGTTATAATCAGTTATTTTTTTGCTCTTTAATAACACGATTATGTTATACTGGAAGTGTTGTGAACGCTTAGCGAAATCACGTCGCAGATAAAAGGAAATTCCATTCAGTTAAAACTTTTCCCTATCCGAGGATATATTTTTATTATCTTATTAAACTGTCAGAAAGGTAAAGATTTTAATGTTTCTGCTCCTGTTGACTGTAACGTTGATTTATGAGAAAATGAGATAAACTTTAATAAAATTGCTAAAAACATACTTAAATCGTTTTTTAGAGGTATAAAGATTTTAATTTTTATTAATTATATGTCTCAAATAATATGTGTCATTGTTTTGTATTTCATTTATAATTACTATAAAAATCTAATTTTAAATGTATTATTTATACATATTATATACTTAAGTTTCTATAAGTAGTTCAAGATAAAAATCCAACGAATAAAAATCTTATGACTACGCTATCTTCAACAAGTTTAAAATATTCAAGGATACCGAACCGAGTGTAATATCAAAAGGAGAAATTTGCAGCATTTAAAACGTACGAATACAGGTAGCTATTTCGTGGACTTCCATTTATTCGTTGTACATTATTCATGAAGCTGGTGTCTTCGTAACGAGTCGGTCGGAAAGCGAAGCCTTCTGTCGATAATGAACTAATGTTTTTATTCGTATAACCTGTCCTTTAATTTAATGGAAGTATTGTATCAAGTATCAAATAATTAAATAGGCAAAGAGATATTAGTTGAACTCTACTCGTGTAAATTTTATTTAAGCATGATTGAAATATAAAAAAAATGTCTCAAAATATAATGTCACTTCATTAGTGTGTATTTCATATTATCTGTAAAACAAATGTAGGGATGAGCTATAGAATTATATTTAAATAAAAAATTTACCGTATTAGTTAATAGCGATATTGATCTGTTTTAAATAAATATTTAAATTTATAATAAACTACCTACCTATTCAAACATCTAGATAAATTGTAATACTATACCAACATACATTACAAATTAAACTAATGTTATTTATAAGATCCGAGGTGTGGACGTAGACCGTATTGGATACCAGCAAATAGAATTTGTTTAATCCGAGACAGCACCGAAATTTCAATTGCTAATTATGCATAAAATTCGTGTTCTGTCTTTAAAATATAATATAGTAAAGAAACCAGGACCTCTTAATAAAAATTCTTGGTACGTACAACCTCCAACCCACTGTAGAGCAGGGCGGCTGATGAAGCTCCATATTTGACCTTAAAAAAAGAAGCCAAAGACTAGCCGTAAAATATTAACAGTAGTTACAATACGGTATCTATAATCGTTGTATATATATAATAAAGTCGTTGATTGATCTATTGTTGTTGGCTTTACTAACAATTCAGTGATCACAAGATAGTAATTAATTAAGCGAGAGTTACTAAAATGACACATCTTAAAATCAAGAATCTTTCCCTTCAAAAACAAAATCTTAAGAAGATTTGAAACGTTTTAAATTAAATATATTCAAAGGGTTTCAACGTTCTGCTTGTTTCAAATAACTGCTAGTTGATGAGTATGTGAGGTGAATGAAAAAAAAAAAACAAATATATATATATATATATATATATATATATATATATATATATATATACAAATTACTTTTTTCTTAAATTAAAACTTAAACCAGCTAAAACTATTATCACCAATATTAAATATTACTTAAGTTACTAAAATAAGAATAAATAAAAACCCCTTTTTTATGCTATTAATTGATAAACTAACTACTAACTTTACCGGTATTTATATTTCTTTGACTGCTAGAAACCTACTGTAACTGTATCAGCCTGTATACAACCCACTGCTGAGCAAAGGCCTCTTCTACGTATAGAAGATGGGCTGGAGCTTAATCCGCCACGATGCTCCACTGCGGGCTGGCGGATAATTTCCCTACCATGTATAACGATCGTTATTAGGTGTCTATAATAACAACCGGGATTAACGGCTTTACGTGCTCTCCGAAGCACGGTGGGGAGACCCACAAGGACATACACCCTTTTTTTGTATCGCAGAGGAACACATTTACCCCGCCTTTATACCGCCCGGTACCGCCCGGGTAGGCAGTCCTAAACCGTATGTCGAAATCAGCACTTGGGCGTGCAATACCGTACTAAACCACTGCAGGAGCCTTCAGCCGCTTTAATTGGAGAGTTCCGGACCTGCACGCAACAGGATCCCTCCAGCGACAGACTGGCCTCGGCGAAAAGGCCAGACTTCTCCTCCATGGGGACTGTCCAGCTCACCTCTGAACAGTCCCGACGACGCCGTGTCTATCAGGACCGGGTTCCCGTCCCGGCCCGACATGGGCACAAGGGCGTTACTGGAGA
This sequence comes from Euphydryas editha, assembly GCA_036937285.1. Classification (NCBI taxonomy): domain Eukaryota; kingdom Metazoa; phylum Arthropoda; class Insecta; order Lepidoptera; family Nymphalidae; genus Euphydryas; species Euphydryas editha. The sequence goes on from JAUPFZ010000007.1 coordinate 9,545,765, forward strand.
CGCATTAAGTAGCGCCTCCTATGCAGCCCCATTCCTACAAGGACATACCAGAAAGAAATATTTGTAAAAGTACAAATATCTGTCCCGAGCGGGATCGAACCCAAAACCGCCGGTGCGCGGTTTGAGGTGACTACTCGTACCACCAAACCAGAACGGTCATCAAGAAAAATAAAACTTACACTATAAAATTAATCAATAATATGACATGTAAAACAAACTACTACGTCATTCATATACGAAACATGCTTCTTAAAAATTTCGCACTAGACGACCCTTGCGGTTCCACCCGCCTGTACAATTATAACTACTTTTTCATTATGATGAGTCGTAGTATGATGTTTTATTGCCTAATTTTTTTCGTATACATAAGCATTTTATACGTAAGCATTTTTCGTATACGACGTAGTAGTTTGTTTCAAAAAGCAATTTAATAAGCACCATACTAACCTACTTTTAAAGAATTCCAGTTACTGTTACATACTTAATAACGAATATTTATTAGTGTAACGAAAACGGTTATATATAAATAATTAAAAATATATAATATACTAACAGAATATTTAGTAGAAAATTTAGTCGTCTATAATTTTTATTAAATTCCATTCAAGCTCTGCGTCATTGGAAGCGAATACGATTTTTCATAACTTCCGGCTTTCGACGCTTTCAACTATATGCCATTTATTTTGTAAAAGAAATGATTGCAAAAATGTTTGTACATTTATTTATTTATATATAACTTGCTTACGCGACTTCGTCAGTTGAGAAATAGTACTTTGTGTAATCTATTTTTTCTACGAGATTTCATCAATATTGATACTAATTTAATTTTTACTAACTAATTAATTATATTAAAACCATTAAAAAATTATGAGTAATTTTGATGGAAGGTAATATCTTTATTAGTATATATAAAATTGTAAGTAAATAGGTCAATGAATGCGACGTTATGTACCTAATAATTTTTAACAGTAAATAATTTATTTCAACACATTTTTCGAAACTACTTTTTTGGTTTTCCGAACCTTCACATCAATATCGTGTAGGCTCAAGCATCGTAAGCATAGCACATACAATTCGCTAGTGACTATTAACATAGTCGGAACTGCAAAAACGATTTTTTTTTTATTTATTTGATAAAAAGTTCCTAAATAACCAAGTCTATCATCAACTGAAAAGAAAAATATTATTTTATGCATAGTTTTTTAATCACTTAATTTATAAATGACGGTATTTAAAAAAAAAAAATATATAAAAAGACGCATGCAATTTACACTTTGCATCGCTCTCCTGTAAAGTTATTTTTTTAATATCCGACATTTTTAATAGTCATGGGCGAATTGCAAATAAGTTTTTTTTTTATTTTTATAAATGAGCGTGTTAGAAATAATAATTTATATATTTATATATTAAAAATAGGATCAAATGCTTAAATTTATATACATATAAAAATAATAAATAATCTATTTCATATTACTCGAAGGAATAATAACAACTTTATTGTAATAAATAAACAGCAATTTAATTATATTGTTCAAAATTAATGTATATATCATAAATTAAGGAATAAGTCTAATAAAATAATAAAGTCAGTAAAATAATAAAAAAAAAAAAATATATAAATAATTCATAATATATTTTATCACGAACATATTAATAAATACTGTATTTAGTCAATATATTTTTAACTAAATAACTAGTTCTTGTGAAGCTACGACAGATTCTTAATGTATATTCTACTGAGAATAATTGGCAAGGAACTCAACAGTTGCTCTTTTGAACAAAACCATCAATACAATATTCAATCATTGTAACAATACAATAGTAAAATAATCTACTTATCTTTGCCAGTGCTCCGTTCCAACGATTATTGTCGTGGTGATTGTCTCTCTTTTAAAACATCACAGTCCCGTCCCTTTTATACAATGAGTCAATTGATCGACTAATAACTAACAACAATATTTGAAAACTATCTTTAACGATACCAAAACGTAATAATCAACAAAACTAAAGTATGTTGAATTTTTATTCATTAAACTCTTAACCATTATTACAATTGTTTTATAAGCTACGGTACTCAATACAGCTTTTTTTTAAATAATAATATTAAATCTATCAAGTAACTAGAGCATATAAAGCTTACATATTTTACACATGAATTATATTAACATATAGGTACATTAATCAGTCAAGCGCCAACTATTTTAGTGTTTGTCCATAGGCTATGTTCATTGTCATTGCGAATGTTGCTTTCACCAACAACAACTATCAACTTCAACTTATGAGAAGGCACCCTTGACAATTAGAAGGAATTGAGATACTTCATGGGGTACGATGTCACTTACTTAGTTTCCATAACATACTTTACGGACAAACTCGACAATATCACCTTACACATGTGACATGTTCATTCATCTTCCTCTCCATTTTTTGATTCGGTGCTAAAATTCCTTTTTGACACATTCTATGTTCCTCTCATTATTTATAAATCATCTGTATTTTAGATAATATGAAAGAACTCACCTTTCAACGTTATCGTACTGTTACTAGCTGTAACACGATTTTCTTCAATTTTTAGAAGAGCAGTCGCATTTTACCCTTATTGTATATCACAATGCAGGTATACTCTCATGTCAGTTAGACTTTTTTTTCTTTTTTATTTATTTATTTGGACTTACAACGTGGATGCTTTTAAACAAGCATTTTTTATTTGATCTGATGGTTACCCCTAGTGGTCATTATCAAACTCTATCTGAAATCACCAGTTAGCAGTAACACCATCCCTCTCATGATACTTTGATTGCTCTTGATATCTTTTATCATTCGATCAACTACTTCGACTGCTCTTTTATGGGATATCGTACAGTCCTCCTTAAAGGGATATCCTTATATTTATACGCTGTTAGATTCCCAGGGTTTTAAAATATTTCCAAACGAAATTCATCAAAATCGGTTCACAGTTTAAGCGTGGAAAGGTAACAGAAACACAGAAAGAGTTACTTTGGCGTTTATAGCTTAGGTATGGATGTTGTAGCAGACTGTAATCAACACAAGTATTAAGTTTCAATAAAGTTATGTGTAATGTACATACAAAGAGTCAAACATATAAAACATATATATATATATATATATATATATATGTATATATACAGTACAACCTTAATATAACGAGCCTCAATATAACGAATTAATCGATTTAACAAATTTTTTGATATCCCCTAGAACTGCCCGTAAGAGATAATTCAAAATATACCTCTACATTACGAATAACATTTATCAAAAACCTCTTTATAACGAATTTTTAATCGTTGCAGAATATAGGTAGAAGGTATTTACCTCTATTTAACAATTTTTTTCAACTTAGAACCTTGATATAATGTATCCTATGGTTAGATTGGAATATGATTGTTAAAACGAATCGTAGTCCAATCTAACCTCTCTATAACAAACCTCATTATGACGAATTACTTGATATAACGAATATTTTCTAATTCCCTTCAGTTCCGTTATATCGAGGTTGCACTGTATATATATAAAAAACAAAACATAACTAAAATATGTACTGTTGACAAATGAAAGCGTAGCAAAGTTTCTCTGACTTGCTGATTTATTATTTTGCAGGTGTAGATAACAAGTGTTTCAGTAAAATGATCGCAGTACCAATATCACTACTACAATCCGGGTCCATTAATAATCCCCTTGAGAATTCTAATTTAAAATAGATACAATAAATTACTATCGATTTTATATACTTACGAACAGATGAACGCAGATTAATACTTATAACTTGATATTTTAATGTCAGCAATTCCTACTATTCCGTCTGATTTAGTTAGTGATATTTAAATAAATGCAAATCGACCTAGAAGCCAATGGTGGGGACTGCCTTATACTACTAAATAAGTACCAAGTCGCCGCCACATAACTGTTTGTGATTTAAGAACTCTTTGCTGCCCGTATCGTGCTAATATGCTCGCGCTGCCGACGACGCCAAAAATGCTGTTTTTTTTTTGTTTCACACCCTCAGGTCGGTGCAAAACACTGCTATTGTAGCCTTTTATAGTCCGAGAGGTAAAACAGTCAATGAAAATCAATCAATAAGTGATCTGAATAGAAAAAAAAATTGCTAGGAAAAGAAAACGAATATTCAATAAAGCCTCCGACACAAAGCGAAATTAACTCATCAGAAAAAATATTATTATTGCCTATGATTCCTTTAATGCGAAGCTTTTCCAGTTTAATACCCATTCCCCAGTACCAGGAAAATGAATAGCATAGGTAACAATAAAGTAAAATTTTATTTTCGATTCCAGCAAAGTCTGATATTACGGAATGTGACTTTGAATTTAAGAGATTTTCTTTGCTGCCACAACGAGTACAACTAGTCATAGAAGCAATGTAATCCAAACGCGCACAATATATCTCACTAAATGGTTGCGCACCACTTAGTCCATGTGGAACTGCAGTCGATGCTCGAAAAGAAATAATATTTTCATGAAACGATGGTTGACATTGAGCATGATGAGGTTTTTCTATTGTACCTAGATGTACCTACATATATTGACGAATCAAGACTTCCTTTGTCCATAAATAAATTAAGGTATAATAATTAATTTTAAAATTTTAAATTATTAATTGGTAACTTTATGAATAAATTGTATAGTATAAGCAAACAGAGTAACAAGTTAGCAAACAAAGTGGACAGACGACCTCCGACTCGCGAAAAGGCGCTGGTTTAAATCAAATTGTTTCTGGCGGAGCAGAAATACTAATGTTGAAAATCCTTATGGTTTAGCTGAATATAAGTTTAAAGGCTCCTACATCCAGCAATAGGTAACCATTGTCTGGTGAAGATAATGATGAAATTTTTCATTTTGAGTTTATTTTGAAAAATTATGAAAAGTAATTACCTTCTAAATTCAATAACATTACAATTGAAGATGTCCAAATCCCCTGAAGAAACAGCTCTATAAACAAGATATATTGTAGTTTCTCAGATTACTAGACTTTAAATTATTGACGTGATAACGTCTTGTAAATCAATGAATGCCGTCTGCATGTACGAGAAAGCATGACTCATTGTCACGTTCCGCGAGCGAGATCGCAAAACAAGAGATAGAGAGGCACGATTGCCCTAAGGGCCAAAACACATAACGGCGTTGCGGCGCCGCAACGCTAAAATCGGCGGTGGCGTCACCGCCAATTTTAGCGGCGCGGCACCGCCAATTCCGGCGTTGTGACGTCATACTTGTTGACCATGATTTATTGACATTTTGTGTCTATTTTTATATTTTATTTTTTTGTGTCTTTATTAGACATGGGTATCTCAATGAATTTTCATGAACTGCAGATAAGCTCATGAGCCATATTATGCTTGAACCGGAGCTGTGAACCGGCTCACAGTTCAGCTCAATTGTTGTTATGTTGTTACTTTTAACTATTAGATTTACAGCTAATTTAAGACTCGGTTCAAACAAGTGACATGTATGATGTACCTAAATTATAAATTACTTACTTAAACATTAATTTTATGCTAATTTCATCCATATGATAAATTCTAAAGTGAGTTTTTTTGTTTGTTACGCTTTTACGCCTTAACTATAAAACCTGAATCCCGATCATCATGAAATTCTGCATACCAGTTTTCTGGGGTACAGAAAAGTACATAGAGTACCTACTTTACGTACCGACTACCGTTGGTGCCTGTACCATGCGAGCGAAGCCGCGAAAGAAAGCTAGTTGTTTATATTTAATCTATGAAACTAATATAAATGTAAGATATTAATTTATGTATCACTATGTTTAAATTTTGTTTAGGTTTTATGAGACAAAAGTTGTTTAAAATCCTACCAGCATAAAAAAATTGATTCTCAAAATTATTTCCGGTACAAAGGATTACTTTTTATGCATTCTACTTTAATAACAACTTCAAATATTAACAAATTTCACGTGAATTATAATATTTAAAATAATTAAATTAATATCCGCAATCAAAAATCACGAAGAACTGGTTACCCTACAACAACGCTCTTTTTCGCGACGCCGCAACGCCGCAACGCAAGCTGCTGATTTTAGCGTTGCGTCAACGCAACGCCGTTATGTGTTTCGGCTCTAAGCGTTCGGCTTGTGAATGAAAAAGTATATTAACGCAGATTGGAGGATCTTAAATATCATATAAGTATATAAGTTGTAAATAAATTGTGAATAGCACATTGTTACTTGTAATTAATCTGTATATTTTAAGTACAATCAAACAAGTATCAGAATACAATCAAAATCACTTACATAATACAGTACAGTGTTTAGTTTAAATAACATACATTATAGAATACAATATATTGCTGTAGAATAATGACTTAGAATGTTATAAAGCTACGTGTATAATTCAGCCATTTGCTAGCGAAGGTGGGTCTGACTCCTAAATAGAAACCTGGGTTTAGAAAAGAAAAAAAATCGTTGATTGATTAGTTGATTGAAATAGCCTGCCGATAAAATATTTATGCAACTGTTGTATAATAAGGGGTATTAAAACACGAATGAGCTTATGACACGAGGCGAAGCCAAGTGTGATAATAGTATCACATGAGCTTTTTAATACCTAATTATCAACAGTTGCATACAAGACTTTATCTACTCCCATGCTTAAAATCCAAACAAAACAATAAAAATATCGAAGATTCGAATAACCCAATTTTATTTTTACGTTGTTGTTGTTTTTTTATCCCCAATAGGGAAAGGCAAAGGACTATAGTCCATACGGCCTAGTCTAAATTTGTTTTTTATTTTACGACGCGCGGCATTCTGGTTGTAAACGCGCGTGAATAACAATGTTCTTTTTTTTTAATTTATACAGTTTTTTTTTGCGTAGAAATGATCGAAAAAAAACAAAGGACTGTTATTATGAAATTCAGTACAACATTATATTACAAGGTTATAAGGGCATTGGGTGTTTTAATGTTGGCAATAAGCTAACTGTTACAGAATATTTTATAGAGGATTTAAAGCATGGGAGTAGATAATTGTATTTAAACGTTTGAGAAAATAATGAAAAACACCACATCAGCTATTTATGCCCAATGCTGAACGTAGGCCTCCCGCATCATTACGTGGGAGGGGGGGGGGGGTGTCAGTACTCGCTACGCTTGACAGGTGGCTTGGCGAGCTCGGTGTGTTATGGCATGATATGGTGGTGCTGCTGCTCATCACCAGCCTGGTTAGTATACAGTTATTCGCACAACATTCTCACGTATAGTTATATGAAAATCGTAATTGAATAATGAAAACTCTACACTCCGTGTTCATGAATATGAACTGAAAACAAGAGTGTATTTCCTGACTTTGTAGTTATTGTTAGGTAGATTCTTTGGTTATCATCGACTGTATGAAGCTAAAGTGCGTGTAGCGACATCTATCTCGCCATATAAGAACTAGAAGAAACAGACGTATCTCACATCGCCAAACTGGTGACCCCAAACTTGAACGTCAGCGCAGCCTTCGCAAATCTACCTCATCGTAACGTCATCATCACTTCCTCAAGCTTTCGAGCAGCGAGTCATACAGCCAGCCAGCATCCACGGCTACTACGGGTATCCTGACCACCAGCATGCAGCTGACGCGCATTCCTGGTCATCACCCACAGCCTTCGCAGCGAGTTTGGCACAGCACACTGCACTTCGGCCGGTCAGTAAGCAGAGACGCACTTCTCTCCTGGTCGACGCAGCAGCCAGCCACTACGCAGCACTGCACCACCCCGACTCACTGGGGCATCACCGCAAAAACAGTTCCGACTCACCGTGAACTATGCGGCATCTGGTTCCGACTCACTGGAACATTCCACTGGCCCGGCAAGCATCACAAGAAGATGTATGGACGACTCAACCTGCTATCGACCTCCGGTCTCGGAGGGGGAGTGATGTAGCGACATCTATCTCGCCATATAAGAACTAGAAGAAACAGACGTATCCTACATCGCGCTATCGAAGTTTTCAAAGCGATTGAGTATATATACAAGAACTCGACAACGAACGTTAAGTGGCGCGTAGCCCACCAGACGTAACACCGTCTGGTCGAAGGATCCTTCCTTTTCAATGGCTACCTCCCTCCACTCTAAACTACGTTTCTATTTAACGACTCGTTGGTGCAGTGATCACAGCAACTGGCTTATGCGCTAACGGTTGCGGGTTAAATCCCCGCTCTTGACAAATATCTGTATAGACCATACGGTTATTTGTCATGGTATGGGCGTTTGTGCTTGGGTGTTGTTATGTTTCTGGACTCCCGACACAGGATAAACATCCTACTGGGGACCGTTGAGTGTAAGACGTATATTTAATTATTTATCTAAGGGTCTAATCCGTGTATCACGATATTCTGAGATAAGGTATTTGAATGGCTTGTCAGTTAAATTCAAGCAGTTGTAGTAATAAATGGACATAATTTACAATTAAGAGGTATTGTGTTTCAATTGTGCTTATTTACAATCCTTGCAATTCATGACTTTTATTTTTAACATTGAAATTTAAATATAGAATAGAAAAAAAGTCTTAAAATATACTTAATAATTAAAATGAAAATTGAAAAAAAAATAAAAGAATCGACATCTATGATTAAGATTTCCACTTCACAATTATGTAATTTTTTCTACTTAATACAATATAAAAGACTTTTGTCTTTGTCACAGATAATTTTTATGGTAAATTTGTTAATTATAATGAAGTTGTTCATTAAAAACACTGCTACTTCGTTGAAAACTACATAATATAATCTAGCCATATAGACAGGGCCAGCCCAAGGCGAAAATTGCAATTATGCAAGACACATCTTATGCCCCTATGAAAACATTATTGAGTTTTATTATCCATAATTATCCTGTGTCGGAAGTGTACACAAAAACAAAAGGCGCCAGGCTATACGTATTCGTCCATTCGTCGGTCAAAGGTCGTCCGAGATCTATCATCGATGTTTACTCGATGTTTACCCTTGTAGCCTATCCGAATTCCATCCGAGATCAACCATCGACTGTAGCCTATCCGAATACCTAAAAAATATGCCCTCCCAAAAAGCTCGAGTGTGCAGCTGCATACTTCGCACATCACTTAGGCCGGCCAGTCAGGTAAGAAAAAATAATAACTTAAATTGAATAAAAAAAATTTTAAAAATTAAAAATTTCTAGAATATCCGAGAGAATGAAGGTGTTTCTAAGATATAGTCGAAATCGCCTGCCAACACTCATACAAATATAAACTCAGACAAGCTCTTAGTAAAATACATACCTATCAAAAACAAGCACTGAATGTATCGTAAAATTTAAAAATATTTTGTTTCAAACTATCTTTTTAAATAACCACGTCACATCGAGTCGGCGGACTAATGGATAGATTCAATCTAAATTTAATTCCGAGCTAAGCGCTCCGTACTTTCCTTAATAGAGTTTCCTGTTGAATTCTTTTCCGCTACATTCGGTACACTTACAGATGAAATCTTTAAACCATGCACCACATTACTACTTAAATGTCTGTAATTAATAAATTCAACTTCTCATTAAACTACTACCTTAATGAAACAGTGAAATAAATTACTCCATATAAATAGAAAACTTTTAACGATAGAATAAACGATACAATATGTAATATTAATACCTATTCAAATAAATAAACCGTAGGAAGTAACTGTTGAAAATTTAATTAATTGTTTTAAAAAAAATTGATTAATTTAAAAGTATTTAATTATATGTTTATTTATAGTGTTTGATTTTGGTAGTTTTTTTTTTTTTTTTTTTGTTTTGTTTTTCACCGTCCGATAAAACACCTAAAAATGAATACGAATATTTTATTAAATTATCGAATGAAAGTTATTACTGAAAAGTCTTTACCGCATTACAAAATATATCGTACCTTCATTTTTATAACGGAATATTAAGCATTTTTTTCATTAAATGAATCACGGTGATTGCTCGTACTAATCTAACTAAGAACTGTATTCGTTTTGTTCGTCCTAATAATAACTACATCGTATCATGTTCACACAATTATATTTACTTAAAGTTAATGAGAATATAAAATGCGTTGAAACTGCTCTAATTGGCAGAGAAACTAAGCTATTAAACAGTGCCGACATCCGAGTACCCATGGAATGGACGAGATAAAATTGTATCACCCCGGTTACAATGGAAAACTACTTGGAACACGATTATCTTGTTATCTCGGTTACTTTATTTTCTTTGGTCTGTTTAAGTCGCCAGACACGCTCTATCGAAATGCAACTTTGAAAAGTAACTTTACATATTTTATTGATTACCTACTTCGAAAATTGATTTCGCTTTTCCTTTGATACGAATTAAAATTTTTAAACCTATTATATTTATTGTATATAAAAAAGAACAATATTAAAATCAACTCATTTTACTTATACCTACTACGAAATCGCCTTTACGCAAAATTTATAATAAACGTTTCGTTAAAAGATAATAATACAAAAACCGCAAAACGATAAAATGTATTTTGTCTTTTTTAATTGTTTATTAGAAATAAATAATAAATAAAAAATAATTTTCACCAAAAAAATTTATAGTTTTATCCGTGTTTTGCGCTAAACTATATATAGCTATAGGTGCTTAAAGCTCCGTAAAAAGGGTTGTTATTTATTAGGGATCTGGGCAGTCGACGTGATCAGTCTGTTGTCCCGGTGATAGGCCAGGTCATAAATTGTACGGAGCGCACGCTGCACTGCAGAGCCCCAGAGGTCGAGGATTGTTTTATAAATACCGTCGACTTTACAACGCGCCCAATGCTATCGATATTTAGTAAAACGAGTGAACTATTTATCTTGTCTCTAAAATGGAAGAACTTTAAGGATGTTAGAAAAATGAAAATACAAACTCGTTGCGCTTAAAATAATACTTTTAATTTCATAATATATTAGGTGTCTTATGTTCTAAGCTTTAAACTGATGGTATGAATAACTTTTGCGCTATCTATAAATGTACAGTTCTTTTTAAGTCAATTTTTATTGTGTTAAACGTTCCGACAAAGTTTAATCACGTTTTTTACAAGTTTTTGTAATACACTTTTTTCTTAAACAAAATAAACCCACACGAGTAAAACTACAAAAAGAACCCCGTGTTTCATAACAAGATATTTCTTATAACGTAAATTTATTGTAGTATTACTTGTTTATGTAACTCGTTATTTGATAGAAAAATAAGTACACAATGATAAATGAAGATCTCGTATTATGTTTTGCTTAATTATGTACCATTGTCATTTATTCAACGTATTTTAAGTAAAAGCATAATTCGCTAGCGTGAAATCACGGAGCCAATTCCATTAACATTCAGTTTCATTTTGAACCGTTCTCATTTTAATCTTCTGGTCATCAACTCACTTTTATTACAACGAGAAATTCCAATTAAATGTTAGTTGTAGTCGTAAATTTGGTAATGCAAACCTACCGAACCTCTCGATTCCCCTTTGATTAAATCGATTATAAAGTCTGTTTGTACAGTCTTTATAGCCGAGGACTTTGCTAAATTGCTTCAAAATTAAAAAAATTAACCTCGTTCAGCTTATTTCGTTTCAAACTTTTAGGCATACAAATTGATAAATATTTCTCAACTGTTGATCTTAACTTTCAACAAATTAATTAAAACAATCGATTACCGATAATATAATACAATTGAACTGCTACATGCTAACAATTAATTATATTTTAAAAGTTTATTTTAGCAATAATATTAGTTAGTAACTTCATGTCATACTACTGGAAATAATCTATAATATGTATTTCAATAATATATTTCAGTTTTATTTAAAAGTGTATACCTTTAAAAACGTTTCATTTCGAATGATTAGGTATCTGTTTAAATTGTAAATTTTTGAATGTTTAGCGATAAGTTATAGTGTAACTATTAAAAAAAAAATATATAAAAAAGAATCATTATACGTGTCAAATGTATCTAATTTATTATAATATATACGCTAAATAAAATAAAGTCCAGTCGCGATTTAAGTCTATTTGACAAAAAATTTTTTGCATAGTTAAGAGACAAGACCAGGGCAAATATTATTACATGCAACGTTTGAAAAGGCTGAAAGTAGTTCTTGTAATTATGATTTTTAGATAAGATTTAGGTTTAATACCACTTTATTACTTACTAAGGCTATATTTGTTAGATCTCAAATTGAAAAAAAAAAATATCCTTCCAACACGGTCACATCACAAATACTTTTTGAACAATAAGACCTTAATAATGACTTTTACACTCAAATTAAACTAGGCGCTAGGCTTAGTTATATAGTGATGTGAGTGGCTACCCTTTTTCTATATGGAGAAGAGGCCTTCGCTCAGCAGTGGGTTGTTTACAAGCTGATACAGATACAGTGAGTGGCTATTTACAATGTAGGACTAAAATATGAAACAAATAAAAAAGCAGATTATGGATTTTCGAAAAAGTTTAAGTCATTAACATATATCTTACATCACATATTTCTCTAAATATTGATACGTAGTACGAAGTACATATTGATTTTCAAAATTTTTGCTTATTGAAAGTAGAGTATTAAAAGATTTTCGAAGACCAGAACACATACACTTTTACAGATTAACCAGAATTCAATCTGTAGAATATCAAAATAAAAATTATTTTAATTAATTTGATAGGTAGAAGTTGGGCCAAGCATTTGAGTTAACACTCTTAAATTTACTTTAAGAAATACCTCTACGAAGCCAGTGGAACTGACAAGATTAAATTGTCTCACTTTTGTTACAATACAAAACTAGTTCAAACACGATTATCTTGTTACCTCAGTACTTTATTTTCTTTGGTCAACTTTAAACTGTTTTACGCGCTATGTGTATTATGTATTAGAACGTCGAAGATTTCTAACTATAAACTGCTTTCTATAATTTAAAACTATTTTTATAGATCTTTAATATTGCTTCAAATAATATACAATTACAATAATTTTATAATATTTGAAACGGGTTTCACAGGTTCAATCCTGACGCACATGACAAATATTTGTATTAATCATGCAGAAATTTTTCGTGGTCTGAGAATTTGTGCTTGTGTGTTGTGTGTTTTTAGATCACCGACACAAGATTCACATCCTAGTGGTGCCGTTTAATGTAAGGCGTTTATTTATCTATCTTACAATGTTATTATAAAAAGAAAAAGAGTTTGTTTGTTTCAACGTAATAATCTGAGTATCTAGGTCGACATATTAATAAAATCAAAATGACCTAAGGATCCTTACGCTGTCTTTTTCCTCTCTTTACTGACCATCAAACACTTTTATTACTAGCAGGCTTTGGAAATGTAATCATCACGTTTTATTGCAATTAATTAAAATAACTAATAAGCAACATTTATTTTCTTTCCATATTAAATCCACTTTTTTACAAAGTAATATAACTGCTATTGAATAAAGAAAAGTCAAACGAACATTCATAAATATTGCATTACACTTTTAAGAAAATGTACTAAGATAAAATAAATTGCTTTTTAATTGGAGTTAATCAGTTGAGTCTCTAGTTTACGTATGGGCTACTTTATTCTGATAATTTGTTTTAAAATCTTATACAATTAGAAAATGTAAAATAAAAGCGGCTTGATCAACTAAAGTGTTTTATATAAATTAAACTTTGACCCTGAAAATAATATAAAAATACTACAATAAATTACAAATACTTTGTAATGTAAAGTGAAAATTAAGATTTTTTTTAATATTCCGTTTCGATATGAATCACAGTTGTAGATTATAACATATACGTAAATGTTGAACTTTTGATGTGAGCTTGAATGGTTTAAACCGAAATGTAAAAAAAATGTAGTCAAAAATATTATCAACAACGAAATTAAAAAAAACTGTAGTAGGTACCTAACTACAGTAATAACAGAACATTTTCCAATGGTATACAACATAACACACTATAACTAAAAATAAAAACGAAAATTCGCATAATGGCTTGGCTTAGCGTTGTTATGGTAAATTAGCCAGCTATTTCAGACAACCCAAGTAAAAGAAGAATATAATATTGGAAGCGGGTAGGTGCTATACTTACATACATTTACATTACATACAAATATATACACATATTTTTTAAATGTTAATAGTTATTTAGCCTTTTTTATACAATATATAATGGCAAACTATTCCAATAATTTATAGCTTAAACAGTAAAGGACTGTTATTTACTAGTATATTTATCAAACGACTTTGAGATGTTGTTGATACTTAAGCATCCCCAAAGGCCAAAATATTCAAAATTTGTCCTTTAGTTAAAAATAAGTCTTTGAATAAAATAAACCATAGTACAGCATACAAAGAAAAGATTTTATTGTTATATTGTATAAATATACGAAAAATTCGAAAACGATTCAAGTTTGTATATTAACTTTTTGAAATTTTCTCACCTAAACTAAAATTGATGGCAAAGTTTGACCTCGAATAAGAGCTCCTTTAAAACTTCGCAAACTTAAAATGAAGATATTTCAAAGTAACGTTCAATGCTAAACTAGTATTTTTACTTAAAAACTACAATTTCATTAGACCGAATTTTAAAGAATTAATCAAACTATCTTCTTATCTGAGTACTGTTTTAAATATGAATGCTATTATAAATATACAATTGACTGATTCCTGTTAGAACTTTAGCTCTTCGCTTAAAAAAAATCTATTTCTTAAAATAAATTTTTTTAATAGAATAAAGACATGACTGTAATTAATATAAAATTCATTTTTAATTTTGTGTCCCATCATTAATATGATGGGACACAAAATTAAAACGCTTCCGAGCTTCACATCGCTAACAGACAACTGAAACAGGGTTTGAAGACACGCTTAATTAATTTACGACAAACGAACGATCGAAAGAAATGCATAACGTGTCTAATGAGATCATATCTTTCGAAGTTCGTAACAGATATGTACTGTAAATTTTAAATCATATAGCGATATGGTTAAAAATTTTACAAGTCACAATTTTTCAACGGCTTATAATCTCGCGAGATACACTATAAACTAACAATGTTGAACTATATATTTATTTGATTATTTATCAAAGGACTCTATTTTAAAAATTGTTATAGTTGGAGAAAGAGTATATTGTCAGTAAGAGAGGCTTCAAGTAGACTAAGTAGTGTATGTATATCACACATGAATAGAATAATTATAAAATATTAATACATTAATACTGTGCCCATGCTAAGATAATATTTAGTTTCGCACAATTTCCAGTTTGGCGTATATAATGACGATAAAGTCGTGCGTTTGCTGTGACTTAAATATTAGGTATAAAAGTATGTGTGCTTCATATTGCTATCTAAAAATATAACTACGGCAATTATTTAATATTACTATTATAATTTAAAGTCCCTTTATCTAAAAATTCATACGAATAAATAACTAACTTGAAACCAGTTTCAGTTTATTCGTTACACATAAATGTTATAGAAGCCTTAAAGCGAGCGCGAGTTTTGAGACATTAAGGAACATTAACAAGATTTTCCTTTCTGTTTATTTTCTGAAAACAAAGACGATTGAAAACGTCTCTTTATCATTCTGTACACTGATATACATAAATATTAGGAGAAGCTCTTTGGGTTTCCCTAAAACTTGAAATATATTCAAATTTTTATTATGAAATAATCCTAAATATTAATATCTTTCTACATTTTATCATAATAATTACATAAAATATTGATGTTATATTTTTCCAAGTCAAAATATAATATTCACTCAAGTTATAAATTCCTGCTCCATTCATATAATGAATAACCTATCTAAGTAACTTTAATATTTTATTATTCTTATATTATTTGTGTAATGGTAGGTACTTATCACAAAATGAAATCATACCAATACACATTAGAATAATTACTAAGGGCGTTTGTCCACTACACGGAATTTTACTGTCCGGCAGTCCGATTTTTTACGGTCCGATGTGGCATGAAAAAAACTGAATGAAATTGAGATAAAAATGAATGGGGAAACGTAAAATGTCGGACGGTATAATTACTATACTACACAAATACTACAATATATATTACTATATATATCTATACTGCACAAACCCCCTATACATTTATATGACGTGCCATATCGGACCGTAAAAAATCGGACTGCCGGACAGTAAAATTCCGTATAGTGCACAAACGCCCTAACGCAGTTGATTCAGCCTACGATCTTCAACTGAATAATTTACCTCTATATTGATTCATAAAATATAGGTACATAAGTATAAATATTCACAAAACATTTGAGTACTTGGCGGGTTTACGTTGTTATCATTGTATAGTGTAATTAATATGTGATGATGTAATTATAAATCTATAACTGTTTTAAATAAGCATTCCTAGTGATTTTTTTTTTCCATTTCAAGTTTAGATATTTGGTATGTTTACATTTGATCACATTTAAACAGTGCCGCAACTATACCCTGTTTGAAAATTCTCTGATGTCTCCTTCGGCTTTATATGCAGTAGTATACTTATTGATACAAAATATGAAAGTTCAAATTTCTAAAAAACAAAATACATTGTATAAAGAGTCCTTATTAAATAGTATTATATAGTTAGTAGAGTTTTAAAAAAACACTTTTCAGTCAGTAGTGGGACGAAAATCCGGAAAAATAAAAACAATTAAAAGTCACAGGGAGGAAATGGCTGGTTGCTCGGGGGCCCCTATAACTCGGCGGCTCTGTATAATTTATACAGCTGATACAGGGCTAACTACGCATTTCAGCTGTACACTCTGAATTTTAGTTTATTATTACTATGATCCTTTGAGCTTAGCGTAGGGATGATCGATATTTGAAATATATCGATGTTTACATCGATGTCAACATCGAATTAAAAGTATCGATGTATGATATATATGTGACAACCATGACAACATATATATGTATTAAAAATAATAATAAAAGCCGTGTGGTTCCCGGCAGAGTAGAATAGGACCAACCCATTCTCAGCCTAGGGTGTCGTAAAAGGCGACTAAAGACAACTAAAGCTGCATAAGACCAACGCAGCCTCCTCGGAGAGTTTGAGTGCCTCTCCAAGGGAGTAATCTAGCACTCAATTTTGTACATGGATGGACAAAAATATAGGAAAGCGCATAGGTCCGCTGCCTGGGGGGCGCCAGGGCGCGTCTGGAGCTGGCGCTGGACGTGGCAGCATGCGGGCCGCCAGCAACCCCCGCCGACCGGCACCACCACCTAGCCGGCCGGTGTATCCACCATCCCCATCAGTTGGCTTGGCGCCGACAGAGTCTCTAGGGACTCAGCATTCGGTGCCCGCCGCCGGTGGAGTATGCCGCATGAGATGGACTCTTGAAATGAACGAAAATGTCATGCGTGCGTATTTTAGGGCTGTAGGGGGGGAAACCGGTCGGACTGGCTACCGAGCAGTAATGCACCGCGAGTTCCTGCTGCTCGAGCCAAATTTAACTGTCACGGAACAGAACCTGGCAGATCGAGCTCGGTATATCCAACGAAAGGGCGTATTTAACGCCGCCGAGCTCGAACGATTGCGACGTGAGGCTGCTCCTGAAGTCGAACCCGTATCTACAGAGCATAACGCAGTTGTAACGCAACAGGAAAGCGTTCGTGGCGAAGTGCCTGTGGATGCGATCGCTGAAGAAGCAGTCTCCCAAAAAGTAGAGCAGATGAGAGGGATTTTGGAGGAGGTGATTTCCGAGATCCGGAGCGCTCCTCTGGAACAGAGGCCACGACTCTCCCGTCTCCCTCTTAACGCTGCGACGCGGGGTGCCATTGAGGCAGCTAACAGACTGCTACCTCCATATTTGGATGGCAGTCTGGGCTTGGATGATACGGGTTCTATTCTCTTTGGTGCCGCTCTAGCGGTACACCGCTTCATTGGAGCCAAAACCCAGGAGCCTGGACGCACTACTAATAATAGTAGTGACGTACCAGCCTGGAAGAAGAGAATAGAACGCCGTATCAGCCTGGCCAGGGCCCTCATTGGCAGACTGCAAAGCTTCAGGTCGGGCAACACTAGGCCAAGGATTGTGCGCTCCGTCAGAATAGCTTTTAATGGATTAGGCGTCAGGCTTGACCAGCCTGATATAGCTGAAAAACTGACGGAGCGCATCGACGGCCTGAAGCAAAGAATCGCGGCATGGGGGAAGCGCATTCGAAGGTACTCTGAGAGAGTTGAGCGCTTCCGGCAAAATCGCCTCTTCCTGAGTGATCAGAAGAGGTTCTACAGGAAGTTGGAGAACCCGACGCCATGCTCTACTTCCCAAAAACCGAATACGGCTGACCTCGTCGCCTTTTGGCGAAATATATGGTCACGGGAGGTGGAGCATGAGGAGGGCCCTTGGATTGCGGCGGTTCAGGAAGCATGTGCTAGAATCGAACCGATGAACCCGATTGCCATCTCTTCGGAGAACGTAGCTGATGCGGTCCGGCGGGCACCGAACTGGAAGAGTCCGGGGGCCGACGGCCTGCATCACTATTGGCTGAAAGGGTTCTCGGTATGCCATGCGACCTTGGCTCGACAATACCAAGAGGCGATAGAGCGGAGGACGCTTCCGAACCTCTTCACTACTGGGATCACTCACCTAGCTCCTAAGTCCACCAACACCGCGGACCCTACCAACTACCGCCCCATTACGTGTCTGAATTCCATCTATAAGACACTGACATCCGTTCTGAGCTGCAAGATCTCTCGTCATATTGACGAATTTAACATCTTGTCTGCAGCTCAGAACGGATGTCGTGGAGGCGGCCGCGGCACAAAGGAGCTCCTTATCATTGACTCTGTTGCAGGCCAGCTTGTCAAACGCAACCGTCGGAACTTCTCTGCTGCCTGGATCGACTACAAGAAGGCATTCGACTCGGTGCCTCATTCATGGCTTCTGAGGGTCCTCGAGCTGTACAAGATCGACGGTGCAGGTCGAGACTTCCTCGAAGTATGCATGGGGCAATGGAGTACGATCCTTTGTCTCCAGGGCGAGAGACTGACGACGGGTGCCGATGACCGAATCCGGATACGAAGGGGTATTTTCCAGGGTGATTGTCTGAGCCCACTTTGGTTTTGCTTGTCCTTGAACCCTTTAAGCACTCTGCTGGAGCGTTCGGGGACAGGCTTTCAGTTTCGGAGAGGAGGTACTAAAGTCTCCCACCTTCTCTACATGGATGACCTCAAGCTGCTGGCACCTAATCCTGCACGCCTTATGGAGTTGCTGAAAATCACTACTGAGTTCAGCGGCTCCATCAGGATGCAGCTTGGAGTGGATAAGTGTGCGGTCGTGCATGTGGACAGGGGACAGGTGACGCAATCGACTGAGATTAGCCTAGAACTTTCGAACTTCAAGACCCTTTCCGAAGCTGAATCTTACCTGTATTTGGGCATGTCACAATGCATAGGGGTGCAGGAGGTGGATATGAAACAGGCAGTTTGCGAGGTCTTTTTTGGACGGCTGACAAAAGTTCTCCGGAGCTACTTGTCGGG
This sequence comes from Euphydryas editha, assembly GCA_036937285.1. Taxonomy (NCBI): domain Eukaryota; kingdom Metazoa; phylum Arthropoda; class Insecta; order Lepidoptera; family Nymphalidae; genus Euphydryas; species Euphydryas editha. Next base: position 9,565,233 of record JAUPFZ010000007.1, read on the forward strand.
CGCCAACAAGGTCCGAGCTTATAACGGCTGGGTCATGCCCACTCTCTTGTACACATTTGGCGTGCTCAGATGGACTCAGACCGAACTAGACGCCCTGGACAGAAGAGTCCGCACGACTATGACTTACCATCGCATGCATCACCCGAAATCGTCGGTCATGAGACTGTACATCCCACGGAAGTGTGGTGGCCGAGGCCTATTAAGTGCCAAGTCCATGCATAACCGGGAGGTGTGCAGCCTCAGGGCCTACTTTGAGACGAGGAGGGAGAGCGCTATGCATGGTGATGTTGTAGTATGTGACAAAGGTCTCACCAAGGCCAAAGAGGAATGGCGAAGACCGGTTGTACTTAGCACCTCCGACCGGGAGACCGTATGGATGGAGAAGGAGCTGCATGGACGGTTTTACAAGGCGCTCCACGCACCTCACGTGGATGTCAAGGCCTCCGTGCAGTGGCTGCGATTCGGGGACCTCTTTGGGGAAACCGAAGGTTTTGTCTGTGCAATACAAGATCAGGTGGTTAAGACGAACAACTACCGGAAGCACATTCTGAAGGATGGCACTCCCGACTTCTGTCGAGCTTGTCGTCATCCCGGTGAGTCACTCAGACATGTGCTTACGGGGTGTTCAGCGCTTGCCAACACTGAGTACTTGCACAGACATAACCAAGCGGCCAAGATTCTTCATCAAGAGCTTGCTCTAATGTATTGTCTCCTGGAACAGAGGATGCCGTACTACCAGTACACACCGGCGCCAGTACTCGAACGCGACGGAGTCCGGCTCTACTGGGACCTGCCTATCGCCACGGACAGGACGATACTGGCGAACAAGCCTGATATCGTGGTGATGGATAGGGCACAGTCGAGGGTGTTTTTAGTGGACATCACCATTCCGCATGACGAGAACCTCGTGAAAGCCGAAACAGAGAAAAAACGTAAATATCTGGATCTGGCGCACGAGATTGTCGACATGTGGGGTGTTGATTCCACTGAAATCATCCCTATCGTTATATCTGCCAACGGTTTGATCCCGGTTAGCCTCGCTCACCATCTGAGGCAGCTGGGTATCCGTGACGGTTCGCTCGCAGCCAGGATGCAAAAGGCGGTATTACTCGACTCGGCTAGGATTGTCCGCCGATTTCTCAGCCTACAGCCCTAACCCCCGGCCGTTTGATCCCCCTGCCGGGGCGTAATCCTCCACCCGCTTATATTTATCTAAGTAAATTTATGTAAATTTATTATATTCCTTATATATCGTATTATATTATATTATATATATTTATATGTGTATATGTATATATTGAACGGGTGGAGTGTAGCTATTGCGAAAATAATAATAAATAAATATGGCCGTGTGGTTCCCGGCAGAGCAGAATAGGACCAACCCATCCTCCGCCTAGGGTGTCGTAAAAGGCGACTAAAGGCAATCAAAGCTGCATAACACCAACGCAGCCTCCTCGGAGAGTTTGGAGTGCCTCTGCGGGTGAGTAATTCAGCACTCCAAACACATGGATGATGGAGACAAAGAAAGGAAAGCGCATAGGGCCGCTGCCTGGGGGACGCCAGGGCGCGTCTGGAGCTGGCGCTGGACGTGGCAGCATGCGGGCCGCCAGCAACCCCCGCCGACCGGCACCACCACCTAGCCGGTCGGCGTATCCACCATCCCCACCAGTTGGCTTGGCGCCGACAGAGTCTCAAGGGACTCAGCATTCGGCGCCCGCCGCTGGTGGAGTGCGCCGCATGAGATGGACTCTTTCAATGAATGAAAATGTCATGCGAGCGTATTTTAGGGCCGTAGGGGGGGGAACCGGTCGGACTGGCTACCGAGCAGTAATGCACCGCGAGTTCCTGCTGCTCGAGCCAAATATTACTGTCACGGAGCAAAACCTGGCAGATAGAGCTCGGTACATCCAACGAAAGGGCGTATTCAACGCTGCCGAGCTCGAACGATTGCGACGTGAGGCTGCTCCTGAAGTCGAACCCGTATCTACAGAGCATAACGCAGTTGTAACGCAACAGGAAAGCGTTCGTGGCGAAGTGCCTGTGGATGCGATCGCTGAAGAAGCAGTCTCCCAAAAAGTAGAGCAGATGAGAGGGATTTTGGAGGAGGCGATTTCCGAGATCCGGAGCGCTCCTCTGGAACAGAGGCCACGACTCTCCCGTCTCCCTCTTAACGCTGCGACGCGGGGTGCCATTGAGGCAGCTAACAGACTGCTACCTCCATATTTGGATGGCAGTCTGGGCTTGGATGATACGGGTTCTATTCTCTTCGGTGCAGCTCTAGCGGTACACCGCTTCATCGGAGCAAAAACCCAGGAGCCTGGACGCACTACTAATAAGAGTAGTGACGTACCAGCCTGGAAGAAGAGAATAGAACGCCGTATCAGCTTGGCCAGGGCCCTCATTGGCAGACTGCAAAGCTTCAGGTCGGGCAACACTAGGCCAAGGATTGTGCGCTCCGTTAGAATAGCTTTCAACGGGCTAGGTGTCAGACTAGACCAGCCTGATATAGCTGAGAAACTGACGGAGCGCATCGACGGCCTGAAGCAGAGAATCGCGGCATGGGGGAAGCGTATTCGTAGGTACTCTGAGAGAGTTGAGCGCTTCCGACAAAATCGCCTCTTTGTGAGTGATCAGAAGAGGTTCTACAGGAAGTTGGAGAACCCGACGCCATGCTCTACTTCCCAAAAACCAAATACGGCTGACCTCGTCGCCTTTTGGCGAAATATATGGTCACGGGAGGTAGAGCATGAGGAGGGCCCTTGGATTGCGGCGGTTCAGGAAGCATGTGCTAGAATCGAACCGATGAACCCGATCGCCATCTCTTCGGAGAACGTAGCTGATGCGGTCCGGCGGGCACCAAACTGGAAGAGCCCGGGGGCCGACGGCCTGCATCACTATTGGCTGAAAGGGTTCTCGGTATGCCATGCGACCTTGGCTCGACAATACCAAGAGGCGATAGAGCGGAAAACGCTTCCGAACCTCTTCACTACTGGGATCACTCACCTAGCTCCTAAGTCCACCAACACCGCGGATCCTACTAACTACCGCCCCATAACGTGTCTGACTTCCATCTTCAAGACACTGACATCCGTTCTGAGCTGCAAGATCTCTCGTCATATTGACGAATTTAACATCTTGTCTGTAGCTCAGAACGGATGCCGTGGAGGCGGCCGCGGCACAAAGGAGCTCCTTATCATTGACTCTGTTGCGGGCCAGCTTGTCAAACGCAACCGTCGGAACTTCTCTGCTGTCTGGATCGACTACAAGAAGGCATTCGACTCGGTGCCTCATTCATGGCTTCTGAGGGTCCTCGAGCTGTACAAGATCGACAGTGCAGTTCGAGACTTCCTCGAAGTATGCATGGGGCAATGGAGTACGATCCTTTGTCTCCAGGGCGAGAGACTGACGGCGGGTGTCGATGACCGTATCCGGATACGAAGGGGTATTTTCCAGGGTGATTGTCTGAGCCCACTTTGGTTTTGCTTGTCCTTGAACCCTTTAAGCACTCTGCTGGAGCGTTCGGGGACAGGCTTTCAGTTTCGGAGAGGAGGTACTAAAGTCTCCCACTTTCTCTACATGGATGACCTCAAGCTGCTGGCACCTAATCCTGCACGCCTTATGGAGTTGCTGAAAATCACTACTGAGTTCAGCGGCTCCATCAGGATGCAGCTTGGAGTAGATAAGTGTGCGGTCGTACATGTAGTCAGGGGACAGGTGACGCAATCGGCTGAAATTAGCCTAGAGCTTTCGAACTTCAAGACCCTTTCCGAAGCTGAATCTTACCGGTATCTGGGCATGTCACAATGCATAGGGGTGCAGGAGGTGGATATGAAACAGGCGGTTTGCGAGGTCTTTTTTGGACGGCTGACAAAAGTTCTTCGGAGCTACTTGTCGGGCGCCAACAAGGTCCGAGCTTATAACGGCTGGGTCATGCCCACTCTCTTGTACACATTTGGCGTGCTCAGATGGACTCAGACCGAACTCGATGCCCTGGACAGAAGAGTCCGCACGACTATGACTTACCATCGCATGCATCACCCGAAATCGTCGGTCATGAGACTGTACATCCCACGGAAGTGTGGTGGCCGAGGCCTATTAAGCGCCAAGTCCATGCATAACCGTGAGGTGTGCAGCCTCAGGGCCTACTTTGAGACGAGGAGGGAAAGCGCTATGCATGGTGAAGTTATAGTATGTGACAAAGGTCTCACCCCGTTATCCCTGGCCAAAGAGGAATGGCGAAGACCGGTTGTACTTAGCACCTCTAACCGGGAGACCGTATGGATGGAGAAGGAGCTGCATGGACGGTTTTACAAGGCGCTCCACGCACCTCACGTGGATGTTAAGGCCTCCGTGCAGTGGCTGCGATTCGGGGACCTCTTTGGGGAAACCGAAGGTTTTGTCTGTGCAATACAGGATCAGGTGGTTAAGACGAACAACTACCGGAAGCACATTCTGAAGGATGGCACTCCCGACTTCTGTCGAGCTTGTCGTCATCCCGGCGAGTCACTCAGACATGTGCTTTCGGAGTGTTCAGCGCTTGCCAACACTGAGTACTTGCACAGACATAATCAAGTGGCCAAAATTCTTTATCAAGAGCTTGCTGTAATGTATTGTCTTCTGGAACAGAGGGTGCCGTACTACCAGTACACACCGGCGCCAGTACTCGAACGCGACGGAGTCCGGCTCTACTGGGACCGGCCTATCGCCACGGACAGGACGATACTGGCGAACAAGCCTGATATCGTGGTGATGGATAGGGCACAGTCGAGGGTATTTTTAGTGGACATTACCATCCCGCATGACGAGAACCTCGTGAAAGCCGAAACAGAGAAAAAACGTAAATATCTGGATCTGGCGCACGAGATTGTCGACATGTGGGGTGTTGATTCCACTGAAATCATCCCTATCGTTATATCTGCCAACGGTTTGATCCCGGTTAGCCTCGCTCACCATCTGAGGCAGCTGGGTATCCGTGACGGATCGCTCGCAGCCAGGATGCAGAAGGCGGTATTACTCGACTCGGCTAGGATTGTCCGCCGATTTCTCAGCCTACAGCCCTAACCCCCGGCCGTTTGACCTCCCTGCCGGGGCGTAATCCTCCACCCGCTTATATTTATCTAAGTAAGTTTATGTAAATTTATTATACTCCTTATATAAGTATTGTATTATATTTATTTATATGTGTATATGTATATCTTGAACGGGTGGAGTGTAGCAATTAAATAAATAAATAATCGTCAGTATACGGACTCGCGTCATAGAGATCCTAAGTCTAGCTAAGTCTAAAATAGTACGCATAAAACTATATAAACAATCTTATACATTTAATTAAAAAAGGCATGGGCAAATATAAGCCCGTGGATATTTTTGTTACTTATAAAATAAAATAAAAAACCATGACAACAACACATGTAACCAAATATTGGCCACATTAACATTATCAAATTTCAGCATAAAAAAATTATGTTATCACACACTTACAGTCAGTGCTTGACCAGCCTCATTTTCAAAAAAAATATTGTCTAATGTAGCCTCCAGCCCAAAATCTACACCAAATAGTGACACGTTGTGGATTGTCTGAATCCCAAATGTGACAATTTTGTCAAATAACAAAGCCATCAACATGAAAATGTTTTTTATCGCCTAGCATATTTTGCTCGAAAAATCAGCATCCACTTGTTGATGTTCAATAATACATTCAACGAACTCTCTTCGCTGTGCATAGTAATGAGACCTCAGTTGTTGTGTTAACTGTATTTTATAAGCATAGAGACACAGATCTTAGTGACTATACGCTGTAGACAGCTTCTTAAAATTTGCAATTCTTGTCCACGATGCCGAATTTATGTTCCTAGATTTTCAACAACACTCTTACGCACAGCTTCAATATTGACATTTGAACGGCTTGTTTTTGGATGACAAGTTTACTGTCTCTACCTGATCCAGTCTCCCAGATTTTTTAATTAACCTCTTCACAGTCGACGAATTTAAAACACTTATATTTATTTTTGAGATAATGTTCAATAATAAAGACACGTTGTCTGTAACTAAACTGTTTTATATATAACACTGGCATAGATACAACGGACTACTAAAATAAATTTTCCATTGAAAATTCCTATCTAAATGATTGTAATGATGAATTCGCTTCTGATAATAGTCGTCGAAAATATCGTTGGGGATCTATATCTATTTTATACTATATTTAAAAGAAGACCGGTCTAGATTCAGTTATAGAATCACTATTTGTCTAGGTTGTGATACGGAAACAGTTCTTTTTGACTGTTATGGTCATGACATTTTATGCCCAAGAAAAAATATTTAAAGAAAAAATCTAATATATATGTTATATAATATATTTAAAAAAAGGCTTTCTAAAAAAACATATACAATAAACCTATTAATTGAATTAACTTCAAATGTTTACAAATACATATAATATAATATATTTTTATGCGACAACTCCTGAGCTATTAAAGTATCATATGACTTTTTTTTTACTTAATATAAATATATACACGAAAAAGAATTATTTGTGAACTTCGACCTTGCATAATAAATTTAACGTCACTCAGAACGCAAATATTTCAATTTCATTTGTACACCAAATGGAAGCCATAAAGCTAAAATCAGCTTTTCCCTATTTTTTCCACAAATGCGTACATAATTATTAGAAGATGCGTTGGCAGTTTTCACAGCAAGTGACTGTGCACCGGTTTCACCGGTCGCAATTTCGGTCTTGGTAGTTTCTGAGATGTTTATTTAGATAGTTTTATTTTATTTAAAATATGTAAATTAATTTGATTTTTGTATATATTATACTGTAGAAATAAGTACCGTTAAGGATATTAAATGGTTACTTATTTAAAAAAAAAATTGAATCATAAAAGGTTCTATTAATCCGTAAAGCCTCAAAATGTGAATAACGGATCTTAAATTCTGTGATTTTGCTCAAGGTGAAAACAATATCTTTTTAATTATGCCTGCTTTATATTTTTCTTATGTAAAGAAAAAAATTATCAATATAAAAGTAAAATATAGTAAGTATTTGTAGAACGAATAACAATGTTTAAAACTTGTAATAAAATAAATGATTATATTTAACTCGGATAACTCGATCTGCACAGGATATTGAGAACAATAAACAATATTTTTGCAGTTTTTCGAGAAAGATGAAACCACCTCCATAACTCATAACGTCCATAAAACCAATAACATAAATTAACAAAACAAAGAGTAACTTCCAAAAACAAGCATTATTGCACGTTTTATTTCCGTCTTTTGCAGGCTATATGTATAATGTATATATGTGTACCTTGTTGATGTGCACTCTTTGAAAACTATATCATGGCCGATAAAGAAATTACTGTATAAACTTGTTTTATCGTGATATAAAAATAAAATAAGAAGAAAAAAATACGGTGATTTAAGTGCACAAAAAGCTACTCAAATAATAAATAGGACTATAGTCTACAAGTCTTTACTATATTTTCTACTAACTATATTTGCTACTTAACACGGTAATATTTAATTCTTGTATTTGAGCGGCGGAGATCTCTGCGTACGAGTTTCCGTACCGTCTTGGAAAGCGCCTTCTGTTCTGGCGAAGCTATTTAAGCTGAAGGCATCTCTCGCCTCCGCTTCAGATTCATGGTTCAGGAGAAAGTTTGGAAGCCGTGGCCACCTACGAAGTCGCAATTTCGGACCTATCGGATCAAGACTAGCGAAACTGTTTTAATAGTTGATTTAGACGAATGGAACATTGCACAGAGAATGAAATAGAATATTTCGAAAATATGTAAAATAAATACACAATATGTAAAATAAATACAAAATACATTATGAATTTTACTCGCAAATTAAACGCCCTTAGGTACAATTACACCCTAAAAAATCAAACAATGGCACATATAAATAAAATTAAAGACCTGGGTTTAGTTGTAGACTGTAAGTTGTTATTCAACGAACACGTCGACTATATTGTAAAAAAGGCCTCAAGGGCTTTAGGGTTTATTATCAGGTCTTGCAAACACTTTAGCAAGCTTAAGCCTATAAAAATACTATACTGCTCATACGTACGTAGTATACTTGAGTATTGCTCTGAGATCTGGAACCCAGCATATAATACATATGTAAATAGAATTGAGTGTATCCAGAAGCGGTTTTTAAGATACTTGCAGTATAAATGTGGTGATAATTTGGTTGACTACAAAAGTAGATGTAAAAAATACCATTTCCTTCCCCTGAGACTTCGTCGAAATATCTCTGATTTAGTATACCTAAATAAAATTGTTAACAATATTATAGATAATCCAGACTTACATAACAGAATTAAATTTAATGTACCCACTAGGTTCTTTCGTAATTTTTCCCCATTTTATATCCCACCTTGTAATAGTAATTATCGTCGAAATTCCTTTATTTGCAGATCTACTACACGATTTAATGATTTTTTGCGCGAACACCGTGATGTTGACGTTTTTCTGATTAAACCTTATTCTATTAGACGGTTGGTGACCACGGAATATTTCTCTTCCGATAACTTATAATGTCTCACCAGTTTGATGATCCAGCAAAGTTCTCGAACCATCCTTAGTTTAATTTTTATTTAGTTTAAAAAAAAAAATTTTTTTTTTTGAATTCTCAAACTGTTAAATAATATAGCACTCTTTAGTTGTTAATTGTAAAAACTTCTAAATGGCTTTTTGTTTCTTAATTGTATTTCTAATTTGTTATGTATAGCTGTAAGTTTTTCTGAATAAATAAAATAAATAAATAATAAAATTATACTCTTAATCTTGTATAGTTTTTTCTTATCTCAAAACTTATCGAGTAACCTTATAGTGAAAATATTTGGTAATTGGTTATACGAGTTTTCTGGTGTAGTGGTGCGAGAAGTCGCCTTAACGCCTCGCCTCAATGCCGATGGTCGTGGGTTCGATTCCCGCTCGGGGCAGATATTTGTGTTTGTGTAAATATTTGTTTCCAGTCTGGGTCTATGTGTTGTGGGTTTTCTCACCGTGCTTCGGTGACCACGTAAAACCGTCGGTCCTGGTTTTTATGATGGATACCTGGTAATTGATCGTTACTCATAGTAGGGATATTTTCCGCCAACCTGCAGTGGAGCAACGTGGTGGATTAAGCTCCAACCCTTCTTCTATATGGAGAAGAGGCCTTCGCTCAGCAGTGGATTGTTTACAGGCTGATACAGAAGAAACATTTGTGGCCTTCAGTGAAAAAACTGAGCCTTACTATAAATATGAGAGTCCATCTGAGGGGAGATGTTACTGCCGAACAGTTCTCAGAGCTGTTGCTTAAAATAAGAAATGGTGATTTCCCGGAACTGGATAATAATATAATGTATAAATGTATATGAGTATGTGTTTACCATAAACAAAGCTTAAGGTCAAACTAAGAGTTTGTTAGTTTGACCTTAAGCTTTATAATAAGCGCGCATAAATACATTTTTTTTTTATGAAATAATTTGAGCGCGTTTGACTTCTATCTTGTCTGATGGTAAACAAAGATGAAGTCTAAGGTGGAGCACGCAAACTCAAATAGTGCCTGTTCACTCTTGCCTTAAAAATCCCTAAATTGTACGTATCGGGAAACAGCGACGCAGGAAGAGAATTCCATTCCTTTGCAGTTCTAATAACGAAAGAAGATGCGGTGCGAACCGGAGGAATGTCGATCACGTATGGATGAAATCCCCGTCCACGTCGCGTCGTCCGATAGTGGAATGGTGCTGGGGGAATCAATTCGTGCAATTCCTGTGCACACTCACCGAAATGCAACCTGTAGAAGACACACAGACTAGCAACCAGACGGCGATGTTCGAGGCTCTGGAGCCGTCTTGAAGCAAACACAAGTAAGTAATTTGGGCTCCTGCTGTCTTCCTCGGATGAAATAGCTGGTTTTTAGATTATCCGAAGTGGGTAACTTATCCGAGAAATAGATGACTGGGTAATGAAAAACAAATCGCTAATCCTGAAGATCCTGGTAAAAATAATAGGACTATTTAAATCATTGCATTGTTAGCGGTCCTCGATAAGTCCACTAAGTTTAAATGAAACCTGAATCTTTGAAATGGGTCAAAATGTAGTCCAAAGGAGTCGGTTTCAAACAGACATACAGGTGAAGCTAATAAAAAGCGTATTAAAAAAAAACAATTAAAAATCCTATTAGAACCATTTTCGAATACTACGCGGACGATGTCGCAGGCTAAAAGCTAGTAACTGGATATGTTAACTTAAAATATACTTAAGTAACTTATATACATTAAAAGTGTTCAGTGTCTATAAAATTATACTTTTAAAGCAGTACCTATCGAAGAGCACAGCAATCACTGCAAAAAAGTTGTACGTAACAAGTTAGCCACGGGATACTTGTTGCTAACAGTAAGTTAAGTTCTTTAGTCTAACTTTTCTACTCTCGATCTTTAAAAAGTTAAAGTGAACTGAAATCTTAAACGTGACATGTTTGACAATAATTAGCTTGTTATTAATACTTTATGAAATTAAAGGTACGGTATTCTTAAATTATTGCAACACCTAATACTAACTCAGTTTTAGTATAGCAAAAATTTTATTTATGTACAAACAAAAACAAAAAAAATTATAATATATTTATAAAACAAAATTATAATATATTTAAAATTGTGTTTTTTGAAGAACCTGTGGTAAATCTGTATTAAGCAAATAATCATTTATAATCTAAATTTGAAGAACTTGTAAAGGTTAAGTTGAAGTAAACATAATATATTTATATTTTAAGATTAATATGTAAATAAAGTAATAAAGTTTTTTGGCTATGTGTCTACTTTAAATGAGCCCATTAGTATGGTTTTGAATGACCTTTGTGACATTGTTTTAATGTTATCGTGTAAAAGTTTCGTAATTAACTCAGGTTCAACTTTTACTAGTCACATACGACATAACAGCTTTTTATTAAGAATGTATCACATTTTTTTAAGCTCATTACGTATAAGCACTAAAACTATGTAAATATTTTAGATAAAGTTTGAATTCACGTTAAAAACTTAAAAATATATATATTTTATTAACTGGAACATGCCGACGTCAGTCTATCTATATAGGTTATACCGGTGCAGAATAGCTTGGTGAATAATTTATTTTAATTAACTATGAACGACAGTGCCATTATTTGCTTTAACTTTTTGCCTTCTTTCAATGTCGAGGTTTAGGGAGTGAGACATTCGTTTAAAAAGTTTGAAATCGAATTAAATTCGCCCCTTTAACTACACTCAATTTTCTTTCACGACTTCATTAAGCGCGGCCATTTCGGTGAGCCGCAATAATGACCTCAAAGGACGCTAAATCAAGATCGAAAAAAAGATAAAGTAACTGAGATTTAACATTTTTATTAATTTTTTTTCTTCAATTAATTTATATTAATATTGTTATTTTCAACTAAGATTAAGATTATGTTTTGGTTCACCGAAGACTTATTAATAGTAAATTGTTTACAATTATACGCGTCTATAGATGTCTAATAAATGCGTATAATCGATTGTCTAAGTTGTACTTATTTATAAAAACACTGATCATACAAAAATAAATAAGTGAAAATTTTTTTTAACAATCAACAGATAAACATCATTTATCAAAAGAACTAAGGCCTTCCTCTCTCTTCACTGGGGATGGGAAAAATAAAAATTTACAAACAAATTCCTTACATTATCTAGATGGACAAAAAAATGTACAGAAATTTTGTCTGGACCAGGATCGACGCCTTTACATGCTCTCGGAGATACAGTGAGGAAACTCAAAGGCATAAATCCAGACTAGAAACAAATATTTATACAAATTAAAATATCTGCCCCGAGCAGGAATCGATCCTGCGATCGCCAGCGTTAAGACGACTCTCGCACCACTACACCAGAACGTCGTCACATCTACCACACATGGATCAGCCTGTAAACACCCTACTGCCCAGCAGTGGCAGTTTACAGGTTAAAAGTAAATGAAGTAGCATAGTAAACAAAGTAGTCTTCATCATCATCATTATCACATCAGCCATTGAATGTCCATTGCTGAACGTAGGCCTCCCCCATCGACCTCAAAAGCAGCCGGTTCGAGGCAGCTTCTATCCAACGGCTTCCGGCGACTCTTCTCAAGTCATCTTTTTTTTATAGAAGAGGGGGCAAACGGACAGTCGGTTCACCTGGTGGTAAGTGAAAGCGATATCCACAATTAATTTTTCGACTCATCCATACCAGTTCACGCTACTATGCCTCTCGCACTTCTGTTCTTCATACTAATTCTTTCTTTCATTCGTCGTCTTTCACACTATGAGTAGTTTCCCTTTTTATTTATTATGATATTCTAGTTCTTTTTTATATATGTATTCCGGCGTTAAATAAAGGTGAGTATATCTTATATCTTTAAACGAGCAATTCTTGTATATATATAATCGGAATCTCGGAAACGGCTCCAACGATTTTTATGAAATTTAGTATGCAGGGGGTTTCGGGGGCGATAAATCGATCTAGATAGGATTTATTTTTAGAAAATGTTGTTTTATCCCTTTTTTTACGCAATTAAAAAAAACCATTAGAATACGAAGGTAAATTTCGCTGTCATTGACAAGCTTCTAATAGCGCAGATAGGAATCGGGCGGATTCGAAATTAGAAAACCTGGGTTCGAATCCAGGTTACTACAGATCAATCTTTTTTTCTTTTTTTTTTTTAATTAAGAGCTCTTTTTATTTTTTATTTAAATAACCAGTTCCTATTATATTACTATTATGTCGGTAAGATCGAAAATATTATTTATGTTTCATCTATATGTAATGTATCTAAATATAATTTAACCGAGCAAAGCTCGGTCATCCAGGTACTTGACATTTTTAATTATCAAAATAAAACATCTTATAATTTTTTTTTTACTTACAGCTAGGGCCTCACATTACTATTTTATTTTGTACGGTATTAATTTCTAGTAACAAAAAATATATATTTACTTAAAACTACACAATTTTTTAAATTAATAATTATACAATATAACTATTGCTAATTATTACTAGTTATATGCTAATTTGCCTATCCTAATTAAATTCCTAATTATTCTATGCTGGTTTAAAATATACATATAATATCCAGCCAACATATTTTACTTAACTATTTCTCTCATTTGCTAATTTACAGAGATATATATATATATATATATATATATATATATATATATATATATATATATATATATATATATACAGAAACTCAGGAAAATGGCTCTATTTTTGTCATCTTTTATGATATTGTTTAGGTTTTCCATTTTTACAGTGAGGCCCAACTGATGCTCTTTGATCCTATCATAGAGATGGAGAGGACAGTCAAGTGGGAGAGGGAAAACATACTCAGATTCCTCGGGGGCGGAAATGCACAACGGACTCTCCTTGCACTTTAAACGATGCAAATACTTGGAAAATCTGCCATGCCCCGTCAGCACCTGGGTGACGTATCTGTCCACCTCTATTTTACCGATAGTTCGGTAGGTCGCCACCGCATCAGGAAAGAATTTCTTGGTGATGCCGGCCGTTTCACCGGCTCGGCATCGGTCATTCCATTCGTCAAGCGATCCCGTGCGAATCCTCCGCTTGACGAATAAAACGATAAAGTGACTAGTGTTAAGAGAATCATCTTTGTGGGATTTGTTAAAGCGGATAAAATTTGATCTCTTATTCTAGTGTCGGCGAGTGAAACAAGGTTCCGAGGACGGTTTGAGGCAGTATTCATCTTTGCGACTCAGCGGCAGGATTGTACCTATGTGAAATTCATCAATAGAAACGTTGATCGTCTTGCATAGATTACGGAATATTGTGAGTGGATTTTCGTTACGGCTTTCTGGAACAACGTGAATTCCTAGGTTTCGATTAACTCATCATTAAATGTTTCTAGAGCATAATCAACTTCAAAACGGACGATCTTTTTATATCTTCAATTCTCAATTCATCTAATAAACTACCTATCTTATCCATCGTAACAACTTCACTTTTGTCTTCACTTCTTGACATGCTTGAAATCACATTTGTTAGAGCGTCGTCGTAGCTTTCTATATCGAAAGACATGTTTTTTGACTCATTCAAAGAGATCCGTGAGTATGTGTTATGATTTGTTCTACTTTTGGTAATATTTGCGCATGCCTAACGAGTCGAATCCTCGCGGACTTTGATCAGTAATGATAAGAATTGCTCTTTGCTAAGATTAAGGCACTTAATATGGTACGATAAATGACATTGGCGACACTGTAGACTAGGTTGAGTTCGTTGTAGTTTTTTTTTTCTATTTTTTTTTTTATATCAAGCTATTATTTAAGCATTATTTATTTACTGTTCTCTTATATTTACGCGAATTTTACTCATTTAATTAAATGTCTAAATCGGATTTTATCGCGTTTATTTGTTTTAAAACTTTACAGTTTAACGATTTTAAATTAAATTAAATTATTTCCCGACGTTTCGGACCCTTTACAGCGTCCATGATCTCGGGGGACTGAGATGGTGGGTGTCCGAATAATCATTCATATAAAAATAATCATTATTTATTTATTATTAACTTCCGATCATTCGACCGAAACGATTCAAGTCGACGCTTTCCCCGTAGAGCCAAGAGTTCTTTTGTGTTAGGCTGAAATATCCAGTGATATTATAGAACGTACGTTACGTTAATATTTAATGTTACCTACATGATGCTATTTTTGGATAGCCACGACGAATACAGTAGATACGTAATCAATATCAGAAAAGTTAGTTGACACTGAATTGCATTTAATGAACCGAAAATTGCACTGATTCAATCATTCAATTACGTTTTTTAATTAAATATTGCGGAGCTCACAGATTGAGTTATTGAATGTGAAGCGTTTATTTATAAAAGTAAGATATAAGCTTAAAAAAAACATAGTATCAAATACTTAAAATAAAATAAAAACGCAAGTATTTATATTTAAAATACCTTAAAATTGTTAAATTGAGGGAAGTAGCTATTACATACCTAATTATATTACACTAAGTGCACCAATGTACATACTACTGTGCGGCCATGCCGTCAAGTATTGCGTAAAACTAAGTGTTTCGCGCAACTTTGCTAGCGCAGTTGTAGATCATTTAAAATTCAATATAACTTTATCGTATATTGTGTTAAACTTCTTATATAATATATTATCCGACACGCTCGGCTAGAAATAATGTAATACTTATATTTTGAAATGGTTTCTTTGTAATGTATTTCTCATTTAAGTGAATTGTGAAATTCTTATGAGAATAAATATGTTTAACCTCAACTTTAGTTATTAAAAATATACTTTATTTTATTTCACCCACTAAAAACAAGCTAAAATGCACACAATTTCTATGACCACACTTTTATACATTTAACTACAAAAAAAAATGTAGCTCCCGTACAAACCTTCATTCCCTTTTAACCTCCGAACTTTTGAAATCCCTCCTTTAGATTTCAAGAACCGTATACATTTATTTCTATTCAAAAACTCAAACAATAAGTTTTATTCTGAAAATAGTACAAATAAGAACTGCCACTCAAAAACATGATCTTTCTTCGTACATTTTAGTCCCGCAAGAGTGAATTTCAAAAAATAAAATTGAAAACCTATTCATTAATTTTCTATCAAAAGTACCTTAATAAAGTTCTATACTTATATAATATTCTATTTAAGCCACGTACAAGTAGATTTTTTGAAAATAAATCTGTGTTGAGTACAAAGATACATATAAGCAAAATTCTATATGAATCAATAAGTCAGTCATGACCACTGACCACATGAATGATTATGATGGTCATGACATATTATTTTTCTACGGTAAATAAATGACTTTACATACTTTTGAAATAAAATCTTACATAAGTCTATCAAATTATCATAAAAAGTGATAGGTATTATAAGTTTCCAAAAGTTATTTTATATTGTATTTCATGTCTAATTAAAATGTTTAACTTTGTTTTTGAAAATATTTTACTAATCAGCTTCTTATAAAAAACAGGTTCTATAAGATGTTTTTGTTTTTGTCTGAAAGTAAAAAATCACACTTATTTGTATTTCTCACATACCAATACTATGCTAAAACTTTAGCCACCATTGTTCTCACGGTGTAGGGAATAAGGAGGCTCGACTGTTTTACAATAGGCACTAGAGCCCATACTTGAGAGGAATACTTAAGATTCTAATTGCTGTACAATTGTTAAGTAAGTAAAGATGTTATTTAAAATAAAGACTTTAATAAAACCGTTAGCGCATTGCTATTGTATAATTTTATTCTGTTTACTGATACATAATTATACAGTTTATTATATACAATTTAAGAAAATTATATAATCCGTGCGCAATGAGAATGGGACGGAACCTTGTCTAAGTAAATCTAAAATGACAGTTAGTAGTTCAAGTAGTGTTAGCAAAAAAATGCCGAATAAATGAGATTAATTCTTTTTTTGTATTAGCTAGTATTAATTATTTTTGCGATCTATCATAATGTTATGAAAATATATAAAAATGTTTTATTTTATCAATTGAATAAAATATACATCTCTCATCTAAAATAAAACTCAAACAGAAATCCACGCGCACAGAAACCATAACTAGCATACCAGAGCTTCGACGCGTGTTTGCCGTAGGACTGTTGATAAAATATCGATATATCGAAATACCGATATTATTATTAAGAAATAGCTATATTTATTACTAATATGCTTATGCATTTGAATGAGTTGCTTCTACAATAAATTTTTAGTGCTTAATAATCGTAGTAGTCAAACAGCTAAACGTATTAACAACGAGTATTTTAAAAAATATGTGAAAAATACATGTGATTGTCTTATATAAATTAAACGATAATTACTAGCCTAACATTTTTACACATTTATAATTTAATTTGTTTAACAATAAATATAAACTTTGTAAATAATTTTTTGGGCCTTACGATTTTCATCTTTTTTTTTTTTTAATAAAGCAAGTATAACAAAATGTCGATATTTTTGACGTGATATCGTCTTGTAAACCGATTAACGCCAGCTGCACGCACGAAAAACCATGACACATTGTTGCGTTCCGCGAGCGAGAGCGCGGAACAAGCGATAGAGAGGCACGATCGGCCTAAGCGTTTGGCTTGTGACGCATCTATCTCTGTTCCACTCCATCGGCAGATGCGTCCGAGTAGAAGAGAAAAAAATATTTAAAATAATGAGCGCAAGTAAATGTTAATTTATCGAAAAAAAATGTAATTATCAATTAACTCCTTTGTATTATACAAAATAATGATAATTCAGTGGTAATAATTCAATTCAATTCATAAAAGAATGCAATTTTTCATGAGTGTTTTTTTTATGACGTTATCACGTAAAGTTATCGTCCGGGAACCGACTTTTTGGTTTTGGTTTTAATTTTGAATTTTTTGAATTTTAATTTTGATTAAATTGTAATTGTAACGGTTATAAGAAAAATGTCACTGTTGTTTGCGCGAGCGATCCCGTGGCTCCCCATTACGACGATGAGGGCACCGCTAGATTTTAGCGGGTATGCTGACACGTTCTGCATGCCAGCGAGTCCCATATACCCACCGTCTCTCCGTGGCGGGAGGCGTAAATGCTCTTCCCAGCTTTAAAAAAAAAGCATTCATGCTAACCTTTCGAGTCTCCTGAGGCTGTTACTCTCCGCGTCTCCAAATTCTTAAAAAAAAAACCTATAGAAGTGTGACTGAAACATACCAAGTACAGATAGATCATATCAGATATAGTATCAGACTTTGACTATTATCATTTCTGGGATCAAATCTCAGGCATACCACATGAATTCTTATTATTTTAAGTCGCTACGTAAGAATGATCGTGGTCATCATGTGTTGTGGCACGCTTTACAACACGTCGCTATTCCTCTCTGATGTCCGCCTTCCATCCGTGGACAGGAGCGTTCAACAGCCTTTATTTGGTGTGTCTACTTTGCCCTGCAATACAAACCTTTCTAAAGACGACTCTCCACGCCACAAGATATGGCCAAAAAAAGACAAGATTCGAACGAGGATTTCGATAGACACTGTTTCATACCTATTTAACGTGATATTGATGTATTAATACGGAAAGAAGTGCAGGGAACTTGTAACACATCTTTAGAACGTCAATCCTACTTCACTCGCTCTCTTGTAACGTCCACGTCTCAGCTGCATAAAGGAATATAGCAAATATCAATACCCTAACAAGGCAGCTTTCAGTAGTTTCCATGATTTTCCGTCCATAGCAGACGTAGTAATTTCCATACTTCACTTTAGCTCTTCTGTGCATCCCCCATTGTTTGGGAAGTGTACATGAGTGTATGGTGATGTTATACACCTCTAACCTACTCCAGCGCTTGGATGAAAATAGCTAGAATATGTGTTTTCTACTCTAACTAATGCTTCCATCTTCATAAAGCCGTTTGACGGAACCAAAGGCCTTTGCGAAATCAAAAAAACATATATAAGTGGGTTTATTAAATTTGCAAGACTTTTCTATTATTTGGCGTACTATCAGGATTTGATTCCTAGTACCTTTTGCTATTCTTGGTACCTGGTGCTATTTCACCATATTATTGCACCAGACCTTTTAGGAATTATTTTGACTCAAAAGCTGCTGTAGCCTCTTTCTACCGATGTTTATTTCGATAAGGTTGTATGGTTAGGTATATACAGGCATTACTCGACCGTCAGTTTCTCGTCGGTTATCTAACAGGGAGCATCACGACGGTTAAAGAACTATCGTCGTCAGCTTTCAATAGAGCATGGAGAGCCAGTGCGTGCAAGTGTGGTTGACAATTGAGTCCAAGATCTTATTCGCGTTCTTCGATTTCTCTCTTTTTGTTGCCTGAATTCTGATAAAATTTTAAAATTAACGATGAAAGATATCATTCTGGATTTATTCCGCCATTTCCGAGCAATCAAGAGCAATCAAAGTAATCAAGGATAAACTTACAAACTTATTTTTTAACAATTTAGACTATTAATATTTTTGTAGTAGGTACGGGTCTAGTCGCCGTAATATTACACATGTACTTTTTATTCTATCTCGACGTTTAGACCAAGTTGTATCTGTCATGGTCACGAGTTAACTGGAAATGTAAGGTATCTTATATATTATGGTATAATATAACTGTGATAAGACTCGCAATGAACAAAAATACATTTTTTTTTTCTTTAAAAACCTATCCATTTATAAAGGTTACATACTATAAAACATCACGCTATGACTTATAGAACGGAGACATTGCATGTAATTTCGAATAAATATATTTATATACATGTAACTAAATGTTACATTATTTAAAAAAAACTTTTAAAAAATGTTTCTTAACTTTGACTAATTTAGAAATAGAATAAGTTAGTTTCTTTAACAAATTACAGTAATATCTATATACAGACCAAAATATAAACCCAAAAGTCGTTGTTCGAAGCCGTCACAGCAACAACAATCAAAAGAACTGTAAAAGTTGCATTGTAACAAATCTCAGTCGTAGGAAAGCGCTTGTTGTTACAAACTACTTACGTTAGGTTATCTAACTTTTCTTCGTAGACTATACCAAGGCTTTGGTTAAAGGCAATGTATCCCGGACTCCAACTTAGGTCTTACCGTTCATAAAATCAATGCAGAGTATTTAACTACTTTATGCTATTAAAAACGCCTAAAATTTTCATACTTAGATCAAAATGAGATCTGTATAATTTCCTTCGCACACACTAGATTCGCTATTTTATTAGCGACGTGCAAAAAAGTGTAAATTTTAATCTATTTGCGCTCACAAAAATAACATTTTTTTTTTACTTATTGGCTTTTCTTATTCTACAA
Organism: Euphydryas editha; assembly: GCA_036937285.1. Taxonomy (NCBI): domain Eukaryota; kingdom Metazoa; phylum Arthropoda; class Insecta; order Lepidoptera; family Nymphalidae; genus Euphydryas; species Euphydryas editha. The sequence goes on from JAUPFZ010000007.1 coordinate 9,585,074, forward strand.
TGTTATATCAAAATAATGTTTTCTTTTAATAAATTAATATCTATTAATATTATTTATATCAAATAACAGTCATATATCAAATACTGTTATATCAAATATCAAAACTGTCTTGTTTGTATATTTGTGGTGAACAAAAAAGTGTAAATAAATAAATAAACAAAAAACAGTCTGTATATTTGTATAACATAACTGGGCGAAGAAATCCACCACGATACTAGCACCTCAGATTACCTCATACAAACACACATACACACATTATATACATTATGAACCTCAAATTTTTATCACAATTTAAATCGAAACATTAGCCCAGGTTTAAACCTTTTACTTCTACAATTAATCGAAATAAAAGTATTCTGTTTAATTATCCATCTTTTTAAGCTATTAAAGAAATTTTTTTTTCTAAGGTATAAAAAGTCTTTTAGCTGGTTATATATTAATTCATACCACGATAATCAGCGGCGGCTTTACCCATTGCGAGGCTCCGGGCGGCAGGTCTTTGCGAGGCCTTTTGTCCTTCGTGAAAAGTATATGATGTAAAATTTGATCTGGTTGTTTGGTTTAGGTATTTGTTATGTTTGACGAGAAATGCTAAAGTTATACACATAAATAAAATTTGAGTTTCAAATATTTTACATTGAAACATTTACAAAATTAACAAATACAGAGATGTCAATACAAATACAGGGATGACCCCTTCATAATCAAAATGCCTTTTTCACGTCGTCTTCTGACTTCTTTGAATTGTCTTTAAATATCATTTTCATGGGCTATTTCCCTCCCTGTTACAAGGGATGACTGGAAACCACTTTCTTGATAATTATCGGGCCAATTTGTTAATGTGTCTAGGTGTTGGTGGTGACCAACTGACATTCTGTTGTATTTTCTGCTAAATCCTTTAAAGCATCACATATATCCCTTAGCTGGTATTTAACGGTCTTCATCGATGCTACCCTGCACTCCCATCTAGTTTCAGAAAGTGGTTTTAGCAATAACGGTTTTACATGAGCATTTAAAAGAGCCCACCTTTGACTTGAGCCGGCAAACAGAGTGTACAACCTTTCTCGCATCGCATCACATCAGCCTATCGCAGTCCACTGCTGGACATAGGCCTCCCCAAGCTCGCGCCAAATATCCCGTCCGCAATCCTCATCTAATCGTAATCGTAATTCGTCGGTCTAACGGGCCGGAGGGCGCCCTACACTGCGTTTGCCGATTCGCGATCTCTATTCCAGGACACGTCTGATCCAGCAGCCATCGGTCCTGCGACATACGTGACCAGCCCACTGCCACTTCCAATTTGCTGATTTTACGGGATATGTCGGTTACGTAGGTTCTCTCGCGAATAATCTCATTTCTGATTTTATCCTTGAGAGAGACCCCAAGCATAGCCCGTTTCATAGCACGTTGAGTAACTTTAAATTTGTGTACTAATCCCGTCGTCAGTGTCCACGCCTTGGCGCCATATGTCAATACGGGTAGGACGCACTGCTCGAAGACTTTTGTCTTGTTGTCATTGCGGAATCTTCGAATCGAAGACTCGACGCAGCCTACCAAATGCCGCCCAGCCCAACTGAATCCTCCTATCAGCTTCCTTCTCGAAGTTGTTTGGGCCAAGTTTGATTCTATACAACCTTTCTAGCAAACCAAAAAAAAAAATGATTCTTGGACACGACGATGCTACATCTTCTAGGATGAGATTCCAGCTAAGACTCTTACAAGGTAAAAAATAAGCAAGTGGATTAATTTTATTTCAAGAATACGTTTTTGGACACCACTTTTTCACCACGCATATTGGCACCGTAATCATAATGGTTTCTTGGCTTCTGCAGTTTTGCAATGATATACACTAACTGTTCTAATTCTGTGATTATTTAACTATAGTCAAACTCTCAGCTGTGGTTTTTTTTTGACGGCTAATAAACCAGTAAAATTGTTTTCAATTGCAGCTGTATTTGTATTAAAAATCTTATAATAATTGAAACTTGCTCAACACGAGAAACGTCGCGAGTACAATCAATAATAATCGAGTAATATTTATTATTTTTTCAACAATTTGAGTCTTCACGTGACTTGCCATTATGTATTGTATGAGCTCATTTGAAATATTTTTTCCGATATAGTGGTCATTAATCGTCTTATCTTTTGCTTGTTTTAGGTGAAGTCTCACGGGATTAAATCGGGCTATTAACTTTACTAAATTTAAAAAGTTGTCGCTTGTCTCACTCGAATCTGAGTCAGATGTTAACTTCTCTTAACGAACCCTAAAGGCCAAATTCTGAGATGCTAAAAAATTTACAATTGCGAGAAATCGTTCTAATGTATAATACCTTTCAACGATAGATGAGCAAAATATTATGTTCAGACTCCCGAGCTGACCCAAGTGCTATGCGATTAAAAAACCGATCTTCAAGTGAGACGCGATATTCAAGTAATACATAATAAAATTTTCAATCATGTTTTGAATGAATGAATTAGTTAACTAACAAAATTTACTGCTATGTTATAACCTGAATTAATAATTAAGGATCAAAATCAAAAGTTTTAAATAAAAAAAAATATATAGTTAAAAAATCTATATATATTTTTTTTTATTTGCTTCGTTTGTTGCGCGAGGCCCCTGCAAGAGCGAGGCCCCGGGCGATTGCCCCGTTCGCCACCCCCTAAGGCCGCCACTGACGATAATTACAATACATATTTAAACAACAGTTACTATACTAATACAAATTATAGTTAAAAATCATATTTTACGTCAGGATAAAAATAAAAATAAAATTATTTAACTGCAACCTTTACTACGCTACTTAAAGAAGTTTCTAATCGAATTTAATTTGCTCCTTTAACTACAGTAAATTTCTTTTGCGACTTCATTAAGCAAGGCGATCCCGGAGGGGTTCAGTAATAACCTCAAAGAACATTAAATCAAAATCGAAGTAAATGATAAAGAAAAAATTGAGGAAGCTTTTTGTGACTTAAGCTTTGTTATCAGTTTTACTTAAGTATAATTACTTACTTCGTAATAAATGCTCATATTCTATTACAATTAAATACTGTGTAAAAAAATATACACATGTATATCTTCCGTGCCTAAAGGGTACCAACGGATTCTTGTACTATGACTCCGTTGTCCGTCTGTCCATCTGCCTAGCACAAGGCTGTATCTTTTGAATTGTAAGAGAAAGACAATTGAAATTTTTCATAAACAGTGACACAGTACACAAACAGTAATACAAATGCTATATAAAATTTACAATCAATAATAAGAGCAAAAAAGTACAGCTAAAAGTAAAAAGAACAGAAAAATTATTATTTGACTTTTACTACTCGATCTTGTTGTTTTTGAGATAATGCATTTTGATATGAAACTTTTTGGTTCGACATATACTTGACCTGTCTATTTAAAAAATTCGGTATATCGTGAATAACGTGCTATAGGGCGAAGCGCAGCCTTTGACGCGCTATTTATACTTTTATATGCACACGCCACCGGCCGGTAGCGCCGCAACCGCTATGTCCCTGAATTTTAAAACAGTAATATCTTCGAAAATATTCATTTAAATTATATGCTGTAAAAAGCTATATTGATCTATATTAAATGCAAAATGTATTTCAGTTGCTTCATTGGATAAGGATTAATGCTGTATTGCTTAAAATCGCTTGATAAATTAGCTATTATTTCTCGTAAAAAGTAAAGGATAAAAAATTAAAATATTATACTATTGCGGACTTTTTTGTAGATCTTTTTAAGGTATACAATACTGTAGTACATTATTTTGATCTATCACGTAGGGTTCAGCCAGCGTTTGCAATGTAACTTGGAGAAGATAGTGGCCTCCCGGCTCGTTCAGCACCTGGAGGAGGGCTCGGGACCCGGATTGTCGGAATTCCAGTTCGGGTTTCGAGCACGCCGGTCGACTGTCGACGCCCTCAAACGCCTACGGGCGGTGACGGGTGAGGCGGAACATGGGAGGGAGGTGGTGGTCGCGGTGTCGTTAGACATCGCGAACGCCTTCAACAGTCTTCCGCACGTGGTGATACGGGAGGCACTAAAATACTTCGGAGTGCCCCCGTATCTAAGGAGGCTGTTGGAGGCGTACCTCTCTGATCGGAGGGTAGGCCTCGAGAACCGGTCGGGGTCCGTGGAGTGGCGGCGAGTCGGCTGCGGTGTCCCGCAGGGATCGATTCTGGGTCCGATCCTGTGGGACATCGGGTACGACTGGGTCCTGCGAGGCCGTCTTCTCCCCGGGATGGGTGTCATCTGCTATGCGGATGACACCCTCGTTTATTCCCGGGGACGAAATTACAAGGAGGCGGCGCGGCTGGCCGAGGTCGGACTCGACCTCGTGATCAGCCGCATAGAGAGTTTAGGGCTTCGTGTCAGGATTGACAAGACCGAAGCCCTGCTCTTCCGCGGGACCGGCCGCAAGGGACCTCCACCGGGGGCTACCCTTCAGATCGGAGAGGGGAGAGTCAGGATGAGCCCGCAAATGAAATATCTCGGGCTCATCCTGGACGGAGGGTGGACCTTCGGCCCACATTTCGCGATGGTGGGACCGAAGGTCGTGAAGGCAGCGAGTGCGCTGGGCAGACTCCTTCCGAACCTCGGAGGACCCAGCGCCGCCTGCAGGCAGCTGTACTCCGGAGTCTGCCGGAGTATGGCGACGTACGGTGCCCCGGTTTGGGCGGATCGCCTCACCGCGAAAAATAAGGCGGCGCTTCGTGCTGCGCAGCGAACAATCGCGGTGAGGGTGATTCGGGGGTACCGTACGGTATCGTGGGCTGCAGCTACTGCTCTAGCCGGCGACCCCCCGTGGGAGCTCGTGGCGGAGGTTCTTGCCGAGACCTACTCATACGTCTCGGGTAGGAGGGCTCTTGGTGAGAACCCTACGTTGGACGGGATCCTGCGGGTGCGTCGGATAGGGCAGGAAGCGCTTATGCGGAGGTGGGGGGAGGACCTGGCGGGGCAGCCGTACGGCACACGCGTAACGGCTGCCATTCGCCCGGTCCTTGAGCGGTGGATGCGTCGAAAACGCAAGCCCCTCACCTTCCGTCTGACGCAGGTTCTCACCGGGCACGGTTGCTTTGGTGACTACCTGTGCCGGACGGCCCAGAGAGAGCCGACGACTGAATGTCACGATTGTGGCGCGGCGGTGGACTCCGCCCAGCACACCCTCGAGGTGTGCCCGAGATGGGCGGCGCTGCGTCAAAGTCTGACGTCGGTCCTCGGAGGGGACTTGTCGCTTCCGAGCATTATCATCGCGATGCTCGGCGACGACGAGTCCTGGAAGGCGATGGTCTCCTTCTGCGAGACAGTAATGTCCCAGAAGGAGGCCGACGAGCGGGTGAGAGAGGAGGCCGCCGACGTGGCCTCCATCCGCGGGCGACGAATGGGGGTGCGTAGGAGGCGCTACTTAATGCGCCTCCAATAACGCCCCTGTGCCCGTGTCGGGCCGGGATGGGAACCCGGTCCTGCTAGATACGGCGTCGTCTGGACTGTTCAGAGGTGAGCCGGATAGTCCCCATGGAGGAGAAGTCTGGCCTTTTCGCCGAGGCCAGCCTGTCGCTGGAGGGATCCTGTTGCCTGCAGATCCGGGACCCTCCAATTAAAGCGGCTGAAGGCTCCCGCAGGGGTTTAGTACGGTATTGCACTCCCAAAGTGCCGAGTCCGACATAGGTCTAGGACTGCCGACCCAGGCATCCTGGATATCATCCGTAAATGGATTCCCCTGCGACAAAAAAAAAAAAAAAAAAAAAAAAAAAAAAAAAAAAAAAAAGCGTTTGCAATGTAAGCCCAAAAAAATGTGTTTATTTACGACATCACATTAGAAACCTCTAAAGTTATCAGTATTTCTCTACAATATTATGTATATAACATACATATAAACCTTCCTCTTGAATCACTCTATTTATTTTAAAAAAACCAGCATAAAAACACGTTGCGTAGTTTTAAAGATCTAAGCATACATAGCGACAGACAGAGCGGGAAGCGACTTTGTTTTATGCTACAATATTTAGTGATTGAAAGTCATATAAATGCTACTGACTATATAGTCAACGTCCAATACAAAAGCTTAGGCAAGCATTCAATGGATTTTATAACATCACGGACATTTTTAACAAAGCGAATCGAAGGCAACAGCTACCTAGCACAATATGCAGTAAACTAACACTTTATCCTGCGTGCCGGCAGCTGCTCCGCTGCAATTTTAATCCCACTTTAAAGCAAGCGAGCTTGTAGCTCTGAACGCAACAGTGATGGCTAGTATGAAACCAATACAATAACACGCTGATACTTTTTATAATAAAATTACTAAACTACTATAATATATTTATAAATATAAACACTTATATAAATCGTAACCATTTTAAATTACTTCACATTAATGAAAGCAGTATAATTGGTTCGGTATGCATGATAAAAGCCGGTAAGCGTTCCACGACTGAGAAAAATCTTTTTTATTTCCTTAATTGTCCTAAGAAGAAGGATTAGAGTTTAATCGCCCTCGCAATTTCACTACGTGTATGCAATTATACATGTCTCAAAATTACGTACGAAAAATATAAGTTTCCTTGAGATGTTTCCATTTAATATCAAGAACGAAATGAATTTTAAAAAACCATCTGTGTATTGTATTTGTTATTATAACTTATAATCAAATTAACGTGTACAACTATACAGACAAACATTCTTCGTCGTATATTTTCACATATCTTCATAAATATCGTAATCTTAAAATTTTGCTTCACAAAGTTAACAGCTGTTTGCAATTGCATTAAATAGCAACTTTTAATTATAACAGTTGCTCATTTATTTATATTAATGAATACAAATAATGTAACATATCTAGGTATATCGTATATTGCTGTCAGTGTTTCACAGATACCAAAAATGCTAGACAAAGTCAACAAAAGTCCTCAACAACAATTACAATTATTATTTATTATTATATATAAATAAATTATTAAAAAGTACGGTATATTTCAATAACAACTGTACACTATAATGTTAATCCCTTGTGAGAGAATAAAAATTAAGGATTATCGATTTTTTAAGCTTTTTTAAATGCTTAAAATTATAGTTTATTAACAAGTATTTGAGTATGAAATCTGTTACCCATAAAACTTGCTTGGATAGGTAAATGTACCTCATTTTTATACCTTTTTTAGTTTATTAAAATAATAATAATGAATGACAGAAATATTCAACTTAATATAACATTGTTCTTTTTTAATTTATTAATATATATATACTTATAATAAAAGCGGAAAAAGTTTGTATCATGTTAACGTCCCTCACACTCGAAACTAGTCCAAGCATATTCGCGAGCCCTTGTCATTCCGATGTGAAGTGTTTTCTAAAGTTAGAAGTTGTTTTTATTTTCAATAAAAAAGTAAAATATCAGTAAAGCTATATATTTTATATACAAAAATATGCAATGCTTGTCGATGGTTACTTGGGTAGACTTTAACATTAAACTAATAATCGTACCAGATTGTAAATCAATAGCCGCTTTGCATAAACTGTAGGTCTGTAAATTCACTGATGTGGAAATGACATTAAGACTATCTTAATCCACTGTTTTCTATTCAAATTTACCCCTTTTTCACACAAACTAAATAATTAAAATTTAATTCGTAAAGTAACAAAAAGTACGACATAAAAATCTTTTAAAACGATCGCAATTCGATGTACATAGAGACACACTTGTGGGAATAATTTATTCATCGGTCGGTATCTCGGCCGGGAGGCAGAGTGGCGAAGGTGAATTTACTGCAAGGACCGCTTTTAAATTTTAAAGAACAGCTCGAGAACAAAGGACTGTCGGACTTTATCAGACGGTAAAGAGAGTAAAATGTGTCCATTGCACAAGCGCATAGAACATACTTTATAGCTTTCAACGACACCGCAGCCACCTGTACTGTGTCTCTAAAGTAGCGTTTAAGCCATAATACATAAATATTTAATTGTAGTTTATTTTCATCATACTAATACATTTTGATGTTATAAATTGCTATAAGTAATTAATAGTTAAACTTAACATTACGCGTATTAGGATTGTATGTACTATGTATTATATTCTTTTCTCTACTTTTAGATTACTTGTTAATATGCCACATTGATTTCTATATCAGTGACAGTCCGAGCAACACGTGTTTTTTTTTTTTTTTAACTTACGTTTTGACACAAAGATATTTTACTCGTAAAATTAAGAAACTGACATATTCTGCTATTCATAACTGCGCACTAATATTATTTGAAACGTCTATAATATTACTACATGTCTTTTCCTCTGACCCAAGAAATAAAACATTTAGTAAAGTTTTTCTGCAAATAGCTCTTCTATGCTCTTCAAATATGTATATGTATTTTATAAATATTTCTTTCTATATTTATCTTATAAAAAATACAAAAACAGTAACATTCAAGAAAGGTAGCTGAATATTTTATTACATATAAAGCTACTACTACTACTACTACTTTACTAGTATATCGCTAGTGACTATATCGTCGATAAATATCGTCGGAACTGCAAAATCGATTTTTTTATTTATTTCATAAAACGTTCCTAAATAATCAAGACTATCATCAGCTGAAAAGAAAAATATTATTTTATGCATAGTTTTTTAATCATTTAATTTATAAATGTCGGTATTTAAAAAAAATATGTAAAAAGAGGCATGCAATTTACACTTTGCATCGCTCTCCTGAAAAGTTTTTTTTTTTCATATCCGACATTGTTAATATTCATAGGCGAATTATGTCAGGTATCTAACTAATGAACACAAAAGATTTCACAAGGTTAAAATTCTATATTGTTTTTTATTTCGATATAAAGATACTTTACACGTACTGAGAAGGAATATAACACAATTCTTTCCATTGGTATCGACAGTAAAGACATTCAGCTTCAAACTGCCGTAGCAACTATAATTAGAAGAGCTGTAAAAACTTGGAATGTACGGAGTCTTATTGTGAGAATCATAGCAAAACGCTTGTTAGTAAAACTACTTTTGTTACACTTTTATCTGACTTTTCTTCTTCCGCAATTTCCCGGTAATGGTAAACAAGACTTTTTAGAGCACAGCATTATTTATTTATTTATTTAATACTTTATTATACACATTATTTGATAATAACTTAAAAGATTTACAGCAAATGTGCAATGGCGGCCTTATCACTGAAAAATATTTCATACCGGCAACCATGAGTATAGGATTTTTGGACACATAGCAGTTGATGCGTAAAGTAGTACTATCATACATACTATGTTACATACATAAAATAGTAGTTTAATATATTTATATTACATACAAGCATACATATAAATACATACATATATCTACATTTCTTCATATACATATACCTACATACATACATACATACATACATACATACATACATACATACATACATACATACACACATACACACATACACACATACACACATACACACATACATACATACATACATACAGTCATCAATACGCATAATAACCGTCAATTATTGACATACAGCGTTGAATAGACTATGTATTTTGTGTTTTTTTTTTTTTTTTTTTTTTTTTTTTTATTCACATCTACAGGCTTACATGCGCCTATACCCTTTTCTTTACATATATTTTATTGTTATATTCAGACGTTTTTACAGCAAAAGTAAATAAGTACTTAAAACTAGACTTAATATCTCTAGTCCCTGAGACGAGAGTCCAAACTGACCACTTTTATACTAATATATATACAATTTTTTTTTCAATATTATATCTACGTGTATTTCCTATTTATATTGTTTTACAATACTATATCTAAATCTATTTTTAAAATACTATATCTATAGCTTTTTTTTTTTTTTTTTTTTTTTTTTTTTTTTTTTTTTTTTTTTTTTTTTTTTTTTTTTTTTTTTTTACAATACTATATCTATTTGCATTTACATTATTATATCTAGTTATAATTCTCTAAATTTTAATCAATAAATTTAGGTACTCTATAATTTCACACCCACCAATATGTTACATCGATTTATCTAATCAGCACCAGCCCCCAGCTGTGCGAGCACATCCTCAATGACTGCTGTGTCTCTATGATGGATTGCCATCTTGAGGGTGTGCTCCAGGATTTCTTTTGTTGTGGCCTCCGCCGCCCTCCCTACGAATCGGCCGATTGCGTCATCCCTGTCGTCGGCGTAGTAGACACAGGTCTTGGTGTGCCTACTTACCGCGACCACCGCATGCGAGACGCTGTCGTGTATTTTTAGTCCCTTTGCCCGTGTCTGGATGACGATGACCTCCTCGCTCGTCTGACCCTGCGCCTCGTGAATGGTCATGACGCTCGACCCTTCTCCGGTACCATATCCCCGGCCTATTAACTCCTTTTTCTCCTCTTGTGTGAAGACCAGGTACAGGGTCCGGTTCTGTTTTTCGGGTATTCTAGCGCCAGTGAGCCTTTCCGCACGCAGGGAATGGACGATGGGGTTCGAGCTGTAGATCCTGTCGTAAACCTCGCTGATGGCAAGAGCGACATCCTTGGGATTCCGATGCGTGCACGACAACTCACATGATATATTTAATGTCAGATTAGGCCTGCTGTATCGCACCTCGAACAGGTTTTCCCTGTCGATGTAAGGCAGCTGATTAATGTCTCCGACAAGGATAACCTCTTTTGCTTCCGACAGACGGGCGGCCATCACTATGGCACCAAAGTGATTCATGAGGGCCTCGTCCACCGTTAAACGGCTTATTTTTGTGCCCTCACGAAAACCATTTACCAATATGGAAGCCATAGTGCGCACCTTGTATTTGGCTTTGTCGCCATAATGGTGCGTCAGCTTCTGCCTGAGATCATTGGCCGCCTCGACTGTGGTCGTAACTACGACCTCGTTTTCCTCGTCGAAGTTTCTGACTATGTAAGTCGTCTTGCCGCATCCAGGGACCCCGTTTATCCATTTCAGTGCTGGTAACTGCCAGGCACCGAAAACGCTGCCGACTTCCGGATCTCCCGTAATGGTTTTTGCCATCTCGAGTATCCGGTCGCCTAGCATCACTCTCGTGCACCTGGCCACCACCACCACTGGATCCCCTTTAGGTGTATGGAAGGCTTGAGGTTCTTCGTTCTGGCCCTCGGCTTCGACCGCGCCCACGAAGCCGACTGTGGTATTATAAGCAGCCATATACCTTCCCGACATGTTGCCCCTGAGTATTTCGCGGGTGTCGTTATTGTAAATGGCTGCCTCAGCTTCTTCGAGTTCCACTCCCAGTAAGTTTTCGTGGCCGTACTGGAAGCTCTGCATGATTTTCTTGCAGGTGGCTAGGCATACATCGCAGTTCGCCTTTGTGATGGCCAGGAACTCGATATACGCATTTTCCGCATGTTGTTGCGGCGTGGACGCTGGTCGTAGCTTTGGTGGTATAACTTGCCCCATGTCGGCTTTTGTCCGAGTGGCCGGTGGCGTTTGTGGGTACCTCGGATTTTCATCTTTGGTGAACCTTTTAAGTGCCGCCGATTGCCGATCTGTTGATACCAACGACCTTGGGGCAAGGTGGGGCAGTCGTTTTCCTCGTTTAGGGGAGGTTGTCGCTTGGATAATTTTCGCTATCGCCATCAGACGGGGCTTTGATTTGGATGTTGTGTCGTACGGAGTGGGCGACACTGATTCCGCTTTTTGGGCTTCGGTCTTTTTCTGTAGGCGCTCCGAACCACTGAGTACGGTCCCTCCAAGAGCCAGCCATGCAGGGGGTGAAGATGTTCTGGACTGGGGTTTTAAGTATCCCAGATCCTCCCCCCTGTCTTCGTAAACAATGACCTCGTGAGTTTTCGAGGCCATTAGGCAGCCGTATCTATCAGACACGTTGCCTCTTTCATAGCCGACTCTCATAGAGTCCACACTTATTCTTCCGGGGGTCGCCCCGGGAATTTCACCCCGCCGCTGCAGCCACGAGCTTGCCTGCGCAAAAGCAGACTCTTCTCCCCACTCGAACAGAGCGATCACCTTGTTTTGCAACCGCACCGTCCGGTAGATCGAGTCATTGTCCGATTTCTGCGCAAGCGCGTCGATCTTAATGCGCTTGAAGCTCGTTTTCTGTGTGCTGCCCTTTATCAGCAGAGCGAACCCCGGCGAGACCACCAGCCGATCCTGCCCTTCGGAGCGACAGAAACTTATTCCGATCCTCTCCGCTTCATTGTCCATGAAGAGGGCCACGCATCTGGTTCTAATGCCCACTTCCCCGCTCCCATTTCCCTCTCTAAGCAAAGATTCTACTGTAACGCTGGGGCCGGGTTGCGAGGGTGCGTTCTGATCAGTCCTCTCCTGGATCAATTTTCGCAGAGCGGATGGAATGGCCTGGATAATCTGGCTCAGCGGTGCTCGGGTTGGGGACCGCTGAGACGGAGCTGCCACGACTGGTTGTACAGCTTGTTGGCTATGAGTTTGGACGTTTCCCGTATCTACCGTATTTGATGGTGTGTTTGATGAAGTGTTTGTGGTGGTGTTGTGAGACTGTGGTATTGACCGTGAACTTTGTGGTAGAGCGGTCGAGCCATTTCTTTTCGCGGCTGTCACCACGGCGTGTCTCGCGAATGCGAGAAAAGACGTTCTGTCGGCCTCGTTCTCCAGGATGGTACGGAGTGAAGGTTGGTCTAGTTTTCTCTGGAGCTTAATCTCCAGATCCAACCTTTCTTTGCCGAACCTCGGACATTCTAGCAGAATGTGGATAACTGTCTCCTCGCAATTCGGATCGCAGATACACGAAGGACTGTCCTTCAAGTGAAACCGGTGTAGATACGCCGCAAATCCTCCGTGGCCGGTCAGAGTCTGTGTATCGACAAATGTTAGTTTCGCTTTTCTTACCAGCTTACAAGCGGTCTTTGCATCTGGCAAGAAGATTTTCGTGACCGAACCAGTTTCAGAAGAATTGTATCTGTCCTGCCACAATCGGACTGTCTCTTCCCGTATCTGCCTCCTGACATACGAAATTGGAACTTTATCGTAGTCAGGGGCCGATTTTTTCGTAAGAGCCGCCTTTTTAGCCAAATGGTCCGCTCTTTCATTGCCTGGTATTCCTACGTGGGCCTTCAACCAAAAGAATCGCACCGATCTCTTCTCTTCCTGGATCTGTCTGATGCATCTCTTCATCTCTATGGCCAGAGGGTGAGTCGCCAATGGGCTCTTTAGTAAGTCGAGCGAGGATCTTGAATCGCTCAGGACATTGACTGACTTCTCTTTCGACTTTTTCACCATGTCCACAGCTCTGAAGAGCGCATACATCTCAGACTGAAAGACCGTGTTGTGCGGCTCGAGCCGGAATGTGGAGTACCTTACTTCCCTCCCTTGGTTCCACCACGTTAGAGCCGCACCGACTTTGCCCTCTATTTTGCTTCCGTCGGTGTAAATTAATGGGCCGACGATGTGGTTTTCTTCAAGGGTTCCGGGGTTCAGGCTCATCAAGCACTCATACTCAGTTGGTTTGAGTAGAGATGGGTGGGGATTCTGTATTGGACCCACCCTGCATTCCAGCTCCCTTCCCGGCGGCAGAAAGTCCACGCAGTGACCTTTTTTGATTTTATAAAGTATGGCGGCCTCCCGGATACGAAGGTCAAGTGGGAGCAGCCCTGATAGGACGAGTGCCGATGTTAGAGACACCGTTCTATACGCTTTGCAAATTTTTTGGGCAAAGCCTCTCTGCAGTGAGTATAGTTGTTTCCTTATTGACAACTTCTCTGCTGCAGGAGACCATGCGCTTGCCGCGTACAGGACGATGGGCTCTATCACCGCCACGTAGATGGTCCGTACGATTTCACTGTTCAGACCCCAAGATACCCTCGCTGCGCACGCTAGTTGTTTGTAAATATCTGCTGCTTTTTTGCATATTGCAGATGCATGCGCATTGAAAGTGAGCTTAGAATCTAGAATGAGCCCCAGCAGTTTTATTTCTTCTACAAGCCTCAACCGAGTGCCGGACATGTGGACTATTGGGGTTTCATATTTGAGCTTCTTTGTTATTACCATTGCATTGGTTTTATGCGCCGCGAAGCTCAGTTTGTTACGAATACCCCAGTCCTGGACGGCAGCTAAGGTGGTTTCGGCTGAAGCTTGCAGGTCACTGGTTTTGTGGCTCGAGAACACAAGAACCACGTCGTCCGCAAAGGCCTGGCAGTGTACTCCCATGCCATTTACTGTTCTAAGGAGTGAATCCAGGATAAGATTCCAGAAGGTCGGTCCACCAATGGAGCCTTGGACACAACCCTTCGTGGTTTCCTTCTCACTGGATGCTCTGGCATAGTTGACAATGACTCTTCGGTCCTGTAAATAGGATGCCACCATGGAATACAGGTTCCTCGGGCAATGTTTATCCACCAGCTGTTTTTTGAGAGCTGGCCACCATGCATTATCGAAGGCGCCCTCTATGTCGAGCGATACAAGAAGCACTATCTTTTTTAGTTTAATCTCACTCCTAATATGCTCAACTAAGTCGTAGAGAGCGTCCTCCGTTCCCCTTTGTGGCATGAATCCATACTGGCTACGGTGCAGCGTTGGGAAGAGCCTCCACTGAAGTCTACCTATTAAAAGTTTCTCGACTGTCTTTCCGAGGATCGACAGGAGTCCAATAGGTCTGTAGGACTTCGGGTGGGTGTAATCCTCTTTTGCTGGCTTGCGGAGGATGCATATGTGAGCGACCTTCCACTGTTTGGGAAAGTATGATAGCGACAGGCATTTGTTTGCCAGTGCTAGGAAAACCTCCCTGTCACAGTTTATTGCCGCTGCGCATATGTCGGACGTTAACCCATCGGGACCTGGAGCTTTCTTTGGATTTTGGCTCGAAAGAACCATTTCCAGTTCCGAGGTAGTAAAAGGAGGATCATCGTCCGACAGGTCCTGTAACTCCGCAGGAGCTTTGCAGTCAACGGATTCTCTGACTTGCTTGTGATAAGTGGTGTCGGTTATCACAGAGTCATCCGGGTAGAACGTCTTTGCGAGGAGTTCAGCTGACTGATCTGGTGTAAGTGTTTCACCAGCTGGGCTCCTCAGCAACATGTCGTCCTGCCTACGAGAGGTCTTCCGTATGACTCTGTAGATACCGTCCCACACGCTTTCACGGTCTTGTGCCGTGCAAAACTCCTTCCAGCTTCGAGTAGCTGCTTCACTTGCCTCTGTTTTGTATCTTTCCCTAGCCATTATGTATTCTTCAACGACGCTCGCCCTTCTGCTGGGTGCAGCATTTTTTATTCGGCGTTTTGTTCTTAATAATTCCCTTTTCAGGGAATGTAGTTCAGCCGACCACCAAGGTGGTCGGGGATCGCCTTTCCATGGCTTTATTTTTGGGATAGTTGTTTCGCAGGCACCGCGGATTATCGATGTGTACCTGGTCAACATTTCCTCCAGCTCCTCTTTACTCGATACATCAGAGACGCTACTCAAAGTCACGTTTTGTTCCACAAGACCGGACTTCAGGATTGTGGTGAAATCTGACCATCTCGCCTTTTTGGTGTTATATCTACGCGTCGTGATTGGCTCCAGTGGTTTTAGGGGCCGCTCAACGCATAGATCAAATGTTATGGCGTTATGATCGGATGTAATCAGATCTCGATCCACTCTCCAGTTCTTCATTTTTGCGAGGAGGGACTGACTCGTAAGAGTCACGTCAACGCAGCTCGAGTATAGCCTTTCGCCTCTGTATGTCTCGAAGGTCGGTATTTGTCCTCTGTTTAGGATTTGGAGGTCCATTTCTATGATAAATCCATGTAACTGTGCTCCTCGATGGTTTTCGGAGCTGCTGCCCCACCAGTGACTCCAGGCATTGACGTCGCCTGCCACTACTAGGTGTTGTGTAGGGATTTTGTCGGTTGCAACTCTCAACTGCTGCAGGTACGGTTCCATGTCTTGGTCCCCTTCAAAGTAGACGGACACTAACGCTAGCCTAAGCTGGCCAGCCTTTACGAAGACCGCGGCCACGTTCTCGGTGACAATCTGGGGGTCGTGGATGACTTCCACCCTGTCACCGAACACGATGATCGCGGCCTTTACTGGCTTCTGGCGGCCCAGGGTGCACTGAATGATTTTAGCACCAGGTTGTTGTCTCATTTCGCCCGTTCTGCCAATGTACGGTTCCTGGACTAGGGCGAAAGAGATCCCCTTTTCTGAGGCCGCCTGGAACAGTTCAGCGGTTGCCAGCTTAGAGCGCTGTAGGTTTACCTGTATAAATCGTAAACCACAGCCCGTTTCGCCCGTCGCTCTGTTAGGGACCACCACTTTTGCCTCCGGGTCGCCCTTAGCAGTATTGGACCCTCGACCTGGCTATACTATCCCATTTCTGCCTTTCCTGACACTCGTCGCTATACGCGGTATGTGCCACATCCGAGCCACCTCTTTTAGCTCTGGAGCAGTTCACGCAGTGGGGCGTTTCATTCCTGGCTCTCGAGGGACAGTCTCTACCCGTGTGTTCGCCACCGCAGTAGCTGCACAAGTCATTTTTCTCCTTGCATAGCGCCTTGGTATGACCATAACCAAGGCACTTCATGCACTGCACCAAGGGAGACTGATCCTCTACCAAACAACGCGTGAACCCGACGTAAATTTTCTGTGCCTGCGTGAGTCTCTTCCAGAGCTCTGGTGATGTCTCCAAGACAGGGTGACATTCGTGCGGGTTTCGGGCGCGCTTCCTAAAACGCACCTTCATTCGGAGTCCCGCTTTGTCCACTCCGTCGAGGATATGGCCATTTTGTGCCTTTATATGTTCTATAATTTCCTCGTTGGAGTAGCATGATAGCACTCCCCGCACGCACACCATGGGGTCCTGGTTTGAAGGTTCCCGTACCGCTAAGTCTTTGTTTGATTGGACCTGACCCTTAATTTTGATCATGTCCTCTTTCGTCGCACACCGCATCACTACCTTTTGGTCGCGCGCCTTCCTAATCCTTTCCACTCTCGCCCCGGACTTCCTCAGGTCCAGCGTTGTCCTGATTTTTGTCAATACGTTTTCGCTGGTTTCCTTGGGGTCTCGGGACGATATAATTAATGTGTGGTTTGGCAGATGTTGATTCTCGAGTCTGTGCTTGGCAGCAACCTGAGCAAAGGTTAACACGCTGTTTTTGGGGGTCAATTTTGTGACTCCCTCTTTTATGGTGTCCAGGGTTTGCCGGACCTCCTGGACTGCCATCTCGGTCTCAATCGATGGCATCATTGGGAAGGCAGTGGTTTTGTTTGCCTCCCTCATTGTGCGCAACTCGGAGGACACGATCTCCAGTTTTTCGGTTATAATTTTCAGTTCTGGAGTCAGGTCCTTCTGCTGTTCTTGTTTATGTGTATTTGTGTCTTGTGTTTTTGCTATCTGATCTATTTTGATATTTATTTTTTTTAACTCTTCCGTCCAACTCATATCCTTCTTTTCCTGTCCGTCTTCATCCTGGATCCGCGGGATGTTGTCAATTTTTTCGGTGAGCAGGGCTTTTGTTTGTTCTATCTCATCCGACATTTGTTCTAGTCGAGTAAACAATGAACTTATTCGGCCCCCTACCGATTTTAGTGACTCCCCTAGTTGTTTACCAACCATTGGAGCCGCCTCTCCGGATCCATGGGATGAGACCAGCTTGGCTAGGCTGCACAGCTTCGCCTCGAGCTCTGCCTGCAACTCTCTAACCTCTTTAATTTGCCGGAATGGCTCGATCGTCTCGTATCCCAACCAGGAACGGACGGCACGAGTTTCCTTTAATACATCCGATATATCGGTTTTTGCTGATGTTATTTCTGAAAGGAGAGTTTGTTTAATTGCACTAAGTTCTTTGTTGTGCGCCCTTTCAACCCGCATTAATTCCTGTGCGTGTCGGACCCGCTCCCTTTCCAGGTTACATTTATGTCGGTTTCGAGAGTCGGAGAGCGACAGGACCGTTTCGTACAGGCCCTGTAGGCTCTCACAAACAGTTGCCTTAGCCTCGCGTTTCATTTTACAGGCCATCTCAAGGGCCTCCTTGCCTTTGAGCAGCAGGTCGTTTGCCACCCCCGTGACAAGGTCCATCTCGACCCCGGTGCCCGTTCTGGGTGACGTATACAGAAGGGACACTCTTCTGTTGCATGTTGACGCAGCCGATCCCACCGACGAGGTTTCCAAGTCCTCTTGATCAGATATTTGGGGCTCCGAGACGGTGTTCACGTCCACCACTGCTATCTCCGCAACGTTTTTTATTTCGGAATGTTCCTCGGTCACGGACGGCGGCGGAGTAGCCGTCGCCGATGTGGCGGTCTTTTTTAATACTTTTTTTCTTAATGATACTGAGGTTATTGAGACGGCTGATGCTGAGTCCGACATTGTTTTTTTCTGGTTTGATGACATCACAATTGATGAGTTGTGTAATTTATTTACAATTAATTTACGTTACTCTTTTTTTTTTTTTTTTTTTTACAGTATTTACAAACTTATAATCTATATCTATATGTACACTTATTTTACTACTTATTTTATACACTTATAACTATTTTATTATTGTTAGTATCTTACTTTTATTGTTAGTATTGGGTCAGTATTGGACTCACGTGACGTCGATGTTGTTACGCCGATGATGTCCTTTTGCTGAGTACGCCTGTCGATACTTATTTGCGCGACGGGTCCCTCTTGGGCGGAACCGCGGGTGGATTTTAGTGGCGACCGGTTAGTGCTATTGTACGTTAAGTTTTTGGCAGGGTGTCCGCGAACCGGTCCCCCTCAGTGCTGGTCTCCGTAAGGTGAGAACGGAGTCTTCACGTTGACCTTGAAGTCGGTGGCGGGGCACTAACCTCGTCAATGTCGATCGACTAACGTCGATCGTGACACAGTTTACTTTGTACTGTTGCTGACCTCGTTATTGCGTGACGAACACGTTGGAACCAAAATCGAGGTCAACCGTTTTTCTTTGTTGATTGTAGAGTTAATAACTCCCTCAATTTTTTATATGGGATGTCGTGAGGGGTGTCAATCGACGGGGTTTTCCGATGTTTCCATGGGTGTTATTTTAAAAAATTTGTAACCTTCTTAATGGTGGCACTGCGCTTGTCCAAAGTTCAGATATTATATCTCCGGAACCAGGTGTAATACGGTTCTGCGAACACTCATGCACATGCACCACACTATATATTATTTCAGTCACCACCTTGTTTGCGCGCAGCTCATAAAAAACCAATTTTTTTGATTTTTTTTCACGGAGCTGTAGTGTTGTCGTTCGCTTCTAGGCTTGTACTATGTATTTTGTGTTAGAGAGTAATGCTCTGAGTCGTGTTAACACGACGTTTTTAATAATTCGACTGATTCATTGAGATCGTCTAATATCACCAGGCATTAATGAACGATCTGCATAAAGTTTTCATATCAGAGACTGGAAGACTGACTGAAAGACATGGTTTCTGAAATTTGTATAGTCAAAGTTAAAGAAGATTAAAATACTAAAATCTCACTCGTATTTATAGGTACTTCAATATTTTGTTGTTATACATGATATTTAAAGGCTCTTCAAATATACAGGGTGACTGGTGAATTACCATCGACATTCGGGGAGAGCGCTCGGTGCACGGTTCCCACTCGAATCATGTAAAAAAAATAGGTAAATATTAATAAACTTTTAAGTAAAGTTACTCAACAATTATCCAATTATTTACGCATCGTCTGGACACCCTAGCAGCTAGCTGCACTTTCGACACAAAACAGGTAGTTTATCTACGTCCAAACGCCGCCACGTGTAAACAGGGTAGCAGGATAAACAAGCATGATCCAGTCCCCCTTAATACTTTAATCCTGGCTTAGGAAAGGCAAAAATACTAAGATATTTTACTCGCTTAAGCAACAAATTTGTTGACTAGGTAAATTATGTGACTTTGGCAATTTTTAGGTGTGAACAAGCGACACATTACAACACCTGTGCATGTGCCGCCGGCATGACTGGAAAAGTGTCATCGCTTCATTTATTTGAATTGAAATTTATGAAAATTTGGTCAAAAATTAAGTATCTATTTTTATTGCATGACCCGAATGGGAACCGCGCGCCGAGCGTTCTCCCCAAATATCGATGGTAATTCACCAGTCACCCTGTATTTATTGTAATGATATTCAAAATAGATTTTTTTTTTTTTTTGATTAATTAGATTAATTTCTCATTAGAATAAATTTGCTCATATTATTTCAATAGTACCTGGACGACCGAGCCTTGCTCGGTTAAATTATATTTAGATACATTATATACTAATGAAACATAATTAATATTTTCGATCTTACCGATATAATAGTAAAATAATAGGAAGTGGTTATTTAAATAAAAAATAATAAGAGCTCTCAATAGTTTTTCTCACAAAAAAAGAAACTTGAAAAAAAAGGAAAAAAAAATTGGTCTGTAGATACCTGGATTCGAACCCGGGTTTTCTGATTTCTAATCCGCCCGATTCCCATCCGAGCTATTATAAGACTATCAATGACAGCGAAATTTACCTTCGTATTCTAATGATATTTTTTAATTGCGTAAAAAAAGGGATAAAACGACATTTTGTAAAAATAAATCCTAGCTAGATCGATTTATCGCCCCCAAAGCCCCCTGCATACTAAATTTCATGAAAATCGTTGGAGCCATTTCCGAGATTCATATTATATATATATATACAAGAATTGCTCGTTTAAAGATATAAGATAATTTCAATATAATATTCATCATGCGTTTAAATTACACATTTTTTGACTTTTGCAATTCATCTGTGTCTACAAAGGCTACCAAGCCCACGACGCCGACTGCTACGACTTTCAGAGCGAAACTTCGAAAAAAAAATTAATTTATTTTAAATTTTAAAACAAATTATAATATAAATATGTGTGTGTATATATGTGTCTGTGAGTATATATATATATATATATATACACATAAAAAAACAAAATAGAACATTTATTTTAACATAATTAATAACGTTAGAGAAGTAATGATTGATGTTTACTTCTATTTCGATAGTCACACAACTAAACGTGTATGAAATACGACCATAACAACACATTTAAACTAAGATTAGACTATTCCTTCTTGCTTTAAAGCAATAATGGAAAGGACGAAGCTATTTTAGGGTAATTTATTATTATTGCTTACAATACTTATTTGTATAAATGCTCATATAAGCGTCAATTGCTTTAGAGAGAAAGAGCTTCTTGTGAAGAGAAATCTGTCTCAGGCTTTTAAAATTTATAAAAAAGACTATTCCGACTGTTTCGAGAACTGGAAAAAGCGTTGGGAAAAGTGCGTTTTATCAGACTTTGAAGGGGATGAAATTAATTTGGAAGAATAAATAAATAATTTACATTTTATAAACAAATTCACCTTACTTTTTGGTTACAGTTAGTATATTATTTACCTATATTCTTATTTTATTATATGATGTTGAACTACTGAGAATAAGATGACAATTGAATACCTACTAGAACATATCTAAATACTCGAACTATCTAATATGTTATCTTTAGGGGTTTTAATAAATAGATTTATATTTAGTAACAATTGTTATTAATAATCTTGTTTTTACTTTTATTTAATTTAACTTTTTTTGTAATATGTATATTTTCTATTCCAAATGTTTTTCTATATTTTAGTAATTATTTTTGCACTATTTTTTTTATATTATTATTATTAAAACACGTTTCGAGCCTTTTCAAGGTGCAAGTCTATTCTACAAGACATTTCGAAATAGAATGATTGTGTTTGATATGTTCGCTATTTCAATAATGTCTATTAGAGATTTTCAGTAACAATTTACGGACTCCTCAGATACTTGATGTGAAAAGTAACTTATATTATGTCAAAATGCTTAAAAACATATTTACTGTGAGAGTGACACTGGGTATATCAAAATAAAAAAAAATTAAAATGACGGATTTTTGGCGCCAAATTAATTTCTTTCCAAATTACACGGAAACACAGTCGGGTTTTTTAGTTTTTTAAATTATTTTGACTTGTTTTTTTATTAAGTATTAAATTAACCTGAGATAAAATTTTAAAAGTAGGTATCATTCAGTTCTTAGGTACCACGACATTGTAACAAAAAAGAAGTAACCACTGGTCACTGATCGCGGGTCATGGCATATCCATATACGTACAACGCTATACGACCAAAGCATACTGCCTGTACCAGACTTTTGTGTCAAACTCAGTGTGTTGACATTCTGTTTGGCTCCACCGTGGTGTCAGTGCCTCTTAAATCGACACCAATTTAGTTAAATTTCAGTTTTCTAACATTTACCATTGAAGAGCTACATTCTCTACACCCCGACTCCATTATCGAATCAACTTTATTTTATCACAATATTGCATTGTAACCGAACTTAACTAAGAAACGAATACTTAACGAATGTAAAATTTTAGGTCAATAAATTCAAACAATTTTTATATTATAAACATGGACACCTGTTCCTAAGGTAGGAAAATTAAAACCAGTGTTTTAGATAACAGTCGTCTAATAAACATATAAACATGCATAAATTTTAATTACGTATGAAAATTACATTTTTATATATATATATATATATATATATATATATATATATATATATATCAATAGCATATAAGAGATGTAATTATGATGGTAATAGATTTAAGAAAATTTTAACCAAAATACCAATATAAAAATATATAGTATATTTGGCGACTGATGCCTGTTACATATTTATGTAAAAACTGTCAACTGAAAACACAACCAACTTCATTAAATTAAAAATAACCACTTAAAGCTAACTCTAGATTATAATATTTTTAAAAGACATAACCAATAATTACAGGTAATTTTGTTTCATAAATTATTGGGTCCGATAAGACGAAATCCTCTATAAAACTATAAAGCAAAAACGATAAATAATTAATAAATCCTGATATATAAAGCGACTTACAATTACATCAATTTACTGTCATTTAAATTTATTTAAATAAATTAAATCTATCTGTTAAATGAGGTTCGCAAATATAAATGTTATTATACATGTTATTATTTTATTAATTCAAAAACATATTTGTAAAACCAAACTATGATTGAATATCAATTAAAAAACTATAAAGGTATTGTTTTTATAATATAACTTTCAATTTTGTACTAGTTACTTATATTTACGTTTAGAGTGTTTAAAACTATATCCGGGTACATATGTGTCCTTATCAAAGTATAAAAATAAATACTTTTATTATTAAGTTAGACAAATTGTCAGTCATTTTATGGGAAGTTGGTAATCGTAACTCAGTAAAACTTTGCTCCATTATACTCATAACCGCTAAACCTCCAATTTGAGAATTATCTTAAAACGACTGCTGAATAATTCAAACGTTGAATTTTTGACGAAGATCTACAGTCCATGTTATTTGCAAACGAATTTATGGAAATACGACTCACTCAATACCTCTAATAAGAAGTCATGAATTTCGCTTTCAATGTATCTTGTTTAATTTATTCGCTTTTGAAACATCTGTTACATAAATACAAAATCATAATCTTCAAAATCAACATTTTCTCTTCTTGAAAATGTTGAAAACGTAACGACACAATAAAAATAAACTATGGACCAATGGAAATAATAAAAAGTAAAGTATGGTCAGGTTGGACATAAATACTAAGAATTTATTCAAATAATAATAATTACTCTTTATTGTACACATAAAAAGAAGCTTACAATTGAAAACACAGTGCACAAAAATAAATGTACAACGTGCGGTCTTATCGCTAAATAGTGATCTCTTCCAGACAACCAACGTGGAGGAGATAATGTGAAAAAAGCGGAAAGGGTGTACAGTTAAGACTACAGAAAACAAAAAGAAATACTAAATATAAATATACATGTATACATACATATATAAATATTACAACAATATCAACTATACTAAAAAAACTACACATAAAAATATATACCAAATTATATAATATAATATGACACATTCATATACACAAAACTGCATTTAATTCAATATAATTAAGTATGTAGAAGTAGACGACAGTAAAACTAAGTTTATATGTACAAACCTCAGTTGTTAATGACGAATGTAAATAATGTTCGATATCCTTAAGGGCTATCGATTATAAACTGTCATTGTATTTATGGATAGGTCACGTCGATTTAGAAATATTATTATAATTAAATAACCGGTAAGTGCAAAATCATAGCAAAGATTTAAATGGCACCAAAATTGCCGTCGTTCAATAAATTTTCACGGATTCTAAAATTTCCAAATGATTCGTAATCTCTAAGAAATTTCCAATAAGTGGCCAGAAGCCCAGAAGGCAATAACAACTTAGGCCATCTTTTGATAAGAGTCTCCAACGTTGTTATAATAGTATTATCTCCTCAGTTCGACGACATTTAAAGCGATTCGATTAAGATTAAATATTTACTATTTATACATTAAAAAAAATATTTCAACAAATGCATTTCGTAAAAGTTTTTAAAATGTTGACTGTAACTCAATTCCGACCTATTGGTTTCAGGAAAAACCCCTATGAAACCAATACTCGATGAAAATCGACATTCAATGACTAAAAACAATAGCCCTATTCGCCACGATTGGACGCTTCAGATAACGAAATATGAACAGCAAAAATACATATCCGTAATGTGTCTACGAATGCAATTTTAATTAAATGCTGTATTTTTTAATCATTTACTAAATGAATTAAAATAACAACATAACAAAACGTTATTCCCATATACATATTGTCACTCTTTAAGTCTGTCAGACAATGACAGACCCTTTGTAACTCTACAGTGGGTAATAAGATAACCCTGTAAAATTAACTCCTTTGTTACTAAAGTACCTATATGATAAATGTCATACACAGATAAACCCGCTTGAAACGTCTGTATTTATAGCAGTGTAACTTTGCTGTATAAAATGTTTTATATTTTATAATTCTTTGGAGAAATTAAATTAACTAAAAAATGGCTTTTATTTAGTTTAGCACGCTACTTTAGCACAGTTAGAAAAGGATATAACATCTTAGATTGAAAAGACAAAAATGTATTATTACCTAAAACTTATAAATCGGACTTATTACGAACTCATACTGACTGACCTGACGCATTGCTAAAGTGGGTCAAGCAGCATAAAATTTTATACATGAGTTTCTCATATAACGTAGGCGAGTAAAAATCATTCATCAATCATTAAAATTCATTAGAGAACCATCAGAAATCAAAGGGTTTCCTATCGATCATTTTAATTTCTTTTTTTTTTATTATTATGTATATTTTCGTTCTAATTTTTTATGTTTTTAGAATCAAATTCCTTTTATTCTTTAGTAAAATGTTTAATAAAAAAACAATTTATACATTTACTACTTTAAAACTTAACTGAACTGCTGTAAGCTGACGTATCCCCTACATCGCGCTATCAAAGTTATCCGAGCGATTGAACAATATAATATATACGAAAACCCGACTACAACCATTGGGGGCAATAGCCCACCAGACACAACACCCGTCTGGTCGAAGGATCCTCCCTTTTCAATGGTGGATGAGGAACTTTACACCCTGTTCATCACCGCCCCAAATGTTTTTCTTTTGTATGTAATTTTTGATTTTACGGAATCGCACGCATTTTAGTGTTCGTGTTCATATTACGAGGCGAAATGGATTGAATTTTATTTTATTATTTTGTCGTAAGAGTAATAAGGTAAGCAAGAGACTTTGATAATAAGCAAATAAAAATACTATAATATGATAAATAAAACCTCGTTTGTCATGATTTTCGAAATGTGTATTAATTAACCTATTTTAAAAATCAAAAATTGCTTAATATTTAAATGGACTTAATATACCTTAAAATAAGTTTTTATTACTTACGTCCGATACGAGTTATTATTTCGTTAGCTTTTTGTAAATGGATTGTTATAAATTGTTCGCTAATTTTTAAATATTTCTTTTTGCACTTTTTGTAACGTTTATGTAAGAGGTAAGGACAACCGTTCTTGTGTAGTAGTTCGAGTAGTAGCCTTAACGCCGGCGGTCGTGAGTTCTATTACCGTTTGGGGCAGATATTTGTATTTGTACAAATATTTGTTTCTGGTGTGGGTGTATGTCCTTGGGGACTCCCCACCATGCCTCAGAGAGGTCCCGGTTGTTATAATATACACCAGCTGATAGCGATCGTTCCTAAAGGTAGAGAAATTATCAGCAGGCGTAGTGGATAAAGCTCCGACCCTTTTCCTCTATGGGAAAAAGGCCTTTTCCCAGGAGTGGGGATGTTTAAAGGCTGATTCAGTTCAGTTTAAATGTAAGGGGTGATAAAAGAATCTAATGATACGTGATTATAAGCAGCGTTAGCATTTGTCACATAATTATCTTACAAATCACATAATTGAGCACTTGGTACGATCGAACATAGAGCTGGTATCGAAATTGTACGATAATCCAATGTGCACAACATAATTTTGCGATTTTTTTTTTTCGTTCAAATTTCATCGAAATGGAAATTGTAACTACTGAACTACCCTCTCGTATTTAGTTTCTGAGTTTCTAAGCATCTACTTTAGATTTTTACTTTTTAGATTAGATATAGTGGACATGTACAGGCGATTGTACGATACATTGGAACGAAAAACGATAATTTTACGGCCGAAAATACATAATACTGTAAGCAAATAATGCTAACACTGATTATAAGGTTTGCTTACGTTTCACTCGATGACTACTAATTATACTTTTATACAAATAAAAGTATAATTTTTCATTTATCATCGTATATTGATGTATGATATCGTAATTATACAATTAAGTTTAAATAAGAATTGTTTAAGTTTTGTTTTGTTTTGTTATCCGAAAAAATACATTAAATTAATTTAAAAAAAAAATATTACATACACTACCATGTATTTGACACACACCTATATATACTCTTTTGTTAAAAACTGAGAATAGATCAAGGAATTTATATATAAATTCCTTGTAATATATTAATATTGTTTAGCTTTAATATTATTTGTCTAAAGATGTCAATGATCATCGAGATAGCTGGCAGCACTGACAGCGGTGATAGTTACTGAGTGAAATTTAATTATTTATAAGTAGTTAAACAATATTATTTTTGATAAAAATCTTATTTGAACATTCAAGCATACACAATTTAAGTTGGGAAAGTGAAGATAACATTTTTTGTAAGTGTACAGTGATATAAAATAGATTTAATCGTATAAAGTGACAATCAGCTGTTCAATACGTACCCACATATATACAATATTCGTGCACATTGAATAACGTACAAAACATAAAAGAAGATATACCTATTAATATTTAAAAAGCACTAAAATGGCAAACAAATGTAATGGTTGTGGTAAATTTTCTTCAGCATCAGATAGCATTAAATGCACAAGATGTTCCCACTACATTCATCGTGCCTGTGCCACCAATGTAAGCCCTGAATCTAAAGTACCCAAATGGATATGCAAGGGCTGTAAACCCAAGGCGTGTTCTCCGGTCGTAACTAAGGATTCCGAGCAAGACATTCCTATAGCCGCGCCGTCCACAGAATGCTCATTGCCATTCGCTGAGCAGACAGTACAGGAATTAAATATAACCAGTTCTCTTATGGAGCAAATAAAGCTTCTACGATCCGAGCTCGTCGCGGTGACTCAGGAGGTTTCATCATTCCGCCAGGACATATCCTCATTAAGAAACACGTTGCTGGAAGTAGGCAAGCGTGTAGATAAAGTCGAAGAGCGTCTAGCTGTGTTGGAAGAAAAAACTTCATCTTCGACAGACAGTCATCTAATGGAAGATATTGTACGATTAAAGGCTGAACTGAATGAACGTGATCAAGCGAAACTCTTAAATGACATCAGTATCTCAGGTATACCGGAACGAAGCGGAGAAAACCTTCAGCACATAGTAAGCCTTATCGCAACTAAGTTAGGTGTCAATCTTGAAGAACGAGACGTTGTTTACGTCGAGCGTACGGGTCCGCGTCCTTCTTACACAATAACAGACGAGCCACCGAGACCGCGTTCTATTGTTGTGCGTCTGGTGCACCGAGCATCGCGCGATGAACTACTGAGAGCGGCGCGCGTACGCCGCGGAGCCGACACAGCTGACTTTGACCTAGATTTCAAACCGGTTCGTTTCTACATTAACGAACGGTTAACACGATCGAATCGTTTATTATTCCACAAAGCAAGGGAGGAGGGTCGGCGAAATAGATGGCGATACGTCTGGACTCGTAACGGACGTATATATGCCCGACACGATAAAGATGCAGTGGTACACAGGATTAGAACAGAAAATGATCTAGCTAAGGTTTTTTGCACACATTAGATTCGAATATAATTATTAATAGGATTATTTTTTATTTGTATACTTCTTTTATTCTGGTTTATTTTTGTTACATTTTTAATATTTTAATTATTCGAGATTTCCTAACTTTAATTATTTGGTTTAAAATTGTTTTATTAAATGGTTTTTTAAACTTCACAATGGATAGTGTATATAGTAAATACAAGTATAGTATTTGTGTCTGTGTTTATAGTAATATAAGGCGCAACAATAACTTAGAATTAGCATGTTATGTTCTACATACGAATTACGATATTTTCTTCAGTATAAGTTTCATATATTTTTTAAATGGCTAGTTCTCGTCTTTTAAAATTTGCTTTTTTAAATCCGGGTTCTCTTGGTACCAACCATGAGGAATTTGTTACTGCGGTGGAAACAAATAATATAGATATTGTGGCACTTAACGAAACCTGGTTGAGGTCTGGAGAGGAAGGTCGTGCCCCCATTATAGCCGGGTACAGATTGTGTCACACTCCACGACCACCAGGGGTACGTGAGAGAGGTGGTGGAGTGGGATTTTACATTAAACGCGGTATATCTGTTCGTACGCTGAAGCATCCACACACTGAAATAGTCGAGCAAATGTGGATAACGTTTAAAGCAAGCAACAAAAAACTAATACTAGGTACAGCTTATAGACCACCGTGGTTGAATGTGACAACCTTCTTTGATGCGCTGTATGAATCGTTGGCTGCGTTCTCTTGGGGCGATCATATTATATTACTGGGCGATTTTAATATAAATATTTTAGATATAAATAGTTCTAATACGAAGCTACTACACGATTTTCTCTCGATACATAACTTAAAACAATTCGTAAGCGAGCCGACGCACATTACAAGCCATAGTGAAACTCTAATTGATTTAGTCTGTGCCGATACAAACATATTTCGTCTATCAGTCGATTACGTTACTGGTTTAAGTAGCCATGCATTCATTACTTTTAATGTTGACGTAAAGCAAGATAAATTACCACAGAAAAATATATTTGTAAGAAAAATTAAATCAATTGACCCAGACTTACTGTGCCGTCAATTAGAATTAGTCAACTGGGATTATATTTCAAACCTAGAAAATTTAAATGAAATTGTAAGGCAATTTAATAAAAACATTTTGCGTATTTTTAACACTTTGGCTCCGCTTAAACGCGTTCGCGTCAATGAGCGGAATTATCCTTGGATTACATCCAATGTTAAGCTCATGATGAAACTTAGGGATAGTGCTTTTAAACGAGCTCGTAAAAGCAAAATTGATGCGCACTTTGATTATTACAGGAGTCTTAGAAATTTCGTTAATCAGGCAATAGAAAATGAAAAAACTGCATATTTCGATGCATTTATTAACCAAAACATAAAGAATAGCCGTCTTCTTTGGTCACATTTGAAAAATAATATAAATATAAATAATAAAAAAGAAATTACCTTACCCATTCACCTGCAAAATCCCAATAGTATAAATAGTCATTTTTTAACAATTCCCGGTAAACCAAATGCTGCTGAATCGAATATTGAATTCTATATGAATCATAAGTTTGGAGAATCTACGTTCAACTTAAAAACTGTAACTGAATCTGATATTTACGCACAGATTAAAACTCTGACCTCTAATGCTGTTGGAAATGATGGTATTTCTCTGGAAATGTTACTATTATCCCTACCGCATACATTAAAAACCATAACTAAAATAGTAAATACCTCCATTGAGACAGGTGTATTTCCAGAACAATGGAGAAAAGCTATAATTAGACCCATACCCAAAACCAATAACCCCACCGACCTTAAAGATCTACGGCCTATAAGCATTCTACCGTGCATATCCAAAATACTTGAAAAGGTTGTTTGCGCTCAGCTTAGGGACTACTTGGAAATAAATAACATCTTACCAGATTTACAATCGGGATTTAGGAAGAAGAGAAGTACTACTACAGCATTGATTAACGTTTTGGATGATATTTTGACGGCACAGGACAAGGGCGAGGGCACGATTTTAGTTCTGCTAGATTACTCGCGTGCGTTTGACTCCATAAATGTTCCCTTACTTATTTCGAAATTGACATATTATGGTTTCTCCCCAGAAACAGTAAAATGGTTTAGGGACTATATGTACCAACGTATGCAGACGGTTGAGCTAAGACTAGAAAATGGAAATATTGCTAAATCAAATTGTAGTATTGTAAAGAGAGGAGTACCCCAGGGATCTATTTTAGGTCCTATTTTATTTATTATATATACAGCGGACATAATAAGTCAATTAAAACATTGTAAATACCACATATACGCCGATGATATACAATTATACATCTCATTTAAACCAGAGGATACTGATAATGCTCTCTCACTTCTCCACGAAGACTTAAAACGTATTTGCAAATGGTCGGAAGCTAACACCTTAATGTTAAATTCGTCAAAAACAAAATATTTAATTCTCGGCACGGAGCGTCAAATAAGATCAATTTCACATCACGATCCCATTGTACAAATAAATGGACAACGTGTACAGAGAGTAACAGAGGCTAGAAATCTAGGCGTACTAATGGATGAGAAACTTCGTTTTGAAAATCATGTAGTACAAATAGCTAAAAATTGTTTTTATAGATTAAAAATTCTTTATCGCTTTAGAGATTCTCTGTCCGTTGGAGTGCGAATAAAATTATGTGAATCTTTAATTCTTTCCAAATTTAACTACGCCGACGCAGTCATTGGGCCACGATTACTTGCTCGCACTAAAAGCGTTATACAGCGTGTACAAAATGCATGTGCTCGGTACTGCTTCAAAATTCCACCTCGTTCCCATGTTACACCATATTTAAATAATAGCAACAATTTAAAAATGAATTTCCGAATGCAGCTACATTTCGCCACTCTATTGTTTGGAATAATTAAATATCGTGTGCCACAATATTTATATAGCAAGTTACGCTGGTTAAAAGAAAACGCTAATGAACATGTCACAAGGGCTTCCTTATTTAGGCTTCAAATGCCAATACACAAATCAGCAGCTTTCCGAGGAAGTTTCAAGTTCACGGCTACCAAGTGCTGGAATGACTTACCACCTCCCATTCGCAATCTAAATACAGTTTCTAATTTTAAATTAAAATACAAAATTTTCTTACTAGAAAAACAAAAAAGCGCTTGAGAGTGGACCTGTTTTTATTTTTTTATTTTTATTTTGAAATGAACAATGTGTGGAAAGTTTAATTTTACTGTATTCAATTTTTTCTTCTTAACTTTTGTTTTTTGTATGTTAAATTGTAATCGCCTTATATTATGTATTATTACTCGTACAGGTTATTAATTGGATTAATTCAATTGTATGCAAATTGATTTTTATTTTTATTATTTTTTTTCTTCCATAAGCATGTTATTTGTTAATAATCTAGACTAGTATCCACTAGTAAATATGTATTATAGTCAAGACTAAACGTAGAACTTTATTATTATTATTATTTTTTTTTTTCTATTTTTGTTACTCGCTTTCATTTTATTTATTTCTTTTTAATAATTTATAATTTTATCACTGTCCGTGCTGCACTTATCATATACACGGTGCTCACTGAAAATCAGTGTTGGGGCAATAATGTCCCAACGTTACTGAGTGGGCGTCCGATTGGTGACATAATAAGTTAATTTTTTATACCTGAAATTGAATATTAACTTCAAAAATTGTTGTTGTTCTTTTTTATATCTATTGTAAGCAATGTTAGTTTATAATTGTTACCAATAAAGTCTATTTTATTTTTATTTATTTTTTAAAGTGTTACTGAATGTCAAACATAACCATAATAAATTATTTTATTACAATATGTACATATTATCTGTAGTTAATAGTGAGATACCGCTCGCTCAATGTACATATTATCATACTAATATTATTAATGCGAAAGTAAGTTTGTAACGTTTTCACGCGAAAACTACTTAACGGATCATCATGAAACTTTGTACACATATTATTGGAGGTATTAGAAGTAAGATAGGATACCTTTTTTATCTCAATAACCGACATCCACGCGGGCGAAGCCGCGGGAAGAAGCTAGTCTAATATAAAATCTCAATATAAAAAGAAAGTTGTTCTGAATTAAAAAATTTCATATATAGGTAAAAAAATATATATAATATTTGTTATTGCTGGTTCTAAGATCTTTTTGTATTTTTTGGCTACTAAAATCTTTTTCTCTTCTCGATTTCAGTAATTTCATGAAAGTTTTTTTCTACTTTCATTATGCCTCAACAAAGAACATTAGCGGGTCGGAGTAAAAGACAAAGAAGTAGGAATCTATATTCGCGGACACATAATAATAGTAATGAAAATTCAAATAGTATTAATATTATACACAATGAAGAAGTGAATTTGAGAGATACATTTAAATGTGCACGAAAAGTCATTCCAAAAGTTTTTTATAAGTAGATATGATTGTGGATTAATAGCTTTAGAATGCAAGTTTTGCAATGCGAAACATTTTGAATCTGAAGTCACTTTAGGTGACAGAAATGCATTCACTTCACGTTGTCATAAGTATAAAGCAATACCTACTCGTATAACAGCCCTTAAGTCAAAATTAATATTTTAAATCATTGTATGATGGACCTATTTCAAATGAACGTTCAATAAGAAGCAAGTAAAAAATTTATTTTGAAAATATTCGCAAATACCATTCATCATTTGTTATTCTTAGCTCCGAAGCTAAACTTTCCGAGGCAGTTACAAGTAGAATGTATCATTTCAAAATACACGATGTTTTTTATCACAGATCGGGTCCAATTACTGCTGCATATGGTCACTCACCATGTTATGCGTAATTATATTTCTATGATATTGGCACTGCTACTACGTAATTATAGATTACAATAACATTTTAATCAAACATGTAACAACAATATAATGCGCGAAATTTCTGTCGAATTGGAACGCAATAATCCTTTTGTTCGATCATCCATTGCAATGAAACATTATTGTCAAAGAGTTGAAAAACAAAATAAAGAAATTCGTATGCTCATTGTTCATCATGATTTAGATCTACGCCGTTTCAGTGATGCAATTCAAACTGATGTAGCAGTAATTTTTATGGTGAGCCACCTTGAACGAAATATGATTTTATTTTCAAAACTTAATGGTATCATTAAAAATATCTTAGTTTTGGATTCATCATTAGATCCTTTAGCGTATCCACAACTTTCTCCAAATGGTGATCCTGTGTCACATATCAATATTGCTCATAATGCACCAACTATATCTAATTCAAGAGCGCCCAGAAATAAATTAACCATGCTTCAATATACAGCCTATCGACTTGCAATTAGAGAAGAATTCAGCATGTTACACCATTCACAAAAACTATTTCTGCTGTTGATAGTTGATATGTATATGAGAATAGAGGGCTCACGATTACATTTCATTCGACAAAATCAAACAATTCTTAGGTCTGAATTTTACAACAATTTAACAAACTACTTAGAATCGAACATCAATGCCAGTAATTTTGGTCGTGGAGTAATTAAACCATCTTCGTTCAATGGATCTCCAAGAAATATTTATCCGAATTATTTAAATGTAATGTCAATTGTACAACATTTTATAACCTTCTTTATTCATTACAATGACTTACAATCCAAGTTTGCCGGCAATATTTAACAATATTGGTGTACGTGAAACTGCTAATTTTAGACCTGATATATGTCTATATCGTATTTCAAGTCGTATCTGTCGTCTGCGTTTATTCGAGTCAAAATTAAAAGCATTAATTGAGTTTCTATGTACTCTTTGCAAGTGTTGAAAATCATAGACAGATTATTTCGGGACCTATGTCATGAAAATTATAAATATAAAACATTTCGAGAATCTCTCTCGGCAAATCTTACCAGTTGTCCCACACGGATCACGTGGAACTTTAATAATGTGGAAAATTGTGTTACAAGTTGGCATGAATTTCTTTATTGACGTGATAACGTCTTGTAAATCGATTATAGCCGGCTGCACGCACGAAGAAGTGTCACGTTTCGCGAGCGAGAGCGCAGAACATGCGATAGAGAGGCACGATCAGCTTAAGCGTTCAGCTTGTAAATGAAAAACAATAACGCAGATTGGAGGACCTCAAATATCACACATGTATATAAGTTGTAAATAAATTGTTAATAGCACATTGCTACTTGTAATTAATCTGTATAATTTAAGTAATAAAATATTTGAATTAACTCATTCGTTGTATAATACAAAATAATAATAACTAAGTGATAATAATTCAATTCAATTCATAAAAGTATGCAATTTTTTTCATCAATGTTTTCTTATGACGTTATCACGTAAAATTATCGTCCGTAAACTGACTTTACAGACAACCATTTTTTTTCATAAAGTTACGTTTATTCGAAGTATGAGAGCCTTATCTAATGAAATAGGATTTGAACAATTCTTGAAAAAAATTGGTAATAATGAAGCCACACAATTCCCTCAGTTTGGTGAAAATGTTATCGAAATACCTCAACAATTAATAGACGATAAAAATAATATAGTGGTCTTTTATAAAACTACTGAGAATTTAAAACAAATCATAACGGCAATGATACAATGAATATTCTACATTATAATAATTTTTCGAAGTGATTAAATGACAGTCTGAGTTATGAAAATAATTCTAGTAGAAAATTATAATTAGAAATATAAAATACTAAATATATTTTCACATACATTATTATTTGAAGATATATCTCATTATGTTACACATACCATTAAACTAACAAGACACATTTTATACTCGTAGCGTACAGGTCAATTATCGAGGAAAGCTATTACTTTTACGGAACTATTTGTCAATATATTTTATGAGGTCTTTATAAAAAAGAATATAATGTATGAAAAAATACTTCTAGGTTTCTTGACTAAACAAAAACCCAACAAAAATAGTGCGCCATTGCTGAGATAAATAGCAAAATGTGAGCGAAACATGTATTTTTCAAAAAAAATATACTATGGAGTAAATTTTACCAATCGTGTTTTTAAATAACGTAATTCAAGATAAAAGTTCGAAGTATCATTCCCCCAAATATGAAGGTGGTAAACTTTACAAATCCTGAGATAAATAACGATTTCAAACAGCAAAATTGCATAATGCACACTCTTAATTTAATGAATATAAGATCGAAATAAAAGGTTTATTGATTATCATAATGAAGACTTCGAATAAACTGTACTGTGCAGTAACAATCTATAAACTTCCCACAGATGGGCATAGACTTCTCCTATCAAAGAGAAAGCTCGGAGCTTAGACTGGCATGCTGCAGCTTAATAAACTTCACATAATATTTCTATCATCTACATTGATCTAAAAAACCATAGATGCACAGTCTGTGTTTTTTATAAATCAATGATCATCTATCTCTGTTTTCTTCGTAATGTTGGTCGACAGGTCGAAGAGAGAAAGATTGATTTTTCGTAAAGCGTATAAAACGCGTAGTCTACACAAACGCAATATTTATATTGATAAAAAAAAAATTATTTAACAAAAAAATGCTTTTGTATTTTCGAAATATGTGTTACATTTGTATAATAAAATAAAAAAATAATAATGTCACAATGTGCAAGTTGTTATGTTGTATTTACACCTTCATGACGCTCGTAGCGTATTATTTTCAGCGTAGAGGATTAATAGGCACGCTTCAATGCGTCCACAAAGGTCTACGCAGTCTTTTTATAAAACTTTTATAAATACAACACGCTATTGTGCAGTGTTTTAAACTACTACTACATAATGAGAATAAAATATTCTTAGTAGACTTGAATTTTATTTTATTTAGTTCAAAATCAAAGACACGTGATATAATATATAATTTGTTGTATACTATAATTTTTAATTTGTCATATCTTTCATTAATCCTATAAGATAGTAAACGTTCGTCAGCTTAAAATGAATCGTATGTTCAAAAGATTCTGCATATTTCGGGTTTCAAGTTATTTGAACCTTATACTGAGGGTTATGATACCTGTAATTTCTGAAGTAACCAACCGATAACCTTGAGATATTTATGGAGTAATCATTAATACAATATATTATTTAAAACAAAAAAGAATGAACGAAATCAGACTTTTTTTTTTAAATTTTACTGTACATCCACAGGCTTTATTTGCCCATGCCTTTTTTTATGAACATTTTTAGAATATTATTATTATTATCGTTAGTGCGTACTTATTAAGATAACGAGACTTAAACTAGCTTAGGATCTCTATATCGCGAGTCCTTGCACTGACTACAAATTCACTTATTTAATCTATAAATATAAAACTTAACTAAAACTTAAATAATAAACTTAACTTAATTTTTTTTTTACATACTTTTAGATTGTATTATGATAAAGGTACCTTACTTTCTATTTACATCCATTCCTTAAAATATTACTTACATGCTTTAAGTCTACGTTCCAGTCATCACGTCATCTTCACCACCAGTCTTGTTTTGCGTTTCTTGTTTTAATTTTTTTTTTTTTAATTTATTTATCCGACTCCGTCCCAGCTCTCTCAGAGGGACTTCTCAGCTGTCCGAGCACATCCTCAATGACGGCGGTGTTTCTTTTTTGTATCGCCATCTTAAGGGTGTGCTCGAGTATTTCCTTTGATGTAGCCTCCATCGCCGATTGCATCACCACCGTCGTCGGTGTAGTAGACACAGGTATTTGTGTGTCTAGTCACCGCTACCACAGCGTGCGGAATACTGTCATGAATCCGTAGCCTCCTAGTCTTGGTCTGGATGATGATGACTCCCTCGCGTGTCTGTCCCTGCGCCTCATGGATAGTCATGACGCTCGACCCCCGCCCGGTACCATATCCCTGGCTTAACAGCGTCTTCTTCTCCTCTTGTGTGAAAACCAGGTATAGGGTCCCGTCCTGTCTTTCAGGGATTCGAGTGCCAGTGAATCTCTCCATTCTCAGAGAGCGGACAATGGGGTTTGAGGAATAGATGTTTTTATGGTGGTGGTAGTGGCCAGGTGCACGAGAGTGATGCTAGGCGACCGGATAATTGAGATGGCAAAAACCATCACGAGCGGTCCGGAAGTCGGCGATGTCTTCGGGGCCTGGGAACTGCCAGCACTGAAATGGATCAATGGGGTTCCCGGGTGCGGCAAGACAACACATATAATCGGGAACTTCGACGAGGATGGTGAAATAGTAGCCACCACCACACTCGAAGCGGCCAAAGACCTGAAAGAAAAGCTAGCGCACCGCTATGGCAAAAAAGCCAAATCAAAGGTGCGCACTATGGCCTCTATCTTAGTGAATGGTTTTCATGAGAGCATAAAAATAAACCGTTTAACGGTGGACGAAGCCCTCATGAACCACTTCGGGGCCATAGTGATGGCCACCCGACTGTCGGAGGCTAAGGAAGTGGTCCTCGTCGTAGATATCAATCAGTTACCGTATATCGACAGGGACAACCTGTTCGTAATGCGGTACTGTAGACCCAACAGGACCATACACATCACATGTGAGTTGTCTTGCACGCATCGGACACCCAAGGATGTTGCACTCGCCATCAACGAGGTCTATAAAAACATCTAACGAAATCAGACTACCCGTTGATAAGTCACAACTATGTACTATCTTATGTAAGAATAAAAACCAATTCGTCTATTTAGATATTTATTTCCTATAAAGCAAATATACTTATAAATTATAAACAATTGTAGAACGGGGCTCTTAGTGTTACTTGTTAGTCCTCAGCTGAAAATAGAATGAGCTCTTCTCTTTTTTTTCCGAAATGTCTCTAGCTGTTGGCTCTAGCGGCCTTTACAGCGTCACCGGTGGGGGTGCCTAGTACTGAGACCCGGCCGTGAAAAAATTGGAGCTAGAGGTGAGACTGGACGTTCTTCCTAAGGATGTTTGGTCATCGAATGTCGTGTAACGTCAAACGTCGTCGGAATGGGATCTTTTCTCTTTTTTTTTCGAAACGATTATTGCTGTTGGCCATAACGGCCTTTATAGCGTCACCAGGTGGGGTGGCCGGGTACGAAGACACCGGCCGAGAAAACAAATGGGAGCTCCCAGAATGGGGCTTA
Organism: Euphydryas editha; assembly: GCA_036937285.1. NCBI lineage: Eukaryota > Metazoa > Arthropoda > Insecta > Lepidoptera > Nymphalidae > Euphydryas > Euphydryas editha. Next base: position 9,623,394 of record JAUPFZ010000007.1, read on the forward strand.
GAGTGAACGTTCGTCCTAAGGGTGTCTCCTAGTGAGATCGCACCTCGGCTTGGGACGACGTCGAACAGGGGGGAAAGTCGTTAACCGGAGGGCGAAGCTGATCAAGTGACGGCCTCTAGCGCATAGGCATGAGTAGGCCGTCGAAGCGTGGAATGTCCACCTCCGAGACCGGCGGAGGCGGGCGCTGCAAAGGAGGCACTTTTTGAGCGTTCATCCTGAGGGTGTCTCCTGCGAGGACGCACCTCGGCTTAGGATGACGTTGAAACGAAGGAAAAGGCACTCACCACAGAGCGCGGAGGTCTTTTCTCTTGAAATTACTCCCTTTTATATCATTCACTCCAACAATATGGACACTAATTTGACTAAATACAATTACTTAGATTAATATAAGCACACAACTAACGAAATAATACTGAAACATAATGTAAATTAATTAAATCAATATAACAAATATAAATATAAATTAATTAAATCAATAATATTACAATAATTAATGATATAATCACACATTGCAAAAATCTATTGTTGAATGTTGAATATGCTAACACATACGTATGTACAAAAGATAAAAGTGAAAAAACTAAGACAAGAGTTCTAACTTTTTAAAGTAATTTATACACAATAGGAAATATTTTATGTGAAATGGCTTGGCAGCAGTAATTAGAAGACTGATTAATTCACAATGTTAAATTTAAAAAAAATCTATAATTAATAATATATCTTTATTGCCAAAAAACAAAAATTGTACTTTGAAAATAAATACTATTGTCCTCTGCACTAAGCATAACTTGTATCGCAGAGGACCAGAACAAGTGCTATCAATAATATACATAAAACCAGCTATTATTAATACAAACTATACAATACCAAACTATGAACAAATATACGAGTTTTACGCCAGACAACAAAAATGACATAAATGACGGTATTACAACAATTATGATAAGCAATACTATTTTAAACTATATTCAAACAACCGACACATTTTAACACCATAACACATTTTTAAAATTTATATTTAGCTATATCGTTTCTCAATTGTGATAAAAAGTAAATAAAAACAAAATACAAAAATAACGAGGACAAAAGATCCACAAAGTGGTATTAATAACACAGGAAAACTCGTCTCAACTCACTCATCGCCAGACACCAAGGCACACAGAATTTGTATCACCATTACAAAGTATTAAAGAGCTCGAAAGGTTTTAGAAAACAAAGGACTTAGCCTCGAGAGGAACAACAAAGTACTCTGATACTTCTGTGGATTGTTGTCATCACGGATGACATTGTAGTTTAAAAGGAAAGCCTTTTGTGAGATAATGCTTTATACTAGCGAGTCATTAATAAATCTTAATAATTATACGCTGAGGAATAGAAGCAATTAATAAGTTTAATGAATAAATCGAATATATATTTTAAATAAGCTTGAGTTTATATAAAAGTATATTATTTGCAAGAAAGTAAATTATTAGTTACAATAAGTGTTTTGGTATTTACTAAGTTACGTAAAACTCTCCAGCAAGTGCTGTTTTATTATCTCGTAGAAGATAAAAAAGTAATACAATAATATAATTTTCATATTTTTTTTCTAATATTATTTTCGGTTATCAATATTAAAATAATTATGCATTATAATTAGGAAGTATGAATGTTTTTCGTCATAAAAATCACAAATAAAAACTTAAATTTTAAAATAAAATAAATAAAATTATTCTACATTCAATATAGCTAAAAATATATAGCTATTCCAGTTTCGTTAATGGATTTAAAAGTATTCAAGGAAAAAGGAGAATAACATGCTGTAAAAATATAGCCCTCATAATTATCAAAGCTTAGAAATTATTATCAAAGCCCGCACTCTAGAAAAAGAATAGCGTACAAAATGTGGCATTAATTCAGACCGGCGTGGATCTTTGAAGTGTCGCCCGTATGATGTGGAAAACGCACTTGGAGCTGATACCATCTTTAATCTTCGCACCTTTTCGCGTGGTCCGCCTAGTCTTTTATAAATAGATGTTAAGATCGCTTTGTGCGATGGAATGAGACTAGCGAAAGATAAGAATCTTGAAATGGCTTCAAGTGTGCGCTGTGCCGCGGGCCTTCAAGGGTGTGTGGATCTATTGCACTTTTCATTATGTAGAACGGTCTGTTTGTTTAAATTTAAAAGAATACAAATAATTTATTTTATTCACGAGTCACTTCAAAATACACTAAGTACTTTTGTACGGTTTTAGATTATTCGTCGTTATTAATTCATCTGTAATCGTAGCTAAAGTAGAATAGGTCTCTACTCTAGTAGCGATATCTATACCTCTACTACTATGCCTCTGCTTAAAAAATGGTAAATCATAAAATGTTATAATTGTCATAGTTACGATTCTAGGGTCCGAATGAATAGCCAGACAAAAAATTGTTTTCGATTTTGATTTTAAAAAATGCAATCAAAGCAAAAATAATTGATGCATGATTTAAATTAATTATCAATTTATGTTGTCATATGCATAGCATAAGATGCTTATATAATGTATTTAATTGTATTGTAATAGCCTGTACAGTACGATTTTCCACTTTGACACTCGGGATGTCTCGGCTTAAATCGTAAAAGGTTATTATAGTGTTTTCATATAGAGTATATAAAATCCTAGAATTTACTCACATAAAATATTTAAATATATGTAATATAATATTTTATTTGTAGTTTGCGTTTCTGTATTTTCTAATAAAATACGTTACATTAATTTAATATACTCCGGCTTTGTATATTAAACAAGGTAAAAAGCTTGATAGTTAATCCCGCGAAATTGTAAATAATGTTTTAGAAGCCAACAAATTTATCTCTATCTTTATCAATAAATTAACAAAATTATCTATATCTTTATTATATATCAACAAACATATCTATATATTTATTATATATCTGAAAACAATGATTAACAAAGAGTATTCCAACAGGAATTTTTGAAACAAACGTAAGGAATGTATTAAGAGAAAATGACGCTCACTGCGATAAAGAAAATACCAAGGCTCAAGAAAAACCAAACATGAAATAGCAGCTGGATCTGGATGATTTCGATTACTGTGCAATACGACGAATGGTTTACGATTTTCATGACCACAACAGAAAGCCATAAAATCAATCAATCAATCAATCAATTTTCATGACAGATTTAAAGAACTACCTACTCTCAAGTTATTACGCAAAAGATTAGCGAAATATCATACGAGATATGGGGTTCAAGTTTCGAAAAATAGATAATAATCGTTAAATTTTAATGGAGAAACATGACCTTCGTTTAAAGAAAATCAAATTCCCTTGTACGAATTTCATATTTGTGTTTTAGTAACGCGATGCAATAATTAAATCAAGCCACATCTGTGTTATTCATAGGTTTACTGCAAAAATTACATTTTGGCAGGTGATTTACATTACTGTTTTAGAAGTTTTTAGACTATAATATCCTAGTAGGATGTTATGAGTATGCAGCAATGTATCTCGTGTCATTTGTAGTTCCTATCTCTCCCGATAATTGTCGAGAATTTCCGAGTGTTAAAATGGAAATAATCGTAGTGTAAACGCACCATTGCTGAGCTTGAGTCTTTTTCTCCTATGATAATGGTAAAAACTAGACCCGCCACGCTGCTCTAGACATTTTTAATACATACGCATGACAAATTTTTTTTTCTTTCGAAACGCATGCTTTTCTCAAATTTAGCACTTATATAATTATCTCTTCCGTGCCAGCCCGGATTTAAGCCCAAGACCACGTCCGTAAAGCTAACCTCAACTACCCAGCCCAATCGACTAAAATAGATGAGCATTTAGTGCTTTTTACGTGCTAATTAGTTGCTCTAATCAGGAATTTGTTGGTAATTCCAATACCGAAATATTGTTGACAAGGCCAACTATTTTGGCAGTTGGCATTGTTAAATGATATTTTGCCATAAAAACGTCTAGTTTATACGTATTAGTTGCTAAATAGTTTCTCAACATATAGAATGTCTAAGGAATTTGTGTCCAAGAAGTTTGTTATTAAGGAAGTTGTGGTATACACTAGTGTACCTCATAATTTAGAAGAAACTTGATTATCCTAAAAATAGTTATAATTAGTCAAACTCAAGAGATAGATATATGCTGTCACGGCCTTTTTTTTAGAACTTTTAATGACAATCAATTCCATCATACATAATTTTGCGTAACTTTAACCGTTTACGCAGCGCAGCGTACCTACGCAACGGAAGCTCGTTCTTGTAACATTTCTTATTAATGCTCAGCTCCTATTGCTAACACAAAAAGAATTTTTCGTTTCGAACCAGTAGTTCCTAAGATTAGCGCATTTCAAATTCTTCAGCTTTATATATTATGTTGCTTAATAGTATAGGATTAATATTAAAACTAAATTCAAAAGCCTAACTGCGGGAACCCCTAAGATAGTTGATCGAAATTTAGTTTGTATGTAACTACGAGTATAAGAGATAGTTGATGCTTGCCATCTAATGCACTTAAGGCCTAAACTGAACTGAATCAATCTGTAAGCGCCCCACTGCTAGACGAAGGCCTCTTCTCCATATATGTATAAAGGATAGGGCTAACTAGGGCCTAACTACAACATTTGTATTCACAGGCTGCGAGAGAAATATCTGATAGATAAAGTGGACTTCGATAGTGAAAAAAATATATATCATAAACTTTTGTTTTGGACACCGTTATACGTCAGATATATAGCAACCGATGAAACAGCCCTACCCTGCCTTACCTTTTAAAGTTATCATTATTATATGATTCCATATTCAATTTGGGCTGCAATATATTTAAGTTTTTAAATGTATTTAAGTTTTTGAAAAAGTGTGAGATGAAGGAGGGATCTTACCTATGTGTCATTTTCGCTATTTTTGGAGCTAGAAGTCGATAAATAGTAGGTCAATTCCAGGAGTTTTTTCTTAATTTCTTACTTGAGTTCATTGGTTGTTGGCAATAAAGATTCGAATTGATGATTTTGCCTAGCAGTAAAAGCTCATAATGAATAATGCACTTCTATCCTATCATACACACAACATCACCTTATTGCGTGTTAATCCGGGTTTCGCTACAGTCTGTGGAGCTTGACTACCCTTTGAACATAATCTTTTTTGCACGTTCTTGTGTACGTAGGTGATACACTTTTCATTATCAGTAAACAATCTTGTTAAAAATGGTTCAGTTTCATTACATTTTAATAGAGAATCGCAAACCAGTTCACGATTCATTAGGTTTCTTTCAGTGAGCTCGTATGGCACCCAAATATCGAGATTTTTGGTATAGCCAGACTTCTAAAATTAGACAAATCTTTAGAAGCACCACGTACGTATCAACAAAATGAGTCCGTAATTACTCTTGAACATAATATATGATACCACAATTGGATAGCGTTATGTAAGAATAGATTAAGCGACACTTAGAGACAATTTGAGAAAATGAGCTTCAAAGATTTTTAACTTAAAATTGTCGCTGTTCGCTCACTATTTATGTTATGTGTATGATATTTTTACTTTAAAGTAACATATGTATGTAGTCTAGATTAATTAAGAAAATATCACAGTACATAATATACTTTAAAAGATATAGCCGTTTATCCGCTTAATTCGTTAATGTATTTTAGCTAAAGTCATACTAATGAAATTTATCAATAACGTACTATGCGGCATTATTGTCGTTTAATTCTTTAATACGATTTGTTTCGGGTGAAATAAAGTGCAGTATAAGATTAAATCCAAATATTTTTAGACGAAGTTCTCAATTTAAACAAACTTATAACATTTCTTCTAAGATGATCTTCTAAGTCATTGCTGATTGCGGGATACACATTTTGAATAAAATTTTAATAGTTAAATAATAACAACATTCTTGGTTATTTCGCTATCCCTTTATAAAAATAAAACTCTTTCCATTTTTTTCTAATCTTCTTTTTCTATATCAAAATCAACAGATCCATTAAAACCTTCAACATCTTCTTCTAAATCATGAGATCCTGTTAAATTTTCATAACAAGTATATTCTGGCATCAGATGGAATAGGTAAGGTGAAGTAAAGATTTTATATCATCCAGCTTGGCCTATGAAATTAGTTTTTTCTTCTGGCATAAGTTGCTTATAAAAACCCGAAAAATGATTACAATAAGGCGCTCTTTGAACCTCTTTTTGGCTTTTTGTTAAGATCTACTTCGTGAGGTAAACCAACATGAGTGGTTTAAAGAAATATCTGACCAGGTTTAATATTGTCTTCATCATTTTAGAAACTCCAACAAAGGCGTTCGGTGAGTTAGCGTTTGTAAAAAACGATATTGCTTAGACATCTCGATAACGGTAAGGTTGTTTTCATACCAAATATTAGGGTTTTAAGATGGTCACAAGTTTTAACTAAAATCATGTCTTGTTTTTTCATTTTCTAAACTAAATTTAACTTCATGTTAAGTGGTGTCTCTTATTTTTACTGCGAGTAAATCACACTTATTACATGTGTCTTTCTGTCTATGGTTTCTTCCTTGGTAGGTTTTTGGTATAAAATATTTGAAACAGAAATTGGCGCCTAATTCTTATTCAGTAAAGGATCCCGTTGACAGTATCAGGCACTTATGAATTAGCTGGTATTTTAGGAGGTTAGTTCGATATTGCGTTTTAAATAAATAAATGAAACGGATTATCTACAACTTTTTTGGATATAATTCTTTTATGCATTTTGAAATCCTGTTTGTGTATTTTGTAACAGTAACTTAGGCGCGTAATTCTTTATTACGTAACGATTGTGTGCACAAGTTCTAACAATTTTTTTCATGTCGCTTGATTCACTCCTTATTATAAGGTACTAGGAGTAAAATTTGAACACAAAAATAACTGAATACATAGTTTATTATGTCTATAATCGATCTGATTTCAAAACTCATTTTTTGTTTTTTGTCGCTTAATTCGTTCTTACATAACGTAGTACAATTACCACTTGATTTTAATTTTAATTTTTATGTTTGTTGATGTGTCATAACGATGGAATAGGTAGATAAATAAGAAAGTAGTGGGGGTAAAAAGTGGCAAGCCGCTGATTCCGGCTTTAAAATTGTGAAAAGTTTGCCAATTACACATAAGAAAAGTTAAATCACTATCAAGATTTAAAAACTATTTCAAAAATCAATATCTTAAACTGGAGACGATTTGATTAACTTTTTATTATATTTAAATGTTTCTATCTCTTAATTCGTTTTATTTTATTTATAATTATTAATATCCCTATTAGTTTATAATTAGGATATTTTTTTATAAATTCATTTATATATGTATCTTGTATAAATATTAGTATGTAAATTTATAACTGCACAACCTACTCTAGGATCCTAGGATCCTCCTCTAGGATTGAAGTGTGAAATAATTACAAGACATTTAGGCAGATAAGTGAAAAACAATGTTTACTGAATATATATATTTATTGTAGAGTTACTAAATCAAACTAAAATAGCAACAAATTGCCCAGGCGTCCTGTCAAACCTGTACCTGTCATTCAACATTCGTCATTCCCTATCATTCTTTCCCTATCAAACCTGAGCTAGTTCAAAAATATAAGATCAAAATTATATTAACAATAGTAGTACATATAATACATGCGAATTACAAAGCTTTTGGATCGAATTACATACGAGAATAAACATTAGATATTAAAGACAGTTTTAAACTGTATGTAGTATACTCTACGTACATGTAACATCGAGATAACAATGACAATACGCATAGCGTAAGTTTGGTGTTGTTCCTTACATGTGGCCGTTACCGGCGGTAACTACGAAACTAAAACTATGCGATTGATAACGGTCGCAAAATATATTAAAATCACTAACAAGTTGTATGTCCGCTTTAGCATATACTACGTCAAACTCACGACTAATTAGATGTAATAAGTTATCACTAATAATATCTCTTTGAATATCTTTTGCCAAGTGCTAGATAGTTTATACTACTTTAGGTGACGAAATACTTCAAAATACTAATTTATATGTGGTTTTATATTTAAGTTAATACTCGAAGGAGTTGAAAATAATTCGTAAATATAGGGTTGTTTCACCACTTCATTGCAAGTCTTAGACTGTTTGAAGGAAACTTTAAACAGGTTAGCAATAATACATGATATATTTTAATAAATTAACTTATCGGATTTATTTACAATTCAAGCTTTATTCAAGCATAATTACTAAGAGGGACACTACAAAATAATATATTGTTGTAACATTAAAAATAAATAGTGCCTACTAACAGTATATTATGCTACATTGAATAAATAAATTAGAATTTATTTACGTTCTCTAACTAATAGTAAGGAGAATAGTTTAAAAAATACTGAAATTTACAACGAAAATTAAATACAGGTTTTTAAGTCCAAAAAAAAATCGAAATAGCATCTTAGCAACTGTTATCTAAATTACATTTTTGTAATTTTGGTTGCGATAAATTAATTATACGATCGACGATGGTACGTAAAATAAATATTAAAATATTTCGATTTAAGTATGATTCGTTTATAATACGCAGAATTCATCGAGAAGATTTTTCAATTCCTTGTTGTGAGCCGCCTTCGAACCGGTAGCCGGGGAAGCGGCTGTCGCTCTTCCATTATAGCTGCAACAAATAACGATATATAAGTATAATAAAAAACAGATAATCCACATAAACAAATAAACACATAACTTGCAGTTTTTGAAACTAGGAGATTAAAGCTGCTGTACAAAACAAAACGAAAGAGTAAAATCGACAATCAATTATATCAACGTAGTACCACAAACGGAAAATACATGTCATGGTAATAATATCGTGTGATTTCATCGAATCGTCATAAATGTGTTGCCCAAAATGAAATAACAAAAAAAATTGTATTATGTGGATAAATTCCAATGAAGATACCACAATCACGAGGAAGGACAATATGGGGGCGTTCAAGTATTACGTAACGCAATTGGGTGAGGGGGGGGGTCTTGTAAAACGTTACAATGCGTTACAAGGATTCATACAACGCGCTATGTAACATTGTTTTTTTGTTCTATTTAAATATAAAGTAGGAAATTAAAGTCTCCCAAGTTGACAACCCTTTTCGTTTACGTTTTACGGCAAGTCCCTCGATTATATTGTAGGTCATTGTTATTTTGTTCTCAATTGTATTACGAATTCGAAATCTCGCGTATTATTTATTATAACTAACTAAATAACAAAAGTATTTAAGCGACTTTTAAGGTACCGGACCTTGTGCAATATAATTATATATTGTAGGTAAAAATGGTAACTTGGGTGTTACGTAAAGTTTTATTACAGAAAAACGTTACGGCGCGTTAAATGGTGGGAGGGAGGGATAATTGCGTTACGTAATACTTGAACGCCCCTTATTAAAACAAGATAAAAGCAATAGTTACAGCTGTAACTTAGGTGGATTAAAATCTCACCTAATAGTACGTGGTACGGTTTCAGTTTGTGGTTCCGATTCAGTCTTAGGGGTCTCGGCACGCCCGAAAAGTTGGCTAAGCCAACCGCCCGATTTTGAACGAGACTTAGGCCTGCAACCAATGGCCGAAGGTTATGGACGCGATGGTTCGTGTTCATAATGAATCTTGAATATGAACGAACCAAGAAAAACATGTGAAATTATTGAAACAGAAGCATGATCAACTGCAAGCTATGTATTTAATATATATAATATTTTTATATAACATATAAACATTTGTGCTGTGATAATAACGTTTCTAACGCATACTCTATGCATCTTTAATTTTTTATTATTTTTTAAACAACTTGGTATTTTACTGTAATTCGGTATACAAGACTTACAACCAATATACAGAGCAAATACATTTTTATAACTGTAATAAAGGGAACCAAACCTTTTCAGGGCCTTATAAAATTATCAATTCAATTAAGAAGAGCGAAGATTCACCACTCTCTTTATGAAGTATGTATATAATATATAATATATTGTATTATAAAACAGTGTATAGATGACAGGCTGCATTCCAAAGAATGCTAGAAGTCGCATTACACATAAAATCACAGTGTTGGTCGATCCACAGTACAATAACGATAACAATTTGTTGCTTGGTTTGGCGAAATATGCTCAAGACCATTTTCTTGAGAATATTTCACAGATAGAGCATTCACACTATATCACTAGCAGTTTCAAAAAGTTCCGGTCCAATCTCATCTGTGATTGAATAGTGTGTTTGTGTGTGCTAATTTTTTTGTCCTGTAGTTTCTGCCAATTTTATTTAATTCTAGTTAGATTTAAAACACATCCAAAATTTTGTGATATTATATAGTTTTGTAAGTCAAAAACAAAGGTAATTTTAATGCTGCTTCTTTTAAATACCATTCATTGTTATAGGCACTGGATATCAACGCAAAACTAAAAACTAAAAAAAAAACTGTAGTACTAAAAACTAAAAACAGTACTGCTGTAAAAAATAATTTGTATAAAAATATTGTAATTAAAACATTTAGAGTTTATTTAATTGAACTAAATTAAAAAATATATTTATTATTATTTATATTTTAAGTTTTGTAGGTATTATCGGTAATGATCGATATTCGTGATATCAAACACTAAGTACTTGCGTTATCTATTTTGATTTATGTCTGCTAGTTAATTTATTTACAGTAGAAAATCATAATTTTAATTATATTTGAAATGCATTCCTATGAATAGTAAACGGGCATTTCGCAATATACATAATTAAATATATAAAATATGTATATCCATTCTTAATTTATTAAGCTAGTACTGTACTATACTGTATCAGCCTGTAAACCACCCACTGCTGAGCGAAGGACTCTTCTCCATATAGAAGAAGGGTTGGAGCTTAATCCACCACTGCTCCACTGCGGGTTGGCGGATAATTTCCCTACCATGAGTAACGATCATTATTGTCTATGATAACAACCGGGACCGACGGCTTTACGTGCTCTTCGAGGCACGGTGGGGAGACCCACAGTAGCAAGCTAGTAATTTGTAGTATAACATGTTTTGCCAAATTAAGTTCGAGCATAGAGCGTTGAATGGAGGCTGCTTTGAACCAGTCGCCCTGGCGGTCGTTGGGGGAGGCCTACGTTCAACAGTGGACATCCAACGGCTGATATGATGATGATGATGATGATGGAGGGGAAGTAGTGAGAGTGGGGGGAGCACCTGATCTGCTTCTGGTTGTGCAGCAGCGTGCGGAAGCGCGGCTCGATGTAGCTCCAGGCGCCCATGTTCTTGTGCTCCTCCTGGCTCCACACCAGCTGCGCGTTCGGGTACTTGGCGATCTCCTGCTTGATTAGGTCGTACGGGAACGGCGAGATCTGTTCCAATCTGTCGACGTGTGTCAAACAGTTCGTTATATGAAATGTAAAGTAAAAAGAAAATAGAATCTGGTATTTTATGTGGAATAATACAAAACAATATTTGACTAAAGAAAGATGCAGCTTTTTGAGGTAGCCCTATGTTGTAGACTAACCTGACAATAGCGATGTCCTTCTCGAGACCGCGGTCGCGTCTCTCCTTGAGCAGGTCGTAGTACACGCGGCCGGTGCAGAAGGCTAACTTGCGAACGTTATTCGAATTCTCAGCTGCAGGACCTTCTTCTGGGATCAATCTTTAAAAAAAAATAACAATAATTAAATTTAAATATGAGTGACTCCAAATTGTATTCTCTTAGAACTTATCGTTTTCTTTGATATTTGAAGATCCGTGTAACGAAACATACATTTATAATCTCAGGATATTAACAAGGCTATAAATATTCACTCAAACCACGCGCCGGCGGTCGCGGGTTCGATTCCCGCTCGAGACAGATATTTGTATTTGAACAAATATTTGTTTTCGGTCTGGATGTATGTCCTTGTGGGTCTCCCAAACGTATTTCGGAGAGCAAGTAAAGCCGTCGGGCCCGGTTGTTATCATAAATACCTCATAAAGATCGTTACTCATGGTTGGGAAATTATCCGCCTACCCGCAGTGGAGCAGCGCGATGGATTAAGCTTCGACCCTTCTTCTATATGGAGAAGAGGCCTTCGCTCAGCAATGGATTGTTTACAGGCTGATATAGTATAAATATTCACCTCTTAAACACAGTTCCTTCGACCATGTCATCGAAGGAGGACTTGCACTCGGGGTGTCGCAGCAGGGACTTGGGCGTCATGAGGATGAGCGGCTTGCGGAAGGGCAGCGCGATCTGTCGCCGCAGGATGTGGAACAGAGACGCGGGCGTCGAGCAGTTCGCCACGATCCAGTTGCAGTCGTGCAGCTGCCGCACTGGGGGAGAGAGTCGATTAGGACAGGGATGTCAAACATACGGCCCGCGAGCGTTAATGAATTTTTTTTTTTTTTTTTTTGTTGTCGGTCGTATATGAATTATAAAAGTTATTCTAGGTTAGCTATTTCTTTTAAGTAGATAGTTAGAATGGCGATTTTTCTTCATGCTTAACTAGGCTAGGACTAACAGAAAACCTCCCAAAACAAAAATATGTTGAAAAACTACGCCTTGTGGTTATAAAATATTATAAAATTTTAAATTAATAATTAACATAAGGCTAAATTATGAAGTCTAAAAAATAAAAATAATAAATTATCATAACCATAAAAGATTCAACTTTATTAAGCAATAAAGTTGTAAGACTTGTAGTTATATTTTGATGAGTACAGTGGCATTAAAACCGCTAAATAGGATCGAAAACCCTATTCGCCTCATCTCTTTTATTCAGTATTAAGTTACCGTTATAAGAATGAGATGCAGATAATTTGGTTTTAACTGTCGCGCCGTTCTCTTGACATATCGTCACCGTTCTACGAGTTTCGTGTTCGCGCTCAAGTTTTCGTTGGTTATGTGAAAACGGCTATGTGTTTTGGTATATCGATATGATACGATATGGGAACGCGTAACCAATATTAGTTACGTTTTGATATATCGGTCTCATGCCTACTAATCTTTTTAAGCGGCAACATTTAATGCCAAAGTCATATTTTAAAGAACACTGCAATTGACATTACAAATCAATATTTTTAAGTTTTGTAACATAACACATCTCTGATACATGCTATGTATCAGAGATGGCGCTGTATGTGAAAAATGATTTTCCCTGTTTTCCTGCTTTTTTGTTGAAATTTTTCCTGAATTTTGTTTGCTATAAACCTCACGGAGCCCGAGACCTTTCCAACGAATGCAAAACCGTGGAAATCGGTTCGTGCGTTCTGGAATTATAGCGTCAGGAAGGAAAACCCGACTTATTTTTATATTATAGATTAAAATTCACTAATTATTTTTTTCACCCATTTACCTTCATAATCGGGACTCTCTGGTGGCATGTAGTCGGGGTCGTCAGCGCTCATTTGAAGGAAGCGTTCCAAACGTGCTGAAGAGTGTTCAGGTCCCTAGAAACGTAAAATAACACCTATAAGGGTCTATCCATAAATTACGTCACACGTTAGGGGGGTGGGGAGGGGGTCGACGAAGTGTGACATTGTGTGACAGGGGTTGGGGAGGAGTTCTAAATTTCGTGACAGCACATTTCAAAACATAATATATCTAAGTAATAAAACACGAAATTTGAACTACATAGCTATTAACGAATAACTAAAAAATATTTCTAACTCTATCTGCATGAGCATAAGCAAAGAAGCAAGTTTTGGGAATAAATTTTAAAACAACAACAACAACATTGATAAAAAATTGCATACTTTTATGAATTGAATTGAATTATTATCATTTAATTATCATTATTTTGTATAATACAAATAAGGAGTTAATTCAATTAATTTTTTTTTTCTTAAATTATACAGTTTAATTACAAGTTTAGTAACAATGTGCTATTAACAATTTCTTTACATCTTATAAATATATATTTTTTTTTCATTGAATACTAAATAAAAATAGTTGTCTTTTTATACGATCGTTTATAATATGAGTCATAATGATTTTTTAATCAAAATATAACCTTATTACTGCACTCGTCAACCTATGCTACTTTTTTTAATAATTAAAGAACAAATATATGATATTACATCAGTAATCAATTTCTTAAAATGCAAGAATTAATTACTTTTCCCTAACATTAACTTTTCACTAACTTTACAAACAATAAATTAACAAAACAGTTTGTGTGTAGATTCAAGATTGCGTGGCGTCTCGGTCTGCCGCTGTCTCTTCTGCTCGGACGCGTCATAAGTTAGGCCGATGAGTGAGATGATGAGAAGTGAGCCGAACGCTTAGGCCGATTGTGCCACTCTATCGCTTATTCCGCGCTCTTGCTCGCGGATTGTGACAATGACGTCATGTTTTTCGAGAAGTACCAGGTAGCTTTCATCAATTTACTAGACGTTATCACGTAAAAAATAACATTGATAAATATGGATAAAATCTGAAGTTATTATAAAAAAAAGGGAAAACTGAAACTCAAGCCGCGAAAATAATTTTTGAGGTTTATGGACCTAATGCAGTGTCAATAAGAGTATAAAGTTGGTTCACGTTCAAAACGTTTAAAAACAATTAGAAAATTAGTTGCTCATTTTTTAGTCGTACTGACTGGGACTCTCTTCACGGACGTACAAATCTATCCTCAAAGTGTTTACAATATTTATATGGATGAAACAAATAAGGTAGCAGCTCACCATGCCTTCCATGCCATGTGGTTGTAGCAGCACGATACCCGACTGGCGCACCCATTTGGCTTGTCCGCTTGAGATGAACTGATCTATGATGCACTGTGCTACATTGTTGAAGTCACCAAATTGAGCCTCCCATAGCACAAGTGCGTTGGGGTTTGTCACCGAATAGCCCACTTCAAAACCAAGCACACCTGTTGACAAATAAAAAATTTAATAAAGGAAATACACTTGAATAATACCAGGGATTTTTTCCAATGAGTGATATTATACCCTTTATAATTATCCTTTTTATAAAAAAAATAACTCTTTATTTATTTAATTAAAAGTCTACACCTGATTTTATCGCGTTTATTTAAACACTTTACAGTTTAACGATTTTTAAAATTATTTCCTGATGTTTCGGATCTTTTACAGCGTCCATGGTCTCGGAGGACTCTCTTTATTTACTTATAACTGTGAACTAATTAAAAATATATAGATACCGTATTCTGACAGGGAACTGTTACAAACGGTGTATGGAGCTTGATCGGGGTAGAGATGAGCCAATGGGCAGTAAGTAGCCTTGTCCACCTTCTGGTGGTGAAGGACATGATGCCTGTCGAAAGAAGTTTTATTTTAGTTTTATAATACATTTCGAACGAGAATAAAACACATCTATATATATTCAAAGAGGATCGATGATTTATTAACTACAACAAATTAGAGAGTGTTCAAGTATTATGTAACGCAATTTTTGAATGTTTTTGACCCTCCCTCCCCCCTATGTAACACGCCGTAACGTTTTTCAGTACCCCCCACCCTAAGCGTTACATAACACACAATTTACCATTTTCACCTAAAAGACACAATTATTTAATACATGGAGAACAAAATAACAGTGACATAAAATACAATTGAGGGTAACCGTAAACCATAAACGAAAAGGGTTGCTAACTTGGGAGACTTGAATTTCCTAGTTTTTTTTATTTAAATATAAAAAAAAACAATGTTACACAACACGTTATATGAACCCTCACCTCTCCCCGCCCTTGTAACGCATCGTAACGTTTTACAAGACAGTCCCTCCCCCCTAAATTGCATTATGTAACACTTGAACGCCCCCTTAGTCATACAAACAATTTTCACCTGTGTGAGAATGTGCCTCTCTCGACGTCCTCTCCTGAGAGACGGACATGGATACCCTCCTTCAGCAATGATCCGAAAGCCATTGCCTCAGCTAACGCCCAGTCTACGGTTCGATTCTCGACCATTTCCATACGAGCCTTGAGAATACGTAATAACCCTTTGTGGATCTCGAATTCAGCCGCGTTTGGAGGAGGCGATGAGAAACGCTTGCCGATGTGAACAAGAGTCTCTTCGACTACACCAGTTGGGGACATCTATAAAAAGAATAAGTATATCCGCTATATGGATATTTCTGTTTCAAGTATAGATTTATTGGTAATAAATATAATTGTAAAAATAAATTTGTTTATAACAATGATGTTGTAAGCATAAATTCATACGAATTTTACCATACACCATAGTCAAGTCGATAATACAAAAATAAATCCAACTAAAATTAAAAATATAAATAAAGAGCTTTGTACAGAGTAGGTAGAAATATAAATCAAATTTAGTATACAGTCATATATTATTTTAAAAAAAATGGCAAATTGATATATGAAAATAATACAAACATTAATTAAAAATTGGTAAGTTAACCACATTTCTGTAACTTCGAGGCCTGTCAAATTGTCCACTCTCCTCTGTATAATCATGAATTTGTTATACAGATGGTTCTGTTTATGTGCCTGATACGAAACGCTCTACGTTACAGTTTGCTGACCGGAGTTTACTACGAAACGTTCCCTACGCTACGATTTGCTGACCGGAGTTTGCTACAAAACGTTCCCTACGCTACGATTTGCTGACCGGAGTTTGCTACGAAACGTTCCCTACGCTACGATTTGCTGACCGGAGTTTGCTACGAAACGTTCCCTACGCTACGATTTGCTGACCGGAGTTTACTACAAAACGTTCCCTACGCTACGATTTGCTGACCGGAGTTTACTACGAAACGTTCCCTACGCTACGATTTGCTGACCGGAGTTTACTACGAAACGTTCCCTACGCTACGATTTGCTGACCGGAGTTTACTACGAAACGTTCCCACGACATGAATCGCTAACCGGAGCTTGTTACGAAACTTTCCCACCTGGACATTGCGTCGTGTGAAAACGACCCAACACGAATGCCACACAGCGCAATGACCCAACTGAACGATGCTTGTTTTGTTTTAAGTCACTCTTGTCTCAGACATCGAGCAATTGTCACGTCTCATTAGTTGTAATTTTAAAGTAATAAATTAAATTTTAAGTATATCTTTGCATTTATGCTACCTTCGGCTGTCGCTTTTATAATTTGTCTATACAACGAACTGATAAAATATTACTTTAATGATAGTAAGTACAATGGTTTATTATAGAATACATAGTATTTGTTACATAGTATTAGTTTTATACAAAGTTAAGCTGAGACAAACAGGGGATAACACAGTTTTTAATGTTCAGTTATATTTCGAAATTGTTACTTTAGGATTTTTTTTTCGGTTGTAATTTTATTTCTAGATGTTATAACTATAATAATGTTTATTTTTATTTATTTATTGTAAATTTTATATGGACTTCTTGTCTGAAATAAAAAAGTTTATTATTATTATTATAACTACCTGATAGCGATTTAGGTAACTGATTTATTAGACAAGAAACAATATAGTTCAATCTTCTTTAACTATATTATAAGAAAATTCTTTGTGCTGAACAAAAAAAAAATTATATACTAATAACATATTTCGGTATGTAGCTCCAATATTATATCAAACATATTTGCACATAATTTGATATTAAGCGAAGACCGGTCACATTAAAATGTCTCTTAAATCATCATCATATCAGCCATTGGCTGTCCACTACTGAACATAGACCTCCCTTGAGGTCGATACCTCTAGAGCGACCGGTTCGAAGCAGCCTCCATCCAACGACTTCCGGCGAATTTCCACAAGTCGTCTATCCATTTCGTGGACAGCCATCCGACAATTCGTTCGCCGGCACGTGGTCTCCACTCGAGAACCTTTCTGCCGTCAGTTCTACGAGCTATGTGCCCTGCCCACTGTCACTTCGGCTTGCAGATCCTCTGGGCTATGTCGGCAACCTTAATTCGTCTGCGAATCTCATCATTTCTAATTTGATATCGCAGAGAAATACCAAGCAAAGCCCTCTCCATTGCAAGCTGTGCGACTTGGAGCTTGTTTAAAAGGCCCATAGTCAGAGACCACGTCTCAGATCTGTATGTCATCACTGGTTACGCTTTGGTTGAAGACTTTCAACTTCAAGCACTGAGGTATGACAGATGAAAAGACGTTTTTTACCTTCCCGAACGCTGCCAATCTTAACCGGATTCGACGATTGACCCCTTAATAATCATATCCAAATTTTAGCCAATTGTAATAGATGAAGATATAAGAAAATTTTATATAAAAAGTTGTAACAGTAAATTGAAAATTACGCCATATTCTTTACAATTTCCAAAAAGAAATTAATAGTAGAAATAGATATCAAGATGGTTATTTTATGTTTACCTTAAGGGGATCCTTGCCCTCAAAGAAGCCAGACCAAGGAGAATCGAGCCAGTCCTTGTACTTGATGTGGGTCTCTTGCTTGGCTTGGTTGTAAGCATCCTCGCAGATTTTTTCATATTTATCCTTAACATCTTTCACTTCTTCTGCTGTGACAACACCTTCAGCGATCAATCGATCCGCATAGATTTCGAGAACTGTAAAAAAGTAAACAGTAATTAATTATTGATTGACATTTTGTCTCAAATATTCAACTTTTTAGAATAAAACTAGCATTAATATGTTAGATAAACATTCTGTAAATAATCAATAATAGAAAGTGAAACTTTTTAAGTCCGTTGTGTGATATAACGAATATAGAAGTAGGAGGTAACAGCTGCAGATACAGACACCGAGAAGTCACAGAGGAAATATCTAACATACTTACTAGTTTGTCTATTTGTAAGCGCAAATTACGGATCTAACTTCGCCTAATTAAAACAAAAACATTTTACTTTTTGTTTAAAAAATCCTTTTTATAGAGGAATGCTATAGGTTAGAGGGCATCCATTCCTTATGTGAGGTGTTTAGGGGGGAGGGGCGGGGAGTAGGTCGAGCGAAATCCCAATCTCACGTGGGGTTTTCTTAGTCTTAAATATAAAAAAATATAAGCAAAATTATTTCTTTTTTTTTAATAAATGTAATATAAACGATCACAGATTAACGCATTTACATTACAAATACGCATTTAAAAAAATTCTTATGAGATTAGGGCAGGGGGTCGAGCAAAATCTCACGAAATCTCACTAAGGGGGAAGGAATGTCGAAAAATCGCCAAAATTGTCTCAGGTAATTAATGGATGCCCCATAATAAACATCGCGGTACAACGAGGGGGAGGAAGAGAAAAGTCATCTCGTGTAATTGTGGTGGTTCGCGCCGCGACACGCGACTTCGACAGAAGAGGCAGAGACGAGAGACCGTTAAGTTATATTGTCGGTCGTCTCGATTCTGTTGTCTTGTTGTTGTCTCCTGTATCGCGGTCGCGAACTGCCACCGTAAGGCTCACCGGGCCTGGTCTTCCTGATCTTCTGGTACATGAGCGGCTGCGTGAACATGGGCTCGTCGACCTCGTTGTGGCCGTTGCGGCGGTAGCTGACGATGTCGATGACGACGTCCTTGTGGAAGGTGGCGCGCCACTCGGCCGCCACGTTGCACACGTGCATCACGGCCTCCGGGTTGTCGCCGTTCACGTGGAAGATCGGCGCGTTCACCACGCGCGCCACGTCTGCAACCGACCGCGCGCACATCAGGTATGCTGCTATACTTGTACTTATCTATACTAATATAACAAAGCAGAAGACTATTTGATCGGCTTGATCGGTAGTTTGTGTATATAGTATTTTACTGTACTGTATCAGTATTTAAACAACCCACTGCTGAGTGCGGGCCTCTTCTCCATTTAGAAGAAGGGTTGAAGCTTAATCCACCACGCTGCTCCACTGCTAGTTAGCGTTTTTCCTACCATAAGTAACGATCGTTATCAGGTGTCTATGATAACAACCGGGACCGACGGCGTGACACTTTTTCCCCCGCTTCCAGGGACAAAAACCCAAACTTTCGGCCTAGGTAGAAAAAAAAGTATGTGCAACACGGCACGAAAGTACTACATCCTTTCCCGCATGTTTGCAACCCTCGCCTTCGGCTCGGGTGACAATTACACATGTACGACAGAAAGTAGTACTTTCGTCCCTTGTGACACAAAATACTGATTTTTAATATCCTTACCGATTGGAATATAACGAACCTGTACAGTAAGCCGACGATCTCGAGTGTCGCGGGTCAGTGGTGAAGCCGATCTGGTTGTTGACCACGATATGTATGGTGCCGTGTGTAGTATACGCAGGTAGATCCGAAAGATGCATAGTCTCGAACACAACCCCCTGGCCGGCGAACGCCGCGTCTCCGTGGAGTAAGATCGACATCACCTGCAATTTTTGTCAAACATGATTGTTCTTTCTTACACTCATCCGCTTGAGTGTCCGGGCTTTAGTTTACCAACTGTCCAAGGCCTCTCGTGTTGTTACGTAATTGTCCGCCGGCGATAACGTAATAAACGTTAGTCAACCTGTAGTTGACACGAGCAGTTTTCGTTCTCGGACGTTAGCCCGGTCAAATAGCATTTGACATGGGCAAAATGTAATGACAAGCGTAGTCCATGTCAACCAATACTTGACACGGGCGATTGCAGTTAGTTTTTAAACTTTGACAACTAGTAGTTGATACGGGACGTTCAGCGGTCATCTAACGAACACATATGGTGTAAGCCTGCTGAATAGGACGAGAGTGTGCCAAATAGCCATACACTATTATAAGATTTTACATTAACGTGGTTATTCTTATTACTAAAATTTTATAAAACGGAATATTTACCATACGTTACGTAATGCACGAGAAAGGAGGTAGTCCAGTATGAACACTTCTAATGCCGTCAACATGTACCCGCAAACTTCAGTCTCGTAAACAAGACATGCGTAGATAATGTCGAAATATCAAGTTCCGCAAAATAAAAATAAAAAAACATGGTAAATATCCCGTTTTAAATAATTTTAGTAGACATACAGTCACTTGGGACTAGGAATTCAATCTAATTACTGTTATAGTTATACAAATATAAGTACGTTAATTATTTCACTTTAGTTGTCACTTCAAGTCAAAGTTTTTCTTCGAATTCTAAGCATAAAGCTTATTGTTTATGCTGTTTCAGAAATCTTTAACTATTAAAAAAAAAGTACTCAATGTTCGACGCATAATTTGAAAACAAGTAGACAGATTAATAGTCCAAATCAAGTGTTAAGGAAAAATTTTAAAGGTTTTAAAAGATTCAGTTGTTGAAAAAAAATTAAAAAAAAATTAAAAATATTTTACCTTCTTGCCTTCATTGTCTCCTCTGTAGAACTGTTCAGCTCGAGTCTTGCCTTGTACCACAGGGTCTACCGCCTCCAAGTGGGAGGGATTCGCACAAACAGCCAATCTAATATTCTTGTTCGTGACTCGGTTCAAACGCTCGATATATGTACCCAGGTGATACTTTACATCTCCGGAACCCTAGAAAAATTTTAATGAGCATAAATAGTATACTATATATGACGACCGTTCTGGTGTAGTGGTGCGAGTAGTCGCCTCAACAACGGCAGTAGTCCCCGTGCCTCGGAGAGCACGTAAAGCCGTCGGTCCCGGTTGTTATCATAGACACCTGATAACGATCGTTACTCATGGTAGAAAAATTATCTGCCAACTTGCAGTGGAGAAGTGTGGTGGAATAAGATAAAACCTCCTATATGAAGAAGAGGCCTTTACCCAGCGGTGGGATGTTTACAGGCTGATTCAATAGTACACTGGATCTCGTCATGCGACGCTCTGTGCATGTACTAGTAATTATGTAACTGTGACATGTGACAGTGATACAGCACTCGCCTGAGCGACACGAGTTCTTATCGGTTGTTGTGCATGTACAGTAATAATTAGAAATAAAAACTTGACATATTCAAGATATTCAACATAACTATGTATGTTGAATATCTTGAATATGTATAGGAATGTTCTCACGTAAAAACTACTTGTCTGTACCTCTTGTCACTACACAATGTTACTGTATCACTACTTTAACTATATATTATATTTAGATTTTTTTTTATTTCTTTTTTGTTTCAAAAAGATATAAGTTATATCTTACATCATCTTCGGCTTCCAGACCAGCAAACTGAGTGAACAGTTGATGAAGAGGTTTACGACAAACATTGGCCAGCACATTCAAACGACCTGTAATAAAATTAACATTAGATTATAATTTATTTTCAACAAAAACAAAATTATTAATTGCAATGAACTCGAAGTTAAGCAATACAATTTATAAAAAATATAAATTTTATTCGATTTCTCTCTTAAAACAACTTAAATATTACTATTTTTACAAATTGGCGTTATTAATACTATTTTAAAGAAGATTATAGGCTATATATAACATTACGCTACAACAGAGCGGAGCATAAACAACCACATGCCACCAACTTTAAGAAAATATAGTATAATATATAATTATACACAATAGTACCTAAACCTTCCTCATGAATCACTCTATTTATTGGTGAAAAGCGCATGAAAATCCTTGCAGTCTTTTTTGAGTTTATCGCGAACAGACAGACAGACGCGGCAGAAAACTTTGTTTTATAATATGTAGTGATAAATATATATAATTGATGTTCTAACCTCTGTGAGGCATCCCCATGATGATAGACTCGACGCCAAGTTTCGTGGACGTATCGATGACTTGTTTCATAGCAGGAATTAAGATCTCGCAGCCCTCGAGACCGAAACGTTTCTCCGAAGACCATTTTTTAGCCAGGAAGTTCTCGAATCTGTAATAGATCAATATTGAGATTATATTGTACTTGTTTGTTCATTTATTATTTTTATTTGTTTAAACATAAATACTAAATGGTAAAAGTATAATTTATAAATTACAATTTATTATTATACACGTGTCCGGCATCAATGTACCATATTTGATGAACGGGTGTGGGGTTATTATTTTAGGATAATAAATAACGTTCCGCATGAAAATATTTTTTATATTATTTTCTAGTTTCTTTTTTTTAAGTTTTAAATTGTCTTAAAATACGACCTACTCTGCTGCTCTGATGATGAAAAGCTGTGAAAATGTATATAAGTACATTATAATATAAACTTTTTTACATTTTTCTTAAAAATATTTCTTATAATATATATTCTTATTTAATTCAACAAGGAAAAATTATATATTATTTATCTTATATATTATATATTTATTATAGAATTTATGTAAGAACCAGATTTTTTATCTGTTTTGACGTGAAAAGTTTATCAGCTTATTGCTCCGATTTTATCAAAATTTAATATAATCTGTACTTAACTGTTAGAAATATATACCTAAACTACAGATAGATGATAAAGCTAACCATTCATAGAAGCTCCTAGCATCAACTTCAAATCTTTACCAGTGAAGGGGCTCGACTTAGATATGATAAGTCTGAATGATAGTGAGCAATCAAAGCAATGTCAAGGAATTAAAACTTTATCTCAGTCATGTATAACTCCAGATAAGATAGCCTGACGGACTAGATAATTGTTACATATGCTATTATTTTTTCTTACACTTTCCAAATTGTATTAAACATTTTTCTACTTAAAACGCTATGCGACTACAAATAACTGATTGATTGACTGACTGATTGTTTCTTGATAATATGTATTTTATATATTTTGCCATTTTCTGCTGAAAGGTTTTATGGAGGTGTAAATATACCCTCAAATCGTGAAATTATCGATGGAAGAACGGATTACTGTTTAAGGCAAAAATAATACAATTATTATATATATTTACTAGATATATTGCAATATATATCTGTAAATCCAGAGTGACACATACTGTACTGTATAGTCTGTTTTTTTTTTCGCTACGGACTAAATTGACATAAGCTGTGTTGTTAATTTTTTGCGAATCATTAATAGTGATTTGCCGCTTCCGTAACTTTACGTAATTTACAATCTAGTATCGTTTTTCAGTAATAATTACAACGCCGTGTTTTCGTGTTTTATGGCATTTACCTTAGTTCCTGTTAAAAACTTGTTACTGCGTATTCTTCGACAAACAAATAAATAATTGTCGTATTTAATTAGTGTAAAAAGTAATTAAAATTGATAAATATATATTTTTTATCTGTGTTGCTTGATTACCATGATTTTTAAAAGATTCATCTATTGTAAAATAATAATAAAATTATTTGGTAAAAGTAAAAAGTTACGATTCATAAAACCGGTATCGTAGTTCAACACTATTACTAAAAAGCTGGTATCATTATTTCGAAAATTGACATTTGCATGTGTCAATTTAGTCCGTAGCGAAAAAAAACAGACTTTAGTAAATAACACACTCCTGCGCGAATATTTCCCCTATAAAGAAGGATGAAAACTTAATTACGCTGGTCTACTATGGATTAACTGGTAAACACGTTCAGAGATTCACATAACGAGTTAAATCACAAAATTCATTTAGTATCTAGTATATGTCCATCTAATGCAGGGATGACGAACTTTATACATCAATGTGACATTTTTTCTAAACAGATATTTACTGAGATCATACGCGTACCATAATAAATTGTGTCAATAAACTCAAAAGTTTTTCTGTCGGAAGTGCACACGAAAAAAAGTCATCCCCAGTACCGATGTTTACACCTCCAAACAGAAAAAAAAAAGAAAAAAAAAGGAAAAAGAAAGAAAAAATAGAAAAAAACAGAAAAAAAAGAAAAAGAATAAAAAAGTCGTCGCTTCTTCGTATTAATATTACTCGATAAATTAACGGATGAATTTATGCCCCCCTATTTTTCTTAGTGCATTATGAATTTCGTGATCGGCAACGAGCCCAAAATATTGTGTCGCGTGCCAACAATGGCACGCGTGCCATTGGTTTGCCATCCCTGATCTAGTGTGTAACTTACCCTGTAGATCGAGTCAGACGAGCCAGTATCAATCTCTTCTGGTCAGGACTCATTTTCGTCACATTGGGAGGTTCCATACGCTGTCTGATCCAATTACATTGCTCCAGAGAATTTATGAACATGAATTCTATTCCGATGTTATTACAGTACGCCTGTTCGAGACGATTCAGAATTTCCCTAAAATTATACAATAAACGTTATTGATCGAAAATTCATCCTTGCAGCAAATAAGTACACTGGATACTGTTTAGTTATTCACAGCCATGACATTTATCATATGACAAACAACCATTATAACATAAAAACAAAGTAAAAATGTTTAATAAATGAATAACAGAAGACAGTTATTTGAAATAAGTCGCAAAATTCGCAATACAATATAATCCTCAATCATCATAAGCCGAACAAACAAATTATAACGAATGTTATTGTGACTAAAATAATATTACCTTAGTGGCAAAGCCTTTTCCTTTTCTCCAATAAAAGTGGTAGAGGGTAATTTGAATACCCTGTCCATATCAGCTTCATCTAAAAACGTAAGTGTTTTATAAGAATATGGACGTTCAGGGTGAACTTTAAAATATCAAGAGTTTATTAATATAATCGAGCATTTACATACTAAAAACAAAGTTTAATTATAAAATATATCAATTTACATTTAGAACCAGAGAAGATAAGCACAGATAAAAGCGAATTGCAATGATTATATCATATCCCTTTACTAGCATTTCAAATCAATGACATGAAAAATCGATCATGACTCCATAAATTTAATAACTACTACAAAATTCTTATAGAACATCCCAAAAGAAGAAAAACATTAACCCATGGTTTACAATTTCGAATTCTCACTAAAAAATTACAAACAATTATGTCATAACGATCTCATCATACACGTATAATGTGAACCCTACATTTTATCCCTATGGTACCGGTGTACAATGTGAATCGAATAAGATATTGGCTGCGATCCAATGCCGATGATGTAAATTTATCGTTCAAGGTCATCTCGATCTTTTTGACTCCAAAAATGTACATAAAGATACGTTGATATATTATATATACAATACATACTTACATTCTAATAGTACATATATAAACATGCATATAAAATTGTAGACATATTTAAGACGTAAATCATGCAGTCATGCACGTTATCAACGTTCGGGTACTTTAGACAATGTGACCATGCAATTATGAAAAAGTGAGTGACGTGCGTGCCCAGGACTTGAGCTTTACGACATCTTTGTAGTTATGGCTCAGTTTTGTAAATAACGAAGAAAAAGATAATAAATAAATGCAAATTAAACGTAAAATATAAAATTTAGTTAAGAGGAAAGGGTACCTGAGAGACTTGAAAAATAGGTATTCGAATAAAACGTCCCTGTCTCGCTGTACCTATGCACAAGCAGCAAGAAACAAAGAGACAACTGCAGCTCAGACCGTTTTAGGTAGATTATTAACCAAAACAGCATTTCGTAGTCTACTATTTCCTCCCGAAACCATGACAATTTTTGTTTTATGTTACTAAAAAAAATTTTAACTATGTTCTCGTCTCTTTTTTTTTTGGAGTTTACTCCTTAAGAATCGATTTTCATATATAAGGCGCCCGGTATGAGAAAAATATGAGAGGTAAAACCTACTTATGAATGACCTCGTTACTTTTTCGGTGCACGCGCACCTATGGTGCGGTGCGAAAGTAATGTTGCTCTAATTAATATTGAAAAATAATATTTAAAAAATAAATGATAATTGTCAGATAATAATAATTACATAATTTATCAACATTCGTAATGAAATATTTGTGCACATCTGAAATTGACTATTGTGAAAAGTTTAATGTAAAATATTTCGCCGATTAGTTATAATAAATGTATATAAAATGAATAAATATATATTTATATATGTATATTATTTTCATTAATTTGTTAATTTACCCTTTCATATGGTATTAATCTTATTTTCAGTTGGATAAACTCTTTTTGCGTATGTTTAGACAATCGTACTTAAGGAGTAAACTCCAGTCGTGCGTCGGAGCTGACACACACAATTTTTTTTTTTTTTTAGTATGCGTAATATTTTTTAATGGGCGTCTGAAAATGTATAAGAAATTAGGCAATATTTCTTGTTTTTGAAGACTCCTACTCCCTATGATAATAAGAACATGAAAAAAAACCAAGACATAGGGGCATGGTCATGACAGTTAAAGGTTTTGTATTACAAAAATATTTGATCTAGTGTCATTATCCAGGGAGGAAACAGTCGACTACGTTTGTATGGAGAAAGAGCCGGTATCCTTTCCTCTTAATATTTCGTTTTACTACGTCGCCATAACTACCCATCCCGCTAAGTCGAGCGGCCAGATTATGTGGGCTGTCTCCTTACCAAACCTGTAGCTGTTGTGTATGACCTCTCGAGGATTTTTACCGGCCAAATTGTAGTTTGCTATTTCCAACGGGTCGAGTTTCGCTATATGGTGTCCTCGGATCTGTTTTTAGTTTTTAATTTGTTAAGTAGGCCAAAATAAAACTGCGTTAGGTTAGGTAGTCAATCGAAATAATATGTAAGAAGCGTCAAGTAATAGTAAAACGAAAAGTTAAACATATAAATAGCACATAATAGTATCATAAAATATAATATTAACAATATAAAATACTATATAAATACAAGTGTTAAATCCGTCGTAAGCGTGTTCTTTTTAAAGACGTCATGTCGTCCAAATATTTATCATGAGAAAGTCTCATGTTAAGAATCTTAACCGCTTAGGTATACATTTTCGATACACAATATAATATTGCAATTACTTGTAAGAATCAAAATATTCTACCAAGAAGGGTAGTCATTGGTTTCTTGATTGTCAAAGTTAAATGAAAAAGTGATTCAAATTGAGAAAAAAATTACATGAGATATTGAACGAAAAAATAAAATAAACTAAGCTAAGCTAAGATGTCCCTTTAGTTTGGAGCGTCTACAGTTTACATAAATGATTATAATGAGATATGATAAGATGATCACATTCTTACAATAAATATTAAAATAAGATTAAAAGCTATACAATCGATGCCTACTTATCTAAAAAAATTAATAACAGTATACTTAATTTAACAAAATATAATAAAATAAATATACATTTTTATATTCTAATAAATTATGTACTATTGCTATTAATTTACTAATGAATCATCAGATAAACAAGTTAAGGATATGTTACTTATCATCATAAAAATTTAATTATTAACTGTTCTTAATGATTGAATACTTGTGTAATTATGACTAATTCTCATTTTATTATCAGTGTATAACAGTATAATTAAAACTAAATAATGTAAACTTGTAATTACAAATACGTAGTACTTATGTACTGAAAACATTAATTTTATTTATACCAACAACGTGTTCTAGTAAAGGAATATGATGATCGCTGATGGCATAATA
This sequence comes from Euphydryas editha, assembly GCA_036937285.1. Lineage (NCBI taxonomy): Eukaryota > Metazoa > Arthropoda > Insecta > Lepidoptera > Nymphalidae > Euphydryas > Euphydryas editha. The sequence goes on from JAUPFZ010000007.1 coordinate 9,651,596, forward strand.
TGTACAAGATAAATAAACATTTTAGCTAATCGGCTAAATATTTTTTATCTAAAAGTAAAGAGAAACCCACAAAAGATAAGATTTTTTTTAGTAAGGACCGACCGTCAAAAAGCTAGTCTCAAATTATAAATATCGCTTAATTATTTTTTGCATTAATACAGTATTAGAGAATACTTCAAAGTTCAAAGTATTCCAAACATAACCACATAAAAACTTTAAGAAAAATTATAATTTTTCAAAATAATGAGACCTATTTTTTACTAATCTTTATTGGCAATTTGCACGACGCAAAAAATAATTTGGTATATTGCCATGATGTGAAGTAAATATTAAAAAATAGTAAACAAATGTGAATATATATAGCTTTTCTATGGCCAATTAAAATCCAATCACCAATAATATCGAATTCAAAGCCGGCACCAAAATGAAAACTGACTTTCAAATTACTACATTGCCAAAAGTCGAAAACTTGTTATAGGTTTACGAATAAAAAATAAAAATAAAAAACACTTATTATAATAATAGTACTTCACCAAAAAAAATATAAATTATTGTAAAGCTGTATTACAGTTACCCATACCAATATTACAACTCATGCAACCAATTCATGTTACTAAGAATAGTAAATTACGAAGAATAGTAAATTACTAGTAATATAATCCATCTACGATTACTACCCACAGATTATATTGTATCAAATATTCAGTTAATTATGCAGTACTCTTTCCACAAATTTACTAACTAAATTAAAATAACGTATTATTTCTTTATTCAGAAAATTGAGTTTTAGTCAACTTTGTTTGCAAGATATCCATAAACATATGTACGGCCGTTTTCATTAATTACCTGTTTTTGACACTTGCGGCCAAATTTTTCACGATTTCTATTGAATATGTCAAAAGTTTATCTTTAGTAGAAAAATTACAGATAATTATAGAGAATTGCCGTCAATAAACCAGTAGCATCCGCCCTAGCCTTTTGTAAGAGTAGAGCGAGATTTATGATGTGAATTCTCACATATTATGGTAGTTATCTATATTGTTCAATACTATATAATTGTTAAATTTTATTACATAATTTAAAACCTATCGATATTATGAAATCAGAGTTCATACTCTAGTTTTTATTTTAAATATACTTTTACTACAAATTATTTATTTCATATCTCTTTCGTGAACATAGCGATTCGGTCTCGCTCTACCCTAACGGGCCTAGAAGAAGCGATTTTACAATTGCTCGAATTCGTTAAGACTAAAAATCAAAATGTACAAAAATTAATAAGTATTCGACAAATAACATATTTCTGATATATCCATACCATTCGACTTGTCAACAAACGAATTCGTCGAATCGCTAAACCATTTTGTCTCGCTCCCGTAATCCGTAAACCGGTGCTAAGCGATACCCTTCAAGCGCAATACGAGTGACCCATACCGAATCGCACGTGTTGCCTAATGACTGCTTCGCTGGCGAAGGCCCTCAGGCCCCCGTGCCAGTCTCCACTGGACACCGGGTCCCCTGTCGAGATGCCCAGCGGATCGAGCCGCGCCACGAGATGCCCACGCGACTATTGGTCAAATAATTTCATTTCAAAACTATTCAACGACGCCTTGTGCAGTGGTCGATGTTTCGATCCCTGCTCATGGTAAATATATACTATTTATATAAATATTTACTATTTATATAAGCCATGCGATATTTATTTTAGGGTGTAGTTCCGAAAAGCCCGTACCGCTTTTTTTTTGTCGTATAGTTGTATTTTGAGTTTATTATATTTTTTATAGGCCAAGTTTAGGTGTGCCTTTTGACAATCCACGAATTATTATATACACGTAATTTTGATAACATTAAGTGGTCGCTTACTTTTTTATTGTTTCTTTGAAAAAAATATTCATCTTATTGAAGTAGTGCTTAACATTATACACATTAATAAATTATAATTTAACATTAACAAATACAAGTAAGAATTTGATAGTCAAAGGGTCATTATCATTGTCTCGAGGACAGTTTTAGATAATTTTCCTATCTCATATTATCACATATACATATCTGTACACTAAAACATTGAAATAGCCCTTAGATTACATTTTTAAATCTACTTCATCGTGATATCAACACATAAAATTGTTATTTCCATATATTAATGTATATAAATAATCTATTATAAATATAAAATGGCTGAAATAAAAACTTAAATATTATTACCCTAATATACTTATATAATATTAAATAAATTAAAAAAAAATACAATAATAATAATTAATGTTTGATTTTGCCCCATATAATAGTACTAAACTGTAGTCTTATTAAAAAAAATCTTGCTTGTGTTGTAATAATAGCAGTAAAATTGAGACTAGCAATTTATTTTAAAATCGGTCAATTTAGTTAGTTGATATAAGTTTAGAAAAGTATTAATTCGGTTAATTTTAAAGCATGAGAATAAATTAACTTTATATATAGTAAAAGTTTTTTAATGAAACAATACGTCGTGATCACAACACTAAGTACTGCAAACCAATCTGTTAACAGTGCTGCGAATATTACCACAACATGCAAAATACAATATACCATCACAGTGAATCGTACGGATATTAATAAGCAAAAGGCACTGCGGTATAGATTATACATCTTTTTTTAATTTAAAACAATCACTGTTTTGCGATACAGCTAAAAGATAACGAAAAAAAAACATTAACAAGTACTATGTTGAGGTGAAATGTGTGTAAAACTATTGGTGATTGTAAGCAGTTGGCGTAACTAGAATAAATTAATAAGAATTCTATTTTTAAACGGGCACACTAACTATTTAAATGTGAATATAATGAAACTACATATAACAAAAAAATAATATATGTACTTGTTTATTTCATTGCATTATTAAGAACATTTATGAAAAAAATCTGTGTGAGTCAGCTCCAACGCACGACTAGAGTTTACTCCTTAAGAACGATTCTTTAAATAGGCACAATAATTCGTATGTGATACAGACTAACACTAATCGCCTATTTTACAGTTTTTACGCGAAAATATAGCATCCTTTAGATTTCTGAGGCAGTAAATAGTCCGTTATTAATAGGGCTTCATCGTCGAAATTACGAATAATCTCGTCTTCTCAATAACTCATTTTGATTTTAACGCTTAATTATTAAAAAAAATATATAAGTATATTATTAAATAAAAGCCAAAAATAAATTAATTAATTAATTTTTCTTAATTAAAAAGACTCGATAAGCGTGCTCTCAAGTCAAGGTCGTCACTAGTAGTCAGAGAGTGCGCGGTTTGAAGCGACGGACGGTCAGTCCGCTTCCTCGGATCTCGCGCGCGGACTATACGTCTTAATACTCACGACTTGAAAGTGAAAATATGTTGCGCATAAAAACGTAACAATGAATATAACAAAAATTCACGATGAGTAGATTTTTACTCATATTTTTTTCATACCGGGGGCCTTATATGAAAATCGATCCTTTAGGGGTAAACTCCAAAAATGAGACCTAAGTTCGTCTAAATTTAGTAACGCCAACCAACACCGACAATGCAACGACACATGAAAATGTAACTGTTACAATACAATCATCAACCGGTCAGCGACCTCATCGACCGTTTTCGTACCGAAATTGAAATATTTCCTCATGATGAGCTCGGAGCTCGGTGCTCGCATGCCCAGTTCGGGCAGGTTCGCCGTCGTGATCCCGAGCGGGTCCACGTCCGCTGCCAGGTGCCCGCGAGCCTGCCGCACCCGCCACCTCCGTTACGTTCACCCGACAACCCACGACCCACATATCAACAAGACCCACACTTATCCGTTATTTTATCAAACTGTTATACATAGTCTGGCCATAAATACTGTTACAATTAAAAATAAGCAAAATATTAGGTACATTCGAATTTGGAATCTGTCATTTTTATATAATTGTTCATTGTAATTTCTCATTTTCGATTTTTGTATATAATAATATGGATCTGAGACCTATGGGCCTTTTAAACAAGCTCAAAGTCGCACAGCGTGCAATAGAAAGGGCTATGTTTAGTATTTCTGTACGAGATCGAGAATAAGAAATGATGAGAGCCGCAGAAGAACGAATAGCCGCCGAACGGATTTGCAAGCTGAAGTGGCAGTGGGCAGGGCACATAGCTCGTAGAACTGACAGCCGATGGTTCTCGAGTGGAGACCACATACCGACAAGCGCAGCGTCGGACGGCCATTCGCGAAATGGAGAGACGATTTGAGGAGTCGCCGGAAGCCGTTGGATGGAGGCTGCTTTGAACCGGTCGCCCTGGAGGTCGATGGGGGAAGACTACGTTCAGCAGTGGACATCCAATGGCTGATATAATAATAATGATGACATTGTAAAATATTTTGTGATATTAAAATGGAGTGGAGGTGATAAAGAGAACCAAATCGCTGTGATAGTATTACACAAAGTAGGTATGGAGCCGAATACAAATTTTAAAACTCTCCATACGCTTGGTATTAGTAAATGTTTGTGTACCGGGCTATTGATAGGTACAATGAAACCTCCTCTGTTTGTGACAGAAAAAGATCTGGCCGTCCACGTAGTGTTCGTACGGAAAAGACGATCAAAGCAATAAGGGAAAGAATTCGAAGAAAACCTATCCGAAAGCAAAAGATTTTATGTTGGGAGATGAAGATAGCACCTAGAACCATGTCGCGTATTTTAAAAGATGACTTAGGACTTGCAGTCTATAAAAGATGTACTGGTCATATCTTAACTGATAATTTAAAAAGAATAGGGTGGTAAAATCAAATCAACTACTTAAGCGGTACGCAAAGGAAGGTCACAGAAAAGTTTTGTTTACGGATGAGAAAATTTTTACATTTAAGCAATATTTTAAAAAACCAAAATGACCGTTTTTATGCTCGAAGCTCTAAGGAAGCTTCCCAATTAGTCAACAGAGTACAACGTGGGCATTATCCGACTTCAGTGATGGTTTGGTGGGGTGTTGGCTATGAAGAAGTGACTGAGCCATTATTTTTGTGAAAAAGGTATGAATATAATATATAATATATATCCTTTCAGCAAGACTCGGCGCCGGGTCATAAAGCTCGATCCACCCAATCTTGGTTAGAAACCAACGTTCCGGACTTCATCAGAACTGAAGACTGGCCGTCATCTAGTCCCGATCTTAATCCGCTGGATTATGATTTATGGTCAGTTTAAGAGAGTACAGCTTGCTCTAAATGCCATGATAATTAGGAGTCCCTAAAACAATCTATACGATTGGCAGCGAAGAATTTTCCCATGGAAAGAGTGCGTGCTTCTATTGATAACTGGCCTCAACATTTAAAGGACTGTATTTCAGACAATGGAGACGACTACGAATAAGCTTTATATATTTTAAATGGTTTTATAATAATGTAATCAACTAACACACTCTAATAGTAATAAATGTTACGTGCAATAGAAAAAATGTTTTTTTTTTCTTTGTAACAATATTTAGGACAAGACCTATGTATATATGATATCGCTCAAGGGATGGATTTGTAACAGCTTCGCCTATCTCACAAATCACTCCGTATATTAATTAACTATGGCTTGATTTTATTTAAAAATCGGCAGTAATATATAGTTTACGAAAGTTTTGCAAAGATGTTATTAACGATTATATTCGTTATAACGCAACAAAGTCTTGCGGCATTTTGAGAAATAAGCCGCCAACGCAACGCTAAGAAAAAAATACGGATAAATTTTTAAATGAAGTCTAATATATTTTTTTATTCAAATGAATTTCCCCTAATATAATAAAATAGGTAAAGGTAAAAACCCCATCCAGAAAAACATTCTAATATTCGCTAAAATTACATAAAAAGACCCGTAGAATTTTTATTCTTCCATTTAAGAACAACATTCGTAATATTATGAATATGTAGACAAATCAAGTTTTATCTGCCATTTGAACGAGATCTAACCAAGGAGTTTATATCATAACTGGAAAACTCAATAAAATTATATATTCAAATATGCACCTTGAAATAACTCACATAAGGTTGACATTTGTTTCCAACATGTAAAGTGAAAAAATCGTTCCGAGAGAGTAGTTTCGTAGACTACTAGGAATTTGTCTCTTGCTTACGAGTTGCTTTGAATCCATGGTAGAAAGAGATGCAATCCCTCTCTTCGGAACGTTTTTTGAGTGCACGTGCACATTTCGTGCGCGTTTCTATATAAATTCCTTGGATGTAACAGATAAGTGTGGTAATGTCATTTAACAAATTGACTTGTCTCGTCATCACTCAAATACTTATTGGATTTTTTAAAGCTTTATAATTTTGTTTTTCTATCTACTCCCATGCTTTAAATCCTCTATAAAAGATTCTGAAACAGTTAGCTTATTGCCTACATTAAAACACCCAATGTCATAATAACCATTATATCATCCAAACGGATGATATAACGTTGTACTGAATTTCCTAATAATACTCCTTTTTTTTCGATCCCTTCAGCGCAAAGGCTTACTGACTTACTCAACAGACAGCCACATTCTTACTGCTCGATGCGTGATATCTGTATGAATTTCAAAAAAAGAACATCTGTATGAATTTAAAAAAAAAAGAACATTGTCATTCACGCGCGTTTATATGATGATATTAGGTTACTAGGACTGGCTGTTTTAATGTTAGCAGGAAGCTGTTTCAGAATCATTTATAGAGGATGCATATTATGGGTCTGGATAAAGTCTTGTATGCAACTGTTGATCATCAGGTATTAAAACACTCATGTGATACTATTTGATAAACCCACGTTCGTGTTTTAATACCCCTTATTATACAACAGTTGCATAAATAACTTTGATATTGTTATAACCGCCACGCCATTTGCCATATCAATCTAATATTTATTTAATGTTATGTAAGTTTATAACTACTACACTAATATTACGACTATAACAAAACATGTAACTACTCCCACCAAGACAAGTTTTAAAAATTTGTAAACAACGCAATAACATAATTTCGTGTTAAGGTTACATAAATGTGCTTCCAGTGCCAAAACTACGTGCAATTGTGAAATAATTTACAAATAAATTAAACAATTGCATTATTGTTTTTGTTTGAACTGTTACTATTCTAAACAATAATAATTTCTGTATTTATTTTAATTCCTTATGAACTTATAAAGGGCACACCACAAACGCACAGCCATTAACTTAACTATGAGCAAACAGTAGAGTAACAAAATAAACACAACGTAAAAACAAAATGATATATTCTTGATGTTGTACCTTATTTTATTTAAAGTGTAAACTTTTGAAATTGATCTTAATACTCTTCTAAGTCGTTCACGTAATCATAATACATAAAATAAGGTACAACACATAACAAGAGATCGCAAACAATAAAAAATAAAATTAAGAATAGGCAATTGGAAAATTGTTCACCTGGTAACTTCTGATGATAGCCTGGACAGCAAGGTGGTCGTCGATGATTTTTTCATTTATGGGGGAGCCTGTGGTTATAATTTTTTTTTTTAACTTACACCAGTTTATTACCTAAGCAACCAGGATAAAACTATAATATTTTTATAATAAAAAAAAGATTATTTAGGACTTATAAAAATGTTATTTATATTAGCAGTCTATTTTAAATTAAATAAAACAAAGTGTGAAAATTGGTAAAAAATAAACGTAAATTAGATAACATTTATTTTGTAATTGAATTAAAAGTGTGAAACTATTTACTGATTATTTATTTACATTTGACACAAATTTTCCATCAATTATGCCTTCTAAGTCAGCCTAGATAATATATTTTTTATAAATATTTATAAACATATCACCATCATGTTCGTTATAATTAAAATAATACTTATAATAATTAGACTTATAATAAATAAGTCTTATAATGAGTCATACAATACATAAACTTACCGGCAGCGATAGATGGCATTCCACCGGACGCTGGGACGAGTGACGTCAGCGGCACTTCGTTCTTAGAATAGGGAGCTAGATTTGGTGGAGGGGTGTAAGCAACGCCGGGCTGCGCACCGTTAGTCGCATTGCGGAAAAATGCGTCCCACGACTATAACAATTAGAATGATATTCTTTATTTACCTACATTTTCCTTGACCATTTGACATATATATTCGCGTTATTTTTAAATGTTATTTAAATTTCTAAAAGACGTAGAAATAAGAATATTCTGAAAATCTTTTTCTATCAGTTGTATTAATTGTTTGAGTAATAAAACGTGACCTCAACTTTATCAATTAAGTACGCCTTCAACTACGAGAAATAAGAGAGCGAAGTCTGATGATAACATTGCACATTAACAATAAACACTACAATCTTATTAGTACAAACTTACTTAAATTATTAAAAATATTGATACATTCTGAAGGCTGTTTAAAGCACGTTTTATACAAATTGTCATTATGACGTAATATTACATATGTCCTACAATATAACCCAGTGCATTTAACCCATCCAAATATATCTGATGATATCTTGAACATATCGAAAATAATAAAAATATTTTTTTCTTTATTCAGCTTTTACCATTATCCGTTAATCATATACCTACCCACACACATTAATATTATAGTCTCCCCGTCCAGTCTCCCCGTGATCATGGCGATTGAAACATTGCCGAAATATAGGGAACTAAACAAAGTTATAAACGCGGTAAGCACCCGTACAAGTATGAATTTAAATATGAATAGTGATCGCGTTAGTTTAAAACAATATATTAATATTATAATTTCAAACACTCATATATCAATTTTTTTAATAAATTTAATGTTATACATACAAATATTTCCTCGAATTGTTTGTCCAGGTGAAACTGCTCTTAAGAGCAGATTTGGGTAATTCGAGTGTTAAATGAGCCGAGTTAGGACTCGCCTGTAAATTGACCTTGCATGCATTAAGAATTTCACATGAAGACCTTGGTAGTTAAACTGATGATTTGCAAATTAGTGACACTTACAATAATCTACTAGTACCTACCTACTTCAACATTTTTGTATTTGTTACATGTTTAATCTTTACGAAAACGGTTCAATCATGATGATTAAATAGTTTCAGTAAGTCATAAAATTATCATTATAAATGGAATCTGCTGATAGCATTTTTTGTTGTAATTATTTTGAATAGATTTTTGATAGAAATATCGTAGTCATTTGAAGTCGGTTAAATATTATACTTATAAAATATATGCTTTTAATTGAATGATTCATAAGGCCATTAAGCGTTATGAATATAGTCAATGAAAAAAATTACTGCAAAAACAATAATATAGTATCTATTGACTATTATTATATTTGAAGATATAGCCAAAATAAAACAACCTAAAATTTTGATTACCATTCTTATTTAACATATGATAGCTGTTAGTTCTTTCCATTTATAACTCAAATATGCTTCTGTAATTTTATCATACTATGTATGATAAGAAAGAAACATTTATGTATATCTTATCTATAACAACAAAATATTGTATTCAACTTGCTAAAATAAAAACAACATACCTTGTTTGTGTTCATTTACAAAATTTGAAGTTTTGAAATGTGATTAACTTTCTTTTAGTCTATCTATACCCGAATTTTTATATTTTTTATACTTGGTTTAGATTTATCATAATAACCCAAAACAAAAATATAATTATATACTTACAGCATGTACAGAATTCGGATCTGTTAGCCAGGCATTGTACATTGTCTCCACATAAGCTGAGCTTGATCCATTGAGGAATGGCTCAGCGGCTGTTGAACTCTTCAATCGATTGGTTGTCACTGTCACAGCAGCACTCTATTTTACAATAAAATAAATATATTTTAGAAATATTACTAATGTAATAGCCTTTATAAAAAACGAAACCAAATATAAAGAGCAGGAATCAAACCCGCAATCGCCTGCGTTGTGGCGACTACTCGCATCACTACACCAGAATTACGGTCGTCAAGTGTAATACACATACAATGAAGAATAGAAAATATATAATACTATACATATTATATAAAAAACAGCAGCTTATAATCATCAATATTTTCTTGTTATAAAAAAGTATAACATGGGCTAGCCATTATACTTTTTTATAAATGTATTATACACAATATGAATATTATTGAAAATAAAATAAATATCATAACAAACAAAAAGCCTAAGTTAAAGTTAAGTCTAAGCTTGTTTAAAATTAAATCCACTCTTATTTCTATTTATCATTCAATCATCAAAAGTAACATTTTTATAATTATTTCATTTTGATAAAATCAATAATAAAGATACTATTTGTCTTATAAATACAACTTTCATCACACTACTGACAATGTATATTTTATTTTAAAATAAATTGTCTATTAATTATTGTCAATATTTTTATGATGATTTGTATATAATCTATGACGATTATCTTTTAATTAATTATTATGATGATTCTTTTAAATTATTATTTACAAAAATTTTATCCAAGAATCTTGGCCATGTTCACACTTCAAATTGTTAAGGAAAAATACATTTTTTTACTTGCAAGTTTTTGTTTTAATTTTATTTTTAGACTGTTTATACAATAACAGCTACCTTGATTGAGAAACACAGCATTATGTATCTGAGTAATGCAATGTATTTCATATAAAAATATTTAGCCTTAATTCACATTTGAATTTATTACTGTCATTAAGATATTTATTTGCAATATTTCTTAAGCCTATTTCTATTGACTCATTAGGCACCCATAATAAATTCAAAAATATTTATAAATTGTATGATAGATGGCTGATAAGCAATAAATAAAATCTACCAGCAACAGTACAATCATTAAAACAATAATAAAGTGGGACTTATTATAAATTTTATATATATTTTACCTGTTTGTTGAGGAGCCATGATGCAAATCTTTCAGAATTGCCAATTTTATTTGATGCCTTAAGTATAATCCTTGCACGATGCATGTTTGAAGCTTGTTTTTAATATATTCTGTAAATTTAAATCTCATTAACTATATTAGTTACTTATCACATTAAATTAATTTAATACTAGAGAACTTGTAAGTAGAAAATATCATTTTTAAATATGTACCTTTCTACACATGACTAACAATTATTTTTCATTTTACTATTAATTTTAAAAAAAATAGTTCTTTATTAAAATCACATTATAAGAAGTAAAAACTCAATCTTGTATACAAGAAAATTTAATAGATTGTTGAGAAACCGAATTTTTGTTATCAAATTTTTCAATAATATATGCACATATGAAAATCAGAAAATGCAAAACTATCTAATAATATAAGTGAATAATTCAATATGTGTATATATTACACTAATCATAACATATTAGAGCATATATTAAATATTATTAATTTTTAAAAAAATAGCTACAGACTTTATAATATTTTGATAAAACAAACTTGGATGATAAGTTAAAATAACCGAGGAAAGTAGGTTACTGTCACAATCACAATGTCAAAGTAACTGGCACACTGACAAACTATTGTTTTATTTTGAGCTTACTACATTGGACTTTAATAAAAAATATAACCAGCATACAGCAGTTTTAAAAATTACCACAATATGAATAATAAACATTGTATTGTTTAATTGATAACTCTTATTAAAACACACATCACAAAGTTATTATTACTATATTTATGTTAGCTCACATTTTATTTTGCCTCTTTATATTATAATGGTGTAATTAAAACAATGCAGTAAGAGCGTAAATTAAATTTATTGTGTATGTATTTTTTTTTTTTTTTATAGAATATAATAAGCGTCATAACATTCATTAACATCAAATAGAAGATTAACTACGAGAAAATCCATAAGTTTGATTGAGTGTGAACAAGAGTAATTTCAAGGTTAGGTTAATGTATTATAAACAATAAATAGAAAATGAATTTTGAAAAAAGGAATAAATGTAGTAAAGAAATATACATGTTACCATGTCATTAAAACATATTTATTATTTAAATGAAATTAATGTCTTCAGTAAATACGGTACGTGCCCTCATGACTAATCTTAGTGCATTCGGTTTATAATCTTGTTTCAATTTTATTTCTAATAAAGTGCACGTACCTTATATAAAGCTTTCTTCTAATAAATAGTGATGAATGTCAGTACTGAAATTCCGAAATTCAAGGTTACATAACACGCACCTTTCTATTACGTACAAAATGAAATGTAAGCACCGAGGTCCGCGACTTCAGTTGAATCTAATTATAATTTCCAATAAAATAGAACTACAGATAATTGCAGCTGCAGTTTACCTTTGACACTATTTCGAATGAGGACTGTAGTTTTAAAATAAATTTTGAAATAACTCAAAAAACTGTATCAATCATCTTTTACACTTTCGTTTCGTACTTTTTTTCTCCCCCACAGATAAGCCACTAATCTTATATCGACGGCACCAGACGACACCGAAAAACTCTTTTGCTCTTTGCCACTCTTTGCTATACCTATGTATACCTAGTTATGTGCAAGTTATGTGATGTTGTACTTTACCGTGGTGTTGCGTCACAATGCAATCACAAGTTATATTCTATCATAGACAAAGTTTTTTGTGCGATCAATACTGATTTTTCTGAATAAATTGTAACCTGCGTGGTCTGTTGATATTTTACCCAATTGGTAAAATATCAACAGACCACGCAGGTATCTGTAAAGTTGGTTTCCGGAGGATAATTTTACGTGATAACTTCATAAGAAAACATTGATGAAAAATTGCATACTTTTATGAATTCAATTGAATTAATATTATCACTGAATTATAAAAATAATGATTTTGTATAATACAAAGACTGAGTTAATTCCATTAATTACAATTTTTTTCGATAAATCAACCTTTGTTTGCACACATTAATTCAAATATGGTATTACTTAAATTATACTGATTAATTACAAGTAACAATGTACTACTAACAATTTATTTACAACTTATATATGTGATATTTAAGATCATCCAATCTGCGTTATTGTTTTTCATTCATGAGCCAAACGCTTAGACCGATCGTGCCTCTATCGCTTGTTCCGCGCACTCGCTCGTGACACGTGACACTTCTTCGTGCGTGCAGTCGGCAATCATCGGTTTTCAAGACGTTGATCAATTATTTTAGCAGTTTTTTTTTTTTTGTTCTAATTGACTCGTAAGCATCTAAAACAAAGTACTCGTCAATACGAATCAAACGAGCCAAAACTCGTTGGGGTTGAGTCGTTTCATTACATAGTTCCCATGACAACGTTCCAGCTCCATCATCAGACCCTGATTACCATTGAAAGACAAACTATCAAACTACTCGTCAAGACGATTCAATCGAACCCGTACTCGATGGGGTTGCGTCGTTTCATTACATATATTATAGTACGGAGTCCCGAAATACAGTACAATAATATTATATATGGTCCGAAAATGTGACGGTCGTAGTGTGACGATTTTTTTATTTTTTCACCCATACGTCGATATAAAAGTTTCACTTCAATATATTTCAAATATTTATCTATTAGATTTTTATATAATATGTCGGATCCTGATCCGGAGCTTATTCAGCAACCAATGAAGCAGGCCCTTATTATTTTTTATATATTATGTATATATTTTTTTGTTTGATGTAAGTATAGATATTTCTCTTAAGTTGGCGGGTCAGAATCAAGAAATTAACTGAACTGAATTAACTATACACAAGATGCCCAAGATTGTACTTATCTTTACACTCCATGGTCTCATTGAGTTGAATTTTTTTTTTGGCAAACGTCAAATACTACAGTTTGAAAATGTCATTGTCAGTGTTGTCATGTTGTGAGTTGTCACTAAAGCCATCAAACCAAATTCCAAAAGGAGTTGAAGTTGAAGTACTTATATACTCTTTGAGTTGAAGTTGAGTTGTCACTACTTGTCACTATTATTAAAAATTAAAAATTAAAAATAATTTAAAATATTGCGTATGTACCTATTGTATATAATATAATCTATTTACTCGTATAAAAAAATTGACCATTATGATGACCATATATTATAATGCAGTTTAGTTTGTAAGAGAAATATCTAACTACAAAAATGTATTCTCGACTTCTCAAAATACCTAAAGAACTAACATTAGTGCGAAATGCGCTGAACATTTGTGAAGCTACGAAGATCGTAACACCACTTACTATTCGTTTACAAAATTATCATAATGATAAGAAAAAAGATAATTATGAACGTTTTCGAAGATATTCAAAAAAATGCATCATATACTCAATAGCCGTGGGTGTTGCAACATATACGTCTTATAGAATTTGGTAAGTTATACGATTATCATAATAATGTTCCAATCTAATTGTACAATACATTTGAGCGGTTAAAAACCTTTTGATCAAAAGTAGAGTGAATATTAAAAATCAATTATTGAAAATTTAAAGCAATAGAGAGTGTAGTCACTGCAGTAGTAATTAAAAAGTTTAAAATTGTCCTTGAAGGTTGCGATACCAAGTTTTTCCCTCAATAACAGCAGCTGAAGAAATTCTCAACCCAGACTCCGAGAATGAAGGTGAAACTAGAAAAAAAAGATACAGAAAAGAAAAAGTTGGTTTTAGAGATAGAAAGGTATTTTAGTCAATTCTAAATTTTTATTACCTAAAATTATTTTTTTATCTTAATATGATTTTGTTTTTACTATTTGTATTTTTATTTTTTTGCTTTTATGTTTTTATTCAATTACAACAGATAATTGAGTATGAAAATCGGATGAGAGCTTATTCAACCCCTGACAAAATATTCAGATATTTTGCCACCGTTAAAATAACACATGGAGAACATACTGAAGTTTATATGACTCCTGATGACTTTTTGAGAGCTATAACTCCTGGCATGAAGCAACCTGATGGTATTTTTATTTTTATTTTGTTACTTTTTTCTTTTAACTACTTGTTTTTATAATAGTGTAAAGTTAAAAAAAAATTTGATGAAATGCCTTCATTAATATAAAATCTACTTTTATATACATAACTCTGCATACTGCATATAGGAAATACTTTATGATAAACATTTTTTATTTGGGACGCTGCTGGATAGATAATTGAATATGAAAACCGAATGCGTCAATACTCCACTCCGGATAAGGTATTTCGATACTTTGCAACACTGCAAGCACAACATCATGATCAGCATGAAGTGTTCATGACTCCGGATGATTTTCTACGTTCTATGACACCTGGAGTCAAACAACCAGATGGTAGTATTTTATGGTTTCTGACACAAATTTATCATCTATAATGGATAAATGAATGTAGAAGTAATTAATATTTATACAATTACATCAAAACAGTCTATAAATAGGCTATTAAAGAGTCTAGATGTTTTTGGTGTTCTATTGCATTCTGAATCAGCCTGTAGACATTCCACTGCTAGGCAAGAGACTCTTTTCAACATAGAAGGGTTGGAACTTAATCTGCAATGCTGTTGTTGGTTGCAACCACTGGGTTGGCAGATCATTTCCTTACCATGAGTAAAGATTGTTATCAAATGTCTATTCTAACAACTGCAAACAACGGCCTAACTTGTTCTCCGAGGCACGATGGGGAGGCCCACATGGACATACACCCAGACCAGAAATAAATATTTGCACAAATGCAAATGTCTACCGCGAGCAGAAATCGAACCCCGTGATGACAGTGTTTTTTTAGATTACTCACACCACTACACCAGAATGTCAAGTAAAAAAAATATGATGAAAAAATGAAATGTGTAAATATAGACATTGAATGTGGTATTAAAAATTTATAATTATACCAAAGATAAGTGTTTGCACAATTGTGTCATTTATTATTGTATGTAAAAATATATGTGGGTGATTCCATTCTAACTGTGATTTTTTATGTCCTTTACTGTTTGTTCTCACTGGTCATTAATTAATCATCTATAAATGAAATTTTTGGGTTAATTATATGTTCATGAACATATTTCATCATTTTTTTTCCAATGTAATAATTTAACATTGAATTTCTTATCAAATATAAGTTAAATTGTAGTTGATTAATATTTGCTATAAATTATAAAATAAATTGTTATGATTACTTTTATTCATTATAAAAATGTTCAATAATTAAATGTTAATTAATATTAAAGAGTTTAAAAGTGTTATAAAACAATAAATTAAACGATTTTTCTAAAGAATGTTCGTCAAATTTATTATATGTCAGTACCGTGGACAAATCAGTCAGTACCGTGGAACGAAAAATTTGAAATTTGATTGTCGCTCTCGAAATTTTCAAGTTGTAGCGAAATCATCTCAGACTTTCATTTTTACAATAATTTAGAGTAATAACATCCATAAACAGATAAAAAAAAATTAATTTTGATATCCAAAAATTATTAATAAAAAAAGTCACAGTTAGAAAAGAATCACCCATGTACCAAAGTAGTTATATATAAAAATTATGAAGCTTAAGATTATATTTTTTTTAAAAGTATTAATCCTCAAAGTCTGTCTATCTGGAGAGCATTGCATAAAAACAAAGAAATAAAGCTGAACTGCAGGGTTTTTCTAATATTATGCAGGTGTCCGGCTTCTATGTACCGTCCTTTAAGCTGGAGGGTTCCCTGTTTGTGTTGAAATCATGTTCTGTATGAAAATAAAATTTCTAACCTTTTTAAGTTTTACTTTGCCGTAATATACAAGCTACTCTGCTTGCTTCTACTGTATAAAAACTGAATTTTAGTTTCATGCTATAACCACCTACAGAATACCCATTTGGAGCATGGTATAGGTATAGAAGACAGACATCCTAGATAAATGTTAAAGGTGTCTAAAATTAATGGTATGATAATATTTACAGGTTTAGGACTAGACCAGTACAGAAGATATGACCCAAAAGTAAGTAGATTCTTTATTTTATCGATCTTATTTCAAATAAAGAATAACGACAGTTAAGTCAGATGGAAATGCCAGTTTTCACATAATTATTATATATAATAACATTTTTATTTATATAACCATGTTAATAAATGCTTGTCTAATGTAACTTTAATTTTTATTAATAAACATTAATGTTATACAGATTATTTTCATATTTTAGATATAATAACATTGATTAAAGGAATTAAAGAAATATGTTTCTAGGAAATCTGTAACTATGAACAAAATATCTTTTATTTAATAATTAAATTACATTATTTAGCAATGTTGTATGGTTTTGTTTTATTAATGTTATAAATAGCTTTTTGAGTATCTTTGCTAAACTGATTCTGTTAAGTACCAGCCACTTCTCTCTCTCCGACACCAGCACTGTCTTTACACTGATTTCTTGTCTTTTCAGAACATCGATGAGGTACTGTCTTTTCGCCTCTTCTTCACAAATACTTACTGCTCACTATTTTGTAATATATATATATATATATTTTATTAATAATATGCACAGATTTTAAATACGCGATCCCCACTATGCTAATATTTTCTTATATGATTCCGAATATTATTATTTACCTATAATATAATTTATTTTTAATTATTGTTTGTATATAAATACTCAAATTTAGTTTAATAATTTTGTTAAAAATTAAATACTCACATTTTAGATTAGTCGCATTTTTTTTTTGTAGTGTTTTACAGCTTAAGACACATTCAAATAAATAAAAAAATTGTAATAATTTTATGCTTCAAAATTGGTAATTAACAATATCAGCATGTTTTTTTTTTCTGCAATTCATATTATTATTTATACAATATATTAGTAGTGCCTCCGTAGCAGCCTTAAAAATATAAGTTTACATTTACAAAAACATAAAGTTGCGTTCATTTGTTGCCTATATTTTTGTAGAGTATCGGTAACAAAATATTTTAATAATTAATTGATAAATTTGACCCTATTGAGCTGGGAATTAGATAAATAGTTTTTAGCGATACTGCATATTTATAAATATTATAAATAGTTAGAAAATTCATAGTATCATGCTTAATATATTTATATGTTAAAGTACATTCAGAAATAAGATTATAAATTATTTCAACAGACCATTAGTCAAAGGCTCAACTTGGACTTAGATGAAGATTCGATATTCTACAAGCTTGGATCTTCTGGACTTATCACTTTTAGCGACTACATCTTCTTACTGACGGTATTGTCAAGTGAGTAATTTAAATTTCATTTCTAATAAAACATAGTTAAAACTGTATCGAATCCTATGACCAAAAGATTTCTGGAATGAGTCGCTCTTTTAGCGATAAGATCGCCTTTACATATTTTATCGTATTACCATGGACGTAGCCAGGATTCTCTATAGAGGGGGACAGATAAAGATTATATTGTTTTAATCGTGGTTTTTAACATATTATATGAATACCTCACAATAGTAGTAGAGGTGTTCTTTTATTCTTTTCACTTATCGTTATTAATGACATCGCTTACAACAAGGAAAGATTTAAAAATATTTTTTATCAGTGACCGATCGCTCTTCTAGCTTTTCTAGAGGGGGGCTGCTGCCCCCCACCCCCCTGCCCGTACCTCGCTACGCCCATGGGTATTACTTCAATATTTGTTTGTATTTTGGTTGAAAATAAAATATATAATATATTAAAAATTAGAAACACAAATATAGTTTATTTCCTTACGTAACTGCGATAAATATTTGAGTCATATCCGAACATTTCGAAATCTATACCATATATTTCTAATAGTTTATCAAGCATATGCATATTTAACTGTCCAAAATAGTATTTTAACAAAGCAGAGGTATTCTTTCCATCGCGAGACTTGTTCATTACAGTTCGTAGACGCATCCTACGGTTTCTGACTTTTCTTCCTAATATATGTCCGAGACCAAGTTGTTGTACGACAAACGTCGAATCTCTCGATAATGTTTCTACTTTAGCTATTACAGTAAAATTGGCAGCACATGGCGTACAGAATTTATAATACGGTGCCCAGTGCTCGTCGAATGTTGTCGTTCCTGATATGTATTTTTTTATCAAATAAGCTACGAACTCATAAAATGTTGGACCAAAAGATTCAATTTCTCCCAAGACTTTTGTAGCTGCCTCTCTGTGTTCTGCCACAATTTTTCTTGCTAATTTCCTGTAGTATGGAGGAGTTATATTTTCGAGTTTGTCCCTATACGCCGATAGTAACCGCACAAATGGTTCCCGTACCACCATTAAGGATATAACTCCCGGTGTATTAATCGTATCTCTTAGTTCTTCCTCACTCGGTCTTGGAAATTTTTTCCGTGCTAATGTTAGAGGTGTGTGCCTAGTTCTGGCAAGAAACTTTTTCTCATAACCAGCTGGAAACATTATAATAAATTAATTTATTTTCACTTTACATTTATAACATTCATAAGTTAAAGTATTTGTACCTAGAACATTAAAGTTATATAACCATGAAGAGCTAGCTGCCTTAAAAATGTTACACCATACGAGATTATGAGCGTGATCCACGAAGAACTCCTTACTATTTATATTCTTCGTTTGAAGAGACCTCAATCGACAGATCTCTTGAACCCTATCAACGCGTTTGTCTAATTCGATTATTGTTGCATTATCAGGCTCAAGCCAGTCATTATCCGTCGTATCTATTTCATCATCTTCGCCCAACACCGGGCCCTGCAACTAAATATTAAGTTAAAATTGTGTGTGAAAAATAAATGTCTTAATAGAAACTATCGTTATGTTTATTTACCAGCCACTTGCTATAATTGTCAGGTACTGTCGACCAATCCTTCACCGTGTGATTTTTGCTGTTCTTTAATATAGTCATTTTCATTACAACAACATAAAGCGTCGCCCAAAAAAGAAAGGTCACAGTTTTTGCACCACATCGCAAGCACGGAAAGGCTTTTGTTTTTATCCGCGAACGGAGACGTTTCGAAGGGAATAACATTTTGCCGCGTCATGTGGTATTGAATTTTTTTTTTAAAAGTTTAATGTTAGAATAATTAATAAAAACAAGTACTTTTCATAAAATATTAGAACATGTTTCGCGCCACTTTTTACACGTTTTGTTGTTCGTTCAATGTGCGAATTGAGAGCTGTGACGCAGCATCCGCGAACGGAGCATGAGCGAAGTTAATGATTTTGTGATCTTGCCGCCAGACTACACATTCGTCTAAGCGGCCGTAACTCACTTAACGATACGGCTTACCTTTGACTTCAGCTGCACATTTAACAATATTTTAACAATTACATATAATGTAAAAAACATTATAGTATTTATTTAATTAAAAGTCTAAAAACGGATTTTATCGCGTTTATTCAAAATTACTGTTTAACAATTTTATTTTAATTTATTTCCCGACGTTTCGGACCCTTTACAGCGTCCATGATCTCGGGGGACTGAGGTGGTGGGTGTCCGAATAATGAATCAATTGTTACATACCCCGCTTTTTATACAATTGTAAATTATTACTTTTGACCGTTCCTATTTACACAGAATGAACTTGTTGTGTCTGGAAGTCGTGCTGTGTTCTTATTTTCCTTGGGTTCAATTAATTTTAGAACTGGTTCCCAAGCTGGTGGTACGTTCCAACCATCCTCTCTATTGAAATTAGGATGTTTTTTTATTTCAATAGCCTCGCGAATCATCCTTGGTAGGAATCGGTGTTCTTTAGCGAGAATTTGTGGCTTATCAAATCTAATGTAGTGGTTGGTACCTTGTTGAGTATGTTGATACACAGCAGACTTTGTCGACCGTTGGTGTTTAATGTCAGCTATATGTTCTTTTACGCGTGTCTCTATACTCCGTTTAGTTTGTCCTATATATGAAAGACCACATTCACAGTCTAATTTGTAGACCCCTGCATCTTGTAAAGGTATTTGGCACTTGACAGATGGTAATAATTGACTTATCTTCGTTGGCGGCTTGTAGTAAGTTTTGATTGAAGCTCGCTTCAAGATGTAGCCAATCTTGTCAGTGACTCCTTTAACATATGGTAGTACGGCAGGCTGGCGCTCAACTGTGGCAGTCCTCTTCCTCCGGGATCTGTGACGCTGACGCGGTGCTCGGAGCTTGTTGTCTCGCAGTCTGAAACAGAGACAAAAAAAAGACAGAGAGCTCACGGGATCTGTGACGAGAAACACCTGGACGCAGAGCTACAGCACATCAAGCAGGTACTGCGAGACAACAAGCTCCGAGCACCGCGTCAGCGTCACAGATCCCGGAGGAAGAGGACTGCCACAGTTGAGCGCCAGCCTGCCGTACTACCATATGTTAAAGGAGTCACTGACAAGATTGGCTACATCTTGAAGCGAGCTTCAATCAAAACTTACTACAAGCCGCCAACGAAGATAAGTCAATTATTACCATCTGTCAAGTGCCAAATACCTTTACAAGATGCAGGGGTCTACAAATTAGACTGTGAATGTGGTCTTTCATATATAGGACAAACTAAACGGAGTATAGAGACACGCGTAAAAGAACATATAGCTGACATTAAACACCAACGGTCGACAAAGTCTGCTGTGTATCAACATACTCAACAAGGTACCAACCACTACATTAGATTTGATAAGCCACAAATTCTCGCTAAAGAACACCGATTCCTACCAAGGATGATTCGCGAGGCTATTGAAATAAAAAAACATCCTAATTTCAATAGAGAGGATGGTTGGAACGTACCACCAGCTTGGGAACCAGTTCTAAAATTAATTGAACCCAAGGAAAATAAGAACACAGCACGACTTCCAGACACAACAAGTTCATTCTGTGTAAATAGGAACGGTCAAAAGTAATAATTTACAATTGTATAAAAAGCGGGGTATGTAACAATTGATTCATTATTCGGACACCCACCACCTCAGTCCCCCGAGATCATGGACGCTGTAAAGGGTCCGAAACGTCGGGAAATAAATTAAAATAAAATTGTTAAACAGTAATTTTGAATAAACGCGATAAAATCCGTTTTTAGACTTTTAATTAAATGAATAAAATTCGCGTAAATATAAGAGAACAGTATTATAGTATTTTACACAAATTCAATATATATATATATATATATATATATATATATATATATATATATATATATATATATATATATATATATATATATATATATATATATGTCGTAGCCATATCATAAAATTGCCCACATCATAAAATGCTCGAAAATTTAATGAAATGGTCGCATTTCATGAAATGTTTCACCGGCCATTGGCCACATCATGATGTGCCTCGGTCAGATCAATGATAAGAAATCGCTTGTCGATATGGTCAACCAAGGTGCGTTACTTCATGAATCGGTCAAGAATATTTGACCATATCGCTTATAAAACAAACAAAAGATAGTAGGGTGAGGAATATAATTATATTTAAGAAAAAAAAAACCTAACCTAACGTATCATATTTTGGTTTTTATAATAATAATTTTAAAAAAAAACTAACCTGACCTAACATATTCTGGATTTTTTTAATTCATGAAAAAAAAACCGAACATATTCGAGATTTTTTATATTCATGGAAAAAAACCTAACCTAACATATTCTGGATTTTTATTATATATTTCATAGAGATCCTATTATGTTATGATATAACCAATCGTGGATGACAAAATCGTTAAATCGTTAATTGATAAAAACGTTAGTTGACCACATCATTAAATGCGACCTCTTCGTGAAATTCTCGAGAATTTCATGATGTGGGCAATTCTACGATATAGTTCACGACATATACATATAACTGACAACGCCGCACCTGACACTGTGACAACCGTTTTGATGTAAAGAAAGAAAGAAAGAAAAAACATTTATTGGAAAACACAAGAGACAACAGGAAAAAGTTAAAATCGACAATAGAAACTAACATGCACATAATACTGTCACAATTCTTAAACCATCGTGTGCCTCAAGAATGCGCCAAATGGTTCAGTTCGGTATATGTCAGATTGCCATAGTAAAATGGTAAAGAAAGAATAAAAAAATTAAAAAAAAAAAATTGTAGTGATGCGAGTACTTACCTTAACGCCGGCGGCCGCGGGTTCGATTACACAAATATTTGTCTCGAGCACTCGAGGCAACAAGCAAAGGAGCAAATATTTGTGTTTGTACAAATATTTTGTTTCCGGTTTGGGTGTATGTCCTTGTGGATCTCTCCACCGTGCCACGGAGAGCACGTAAAGCCGTCGGCCCTAGTTGTTATCAAAGACACCTGATAGCGATCGTTACTCATGATAGGTAAATTATCCTATAACCCGTAGTAGAGCAGAGTAGTGGATTAAGCTCCAACCCGTCTCATAAATGAAGAAGAGGCATTTACCCAGCAGTGAAACTTTTACAATATGTGATGTCAATATATCTGACATCATAGAAAATAGTAAAAATTTATATTTTTACAAACCTTTTCGTAACCTTTTGTAATACTCTTCATAAAGATATAATAATTTGTCGGTAAAAACAAATATGTACCTACCTATATATAAAAATACGTAACAATTAATATAGAGCTTTCATGTGTGTGAGCTGTGTTAAAAAAAAGGTATATATGAAAATATGATAGTACACTTAAAAAACACGAATCTCTAGATTTCACATAGTTTATGACGTTTAAATCGGATAAAGTCACACTTTTAACACTGTAAGTCTTATCTTAACCAGAACCGACGAATTTTACGCTAAATTTGAATTAAAATTAATTTCGTAATGACAATTTATACATAATAACTTTATTATGACTGAATGCGTTATTTTCACTCTAACTGGAGACTATCTCATAACGTTAGTTTCAAAGGAATAATATAAAAGCGTTTTAATTTAAAAAAAAAAAAGCAATCTTATCGAAATGTCAATAAAATTAGTCACAGTCACTTATGAATCCTGATTATTTATTTATGACTTTAATGAATATTGATTTTTCAAAAACGAGAAAAAAATAAGAGATAATATTGGGAAATTGTCATTTTAGGTAGTTAATTACTGCAATTTATACTGACTAACTCTGTCGTGTCAGCCAAGCAGTAATCGAGCTGCGAACTGGAACTAGTTGTTCACGATTCTAAATATTCCCAACGTGAATTCGTTGTCGATACGGTCACAGTACCGTACTAAACCCCTGCGGGAGCCTTCAGCCGCTTTAATTGGAGGGTCCCGTCCCGGATCTGCAGGCAACAGGATCCCTCCAGCGACAGGCTGGCCTCGGCGAAAAGGCCAGACTTCTCCTCCATGGGGACTGTCCGGCTCACCTCTGAACAGTCCCGACGACGCCGCCGTGTCTAGCAGGACCGGGTTCCCATCCCGGCCCAACACGGGCACAGGGGCGTTACTGGAGGCGCATTAAGTGCTATGATGTTGGTTGGTCATCCTTATGGAAATTTTCCCCTTTTTACTGAAAATTCCAAAATTTCAGACAATATTTGACTTTTTCACAATTACTCAGCAATTTTCACACTTTTTTTATTAATGATAAGACTTTCAGAGTCTTTAGAAAAATATCTAAAACACTCTGAAATTCTTATCATATACAAAAAACTCTGAAAAATGCGGAGAAATTCTGATAAAGCCAAATATTGTCTGAAATTTTAGAATTTTCAGTTAAAAAGGGAATATTTCCATAAGGGCACTGAACAATCTCATCATCACCACTTAACCTCTGTATGGAACGCAGTAGTGGACATAATTCTTGAATATCAACTTTTCTACAATGTATACTTACTTGTACTTTAAATTATTCTATTAATAATCCTTTGCAATTCCAGCATCACGTCGACATTTTGAAATCGCATTCCGCATGTTTGACCTGAACGGAGACGGTGATGTGGACTGCGAGGAGTTCGAAAAGGTTGCCGCGCTTATTCGCCAACAGAGCAGCATTGGCTCTCGGCACCGTGATCATGCCAACACTGGCAACACTTTCAAGGTATACACGATTTTATTTATTTACTAAACGCTCACCTTTTTTCACTCTCTTTGAGTTTCGTTAACTAAATCCCAAAAAGTTGCTCATTGATATCCAGAGATGTGTAAACAAACTCTTTCGTTACATTTTTTAATAGATTTTAAATTATATAAACTTTATACTTTGTTTTATTGAAATTTTATACATATATACAAGTTTTCAAACAGTAAAAGAGACAAAAAATTATACAAGACAAATAATTAACATATTGTTTTTGTCACACTAGTAGCTTAACTAGTAGCAGTATGTACAACACGAAATTATTATTGTAATAATTAAAATAATATACAGAATTAACTTCGCTATGATTTTATTGTATGGGTAAATGTTTAAATAATTGAAATAAAAAATCTTTATTTTGTCTTTGTAGGGTATAAATTCGGCGTTGACCACCTACTTCTTTGGTTCTAAGCTCAACGAAAAATTAACTATAGAAAAGTTTTTGGATTTCCAACAACAACTACAAAAAGAAATTTTATCACTCGAATTTCAAAGAAAACAACCAGGTAGGTCTTTTAATAAATAATTAAAGATATATATATTACAAAACAAAAATAATATTATACAACACCGGTAATATTTATATAATAAATCTATTGGTAAAAATATGTTTTTCATAAACATATTTTTTGTTATATTAAAATGTGTTTAAATGTTTTTATTTATATTAGCTGAATAATGATTTACTTTGTCAAACAAATCATAATCAAACATAAAAATTTTCAGATGAAAATGGTCGAATAACTGAAGCAGACTTCGCTGAACTTCTTTTAGCATATGCCGGCTATCCAGCTAAGAAGAAGGCTAGAATGCTTAAGCGTGTCAAAAAGTCGTAAGTAATATAGATGTTATAATATCGTTCACTCGCCTGTTGAGAAACCATTAGGTAATTACTAACCTTTGGTATACTTCCTGTTTTGAATTTTAATTTACTATTGTACTAATTTTGATTTCACTTAGTCTTTAAGTGGAAACTTTATTGGCTTGAAAATGTGTTTAGAATCGTTTATTTATATGTAGTGATTGTATGCTGTATGTTTCCCAAAGATAAATAAATAAATAAATAAATATAGTATATAGATGTTATAGGTATGCCTAACACTAACCTGCGCGCTAAATTGACTTAAAACATGAGTATTTTTTTTAAGTTTAATCTTCACGCGAAGTTTGAGGGAGTTTTATTTGTTCTAGTCACGGAAACATAAATCAAATATTAGTTTCTCGAAACCAGGTTCCGCGACCACGGCGTCGGTATAACGAAAGACGACTACCTCAAGTTCTTCCACTTGCTCAACAACATAAACGACGTGGACACCGCGCTGACGTTCTACCACATCGCGGGCGCCTCCATCGACCAGCCGACGCTGCGGCACGTGGCGCGCACCGTCGCGCACGTGGACCTCGACCCGCACGTCATCAACGTCGTCTTCACCATATTCGACGAGAACAGTGAGTGACGCTCTACATACTGTGTCGCCGTACCGCGCCCGCAGTGTCTGACTCTCTACCACATCGACCAGCCGACGCTGCGGCACGTGGCGCGCACCGTCGCGCACGTGGACCTCGACCCGCACGTCATCAACGTCGTCTTCACCATATTCGACGAGAACAGTGAGTGACGCTCTACATACTGTGTCGCCGTACCGCGCCCGCAGTGTCTGACTCTCTACCACATCGACCAGCCGACGCTGCGGCACGTGGCGCGCACCGTCGCGCACGTGGACCTCGACCCGCACGTCATCAACGTCGTCTTCACCATATTCGACGAGAACAGTGAGTGACGCTCTACATACTGTGTCGCCGTACCGCGCCCGCAGTGTCTGACTCTCTACCACATCGACCAGCCGACGCTGCGGCACGTGGCGCGCACCGTCGCGCACGTGGACCTCGACCCGCACGTCATCAACGTCGTCTTCACCATATTCGACGAGAACAGTGAGTGACGCTCTACATACTGTGTCGCCGTACCGCGCCCGCAGTGTCTGACTCTCTACCACATCGACCAGCCGACGCTGCGGCACGTGGCGCGCACCGTCGCGCACGTGGACCTCGACCCGCACGTCATCAACGTCGTCTTCACCATATTCGACGAGAACAGTGAGTGACGCTCTACATACTGTGTCGCCGTACCGCGCCCGCAGTGTCTGACTCTCTACCACATCGACCAGCCGACGCTGCGGCACGTGGCGCGCACCGTCGCGCACGTGGACCTCGACCCGCACGTCATCAACGTCGTCTTCACCATATTCGACGAGAACAGTGAGTGACGCTCTACATACTGTGTCGCCGTACCGCGCCCGCAGTGTCTGACTCTCTACCACATCGACCAGCCGACGCTGCGGCACGTGGCGCGCACCGTCGCGCACGTGGACCTCGACCCGCACGTCATCAACGTCGTCTTCACCATATTCGACGAGAACAGTGAGTGACGCTCTACATACTGTGTCGCCGTACCGCGCCCGCAGTGTCTGACTCTCTACCACATCGACCAGCCGACGCTGCGGCACGTGGCGCGCACCGTCGCGCACGTGGACCTCGACCCGCACGTCATCAACGTCGTCTTCACCATATTCGACGAGAACAGTGAGTGACGCTCTACATACTGTGTCGCCGTACCGCGCCCGCAGTGTCTGACTCTCTACCACATCGACCAGCCGACGCTGCGGCACGTGGCGCGCACCGTCGCGCACGTGGACCTCGACCCGCACGTCATCAACGTCGTCTTCACCATATTCGACGAGAACAGTGAGTGACGCTCTACATACTGTGTCGCCGTACCGCGCCCGCAGTGTCTGACTCTCTACCACATCGACCAGCCGACGCTGCGGCACGTGGCGCGCACCGTCGCGCACGTGGACCTCGACCCGCACGTCATCAACGTCGTCTTCACCATATTCGACGAGAACAGTGAGTGACGCTCTACATACTGTGTCGCCGTACCGCGCCCGCAGTGTCTGACTCTCTACCACATCGACCAGCCGACGCTGCGGCACGTGGCGCGCACCGTCGCGCACGTGGACCTCGACCCGCACGTCATCAACGTCGTCTTCACCATATTCGACGAGAACAGTGAGTGACGCTCTACATACTGTGTCGCCGTACCGCGCCCGCAGTGTCTGACTCTCTACCACATCGACCAGCCGACGCTGCGGCACGTGGCGCGCACCGTCGCGCACGTGGACCTCGACCCGCACGTCATCAACGTCGTCTTCACCATATTCGACGAGAACAGTGAGTGACGCTCTACATACTGTGTCGCCGTACCGCGCCCGCAGTGTCTGACTCTCTACCACATCGACCAGCCGACGCTGCGGCACGTGGCGCGCACCGTCGCGCACGTGGACCTCGACCCGCACGTCATCAACGTCGTCTTCACCATATTCGACGAGAACAGTGAGTGACGCTCTACATACTGTGTCGCCGTACCGCGCCCGCAGTGTCTGACTCTCTACCACATCGACCAGCCGACGCTGCGGCACGTGGCGCGCACCGTCGCGCACGTGGACCTCGACCCGCACGTCATCAACGTCGTCTTCACCATATTCGACGAGAACAGTGAGTGACGCTCTACATACTGTGTCGCCGTACCGCGCCCGCAGTGTCTGACTCTCTACCACATCGACCAGCCGACGCTGCGGCACGTGGCGCGCACCGTCGCGCACGTGGACCTCGACCCGCACGTCATCAACGTCGTCTTCACCATATTCGACGAGAACAGTGAGTGACGCTCTACATACTGTGTCGCCGTACCGCGCCCGCAGTGTCTGACTCTCTACCACATCGACCAGCCGACGCTGCGGCACGTGGCGCGCACCGTCGCGCACGTGGACCTCGACCCGCACGTCATCAACGTCGTCTTCACCATATTCGACGAGAACAGTGAGTGACGCTCTACATACTGTGTCGCCGTACCGCGCCCGCAGTGTCTGACTCTCTACCACATCGACCAGCCGACGCTGCGGCACGTGGCGCGCACCGTCGCGCACGTGGACCTCGACCCGCACGTCATCAACGTCGTCTTCACCATATTCGACGAGAACAGTGAGTGACGCTCTACATACTGTGTCGCCGTACCGCGCCCGCAGTGTCTGACTCTCTACCACATCGACCAGCCGACGCTGCGGCACGTGGCGCGCACCGTCGCGCACGTGGACCTCGACCCGCACGTCATCAACGTCGTCTTCACCATATTCGACGAGAACAGTGAGTGACGCTCTACATACTGTGTCGCCGTACCGCGCCCGCAGTGTCTGACTCTCTACCACATCGACCAGCCGACGCTGCGGCACGTGGCGCGCACCGTCGCGCACGTGGACCTCGACCCGCACGTCATCAACGTCGTCTTCACCATATTCGACGAGAACAGTGAGTGACGCTCTACATACTGTGTCGCCGTACCGCGCCCGCAGTGTCTGACTCTCTACCACATCGACCAGCCGACGCTGCGGCACGTGGCGCGCACCGTCGCGCACGTGGACCTCGACCCGCACGTCATCAACGTCGTCTTCACCATATTCGACGAGAACAGTGAGTGACGCTCTACATACTGTGTCGCCGTACCGCGCCCGCAGTGTCTGACTCTCTACCACATCGACCAGCCGACGCTGCGGCACGTGGCGCGCACCGTCGCGCACGTGGACCTCGACCCGCACGTCATCAACGTCGTCTTCACCATATTCGACGAGAACAGTGAGTGACGCTCTACATACTGTGTCGCCGTACCGCGCCCGCAGTGTCTGACTCTCTACCACATCGACCAGCCGACGCTGCGGCACGTGGCGCGCACCGTCGCGCACGTGGACCTCGACCCGCACGTCATCAACGTCGTCTTCACCATATTCGACGAGAACAGTGAGTGACGCTCTACATACTGTGTCGCCGTACCGCGCCCGCAGTGTCTGACTCTCTACCACATCGACCAGCCGACGCTGCGGCACGTGGCGCGCACCGTCGCGCACGTGGACCTCGACCCGCACGTCATCAACGTCGTCTTCACCATATTCGACGAGAACAGTGAGTGACGCTCTACATACTGTGTCGCCGTACCGCGCCCGCAGTGTCTGACTCTCTACCACATCGACCAGCCGACGCTGCGGCACGTGGCGCGCACCGTCGCGCACGTGGACCTCGACCCGCACGTCATCAACGTCGTCTTCACCATATTCGACGAGAACAGTGAGTGACGCTCTACATACTGTGTCGCCGTACCGCGCCCGCAGTGTCTGACTCTCTACCACATCGACCAGCCGACGCTGCGGCACGTGGCGCGCACCGTCGCGCACGTGGACCTCGACCCGCACGTCATCAACGTCGTCTTCACCATATTCGACGAGAACAGTGAGTGACGCTCTACATACTGTGTCGCCGTACCGCGCCCGCAGTGTCTGACTCTCTACCACATCGACCAGCCGACGCTGCGGCACGTGGCGCGCACCGTCGCGCACGTGGACCTCGACCCGCACGTCATCAACGTCGTCTTCACCATATTCGACGAGAACAGTGAGTGACGCTCTACATACTGTGTCGCCGTACCGCGCCCGCAGTGTCTCTGACTCTCTACCACATCTTCAGAAGAGAAAGTCTTCTACTTTTTATTTTGGACTTCATCAGACTGTCACCTATTATTGAGGTCATTTTTAGACCCCTGCTTTTATCCCGTTCAGATGCCCTTAATAGCTTTTTACCATCCGTGATGTCGTCCTGTTCTCTGACATCCCTTTAACCGATTGAGGTTCGGAATTTCGCAGTATTCAAATTCTTCTCCGGTTTGGCCAATTTCGTTGTCTAGAAACTATTCATCCAGCATCTCTCGAGCAAATTTGACGATAACTATGACTGGGTCACCAGAAGAATCATGAATCTGGTTACCAGTGTGTCAACTTTCCTTCCGGTCCAGAATCACAAAACAGACGATTGTTATTGACGACGATAATTTGTTTTACCAGCACTACGACACTTGCTGCACCGGCGGAATGTAGCTACTATAGTTGTATTTTATAAGGTAATAGACAGTAGACTAAAAAACTGAGGTCATCACGCCCAAACCAAAATTGAATCCTTTGATTTCCCTAATACAACTAATGAAATAATAATGTTTCTTATGTTTTATTTTTATAATTACAGTGGACGGACAGTTAAGTAACCGTGAATTCGTTGCCGTAATGAAGAACAGACTACTTCGTGGATTGGAGAAACCCAAAGATACCGGTTTTGTTAAACTCATGCATTCGTTAATAAAATGCGCTAGGGATACTAAACCTGCTCTACTCGATTTTTAAGTTACGATATACGTGTTACAGGAAATATTTAATAATAACCATTTATTGTAAAAGCTTTTTCATATGTACCATTTTAGTCTTTTTTACTTCTATTTAGTGGACATTGTGTTTAAATATTTTTCGAATTTAAAAAAATAACGACAACGACCTAGCAAGGTAACAGAACATAAATTGTAATGTTTTTAAGTTATATATTGTTATTTATGTGCAGACAAGTACCAGGCAGAGTTGAATTTGTTCTAAGTAATTTTTATCATTATTAAGCGCGATCAAAGAAGACGAAAGGAAATTCACCATGCCTTCATTCATCATACATCATACTGTTTGTTTATCATTATAATGTCAAACTCTTTGTAATATTTATTATCCGCTTTTCCTAACTGTGTCTATAAACAAAGGTTGTCTGGAAGAGATCGCTCTACTAGCGATAAGACCGCCTTTGTACATCTTTCATCATTTCTTATGACTATTCTCCTCTTCATAGTAGTGTGCAATAATGAATATTGTTATAATATCTAAAAATATATGTCATCGGTGTGTAACAAAGACAATGTTTTAATTACGATGGTATATCGCTCATTTGGAGCGACAGTGACACAAATGCAAATTAGTTAACTTTACACCAGATCAGAATAAAGATTATTTCATAGTTCAAAAGAAGATTCTGAAGCATTATTACGGCTAATTATTATTTTAAAATTGTTTTACTATAGTTGGATATTGTGGCATTTTCACTACCAACGCAGATGTTCGTTCGGCATTTTCGCGTATATTTGCAAATGTGTCACTGTCGCTCCAAATGAGCGATATCAAAATATATTAACAGTAACGCCGTGTTCCCACTACGCCGGACCGCCGAAATCGCCAGAAACCGGATCCCGAAACGCCACTAGCCTTTCCGGCAGTTTCACCAATCCCGGCGTCCGGCGTAGTGGGAACGAGGCCTAACAGTATTTGCATTTTAATATCATCAAACGTTGAGGCTATGTAAATTAATTTATAATAAACTTCGTATTTAATAATTTTGTATTTATATGTAGGTGATTTTTTTTTTCGTTTAAGCAATGTCATAACGAAAAAATACAAATATCTCGTTACCTATAACATTGCAAGGTTCACATACATAGATATATAGATATTTACTTTTAGATGCCTTTTCTTAGACGGATTTATTTTCTTGTGCATTTGTTTATGTTTTATATTAACCTTTAATGGAATGTTAATTATATTATTAAAAAAATCTAGTCAAAATAATAAAGTTAAGATAATGTTTTATGAAGTATCTTTACCATAGATAAGTCTCGAGTTATTTTATAACCAATTATTGTAGATTTTTTTTCCTAAATACTTTATGTATTAAATAGTAACATAGTGTAATTAAATCTAAAAATGGGTTAACTTCTCTGACATATTATGACTGTCGGCCTACAAATGGACAACAACATGCAAGGGGTTTCATAAAAATACCTTTCACAAAATGACATTGTATGAAAATTTGTATAATATAGCTACAATCGATTCTCTTGAACGAGAAAAAAGATCTTAAAGCTCTTACATTCTTTACAATACAATATTAGTAGGTATTTAGAATGTAAAATATCGTAGTTAAGTTAGTCTTATGTATTATATATTACAATTATTAATTATTTATATATTACAATATATATATATATATATATATATATATATATATATTTCGTCCCTCAGCGCTACCCTGTCCATCGGCCGAGTTGACTCACTATTAGCATTTATTACACTATGCTAGTAGATATTAGGTAGTTCATATCAATATTCTGATATGTTACAAATTACTTTCTATTACCACTTGTATTCGCAACGCTACGTTTCTTGCCATTCAGCCTGTCTACATTTTCATTGGGCTATAATAAATCATAATGAGCATTGTTAAAATAATGGGTCGAAAACATTTCAATCTCTTATACTCTCTATATCCTAATCAGGCGTTCTAAGTAATGCAAATTGACTGATTTATCTAAATGCTGTTTTAACGTAATTACAAAATTTGACCTGCTTAATTTTAAGTATTATTAGTAGTTATTTTTTACTCTTATTACTTGAATCGATTTTTATACTTTATTGAATTTATTTGGTTACAACTTTGAACATGAGGCTTTGTATTACAACTATTTTTTGTTAAATATACTATTATAAAATAAATTATATAATCAAATTATCTGATTTTTTTTATATTGTATTTAAAATCCTCGATCTTTCAAGACAAAAATAAAAAAAAAATATTACGTCAAATTAAAAAAGAAATAAAAATCTTGCATCCCTTTAAGAGTATTAACGAAAATGTTATTAAATTTTTACCAAAATTTACAACCTAGAAATGTCGCTTGAAAATATCGGGAGCAATGAACTGAAAACAAAAATTGTTGCGAATTTCGCAATGGCCCAGTAACAGCGCGATGGGCGTCGTCTTTAAATCACTCGAATCACGAAGCGTCGAACGTATCGCGCGGTATCCTCGTCGCAAAAAATAGACATAGTTTAATGTTGCCCGGAATAATTCGAGATAATAGAAACCGACACTGAACGAGCGACTTTGCTGAGAACACGACGCCGTAGCACGCCCTCTGGTGAGTCCGTAACCTATACGCAACCACACCGCTGGCTCATCAAATACCTGATTTATTACATAAAATTTCTTGCCAACCACCTACACTTAAAATTTCTTACCGAGCACTCATAAAATCGCCGTGTAAAATAAACAAGTGGCGTTCTTGTTTGTCTTTCGATGCTTTGAAGTTGGCGAAAGTACGAAAAGTTACGTAGATCGTTTTCCTACTATAGGACAAAATTAGAAATAAAGAATAAACAAGATGCCTGTCTTTATTTACTTAAACATTATACTATATTGATATTGATTTTATTGTTATTAAATTTATAACTAACGTATTATTTTTACAGTAAAAGTGGTGCATTAAAGGAGTTCGAAATATAAAAATGCCAATGTATCAAAGACCACCGTTCTGGAGAGTGCCGCACCAGCGTCCCGACCCTGACGATGAAGTTACACGGCTAAGTAAAAAAAAAACGGTATGTGTTTTTTTTTGTGACTAAACATATAAGTTTTCAAATATTTCGTATACATTACTTGAAGAATTTTAATAACGAAAATATACTTATTCATAATTGATGATATACCTAAATGAAAAAATTCTTGAACTTTGCTTTTTAATTTAAAAAAGTGTATGGTTTATATTGCAACTTCGTTTATATAGGCAGTTGTAATTCATATATTACTTATATTAAATAATTTAAAAAAATATATTAATAAATAGTAACTTAAAAAAAAGTCATACTTTGCATGTGGAGAAGAAAGCACAAAGATTAACTTTTTAATCAACTGTAAACGTTATAGATATTACGTTAATCGTTATCGGTTTACGTGCCAAGTAATTAATTGGTATTGATAAAGACCTCTAAATGCATTTAGCACAATTATATTTGGAATGAAATATAATGGGCAAGGTGAAATTGGTAATTTTAACATAATCCTTGATTGAGAGTTAATTATTAACATTTTCTAATGTTTTTAATATGAAGTTGTGTGAAATCTACTCTTATGGAAATACCTTTTCCCCTTTTTGCAGAAAATTCCGAAATTTCAGACAAAATTTGACTTTTTCAGTTCTTTTAGAGATTTCTCGGAAAAGACTTATTGTCGGCGACGAGACCCCGAGTTGAGCCATTCTGACATGTATCGACATGTATCGACATGTATCGACATTTATCGACATGTATCGACATGTCAGAATAATTTTATAAGGTTTATTTGTTAAATATTTTTGTGTTAAATAATAAGGACAATTTGTATTGTAAATAATTACGTAAGTTGAAAAAGTGAATTTTTGTTTATAGAGATATCGTTTTGAAATTAGTGTCAAAAGAAAGGTCTTGAATCATAACGAGGTTTAGAAAAAGGTTCAAGTCCGTAGGACTTATAGTTTTTAAAATATTTACGAAAATGTATATAGTGAAAGTCGTTTTGAAGAAAGGTTTCTAAGTTTTGTTTAAAGAAAAATTTATTATGTAAGGTAGTGTGTCTAATTTATACGTTATATTGTAGAGTAAGGTTTAACATTTCTTAATATGTAGAAATTGTAAGGGTTTTTTACTTAAAAACAATAAATAAAGGCTCCAAGGTTTCGGCTCATAGTGAAAATCACGAACAAAATAGGAATAAAACTCGCGGCTCTCTTTACGGTATTGCCGCGACGTTAATAAGCGGGCCAATTCGGGCTCAGTTATGTCGATGGCTGGCGCCGATCTTTACCCGGTTTGGGCAGGACAATGACCTTTCCAAGCCTCCAGGCTTCAGGGAAATGACCGGTACGTAGGATGCCGTTGAAAAGTCTGGTCAGCACGACGAGGCATTTCCAAGGCATAACACGGATCGCCATGCTCGGTATTCCATCGGGGCCAGGAGCCTTGCTCTTGGGAAGCCGCATTATAACCTTCCGCGTCTCAGATGGTGAGATAAAATACCTCCCTTCCAGTTGCGGAACGCTGCACGATAGGAATTCTCGCACGCTAAGTTCCACTTTTTTGTGATGTTCCTTAACGGCATTTGTCGTAGTACTGGGAAGGGAGTTTGGGACGAATTGGCCTTCCAGATACTGTGCTAGAATTTCAGCCCGGTCCTTAGCAGCGTAGCAACGTTCGCCCCTCTCGTTAAAAAGAGGATGAATAGGAGGGGGAGCACGGGAGAGCTGTCGGCATAGCCGGTATAGGCTGAGGTCCGAGTCCTCCGCGCGGTCTATGGTGGCTTCCCACTCGGAACCTCTAAAGGCCTCCAGCTTAGAAGTCAGCTCCTCGGCTAGGCGGTTTAGGTCCCGCTTGACTCGAGGGCACCGTGTTCGTGCCCACAGTTTGCGGAGGTCGCGCTTCCTACGCAGCATAGCCTTGATTGGGCCTGGTAAGGGATTTCGCTGATAAGCAAAGCTGTTTGAGCGACTGCTTCTACGAAGAATTATCCCGCACCTTCCTCTCAGGGTGGAACAGTTCGGGTTTCGTAGTGAGCATTCAACGACGCTCCAGCTTACACGAGTCCTGAACCTTCTAGCCAGCGAGTTGAATCGGGGCCGATGCACGGTCGGAGTCTTCCTCGATATCGAGAAGGCCTTCGATCGAGTATGGCACGAGGGGCTCGTGGCTAAATTGCTTAAGACCTCCCTTCCGCGGGCGATAGTTCGATTGCTGGCCTCCTTCCTGGCAAATCGGCAATTTTTTGTTGCGGTGGAGAATTCCGAGTCCGGGATTCGTTCCATTAAAGCCGGAGTTCCCCAGGGCAGTTGCCTCTCACCACGGCTATATGCAGTTTTCACTGACGACATCCCCACCCTGAATGAGTCCCTTCAAGAGTGGGAGGAGGATGTTGAACTGGCATTATACGCCGACGATAGCGCCTACTTTGCGTCGTCTCGTAGTCAATCCCTGGCGATTATAAAGTTGCAACGCCTGCTGGACCTGTTGCCGGAGTGGCTGGAGAGGTGGAAAATGGCCGTCAATGTCGGGAAGACGGCCGCCATTCTCACTAGCCGGCGCCGCCCTATTCGACAGCTACAATTCCGAGGTCAGGAAATAGAATGGAAGACCTCAGTTTGTTACCTAGGGTGTTACATAGACCGAAGCCTACGCATGATACCCATGGTAAACCATGTGGTGAACCAGGCGGCCGCGGCTCGGTCTATGCTATATCCAGTTTTGGTATCCCGCCTGCCAATCCGTACCAAACTGAGAGTGTACCGGGCCTATGTCCGCTCGCGTCTCACGTACGCGGCGCCGGCTTGGTATGCCCTCTGTTCTACCACACAGAGAAGAAGGCTCCAGGTCCAGCAAAACCGCTGTCTAAGGCTGATAGTAGGAGCCTCAAGATACATCAGGAACGATGTAATTCACAGGGACACATCAACACCCACCGTGGAGGAGTTCGTTAAGCACCTAGCCAGCCGTTTGTTCGCCAGAGCGGACAACGGCCCTCACCTACACCTCCACGGCATAGCCCCTCTCCACGCAAGGCCGCCAGAGGGACGTCCCTTGGCTCGAGAGCTCCTACTGCAGTCATCATCCAGCCAACCAACTACACCCGACACGGATGGAGTCTCGGTTTGACGGCGAGACGGCGGAGTTCCGCGCTATCCATCATAGTGCCAGTAACATTTAAAAAAAAAAAAAAAAAAAAAAAAAAAAAAATTACCACGCCACCCCGTTCTGTGCGGGGATAGGTAAAAGCGCCAAATAAGCGCTAAAAGACCGAGCAGGAGTCTCTGCTCGAGAAGACGCCCGGGTAGAGAGGACATTGTCCAGAGGCCCGTATACCTTGTATGACTCCTCAAACAGAGGAGTCATCAAGAAGAACCCCCTGCTCAGTTATGTCGAGCGAACCATACGAACAAATTAAGAAGTAATACGAAACAGTCGCAACAAAGCCGTCGAAGAGGCAAAATAAGGAAGAAACAAAACT
The DNA here is from genome assembly GCA_036937285.1 of Euphydryas editha. Classification (NCBI taxonomy): domain Eukaryota; kingdom Metazoa; phylum Arthropoda; class Insecta; order Lepidoptera; family Nymphalidae; genus Euphydryas; species Euphydryas editha. Next base: position 9,689,180 of record JAUPFZ010000007.1, read on the forward strand.
CAAGAGCCGAAACCTGTGGATCTAGAAGAAATATTGTTGTTTCAATTAATTCGTCTCTCCGAGTTCGTGGTGTAGAACATACGCATTCAGGGGTGCGTGGTGGCGTACGTAACCAGCGCAAGCTTCTACAAGGACGTACGTCAAATAAGTGGGAGATTGTCCCAGGACGACAGTGCGGGCATTGACGTCTTACCTGCCGCCGTCCGAAACACTTATTATTAATAAAATTATCGGAAAAGACTTATTATTAATAAAATTGTTGAGAAATTCTGAAAAAATCAAATATTGTCTGAAATTTCGGAATTTTCTGAAAAAAGAGAATATTTCCATAAGGGTAATTGTGTACTCAATTCATATACCTAATAATCTAAGTAATTTTAATAATATCCATTAATTTTCTTTAACATAGTTTTGAAGTGAAAACTTCTTTAGCCGCGTAAAGCGATTTTTTGTAGGGGAATAACTTATACCTCAATAAAGTTGGCTTGGAAGTATAACCACTCAGATTATTTATTAAGTGCTCTTAATTGCTCACAAAATGCTCACCTCAAATTCGCAATTGCTCACCCTATCAATTAGTTATTTAATTAGTTATTAATAATTAAAAATACAAAATTATTTTTGCCTATTAGGTACACGTAAACCAATAGACTTTTCTTAAATTTTTTTTTTAATAAATTGCTCACAAATTGCTCCCCCGGAATCCGCATTTGCTCCAGATGTATCATTAATAGTTAATTAATAATTAATTTTTTTAACAATTGCAAACGTGAAAAATTAAAATTCTTATAATTCAAATAGAATATATATTTTTTAAATAAACTATATGCCAATTAATTGCTCCCTAATTGCTCCCCCGGAATCCGCATTTGCTCCAGATGTAATATTAATAGTTAATTAATAATTAATTTTTTTAACAATTGCAAACGTAAAAAATTTAAATTCTTATAATTCAAATAGAATATATATTTTTTTTAAAAACTATATGCCAATTAATTGCTCCTTAATTGCTCCCCTGGAATCCGCATTTGCTCCAGATGTAATATTAATAGTTAATTAATAATTATTTTTTTTAACAATTGCTAACGCGAGAAATTAAAATTCTTATAATTCAAATAGAATATATATTTTTTAAATAAACTATATGCCAACCCTAATTGTTCCCCCGGAATCCGCATTTGCTCCAGATGTAATATTAATAGTTAATTAATAATTAATTTTTTAACAATTCCTAACGCGAGAAATTAAAATTCTTATAATTCAAATAAAATATATTTATTATTAAATATATTAATATATTTTTCACGTTTGCAATTTAAAAAAAAATTAATTATTAATTAACTATTAATGATACATCTGGAGCAAATGCGGATTCCGGGGGAGCAATTTGTGAGCAATTTATTAAAAAAAAAAAATTAAGAAAAGTCTATTGGTTTACGTGTAATAGGCAAAAATAATTCTGTATTTTTAACTATTAATAACTAATTAAATAACTAATTGATAGGGTGAGCAATTGCGAATTTGAGGTGAGCATTTTGTGAGCAATTAAGAGCACTTAATAAATAATCTGAGTGGTTATACTTCCAAGCCAACTTTATTGAGGTATAACTTATGGGTTCGCGTCATCGGTGACCTCGACATGCTCGTGACGTATTGCGCTTGCGCCAGATATACGCAATATAGCGGCCCGTATACATGTATACGGTTTTATACACTAATTGTATATACTCGACTGTATCATATGGGTATTTGACTTCTTGGGTGAGTAAAATCTTGTGACTTCGCATCTCCGACATGCTGTAATATAGCAGGAAGTGAAATTATGTTGACCACTTGATAAGTTTATTTTGTGTATACTGTGCATTTTTTAAACTATGTTTTCAATAATCATTATTTGAATTGATTAATTATATACTTATAGAATCACTGTGCAGTACATTATAATATAATTATGTTTGTGAAATAAAATAAATGATAAAAACAAAGCATTTATTATCGAATATTTCCAACATGGTTATTGATATTTGCTTTGAAAAATTAAATATAATTTTTCATTTTTTTTTTTGAGTTTTCACTTCTTTCGACAGTACTTATAATTGCCTAGATTTTTTTTTTTTTATTATAATTTCGGGGATCTTTCTTAATTAACACAGAAATACAACAGAAAATTTAGAAAATGAGCATTATACATATTACAAATAAGCTAGTGTTATGACACTACACATCATACCACCACACATAAAATAAGAAGGTAGAAGATAATCTGTAAGGAAAAAATTATGGAATCATTACGACACAGTTGCAATAGGATTATATCAAACCTGTCCTTCAATTATTAAGCTATTAATCGACTACTGATCTCTATCTAATAAAAATCGATAATCTATCTATCTAATAAAAATCGATCACGGTAACACGATTACAATAGTGTAGTGTATATGGCTTGAATTCAGACATTCCGCCCTTCCTTTCCTAGGTATGTACTCTATGTTTTAGTTTACTTGACAAAAAGTAGGTGACAAATTATATGAACATAAAACAGTTATTCTATTAAGTTGGTATAAAGTATATATTTCTTAGATATTAATACGTGAAGCAAAAACTTTTTACCGTTAAAGTTTATATGGAGAAGAAGTGCAGAATGTTAATATTTTTTATAATAATGCTCGAAAAATACATTAAATTCATTACAAAAAAACAGTACACACACTACGGCATACACACATATGTACAATGATAATATATATACACAAATTTTGTTTTTTGTTAAAGTCTGTTGTCAACATGGTCTTAAATACAGGTCTTGCAACGAATTTTTTATCGAAATTTACTATCACAAATCAGATCCAATGACTGCTGCATATGCTCACCATGTTATGCGCAATCATTATTTTATGATGTTGACAATGCTATTACTTATAGATTAGGTCGAATTTCGACCATTGGGCGACCACTAGTATATTTAAAAGGACTTAAGAATGTTATAGAATTGTCTAAAAAAATTGCGCTATGTTTTCATACTTAATACCTTCTAAAATAACTTTTGAATTTCTTATGTTTATGAAAATTTATAATTCGAACACATATAACTTTCTCGTGTAATCATATCATTGCGTGCGATTTAAATAGATCTACACTGCCAAATGGCTAATTTAGTATCTATATGTCAAATGAAAAGTATTTGTGCCAAAGATTAATGAGCTACATATTTATATGTATAAACAAATGTAGGTATAGCACAATCATCAATTAATATAAGATACGACTCGTATGTAGAGCCCTGACCTTTACCTTGAATTCTCTTCGAATAAATAACGTAACGATAGAAAAGGCCAAAGAAACTAAGAGTATTTTTATTGATTTCTTTATACGCAAAGTGATATTTCACTATCACTTGATATAGATCACGTCAATCGACACCAAACGGTAGCGGATTCTAATCCAGACTGGCTTCGCTGAGGTTTTTCATATGTTGAATTTGTCTTTAAGATTTATCTTTTGCTCTACGGTGAAGGAAAACATCTAGAGGTAAATTGTATGTTTCGGAAGAATTTCCGAGACATGTATTATATAACCACCAACCAACAGTGGAGTAGTGTGGCGGATTGTGCTCCAACGCTTCTCTTTCAAAGAAGTTGCCTACGCACAACAGTGGGATGTTAACAGGCTGTTACAGTACAATAAGCACATTCTGTACTGTACTGTATCAGCCTGTAAACAACCCACTGCTGAGCGAAGACCTCTTCTCCATATTGAAGAAGTGTTGGAGCTTAATCCACCACACTGCTCCACTGCGGGTTGGTGGATAAGCACATTCATACGATGATTATTCTTAGTTATTTGTAAACTTTTATAACCAGTTTGATTATAAATTACAATGAAGTAAATAAAAAAAATAAAAAACAAAGATTCTAGATTCTCAGTTGCTTGATGAAAAAAAAAGATAACGTCTTTAATCACGGTTAGTAAACATCGTCAGCCTTCCACAGCTGGATATCTGTTGCACATCACCAGCTTCCGTTATATGAATTGGGTCGATCGCTGTGGGGTGTGCAGAAGAGTACAGTGGGGAGGGGCGGGGTGTAGTTTGCGGTAGAGCTAATTTGGATCGCATAACGCCGAGTCTCACCGTCGTGCTCGCAAGTCCGCGCCAAAAGCGCGCTCGCGCAGTGCAACAGTAGTATCCCCGCGTCATGGGGCGGCTGCATACATTCGTGGTAACGCTACGGCGAGAAACCCGCGACACCAACTGGGGCCTGCGGTTAGTGGGCGGCGCGGATCTCGCCACACCACTCATTGTCACGAGGGTACGCCTCCTATTTACTATTGACCATCAACAATACACACCGGTGTAAATAAACATATACGAGTATTGTATTGACGCGTTCAAATTTTTAATCTGATGAGTATCGTAATACTTTACCGTTTAACTACAATCGAAGTTCTAATTTCAAGTCATAATAAAATATTATTGACTTGAATTTTGACATAAATGTATTTTTATTTTATAGAAATGTTCGTTAAAGTTCATTGCGTAGAAAAATTTATTTGTAATCGATAAGAACGCGACTTAACTAATTAACAGTCTTAAATATACCGACTGGTCACCCATCGTTCGACAGCTGTCGGCAAGTGTGACAACAAATCTGTATTTGACCCAAATAGTCACGAACCACTGTTGGATTCTGCATAGTATGTATAGTACACTCCAACTAATTGCTTAGTAAAGTTATTGTAAAAAATTATAACACACTTTATATACCTCTTCGTAGGAGTCGAATCATAGACGCTATAATTATTTTATAAACGAATTTGTCTAACAATTATAAAAACTACAGAAAAAATGAAATATGTTTAAATTAGAAGTGAATATTTTTTATATTTCATTGAGTATTAGTATATTGAATATATTTTAATTATTTGCTATACATAAATATTATTTTGCGACATTTATGAATTAACTCTGACCTTTTTACAAAATTTTTAGCGAACGTAAAAAATGTTCTTTTTTTTTGAGTCGCTATTATATCTAGAATATTTAAGAAGAAATATCAGTACATATAGATAGTTGATGTAGAGCTGTTAGCGATACCTAGATGAGTCAGTCTCGAGTACCAACACCGGCCACGATCTAGTAAATATATCTTTATTTTTAAAAGCCGGCTAGGCTAGGATGTCGCGCGTATCAAAACAATCAATTTTTTTGCGTTTGTGGTTTTGATCGTCTTCAGAGCAACAGACCTTTTTGAAAGAGAACTATTAGAGAAACTCATAAAAAAAATATACCTATTATCATACCTTAAAGATGACATATTTTCGTAATGAAATTGGTTTTTTTTTAATATTTAGGTAACGCTACTTTTTATCTGCATCTTGAAATCGCAAATGAGGTGTTGACTTTGATTTTTAACCGACTTCAAAAAAAGGAGGAGGTTCTCAATTCGTCTGTATTTTTTTTTTTTTTTTTTTTTTTTTTTTTTTTTTTTTTTTATGTGTGTTACCTCATATCTTGTTACTGGGTGTACCGATTTTAATGATTCTTTTTATATTCAAAAGCTAGTGCTCGTCATGTGGTCCCATTTAAATTTGAGCGAGATGTGACTAGTAGTTTTTGAGTAATCCTTAATAATGCGTATTTTTGTTCCTGATACCGCGCGTCGCTACGCGGGTCGCGTTGCACACTATCGTTCCTTGAGGCTTAATTTGTTTCGGAAGATTAGCACGTGTTATGTTTTTTATGTTTACTACGAGTTAAACTATACAATATTATATTTTGTTTCTCATATTACGACTCAGGTGTAGTGACATCGGTGATTAACGAGATAATTGTTTTAAAATTTTTAATTTGTCAAAATATTTAACGGACACCATTTTGTGTCATTTGTCATAGACTAAAATCTTAAATGTGACATTGTGTGTGCAACAACTAACAAGTGTACCTAAGTATTAGTCAATTAGCAGAGGAATCTTTTCTGCATCGATGTATAATTATAATAGATACACAGTCTCAAAGAAATCGAACCTCAGTCGTGTTCCCACATCAATGCTTACTTTTGCCTACCTGACTCTACAAGCTAATAAAACAAAGGCCACAATTTGGTATTGTTTAATTTTAATAATAGACCTTAACACTTTGGAATTGAGTTGTAAAACATTTGTGACTGTGTCTTACTTATTATCTTTAGGGTTTTTGGACGGGACGAAGTAATAAATTTTAGTGACACCCAAAAATGAAACGAGATATCTAGACAAATATTTAATACGAAATCAACCTTATAACTAATTAGAAATATATTACAAAATTGTCACAAATAATATGCGTGTTACGTGATTTTGGAGCTGTGCTTATTAGTTTGCTGTTGTCTCCAGCTGTTTGAATAAAATAACTAGTGGAGTCGCTTACCAAGTGCTAAATTATGTGATTTGTACGATAATTATGTGACGAATGCTAACGCTGGCTTATTATGAATGTAAGCACTGTTTGGTTACTTTTGGTTTTGGTGCCCTTACGCGGAATCTAGGGTATAATTGATCGAAAGGTTGTGGTACGTTAGTGCATATACTTTAATACATTAATTATGTATTTTGCCATGAAAAAAAAAAAATAATATCGATTGACAAAAAAAAGAAACTCTATAGGTGATTTGTAAGATCATCGTAGTATTTCGAGTTGGTGTGGATTTTTTGCAAAAAAAATTACTTCGGTCGATTGCGGCTTTTTCGAGGGTGGTAAAATAAATGTAGCTTGTGAACTGTAACCGCCCAGCTTTATATAAATAAATCAGTTATCGAACTACAGATTCACTAAAAATCAAGAAATAAAACAAAATTTTAACAAAAAACAAAAACCGACTTCAAAGCAAAAAAAAGAACGGTAAAACAAAAATGCACTAAAAAGTAAAAAAATAATTACGCATTCTTTTGTCTGTAATCAAATTATTACGATAATATAATGTAAAATTATTGTTGTCTTTGGAGTCGGTGTCAGCCAAGGAAATAAGGAAAAGAGTGCGTAATAGTGTACACCAATGTACACCTATTGTAATGTTAAACTACGTTGGCTGACACCGACTCCGAAGACAACAATAATTGTACATTATATTATCGTAATAATTTGATTACAGACAAAAGAATGCGTAATTATTTTTTTACTTTTTAGTGCATTTTTGTTTTACCGTTCTTTTTTTTGCTTTGAAGTCGGTTTTTGTTTTTTGTTATTGGTACAAAGTAAATGAAACCCTAGTGATAGAATAGAAATTATGTAAAAGTGTTACTAGCCCGTATTGATGATAATACCATTACGTAAGTAATGCATTATTTTCAAAGAGAACTATACAAGAAATTTATAAAAAAAAAAAAAAATTGTATAGGTAGGTATATTGTATCCAACGTAAGGAAGACATTTTTTAAAAATGACTTTAATTTCCTAAAATATTTTTTTAACTTGTGTAACTCGGCTTTATATTAGCAGACAGATTAGATCTTAACCTTGAATTTCAGACTAATAACCAATTATTTTGGCGAGTAGAGAACGATACGCCATATGATGTTACTCTAAATCTAATATAGCAACTCGCATGTACCCACTGTTATTGTTTAATCATTGATCTACAAAATTAAATAGACTTTAAATTACTTGATTTATGATTATGACCGATTCGTAAGGCAATCCTTTTGATAATAATCTAATTTTAACTATTTAATTAGTTTTACCGATAACTTATTTTTATTAGTTTTTACTAGTTTTTAGTATTATACGTACATGTAGTAAATATTTTACGAAAAATTAATCTTATTATAAGAAACTCACTATTGAATTATTTTTTTAATTTGTGTTTTATTTTTTATGTGCGAAACCCTAACTCTTTTTTGAATATAAATAATGAATAAATATAAATATGTTTAACATACATACACGGTCGTCTGTTCCTAAGGTAGGCAACTTAATGCCTTTATTTTAAATAACATCCAACTGATATACCTGCATATTCATATATATATATTACATATAAATATTACACCCAGACTCGGAATCGAACAACTCTGGAGCGGGAAAAAGGGTCACGCCAACAGCACCAACGGACCAGTCAAGTTAATATTAAAGTATCTAGCCGAAACAACTTGTTGAAACATCTGCCAGAGTACGTCTGATTAGAAACAGACCAGTTATTTAGGAAATTAGTTGGATCAAACATAAACATAGTTTTTTTTTTTTTTTTTAAGTGAAACTTCTTTAGAATCGTTGTGATTTGAAACGGGATGCGACGGAAAAAACGATAGGTAAGATACACAAATACAAAAATGTGTAGGAGAGAATGAGAAAGTATGATGTCACATATCCTAGCAACGCGTAAACAACGGGTAAATAACTAATAGAATATTTAACTATTACTATTAATAAATTTTAAATTGAGTTTGCCAAAGATATTTCACTTCTGATTCACTTCTGACATATTATGTACTCCGTTCACACGACATTTTTTTTAATTAGCATTACATAAATATATATGTTTCTATTACCATTACATAAAGACATTTTAACTTTAATTAATTATATAGAATAATCAATCTTAGCGATTTAAACCGCTTTAATTCAGATTGAGATTGGCGCAGTGTGCTTAACGCAATTTTTTTTTAAAATATATTATTAAGTCTACGACCAATGTGTGTTACCAGTGATGACATACGGATCTGAGACCTAGTCTCTAACTATGGGCCTTTTAAACAAGCCCAAGTCGCACAGCGTGCAATGGAGAGGGCTATGCTTGGTATTTCTCTGCGAGATCGAATCCGAAATGATGAGATCCGCAGACGAACGAAGGTTGCCGACATAATCCAACGGATTTGCAAACTGAAGTGGCAGTGGGCAGGGCACATAGCTCGAAGAACTGACGGCCGATGAAACAGAAAGGTTCTCGTCCGTCTGCGAGATGGACAGACGAGAACCTTTCTGAACAGTCGCTGGAAGCCGCTGGACGGAAGCTGCTTTTAACCGGTCGCTCTGGAGGTCGATGGGGTAGGCCTACGTTCAACAATGGACATCCAATGGCTGATATAATGATGATAATGATGTATTATAACAGCTGTTCTGGTGTAGTGGTGCAAGACGCTACCTAAGAGCCTACGATCGCGGGTTCAATTCCGGTCAGGGAAGATATTTGTATTCGTGGAAATATTAGTGTTTGGTCTGGGTGTGTTTCTTCGTTGGTCTCGCCACCGTGCCTCGGAGAGCACGTAAAGCCGCAGTCCCGGTTGTTATCAAATACACTTGATAGCGATCGTTACTCACGATAAAGGAATATTTCACTGACCCGTATTAGAGAAGTATTTTGGATTAAGCTCTAATCCTCCCCCTATATGAAGAAAAAGCCATCGCCTAGCTGTGGGACGTTTTCAGGCTGATTCATATATTAATTATTTAAAGTTATATATAAAATTCACAATAAATATATATTAACTTATAAAAATAAATTGTTACTATTATAATATTACTGCACCACAAATTAATATTAGTCTTCAACCTAATCCTTAAAAAAACGAGAATCCTTACTTCCTTACTAATCCTTACTTCCTTACTTATATATATATATAATATTATAAATGGGAAAGTGAGTTTGTATGTTTGTTCCGCTTTCACGCCGTAACTACTGAACCGATTGCTTTGAAATTTTGCAGACGTAAAGTTAGAAGTCCGGATTAAATAATTATATAAATATATACTTTTTATCCCGAAAAAGTTTGATTTTCCCGAGGGAAAACAAAAATATTGTTAGTTCGGAGATAGATGGCGCTGTGTGTAGTTTAAAACAAAGTTATGTTTTGCATACGAATATACACAATGTAAACTTAGAAGGTAAATGATATGATAATTAATCCTTATATAATATGAAATAATGTATAATGATATAGGGGAGCGGCGGGTCATTCCGTACAGCGGACGATACCGTACATAGTGTTTGACAGAGACCGAATGGTGGGAAAAAAGGGGTATTCTTGTCTAATGGTCGCAACACGGCACTGTTGTGTCCTGCCTCCTACCCGCGCCTGTGACTCGTCAGATTTCATGAGTAGAGCATGTCTTACATTTACGTGCCATTTCTTATAAGAAGTATAGTGAAGATGTTAAACTGTAAGTATTATATTTATTGTTTAATTGTATTATTTTTATAACCACGTCGTACGTTATTGATCTATGGTTCGATGTACAGTCAATTTTCAATGAAGTCGCTGATCGTTTTCGCTTGTTTGAACATTTCTCATAAAATGGTGGCTTCGGTTTGGTTCGTACATTTTTGTACGATATCACTTGCATGTCTTGATTTGATATATATTTTTTATTTGTTATCTTTATTTTCAGATGCCGCGAGGAAAGAAACTTATCTGGTCATATTATATTTTATATAGAAGGAGAAACAGGGATTATAAATGAGCTTTATCTAATTTGTGGAGAATTCGGTAAAGATCAAGAGCTCTGGTATCGCTGTATTATGTGTGGGCAATGGGTCCATTCACTGTGCAGTGATAAAGATGTACCCGATGATTATATGTGTGGATTTTGCCTGGCAAAATAAATAAAAATAAAGTTGATAAGTGAAACATTCATTAAGACACTGTTACTTAGACATTGTACGCAATCATCCGAAGGTGTCGGTTGATACCGTACTTTTGTTTTTGTATAAAACTTAATAAATCTGATACTTTTATTTATCTGGTTTTATTTTTTGTTCGAATATTAAACAGTTAAATATTTTCTCTTTAGATAATGCTTAAGATTAACCACATAAGCTTTTTAGTTATTGAGTAACAAGCGTTTTACCTTAAGTGTACGGTAACCCCCGCTCCTCCCCTATATGATATATATGAAATAATGTAAAATATAAAATGATATGATAAATAATCTTAGAAAAGCATTGTTTTTCCCATGGCCAGCTCTATGTAGCGTGTTCCCGGGTATCCAGTGCCCAAAATTTGCATGTTTTTGCTCCCCAACGTAAAACATATAATATAGTTTACCACGCAGTTTTGGTTTAAAAACTCTAAACTCTATATATACGGGAAAACTAAGAAGCGCGATATAACCGAATTCATAACCGAATTCCAAGCGGGCGAAGCCGCGGGTAAAAGCTAGTTCTTATTATAAATCAAATTGTAATCCTTGTATTTTATTGGATTATAATCTTCATATAAGGTATAATTATAATCTTTATAAGCTCTGGCTAACTAAAAATAGCCGAGCTTACATAAAAATAGCTATGTTTTTGTACTGATTAAACAAATAGAAAAGGGCGTTGAGCCGTGGTGCTGTAAGATTTATAACGACAGAATATAAACAAAATTGTGGATTAGCGCTGGAATAATGTGTAATCGTATATTTGTGCATCACCTAATTTACAAAAAATACCACGTAACGAAAGTGACTTCCTTTCCTTTCTTTCTTCGATTTGCCTCGGTAGTACCTACTTTCCTTGATTTATATAAATGATTTACTAATTGTTAGTATTCTTTATTCTGTCTTACCTGTTAGACAATTGTTTATAACGCGTATTTTGATGATAAAGCATGCTGAGCTCCCATATGACCCTAAACTTAATCAAGATAAAAGACGAAAAGATAAAGTATGTCCCACCGTCAAGGTTTCCACCACTCTAGCTCGGAAACACTACTATTACCTCGGGAACTTTTTGTATAACAGGATTAACTCACGGATACCCATTTATCACCTTCCAAGACTCGAATGTAAATTCATCATTACCAATTGGTTCAAATCTTTCACCTATATTGAAACTGAAAACCTCCTTATTCCTTAATCAGCAGACTTAACTAATGGAAAAGAAATTTTTTTTTTTTTCTCTTTAGAGTAGGGGAGACTGGGTACTCGGGGCGTCACGGTTGCATCCGCGAGCGATCCCGTGGCGCCCCATTACGACGATGAGGGCACCGCTGGGTTTTAGTGCGGTATTCTGGCACGTTCTGCGTGCCAGCGAGTCCCACATACCCGCCGCCTCTCCGCGGCGGGATGCGTAAATGCATTTCCCAGCGATAAAAAAAAAAGGGTAGACTGGGTACGGCTGTGACAATTTTTGTTTTATCGCCAATAATTTTGTTAATTTACTGGTAAGCTGGTAGATCAGTAATTTATATCATAATTTGTTCATTTGTCGACGTAAAAATACTAAAATATTGTACCAAAATACGATGTATTACTCATAAGATCAAATTAAAAAAAAAAGGGAAAGTGACAGTGGTTGGATTCGGTAGTGACATGCATAAACATACAACAAAATGGTATATAATAAGTTTTATTGCTATAAATATTTAACATGATGAAACATAATATTCTTGAATGTTATGTTCAGTTTGTAAATTATAATAAAAAGCTTTAAAGAGGTATTTCTGGAAAGAGTTCGTTTTCACTTCTTTATAAGCATCTTCATATTCACTGATGTCACACCGCACTCTTTTGGTCTTCCGCAAGCGTTTTCTAGGCATCTAAAAACAAAAAACAAAATTATATTTATATATATATGTCACAACCGTACCCACAAAATTTGTCACAACCGTACCCGACGCACTCTTTCGAAAACAAAAAATTGCCACGACTTTGCCAAATAATCTATGTAAAAATTGTTCACTCGTAATTATCTATTAATGTTCAACTTATAACGTAAAAAAATACGCGGTAATCTATCTGTATATATTTAAAAGTAATTGTTAAAGGTAATCAAACAAAAATACTAACTTTTGACTGTTCAAAAGTAATGTGGGCTCCTGCTCACGTTAACGTCGCACGATGGCTGTCGCAATGCTGGGGAACGGGTTCAGACTTGCACCTCGCTTCTCTCTCCCATAGCACCCTCTCCCGTATTCCATATAGTTTCGTTAATAAGACGACTGTCACTATCGTACCCTGGCACAACCGTACCCAGTCTCCCCTACTTTAGTTTTTCTTTTGTAATTATTTTTATTATTATTTCTTTCTTTGTTTTTTGGAGTTTACTCCTTAAGAATCGATTTTCATATATAAGGCGCCCGGTATGAGAAAAATATGAGAGGTAAAATCTACTATTGAATGACCTCGTTACTTTTTCGGTGCGCGCGCACCTACGGTGCGGTGCGAAAGTAATGTTGCTCTAATTAATATTGAAAAATAATATTTAAAAAATAAATGATAATTGTCAGATAATAATAATTACATAATTTATCAACATTCCTAATGAAATATTTGTGCACATCTGAAATTGACTATTGTGAAAAGTTTAATGTAAAATATTTCGCCGATTAGTTATAATAAATGTATATAAAATGAATAAATATATATTTATATATGTATATTATTTTCATTAATTTGTTAATTTACCCTTTCATATGGTATTAATTTTATTTTCAGTTGGATAAACTCTTTTTGCGTATGTTTAGACAATCGTACTTAAGGAGTAAACTCCAGTCGTGCGTCGGAGCTGACACACACAATTTTTTTTTCTCTCTGTGTTGAAATTATTGTGTCGTGGTTAACATTTAACATTAAATTGTATACTAATATTATTCATAACATGACATATGAGATTTGTGTCCATTTAAGTTCTGAACATCTGATCATTTTCATCCTATCCGTGGGGGGGGGGGACCTGGTGACCTATAGTACAGGTATTATATACCTTTTTTGGGTACCATTCCTATCAAGTTGTCATGTTAGTAGTTAGATCATAAGCAGTTGATTTATTGTATCAACCTGATTGTGATGGAAAAATAAATTATTATATTATTACTATTATTATTTATTAATAATAGAAAATATATAATTAATTTTAAATATCAAAGACAACAAGATAGTAATTTAATGCACGTTGTAATTTGTGAAAACATCTAAACAACCTACTGCATCAATTTCAAAAGATGTACAGATTTATTTTAACTCGTTACACTTATCTCAACGGCCAAAAACGTTTATTACACATTTATTCAACCTTGTGCTAATATTTCAGCTATCTATCATAAAACATTTTGATAGCATGGATTTCCTTTAACATGACGTGTTACTTATGACTCAATCAATCTATATAAACTGAAATAGATATGGTTACATAAAAATACGTAAGAAAATAAGCCATTCTTGTAACGTTTGGTATTTAAAATCATTTGTGCGTAATTTAAACATTTTTTTAAGTAATCAGTATTGTATCATACTACCTACTTAATTGAATACTTAGTTTTCTTTTTCGCCCCTTACAATTATGTTGTTCATTATGCTGTTAAAAAAAAACTTAAAGACGATAAAAAATGTCTACTGCAGCTGAGTTGTTACAGATTGTAAGTTCTTTCATGTTTAAAATCCTTACAAAGAATTGAATTATCTACCGTTGCGATGTTAGTACGGTGTATACATACATACATATGTATGTAACATAAAAAGGTGTATTATATGCAGTATTTTTTATGGAAATATAAATTTCATTCTTTAACAGATTAATATTAAACGCATAAATTTCCGATTATTTTATTGATTTATTAATGAGTATTAATGATCATACTGTATATTCAAATATGAATTTCTTTAAAAAATAGCCCATATGACGTACTACATACAACGCGTAACACGTAGATGAGCACTGACGTCCAAAAATCCCGCAAAAATCATCATCAGCCTCAACACTTACAAATGACGCAGCCGGTATGGTCGAGATAAACTTTTGTTGGACACGAGTAAATATAGGTATGCGTCCTCGCCATTGACTCGGGGGAAGTGTGATGGATTTGCGCAAATCAGCCGGTGATTAGTCGGCCTCCATCGGCTGCGACGGTTGTTTTTAATAAAAATGTCAGTGATGGTTGGCACGACAACGACGATGGACGCATTTAGCCTGGCTCAAAGCCAAAGTTGATGCATACCTCTCGTCTCCCTACCTCCCCTTGCCTGGTCACAAGGTCGTCCTAGATGTCAATTTCTGAGAAATACATATTTCAGTATAGCCTTATAATTATTCATGTATCTTATACTAGTTATAATATCAATTAATTAAAACTTGATTAACTCATAAGATTATTAATACCACTTACGTTTCTTATAATTCTGTTTAGATTCAATAAAACCAAGTTAAATAAATGTACCGACTCCTAACCTAATAGGATAATTTAATCCTGTGAATGGTAGCTTGTTGGCATAAAAAATACCACAATAATGACTCCTAGCAAAACTTATCTAATAATATGTCTTGACCAATTGATCGTCGCTGAGCATAAACTAATGAAGCTAAGTATATTGTATTTGTTGAAGGAAGTGTAAGGTACCCTAACTTTATTTAAATTAATAAAAGGATTTCAGGGAATTCTAATAAAAAGGGGTGGAATGGGGACAAAAATTTATAAGATGGTTGTTACTTTTGGAGCTAGAAACATGGAAATTAATTTTTAGGCTGATTAGAAATTAAAAAAAAGACAGAAGTAAAACCGAGGGTAACAGTTAGTAATAATATCACTATTATACTAAGGGCAGAAGGGGCCATAATATAGCGCTGTATTGTATCATTTGCTCATCTGCGTTTTTAATTTATATAAATATATTTAAAAAATTGTAAACAAGTCCATACAACGTCAAAATCCGAATATCATTAAATTATAGTAATTTCTGCAATATATAGATGCGTAATTCTGTGAGATTTCGCGAAGTTTTCTTCGAGAGAAGATGAATTTACCTGTGACCTAGAGTATAACTAGATGTCACGGTCGATTTTTGTTGTCGTGAATAACATATGACATAATCTCTATATACATTGTATAATATAACTATGTTTACGTTATTGCTCTTTTAAATATATTTTCACCTACTAACCGACGAAATGACGAATGCTTATGATATAATTTACCGATATATGCACGTTATAACAGAGAAAAACCTTTATTTTATAACTACACCAATTCAATAATTTTATAATTTTTCTGAAGCTTTTTTTATGACACTCAATTGAATTGGTGAATTGTGTTGGTTGAAAATGACATTTTTAAGGATTCCGTACTAACGGACACTATTCCTATGACTCCTCTTTTGGTACGTTTATCCGTCTGTTACAGAGTTTTGTGTCAGAGTCACTGTATCTTTGAAACTGTATAGGTAGGCGATTGAAATTTTCACACAAAAATTATGTTACATTTTACTATGGCCGATATAATAATTTGTTCGTCACGGTCCTATCGCGATCGCATTCTCTATCAATCAGATAAATCAAAGTACCCGTAAGGATAAGTAGTGCTTAGAACAACTTCACTTACTACTTACAAATGCATAAAAATGCATATAATTTACGTTCACAATTTTAACTTTTATATGATTGTTTTTTTTTTTTTACGAATGCTCCGTTTAATTTTTGATGTATTTTCAGGTAACACCGGGCACACCTGCCGGTCGTGATCTCGTCAGAGGGGACATCATTGCAAAGATCGATCACTATGATGCACGCGATCTGCGACACGAAGATGCGCAAAACCTTTTCAAAAACGCTCCTAATCAAATTAAGCTCGTTGTACAAAGGTAAGAAAGTAGCTTAGATATTTTAGTTATATATATATATTGGTATCCCGAATTATAATTATCTTTAGATTGTACGCACGTTATTGTTTTGTATTTCGACCTAAAGGTAAACAAACTCTTTGTTTTTGAGTAGAACACTTCATTGTTTTAAAGCCAATTTTTAGGTATAAAACTTTGTAGAAGTGGCGTATCCATTTGAAGCATGTTATGATATACAATACAGATACATAAGTCACAAGACCTATCACGTTAGTTTAAAACAGTTTAAAATTCAAAAAGCTGAATTAAAAAAATATAGCAAATGAATCTTCATGAACAGTCTACCTTTAGGAGCAGTCCAAGCTCGCATCTGTATACGATGCCGCGATCATCTAACAGTTTCTCAGGACGATCTCTGCTCACGCCCACGTTCTATCATATGGCAGAGTAAGAACTGCTTCTCAATGTTGTATTCAGTGTTGTTTATATTTTCATGAAAAACAGCATGTATGAACGATGTTTTTAAAATATATTTATTATATTACTTCTACTTTAAAGTATTGTAATTTGCACATTCGTGTATATTTAGGTATAATGCACAGGTATATTAAAAAAATACCATATATTTTAAGACTTTAATATTTACTTTAATATATTGAATATCTTCTTGTCCATATATGTTCGTAGTGCATATATTCATATAAATATAATATACTTATAGTACCTACTTACTATTTTAACTTTAAATAGTTATTGCCTGCTTATTTATATATTCGATACTAACCGATTTTTAATTAAAATTGAGATGAACGGTTCCAATAAAGGTAGAAGTTAAAGTAAGTACATTTCCGGTATAAATGATTACTCCTGTAATGTATATGTTATGTCTATATCAGCCTCCGCATAAATATGTCTTGCAACTTTATTTTGCAATCCATACCTACTTTAAATAAGAAAAAATGTATTTTATGGTACACATATCTAAGGTATCTGTAACACGATATCTTATATTCACAAATTTAAAAAAACAGACATACCTGCAAAGTATGAACACAAAAGAAACACCTGACCGAAATATTGTTTCCTAACTAGCATGTACTTGAAAACCCAAAGCATACTCTTGATATGGCATGTCCAGGGACGTAGACCGAGAGGGACCGCGCAATACTGGATGGGCGCCGCGCTCCCCTATTCCAAATGCTGTTCCACCACCCTTCAGGTAAATCTAACAGTCCACTCATCACTACATTGTATATAACATTACTTTAACTTGGAAATGAGATCATGAGAACTAGATTTACCTAATATTATTTATATAAAAAACTAGGGATGCAATTCAATTTTTTAGTAGATAATTAATTTCAAATGGATGGTCGTTTTTCGGAGGTTTTGTGTTCAACAACTAATTAAATTGCGTTATAATGATTTTCCAATTGAGCATCAGTAAAACTGAAAATGTAATAACAAAAAAGACTTGCATAATAGATGTCACTGATTTACTATTGGAATACGACTGAAATTGCGAAATCGTGCCAAGATTGGTTTGAGTTAAAAAAAAATTATAATATAATTATGGTTAATTTGATAACACCAAGTCATAATCAGGAATTCCTTTTTTTATGTTATTCACAACCAAGCTTATTGATGTCATTCTACGAGTAGTTCTCATGGTCACAAACGAAATGAACAAAAACACATTTTCTTTCACTTCTTCTTTAAATTTAAAAGAGCCTTTGAAAACTGCACATATCTTTGTAAAAAATATTGCATAAAACTCTTCTTAATGCTAATCAATTTAAGAAAATATTACCGTGTAAGTCTTATTTACCTATTTAGTGATGATATTAATTTAGAGCTGATTGACTCATCGAAGTATGCAAAAACATTTCCGTGGCTTAAACACCTGTATAAACATAAAACGATCGCCATTACCGAGCAATCACCACAGAGTTTTAAAGTGTTAAGAACATCATTCAAATCTCGAACAAATTGTACCCAAAAATAAAAGTGCCGGATAGAAAATTACTTGTTCCTGTAGGAAATATCTCGCTCGATATTTGTACTACTATAGTAAATGTGTTAGAATGCTTAATCAAATAGAATCCTAAAAGTTTACTACTATATAAACATATACAGGATCGTCTTTGGAGATCGTGGGGCCCTTAGCCCGGATCACTTTGGGGCCCCTAATATTAAAATCAAATCGCAATCCCTGAAACCACCAATCCAACGGCCAGTGAGTTGGAAAATTAAATATAAAATTGAATTACAAAATTTTAAGACCACAAACCATAATACCCCACCCACAACGAGCTACAATTATTATAAAACTTAATTTCTAAAATTCTCAACTCTAATACCGATTATTCACAGCGAGTTACCGATAAGAAATTTAGATATTTAACGAAATCTCTAAACCTAATTACCCTACTCGCAGAAATTTGCTAATGAAAAGTTGTTTATCGTCTTATACACGTGGGCAAATAAAATGTATCAAACTTGATGGGGATCCTAGAAGCGCGAGGCTCTAGGCCCGGGCCTCGTGGGCCTCTATACAAAGACGATCCTGTATATATTCATGAATATTTTTTATTACTTAGATTTATCATCAATTTATTATGTATCAAATTAGCGTTAAATAGCTTGATTTAATTTTATGCTCGTTCAATAGCACCAGATATCTGGTATATAAGTACAAACATGGGTAGGAAGATCGCTTCCCGATTACTTCATTCCTTATTCTATCCAATCTGCAATGTAGTATGTTCAGTACCCTATCTTACGCCATTATTAGTGCTCCGAAGTGTGCGATGACAAGTCCACTACCGAGCTCAATTACGAATTCACCATTAGGATTGATGTGTTCTTTACAATACAACTGCCAATTTTATTTAGTAAATACTTAGACTAAATATTTTTCGTTAGCCTCGGGAAGTCGAAAACTGGTACATCTGCAGATATTTAATGAAATAAGACTCTTCGTCTATTCTAATTGTGTTATAATTATATCGGCCAATGTTTGAAAAATAATGTATATTGGCGTAGGATTTCCTTTGAAACCAGTAATTTAAAAAGGTTTTTTTTTTGTATACGATACGATTTGTATACCTACAAGCAATTCGTTATTTCCTTTATTAGTTTGGTTAGGTATCACAATAAATGTTTTAGTAGTCGGGAAGGGATGTAAACTATTATTGTACGAGTACATGCAATGTAGGCGAACGAGCTGTCATTTGCAGCTCTCACAGAATGTTTGGTAGGAATCTTAGCAAGACATAAACGTCAAACAAAACCCGCCACAGAGTAAGGAAATGTGATAATAAGGGTATCAATTCAATCAATTAGGCCGGCCCTGAATATTAGGTTAGGTAGGTTAGGTTTGTTAATTATAATGATTTTTTTAATCTTATATTTTATATCTTATGTATATTTGTATATGATTTTTTTGTTGGCCTTTTTGGTATAGTTACCTAATATTCAGGGCCGGCCTAAGGAGTAGGCGAAGTATGTAGCCGCACACTCGAGCTTTTTGGGAGCGCATACAATAGGGGCATAAAAGGACCATAATTTTATCCTAGGGGCTTCCATGAACATCCTTAATAATAAGTCATGCACACTCGCCATTTTCGTCTTAGGCCAGCCTTGTTAATATTATAGTTTATACAAAATTAAATAAGCCACAGATGCTAAAACAAGTGGTGCTCGACTTTTTTGGGGTCATATCATTGATTTATAACAATTACTTTGACTATATTCTGAGTCAAATGGCTGATGGGTTTCAATGTATTATATGTATCCAAATAGAATAATGGTTTTTTAATGTATTTATAAACGCGCAAGATCCTATTTTCAACAACAACAAAAAAAAAATAGCTTAAAATCACATAACTACAAGTTCGCTGTAATAGTAAAAAATAATTATAGAGACAGTTACAGGAAGATAGTGTTTTTTTTTTTCTGGGTGGAAATGATTTCTTGGCATTTGCAGCAGCGCGGCGTAGCAAATTATGGTCCGGCCATATCCTTCATACGAGAAAAGTTTTTTACCCATCAATGGGATATTATCAAACAGTTAAAGTGCATACAGTAAATATTTAATATCTAAACAGGACAGCCAGTCCTGTACCAACACCGTGGCGTGGTCCCGAGTCTCTGCCGCGTAGCACGCCCGTACCGCCACAAACGCAGCAGTTCACTCCTATGCAAGAGGGTGAATACAGGACGTTAATGTTATCGCCCGCTTCAAACCGCACCGATGAAACCATTGACGAATCCATACAAAGCCAGGTAACGATATTTTAGTATCCTCTGTAACTTATTAAGATTATATTCATTTTATAGTCTTTCTTAATCTCATATTCGTTTTTTGTCTTCTTTAAATGTTAATGATAAATCTTTCTCTAACTTTGTACATGAAACCGAACTTTTCAACACGCTGCATTTAGGAAGCTTAGGGTTTGTTTCATCGCTTGGTGATAAAGTTATCTGACACATAAAGGTATTCAACAAATAAAATTTGATTTATTTTCCCCATCAAATTCTACTTTATCTGTCAGATATTTATATTCACAACCTGGTGTAGTTGAGGTGATACAACTTTTTAGCAACGGGTGAAACAGACCCAAGAATCGTTAGTAAGATTTATTAAATTTTAAATTACAAAATAAAACAAGTATGCTTAATTAAATAAATCAAAAAACTCGACTGCGTAAAATACTCTTATTATAAACTAAAAAGAATAAAACAATTTACTAGCTTTCATTTGATACCCATATTGCTACAGTAAGAAAAAAATTCAACTCCCCCCCCCCCTCATTCCGCCATTTGCGGGCGCCATTTTGAAAATTTATATAGCCTTTGTCACTACTACAATTTAGACAAATCCAACGACACCTCATATGTCAAAAACCGTCCAGCCGTTTGGGCTGTAGGGCGTGCCAAAGAAATGGACATACATACATACATACATTCATACACTCGAAAAACATAACCCTCCTTCTGTCGCAGTCGGGTAATTACCTAAAGAGTTTGATTTTACTACAAGACATGTAAATGACAGTCATACAGACTAACTTTTTTTCAACTTTGAACTCGAGTGTTGGTGTCAAAATAGTTTTTAAAGAGTCATTTTACAATAACAACAACCGGGTTTCGTCCCTAATTTGCTGAATAAACATCTATACCGTCATTATG
Source organism: Euphydryas editha (assembly GCA_036937285.1). NCBI lineage: Eukaryota > Metazoa > Arthropoda > Insecta > Lepidoptera > Nymphalidae > Euphydryas > Euphydryas editha. The sequence continues at coordinate 9,710,874 of JAUPFZ010000007.1, forward strand.
CTTTCTTATTTGACAACATTTTACTGTTTCCCGATACGAAAAAGCTATTAAAAATAAAAAGTGTAAAAATCACAAATATTAATTAATCAATAACCGTCTTATATACAAAGTCTCTAGAATGCAAATGAAATAATTTAAACTCTATTGATTTTATTCATTTACCTGGTTTGTTTAGTCTTTTATTATAATATTATATAAATTGAAATAGGCGAATGACATTTTATAGTAACATCGCTTAAGGTATAAGTTTTATTTAACATAAAAAAATAATTAAATAAACATTTCCAGAATAAAATAACAACATTTAAAATAACAAAAAACGAGGCAAGCGGGTTCATTTTATGGAGAGCGTACTAACTGACTGACTGATTGTAATAACTTGTCGTCGCTGATACTCTAACATAGTTTCGTGAATTGCATAACACTATAGGTAAATACATACATAGTCCCACGATATCGCTATAATATAATTATATAAATAATATCATGTTTATGGTAAATTCATGTTGTTGATTATATACGAAATATGTAAATAATCTATAAATATAATCTATAAAATATATTGTAAAATAATATGAAAAATGACGTATCTTTGAAAAATATTTGGCATTGTGGATAGCCACGGGAGTAGTATGTCTGTAGTAGAGCTCAATGTAGAGCATCGTTAGTTTGATTTAAAACTGGATAAGACTTTTTATCATAAACAAGCAAAGAGTTAAATTTAATCCAGTGAAACTGTATATTATTATACATCTATGGTTATCTTCCAATAAAAGCCATGAAATTAAAGAGTAACAAAATTAAGTACATTTATTAGTTGACTTCGTCATTTCGTCATTTTTCGATTTATTTGTAACCATGCCAAATTATTTAGCTCAATGTAATATTTGACAGACCATTTATCAAAAGGAGTCGTGTACTTTATAATATTAGGCAAGGCCTATTTTTCAGTGACTACCTACGTACGTTTGTAGCGTCACTTTGAATGAATGCCATGCAACATAACATTATACATATGAACAAAATATATGGATCCCAGTTTAAATATAATAAATATAGAAAATAAAAATAAATATTTTAAATACATTATTAAATATATATAACATTAAAGTAATACAATAATACGTAAACAAAGATATTTATGTAAAGTACATCGAATTTTCAATCTACAAAACTTTTTATTGTTATGTTTTCCGCTTACGATAATACGAAATAAATATTGTTTTTTCTAAATCTTATTTTATAAATGCGGTAAATAATGAGAACGGCTTAACACATATTGAATAGGAAAAGAATTTAAATTATTTGATTTTTCTATTTCTACTTCATCGTTAACCTCGATTTTATTAGAAAGAAATTTTATGAAATGTTGTTTTTCATGTGCTACTATAATGCGTGATTTTAAAATCCATATAAATCTATAAATGCACATTATAAATAATTTAATTTTTGTAAACGGCTTATTATTTGATGATCCAAAACATTCTGTTTAGAGGTGTAAGGTATCCAAAAAATACAGTTTTTCAAAACAGAATAATCGATGTTTAACGGTTCTTGCTAACAATTTTTCTTTTCGATTTTACGTACTGAAATAAATATATCACTTCATTAGAAACGTTGTAGCAGTTTCTTCTCAAGTAGGTTAAATGAACATTTTTAAACCGAGACGAGCGTTTATAGTCTGGCTAAATGCCAAACTATTTTTTTTTCTTATATTCTTATTAGTATAATTATATAAACTGAACTGAACTAAATCAGCCTGTTAACAACCCACTGATGGGCAAAGGCCTATTCTCCATGTAGGAGAAGGATTGAAGCTAAATGCATCACGCAGTCACGCTGCTCAACTGCGGATCGGTAATTTCCCTACCATGAGTAATGATCGTTACCAAGTGTCTATGATAACAACCGGTAACGACGGCTTTACGTGCTATCCGAGGCACGATGGGAAAACCCACAAGGATATACACACAGACGGAAACAAATATTTGCACAAATACAAATGTCTGCCCCAAGAATTGAATACGCGATCGCTGGCGTTAAGCGACTACTCGCACCACTACACCAGAACGGTCGAACTTTTTAAAAAATAATTATATAGGTAAATGCCACGTAAAACTAAAACATCAGATAAGTTATAGATTCATATTATATAGAAATGGGATTAAGGAAAACAAGTTAGGAATTCTATCGAAAGTTCCAGTACCCTTTATTTATTCGCTAAGTCATATTCTGAATCATACACTATGAAAATAGTATGTGACTTTATAAACATTCATACATTTAAGGGAAATATGGCAATAAATTATAAATATAATCAATATAAATAATTTTCGACATAGAATTATAAATATCGAAATAAATTTTCACTAAAACAATTTTTGCCTATTTTATTAGACGTCACTTACGTTTCATAGGTATATCCGATTTTGCTTAAGAATTATTTTCGATATTTGGATTACCTAATTTTATTACCCATTAGTGTGGCCTAGTAATAAATAATGAATATTTCGCGCGTGCCACAAAGCTCTAGGCTGAGTTTTCGCCCACGCTGGTGCCTATTTTTCCGTCATATTTCCAAAATAGAATGCATTGAAATTACTGTTTACTGAGAGGGAGCGACTGGAGACGCAGTCCGCGATCGCACGCTCTACGACACGTCCGCGCTACCAAGTGCTACGATGGCGGTCAACCCTAATTTTTTTCCTAACGGATACCAAGATCCTAAGCATCCCGAGGAAGAAGTGGTCTCAAACTGGGTTCGTCGAGAGAATAGTTATACCTTAAACATTCCCTTATAACGTTTACCGAGTGGTTGTAAATGTTGTAATTAGGTTAAGGCTAATCTGTGATATGGTGATATTAATTTTCCCTTGAATTATCTAACACTGTTCAAGTTAAAACAGGCGTTCCGCGTTGATCTACAATAGTCTGCCGATGTTCAAGAGTAAATTAATTTGGGAGTCTTAAACCAAAACATAAAACATCTTTTAACGTTCATTATAAACGATATTTAAATTATTACTAATTATTAACTAATATAAATCATTAAGTAATATTTATGACTTTACTTACTTTTATAATTTGTACTTTTACTTAAAACTTGATTGTATCGTTAAATTTAAATATTAATAAAGTAATTTCTACTATCATAAATTTAACTTTACAGAGACTAGCAAAAGTGTACTGATAAATAGTAAATTGACCAATTTGATAATATTGAATGTAACTCAAATTACAATTATTATTTCAATATTTAGTATTTTTTATAAAAGAATACTTCTAAATAATAAAAAAAGATAGAAAGCCGCACTTTAACCCATACTATTAAACTTATACATACTTATAGCGATGACCCATCCCCTAAATATAGTTTTCTATTAATATATAAAATTTAAATTAAATTCAATTAATATTGATAAATTATATATAACGATAGACCTTATATGTTACGAAGTTTCGACAAATTTATATGTCGTGGGACATCTGACACATTTCTAAATTGACATACTTCTTCGAAAATTATATTGGATGTATAAAATTAAACAGAATATTCATCATTATCATCATATCAGCCATTGGATGTCCACTGCTGCACGTAGGCCTCCCCCATCGACCTCCAGAGCGACCGGTGCAAAGCAGCCTCCATAATAACATAATATTAATCAGTTCCTATTGACTTATAGTTTAAGAACGTCATAAACGCTGCTGTACGCTGAGTACAAAACACTCCCAGTTCAATAAATAAACCAATGTTTCAGCAGTAATCATATTTCATAACGGCTTTGTTCAACTAAAAATACATGACCGTGATAACATCAAATTCTACTTTTGCTTTTGAATCACTTTCATTACCAATGATTTAATCTTAAGATGAGATGACGTGCGCCAATTATATTTTTCTACCTTGAAAAACATGTTATAAATATGCAGGTATTTTATTTTTTATTTGTGTACCTATACAATTAAGCTTATAATTTTCAAACTGTATTTTGTCGTATTTTATGTAAGGTATTGCGTCAGTGTCTAAAGCTTGGATTTTGTAAACATTTAATGGACGGAAATAAACGTCGAAACTTGTTGTTCGCTCAATGGCACAATTCACGCTTTTGGATACAGTAACAGTCCTTGCCGTTGTTAATGTTATGTAGAAACTGTTCCATTTCAACTATGAATTATTTCATGCAGTTACAATATTTTCCGATATTATTTTCAAAGTACATGGCTCTGGGTGTAGAGTGATCTACTTTATAATAATTATATTGCATCACATATAATTTATCTAAGATATTTTTATAGCGGCCGCGACCTATATTAGACCAAATAATCACAAATACACATATTATAACAAAATCGTGTCAGGAATCATACTTACATGAAATAACCTCGTACAAAAATAGATGCGTCGCGTCAAGCAGCATTATAGGTATTTGTATCGAAGCTACATTAAAAAAGTAACTATTTATTATGACAATAACGTAAAAAAAATCTACGAGTACCTACATAAAGAGAAAGAAGTGTTAATATCATCATTTATTTATTGAATTTTTTACTACTTTCATTTTATTATTTAAAAAAAAAAAAAAATTAAGGCTAGAATACCGTCGCGATTTTATTCGCGTTGACATTTAATATAAGGACCATTCTGCTTCTGAGTCTTTTTTCACAGAATATTTTAAAGCTGCTTCTTCTGAATAATTAAGCTTTATAATCTAAAAGAATTAATAAATTAGTTAAGTGTTTCCAAATAAACATTAAACAAATATAAAAAGAAAAAGTCGGCCGTCCGCGAGATGGACGGACGACATGAGGAAAGTCACCGGAAGCCGTTGGATGGAAGCTGCTTTGAACCGGTCGCTCTGGAGGTCGATGGGGGAGGCCTACGTTCAACAGTGGACGGCGGCTTCAATCCTTCCGGCTGATATGGGGATGATGCTGATGATGATGACGAAAAACAAAAAGCTTTTAACTTTATAATATGATTATAGATTGATCAAAATAACGTTATTAATACTTTACTAGCCGTACCGCACGACGCCGCTCGTGCTGCCCGGTGCAAAGGTCCGGCGCGAACCTGGACCCACAGAGAGTTACTTGCGCCACCACCCCAACCCTGCGATGCGAGCGCCTCCTCACCACGACTACCGCGACACGCTCATGAGACAAAAGGTATGAATACTGTTTTACCACCACGTGTTTAAAAACTCTATGTATCCTCATATGTATAATCAGAAGATGCTGCTGTTTTCTTGAAATACTAGCTTCTGCCCGCGACTACGCCCGCGTGGATGTCGGTAATCGCGACCAAAAAAAAAGTATCCTATGTTACTTCTAAAACCTCAAAGAACATGTGTACAAAGTTTCATGATGATCGGTTTAGTAGTTTTAGCGTGAAAGCGTAACAAACAAACTTAAATTATGAGTTCTTCGATATAAAAACTCTGCCATTATTAAATTATTAGGTTTAATTAGTTAATTATATTTTACTTATATTATTCATTATTATAAAAAAGATATTTATTAAAGTAATTTGAACGGATAAAAGATTTTATTAAGACATATATGTAAGACATTATTTTACATGGCGTTCGCATGTCCTTATTAAATTTTCACACTTCTGTACAAAAGTTTTTTTCATTGCAAGCTTGGAACAATACTCTGTAGAAGATATTGCATTGAGATCTGTTAAAATTTGTAAATGCTTAAACTATAACTACCAGTACCGCTACAATAATAAAACCTAACTTCTGTAGAAGCACCATATTTTTAGGTATATTCGCTTAAAACCTGCAATAAGAATGAAGTTAAAATAAAATAATTAAAAATATTAAACACCAAATCTGTTTCGACATAATAAAAATAAGGTCTACCTATTCATTGATGCTATGTTTAAAAAGTAGGTACAAACCTTAATAAAATAACCACGTAATTAATTGTAACCTATAGATTTTTGGTAAAAACTCAGGTGGCCGAATCGGTGTTGCAGCGAGTGGTCGGTGAAGATTCCAATAAGGTGGTTGGGAAAAATGTGTGATAATCGCTCAGGAAACGCTTTGAATGCATGAATACATTTAATTTTTATTGAATTCCTTAACGAACAGTTGATTACCTATATCTTGAATCATGTCTTATGAGAATACACTGAATGCTAGTCGTAGCTACTTAAAGTTTTTATATCATTGTATGGCTGTTATCAATTTTCATGGATGACGTAATTGAAAACTAATTTCAGTTGATTCTCACACAAAATCTACATTTGTCTATATACCATCTTGTTTTCTGCGTTTTCTTCTTAAGAGTGTTTATTTAATTGTTCATTACCATTATTATTAAATCTCATAAAAATTTTGAGATCAAATAAATTTCGCATTTGTAAATAGATTTATAGTCGTCGTGAAATTTAAGACAAATTATGACTGTCGATAAGCTTTTAAGAAACGTAAAAAATACTAAATTTATCACATTTTAAAATGGATTTAACCAATCGTCTAAAAATGTGATTGACAGCTTCTGTTTTACTTGGTACTGACTCTGCTAATTTTGTAGGTGGTGCACAAGCAGTTCAACTCGCCTATCAATCTGTACTCCGAACAAAACATTGCCAATTCGATCAGACAGCAGACATCGCCTCTGCCGTGAGTATCTAATATAAATTACTGCTGTTTGTTCTTCACCATTAAGCCACCTCTATAAAAAATATTGAAGGTCATTTCAAGCCACGCTCGTTTCAGAACTGAATTTCAAGATCATGGCTATTTGCCAAACGAAAATGACTAACATTTAACTACATGTACTAGATTAATCTGTACATTTTTTAAATGGTTTAAGAAATACTTTTATGAATTAAACATTTCCGTATGTAAATGACTGAATTGTTTTGTGTTCGGATACCAATATTTTTTAATTACCAGGTTCGAATCCTGAACAAAATATCTGTACAAGTTATACACAAAATGCACGTCATTTTTGCGCATATATCATCTCGTTTTCACTTGTACATAAGATCACACTTTAGAATCATTTTTGTTTTAATTAGGTAATCTACATACCTATTAAGTTATGGTTTAGTAATTAAAAACATAAGCCGACATCGCGGTAAAGGGCTCTAAAATCTGTTATAATGACAATGTCTTATTTATTTCTATCACTAGGAAAGTAAAATCACATGTAATTTAATAAAATATTTCTTTGGTTGCTTAGCTCTAACGGCCATTACGGACGGCCACACGTTGTCAAGAGGCAAGTGTTTTACTAGAAACGCCGTCAAAACAACTGTCGACGCCCATCTCACATTACGCATTAATGCTTTTATTTGTTTTTATTTTGCTATCTCTTCGACTCTCTCGAACTTCTATCAAATCGAACTATCGCGAAGATTGGTGACTACGTCGACACGTTGCCAAAAAAAAAAAAAAAAAAAAAAAACTTAGCGTACCCACACACATCATGCACCATTCACGCGACTACATCGTGTGATGCGTGGCCACGCTATCTAATATAATATAAAAATAGTATTATAATAAGTTAATATTAAGTGAACTTATTCTACACGATTAATGTTAGTATTTTTATCGACCTATCCTTCCTGAAAAACAAACACTAAATCCGTCGTAAACGAACTAACCCCCGCCCCTCGGAGACGAGTCTAATCGTTTTCTCTCTATTATTGTGTTGCGCCCGCTAACCGACTAAAAACTAACTCCCGCCCGACCGCCCGCGTCCGCAACGCAGCCACAAGCAAACGGTGCCGTACGACCCCGCCAAGTCCGAGACGTACCGCGCGCTGCACGAGCAGGCCGGTGACGTCGCGCAAGAGGTCTCCGCGCCCGCGCAGACCAAGGTCTTCTCGGCGCCGGCCACCAAAGTACGTATTTTACTTCAGACTTGGCTTCGGCCTTTTGTTATACCGGAATAAAATTTACCAATTTAGACTAGGCTGTAAGGTCTATATTCCTTTGCCTTTCCCTATTGGGAATTAATTTTAAAACAACAAAGTAAGTATCTCCCGCGAAATTCTATCATTATTTATTTAAAGATTTCTTTTGTACTGAGATTAGAATTTTATATAAAATAAATTAATAAATAATAAATTAATATATAAATTAAATTTTATAGAAATATTAGAACCTACAAAATATACACTGACAGACAATACTATTCCTATATATGTAGTATATTGTGTCACAAGGGACGAAAGTAGGTACTATTTTTCTGTCCCGTATGTAAAAATATAAAATTGGCAAACATGCGGGAAAGGATGTAGTATTTTCGTCCTGTGTTACACATACATTTTTTTTCCTATCTAGGCCGAAAGTTCGGGATTCATCCTTGTGAAGCGGGAGAAGAATGACACTCAGGGCCGGATTTAGAGTTGACCGGGGCAATGGAGGAGTGGAGGCCCCTTGATATGAAATTGAATTTTTTTTTCTTGCAGGAAAAAAAATGACGAAAAAAAAAGTTCGTCGCGATCTCACGCCAATATATTATCGTTGCCGGGTGGACATAATCCTAATAAAAAAAGGTCCTCACAGATGAAAAAAAAGTCATCACCTATTCCTAAAAAAAAGGTCATCCCAACTCCAGACCGCTCCAGCTCGGTTGACTTTATTGTGGAAACCCCTCTTTTACGGATGTGGTGATGGTGCCCTCTTATGTGAGGGCCCGGGGCAGTTGCCACGCTTGCCCTTTCCTAAATCCGGCCCTGGTGACACTTTCTGTCCCCGCTTTACAGGGACAAAAATCGAACTTTCGGTTTAGGTAGGAAAAAAAGATATTTTCTAAAAAAAGAATTTTAATTTTTTTTAATTTTTTCTTTTAATAACCAATGTTATTAATTTTTAAATTATGTTTAATTTTGTCATTAGAAGCCGGCTCCAGTTCCGAAACCAGTAAAGCAGCCGGAAACAAATCTAAAAGGAAAACAAACGACCTTTGTAAGCAAAATTTTAAAAAATAATTACTATCAATGTACCTATATACACCACAAAATAATAAGGACCGAAACATTTACGTTAAAAAAATAAAACATAAACTATTTTCAGGTGAACTCGTTACAAGAAGAGCACATCCAGCAATCGAATTCCTTCAAGCGCCTCATGTACAACGTGCTCGGAGACACGGAGTTTTAGCGCGGCGCACGTTAACTCGGGCAATAGAAACATTTTCTTAATTAACATCTAATTCGAGACGAAAAATTTATAATTTAAAACAAATATATTCTTCATAATACCGCCAAATTAAAGTAGGTAAATTAGATTAATGGCGGTTAAGCGAATGAGCCATTATAGACTCGTGGGGTTAGTAACAAATAAGACTAACAAATTATATTAAGACGCTATTATTTTATTGTTCCCTAAAGTGTGTAACGTTATTTTTTGGTGGATTTTCTAATACTCGAGTATTAGCGATATTATTTATTTACAATAAGTAGCAAAGTAACTATTATTATTTATTACTAATTGTAAGTGTTGATTATTATCTGTTTGTACAGAAATAAAATATGTATACATAATACTATAAGAAATGTTGAGTGTACAGTCTAGTCACTGCGACCCGAGCTCAGGTCAAACGAGAATGAGATTCGAACATTTTTGAATAAATTATTTATTTTTATGTAAAAAAATAATTGTTTTAGTTATATCCCATGCATGAATAAATAAAAAGACATACATCTCAAAATAACTATATTTATAACCTGGATTTAACAATTTTACATAACAAAATTAAATACAGTCTTACAAATTTCATGAACGATAAGTACACAGATCAAATGGAGAAAAATAGTTTTGAGCAAAAAAAAAAAACACTTACGAAATTATATCACAATAATATACACACGAGTGCCATCCCTTGCGTGGAAACATCGGTAAAAAATACATAATAAGCACTACAAAAGTTAACATAACAACAAATTGCATACAATCGTTAAAATAATTATAATTATTAAATAAGGCACTAACTACATTATTTGAACGTTCAATAAACAAAATGCTTTGGAATTAATTCATAGCACAATAATATGTACTAGGGTATACCCCCACAAAATAATAGAAATTAAAAAGCAGTATGTATTTGACAACATACAGGTATTACTGAATATGTAGCAGTCTGTATATGCTACAGTTAAAACCCGTTTTTAGATAGAACGCGTTTTCCCTAGTTAGAAATAGTTCTTACCAATTCTTACCAGTTCTTACTAAATAAATGCCTTTGTTAAAACTAGAATTAACTAATGCTCAAAATTTAGTATCAGTTTAAACTAGTTCTTACTAGACAAAACGCTTGTTATTCATATGATTGTCGTACGAATATATATATAATTCATACGATTATCGAAAGATATTTTTTATAGTTATGTTGTTGGGTTTTTATTTTTTTATTTTATAGGTTGGTTAGGTCTTTTTTTAGCATTAGTTATTCTAGTTGTAACAAAGACATTTAGCAAGAACTAGTTCTAACTAGACAAAACGCGTTCTATCTAAAAACGGGTTTTAACTGTAACATATATTTTTAAACTTTCGTGGTCACTAACATTATGATTTATATGTAGAACGGGATACTTACCATGGTTTTTTTTTTTTTTTGTTTGTTATTTTGAGTTCCCGATATTTTATTTTCGGAACTATTGCACATACTTTAGTGTACCCGTGACCATGGCACTTGTATGGCATATTCCTTTGTACATATAAATCATAATGTGGGAGAATGTACACAAATGTAATGACTTCAAACTATTATGGAACTACATGTATCTTAGTAAACCATATTTGCGGAACAATTATATCCTTATTTCAGTGAGTCATTAAATTTTTTGCCAATACCTTTTAAATTTTCTTTTATAGAATTTAAAAAGATATTTACAAAACTTTTAATTCATAAACATGGCCTATGTTCGACTAGTAAACAAAAGAAGTGTAAATACATACAACAAGTATACATACATACAACTATTTATAAAACATTCGACATTTATATGTGATGTTTCATTATCAAATTATTTAGAGGATTGCCGATAAAGTATTTTGAAATTAATGTAAAAAAATTAAATTAAAATTATTTTATACATTTTGAATATTTCCACGCTTCATTTGCACCACAGAAGACCTCTTCGTTTTATAATTTTAGAATATTTATGTAGAAAAGAAAGACTCCGATCAGTTAGCACCAAAAGTCGAATGTAATTTAATTTTCTATCTAACTATAGACACGATATTATTAGCTTTTATAGTGACTATCTAAACATAATGGCAACTTTAATTAATACATACTTGAAGTTTTTTTTAATGGTTTTGGACAAGAAAAGTGTTACCTTAGGTAATATGGCTTCATGAAAATAATTTCTATTATATTGTCAAGATATTTTAAAATTTGTTTACAGCGGACTGGACACATATTTAACAGTTTACCATCGTCATCGTATCTAATCCTACCTAAACTTTTCAAAATATTAGAATACATAATTGAAATGACACTAAATGCTTGATAAGATGCAGCCCTTCACAGACTGACTCCTAGCAGGAACTCTATGCGAATGACTCCTTAAAATATTTTGAACAAATTAATATATTTTTTAATAATCTATTTGTATAATTGAACATACCATGCAACTAATATGATTATATTTATCGACAAAATTAACCACTTATTCGATATTTTGTACAACTAACTGTATTTATTTTATTTACAGCAATGATTACTGCGATTGTTGTTTATATATAAATTCAAAATAAAATACAAACACAAATTTTTCTTTAATACTTATAAACATAATTGCAAAACTCCTATTATCTTTTAAAATATGTAATTAAATAAGTGGTTAATTTTAGCTATACATGTATAATATTTTTTGAATTATAAATTTATATCATTACATAATCAATATGATAGTTTGTACGCCATGACTTCTTTAAAAAATAACTTGAATATAGTATGATAATAGGACTTTAATATGTAAAACATTTTGTATTTCTTATTTTAGTGGTAATCTGCTTTACTCAGCTTTATAATTAAATATGATATTGTTGAATTTCTGCTTATTATAGTAAACTTATTTATAAACATTACAAAAGGGTATTTTGCATATAACTAGTTCGTTAGTTTAATTTAGTGAAGCAAGAAATAGTTGACTAACAAAAGAATAAAAAAATTGCTGACAATAGAGTAAATTTAAAAACATACACTATCACATTTAACCGTTATAAAAAAAAATTAATATACATAATTATATTAAGGTATATTAGAAGTTAGGAGAAAGCTGTGGTAGAAGAGAGCAAATAAGCGAAATATAAAATTAAAGAGATTCAAATTAAAGATGAAAAACAGGCGGATTGACCACATACACTACGTTACATACAAATAAGTATTTAAAAAAAAATAAAGCAAAAAAAAATTAAAAATAAGCGTTTATTTACGTTTTGCGGTAAATTTTTTTAAAATTGGAGAAATAAAATTAAATGTAATGAAAATTTAATTTTTATGATATTAAACAGAATAAGAACTTAATTTAGTTTACATTTAATTGACGCCATTGCACACTTCGAGTAAAAACTTTATAAAAGAAAAAGAAGAATATTTTCTTACCGTGTAATATCTACATCGGAAATTTAAGATCAGCGTTAAATGATTTTAATTTTAATGATAATTAAAAAAACACAAGTTACAAGTCTAAGAAGAAACATGAACCAAAACAAAAATGTTGACGAGTGTGTTTTGTAAGATTCTATAAAATAGATTTTTTTTCCGTACATTAAAAACTTAAAATTATTTTGAGTTAAATTGCTAATTTATGTTAGCTCAATCAAGTTAGCTGCGGAATCATTAGACTAGTTTGCGGCTGATATTTTTCTTCCATACATTATAGACTGTATACCAATTTGGCAAAAAAAAAGAGCTCGTGAGCACTAAACTACTGTATGTAGTTAGCAGCGTTACGCTTGCTGCTTCGGTTTTCTATAATTATGTTATTACAGTTCTGATTAGTTTTTCAATTTTTTTTTTTTTTTTTTGTAAAAGTATTCGTGGTATTAAATTAGACCGGACACGGCTTGAGGTTGCATTCAGTTTTCAGCTCAGGGTCAACTATCTGTCAACTAACCACAAATCGCTTAATGAGTTCACAGCCCTTATGTGCCCTATGTAAAATTGATTTTCGTTTGGATTCATCAGAGTGACTAAAGTAAGGCTTGAAGATTTCATTCATTCTCTTAGAGCGTAAGCATACGGCGTATTTTAAACGCGCAGATGACTCGCGTATACACGCTTCAAACGAGATTCGAACCCAACCTTATAACGGACTTATGCACACGGGGCGAGCGTGAGTCGCCTCTACTGCGCATATACGCGCAGTTATACAGCCATACAGACGTAAGCTGAAGTCGCTCGTAGCTTCCGTGCGATTGCGTGAGCGCACGCCTCTCCGCTGCCCCTTCTCCGCCCCTTTATACGCGCGTTTGCATTGCTTCAAACGCGCGTATACGCGCTTTATGCGCGCGTTTGTATCATCAATTCAAACGCAACGATCAGCATCTACGGCGCCGAAAACGCGCGTAACGAAATCGCGCGTCGTTTGCGCGTTTAAAATACGCCGTGTGCTTACGCTCTTAGGTAAGTGACAAACGCAATAACGCGACGAGTAAACATTGTACGTATAATATATCGTATATTGTCGATAAATTCGTCACACGTCACGTATTGTGTCGTATCGCAACGCGACGCTTTTTGTTTCTCTCACCTACGAAAACGCGTGCCAAAAAAGTTAATTTGATTTGTTTATCTAACTGGGCCAATCAACTGTTCACACAAGTAAATGTTGCCCGCAACAGCGATTTGTTGACAAACTGGCCAACCAATTACGTCACGAAAAAAACGTCACATGTGCTAACTTCAGATTGGTAACATTTTAAAAGCTTGCTTGACCAAATGTAGTGTGACCAAGACATATCGCTCATTTGGAGCGACAGTGACACAAATGCAAATTAGTTATCTTTACACCAGATCAGAATAAAGATTATTTCATAGTTCAAAAGAAGATTCTGAAGCATTATTACGGCTAATTATTATTTTAAAATTGTTTTACTATAGCTGGGTATTGTGGCATTTTCACTGCCAACGCAGATGTTTATGCATAGTATTTTTGAATTAATAAGTCATTTTCGCGTATTTTTGCAAATGTGTCACTGTCGCTCCAAATGAGCGATATTTACTTTGCTATATAACTTCACACTTATTGATAGTCGACACACAAAACTTGAAATTAATATAGGAAAGTTAAAAAAATATATATCTTGGTATGGTATCAATAAACTACTAACTACTGTTGCGACTATTACAATCAGTTTGATACTTGAAAAATAATGTTTTGCCATATACTTTATCTCCAAAATTTTGTGTAATAAGTCAACCATTGGTAAATCCAAATAAAAGAACATTATGAAGATTTATAATGTCAATTTTAAATACTTTTAAATATATATTTGAATTAAATCAATAAGCAAATTCAAACTTCAATGAGCACACTAACATGTCGTTCAATGGCCTCTGTAACGTAGTTTAATTTTTTATTATTGCTATGTAAAAGTTTCGTAAATAACTCAGATTCAGCCTTCATGTGCTAAACTATAAATGTAATAAGATTGACTAGTGTTCATCATAAATACATTAATAAGTAATAACATATGATGGGATATAGGGTATGAGTTAAAGACAGTAAATAAATGTACGTCATCAAAAGTTAGCACATAGGTAATTTGTTGACAGGTACAGGCAGATGACCTGTAAGAATTTAACAAGCTACATTAAATGCAATTTAAACTTATTACTGAAAGGATTTTTTCAAAAGGACGGACTTCAAACATTAGGAATATTATAAAAAATATAAATTTTAAACCAAATATAAAAAAATCTTCCAGGATATAATTGTCTTGAGTCAAAAATAGTAATAAGTTAAATAGTAGCTACCCAAATTCACAATGTCCATTAAACTAAGATTATTTTTTTCATATGTGCAATGTTCTTTTGTTAAGGAGCCAGAGATCGTAATTCAAGGACTTGGCGATCCATCATACATCCTATCCGTGTTTTTGAATGTGTTAACATTAATATTTACATCAATTCTAAGTACTATTTACAAATTCGATTGTTTATAATTATATTTTTATGGCAAAATCATTCCAGTGACTTATGACTAAAACTTATTTTGAAATTCATGACTTTATCCAAGCCTTGATGATACATAGTAAATTATTTATCTATATGGGCCAAAGTAAATTTAATACATATTAAGGTAGTTCCGGCATGAAACTACTTTTCAGCTATTTTTTTTTAACGGATTCAGAATAGCTTTATTTATAGATTCCTAAAATTTTATAATTTTTAACCGTTTAGATCGCGAGATATTTAAAGACAAAATTCGCGATTTTGTAGATAATTTCCCATTTATGTATGTAAAATGACCGATTTTTTATTATACATATTAAAAAATCCTCTCGACGGAATTTGAAAAAAAACTAGGAGAGTGTTTGTTAATGTTTCTTTGAGAATGTTTCTAGAATAAGTTAAAAAAAATAAAAGTAGTATCTCACCGTTTTATTATTGAGATATTAAAATTAAAAACATAATTTTTCAGTAACAACTTATAGTGATCTGGCAACACTGTGCACCACCGTCTATGAAAGAGCAGAATAAAAAGCGGGAAATTCAAATCGTTCACGGTTTTAGTAAAATTATATTAATAGAAAGATATTTTTTTGATAAATTTTGGTTTTTGGATTTATAAAATCGACCTTTGTAACGTAATTACTTGGGCATCTTTTTAATTAAATAATATTATTATTAGAAAGCGCAATACCATTTGTATATACTGAGATCATAAACAAAAATATATAAACAGATCACTATAACTAACAATATAAGGCAGGTAGTATCCAGGTAGGACTACATTATACCATGCTGGAACTACCTTGATGCAAAATTATTAATTTCATCAAATAACTAGTTAAAAATTTCCTTTTATTTTATTTTTAATTATTATTATGATCTTTTAATCACTGTTAATTTTTAAGCTTTTTTGTATGCTCTAGAAATAGAATACTCGTTTTTGTAAGTTTAATATTATATTGATAAAAAATTATGAATTAGAAAATTGTGTCTTAAATTTGTATATTTTGTGTAATATTATTTGCATATTAGATGTTTTAAGCATTCATATATAAATCATAAATAATACAAATAGATTTGTTAAGATATTTCCATAATAAAATTAAAAATTTCTCAGCTAAAAAAACCACTTTGAAAATATTAAATATAAGACTTGACCGAATCATTAATAGCTCTTAAGATATCTTCATGAAAATCACTATCAGAATATATTTTGTAAATAAAACATGTAATGTATAAAACCAACTGTGGCTTAACTAACAAGATAGTTTAAGTGCAAGAAATTTACTAGAAAAAGAGTACTAAATTTATGTTGGCATCAATCAACGTGCAACATCCACTAAACACAAAATTTGAGTAAAAATTTTTTTATGTTTATAAAAACAAAGAATGATACAGGAATAAGATTTGTCATGAATCAATGGTAATTCTTTTAAATAAAAATAACATGTGTGCCCTTATAGTGTTGTACTATACACAAATTATCAATTTGTTTATAGCACAACCAGAACAATTATTTAAAAAAAAATTATATCTACTAAAGTTTTATTGTATTTTATTAGCGTCATTCTAATATATCTGTTATGTTATCGACCTAAATGTTTATCATATGTAACAACAACACTAAGACAAATAAGTCCTACGTCGTTTCAATAATCCTTAAATTTTTATGACTTATAAAACAATGGACTATTTAGAATTTGAAAAATAAAATGCCAAGGTGCTAGATCAATGGAAATATTCTGAAAATTCGTTAAATGAACGGTTCAGTCACAAAGCCACAGCGTGCGAGCAGCATACGAGTCCTCGCACGCTTCAATCCGGAAGTTCATTCGACTCACACTTATCTTCTACACTGTTTCAACTCCTGGACACGGATCGAGCCAATCGGCCACAATACACATGCTTCACTATAAATTCACGGAACACTTCACTTCACTATGATTTCGTCCGATCGGGAGCGGCCGCACGAGCTCCGCACTATAACCTGGTCGATATCTCGTGTGCGGGGCGCGGGGCGGGGTGCGGCACGCGGGCGCCGGTTCGCTAGTAAACCGTGTCGTCGGGGTAGAGCATGAAGCCGGCGCGGCCTCAGGAGGCGGGCGAGGCGGGGGCGGGTGCGGGCGCGGCGGGCGCTAGGGCGGGCGATAGGGCAGGCGGGGAGGGCGGCGCCGCCGGCTCGGGCAGCAGACTCTCGCGGCTGGCGCGCAGGTTGGGCAGCGAGCGCGCCGCGCGCGCCTCTCGCCGCGCCTCCAGCGCCAGCAGCTCGCGGATGTCCGCCTCCAGCGGGTCCACGTTGATGTGGTACACGCCGCCCTGGGGTCATCGAACGGTTATTGCGTTTACTGTTCATTTTATATTAGCAAAAGTATGACAGTCGACGGTTCTGCCTACTCGCACCTCAAGCCGCGCGTCGGCGATCGCGGGTTCGATTTCCGCTCGGGACTGATATTTGTATCTGTACAAATATTTCTTTCCAGTCTGGGTGTATGTCTTCGTGGGTCTCCTCACCGTGCCTCTGAGAGGACGTAAAGCCGTCGGCCCCGTTTGTTATTATAGACACCTGCTGATAACGATCGTTCCTCATGGTAGGGAAATTATCCGCCAACCCGCAGTGGAGCAGCGAAGAAAAAGATTTAAAATTACAAAACAATAGATAACTTATCTATAGTGCTTTCAACGAGACAAGATACCAAATGTAAACAATGCCGACGAAACATGAAAATATAGTCTATCTCTTTCTATCTTGTTTGTTTGCTATTTGCTGCACGGCTCTCGGCTAAAGTCGGGCAAAGTCCAACGAGACTATTGCGGGTTTGAAAACATTCGCGCGGCCTTATGATTTCAGCTACAAAAAGCACCCCATTGAAGGATTTTTGAAATCAAAATGACCTTAATCGATAGGTCTGCGTTAGGTCTGTATAGGTCCACCAAAATTTTTGTTAGGTCGCCTATTTTTTTTTAAATAAATATTTTTAATAATAATAAATTTGAATCCAACTAAGTAAATTGAGTTTTCATTAAGGAATTAATTTCGAAATCGTTAAGAATGAGATGATTTATGACACAAATTTATCTCGTTAAGTATAGTAAAAAGAAATCATATAAATAAGTATATGAAAGATTTTGCAAACATCGAAAATTATTTTAAATCACTACAACTCACGTAGTCGTAGTAGTCACGATTGACAAAAATATTTTAAAAGCACAAACGATGAATTGTCAAATAGTTACAAAAATACGTGACTGTTTGTCGAACAGGCCTCGTTGGCGAGTCGATCCGGCACGGACTGCAAATGATGAATGTGCCATAAAATCATCGTCATCATCAACTAAAATGTCGAAGCCGAACCTTTAATACCATAAAATAGTACTTTGTAACTGTAGAGATCTAGTTTTTTTATTTTTTTTTATTTTAGGACGCTTGCGAAAAAAAAATATAAAAAGAAAAAAAAAACAAATTGTGAAACTTTAACCATTGTTATTTTTTGATTATATAATTCCCTCCCGCCATTCG
This sequence comes from Euphydryas editha, assembly GCA_036937285.1. Lineage (NCBI taxonomy): Eukaryota > Metazoa > Arthropoda > Insecta > Lepidoptera > Nymphalidae > Euphydryas > Euphydryas editha. The sequence continues at coordinate 9,729,544 of JAUPFZ010000007.1, forward strand.
GACGTGCTGTAAACTAGAAGTACTCATAGTGGAGCCACACTACCGGGAAACATCAATGCCTATCATCGCGATAAATATCGCGTTAAGTTTTACCGCGATAAAGTGAGTGGCTACACATAAAATTTCAACGTGAATGCGCATTCTTGGCGATAAATTGGTGCTAATACTATACCGCCACTTGAACTCTCACCTAACGTCAAACGGCAATGTGAATGCCGTTGTCAAATTATCGCTTTAAGTCGTGGCTACACCTACGTTCATCGCGATATTAAACGGCATTTCCCGTTAGTGTGGCCCCAGTTTTAGGGGGAGCCCGGGGATGGCAGCCCTAATAGTATATCCGTGATCAACAGACGCGGTGACATTATCGCTGGCTGCAAAAAACGAACGGCACGTGGACACTGACCTCGTGCGCGAGCGGCAGCGGGGGCGCGCGCGGGGCGGAGAGCGCGAGCGGCTGCGCGAGGCGCGTGTCGGAGCAGCGGCGCTCGTCGGCGAGCGCGGACAGGCGGCGGTGCGGGTTCCCGCGGTACGTCTCGAAGCCGCCGCTCTCGTCCTCCTCGTGGTAGGCGGCGGGCGGCGGCGGCGGCGGCTCGATGTTTGCGACGACCTGCCCGCGCATACTCCGCTCGCGACGTTTTCGCATCGGCGGCGAACCGTTCATCGGTATCTTCTCCGGTGCGTTTTGTATCAGTAGTATCCTGTAATCGAAATATATTATAAACCATAATTTGTTAGTTTTCGACAGTGCGAGCGTGAATCCTCTCATCATCATCAATCAGCCATTGGATGTTCACTGCTGAACGCCGGTCTCTCCCATCGACCTCCAGAGCGAGCTATGTGCCCTGCCCACTGCCACTTCAGCTTACAAATCTGTTGGGCTATATCGGCAACCTTTGTTCGTTTGCGGATCTCATCATTTCTGATTCGATCTCATAGAAAAATACTAAGCATAGCCCTTTCCATTGCTCGCTGTACGATTTGGAGCTTGTTTAAAGACCCATAGCTATAGAGACCGTCTCAGATCTTTATGTCATCACTGGTACACACATTCGATCACACATTGATCGAAGACTTTCAACTTAAGGCACCGAGGTATGACGGATAATTTTTTTACGTACTTTTTAACGGATACGTTTTTAACTCCCCGAACGCTGCCCATCTTAAATGAATTCAATAGTTGACCTCTGTCTCTCAAAGTTGGATCTACCAAGTTGGATCTTTTGTTCAAAAACTCGTTCCACTTCGAGAGTAAAATTCCCAACTGATATCGGGGTAGGCATATATAGTACATGGGCATTCGACATAATTTTTTATCTCGTCCATGTTCATTTTAAGGCTCACCTGTTAGGAATTTCCATCGAGGTCACCGAGCATTATTCTGAAGTCGTCCAGAGATTCTGCATGAGCATGATATCATCGGCAAATCGAAGGTGGGTGATGTGCTCACCGTTTATATTGATAACAAATCGTTTCCATTCCAGGACCATTAAACCTAAGATTCAAATGCAGCGGTAAAAAGTTTAGGAGAGATAACGTCTCCCTGCCTCACACCTCGCTGCATTGAAATCGCTCTCGTGCTATGCTGCAACACTTCGATATACCGGTAATCAATATGGTACCGCTGACGAGACTGCAGCTCTGCCAAAGTTTCGATTGAATCGAAGGCTTTCTCATAGTCCACAAATGCCAAGCATAATGATCCATTATACTCCTCGATCTTTTGTACAATCTGCCGCAGCGTATGTATGTGGTCCATGGTGTTATAACCTTTACGAAAACTGGCTTATTCGGGAGACAGGAAATCATCAAATTTGCCCATCAGACGATTCGTAATGACCCCAGAGAACAGCTTTTAAACGTGACTCAGAAGCGACATTGGCCTGTAATTCTTCAACAAGATGTTATCGGCTTTCTTGAAGACGAGAACCACCACGATTCTATGCCAGGCTTCCAGCGTTACGCCCTAAAGCAAGACTTTAAGTACCGGTGTCCCACCTGCTCTCAGAAGCTCTGACTTAATACCGTCTTCGCCAGGTGCCTTGTTATTTTTAAGCTGTCCCAAAGCCATACTAATCTCGTGCAAGCTCATATCCAGGATTTCTTCGGAATGTTGTCTATACTAACATCAGAAAGCCGAAGAGATCGTTTGTTTGTTGGCACTCACCAACAAGACTCATCGGTCCGATTTCATGAATTGTTAAGTTTATTGAAGGTTTATATTATAAGCTACTAGATATCCATCGTGGTTTCAACCACTTTAAATTTTGTCAGCCATCAGATTCTCGGTTCAGTAGTTTCACATTTATTGTCGATAAAGGAAAAAAAAATCAATTCCCTTTTATATTTCCCTTTATATAATATATTGTATAGATTTAATATTAGGTAACGACTCACAGGAGCAGAACATAAATATATCGTAATATTTTAAATTTTATCCGTTGCAAAGCCGTAGCAAGGTAGGTAACTAGTACATAAATAAATACAATATAGCAAAATAAAAAGTTAATATTACTTTAAAATAACCTCCACTCGAGTACAAGTTTATTTTAAGGCGATTAAAATGATATTTTTAACATACAACAAAAACTTTATTTTAACACTCGTGTAATATAAATGCTGACATTTTAAACGGTGTTTAACATAATTATGAAGTACTGGCGTAATTTTTACACGTAAGATTTTGATTATATCATGTATTATTATATCATACACATGATAGGTTGTGACTCATTATTTGTACTTAAAAAGTAAAATATGCACGTTTCTTTATGAAATTGTGTAACTCACATGGAACCTGTAAAAGTTAACGCAAAGTAACATAGCCTATAGTAATACAATAATATTATTTATAATATATATAATTATATAATATAATTATACATACATAGGTACCTTTCCGGTTAAGCAGTTTTTCTAACGTAAAACGATCGCACAAACGGTACACCTGAGATTAGCGCATTCAAAGAAACGAATAGACTCTTCAATTTTATAATATTACTTAGACGAACAGCACGGTTTTACCCGCTTTTATGTGGACCGTTCCGCAGAGTAATGTTTAATAGCCTAATCAAACCTTCCTCACATTTTCTATATTTATGTGTTAAAATCAAGCCAGTAGATCTCAATATTATCACGTTAAAGAACCAGTTAACGTTTTGGTTACCTTTCTTGTGTTCTTTGCTCAGTTAAAATGCTACCGAACACAAAAAGCAACAATAATTTTGAAATTTATTTTTGTTGTTTGATTTAAGATAATTTTGGATTTAATGTTTGTTTTGTCTGTTTTTTTTATATACAGGGTTACAGGAAAAGTCGTGCTAGATCCGTTAAGGGCGTGGAGTACCCATCATTTCTGACTTATTTCACTATGAAACACCCTACCCTAAACTTAACCCTTTTCGAGATATTCGACTATTAATTTTTTATTGAAAATAACCGATTTTTAGGCTACTAAATTTAATTTTAATTATTTTGTGTGTCTTATTATTATTATTATTGCATTTTTACATCTCTAATAAGATGCTTTACGACGTCAATCATTAAAATATTGCAAAAGTTAATTGAATAGGCCGTAGTAGACAAGTGAAAGTTAAGAAATTATAAAAAATATTAAAAAGTTTATTTTTCTCTAAGGGATATCTAAGAAAAATATTATGACAGTTGTTCGGCAGATGTGTTTTAAAATATCTACGTTTCATCAGCTATCTAACGAGGTATAACAATCTATGGTTTTATTTAAATGCATTGAAAAAACTTAGTTTCATAGGCGACAGTGGAGAAGAAAATTAATACTTAGGCCTAAAAAGTAAAATAAAACAATAGGTAAGCATGAAATGTCATTTATTAAATTAGGTTTTCGCACAACATTTTTTTACTCTACAGTTCATGTTCAACATGGCCGCCTCTGTTTCTAATACATTTTCGTATCCTTCTACGGAGACCAGTCTTCACTACTCCAGTGTTCAACGTTATCCTCATTTTATTTGCTGCATTCACAATCCTTTCTTTTAATTGTTCTACAGACGAAATTGGATTTGTCTCGCTGTAGACAAGACTTTTCATGCGCCCCCACACATGAAAATCCATGGGGGTTAAGTCCGGACTTCTTGCTGGCCATGGCAACGGCCCACCTCGTCCAATCCATTTATTTGGATAATTTGTGTCCAGCCAGTCTCTGACACTTCTCCTGAAATGGGCAGGGCAGCCATCATGTTGGAACCACATGTCCCTGATCAAGTTGAGTGGCAGATCATCCAGCAAAAGACTCAAGTCTCCTCTCAAGAAATTTTCGTAAGTTTCTCCATTTAGATTATCCGGGAGAAAGTAAGGTCCAATCAAATGATTGGAGATAATGCCCATCCACACATTCACGCTGAATCTTCGTTGGGACCCCTTCACTCTTTTTTTATTGGGATTCCTTAGTTCTTTTGTGGCCCAGTAATGGGCATTGTGATAGTTAGTTATGCCATCTTTATCAAATTTGGATTCATCTGTCCACAAGATATTTCTTAGAAAATCTGGGTCTTCTACGTCAGCATTTAGCATAAATCTGCAGAAGTCCAACCTTCTCGCGGGGTCTCCTTCTTCAATAGTGTGTACCGGCGTGTAATGGTACGGGTATAGGCCAGCAGTATGCACTGTAAACCACACTCTCCATTGCGAAAGTCCCAGATCACGGGCAACAATATTAGTGGAAGTAGTCGGATCCGCTCGAAAGCGTTACACTATCTCATTGTCCTGTTCTTCGTCGTCATCAATTCGTGGTCTTCCCATATCTGTATTTCGTCTCAAAACAGAGCCAGTTTCGCGAAGTCTTCGATAAACTCTGTCAAAAACGGCCACATCCGGCACTCGACGACCGGGGAATCGAGTTATGTATTCGTTGCGAGCTTGCGCAGACACACAATCGCAGTATCCGTAACAAATAAGCATATCAGCATATTCCTCAGGTGTGTAGGACGTCATCTTCAACACTTCCGTATCACAAGTACAAATCAGAGTCCGGTTAACAAGCACAGTAGTCACAAATCAGAAGAAATAGTCCAGAATCACAGCCAAGTCGAGAAAAAGAGCAAAACGATATCACATCTACTATGTACGAAGCACAAAAGCAGACTGACAATCAAAACAATATCCTGTGTTGTATTCCCACCCCTAACCAGTCTCTACAATATTTTTTCTTTCATTCGCACTTACATAAATCGTCACTAGTCTCGCTTGCAAGGTGCGTCTTAACTTGAAGGACAATAGGCGCGGGTACGTTAGAACTATTACCTGGAGCGTCCCAATTACTTTTTTTCCACGAAATGTAATACAAATCCTAGATTGTTATACCTCGTTAGATAGCTGATGAAACGTAGATATTTTAAAACACATCTGCCGAACAACTGTCATAATATTTTTCTTAGATATCCCTTAGAGAAAAATAAACTTTTTAATATTTTTTATAATTTCTTAACTTTCACTTGTCTACTACGGCCTATTCAATTAACTTTTGCAATATTTTAATGATTGACGTCGTAAAGCATCTTATTAGAAATGTAAAAATGCAATAATAATAATAATAAGACACATAAAATAATTAAAATTAAATTTAGTAGCCTAAAAATCGGCTATTTTCAATAAAAAAATTAATAGTCGAATATCTCGAAAAGGGTTAAGTTTAGGGTAGGGTGTTTCATAGTGAAATAAGTCAGAAATGATGGGTACTCCACGCCCTTAACGGATCTAGCACGACTTTTCCTGTAACCCTGTATATAAAAAATTATAGTTATATATAAGTATAAATAAACGTAAGCTATATCACATACCCTGCTAGTTTTTGTAATTACGTCTTAGAAATGGAAACGTTGGATTTAAAATAATTTTAAACAAAATATTTACATTTATAAAATGTCAAACAGGAAAAACGTTTATCGACAAAGTCCATCCATATCCGTACATGTTACGTTATAAAAATTTCAGTATTTTAAGGAAAAACACATCGAATACAAAAACTAAAAACTAAATAAAAAGTAATAATTGATATTTTATTTAATAAATTATAAAAAAAATTTAAAGGTCAATCACCAAGAATAATTAATTTAAAAAACCTTCACAAAAAAAAAATCGAAGCGAATGAACATCGGTGTGACTTAACCACGTTGTATCGTAGTTTTTAATATTTATAGGTAGGTACAGAGGCCATGTGTTGCATGTAAGTGAATTAGGGTCAATGTTGTTGATTTTAGTTTTTTTGTTTTTTTTTTTCCTTTAGGCAAATTTTACATGACTAAGATTCGTGAATTTACGAATGAATTTTTCGTCCACTTTCAAATTATACCTACATAAATATATGGAGCCAAATTCTATGTACATTTGTATCACAATGGTAGATTCGAGGTCGATCAATTACTTCAAAATTATTATTGACAGGTTTCTTATATCACTATTATTAATTTTTCAATTGATTCATAATACAAAAGTTTTTAACAAAAACCTCACACGATAAACAACGTCACTGATTCGATCATGATAATGATTGAAATAGCAGAATTCTGTTGTCGTGATACAAGAACGTTTCTTAAATACCAAAATATGTTTACTTAGAATCTCATAGACGGTTTAATTGCATAATGCATTTATACTTCAAAAATATGTGCTTCATTTGATATATTGTAATTTTGAAATTAATTAAAAAAATCAATAAAATATCAGTTGTTGTGAAAAACCGAAATAGTTCACTGCCCCTAGAACATATACAATATGGATCAATGATAAATATGATTTTGGGTTTAAGTCTGTACTAGTATCGCTGAGTTTTTATGTTCTAAATTAAAAAAAAAAGACATCTCATGCCTAAAAGTGAAAGAAAACAATATCCAAACATAAATACAAAATCCACAAACATATATCAAATAATAATAGGTATATATAGAATATCCGCTAAAGGAAATTCTAATGGGTTACGAAAAATGAACACGCTGGTACAGTACCTGTTGTGAGCTCGCCAACGATTACACAGATGTAAATACTGCCGACATTGTATATACATAAACACCGCCCCGCCGGTGAATCCCACTGCCACGACCACAAGCTTCGTCCAAAAGGGCCAAGCTGCAATAACAATATGCATTAGCTTACTAGCTTCTAACTCGATTACAAGCAAGCAAGCAACGAATATAATCAAAAGAAATGAATTTAGAGGGCATCCATTAATTACGCGAGACAATTTTGGCGATTTTTTGACACCCCTCCACCCTTGGTGAGATTTCGTGAGATTTTGCTCGACCCTCCCCTAATCTCACGTGAGATTTTTAAAATGCGTATCTGTAATTTAAATGAGTTAATCTGTGCTCGATAACATTACATTTATAAAAATAAAAATAAAAACAATCTGTCTACATTTTTTTATTTATTTTAGACTAGTATTTAAGAATTTTAATGACGGAAAAAAAATACGTGATATTTTGCCGAGACCTTACGTGAGATTGAATGAGTTTCGCTCGACTCAACTAAACGCCTCACGTAATTAATGAATGCCCGTATTTATACAAGTCGCCGGCTAAACTCGCAAACCTCGTAAATCCGTATTTGATCAAAAATTTGTTTTAAGGTTGTTCAGTAGTGACTTACAAAATACATTCATTCGAAAAACCCATATTTACATTTATAAACAAAAATCGGCACTGAGATCAGTCGTAAAATATATGCTGCAATGTACCTAACATTGGGAAAGTGGAAAAATTTCTTGCCTATGAAAACAAAGATATCACTTGCCACACACATCTTTTTCCTATTCTTGACTATGCTTTTATCTGTTATTCTGACCTATCCGAAACTCTCATTAATAAACTTGAACGCCTTCAAAACATGATTATCAGATTCATATTTGGTTTGAGAAAGTACGATCGTATCTCAGATTATCGGACACGGCTTAACTGGTTAAAAATATGAAAACAACCGTAACTTGCATATTCTATCTTTTCTTTATCCTTTTCCATCCTACTACTCGTTCGTACTTAAAGGAATGCTTTACTTTTCTTGGTTCCGACGTCCCTAGTACGCTAAACCTTCGTTCCCAAGTCAACAACAAATTATAATCACCTCTATCCCATAAGCAATGCTACAATGAATCTTTAACTGTAAAAGCTGTAAAACTGTGGAATGCCCTCCCACGAGACATACTCCTAGCGGAGTCGATACGTATTTTTAAGCGAACTGTCAAAAAGCATTATTTATCTATGTACATATCTTTAATTATGTATTTGTATGATATTTATATATTATTTTAAGTAAATAATGTAAATATTTTTATGCATATTCTTATGTAAATGTGTGTATGTATATATACTTTGTGGTGTATTGTACATGCTGAATATATATATCTTATACTAAATATATAAAAATTGCACCGTGTGCCTATCGTGTTATCAATTTTTCCTTTAGAGATAGAGGAATAGGATAAGAAATCACTATAAGTGATAAGACCGCCTTTGGACTCTAGTTTTTTAATTTTTTTTTTTTATGTATTTCTAAAATGTGCAATAAAGTATTAATAAATAAATAAATCGGTTTTATGCAACTTCCGATTTCGACTTTTAGTGTGTGGATGACAAATTGTTAGCGAGTGTAACCGGCTACATACTGCTTATGTACATATTTTATTTTATTTTATTGTATTCATAATTTTCAGGAGAAATTTTTATGAAAGATTTTTTTTAGATAATACTCTAACTAAAAAAATTCTCGGAATGGTCGGAAATAGTAATAATAAGAATAGTAAGAATAATTAAGATTGCAGGTATGTTTTAGGTTCAGGGTTTTTTTTTCTTATGTACTTGGTGGTAGTTCGTCACGGCAGGCAACCGCGATCAGGAGAGACAGAGACAAGAGACCGCGACAACTAATTATATAACTTGTCGCGGTCTCTTGTCTGTCTCTCCTCCATTACTTTCTTTATGAGTAAATTTTCATCCTTATAAATGCATAATAATAATCACCTATAAGACCCCGGTTGACCTCTTCCACCGCTCGCTCTATCAGTACGAACAGTGACCACATGACACACAGCGCAGCGACGCAGTGGAACAGCACAGCGCAACACAACCGGCGACGTTCGACCCCGGACATTTCTAACAAGCGCCACTAAAATAATACATAAAATGCTTAAAAATCATGTATATATATATATATATATATATATATATATATATATATATATATAATCAGGGGGTCAGATTTAGATTAGGCATTTTCAATTATATTGAATTAAAAATAATTTAACCAGTATTATGACTATTATCTACTTAGTTAAATGAACAATTGAAAAAAATAAATTAGAGATAAGAATTTTTTTTTAACATCTGGTTCATTCCATGTCAAACCAACAAGGCACTCAACTTGACCATTTCAGATTTGGCTGAAACTTGGTTTATTTATACTCTCTGACATCTTGAACAAAAATATAATTTTCAAAAAATTTTATCCCTGATAGTTTTTTAGTTATAAATTTTTAAAAATCACAAAATGCCGCGTTTTTAACGTGTGCAAAAATCTAAAATCTGCAATAACTTTGGTTCTATTAGTGCTAGAGAGCTGAGAGATAGCTCATTTTAAAGAGGGTTTAATGGGCTGTAATTTGATATCCATCTTGAACACATTTACAACAGCTTAAACAAAATTACTAACTATACTAACTATCACTTCAAATATTCTGCAGTTTTTACTGTGTAATTGTAAAAAGAGTTACCTTAAAATCAGTACATCAAACTTAAAAACACAATTCTATCTTACAACTTTGAAACAGTTTAAACTTTTTTAACACTAATTGTTCACTCTCTGAAAATACAGACTGAAACGAGTAGCACAACAATGGAACACAGTCATCATTTGTTCATGTTAGTACATGAAAGGGATGTGTCTGTTCAAGTATCAGCAGATCAACAAAAGCAACCTTGATACACAAAATTAATTTTTATATACATGTACCATCAATATTGTTTCTATACTAAGGTCCAACATATATAAAAACATTAGAATTAGGCCTACATAACTTAAATTATTCAACATTAAATTGAAATAAAAAAATTTGTGACACTTCAGTGATGTATTTTAAACATATCTCCTGATCCCATCATGGTCCCACTCTAAATTTTTTATGGTGTACTCACAAAATTATAAATAAAAACATATATAAATTTCAAAAAAATTAAAAAACACCAACTCGATTTTTTTTTCAAAAACGATTTTTGAGTTTTACTAATACTCTCTTTTTTCCTCTAATGTGTTCAAGATGGATATCAAATTACAGCCCATTAAACCCTCTTTAAAATGAGCTATCTCTCAGCTCTCTAGCACTAATAGAACCAAAGTTATTGCAGATTTTAGATTTTGCACACGTTAAAAACGCGGCATTTTGTGATTTTTAAAAATTTATAACTAAAAAACTATCTGGGATAAAAATTTTTGAAAATTATATTTGTGTTCAAGATGTCAGAGAGTATAAATAAACCAAGTTTCAGAAAAATCTGAAATGGTCAAGTTGAAAACTTTTTTTTATTGGTTGTTTTGACATGGAATGACCCATCTGTTGTTTACTCTATTTGAAGATTTATTTTATCTATGTATAATGCAATATTATTTAACTATTAACTTAAAATAATTAATGAACAATACACTTTATAATATTATATTAAAATTATTCTTAAATATAAGATTCATTACCTCGCTGAAGGGTTTTATTTTTGTATGCATAATAAAATTAAATTTGCATAATTCACATGATCTTGTTTCGGATGCAGTCAGCCACTGTTGAAGACAACTCTGATGAACATATTTAAGGCTTCCTAAAATGAAACACATAAATTGAGAATTAAAAACGAAATTTTTAGTTTATATTTTTACTTTACATTTTAGTGTGCCATTCAACATCTTCACATAAAATGAATCAGCCTGTAAACGACCCACTACTGGGCAAAGGCTTCTCCATCTAGAAGAAGGGTTGGAGCTTAATCGATCACGATGCTCAACTGCAGGTTGGCGGAAAATATCCCTACCATAAGTAACTATAGTTACCAGGTGTCTATGATAACTACCGGTACCCACGGCTTAGTGCTCTCCGAGGCAAGGTGGGGAAACCCACAACAGACATACATACAGGACATAGTCATACACCCAGACTGGAAACAAATATTTCTACAAATACAAATATCTGTCCCGAGCGGAAATTTAACCCACGACCGCCGGCAGAACGGTCATCGGTAGAAATATGTATTAGTTCAAAAAAACATATATTAGATATAACACTATTTATTATTTGAAAATATAAATTTATTTATATTATATTCTTTATTGCACTTTATAACATTTTGACAAATCAAGGTTACAATATAAGTTGGCAAGGGTAAACTTATCTCAAAAACAGATCTCTACCAGTTTACCCATGGTAGTGCGAGATGATGTTAACGCAGGGCACAGTAGTGCAAAAGAAGAGAAAATAAAAGCCAAAATATATTGTATAATATAGGTATACACTCAACATAAACAACAATAAAATACACATACATACAGAAATACATACATATATATATACATACCAGCAAAAATATACATACATACAGTCAAAACTGTTTACAACAAAATCGTTCAGAATAATATACCAGTTATATTGACCAAAATCAAAGGTCCCGGCTGAATTCTATTAGACCGCCTTATAAAAACACTGTTTTTTACGACATTGCTTATTACTTTTTTATTATTTATATTTTCAGAGAATTATATCTGTTAGAAGGACCAGCTGTATTGTAAACATTTGAATAGGTAACAGTATCCATACCTGGCACACTAAATAGTCATTATGAACGCAAAAGTAAACAAAAATGTGTCCAGTTTAGGGTCTATTGTAATTCTCAAATCAAAATACATGTGTATGCAGTATAATCGAAGCCCAAAGCACACTTTCTCATTTCTCTTTTGTCAGTTTCTCAGTTTGTTAGTTATCTGAACACAAGACTCACCAAAACATATTCTTGTTATTCGTGAAACTTTTAACATGTCGCAAAGAAAAAGAAAATAAATTACTATACAAGAAAAATCAATTAAAATTACAGATTTCATTAATGTAGAAAAATGATATATAATTACATATATGTATGTAATGTCTTTTTAGTTTCATGTGAAATAAATAAATAAAATGTAGTTTTATTTTATACATGAGTATATTAATCACACATTCAATAATAGGTAATAGGTACTTAATAACAACGTCATCGGCTGATATGACTATGGTTTTTTACGACCAAATATGTGTAGACCCTTCGATGTTGTTATAACAGATTTTGACTGTATATCACAAATACAAATTCTACGTCTCATACATTGGAAGTAACTTTGGAGAGAAGATGATTCTTCAACCTGTCCCTGAAAGTGTACAATGATGTGCTTTCTTGAATAACTTTTGGAAGCTTATCCCAGAGAGTTGCAGCATGCATAGTAAAAGAATTAGGTAAGCAAAAAGTCGGTGTTATGCTTAGGGACTTTAAGCATTGTGATGAAAGCTAGAGCGAGTTAAGGTAGGAAGTAATTTAAAATGGAACCTGAGGTAAGGAGGTAAATTTAGATAATGGATTATGTTGTAAAGAAAAGAAAGGATGTATAATGTGCATATCAAGGCAAAGGCGGATTGGGAGCCGCTTAAGTTGAGTACAAAAATTGGAGATCCAATCATGTTTACGTAAGCCAAAGATAAAGTGTATTGCTTGATTTTGTAGTTGTCCTAATTTATTTAGTAACTCCTGTCACATCCAAATAGCACACATATGTATAGTCAAGGATGGGTAAAAGAAAGGGTTACGCAAGCAAAATTTTGGTTTTAAATGAAATATAGTGAAGACGCTAAAGAGAGAGAAGAAGGTGTAAAGCATTTTTCTGCTGACCTTGCTGACATGAGCTATCCAAGATAAGTTGTATATTTAAGGAATGAACACAAATTATATGTAGACTAGATTTTACAGGTAATTTTTTTACAATGGAATATTTTAAAGTACTTCTAAAATTTATTATTAAGCCCTTAACTTGCACATTCAACTTCAATAATTACTAATAGAAATAGACATATTTTATAGTGTTAAAATTGTAATACTCAAATATATCCAGAAAGTGAAAACAGCAATATGAAAACAAATAACAAATACTTGTTTTATTGATATTTAGGAGTTATAAAGGATAAATGGATTTAAAAATATATTTTAACAGTAATCTCATTATAATTTTTTATATAAAATATTTAGATTTAAGGGGTTAATATAAATCAAAAATCATAAATTCTTAAGATCAATATCATTATTCGGTAGCTCAGACACACTATTGAGATCAGTCTAATAAAACTTAGGGTATTTTTAAGCTACTGACTAATTTACATACAAGTCCCTTATGTAATAAAATTGAGCAACTTAAAAGCAAGACAACATATTTAAAGTACTAATGCAAAATTCGGTCGATTTTGCATTATTACTTCAAATATGTTGTCTTGCTTTAAATTTGGTTGATTGGTGGTATATATATATATATATATATATATATATATATATATATATATATATATATATATATAAATTAGCTATAAAGAATTTTGTTATTGCCTAGAAATATTACATTGAAAGAATAATATTTTAATAACTGCTACAACATTAAATTGTTATGTAAACAAAAGTCAGCTGTTCATAAAAATATAAACAATTATTTTCTGTCACTATCACTTATGTAATAAAATTGAGCAACTTAAAAGCAAGACAACATATTTAAAGTACTAATGCAAAATTCGGTCGATTTTGCATTATTACTTCAAATATGTTGTCTTGCTTTAAATTTGGTTGATTGGTGGTATATATATATATATATATATATATATATATAAATTAGCTATAAAGAATTTTGTTATTGCCTAGAAATATTACATTGAAAGAATAATATTTTAAGGGGCACACCTAGTGTGAAATTTCGAAAAAATCTATTTTTTTTTTTTTTCATATTTCGGTAGATTACACCTTTAAAAATAACATATTAAAATTTCAAATCGATATCTCATATAGTTTTTGAGTTATAACATTTTAAAGACCAGCCGCTCGGCAGCTAGAGAGTCCCATTAGCTACGCGACGTACCTGAGGTATTGTTCAGAGTCTACTGTCCCTTCCAGCCCCTATAACACGATTCCAGTTTATATTGTTGGCTCTCAGGTATACTAAAATATATAATTATAATAATTTCTAGAAATTTTTCCTGGAATAGCAGATTAGCTGTAAGTATGATTTTAAACCACTTATAACAGTGAAAACGATCATTTTATCTTTAAACGCGTTTTTCTCGAAACAGCATTTTCCGAATTTGCTGCAGTGATTACTCAAAAACAAATGATCCGATCACTATCGAATTTTTTTAACATGTTCTATATATAGTTCTCCGTACAATGACCTATCGATTTTTTGATCTGATCAAAAATAGAATTTTGGCAGGCCAAAAACGACCAAAATTTTGGGTAAAATTCGACTATTTTTTTTAAAACGCCGCCATATTGTCAATTTTTGATTTTTTTTTTATATCGTAGGTCATTGTACAGACAATATTATCTAGTTTAACGAGAATTTTTTTTTTTAGATTTCATCCACGGAGAAGGCCGGAATCACTGCAGCAGTGAAGGAACTTTTTTTTTTCGCGCCGTTGGAGATAGACGATAACTTAAAAAATATTTAATTTTTTTCTTCAAAAATTTCACTATATATTCTTAAAACATGTATAAATATGTTCTTAAAATTTTGAAATAATTGATAAAGTATTTTTTTTAATAAAAATTCCCAAAAATCACCTTTTTTTTAGGCCGTTACACTAGGTGTGCCCCTTAATAACTGCTACAACATTAAATTGTTATGTAAACAAAAGTCAGCTGTTCATAAAAATATAAACAATTATTTTCTGTCACTATCACTACAATTTACTAATAAATTATTAACATGTAATTTATTTCATAGTTACCAAAACTTTTGATATGGTTTTATATTTATTTATGTTTTAACTTACCAGAACAATAACAAGGTGCAAGTAATGGATTGTGAACTTCACTTTCACAGTGGCAAATACGACAAATATCTCCACTGGAATTGCTGCAGGAAGTTTGACTGCTACCAGACCCTGCGCGAACCGTTTCTCTGCCACATCCCCCGCCCCATTCCCAACTTTCGATATCGGAGGAATTTTTTACATTTATCTGCTGAACCGGCATTATGATACTAAATAGTCAATATAAATTTTGTAACATGTTAATCCTTATTTATAGATATTATTATTCGAATTTTTAACAAAGCGAATAAATGTTTAAACATGTCACTCTCACTTATCGATCAAATGTAATTGTAAAATATAACTTAACAAAATATTTGTAGAAGAACAATTCATAAAAGACTTTAAAGACTTGCTCTTAGACTGCATATATTATTTTTTTCTTGCACTTGTAAAAGACGAAAACATCAATAGCTTTATGATAGGATGTTAAGAAATAGATTATTAAAATAAAAATAAAATGGAGTACAGACTAAAAACAGTAAAAAATCTCGAGGGCTTAATATCATGAACGAGGTGTATAGAAACAGGAGTGTGAATATAAAAATTAAGAAACTATGTAAGTTATAAATTATAATAATATTTCTTTTTTTTATTTAATTTTATGTCTGAAAAAACTCAAAGTGCCATAATTTTACTGTAAAAAAAATTGTTAAATTATCTGCGTTTATTACATTTTCAATAAGTTTACAATTTTACATGCATATCTTTTTAATAGAGATTAATACGAACCCGAAAAAAAAAACAAGAAATTCATCATAATTTGTATAAATCTTAAGTAATAAAATATAATAGAATGACAAGAAAAAAAATAACAGTAAAAAAAAAACGAAAAACAAACTTTGAAAGAAAATGTTGTATTCAATCGGATATAAGTTGTGGAAAATATAAGTTGAGTTATTGGGATTATCTGAACTCCGAAGAGAGGAGAAGCATGTAATAAGTCTGAAATCCAGCAACCCATACTACTAACGGGAGGGCAACTAACAGACCCGAGGAAGTGTCGGGTTTATGGTCCGCAGGTGCCTTATTGGGAACATTGTAAACATCGAAAGTGCGTCGAACAGGTTTGCGTACCTTATACTATGACTTTCAGAGCGACACTTGCTGCGGTCATACAGATATACGAACCGACATCGTCATACCTAGATGAAGAAGTAGAGGTCATGTATCACGACATAAGTAGGACCATGTCACTATCACTACATATCATAAAACAAATTCCTCCAACGCATCTGTCTGTCTGTTTGTCTGTCTGTTCGCGATTAACTCAATGCACGGGTTTTCATGCGGTTTTCACCAATAGATAGAGTGATTCAAGAGGAAGGTTTAGGTACAATACTCCGGGCGCAGCCAAGGTGAGCCGCTAGTATACGAATAAAACCTACTTTAATGTTGTCATGAGGGATTTTAACGCGAAGATAGGCAAAAGACGAGACTATGAGCTGAAGGTGGGGCAATTTCGATATGGGCAGCGAAACCCCAGTAAACAAAATCTGCCCGATTTTCTGGTGAAGGAGCGACTTTTTATGATGAAATCTATCTTTCAGAAACCGCCTCACAGAAAATGGACCTGGATGAGTCCTAATGGTTCTACTAGAAATAAGATAGACTTCGTCATGACCAACAGGTGACAAATATTTAAAAACGTCTCCGTGGCCCATTAGGTGAAACCCGGGAGTGATCATCGATAGGTTATGGGCACATTGCATATTAATGTCAACTGGAACAGTCACACCTGATGAAGTCAGCACTCCGACCATCTCACGCACATATCCAAGACCCCAATATCTTTCAACTCGAATTATCAAGTCGATTCAATTTCCTTGAAGATTGCGTTTCTGAGGAGGATATAAACAACAAGTTAGTGAACACTATCCATACAGTCTGGAGCAGATTTAAGAGACCGGGCCACCGAAATATATAATATGACTAAACTCAAAGTCTCATGGTAGAACGACGCTTATTAAACCTCCAAACTGTCCTCTGATGACGCTGAAGTATATAGAGGAATCGAGAGATGGATATGGAAATCTTTGAGACACGATATACGTTTTTTTAATACAAAACGTAAAAATACGATAGAGCGGAATTAGGGTTCCTAAGTGTTCTCAAGGGATTCGTCTGTTATTCAAAGCCGGTCATCGAAGCTGAAAACAGAGGATGTACAGCGTCACCCAGAGACAAGTATAGAGATAGGTCGAGAAGTTTTACGGACAGTTGCATACCTCAGCCAACCAACCAAGCTCGGCTGAAGATTCGAGAGCCAAGTATACCCGACACTATTTCGAAGAAATCACGAAGAAGAAACAAGACATGGCTCTGGGTCAACTTAAAAACAACAAAACACTAGGTGAAGACGGTATTACGTCAGAGCTTCTGAAAGCAGATGGAACGCAGGTACTTAGAGTCTATCAGAAGCTCTTTAATATACCGTCTTGCTTGAGTGCGTAATGCCTTAAAAAAGCGTGGTGCTGCTCTTCTTCTAGACAGGCGATAGCGGCTTCGTGAAGAGTTACAGGCCAATGTCGCTTCGGAGCCACGTTTATAAGCTGTTCTCTATGGTCATTGTGAATCGGCTGACGGGCAAGTTTGATAACTTCCAGCCTTCAGAACAAGTTGGTTTCCGAAAAGGCTATAGCGTCATAGTCCGCACATTAAGTTGCGATTTGAGAAGAATTGCTGGAAGCCGTTGGGTGGAAGCTGCTTCGAACCGGGTACTCTGGAGGTAGATGGGCGAGGCCCATGTTATTATGATGATGGAATAAATAGAAGTATTTAATAACTTAATGAAATCTTTATATTTATCAAAAAATTCACCAATAATTCTTTAAAATTCCCTAATGACAATCTTACTATCTATTAAAACCTATTAGATAATTTTACAATAAAAAATGCAATGTTTGCAATATGTAGTTTCAAAATTCATTATTTTTATATATTTTTTAATTTTTATGTTGTAATTTTGTTAAATTGCGAACAAAAATACTTTTTAAAAAAGTATTAGCTTAACCTGTGTTATATTTTGATTTAATTAGTTATGAAAATTAGTATTAATATTGGTTTTTATTGTATAAGTTTAATATTGTACAGTTTAGAGCGAAGGACTCGAATCCAGCTCTCAATAAATTTAAAAAAAAATACCTGTTTTTCTTTTTATCTGTAGACATATTCTGTGACTCGTCCTCGTCGTCCGTCGTCGGTGACGCGTAGTTCGTCCATTGGAACGGCGCCGGGAAACATAGTTAAACTTTAAAGTAAAAAAACTTAAAAATAAAAATGAGTATTTCTCCTGAAATACAGGCTGAGGCCAATTTAATAACGTATCAGTACATAAAAACGATTGATAAACCACTAGCTGAAAAATTTGCAGCGAAGACTAAAGCGGTAAGTACCATTTAATCCAGAACCACGTGTGTACCGCTGATCGTCACATGTTTTTAAACTTCGCCGCACTCGAGTAAAAAATACTTAAATACGTAATTTTTAATAATATCAAGTGGATCCAGGCATTAAACGAGAAAGGCTTAAAAAAATGCAGAGATCTATATGTAAATAACATGAAATTTAATTTTGATATTTTAGTTTTTTTTTTTTCAATTCTTATTTTAATTCAGAAGACTGATCTTTTTTTGACCAAATATTTATTAAATGGTAGTAATAGTGTTAATACCTTTAGTCCAAGACCTTGAATTTTACTCATGTTGTACACATGTGGATTGTAATCACACATACCGATTATTTTCCAGATTAAAAATATATTTTCAAAATTATTAAATAACCTTGTAGTTCAATATTTAAGGGAAATACATTATTCAACATATAAACAACATATTTCACTATGAAATTTATATAGTTTACTCAATAACCTCAAATCTTATCATTCCTTGTGTCTGTTGTGGATAACATTGCCACTTTTTTTTTGCAATTAAAGTAGGTTATTAGAAAAAAAAAGTACGTAATGTCAAAATTAAGTAAAATTTTTGTCCTTATTATTATATTTAAAAGCATATTTTTATAGCATTTTTTTTCTGTATCAAATTATTATCATTACTAAACCATTGCCCAGCATTTTTACAGTATATATTTAAATTGAAATCAGTAATTCATTTTTTTTTTAGATTGAGATAATTTGTTTCTTTCGTCTCGCCATTTGCTATTCATTGGCAATTCACAGAAAAAATGTGAATGCTGACATGGTGGGAATAGACATTAAAAATGAAATTACTTCATACAAGTTTGAAAAAAATATCGTCACTCTTATAAAATACTTGCTGTCTTTATTGAGCAGTTGATAATTTCACAAAACCCATAAAACTATAGATCTGGTCATAAGACTTGTTTAAAAACATAACCCTCCTTCTGTCGCAGTCGGGTAATAAAGCAATTTTTCCACACCGATCATCCATATCTATAAGTTTTTTCTTTTTATTTTAGAATCAAAAATTTTATTTAAGTTCATTGTAAATCTTTTATACCTGAATAAGAAGCTATTTGAAAATTTGCTTAAGTTATTGTTATTGAATTTCTATATTACTTATTACATGTTAAAACAAAGTACTAACTTAATATATGTTAAAAGTTTATTAAATCTCTACTGATTATTAACAATTCTACTGGTCAGAT
Organism: Euphydryas editha; assembly: GCA_036937285.1. Lineage (NCBI taxonomy): Eukaryota > Metazoa > Arthropoda > Insecta > Lepidoptera > Nymphalidae > Euphydryas > Euphydryas editha. The sequence goes on from JAUPFZ010000007.1 coordinate 9,749,264, forward strand.
TTGAAATTTTATTTTTATATAACTAGCGGCCTGCCCCGGCTCCGTCTGGGGTATTGCAAATGATATATCATTTTCGTGAGGGATAATCACACCACGTACTGACGCCATCTGCTCCACCACCATGCAAAACCATATTGGTTTTTCCTGAATTTTGTTTGATATAATATATATATATATATATATATATATATATATTTATATATATAATAGATAGTCTTTTTATGAAAGAGGTTTGTGGGATATAAAAAAAAATCACATTATGATTAGTGCTGACAGACTTAGCCATTATCATCTACATGTGATACCACAACTTGTGACATATATTTATGAATGAGTAGTCTGTTTAAAAAATAAAGCTAATCACTTTTTTTATGTGATCTTTATCAGTCTCCAGCTTTTCTTATAGTTAATGTAAGCTTAAAAGTATATTAGTATAATTTATATTAATAATTTAATGTAAGAATTATAAACTTAATATCACTTAAACTCCAGTAAATATCAAATATTTTTCTTCTAAACAATTTTTTTACATACATTTTGTCATTGAATATAATGTATTGTTTTTTTCTATTTTAAACTAGAATGCTTTGTTTATCAGTTCATAATATATCGTCATAAACATAGAATAGTGACGGATCTTACAAATTTAAAACTTTGCAGAGCAGCCATTTCAAATAATTATGTTGTTGTTGTTGTATATTTGAAATGGCTGCCCTGTAAAATTTTGAATTTGTAAGATCCGTCACTATTCTATGACTATGACAATAATTATGTACATAAAAATTGTATTGTTTCTATTTTGTGCACATGCTCAATGTTATGTATATTTGAGGCGCTGTGTTATAACAATTGATGGGCTTTAATAAGTACTGCATCGTTTTGCCATCATTTTAATACTACCTTTTAACTACAGTAACAGTACTCATAAAATATTTCTGAAGAACACATTAATTTGTTTTTGTTGTATGTGTATATTTCTTTACTAATGTTAAAAATTAGTCTTTTCTTTAAGTTATTTCATTTTCATATGGCTCAATTTCATTGTTGTTTTTTAAACTTATAATTTAACTTTCTAAAATGGAACACCTTTTATCTTTTACAGAAACCAGGATCAAAAAATTTACCTACATTGCCAGATATAATTTTAGCATACAAAAAGTTTCAAAATAAACCAACTCAAAAAAATCAAGCTGACAGGTATAACTTACACTTTTTTTTTTTTAAATCTAAAACCATTTAATACAGTATAATAATAAAAATGTGATTATTTAAAAAAAAATAACTTTCATAAGACTTAGATCTCATGCACACTCAATTTTATTTGGACTTGATATCAATCAATTAGGATAGGTTTAAGGAGGATTTTGCAATTGTATTTTTTATAATTATAAATAATGTTCAACTAATGTTTTAATTTTGGAAATTTCAGTAGAAACTCTGAATCATTCAACAATTCAAATGGTCCAGTTAAAACAAAGAAGCAAGAATCTTCAGACTCTGATAGTTCTGAAGATGAAAAACCTACTAAGGTAAGGAAATAAAATAAAATTTTTGATTTAAAATAATTTTTTTTTTTCACAAATGATGACAATTTCATTTTGAATTACTGTGATATTATTATATCATTTCGTCACTACCTCTGAAAAAAGTCATTTAAAAATAAGATGTACTATTATTAAATATATATATTAATAAAAGCCTTCCTTCCAGGTAAATTCAACTGCAAATAATATCAAAAATAACAAAAAAGATTCAACCGATAGTGATAGTAGTGAGGACAATGCAACATCAAAACCAAAAAAGCAACCAGTTAAACCACAAGTTAACAACATTGTATCAAAAAAAGCCAATAATAAAAATGAATCTTCAGATAGTTCGGACAGTAGTGAAGATGAAAAACCACAGAAGCCAATTGTAAAACCAACTGCAGCAAAGAGTACACCTCTAAAACCAGTACCTAAAAAACAAGAATCTAGTGACAGTGATGATAGTAGTGACGACGATAATGCAAAAGAAACTATTAAAAAGCCTGTTGTTGCAACAAAACCAAGTGTTTCTGCTGGTAAAAAACAAGAATCATCCTCAGATGATAGCGATGATAGTGATGATGAAAAATCTAAAGCAAAATTATCCAAACCTACTCCAGCCAAAACTAATCAGTTAAAGGCTACTCCTGCTAAAGCTACTCCACAGGCAAAAAAACAAGAGTCTTCTTCTGACAGTGACAGTAGCGATGAAGAATCCAAAAAAGTTCAAAAACCAGTACAAAAACAGTTGAATACATCTGTTAAAGCTATTGCTAAAGTACCAAAATCTTCAGATGATAGTGATGATAGTGATGATGAAAAATCTAAAGCAAAATTATCCAAACCTACTCCAGCCAAAACTAATCAGTTAAAGGCTACTCCTGCTAAAGCTACTCCACAGGCAAAAAAACAAGAGTCTTCTTCTGACAGTGACAGTAGCGATGAAGAATCCAAAAAAGTCCAGAAACCAGTACAAAAACAGTTGAATACATCTGTTAAAGCTATTGCTAAAGTACCAAAATCTTCAGATGATAGTGATGATTCAGATGCTAATGTAAAAAAAGTTCCTCAAAAACCAGCTTCAAAACATGTAGCTACCCCAGCAAAGATTGGTGCTAAGGTTCCTTCAGCTAAGAAACCTGAATCATCATCTGATGATGATAGTAGTGATGAAGACGTTAAGCCCCAGTCAAAAGTAGCTAATAAACCACCAGCAGTTGCTGCAAAGCCTATAAGTAATATAAACAATAAAGCTGAATCATCATCAGATGATAGTGATGATAGCAGTGATGAAAAAAGTAAAGCAGTACTAAAAACACCTGCTAAACAAACAAAACCTGCAGTAAAACCTACTGTATCAAAGAAAGAGTCATCTTCAGATGAAGATAGTGATGATGAACCCCCAAAACAGAATAAAAATTTGCAAAAACCTCAACAAACTCCTATAAAAGCAACAACCAAAGTTCCTATTAAAAAGCAGTCTGCATCAAGTGACAGTGAAGACAGCAGTGAGGACGAAAAACCTAAAACAACTCCTGTAAAGCTTGTAAAACCTGTAGCAGCTCCAGCAAAAAAAGCAAATAAATCTTCGTCTGAAGACAGTGATGATAGCAGTGAAGATGAAAAACCTAAACCCAATAAAACTCCTCTCAAAGCTGTGTCAGCAAAAGCTGTGTCTAAAAAATCATCAGATGATAGTGATGATAGCAGTGAGGATGAAAAGCCTAAGAAACCTCAACCTTCTGCAACACCAAAAAGTAATGCAAATGAGTCATCTGATGACAGCAGTGATGATGAGCCTAAGCAAAAACCTACACCAAAAAATCCAGCAGAGTCAGATGATGACAGTGATGATGAACCTCCAGCTAAAGTACAAAAGAAGGAAGCAAAACAGGTATATTTTCTGTATAATCCATACTAATATTATAAATGCAAAAATAACTCCATTTCCTTTTGTAAACGTAAACTGCTGAACCAATTTCAATAATTCATTTGAAATTTGCCATTAGGATAGTTTGAGACCCTTTGTAGGCATAATCTTAAAAACTGAATAGAATTTGGTATACCTACTTTGTTAAGTTTTTGTATATTATGTAACTTATCAATATTCAAGTTTACCATTTGTAACTCAAACATTTTATTTCCAGTCACTTGAAAATGGACTCCAAAGTGGTAAGAAAAGAAAAATGTCTGAAAGCGGAGACCCGACTCCAGCTAAAAAGCCATACAACAATTTTGTGAAGGTATATTTGGCAACATTTTCTCCTTTATTGTACATTAATAAACATTTTTTTATTTTTTTTTATTATTAAATTAAAGTAGCTATAATAGTACATTATAATATGTATATAGACGATATATAAAATTAATTTTCAAATATTATCTAGTATAATCCATTAGTAATAGAAGTAGTTGACCATGTAATTATTTCATCAAACTGAAACATAACATTTTGAACTTTATGTTCAATGGGATTGTTTTTAGGGAACAAATATATCATCAACACCCAGTGACAAAACTAGTACAACAAATAATAAGCCCTTCAGGAGAGTCTTACCAGAAACTATAGAAGTGGATCCTAGACTTAAGGACAATTCATTCGAAGCTAAGGTAAATGCCCTGAAAATTGAAAAGCCAAGGCAACTCCATGTAATAGCCATTAGACGACACTGACTAAATAAATTCTCCATGGCTTAATATTTCGGGCATTTACTTTTACGTCGTTTGGTAATTACGTAGCGTTGTCTTGGTGTTTGACATTTTTATATCTACCAGGAGGGTGAAAACGGAGAAGATGAAGATGACGAGAATCAATCTGGGGGTTGGCAAAATCGCAGAAGCGATGGTTTTAATCGAGGTGGATCAAGGGGTCGCGGCGGTTTTAATGATCGTGGGCGTGGCGGCTTTAAGGGACGCGGAGGTTTTAACGATAGGGGGGGCCGAGGGGGCTTTAACGATAGGGGTGGAAGAGGCGGAAGAGGTGGGAGAGGTGGATTTGACAGGGGTGGACGAGGTGGATTTGACAGGGGTGGACGAGGAGGTGACAGAGGAGGCCGAGGGGGTAACCGGGGTGGACGTGGAGATCGACATTCGTGGGGTGGAGACAGGGGAGGATTCCAAAAGGGAGGGTTTAATGACAGAAAAAGTTTTGATGGAGGAGATAAAACTCAAAATAAAAAAATAACATTTGATTAAATAGGTGAGATATTAATAACAATATATGTATATATTTAAAGCACATGTTTTCAGACGACTGTTCTGGTGTAGTGGTGTGATTAGTCGCCTCAATGCCGGCGATCGCGGGTTTGATTCCCGCTCTGAGCCGATATTTGTATAAATATTTGTTTCCGGCCTGGGTGTATGTTCTTGTGGGTCTTCCCACCGTGCCTCGGAGAGCACGTTAAGCCGGCGATCCCGGTTGTTATCATAGACATCTTATAACGATCATTACTCATGGTAGTGAAATTATTTCCCAACCCGCAGTGGAGCAGAGTCGTGGATTTGCTTAATCCACGACTAACCTTTCTATATAGAGCAGAGGCATTTGTCTCAGCAGTGGGACGTTTAGGCTGATTCATTAATTCATGGTTTCAAGTCATAATTGTTGGTCTTGAAATATAAACAAAGACTTTCCACTATCGACAAATACGTCATTTTATTATTACAAATGTGTTAGACTAATTTAGTATGAACCACTATTTAATCACATTAAAAAAAATGTATATTTGTATGTATATATATATTTTTTTAATGTTATGGTGGCTGTCTTTTGTAGGTATTATTTATATGCTTAACTCAGTAATAAATATTTAACAGAGTGGAGCTAGAGGATCGTGGGGTGAACGAGCCAATCAAGATTTGAAACACACACGTGGCAAATCATTCAAACATGAGAAAACTAAGAAAAAGCGAGGTGCATATCGCGGTGGTGCAATCGATACGGGTGTTCATTCTATCAAATTCGAGGATTGAAATTTAACATACTGTTTTTTAAAACTATTATAAAAATATTCCATATGAGTAAATAAAAGCGAAATATTTACTTGGTTAACATTAGTAATAAAGTTTGATTCTGATTTGCTTAACCGTAATGGTAAGCTATGCTTTGTTAAAGGAGTTAATTCTTTGTGCTAACGGCATTTCTTACCTATAATTATTTAGAGAGACTTTAATAATATTGATGATAATTAATAAGAAATAATGTCTTTATTAGATTTAAATACTGTTTGCTAAACTGTATGGACATATAGAATTTCTGGTTTCTATACGCCGTCTTTCAAAGGAAGGGGAGGTCTGTAGGTGTTATATATCATGTTCCACATGAAAATAAAATTCCTACATTTTTTACTTTTTTATTTTTACTTTTATTCTTACTTTTTCTTTCTCTTAATATACTAGCTACTCTGCTTGTGGCCAAATAAAGTCGACAAATAGGTACATGATTACCAACTGCCGAATGTAACTGCGTATTGGAATTTTTTTCCTCGTAAAATATTATTGTACAAATAGCTCTGATAATGTAGAGTGCTTTATGCAGTAGATGCAAGCAGAGTAGTAGTTTAAGTTTAGTTAGCGTATATTAAGAGTTACGATGTAAAAATAAAATGAAAAAGGCTAGGAAAATTATTTTCCTGTGGAACGTGAGCTATAACACCTACAGAACCGTCTATGAAGAATGGTATATAGAAGCCGGATACTCTGTACAATTGTACTACTTACGTATAAAATTTCTATTACATAGGTAAAATACCTATTAATTAAATAAGTGTTTGACATCATTATATTTTTTTATTATTAATATGTACGTTTTAAGTAAATAAGATTGACATTTGAAAGCAAAATGTAAATAACTTTAAAATAACATGCAGTATTTGCAAAAATACTTTACTCTGTACATAAGCTTAATATTACTATTTGTAAGTAACAAAAATGTATGTTTATTTAAAATAAGTGTATTGATTTTTTTTTTTAAATAAATGTAATGAAAAACCTTTGTAATTAAGGTAAATAAGTTTTAGATAAAATAAGACCGCCTTTAAAACACAGATGTGTGAAATAAAAATTGATTTGTCAGTATTTGATTTATTATTCTGTAATATACTATAACAATTTTTTTTCTACGTTAATATGACGTTAAATAAAAATAGAATTACACAAATTAATAATTCCTTATGCTACGTTCACACGGAGACTTGTCGGATTTGAGTTTTGCAGGATACGATTTAGTCACAATATGTATGAGTTTACACATGAATTCGGTTTTAAGATTCGGCAAATAACAGAAACGGGCAAATTTAACATCCGATTTTGCGACTGCAATAAGATTCAGTCACACGGCAAAATACTGAGTACAGTTCAGTTCAGTTTAATACATGCGTTCACATGAGCGCAGAATCGGTTTTTTACTGAATGCCGCAAAAACCAGATACGGCAAGTTAGTTGGTGGTGGCCCGAACGCGGCGGGGCATTCGTCTTTTCATAATTGGATTTAACCAAAATCTTTTTCTAAGGCGCCTGTGACGACATTACCAGTGTATGATAGCAAGAGTATTCACGTCCATCGCTTACGAATTGTAGTGTGAGACGGTGCTTTCCTGCAAAAAAAATCTAATTGCATATTCATACGGTGGTACACTATTCAGTTTTTTTGCAGAAAAGCAAAATCTAATACCGTGTGAACACAGCATTCGGTTCTGCCGTATACGGTAAAAATCCAATCCGGTAAAACGAATCTGTGTGAACGTAGCGTAATATGACGCCCAATGACGAGCTTCCTAGCAAAGCCGTATACGATTTAGTAATATATAGTGATAATAGTAATAGGGGCCATAATTATCACCCAGAATACCAATAGGCTTTGATGGTGACACTTTTTTGTTGACTGTCTTTTCAAATATTAATTCTGTGAATCTCAATTAAAGCCATTCTCTATACAATAAACACATTAAATTTACTAATATTACTACTATATTGTATGAAAAAAGTATGTGATGCCGAAAACACGCTAGGTGTGTATAGTGTGTTGACGACCGTTCTGTTGTAGTGGTGCGAATAGTTCCCTCGACGCCGCGCGCCTACTGTCACGGGTTCAATTCCGCTCGGAGCAGATATTTGTATTTGTAAAAATATTTGTTTCCGATCTGGGTATATATCCTTGAAGGTCTCCCCACCGTGCCTCGGAGAGCACGTCGGTTCCTGTTATCATAGACACCTTATAATGATCGTTACTCATGGTAGAGAAATTATCCCCCAACCCGCAGTGGAGCAGAGTGGTGGATTAAGCTCCAACCCGTCTAGATGGAGAAGCCTTTGCCCAGCAGTGGGTCGTTTACAGGCTGATTCATTTCATGTGAAGATGTTGAATGGCACACTAAAATGTAAAGTAAAAATATAAACTAAAAATCTCGTTTTTAATTCTCAATTTGTTTCATTTTAGGAAGCCTTAAATATGTTCAACAGGATATGGATATGGAGAAGAGGCCTTCTTGGTTCAACAGTGAGTTGTTTACAGGCTGATACAGTACAGTACAGTTTATATTGTATATATAAGCAACCATAACTATTTTTTTTTTTAATTACTAATAAATCAATCCGTTAATCTCGATAGCCAATGATTTCAGTTAATACACTGTCGAAAAGACAATTTTGAAGACGTGTTAGTGCAATTTGTAAAGCAACTGATCGATGCTCTAGCAGTCGCGGGTTCGGTACCCATACATGATACGTATTTGCATAAGTCATTACATATTTTTCGTGATCTGGCCTTTATGTGTTTGTGTTTCCAAACCATATGCTATATCATGACCATAAATTCTCGTTAAGTGAAAGATTCAGCATAGAAAAAATATGCGATGAGTATCATACCTTTGAATGGTCACATACAATACACAGTGTTAATATACATCGACACAACGAATGTACCAAAAAATTACATTATAAACCATATTTTTTGAATGGGGGAACAGTGCTTAACAATATAAAAAAAGTGTACAAAAATTAACGCAAAACAAAGGAGTTTCTTTTCATTCGTTCAAAGTAATGATTTGCATTAATCCCGCCTTTTGTAGAATTATTTAATGAAATTGTGGCCCTTCAGGAAACATGGCTACTCCCCCATGACCTGAATTAAATCTCAGAGATTAATGTTAATATTGGAAATACTGCTAAGTCTTCTGTTGGTACTTCGGTGGGAAGCTTACAATATGAGAGATGGATGGGATTGTCCTTTTAAGTGACAAGTGTAAAGAATAAAATAAATAATTATTTTACGACCTTTATGGTATTTTTAATCCAATAAGCGCGATCTAAATTTCTTATCTGTGTTTTCAATTTATTTTAGACCCAAACGAAGGCCTAATAACTAATTTAATATATAAAAATATGATCTTCCGTAATAATACAGTAGATACCTATTGTTGAAGAATTAAAGGCCCATTTCGCTTCTGGGTCAAAAATTATTTATGAAAAGACTATAGGCGACCTAACAAAAATTTTGGTGGACCTATATGATTTTTATAGGTAGGGGAGATTGGGTCAGAGTGAATCACGGGGTACACTGGATTATTCGCTATAACTCAGGCTATGCAAAGCTTTACGCACACAAACAAACGCGTTGCTACTGCTTATCCAAACCCCAGTCCTCCATGCTAATCGACGACGCGCTGTCAAAGCGTGACGATGTGCTGTCACATTCGGGTCGGTTAGTACGTACGAAAGTATTTTTTTACGTACTTTAGAATTTTATGGTATCTCTAAATGATTGAGAAATATAAATAATAGTTCTATGTTTTACCCTTGTTATTTATTAAATCCGTTGCAGATAATGTCGTTTTATCTTAGGTTTGGGTATTTATTTTTTGGTTATTTTTTTTCTTTCATAACGACCCATAGGGTCACGATGAATCATTTCAGTTTGGGTCACATTGGACTGCTGATCCAGTGTGTGATCCATGAAAGTAAAATTGTTTTATACCCTTTTTATAGTCATTTTTATGCCTCGCAATCGAGTAAGAAAAACTAGCATTGGCCTTCACACTAAAGAAAAAATGAGTAATGGCTTAAAACTTATATCTAGTGGCCAAACAATAAGAGCTGTGGCTAAATCGACTGGTATTTCATAACAACTTTATATAGATTATATTAAGATTAAAAATAATCCTGATCTTGAAAAACCAATAAGGCTTACAACTAATTATGCAGTTCATAGGATATTTACTAATGCACAAGAAAAGAATATGGTTCAGTCAGTTCAGTGCAGTCAAATGTTCTATGGACTTACTATCATAGACGTTCGTAGCCTGATTTATAAAGTAGCGACGTTGAATAATATAAAAGTAAATCTATATAATATCAGAAGAAGAGAAATATCATTGCAAACTCCCGAGGGATGCAGTTTAAGCAGAGCGACTACTTTCAACCGCTACAATGTTGGTTTATTTTTGGATAATTTATAAAATATTATGTCTACTTAAGCAACACATGATTGTGGATGCCACAGCTAGGATCTAGCCACAACATCCTGCTGGATGAACTCGGACCTATTCGTAAAAATACTTCAGCATTTTATAAACCAAGCAGTAAAGACAACCCTAGTCTGCTCATATATGATAGCCACGAATCGCATATTTGCATAGAAGCGTTGAATCTGGCAAAAGAAAACGGCGTGACTGTTTTTACAGTGCTATCGCATTCCACAGTGATATTGAGATGATTTTTACCAAAACCTAAGTTTTCTAGCAATACAAAAAATAAATAACTTACGAACCACTTTGACATTGATTTTTCTAACATTAATTTCCGCTAATTTAATTTTTGATCTCAAATCGAACCTCAGCAATTTTTGAGAGCTCAGAGAAAGATTATATTTTTGTTTTATTTTAATTTTCTGTAAATGATTAATAAGGAAGTAAATATCTTTGTTTTTAATAATTGAATTAGCAACTATGTTCCCAGTTAAGTCCCATTAATTATATGGAAACTAAAAGTTCAGGACTGTTGCTTATTTTTATAAATGTTGATTAGGTCTTTTTTAGGTTTAAGCGACCAGTGTAGGTAATATTTAGCTCTAAGATACCTATTTTATTTTGTTCATTTAACAGTGACTTCTGTTAATTTTTTATGAGACTGTTTTGACTATATGATAAAAGACTGTCTAAACGAGTAATAATGTGCAAATATTTGTGCAAATATGTGCAAATATATGTGCTTTTATTGCATTTTTTTTCAATAGATCCAGTGTGCCCCAAGTGATTCACTGTCACCCATGAGTTGATCCAAAGTGACCCAGTCCCGGGTCACAGTGGATTATTTCCCATTTTTTTTAAAAGTGACTATTACTTGTAAGTTTATGTATTACTTGCCAATAAATGCATTTTTCTTTGAAGATTAGGTACTCGTATTATGATTAATTATCAGAGATTAGTTATGTATGCATGAATTGCGGATTTGTGGGCCTTTGAAAAAAAAATGATTCACTGTTACCCACTCTCCCCTACTTTACGATATTTTTCAACATTTTTACTCACACTCCTAAAAAAATATTGAAATGAAATGAATATTGATTTTTAGTTTCGAATACCTATTTCTTTTATAGAATTCTATTTAAAAGTTTTTAAACGAAAAAAAATCTTACTCTCTTGAAAAAAATCTTCTCTTCTCCACTTGTAGGTAACTATTCTAAAGCGGATGTAACGTGACTAAGTAACCTTTTTTTTTAACGCTGGGAAATGTACTTACGCATCCCGTCGCTGTAAAGGTGACGGGTATGTGGGACTCGCTGACTGCGGAGCCAGAATACCCACTAAAACCCTGGTCGAGTGGTCAAGCAACTGGACACTTTACGCAGCGGTCGCGGGTTCGAATCCCGCTAGGTGCAGATAATCTGTATGACGAATATTAAATTTATTTCCGTTCCTAGTACCTGTAACACAAGTTCTTACGAACTTAGCCCGGGGCTAGGTTAACGTGGTGTGATTGTTGGTTAATATTTATTATTATTTATCGTCATAGTGGGGCGCCACGGGATATCGTTATAAGAGACAATAAGAGACGGGACTGCCCTATAAAAAAAAAAAAACGATCAAATGTAATTTGTCTGAAGTTTGAAAAGTGCGCCTATACTAACCTAACAGAATTAAAGAATCATGGCGTATTACATACTGCCAACATAATGTCATTACTAGTGACGTGCTGAGCTGTGGTGACGAGCCAAATCGATAAAAAAGTTACCGATATCGATTACCGAGATTCTTTTCAGCGTGAATTTAATTTTATTTTCAAGAAATAAATAAAACAAAATTGATTCTCAGATTGTTTTAATGCATCATCAAATTAAAGATTAAGCCGTTACTTATCGTATATTGTCAATATTTGTATTTTCATATTTGTTTATAAGATTGTAAAAGCTGTTATTAATCCATAAATAATGCTATTGAAGTGAAATTATTTTGCGCGCAACTTGCGAGGGTAAAATTATTGGTTTCACTTCTGACATGACGTGTACTTTGTACGCACGCAATTTTTATTTTTATTTATTTATTAAGTTGGGAAAACAAAACAAAGTTACACAAAATTACAATAAATAAGTTATTTCGAATGGGCCTATGCTACCGGCCTGATGCAACTGTGACGCCCCGACGCGACGGTTGGCCCGCCTCTGCGGGCTGCCTTCCCTTATAGAGCGCTTCGGGCACCGTGAGCGCTCTATTGCCCTGGTGGCGAGTGGGAGGATGTGGTGCCATCTCCCACTCTATTGCGTAGAGTGGAGGAAAGCATATTAGTGTCTCTTCCTCCCCGGTCGTCTTCTGCGGAGCGAGATGCAGCGTGTGCGGCTGCTTCCCGCTCTCGCTCCGCGGCCACCTTTAGTGCCATGACCTCCTCACAATATGAAGTCACGGCCGACCAGCACCTATCGCTGCCAAGCATGCAGCGGACCACACTCGACAGCGTGAGGTGTCCGCCTATCACTGCCACCAGGGCTGGGGCTCCCAAGCGGCGCATTCCTTCAGGGTATGACGCGCCGAGTCGACTGGGACGCCACACTCGTGGCAAGCAGGGGTGGCTTCTCTCCTAGCGATTTGGTGCAGGTACTTACCGAAGCAACCATGCCCGGTAAGCACCTCCCAGTGAACACAATTATGTCAGACTGATGTCTGAATGACGTCATGCTACTTCATGATTTACGTAAGATGTGAGTCATATATGAGTCATATATGACTCATAATTTCCCACTTCCTGACGTAAGATTCTTACGTAAGATAGATGACGTAAATATGATATAAATTTTTACTAATCAGTTTTTTACTACACAACATTTTGAAAATATTACAATACTGATAGAAAAAATAATTTGATACGTTTAAAACGTTTATCGTTATGTCCAAAATCACACCTGCACTACGGGACCTACAATATAAATACCCCGTTTCAAGGTGAAATGACTTTATGATGAGACCTATATGTAGATTCTGTAGAACCAAACGTTAGCGCGATTTAGCTGCTTGAAGCCGTCACATGCTTACGTAAAAAATTGTTTTTTACGTAAGCATGTGACGGTATTATGATATCACTTTGACTTCAGACTATGACTTGTAATTTATGTAAATTTATGATTTATTTCTTACGTAAATAGTATATAAATTATAATCACAATTATGAAGTCATATAACAGTCAAATATTAGGTCAGTACTATGTCATAATGATGTCATATTATATGACATCACATCAAAGTCATTTATAAAGTCATTTCTATGTCATATCTATGTAAATATTCTATGACCTCTATGTGATCTATCTATGACGTCATATGGAGGTCATGTGTTCACTGGGCTGCGATAGCCAAAACATGAGCATCCCGTGCCGCCTATTGACCCAGCGACGAAGGAGTGGACGTATGGCGTCCACCGTCACTGAGCCTGCCGCTGGGGACGCCAGGTCCTCCCTCCACCTTTTGATCAGGGCTCTCTGAGCTAGAGCCCTGATTCTGCTGACTTGGTCCACACTGGACGTTCGCCCCTCGCTCTCAGACAGGACCGGAACTGGTACACCTCCACGAGCACCTCCACCTGGAATTCCCAGTGCGAATCACCCGCGAGAAATGTAGCCGCCGTCCGTGACCCTCTGGGGCTTTCTCGGGAGAAAGGAGGAGTTAATTGAAAATTACCATTTTTTTAATATGAACATTTATTTGCCCTCGGTAATTCAAATATTTTTCTCTTCTACTCGGACGCATCTGCCGACAGAGTGGAACAGAGATAGATGCGGCACAAGCCGAACGCTTAGGCCGATAGTGCCTCTCTATCGCTTGTTTCGCGCTCTCGCTCGCGGAACGTGACAATGAATCATGCTTTTTCGTGCGTGCAGCCGGCATTCAACTACTTTGGTATCGAACTCAATAGTTAAAATATTACCTACGATTCTTATGTCAAAAAGTCGAAAGCTAGAATCGATTCTTGATCTACTTTGAAAATTAAGAACCGACTATCAATTATTTCAAGAGAAAAGTCGATTCTCAAGTAGGATTTGAAACGAAACGACATTTTTACCCGTATTTGGCACCATTAAAAATTTGAAAGCATTTAAAGAAAAAAAAAATAGAATGAATGTCGAATTATTAGGCATGTTCACGAGAAAAAATTATCGATAATTATCGTATCGTGTTATCGATAATTATCGAGTGAACAGTTATCGATACTTATCGGATAAAAATTATCGATGATATATTATTGGATGGAGTCTAGATTTCTCAGTCAGATGAAGGATGACAAGTTTAAAAAAAAGTAAAAAAAAAAAACATGTGAGCCGTCACGGGACGCCTGGCAGATGTGAAACATCGACATTATTTTGTAAAAGTAACATGCAGAAAAGAACATATTGTGATAGGAACTAAATATATCATAATGATAAAATAAAATATTACGATTTTTTTCCAGATAACGATGACTATTTATTGAATAAACATTTATTTTCATTAAATACAAAAATTTACGAATTTATTTCAAATCGTGACTACTTAATTCGTTTAATCAGTGACTTCGATCGATTGCGCATGGCGACGCGTCGCCACACCGCACACACTACTGCATATAGACTGTATATATACCATCGTATAGCGTGGCGACGCGTCGCCACGGCATGCGTCGCCACGCCAGAAATCGGTTTTACGTGCGGCTATAGATGTTTCACATCAAAAAGGTCATCCGACATCCAGTTGACGATTACTGTGCCTGCCTGCCCTTACCCTGTACCCTATCCGAATAGCTATAAAAAAGGTCGTGACTTCTCCATAGAGGTATTATAAATAGAGCAGGGAAGCCAGGCCTCCAGCTGTCGCTCGGTTAGAAAGAGAGAGACGATCGCGGTAATGATTGAATTACATACCAATATAATATTACTGTGCATATTAGAGTTGTTTCTTTGATTCGTTTGTAGTCGAAAAATTAAAATAGAAGTAAATAATTGATACACACAAAAAATAAAATATTTTAACGAGATTTGAACTGGAGACCGCAAGACCAATGGGGCATCGCGGTCTTCTTTCTATTTCTAACCGTTGGACGTTACCGCTTACAGCCAACCATAATCCGTCTTCCCTACTCTATCTATAATATCTCTATAGACTTCTCCCTGTCAAACTTATTGCTCGATAATTATCGGCTGACATATACCCATAATTATCAAATGCCGATTATCGATAATTATCGGATAACAAAAAAAATATCGATAATTATCAGATGAAAAATTATCGATAATTATCGAATCAAGCAAAATTATCGATAATTATCGGATGAAAACTTATCGATAATTATCGAATGAAAAATTATCGATAATTATCGGATCACAATTATCGATAACTATCGATAATTATCGAATGAAAAATTATCGAGTAGTTACGAATTATCGATAATTATCGCACACCCCTACTTAGGATATATAACACCAAAAAAATATTGATATTTCGTTATTTAATTTGTTTATATTTATGTTATAAAAATGTTCTAGTAAATAACTAAATAATTAAGAAGAAAATGTACAGATAATTTTATCATGTTATGTTTACCTGTTTTGACATATTGTATTAAAATTTAATAATAGATCTTTTAGTAGACAAAACTTAACAAAATGCCTAACAATAAAATTAAATTATCTACAATTATTTTCAGTAGGGGATTTAAAAATTTTGGACATAAAAGACAACCTCCATCCCGGTTCACAACGCTTTGGCATGGATTTCTTACTTTCTCGTTCATTGGTATGGGAATAGAATGGAAAAGGTAAAAGCATTTTTTTTTTTAATGTGTAATCATTACATGGGTAAAACCCAATATAGGTTTCTTATCAATTTATTGGTTTTGATATCTATGTATTAATTACGTATTAGAAAGAAACATTATAATGTTATTAGTTGTATTAGCTTTATTTATTCAGAATATAATATGAGCCTCTGTCAACATGTGCCACTGTTGTTAGAGAGTAAATTAAGAATGCAAATATTGAAAATTTGAAATAGTGAGGTAAATTAAATAAGGGAAAAAAGGCTTTTTCTTTTAATAGTAAAATTTTTAAAATAAAATTTTATCAGGAGAACATTGATAATATATTATATTTATTAACAAAAAAAAAAAATTAAAATATATATTTTACAAATATTAAATATTAATAGAAAAATATTTATATTTTATATACAATTTTTTTTTTTAGAAAAACAGACACTGCATGATATCATTTCTTAAACAACTTTTTTTTAAGTTTTATTTTACTATATTAAATACTTTAATGAATTATTATTTATTTAAGTTAACAGCTTTAATTTTAACTTCAAAGACAATCTTCCCGATATTCTTTTAGTCTTTAACTATGATACTCAACACACTTCACGCTGGCTACAATTGCTAACTTTGTATCATAACTCTTCATACATCAGCACCAATTTGGTCTATGTTAAAACTGTTGCTTACCACTAAACTTTCAAACATACACTTTTTCAGATTTTTTTTGTTTATTAAACATCCACAGGCTTTTAATTACCTGTGACCTTTTTTATAATAATACTAGCTGCTGCCCGTGACATCGCCTGTGTGAACACTATTAGATTACTACACATTGTTACAGAATGCGTTAAAGAAATTAACTTTCACTGCTTGTTCCCCGTAGGTGATAGCATGATAATAATTATGTAGCTTATATGTTGACCCGACTTCTTAATAATATTTGTGCCAAATTTGAAGTAAATCCATGCAGTACTTTTTGAGTTTGTCCTGAACATACATACAGACAAACAGACAAAAATTCTAAAAACTATATTTTTGGCTTCGGTATTGATTGTAGATCACACCCCAAATATTCTTTTAAAAAAATATTCAATGTACAGTTTTGACTTTCCTACCATTTTATTATATGTATAGATATATAAAGTATGATTTTTTTTTATTATTATCTATACATATAATAGATATATTTATAATATATTATGTATTGTTTTATAGTTACGTAACATTGAATATTATGTAGATATGTTACTCCTTAGCACTATGCTCTTGCACCTTTGGTGATTTTTTTGAATAAACAAGGTTTTCTACATAACATATTTATAAAAATATTTGTTTCAGGGTTGCAAGGTTCTTTTTTGGCGAAGATTCTGAAAATGAAAATCCTCCATTTTAATAAAAACAATATTATTTACACATAGTGATAATTATAATAAATAAAATTAGTTTTTGCTAATTAATAGTATTATTTATATTTTAAATATATTACATATTATTTACTATTTTCTTCTTACTTTATAGGTTTACCTCAAAACTTAAGTAATGACAACATGAATTTAGTTTTTTACGGCGAGTTGCACGAAACCGTCGCTAATTTTCCGTTCGTTAAGTTGAAATTAATCTTAAAATTAGTTGATCTCATGATTAAATTTAAAGCTGTTGGAATTAATCATCCGTTAGACAGGTCTTTAATTAAACTATTTTTTTTTTAACTTAATCAGATTGTAGGTTTCGTGCAACAGATAATCACGGTTCTTGTGATTAAATTAGTTTAATAAACACTTAAATTTTGAAATTTGTTTCGTGCAACTCGGCGTTAGTCACTTATAATTTGCAGTACTTAGTTTTCAATATTATTTAGTATTATAACCCCATAACCCAGTTATCAGATCATCATCATCATACAACCATCCCCTCAAAGAGACCATCTAAGGTATTAATTTTTCCTGACATCTACCTAAGGGCAAGTGCTCCATACGACTGCAAGTGCACAGTCTGGAGCACTGGCTAGCAGTAGCTAGGCTTCATTTTATACTATTGTGAAGTTATATTTTTAAATTTGATAAATAAAAAACTTAAATCTCATTATAAATTACGATTAAATCTATACAAATATTATAAAGCTGAAGAGTTTGTTTTTTTGTTTGAACGCGCTAATCTTAGGAACTATTGTGTGTTTCGAATTGAAAAATTCTTTTTGTCTCAGATAGCCCACTTGCCGAGGAAGGCTATAGGCTATATAACATCACGCTACGACCAATAGGACCAACTGAGCAATAATAAGAAATGTTACAAAAACGGGAAAAAATATTTTTTGAGAGCTTCCGTTGCGTCCTTTGTTATTTCTTTTCTCGAGACATTTTTTTAACTATAATTCCAGTTTTAAAGTATATATATAACATCACTTACTGAAAATTTTCGAAAAAAAAAAAACTCAATACGTTGAACGATCCAGACTTTCGTCCTAAGGGTTTCGTCGCCTAGCGAGATCGCACCTCGGTTTAGAACGTCGTCAGAATGGAAGTTGTGAAGCGCAATCACGAATTTATAGACGTGGTTTGTACAAGCACGATCATATATTATGTACCTACTTGTCAACAATAGATGCGCAACGTACTTCCTTGGTTCAATCCTTACGAGGGATGGTAGTGGTTGTTGTGCTTGATGACCACGCGTCAAACACTTAAAATTAAATAGTTGATATTAAAAAAAATGTAGATAATATTTTTTTTAAATTGAACTATGAAAGAAGACGCGGCGTCTGAGGATGACGCCAACGTGCTCATTCGTAGGCTTATAGTAGTAACGCACGCTCAAATTTGGTTCGAATAGACCACGGTTTTAGTTCGCTTCCGAACCATATCTGATCATCTGTGCAGTAGTCCAGCTAACATAATTATTATTAATGGAGTCCGCCTCGGTCCGTTAGTTTGCACATCGGATATCGTTTGCTCCGTACCGAATCCGAACGTGTGGAATGTTAGGCCGTACAAACTAAGACTAGTCGTGTTCGGAACGCCATCATGTTCATCATCATGTGTTAAATAAATAAAAAAAATTATAACAGTCAACTGTTACCTAAAACACAGGCATCAAGTTGCCTATTTTTGGAATAGACGACCATGTGTGTATGTTAAACATACGCGTTATACATATACGAGTATTTATGATGACAACGGTGTGCACTTGAAGGCGTACGTTAAGCAAGTAGCAACTAGCAACTGTCCGATCCGGTCGTCTGTAGCGAGAACGAATTTGGTACGCGGAACCAAATTCGAGCGTTTGTTAGTAATGGCACGGTCAAAGATCGTCTCCGCTGGATGGCGGTAACGCAGCTCGAATGACTGCTAATATAATAGGGTACTTTCGGTAGTAAAAAATAAATTATGAGATTTGATAAAAATTAAAATTTATGTAGAAATATACTTAAATATTCTGATTTTGAGTCATAAAAGCACATTATTGTTTTATTATATTGAAATTAAAAGTCGTAATTTTTAATCTGTACATCACGTGATCTAAAACACGAGCCGCCATGATGTGACGTCGTATAGACAATGTTTCCGATATACACTGCGAGCACTCCTCAGTGCTCTCAGTAGTGAAAAATTCGTTCTTTTATTGAGTGCCAGTACACTGCCGCAATACCTTATATTTATATGACGTCATAAATAGCATAATTTTTGTACTGTGAGCACTGGCGCTTTCGAAGTAAGGTGTTCTCAGTACTTTGATCACCTGATTAAAAAATATAACAGCACGAATGATTTGTTAATCAAAAATGTCAACAATATTCAAAAATTAATTTTTGAATATTTTTGAATTTATTTTTGAACAGAAAACGTATATATGATAAATATTTTATTTGAAAACAATGTCGAAAAATTAGAATGATAGTATACTGGACTGCGTTCCGTTTTATCAGTAACCAGTATAGCACAGTATAGCAAAACTAAAAAGTAACGGCTTCGCAGTATACTGAATTGACGTCACACCTCAGAGTGCTCACAGTGTATAGCGGAACACAACTTTACGCATATTACGTCACCAAAATAGGTGACTGCGTTTTCGCGGGAATTAAAAAGGTTTAAAATTTAATTTAATTTTATGGCAAGAAAGCGTGTTTATTTTGCCGAAATAATTATTTTTGTGGCTTTTTATTACGAAAATTAACATTTTGAAGTACTTTTTCAAAGATAGTAGAATACCCTATTGTGAGGTGAAGAGAATAACCGGTCAGAAGCTAAGCTAATGCACACATATAGTAAATACATATATTTAATATTTTCATCTTACAATGTTACACCCGTTTGGGAATCGAGCCCACGACCGTCGGTGTTAAAGCGACTTTTTGCATCACTACGTCAGAACTATTGCTACCTATTTAGGAATAAAATAAGATTTTAGAAAAAATATCTGAGCTTGTAAAGGTACATATCTCATTAGTTTGCCTATAGACCTTATCTTATATCTTTAAACGAGCAATTCTTGTATATATATATATAATCGGAATCTCGGAAACGGCTCCAACGATTTTCATGAAATTTAGTATGCAGGGGGTTTCGGGGGCGATAAATCGATCTAGCTAGGATTTATTTTTAGAAAATGTCGTTTTATCCCTTTTTTTATGCAATTAAAAAATATCATTACAATACGAAGGTAAATTTCGCTGTCATTGACAAGCTTCTAATAGCTCGGATGGGAATCGGACGGATTCAAAATCAGAAAATCTGGGTTCGAATCCAGGTGATTACACGCCTTTTTTTTTCCTTTTTTTTTCTTTTGAATTAAGAGCTTTTTTTACTTTTTATTTTTTATTTAAACAACCAATTCCTATTATTTTACTATTATGTCGGTAAAATCGAAAATATTATTTATGTTTCATCAGTATGTAATGTATCTAAATATAATTTAACCGAGCAAAGCTCGGTCATCCAGGTACTAGATATTATATACCTATAGGTACAAAGTTTATACATATACCGGCTGGTCGAGTGGTCAGACAACTGGACACTTTACGCAGCGGTCGCGGGTTCGAATCCCGCCTGGTGCAGATAATCTGTATGACGAATATAGATGTCTGCACCGGGTCATGGATGTGTATTTATGTATATATGTATTTATATCTTAAATTTATTTCCGTTCCTAGTACCTGTAACACAAGTTCTTACGAACTTAGCACGGGGCTAGGTTAACGTGGTGTGATTGTTGGTTAATATTTATTTATTTATATATATAAAGCTGTTGTACTGAAACTCTGTTCTGCTGCTACAAATAAAGGCCTCTTTGTGCCTTCCGCCAATACAGATAGGAGAAGGAATTATCCTAATCAAAGGAATTATCCTAATAAACGTAACGATAGTTATTGTTTTTTGGTTTATCAAGTAAATGATCATTTCTTGATTATAATTACAGAAATCGCTAGGGCACGGATCAGGCAACTTTAGGTAATCATTTTTTCACTTTAGGCAACAATAATTGGTTTATAATTAATGAAAAACTATTGAACGTATAGTTAGCAGACATAAGTTAATGTTTAAAGTTCTGACTGTTGCATTCGTTAGGGCATAATTTGGGCAAGATTAGGCAATTGTTTTAGATTTTATGAAGCAATAATAAATGATCATTTTACCTGCTAACTATACGGAGGTTTAAAAGCTCCATGAACGTGGCACCAAAAATAAAAATTTGATATTTCTAATTTTTTCTAGCTATTGCGCATGCAAAATGCATCAAAAATCTCAAGAGAAAAGTTTGCGCGGACATTAGTTTTTGAGAAAATTCAAAAATTTCTACCGCGTGCTGCGTGCTCTTTATTTTGTTTTTAAATATTTTGTTTAATTAATTTGATGTCTACGAAAGCGGAAATAGATAGATTTTTGTATGCGCAAACAGCACCCCCATAAGTTTTATGCCCAAACTTATTATTTATTGAATTAAAAAATAAAAATAAATAGCGGTAAAAAAAATTAATCATGTAAAACTGTTATCGGTCTGACGTTTATCGGTAGATTTTCGTTCTTTGACGGCTCCGGCCTCTAAAGAACACTCTAGGAGTGCTGCTTTCGACTCTGCAATAGGAGCGTGCAGACGAAATACGTCCGCGTTCTTCGGAGAACTGATACAATATACCGCTACAAACTAATAGCTATAACAATTTTATTTTTAAAACGAATCCTACTTAATAAAACAACTTTCTAAGATAAAATACTTTTATTAAGCTCACATAATTGCTTTAAATAGGTTACAAATTACAAATATTAATTTCGAATTAAGTAATAATTAAATTATTTCTTACTCGCAATATAGGTATTTTAAATAAATTTGTGCATTTTGCACAATAAATCAAATGAACAATACAAATGTTTCAAATTATCATTTACTATTTTATTCATATTTAATATAGTGAAGCTGTTTTCTTGGTGCACCAATATATACTTTTAATCAGCTGTTAAATTTAAATAATTATTAATATAAAATATATAAATATCTATTGTTAATGTTAGTGACAGTTTACTAAAACATTCCGGAAGCTGTGTACAAAGCCTTAAAAAATAAAAATTAGAGAAGTGAAGTATCACATCATTGCGAGCATTTTAGACCTGAAAAGCACCAAATTGTTAATAATTAAAAAACTTAAATCAAACAATAAAGGCTTTGTTATCTGTCATTATTTACATTTCTCTTTTATTTTTGATAAATGGTATAAAATAAACGAGTTTCAGTGACCAGTTAAAAAAATCTTTGAAATAAATTTGTTGACTAGTTTATAATACAGTAAAATATATCATTAAACAATTATTTTCCATAGTAGTTTTTCTTAATGTATTGATAAAATAGGTTATATACAATTAAAACAAAACACAGTATTGCTGCGTGATAATGCATTGGCATGTTGTAGATAGCTTTTAATACTCCTGAATGTTTTGTTTTGACACTGTTTGCTTTAGCTTTTACAAGATCAGACTCTCCATCCGAATTATTAAATAGCATAGTATCATTTTTATTTTTCTGACAACTTTCCAGAGAAATGTCATCGTTAAATTTGATGTCATTTGTATAGTCGCTCTTACTCTTGCTGTCTTGAATTATATCAGTTGCTACACGCTGCTCTGCCTCAAAATTGAAAGGCGTCGATATTCCGTAGTCGACTTTAGTTTCTGAACACATCTTTAAACTTTCTTGCAAATAACCATCTATCTTAGTTAGATGTTCAGACACGATTAAATTCGCCAGAGGACTGTGCCCTCTCTTTGCCGGGCTTCTTTCATTCTCAATCGTTTCATCTGTATCGTCAACAGTGCTGACTTTTAAATAATTTTTCTTACATAATGAATTAACAATTTTATAACTATTCAAGTCCTCGTAGTCGTCTTTAAGATATTTAACCGGGCTGAATGATATTGGCATTTGCGGCGACACCCACTGCTTGAGTGAATCTAACTCGGGAGGTACGGGTGTGAACTTTACTTTTATAACGTCTTCATTTGTTATTGTCTCTGTTTTAACAATATCGTCTACGTAATCTTTGTTGCCATGCCAATCTACGCTTTCAGACATATGGGGAGAGTCGGTAATATCGTGACGAGTCGAGCTATGAACTCGGTCAACGGTCACTTTACTTAGTAACTTCCCGTCAGTACTCCTTATGTCAGAAAACAACCCTCCATCGAAGTGGAGAGGCGTTTCTAACTTTCTCGTCCTCTGTGGCGAGGATGTGTCAGTTGTAATTGTCGATGGAGATATTGAAACAGGACGGAAAGTCGTTGTCGTGTAAACAGTGTCAGAATTGTACATCAGTTGTTGGGGATATCTAGCGGGCGTGCATCTTGCAGAAAGGTCTTCCTCCTTTTGCGAAGAAACTCTGTCCTTCAAGATTCTTTTTGCACACCTAAAACAAATATATTGATAAAACACATTTTTTTTGAAAATGTATTAAAAACTCTCACACAGCATAACATTGTAACAGAACATTATTATACAAAATACAAGTTATAAGTATATATAATCACTATATCGTTGGATATTCTTCGCGATGGTTAATTTAACTGTCTAAATTATTTTACATTTCAAAATTGTTATTTTGCAAATAATAGCATAATAATATACAACAAAAAGGAATGTCCAACAATTTTTATATTTTAATATATATAGTTATTTATATATAATATCATATCATAAATATAATTTACTAGATACATAAAATAGCCAAAACAATTCTACTATAATGAAACATTACAAACACACTTGCGAAAACACAAGCAGGTCTAATAATAAAACTTTAATCCAAATCTACTAAAACAGAACCTTCCCGAAGTGTCTGGGAGGTTAATACATATAATGTATAACTAAAAATGAGAATTATACAAATAGTTGTTATATATGTTGGTGGAATACACACATTGGTTAATCTTGGAATAACACAATAATATAGCAGCGTATGACGAGCGAGTGTGCGCTTTATATGAATTCAATTTATATAAATGATGTGTCAGATGTCGTTTATTTAATTTACGTAGCAAGTTCGAAAGAAAAATATTTAAAGACAATGCTCCATGTATATTATAAAATGGCTTTTAATTTTGTACTGTGATAGGGAAGAGAATGAAAGTACTTAAAAATAGAGATTCCACGAATATTCGGCCACTATTCGGTTACGTTTTTTAATAATCGGTATTCGCCCGAATAGCATTAATAAAGAATACCGAATACAGTATTAATAAAGAATACTGTATGCTATTCGGGCGAATACCGAATATTAAAAAAAGTGACCGAATAGTGGCCGAATATTCGTGGCATCTCTACCTACTTAAAATGATCGACGCTTCATCGGTGCAAAAATATCACTAACGGCATCCAGTTTTGACTATTTTATGTTCGGGAATATGGAACTTAAGTTCTGTGTAAAGTTTTTAAAAAATATTTCTTTCTTAATTTCGTTTTATTTCTTAAGTTGCATGCTGCAAGTTACTTGCATGCTGTGTTCACTGTAACACATAAACTTTTTTGTATTGTATCATTCAATTTGTGTAGCTAATTAAAAAAAATGTTTGTATAAGTATTCATTGTAAATATGTTTCCAAAAAAACTCGCATCATACGCACCGTGCAGTTGAAGCACTGACTGTGGTAGTTATTGTTGAGCGCCTCGACCCACCTGTCGCCCGCCTCCACTGGGAAACCGCATGCGAAACACTTTGTCGTAAACAGCTCGTTCCAGTCTGAAAAGCCGTTCAATATTTACGAATAACGATATTATTCCAAACTATTTTTATTTATGTACTAGCTTCCGCCCGCGGCTTCGCCTGCGTGGATGTCGGATATCGCGACCAAAAAAAAGTATCCTATGTTACTTCTAATACCTCCAAGAATATGTGTACAAAGTTTCATGATGATCGGTTAAGTAGTTTTCGCGTGAAAGCGTAACAAACAAACTTACTTTCGCATTTATAATATCACAAGTATGATGTACATACTTATGTATGTACTTGAAAATGGTATCTAAACATTTAATCATTAAATTAAATGGTTACATACCATTTACACATTAATAATATTTACTTGAGATAATAAAAAAAAATTATATTCCTAATTCGATTAACCGCAAAATACCTAAGTAAGCGTATAGAAAGAACTAGGGATAAATTGTTTATTTACTGTATCTGCACGTCAGTGCAAGTATTGTTGTATAATTATATTTTGTATAGTAGTAATAATTATTATAAAACATCATTAGTCACTGTCTCACTCGTAAAATCACGTAAATCTTTTAATTTTATAATATTAAAATAGGTACAAATTGAGGATGTTGAACTATTAAATCTCACAATAAAAAGCATTAATTGATAAAATTTTGTAGATTGGCGACTCGAGAGTGACTCGATTCATCGTCAGTTGCCCCAACTCAATTAGATAATACAATTAACTGCGAATATTTTTTTAAACTTAAGAAAAAGAATGAAACTAAAACAAAAATAACAAATGTTTTGTTTTCTTAACTATACAAACTTATTATGAAATGAAACCATGACTAAAACTACTTTTGGCTTATTTATACAGTTTGGTTAAATATTAATTTAAGTAAACAATATTTTTGATATACTTTATATAAAAATGTTACCTGCTTCACAGTAAGGTAATCCGTCTTCTAGGAAGAATGGATTGTTTCCGAAAAGTTTTCCACAATAAACGCAACTGAAGCATTCCGGATGGAAATGTTTGCCAATAGCGTTTAAGCAATCCTGGAATATAAATTTAAATGGTTAGTTACTATGGACGTATGAATAGAATTACTATGACGTACAAAAACTAATATATGCAAATAAATACTTACTCCCTTAATCTTGGCGTGACATTTATCGCAGGCAGGAGCGATATATTGTTCGAAACAATATTCACAGTAAAGCTGGCCATTTTCTTCAACAAAACCAATATCTTGCAACTGACGTCGGCAGGTAGCATTGACGCAGACGAAGTGCTCAGGGCACCATATACGACCCAAAGCAGTAATGAATGGACCCCTACATGTCAAAAAACAATATTAATAACGAATGGAAAAAATAACGACATATGCACACGTATACATACATATGTGTGTATATACAGGTGAGTGGTGAGTCACTATCAATATTTAAGGAGAATACTCGGTACATGATTCTCATTCGAATTACGTAAAAAAAATAAGTACTTAATTTTTGACCAAATTGACATAAATTTCAATTCAAATAAATGAAGCGTTGACACTTTTCCACTCATGCCGGCGGCACGTGTATAGCTGTTGTACTGTGCCGCTTGTTCACCCCTAAAAATTGCCAAAGTTCACATCATTGACCTAGTCAATAAATTTGTTGCTTAAACGAGTAAAATATCTTAGTATTTTTGGCTATCCTAAGCCAAGATTAAAGTATTAAGGAGGACTGGATCATGCTTGTTTATCCTGCTACCCTGTTAACACGTGGCGGCGTTTGGACGTAGGTAAACTACCTGTTTTGTGTCGAAAGTGCAGCTAGCTGCTAGGGTGTCCAGACGACGCGTAAATATTTAGATAATTGTTGAGTAACTTTACTTAAAAGTTTATTAATATTTACTTTTTTTTTTTACATAATTCGAATGAGAATCATGTACCGAGTATTCTCTTTAAATAATAACAGTAACTCACCATTCATCCTGTGTATACACAAAATAATTTCATTATCTTAATAATTATAATTATTATATTAATAAAACAACACACGTGCTTTAAGAGCATGCAACCATAATATCTTACTTTGATTTTATTTCATTTAATTTGAAATATTGTTTTTTGGGTTACCTTGTTATGGCTTTGTCACATATATGACATATAGGGTATTGTCCTTCAGCAACGTCCACGGAAGTCATTGTACTTAACGGCCGGGCAATAATATGTGAATCTCTTCTGCCATCATCGTTTCTAATGTTTTTCTTTTCTCTGCGTCTTACGACTACTTCTTCTGAATCATCTTTACCTTCAACATCTTCTGTTGTGTTACAAGTTTCAACTTTTTCATTTAAGTTACCAGTTTTGTTATTAATATTGTTATCGTTTATAAAATTGGTACCATTTGATTTTACAGATTTATACGTATACAAAGTATTATCATGTAAGTTGTTTGATAATTTTTTTACAACCTCATCTTGGTTTGTAGTATTTTTTAAATTATCATTAATAACGTCATTATTTGTATGGTTTTTATTTAAATAATCTTTGTTAGAATTACTGTTGTAGTTTTTATCCGAAACTTTATAAATAGTATCTGTTAAAATAGATTCATTAGAGGCATCAGGTCTTTCGAATAACTTTTTCTTGGTTAAAGTGTTCGAATAATTAATTTCAGATTTTGCATCAGATGTAAATGTGTCCTTAGAAGGTAACTTATTTTTAACGCTGTTAGAATTGCAACTTTTCTCATACTTATCTTTATTAGAGTCATCGCTACTTGAATATCCACCATTTTGACAATTTTCTTTGTTCGTTATTGGCATGTCATGAATATTTATATCGTTATCTTTTAGACTGGAATCAGTATTTTTTGTTGCTATATTATTCAATATATTTGTTATCGGTAAGTTATAACTTTGAAAAGTTGGAACAGGGGTAGTAGGAAGTGGTGGTGGAACAGGTGCATTGGTGTTATTAGAATGAACATTTGTATGATGCGCTAGATTATGAACATGCCCACTGGGTGAGCTATGTACATTGTTTTCTAATAATTTAAAACTTTTGTCAAAACTTTTGTTGAGTGGACGCTTTAGAGTATTTTCGTTGCTAACGTCACCCGGTGCTAAAGTGTCTGTATTAAGGGGATGTTTTGTTACAACAGTATCTTGAATTTTATCAGCCATTGATTGAATGTGATCTGCTGGCTTTATCTTTCTTTGGATTCCAATTTCATATCCATTTAGAGCCATTTTTGCCATTTTTCTTATGAGACGTTCTTCAGCTGGACTCTTGAATTCTGTTTTGTGTTGACTGCTCACAGATTGTGTTTCATTAACTGTTACAAAAATAAAACACTAAAATAAACAAACACAACTCAAAGCTTTGTTAATAGTTTTGTTAAAATAAGTAAGCGTAACTGTTATTGTATAATAAACACCGTATTTAAGAAAAAACAAACTCTTTTAGAACATCTAACTAATAATATTATTATGTCATGCACCATTCAAAACGATTGTCACACTCCTATTTTTCACCGTAAGTCACCTAATATTTCCATTGCAGGAGGCACAGAGAGGAACTCGAGACCCGGGTAGAGCGGCTTTGTTTAAAACTCCTCTTCCCCTTTTCGGGGCTGACGATACACCAAATGCTTTGCCACGAGCGGTAGCTCCTACACTGGAACCTGTCGACGGGGTAGGATCACACACTGGACCTTGGTTAGCACCAGATATAAAAGGAGTCGGTTGATAAACTTCAGTTTGATTACTAGTGGTGGCCACATTTGCGTTAGTAGTATTAAAAGACAAGTTTTGTTGGAATGACATGGTTTCTTGGCTAATTGGGGGAGGGAAAACCTGTTCTACGTTATAATTAGAAGGCTGAATATTGGATTTAATTTGTGAACATGTGTTAGAAGGTTGTGAAGCGCATTGTTGAATTTCTATTGTTTTTGCAGACTGTGCTCTTTCAAATTCTTCACAAGTTTTCTTACTTGCTTCCATAATAATACCGCCTTGTTCAAATACATTCTGTGATTCCATTTGCCTTTGACTAAAATGTTGGTTTCGAATAGAATCTTCTTTAATTTGTGCATCACCTCTATTGTAAGTTTCAGAATGATGCTCTAAATTAGATTGCTGGTCTTCTTTTACAAGTGGTGGTTGTTCTTGAAGCCATTTTTTAACATTACTATCTTGTAAACTCATTTCATATTCTCCTCTTTTCGATGATGAAACTTGTTGTAAAGACGATTGACTTTGTTTAATATTATAATTTTGCGTAGAATCTTTGATTCGAGGGGCATGTGCTTTTAAGGAATTAGAAGCTGTTGCAGGCACAGTTGCTGGAGATCGAGATACTTTAGGTGTCGATGAACGGCTTACTTCATCACTATAAGGTTTGAACATTCGACCTTCAGGAGCAACATGCTCTACAGTAACTAAATTCATTTGATAATGAGGAATTATTGGCGCTGGTTTATTTATTAAACTAGGAGTTGTTGGGCGACTATGAATCGGTGAATTTCTTGAGATATTTTGAGCCTCATCAAAACATTGTTGCACAGGTGTCCTTGTCTGAGGTATTTCATGGCCATGCTGCATAAGTATTTCTCCTTGTCCAATTCCCGAATTTGTTGGTAGAGTTTTGTTTTGTTCAGATAACACATCATGTACACGTATATTTTCTTGATTTTGCTGGTAAGGAGGGATATTTTCTGGTTTAGGTAAACCTGACTTTATTGTCACCTGCGAAGATGATAATGTATTTTGTTCATTTGACTGTTCAGCATAACTTTGACATGTGATTGACGAAAAGTCTTGCTGTTGATGTTGCATAACAGAACTATTTGTGTCTTTACTTTTATAAGCAGGTTTACAAACTTCAGAATTTTTTTCAGGTTGCGGTGGTGGTAACGTTTGTTTACTTACTGGTTTAAAAGCAGATTTTTCGGAAGAGATTTGTAGCATGTTAGCATTTTGTTTATTCTCATGATCAAATTGACTTTGGTCAGACTGACTGAAACTCGAGCAAGTTTTGGTTTGTGTTGGCATTGGATGTATAAGTTCAGAATTTGACGACTGAGCTTGATGAAAAGATGTCGAAAAGTAATTTGGGTTTGGTATATTAAATGATAAAGGGCTGTAAGGTCTATCTGGAGCAATAGTTAATGCGTCTATCAAAGATCTTCTTTCAGTTACAGGACCTTTTTGTGCTGTTAGATGTCCATCTGCCTTTGAAGATTTTTCTTTAGAAGATTTAACTTTCATGTTGGGAGATGCATGGGGCTTAGGAATTAAAGACGAAGGATTATCTTTATTTTCTGATCTACTAGCCTTATTTATAGACGGAGTATATTGAGTTGACAGCACGTTAAAGGGTTTTGATGATACTCCAATTGCTTTATTTTCAGCTTCAATTGTTGTTGTTTCTTGTTTAACATCTGACGATTTTATATTAATACTCTTATTAACGTCATTTTGTTTTAACATTGTCATATCTTGCGGTATTTTTTCTGCGATATTAGTCACATTAAAATCATTTTTCATAGAAGAAAGTGATCGATTATCTTGAGAATCAATCAAACGCTCAAGACTTTTCTTGGTAATTTGCGCATTAGCATCAAATTTGTCAGTGGCTTTATGCGTCTGATACGTTGAAAAACTTTGACTTTCAGATGTCGCCTTGTCCGAGAAAGACTGAACTGTACAACTTGACATTTCTTGTATCATTTGAGATTTTTGACTTTGCATGATAAATTCAGATTTAGACGTGGCTTGAGTGGAAGCCATCAAAGCGGATCCAAATTTATTATCTGGAGATAATTCTGTCATTTGTTTTGACGAAGAAATATTTTCCTCCATCGAATTCATTTTATTTATGTAATTTAAGTTACTATCCGTCATCATAACTAATGATTCTCTAGCTAAGGCAGACGGATCACTATACACCTCGTGTGTATTATAATTGGAATTTATCTCTTTTTCAGATTCTTCGTCTGGGTGATTTGGCGGGGGCCACACAATGCTTTTAACGTTTTTAGCTACATGGGTATTGATTATTATAAGCGAAGGTTATGATGAAATGATGGGAGGGAAAAATAGATGAAAATAAATTAGTAACTTCAAAACTATGATTTAAAAAGAAGCTTCGAATATTCGCGAAAATCTTCAAAAAAAGCATAATTATAATTACAATTGAAGTCGTATAAAGTTCGTAATAAATGCACATAGTGTCGACTTTATTTGTATTAATAGAATGCCAAGAAAAGTTATTTTTGTATTGACTTTGGCTGCTCAATTAGCGCACACATGTTATTTTGATATTTACAGTCGGGATAGCTATAAGAAGCTCTATTGCTAATATTATACAATATCTGCCAATTTATAAATTACCTTTAAAAATGGAAACTGGGGACTCTGTCAAAAATAAAGAAAAGCGCTATATAAATTAGACTTATGACCAGACTTTTACATAATTTTGGATTTTGTTTTAAGGATTATTTTTATGTAGCATTACCGCAATTATTATGAATTTCGTTAATAACAACCGCAAACTAATAAAATGATTAAAAGTTCATCATTAAGAATACAATTAAATTTATTATTATCTACAATTAAATTTAAAATATCAGAGAGAAAATTACCTTACAGGCTCAGTTCCAATGCTCTAATTAGCTACGTCGCTCGAGAGTGACTAAAGTAATTTTGGCTGAACTTGCAGTAGCAATAAAATCACAGAGTGTTCTAGTACTGTCAACGTATAGATTTATCGAAAGTCTACAATTTTTAGGTGATTGATTCCCAGCCAAAAGCTATCATCTATGTTTAGATTACACAGTCAAATAGAAGTGTGTGCCAAATATCTTTATTCTAATTTTAGTCAGAAGAAAAGAGTACCTACATGTGAATATAGATGAGAAAGGGAAATAAATGTAAACCACAAAATGATAAGAATGGTGCTCAATATTTCAAGGTCTCAATGAAAATTTTTTCTGCAATGTCAAAATTGTGCCTTCTTAAGATATACCATTTCCATATGATAAAAAAGAGTGTACTTTGTAATAAATTCTTTTAAGGTTTATATTTTTTTATTAAATTACAATCTGGTGCAGGACAGTTCTCAAAGTTTGTTCCTAATCCTTCGATGTTAAGGTTTTTCTTATCTTTTCGATGTTAAGTCTATAGACTTAACATCGAAAAGATTTCAAATATAGATTTATAGATATTTTTTGGCTCGATCGATAAATAATATGCGTTGCTTATATAGGTAGCTGCTAAACGGAACGCTTCATGTCATTCATGTCATAGAGCTCGACTAGCATTTGGTCGACCGACCTTATATTGTTAAGGCATTTTCACAATATTCATAGCGAACCATCCTATTCATTAAAAAAAGAATGATTAAAACGTTAAACGAAAAACCAAAATTCTTATGACGACAAATTTTCAAATCTAATTTTCGGGTGGAAATCACTTCAATGGCATTAAATATGGATTTAGTAGTAATTCGTAAATTACAAAATAAACACGTATGTTTATTTTTCTAAAATAGTTAATAATTTCAGGCTTATATGACTGACATGGCCTGTGTAGAATAAAATATAGCGACAGTGACAGACAGCGCAGTGTCCTGCCTGTTATCAGTGATTCAGTGACTGACACGGCCTGAGCAGGTACTAGATCTGTCATGTATGATCTGCTAAGGTGTTAAAATCCGTTCGCAATTGGCGTGGAAATCTCGTAACATACACAAAAAATATATAAAATAAAGAGATTCTTAATAATATATATATAATATAAAAATAAGAAAATCTTTTTCGTTAAATAAAAAATTTAAATAGCAAAAGTGACGCGCTTACTGGGAGCGAAGGGCGTGGCGGCGGGCGCGGGGGCGGGGGCGGGGGCGGGCGCGTGCGGCGGGCGCGCGGGCGACAGCGGCGCCGAGCGCGGAGACAGCGACGCCGGGGAGTACGCGGACCCGATGGACGAGCCGAACGGCTTGGGACCCGACAGGGTGCTCGACGGCTGCATGAAAGTGTTATATTATGTTGTTGAGCCAAATAATTTCATACTATATATATAATTTAATGTATATATTTTAATATAATAACTACACATACAAACAAAATAGTATATTGTGTCACAAACGACGAAAGTAGGTACTACTTTCTGTCCCGCATGTGAAATGTAATTAATTTTTTTTCGCCGGTGGGTAGTGGTACATATACATACATACATACATACATAATCACGCCTCTTTCCCATAGGGGTAGGCAGAGACCACTTCTTTCCACTTGCTACGATCCTTACATACTTGTTTCGCTTCGTCCACTTTCATTATTCCTTTCATACATGCTCTTCGGTTTAGGGTACTCTTGACCTGGCCTTTTTTCAAGACGTCCATGATTTGATCCTTAAACGTCCGCCTAGGTCTACCCCTTCCCGCACTTTCATTCACACTCGCCTTATACACTTTTTTCGTCAACCGTTCTTCATTCATTCTCTCGACATGACCAAACCATCTCAGCATACCTTTCTCAATTTTTGTCACTACATCTTCTTTCAAACCACAACGTTTCCTTATCTCACTATTTCTTATCCTGTCACTCAGTTTAACTCCTATCATACTTCTTAACGCTCTCATCTCAACTGCATTTATTCTACTTTCATGTTTCTTCTGCCATACCCAACTTTCACTTCCATACATGAGTGTCGGCACCAACACCCCCTCATGAACAGCCAAACGAGCCTTGTAAGACACCTTCCGACTCCTCATAAAGGAGTGCAAAGCTCCATTCACCATGTTTCCTGCATTCACTCTTCTTTCAATATCACTCTCACACTTTCCATCTCTTGTAAACTTTGAACCCAGATACACAAACTCATTCACCTGTTCAATTTGTTCATCTCCAATCACGATATTGCAGTCTGTTACTGCCTCCTCTCTTTCAAACACCATCACTTTCGTCTTCTTTACATTCATTTTCATTCCCTTTCTAACAAAAGCTCCACTCATAGCAGTTACCATCTCCTGCAACTCCTCGGCCGAAGACGCAAGTAATACTTGGTCATCAGCATAGAGAAAACATTTGATGAGTAACTCATTCATTCTCAACCCCCTTTCATTCTCTTTTAAATCTGTCAAGCACTTGTCCATGAACAGGTTAAACAGCCACGGTGACGCTACACATCCCTGTCTAACACCTTTTTCGATATTGAACCATTCAGTGTATGCCCCGTTTATCCTCACACAAGCACTAGAATCCCTATAAAGAGATTGCAATGCTCGTATGAGGACACTGCTCACACCATACACGGACAATGCTGACCACAATTCATTCCTCACCACTCTATCATAGGCCTTTTCTAGATCCACGAATGCGCAATAGACCCTCTTGTTTTTAGCCAAACACTTTTCGGCTATGCATCGTAAAGAAAAGACCTGATCCGTACATCCCATTCCCTTTCTAAATCCTGCTTGTGCATCCCACATTTTTTCGTCTGTTACTTTCACAACCCTTTCAATCAACACTTTTGCATACAATTTACCGACGACGCTGAGAAGGCTTATACCGCGGTAATTTATGCAGTCCTGCCGTGACCCTTTTCCCTTATATAATGGCACAATTACGGCTTTGCACCAGTCTCCCGGTACTTGCCCATTTCTCCAGCACAAATTGAAAAGGCGGTACAGCTGGCTAGCCACTATGTCTTGTCCAGCCCTCAGCATCTCGACGGTAATCCTGTCATACCCTGCAGCCTTACCTAATCTCATACTTTTCAACGCTTTCGCTATTTCATCCATGCTTATCTCACTTTCATCAACATTTATATTAGTTTCCATGGAAAGTGCCGGATAATGTACTTGCACTTCCTCTCTTTCAAACAAACTTTCAAAATACTCCTTCCATCTCTTTAACACACATTCTTCTCCTTTTATAATGCTCCCATTTTGACTCCTGATTGTATTCAGCTCCAAAGTAGAGATTTTTCCTCTGGCTGTGTTGATGGATTTCCAGAAAAACTTGATGTTTGACTGGAAATCTTCAGTGAGCCTCCTATCAAAATCATCTTTTCGTTCTTCTTTCTTTCTAGACACAACTTCTTTCGTTGCTAATTTCAATCTTTTATACTTCGTTCTTGCTTCCTTTACCTTGTCATCCGTTGTCTTTTGAACTTTTTGGTTAGCTTTTGTTGCTAACCAATCTAACCACGCTTTCTTCTTTTCTTGTACAGCCCTTTGTACATCTTTATCCATCCATACATTATAGTCCTTTCTTCCTTTCCTTCTTTTAGCTACCCCACATACATCAATAGCAACATTCACGACCCCTTTCTTAAATGTCTCCCACAAATCTTCAATCACACCTCTATCTTCTATGCCTTTAAAACTTTCTTTCAGTCTCTCTACATACTCGTCTTTCTTTTCTTTTTCTTGTAGATTTTCCACTTTTACTCTGTCCAAAACACTCGTAGGCTCAGCCCTTCGGTGTCGCCATCGTTTAAAAAGCCCCCGCATTCGAGCTATGACCAGGAAGTGATCTGTGTCGAGGCCTACACCGCGGTATGCCCGAGTGTCTAGCACTTTCTTCCTCAGTCTTTCATCCACAATTACAAAATCGATCATACTTCTAGACTCACTCTCATCTCTTGTATACAAATGGATCTTTTTGTGGTCAAACATTGTGTTGGCCACGCAAAGATTCCATTCCGAGCATATTTCAAGCAGGCTTCTCCCATTGTCATTCACTCTCTCGTCCCCAAACGTACCTAGAACTCCTTCATACCCATCACGCTTTATTCCAACCCATCCATTAAAGTCCCCTAACATCACGATCCGTTCATTTTCTCCGCATTTATTCAAGACCTCTCTCATGCTATCCCAGAATTCCTCTCTCTCTTGTTGGGCTTTTAGTGACCCACCTCCGCGCAGATCCGTCGGTGCATAGACCCCAAGGACAAACAAGCGGGTGAGTCCGATTTTTAGCCTAATCCAGAGGAGTCTTGGGCTTACACATTCATGCTCCTTCACACATTCAACCATTCGAGAGGAAAGAATTACACCAACTCCCTGACAGCCTCGGCTGGTTTGGGGGACTCCCGACCAGTATGCTGTGAAAGGACCATGAACCGTGGTGTTGCATCCTTTCCTCTTGGTTTCATTCACGCACAGAATATCTATACATCGTTCATCCATCATCTGACATACTTCATCTACCTTACCATCCATTCCTCCTCTTACATTCAACGTAGCGAAGCGGCTCTCCGTGGGCCGCTTTTCGCCCCCGCGAGAAACGAGACGTGATGGGTGGCGAACCACATCGCCGCCATTTTGGTTATTTAAATTATTTTTGTGATTGTCCATTGCGTTCCCACGAATAGCTAGGGAAAGGTTTGTCCACCCCAGCAGAGCCCCGCATGCCAGGGTAAGGCTCGCCTAATTCTGGGTCGCCAGGTCCCAGGGCAGTGTGGCACGCTAACGACTAGGCTTGCCCCTAGCCATGCATCCATCCGCACGGCAGACGTTGGATTGGCGGAGGGGTAGGAATAGGAAAAAGGGGAGGATAGGTGGTGTGAGAAAGGAATATTGGTAAGTTAGGGCGGGAAATAGGAAAAGTAGGATATTACCGCCCAGGAGGGCAAGGGATAGGACAGTATAGTAATAGCTAGGGAAGCCGGGGTCGCATACCCGTATACTATACCACAACTACCGGACAGGTACATATACATGCAGGAAAGGATGTAGTACTTTCGTCCCGTGTTGCACATACATAAGTATGTACTTTTTTTTCCTACCTAGGCCGAAAGTTAGAGTTTTGTCACTGTGAAGCGGGGGAAAGTGTCACTTTTTTCCTACTTTGCTATTCCAAATTTTGCACTTGCATATTCACACAATACTTGCATATTCCAAATTTTCGCACCTTTAAAGTAAAACTGTTACTAAACGAAAATATGAAATTTTAAAGGAGAGCCAATATTAGACAAAAGTCAATGTTTTTTCGCAATAAAGTCTGAGTTCAGAATTCTATAAGACATTCAATGAGATTCTATGATATGTCTGTTTTCACATTATGACATGTGATTTAAATTTTTTTTATTTTTTATTTACAGCATTATTTATTTTGATTTATATTATTATAGTAACACTTTACCATTAATTTTATTTGTTCATTATGGTATATTACTATGAAATTACAGTGCAACTAATGTTACTAAATAGAAAACTATTAAAATTTCATAAATTTCATAAATTTTTATACATTAAAATTAAAAATCATAATCAATCAGCGGTGTTATAATATTACTCAATAAATAAATAAATAAATATATATTCAAAAATAATAATGTTTTATTACAAAATAGAGATCCATACAATCATTTGGTATACTTATTTATCAATCAGTCTTGAGAAATGTGAACCTTTAAATCACGCCATTTACGTATCTTACTATCTTAATTATTAATTAAAACATTTATAAATATCTAGTTTGACTAAAAACAAACCAACTGAAAATAGCAATATAAAAATATAAAAAATTAATAGTAATTGTTACTGTCTTAGGCAATGGGATTATTCTTGGGATTTAGTATGTTGGTATTTAACCATATATTATACTATATGGTTTTTGATTCCTTTTATGATATCTGAGTTTACTTTTGCAGCCGTGTATATCCAAATAACAACACTGTTGTTTTAAACTACCGTCATATCTTTTCTACGATCATGTTCATGTTGGTATAGACACAATATTGTATTTAGTGAGCCTATCATAATTCGGTTTAGTAACGCTTTAATTTATCGCTAAATGGCGTAAAATACGACATTTTACAAAAAAGACAAGATTATCTTGCAGTTTACGTGTATTTAAAATAGATAGCATTGATAACTCAATTCATGAAAATTTTCGTTTAGTAACGGTTTTACTTTAAAGGTGCGTTTTGTACAACGTGTCAAGTAGGAGTATGCGATATATATCGATATTTCGTAAATACTCGATGTAATCGATAGCGGTTTGACGACTTTTTTGTCATCTGTAAATTGGGAATATGGTAGAAATGTAGCTGCAGGGGGTCCACCGGAACCAGCTAAATTTTGAAAGTGGTCTTTGAGAAAAAAAGTCTGCAAAGCATCTGATCTAGAGTTTTAATAAAAGTTACGTTGAAAAATGTACATCAAAAGAAGAAAGGATACTTACGCTGAACATCGAAGAAGAACCATTAGTGTAGTTATTTGTCGAAATCGGGGGCAGCGGAGTCGAATAAGCGTTTGTTGGAATTCGGCCACCACTGAAATATAAATGTTATTCAATTTTTTTTAATTAAATAAATCTAAATTACGACTATTTTTCATTTTCGGTCAGGTCTGCTAAAATATTCTGAGCTGAGCGAAGGCCTCTTCTCCATATTATAGAAAAAGGGTTAGAGCTTAATCCACCATGCTGCTCCACTGCGGGTTGGCGGATAATATCCCTAGCATCGGCAACGATTGTTACCAGGTGTCCAAGATAACAACCGAGACCGATGGCATGATGACTCTCCGAGGCACGGTGGGGGGTCTCCCCCAAGGACATAAACCCAGACCGGAAACAAATAATTGTACAAATACAAATATCTATCCCGAGCGGGGTCGAACCCGCGACCGTTGGCGCGCGGCGTCGAGGCGATCACTCGCACCACTACACCAGAACGGTCGTGCAGTACGCTGCACGCAGTCCGCGACGGCCGACGGGCGACGAGTACTCACGGCGGGACGGTGACGGGCTCGAGGTGCGCGGCGGGCGGGTTCTGTCGCGCGACGAGCTTGGCGTGGATGTCGCAGTACAGCTTGCCGTTCAGGTTGTAGTAGCCCTGGTTCTTGAGCGACGAGCCGCACGTCGAGCACTTGAAGCACTCCACGTGCATGTTCTTGTCTTTGATCCGTACGAACACACCGCTGTGCGTGTAAACATTATGTAAATGAGTCAAACTTGTAGTTTTTTTTTTAATACATATATAAGTTGTTAGGGTCAATCCATACATTACGTAAGGCGTTTGGGGGAGGGGGATCGAGCGAAATCCCACAGAATATTACTGGAGTGGTCTCGGCAAATATCACGTAAATTTTTTTCCCTCATTAAAAATGTAAAATAGTTTTCATGTATTTTTTAGAATTAGGTACGTATAGCTTGGAAGTGGAAACAACGGTATGGGGGCCGCGATGAACTTTTTTTTAGGAATACGTATAGTCTGGAGGTGGAAACAACAGTACGGGGGCCGCGATGACCTTTTCTTTTTTCGTGTGCATATCTTGCACACTTCTTACTAATTATACGAGATTAGGCTAGAAGGGTGGGCTAGAAGGGGGGTCGAGCAAAATCTCATGATATCTCACCAAGGGGGAGGGGAGGAAGATCAAAAAATCGCCAACATTGTCTCACGTAATTTATGGACGGCCACTTATATGAAGTGACTCGTTTGTACAGAAGTGAATTTTTCATGTGAGCAATCCGACCGTAATGGTTATGCAATGTAGGTATGGCAGAACCGCAATGGACAAATCCGAAACGATTTAGGATAGCGAAAAGTACTTATAGGAGTATCGATGATGATTTGATAAAAACTAAAACATTAGGTTTTCAATTAATAATTATTTTAGCCGGAAATTAAACCAGCTCGAAGTAATGTTATCTAATAGTTTCGGATTAAATCACCCATGCCCACTCGACAAATTCGTCCTGTATAGGTAATTATGTACCTACCTAGTTACTAAATTTTTTTTTTTTGTTTGCAGTCAGTCACAATTCTATTTTTATTCTTATGTGAAAATATGTTACGTATTAAAGTGCATTATATTACGAGTTATTAATCTAACTCTACGTCGATACCTATTATTCGCATTCAAATGCTTTTGTAGCTTTACATTCATGCTTACCAAAATTCAGCGAAACATAAAGTGCCTTTCTAACAGTGTGAAAAAGTGTAACATGCTGACTAAAAATTTTACATATCTTCTATCTATACATATCTTGATTATGTCCATAATTTACTTCTAGATGTTCAGATGAATTATATTAATAGATGATGTATGATGAAGCCCAGATATCGAATCAGATCATAAGGAATAGAACGATATCTGCGCTAATATTATTAGTCTCGGTACCATTCGATTAAATTTCCATATATACATAAATTAACGCGCTCGTAATAGTGGCGGTTCGCGCCCGCAACAGGCGACCGCGACAGGAGAGACCGAGACAACAGAACCGAGACGACCAATGATATAACTCGCCGCGGTCTCTCGTCTTTGTCTCTCCTGCCGCGGTCGCGTGTCGCGGGCGCGAACCACCACCATAAGGCGTCGTCGACAACGAAAGGACCGCAACACGGAACATAACTACACAACTACGACATTAAAGCCAGTGCACAAGTCGACACGGTCGCAAACACGTCAGGCATCCCAGAGACGCGCCTTACACGATGAGGGCGCTACACTCGGAGCAGAGGGGCGTGTCGGAGCAGAGGGGCGTGTCGGCGGGCGGCGGCGGCGGCGCGGCGCGCGCGCGGTGCGGCGCCTCCGGGGGGCGCGCCGGCCCCGACACTACTATTTCACACATTTACGAGAAAAACAGTTACCTTAGCACAGTGCCGGATTAACCACGTAGCAAAAGAAGCAATTGCTACCGGTCCCGCGATAAAGGGGCCCCGTATATTTAAACCCACTCATCTCTGCCTAAGCGTAATTTTTTGCGTGAGAATTATTAAGATGAACGGGATGAACGACGATGTTATTATGAACCTAGAGCAGATCGAGGGCTCTTTGAAAGAATTTGCTCCGGGCCCCGCGCTTGCTTAATCCGGCACTGCCTTAGCATCCAGATTACTCGGAATCTCCTGTCTCGCTATTCTTTTTAATCGAAAATGTGAGATTTCGTCGAGAGACGTCTTTTTCGATCTCGGTCGTTACGATCCCGACTTAAAGACCAAAATGAGCGATTATAATGATCGTAATGTGTCAACAACGAGTCGGCATAATCAAAGGGAGCGTGTGAGGTGTTTGCGACCGCGTCGGGCGATAGTCGTCCGACTTACGTAATGAGTCGTTCGCACTCCTCGCAAATGTTCTGCCCGGGCGGCAGGCCGCCCGTGTTGTTGACGGGCGCGTCGGGGCGCGTGACGGGCGCGGACACGTGCCGCAAGCCACTCACGGGCGTCGTCGCGCCCGGGGACACTTCAGCTACTTTTAATTTTAACATCTTTAGTAAATTTTCCTATTATTCGTGCTTCAAAACTCGAAATTAATAATATGTTTCTTTGAAGCGATAAATTCTTATGGGAGGGTAAACCGGTTCGTTACGTAACGCGTTACGTAACGCGTTACGGCGCCAGTCTGTCTGGCTTCCCTTTCTCTCAAGCATACGGCAGTGGTAGGTACATACACAAAATTCAAATATACATATTCAAGAATTGTAACTAAGAATAAAATATATTTTATAATCAATAAAAGATTTTATTCATAAATAACCTTTCCTTCCATTATAAGTAATATAAATTTTTAAAATTTAAGTAATGACCTAAGCTTTTCTCAAGTTAAACAATTTCTATATTAAATAGTTCAACTTAGATTAGTTTATCACTTCTGTCGGGAGACGCACACGTTTTATTTTTTTTATTTTTTTTAC
Source organism: Euphydryas editha (assembly GCA_036937285.1). NCBI lineage: Eukaryota > Metazoa > Arthropoda > Insecta > Lepidoptera > Nymphalidae > Euphydryas > Euphydryas editha. Next base: position 9,790,892 of record JAUPFZ010000007.1, read on the forward strand.
ATTTCTTGTTTATATTTTCTCGCTAATCAAGTAGGTGTATTAAGTCATTTGGCTATAAAAAAATAATTTTGTTAAAATATTTTTCGCTATATATATATATACCTGGCTCCGGGTCGTTTTGCTCTTCTTGTAGTACTTTGAAGACAGCACTTTTCTCAGCATCGTAGGTCTTTTCATTTTTCTTAAAGTTAACCCTTTAATAAAAAAAATATTACAATTCATTTATAAAAATTTATAATTGTCGAAGTTATTAATAAATTTAATTTTGGTTACACAAACATACCCAAGTACTCCTCCTGCAAGGACTTCAGTTTGCGCGGAAAGTGTTTCGGCAATAGTTTTGTCACTGTACATGTTTACTGGTGTGTTGTATTGCTTATTTACAATACTCTTCACCGAATCATTGCCATTCATCTGTAATTTTTACATTTTATATTTAGCTATACCTACACAATAAGTTCAACTTATCATTTTGATTTTTAGAACGTAAGAAGTCGTCGTCGAAGATTACGTACGATAATATAAAATTAACGAAAAAGAAAACAACGAAATTAATTGTTTTTAATATGACATGTTTGGTAACAATAAAACAATTGTTTCATTTTTATAAATACGTACACATCTCGTGCTCCGGTCTATATAAGTCGGGGCGTGTTCTTTTATAGTATTTTTTATAAACATATAAAAAAAATTACTTACATAACCGAAAGGTTTGGCAACACTGTTGTGTCCGGAACCGAAGTTTCGTGAGGGCTGAGGAGTAGCCTTGAGTGACGTACTCGTAACTGGGACTGGACTAGCACCAAGAGGACGCGTGCCTGGGCGAGGCAGACTGCCTGTCGGTGTGACAGCCGGCCTCCAGGTACCACCACCGCTAAAAAATTTACATTTTAATATTCAAAGTAGACAAACACTAAAAACAAATTTGTTCTTTAAAAATGAGGCATATCTTGCAATTCATATATTAATAAAATATATTTAATAAAAAGTCTATCGAAAAAAAACGACTGCGTATTTTTAAAACAGGACTGACAGCTTAGACTCTACATTTTATTATGTCTACTAGCAAACCCGGCGAACTCCGTTTCGCTACCAGGTGGCTTAGTTTTTTGTAAAACCATATTGGTTTGTAGTACATGCTATGTATCAGAGATGGCGCTGTATGTGAAAAATGATTTTTCCCTGTTTTCCTGCTTTTCTGTTGAAATTTTTCCTGAATTTTGTTTGCTATAAACCTCACGGAGCCCGAGACCTTTCCAACGAATGCAAAACCGTGGAAATCGGTTCGTGCGTTCTGGAATTATAGCGTCAGGAAAGAAAACCCGACTTATTTTTATATTATAGATAACTCTATTTAATTTTAAGTCTTAAATAACATACGATAGTCGCGTTTTTTTATTTTTGTAACAAATTATAATTTTATTTATTTACTATAAAATATTGACTAGATAGCATAATATGTAATAAATACGACCTACACGAGCTACACGACTAAAATGAGATTTTTAATAAATATATAAATCGTGATATAAAATGATATCTACATCGCATCGCATCGCATCGCAACAGCCTATCACAGTCTACTGCTGGACATAGGCCTCCCCAAGCTCGTGCTAACTATCCCGGTTTTCCGCAATCCTCATCCAGCCTTCCGCTACTCCACCGGCGGCCTTGTGTAAGTCGTCGGTTCAGCGTTCCGGAGGACGCCCCACACTGCGTTTGCCGACACGCGGTCTCCACTACAGGACACGTCTGCTCTAGCAGCTATCGTTGCTGCGATATACGGGACCAGCCCACTGCCACTTCAACTTGCTGTTTCTATGGGTTATGTCGGTTACTTTGGTTCTCTCGCGAATAATCTCATTTATGATTTTATCCTTGAGTGAGACTCCAGGCATAGCCCGTTCCATAGCACGTTGAGTAACTTTAAATTTGTCCACTAATCCCGTCGTCAGTGTCCACGTCTCGGCGCCATATGTCAACACAGGTAGGACGCACTGCTCGAAGACTTTTGTCTTTAGGCTTTGCGGAATCTTCGAATCGAAGACTCGACGAAGCCTACCAAATGCCGCCCAGCCCAACTGAATCCTCCTATCGGCTTCCTTCTCGAAGTTATTTCGGCCAAGTTGGATTGTGTGGCCTAGGTAGACACAATCCTGTACAATTTCGAGAAGGGTATCATCGTATCGGTCTCGGCATGACATATTTATTAAAAATAGCTTTCGTCTTGGGGGTCATCCATAAATTACGTCAAGGGGTGGGGGAGGGGGTCGACGATGTGTGACATTGTGTGACAAGGGGTCCCAAATTTTGTGACATAAAATTACAAAATACAATTTATCTAAGTAAAAATCACGAAATTTGAACTATATGCCTATGAACTAATAACATAAAAATATTTTCAACTTTATCTGCATGAGCATAAGCAAGGAAGCAAGTTCCGTATGATAGGAGATGCCCCAGTGTCGAGGCATACTTATTTAAGCGATCATGTGGCATCTGTGGTCTATATTTTGCATCACACAAACCCTCTAACCTACAGAAACAAGCACATAAGAGGCAAAAAAATTAATTTCTAGGTGTAAAAGTGCAAAATGTGTGACGTCACACTAGGCAGGGGGGAAGGTCTCACAAATGTGACTAGCTGTGAAAGGACGGGGGGTGGATCAAAAAATCATGAAATTCGTGTGACGTAATTTATGAATGGCCCCTTGTCCAAATTCATACCGAGACCGACCAGTCGGGAGGACTCATTCAGGTCGGGGGATACCTACATAATATTACATTTTAATTAACTACTATTGAGCCCAGTGAAATTATTTATGCTCATGTTGATGATGATATTGATGTAGGTATATTGAGTTAAGTCACTATATTTTATACATTTAATTACATACGTGGCAGTTTATAACAATAAAAATATTCTTATGTAATATGTAAAGTATCTGCCAAACAACAACTTTCACAAATTCGGATTTTTATTTCCAAATTAATTTAAACTCAATCTTTTATTTAGATCAACAAATTCATTTATCATCGAAATTGTTCTTATAAAGACAAAGTATAGTCGTCAACATTTCCAATTTTAAAGATAATTTTTGAAAATAAAGACAATCCAGATGCAATAACTTTCAAATAAAAAACCCAGTTAAACGTTTTTGGCATTCGCAGGGCTTCCATTACGCAAAATGCAAATAGCCCGTGTAATGTTAGTCACCACTTGGCTTCCCATATAAGCAACGTTCGAGTGACGTAATTAACTTACATATGTCTTGAGTGTCAGTATTGTTATTTAATGAGTGACCGAGAACTAGGCGCCAGAAGTAGAGAATGCTGAGGATTTTAATTATCTTTTCTTTTTCATACATTCCAATGAAGACAACGTATTGGAAATAACAATTAAACTTGTTGGTTCGGTTTTTTATTCTCTCTGCAATGTGCAGGGCACGTGCCAATTTATTGACAGATAAACTCTTATCTCGTGGTGAATGAATTTTTAATATATATGATATTATTTTTATATATTAGTATATTTAAAAAGTTATAATAGTAAGTGTTTCCTATTTAACTTGGTAATTTTCTGAAAAACTGAAATGATACTTGTATATAGTATATAACTAAGATATATTTAATGTTGTTTTTTTTTTCAAATTTAATTGTATAAATAAGGACGAGATTTTATTTTAAAAAATAAAGGAAATCATACATTTTCACTAATACTTTATAATCATGTCTGAAAAACCACTTGCACTTAATAAAATAGACGCATATTTTAATATTTTCTTTTCTAATATCGTATTTGATGTGGTCTTCTGATAAATGAGAAGAATTTCACAAAAAATCGTCAGGTGAAGTAGGGATAGATTTCTGGTGTCTAATGCGTTCCACAACAGCTCTGAAGTTATCTCTTCGGAATCTAAGTCTTTGTTACATAATTTTTTAATTTACTCTTGTTAATTTTAAATTTAATTTAGAATTATTAATTGCAGCATAATGCGGCGGCGATGATCACAAACATAAATAGCTTACCTTAGAAATAATCTCAATGAAAGTAACTTAATAGCTTAGTAATTTAGCACAAGTAATACAAATCTACTTATTTATGGGCCTGATTCTTCCTTAATAAAATGTCATTTTATATACTATCGCAAGAGACTAAAAATACAAATATTTTATCACGTTTATTACATATAAGTCACGTTAGGCACTCATAGCATATATACTATTTAGTAACAAGTCTATTAGACGAAGTCTTTAGCAAGAATAGTAGCAGTAATAGAATATATCACGTATTATTATATTACGCCAGTTGACGAGTCGACGGTGAAACTGTACACACAAATACATTTAAAAAATAAAAAGAGCCGAGAACTAACTGACTTCCTTATTTTCCACAATCCTTCCTAACTACCTCAAAACCCTTGGATACGAGCAAAACCACTTGTGCCTTATTAAATGCAAAAATAGTTATAGTGGTTAGGTGGCGGTTAACAATTAACATCAAGGAGGTAGCCAAATTATTTAACTACTGATTGTCGAATCCGTATATCGACAAGTCAAAATGTATATATACATAATATTTATGTCTTTTCCAAGATAATCGCTTAATAATTTTGTCTAGCTCCGTAGACTAATTAATTGTTCCTTTGAATACTACTTTAATGAGATAAGATCGCTCTTATATGTTAAAAGTTTATGGTTACCTATATAAGGAAATATATCGAATTTTATCGGTGGTCTTTTGATACCTTGCATCCGAATAAGTAACATCGAATCTTAATGTATCCTATCATACAATAGTTTACTCTTCAATATACATATAATAGCAGTTGATAAACATACCGCTGTACAGTAAGTTCGAGTGCGGGTCCCGCGGCTCGGATGGTGTCCTGCGCCTCCTGGTGCCGCAGCGTGTACACGTCGGTGTTGTTGACGCGGATCAGCGCATCACCCGCCTGTAGTCCAGCTCGTTCCGCCGCGCTACCGCCGTTCACCTGGAACAAATAAGTGCAACGGTTTCAAGTTTTATTTGCGCATGGTTTACTATGTATAGGTACACTGTACACAAAAACTTTTTATTTTTTTTCAAAATGTAAAGCAAATTTGTTATAAAAAAATTGATAAGTAACTAAACTGAACTGAATTAGCCTGTAAACAACCCACTACTGGGCAAAGGCCTCTTCTCCATATAGGAGAACGGTTGGAGCATAATCCGCCACGCTGCTCCACTGCGCGTTTGCAGATACTTTCCCTACCATGAGGTGTTTATCACAACAAACGGGACCGACAACTTTACGTGCTATCCGAGGCACGGTGGGGAGACCCACAAGGACATACACCCAGACCGGAAACAAATATTTGTACATATACAAATATCGACCCCGAGCATGAATCGAACCCGCGACCGCCGACGTTGAGGCGACTATTCGCACCACTACACCAGGAACGGTCATCCGTATATATCCGTATAAGTAATAGTTACTTCGACGATACCAATGTAATAAAAGTACATTTAGTATATTGTCGTTTGAAGTATGCAGCGGAAGAAGATATCGTTCATAACATTGTTAATGCCGTCAATTTTTCTAACAGTAAGTTATTAATATAAATTTTTACAAACCGATAAAAATAATTTTAGTCATAGTTTAATAATGTTGTATTCGGAAATCGAAAAATACAATAAATGGCATAAGTTTAAATGTTTCACAATAAACAACCACAAATGACGGATATAGTGACATCACATTTTATTTATACGGCGTTTATCTACCTCATAAGTACTCAGAATATTAACAACAGTGAACTAATTAAATTTGAACAAAAGTTTTCTAACAAAATTAATTAAATTTTAACTAAAGTATGCATATGTATTCCTACTTCCATAATATATTTTTGCAAATGAAATTTTGAATATAAAATGTGTACAATAAATAGGAAAATATTTCTCTAAATAAATATCAAACATATATTAAATAGATATTTATAGATTAAATTTTGTATGTAAATTTAACACGCGGGGCGGAGAGCCAGACAGTAGTTTTGCTGTGGATGATTTATTCTTATCTTTCAAAAGAATTCGTTTAAGCGTGATAATGTAAAGGAATATTTAAATCTATATTATATGCCCAATTACCTAATATTTCAGTAAACTTTAAGAGACAGACATATGCCACTACGGAGTTTTGTCGAGGCTTTTTGATAAAATATAATTTCCTATAGTACATTATTTTAATGTATCTCTCTCTTAAGCTATCGTAAGCTACGAAAACCGATCAATTTTTTAGACGAACTTGATCAAATGCTATAAATATTAATTAATGTACAACCACATATATTTTATACTTTATGACATTATGATCATTCTGTATTCTATGTAAGTATATTCTGGGAAAAAAAAAAGACTCTATATGATGGTGAAAATCGAAAACCAAGTTACAATCTGATGCGTGGTTTATAAGTATTAAGTATAGAACACGATGATACTCATGGATAGTCCGTTTTTCTAGTATGCTATGACGATAACCAAGCATATCTAGTCCCGTTCAGTCCTTAAGCGAGCACATTAGTGTGGAATGCAACGGGGAGAGGAAGGAAGCGCTGACGTCATAGTGAGATCAGCGACGTCTGGATTGCGTCGTATAATTTATAAAAATAACAAAAAATCAATTAAAATGTTTATAAGTACCTATAATCAATCCTAATATCGTTTAACCCGTCAAAATATATAAAATATAGATGAGAGTATAAAAAGTAGGTATTTTAAATGTAAAATATGCAATAATCTAAAAATCATGTGTGAAAATGAATTTAATACTTTATCCTTTGTTATATTTATAATAAATCATTACTTACAACAATGCACTCGGTACAATTGGTAGACGGAGACAAATACGAAATTGATATTGCAACAACACGTGCCGGTAACTAAAGCGTAAATGTATTCGATCAAGCTTTTATTTCGCGTCCCCTTCCTATCAGTTAGCTGTCAGGAATTTTATGTTTCTGCCAGCTGTAAAACTTGTAATATAGCCTTCTTTTGGTCGCTGAGTTGTTGGCAATGATCTCGGCACAACACTATCTGTCCTCGACCAAAGAGCCGGCTCTATGGATGTGTATTTTGCCTCTAGCTCCAGAAAAAAACTTACTGTAAAATAATGTAAGTAAATTTTACTTATAATTAAACAAAAATAAAAATATAAGAAAGTGGTATTTTGATGTAGGTACAATGTCTGTTGTAAAAATGATTCGACTGATACCATCAATGTCACGCTAAAATTAGCGCTTGTTTATAACTCGAAGTCGTGATTCGTAGCTCTAATTGTTACCAATTAGTTAGGATTCGACTCATATTTCTCGGATGTCAATGAATAATATGGTTGTTCTCTATTATTAAAAATTTTCTCGAGAATATTAAATATTTTTAATAAACGTAAAAAAAAATATTAAATAGTAGTAGGTAAACAAGCTGGCTTACTTTTCTTAGCTACACTTAATTAAGGCTTACGTTTCTTAATTTTTATATTTAAAGTAATCATTATTTAAAATTTAAAAAGTTGTGTGTTATAATTAGACTGTTCATCACATTTTTTACTTTTGTTTCGTTTTAAGTAAATAAATATAGTTATTAATTACTGAAAAGCCTAATACCTGAAATAACACTAACGCTTAAATTAAACGAGTTAGGAATATTAGTAAGTCAACCCATAATAAATAAATGATTCACATTAACGCCAAGACCATAATAAGTACCTTCTTTACAAAATTAGTTTGTTTTATTCTTCAAGAGTTTAAAAAAATGAAATTTCTTTATTACTCTATGGTGATGCCCTTAGCGTGGCGGGCGGCGCACGCGATTCCATATACGGGAGCAGAAATACAAGAGCGAGAGATTAATGCAGTCTCGCCCGCCGAGCGAGGTCATGCCATATTATATTTTTTATTGTTTACTTCTTTCAATGTAAGGAGTCTGGCGTCGTCAGCTGCTATATGGAAAATGTATTATGTATTAAGTAATCTTATAACGACTCTTCAAATATTCAAATTTATACATCTAACTAAGAAAATATTGTCCATATCATATAATACTGTTCTTTATATGGATAAATAGATATAGAATGATATAGTTGAATAGATATTGAATGATATAGTTGAATAGATCTACTCAAAAGTATGGACTTTTGAGTAGATCTCTTCAACTATAATTAAGTACTTCCTGTGGTGATATATGTAGGTACGAATACTTTAATAAAATTTCATTGTAATTGTAAAATACCCAATGTTTCTCTCTCTTTTTTCATGACCTATAAATAATACATACAACCGTCGTTGTTGGGAAAGATGTGTGCGAAACGACAAGGAAAATGCATTAATATTCATGTAGTTTCATACATACAACAGAAATAACTCACGGCTATAACAAAACAATTAACCGTCATGATTTACACATAATAGAATTTCCTTAATGCAGAAAAGTTATACCTACTATTGTAGTGGTCATATCTAGACATTTCTCAATAAGTATAAACCATTGTTGGCTGCATCGTCGTTACTATACATATAACTACCGAGATAATTAGAAAATACCGATGGCGATAATCCACCGAACGTTGTCGCCGTACGGCGTTCTAATTTCAAAACAAATCTCTGCCAGTACGTGACTCAGATTATGTTCGAAGTTCGAAACAACAAAACTCGACCAGTTATGCAACCGCCCGCCGACGGCTGTCCAGCCGGTCAGCTAATAAGAGTGAATCTGTTCATTCTCTCTTGTAGAAAAGGTAGTTCCGAGTTATATAAAATTCCGTAGTAATAAATTTTAAATATATTCAGTTGATCAATAAAAACGTTAAAATAATAATTTATTAATGTGGTATTTAGTACAACTCGTGACTCGTGACAAATTTTTTTTCAACACTGACTTTATGAGTATCTATTTACTACCGAGACTAACAATTTCTTAAACCCAAATATATTTTCTTTATAAATAAATTATATATGTATATATTTTACACTTTATATTCAAGTTCTATCAGAAGTAAACGATCCTTATATGTCAGCACTTCATTAGTAGTTAATCCTTGTATGGAAGAATAAAATATAAACAGCCTTTATTATGTATTGTTGTCTGTTATCTCATATGTCATCCTAGTAAACATTAGTAAGATTATACAGAATCGACATTTAAAGGAAAATAAGAGAAACAAATTCGTTTAGGTAGTTACATGTATAATATATACATAAGTCAGCCGAATGACGTCAGATACCAAAAATTCTTTTCAATAATTTAGCATGTATATTTTTTACTCGAAGATTAAATCTTCAACCGACATCTATACATACATTTTGTAGGCACCACATCCCACATGATTGTATTATCCGTGTCACTCATAACATAGATAATATAAGCGGTCGAGTTGCTAACCTCTCTAATAGCTTTTTATAAACAAAGCATTTCACTATGATTAGGCACATCCATGTAGATCCGGGAATTAACAGTTCACTGAACTGTCAGATAGTCTGTGTAGTATCATTAGTTCAATTTTATAACGGAACTATGATCTTAACAATTTGGTCGTTAATTTAATTTTTTTATCAATAATGATACGATAACCAACGACATCAACGAAAACTTTCAAATAACTCAGGGGCCGTCCATAAATTACGTGAGACAATTTTGGCGATTTTTTGAAATCTTTAGACCGAAATACAATATACCATATTATTTTTAAATCATAATCGCAATTGTTTTATTGAAGATAAGTTGTGTGTAATTCGAGGTAAGTTTTAATGTTAGAGAAATGAAATCATTAATAAAAATATTATGAGAAATAAATATAGTATCAATATATTATACAGTAACATAACGAGTACCTAGCTGAAATACACTAGGAAATACATAAAAACCATGACACATAGACTTTTCAATACCATATATTTAACTAATATTTCATTTGTATTTTCACAACAAAATTCTTATATTTATGACTCATATAAAGGCGTTGATTCATTTTTATTTGATATCGATGCCAGCAATGCTCACGTAATATTGTCAAATGTAGGTACGTCATATATGATTGAACATACTATTTTAAAATAAAAAAAGCAAAACAATTCGAAAGCATTTCATGTACCATAAACATGTATGTTTGTCAGTAATAGACAGTTGTTCTTAATTTGTGACAGAAATTTTTTGTTATATTGACTAATACTCGACATAATTATTTGTAATTACAGTTACTCAAATAGAGACGTAAGTGTTGTAAAGTTGTTTTTAATTTCCATCCTATACTTAGAGTATTAAAATTTAAAATTTAAATTTTTTGTCGTATGGAATGACAAAATACTTATTCGAAATAATTAAAAATTCTTAGTAACGTTACTTATAGGAATTTCTGATTTAGAAAGACAACTTGAACAAAACGTATATTTAATAAATTCCAGAAATTAGAGCCAAAACACATAACGGCGTTGCGGCGACGCAACGCTAAAATCGGCGGTATGCGTTGCGGCGTTGCGGCGCCGCGAAAAAGAGCGTTGTTGTAGGGTAACCAGTTCTTCGTGATTTTTTATTGTGGATATTAATTTAATTATTTTAAATATTATAGTTCACGTGAAATTTGTTAATTATTGTTTGTGAAGTTGTTATTTAGTAGAATGCATAAAAAGTAATCCTTTGTACCGGAAATAATTTTGTGAATCTATCTATATCTATCCTAAACAAAATTGAAACAAAGTGATACATAAATTAATATCTTACTATATTGGTTTTATAGATTAAATATAAATAAATAGGTTTTGTCCGCGGCTCCGCTCGCATGGTACAGGCACCAACGGTAGTCGGTACGTAAAGTAGGTACTCTATGTCCTTTTCTGTACCCCAGACAACTGGTATGCAGAATTTCATGATGATCGTAATTCAGGTGAATAGTTAAAGCGTGAAAGCGTAAAACAAACAAAGAAACTCACTTTAGCGTTTATCATATGCATGAAATTAGCATTCCCCTATAATTGTGTAAGATAGAAAAAATATCACTATAATAACTTTTCGAAACGCTGCTTTATTACATATTTATAATTTAGGTACATCATACATGTCACTTGTTTGAACCGAGTCTTTAATTAGCTGTAAATCTAATAGTTAAAAGTAACAACATAACAACAATTGAGCTGAACTGTGAGCCGGTTCACAGCTCCGGTTCAAGCATATGGCTCATGAGCTTATCTGCAGTTCATAAAAATTCATTGAGATACCCATGTCTAATAAAGACACAAAAAAATAAAATATAAAAATAGACACAAAATGTCAATAAATCATGGTCAACAAGTATGACGTCACAACGCCGGAATTGGCGGTGCCGCGCCGCTAAAATTGGCGGTGACGCCACCGCCGATTTTAGCGTTGCGGCGCCGCAACGCCGTTATGTGTTTTGGCCCTTAGTGCTAGTAAAATGAAAATTCAAATTCAGTGAAAATCATTAGTAAATTTTGTATCATATGAAAAACCGGCCAAGTGCAAGTTAGATTCGCGCACGAATGGTTCCGTACCATTATATGTATATAAAAACGGCAAGAGAATTATGTCTGTTGTATGGGAGCCTCCCTTAAATATTAATTTTATTTTAATTTAATTATTTATTTTTAAAGTGAATAATATAACTCAATATTCTGTGGGTCACATGTGGGTAGTTTAACATCAATTTTTAATTTGTCGGAGTATTTCTTTATTTACCGGTACAAGACTGCATTGAAATTGTACGAAGGAGACTAGTGGAGAACGACATGCCAGAGGAATATGCAATAATACTCAAGCACTGCCTTACAACTGGCTACCTGTTGTGGAACCACAAATACTACATACAGGTGGATGGCGTGGCTATGGGCTCTCCAGTATCCCCCATAGTAGGTGACATCTACATGGAGGACTTCGAGGATCGAGCTCTAAAGACAGCACCTATCTCTCCTAGATTTTACAAGAGGTATGTAGATGACACTTTCACCATATTACCAACAGACAGTACTTGCATATTCCTAGAACACCTTAACTCCATAAATAACAATATTCAATTTACCATGGAGTTAGAGGCAAATAACACATATGATCATAGTTTAAGCCATTCTGTGTATAGAAAATCTACCCACACAAACAGGTATTTAAACGGTGCTTCTCACCACCATCCTAGACAACTCTCTGCCGTTGGTTTGTCTCTGTTTCAGAGAGCTCGCGGGATCTGTGACGAGAAACACCTGGACGCAGAGCTACAGCACGTCAAGCAGGTACTGCGAGACAACAACCTCCGAGCACCGCGTCAGCGTCACAGATCCCGGAGAAAGAAGACAGCCACAGTTGAGCGCCAGCCTGCCGTACTACCACATGTCAAAGGAGTCACTGACAAGATTGGCTACATCTTGAAGCGAGCTTCAATCAAAACTTACTACAAGCCGCCAACGAAGATAAGTCAATTATTACCATCTGTCAAGTGCCAAATACCTTTACAAGATGCAGGGGTCTACAAATTAGACTGTGAATGTGGTCTCTCATATATAGGGCAAACTAAGCGGAGTATAGAGACACGCGTCAAAGAACACATAGCTGACATGAAACACCAACGGTCGACAAAGTCTGCTGTGTATCAACATACTCAACAAGGTACCAACCACTATATCAGATTTGATAAGCCACAAATTCTCGCTAAAGAACACCGATTCCTACCAAGGATGATTCGCGAGGCTATTGAAATCAAAAAACATCCTAATTTCAATAGAGAGGATGGTTGGAACGTACCACCAGCTTGAGAGCCAGTACTAAAATTAATTGAACCCAAGGAAAATAAGAACACAGCACGACTTCCAGACACAATAAGCTCATTCTGCATGAATAGGAACGGTTAATAGTAATAATTTAAAATTGTATAAAAAGCGGGGTATGTAACAATTAATTCATTATTCGGACACCCACCACCTCAGTCCCCCGAGATAATGGACGCTGTAAAGGGTCCGAAACGTCGGGAAATAATTTTAAATATTGTAAAAATATAAAGTTTTAAATAAACGCGATAAAATCCGGTATAGACTTTTAATCAAATAAAAATATTTGCATATATTCATTACTACTATATACTTTGTAAGACAAGGTCAATCGATCAAGCCAACTCAACTAGGTCGTTGCTAAATCTAATAAGAAAGATGAATTATTTATCTTCACCTTGCACAGATGATAGAGTGTCTTCACTTCATGATTTAAACCAATTATAACTATCTTACCCTAGACATGCCATTGACATAAATGACGTAAGTTTTTTATTTGTAAAAATAAATGTACTCTTTAAACAAACAATGAAGTTTTAAATAGTCTGTTACATCGTTTAAAATTAGAAAAGTCTCGGTTTAACAATAACTCTACCATTTAAAGGTCAAGTGAGAATCACTAAGGTCGAAGTTTCTTCTTCCGCAACATATTATACAGGAATATTTACATAGTTATGTACTTACTTTACTTTACAAAACCTGTCTTATAATTAATAAGTTTACGTTAACACACTTGATTATTGTACTTCAGGTTTATTTATTATAATAAGTATGCTTTCTCTTCGATCGTAAAGTACAAACAAATATAGATCAATAAAATATACTTACGTTTAAAACATTATCACGATTAGGAGCTGTTATTATTGTCTTATTTATATGTAATCAAAATTAAATACATTAAATAAATAAACTTTAAATATAAGGAAGCTGTGTGAGGAAGTTGTGTTGATTAATAACATAAGACAGTCCCCGTGTTAAGACCTTATTAGTGATGACGAGTACCGAAACAACTTTAACGAGGTCATCTAACAGTTAATGAGAGGTAAAAGCTCCTTTGGATAACTAATCACCCATTTGAACTTTTGGAAATTGATAAAACGTGAGAAATAGAAGATACGAGTCCGAGTGCGTTTACCACTTCCAAATATATGTAGGTAAAAGATAGCAACGAATTTTTACAGTTATCATTGCCGAACCTTTTTTTACTAAAATATAATTAAATCTTGATTTTAATTACTTACTTAATTACAGTAGGTCAAATTTTTAAGAGTCAGTATTTCCTGTACAAATGTACATCTACATATATTATATTTGAAATATTTTCGACAGCCGCGTATACATATTATGTATCTATTTATGACAAACAAATAGATTTACACAATTATCTAAGTTACAAGAGTTTAACATTTTTAACACTTACTATTAGTGATTCCAATACTAAATAACTAACAACTAACAATATTTATAGGTATTATAAGTGATTGGATGTTGTTTTTGTTCCATACTCATTAAAAGTTAGTTGGTAAGTGTGAGTTGCACCTTTTTGTCGTCTCGCCGCATCGATCGGTCGATACTCGATAGCCGTGTGTGGGCTTTACTTCGTTTATGGTAAATAAACATTAGCTTACCTTTACCTTACCTTTACCTTAAACGAAACTCAGACGGAGACATAATCCTGCTTCGTAAATGTAGATTCATTTTGCTTTTGAAGGGCCCTATCTCTAATCTGACACAGTTAAATGACAATGTTTCATTAAAATACAGTTCAACATGAAAACACACTACGACGAATTTGAATGCCGTTTTATATTATAATCCGCATATTTATTTTTGTCTACCTACCCATTTCTAAATTTGCCTATTAATATACTAGTAGGATATAATAGGATACCAGAAATACATTTAATACAAATATATTTATACATCACATTGTAAATAGAAACAATAAGTACAAATTATCCTCTTCTCAGTGTTCAGTAGTTAACAATGATCGAAGGACTAATATAATATTACAGGAGATATTGTTTAAATAAAACATTTGTTCTTTAAATTAAAAAAAATGGCTTACCTTTTGGACAACTAGAGGAGTGCCGAAATCTTTCCCCCCCTGCAGCCGGAATCCTAGCGGCTGTTGGTCCGACTTATTTAGTCGCACAGTTATCAACTGTGCCATCTGTAAAACAATTTTAACATAACATAAATAACAACAAATTTAAAATCACATAAATAACTGACCATATATACACAACTGCTTTAAAGCTACATAGTATTTATTGAGATAGATATAAGTCTTCATTATCAGTTAGGTATGACACGCATGACTTATCAGATTATAAAAGTATTTAAAGTTAAAATTGAACACTTAAATCCTGAAGGCAGATTTTTTACGATGGTTTAATCTGTAAGTTAAGTTTTGTACTCACACTAGTCACAGTACATTTTTATTTAAGTTTTCGTAAAAAATCATTTTACAAAGTTCATTGACTGCAGGTTCACTCAGAACTAATGATTAAAAAGCAAATTTTAATGAGGTCCATTTCGTAATTAAATTTTAATTTAACGTAAGTAAACTCAACTGTGAATAGAGTTTTGTCTCGTCCCGTCAGTTTCACTGACGACTCAAGATTTTCTTAACGCCAATAGACTATACTTAGTTCTTCAACTCTTTTAAATTTTTCTTGCTATGAGATACATATATCTTTCGACGGTTTAACTTTAAACAAAATTAATGACTGAAAGAACCAAAGATAAATAGAATAAAAAATACTAATAACGTGGTACAGTGCAGCGCTACGCCTGGCATTTGATTGACCTAATTGAAGATTTATTTTCTCTCAAAGCTTCAGTGACCGCACGCGGTAACTATTCGGATATTGCGATCTATTTTATCTCGTTAAAGATCTAAGTATCAAACCGAAAGACATTAGTGAAAGGAGGCTGAGAGCAAAACTTTCGTTGTCGATACAAGGGATAAACAATAACTAATCATTTATCAGTTTACACGGAATAGATTTCTCTCCGTCGTATCCTACATTTTAATCATAAATTCTTGATAAAATCTCTTCAAGTAGGTTATCAATGAATCATTCATTCTTAGTTTTTCATATAATAATCATTTATTTTATGTTGAAGTGAAATTATAAAATAACTTTGATTTAAATGTCCTGATATCAATTTTTACACTTAAATTACAATAAAAGTACGTGTACATATTTCGAACAATTTCTTGAGCTCGATAATCAATGGTATGGTGAAATAATTTGTGTACCGTAAGTATGATAAAGATCTATTTAACTAAGCCATGTCTTCTCTAGTTGCAAATATATTTTACATTTTTTTAGATCGTAATATACGTCTTTTTTATTCATGGAAACCAGTATCTATTTTATTACGCAACTTTAGCAAGCAACAAGTATCCTACATAAATCCTTATAACTGCTACAACTGAAGATAGTTCTCGTGTCACTATCATGAGTAGCTATTTTTAAAATCATTCTTGATATAATGGCTGCCTTTTAAACTTTCAATTTGACATCGCAATTGGCTTTATTAAAACAACAAGGTTCATTAAAGTAAGTTGTCATTTACTAGTACATTAAACGTAAGGTATGTTATCAATGTAAAAACATTGTACCTAATATTTTTAAGTAATACTTATTATTTAATCATGCGACTACCGTTCTGCTGTAGTTGTGCAAGTATTTGCCTCAACGCCGGCGTTTGCGGGTTCGATTGCCGCTCGGAGCAGATATTTGTATTTGTATAAATATTTGTTTCCGATCTGGGTGTATATCCTTGTGAGTCTCCCCACCGTGCATCGTTACTTATTATTATTATTATTCGTTTATTCGTTACTCATGGTATGAAATTATCTGCCAATCCGCAGTGGAGCAGCATGGTGGAGTAAGCTCCATCCCTTCTTCTATATTACAGATTACAAAACATTACGATTTTACTCATAGAAAAAAATATAAATATATATTTTAATGCCTGTTCAATATGAGAAAACTTAATTATCTTTTTTAAAGGTACCGTACTACAGTTTCTCGAAATAAATAAAGTAACAAAACCGTACGACGTCTCGTGTGCTATAATGTTTTTAATAATCTAGCACGTGCGGTCGATTACCTTATCTTCAAATGCAATTAGATTAGCAAATCTCACACAGGAAAATCTATTTAAAACTAGATATCACCCGTGATTTCTCCTTTATTAAATATAGGTCCTTTTCAGATTTTTCGACGCTAATGGTTAAAGACTTAAAGTTTATTCGTTAAGTCATTTTTCGCAAAAGCCGCGATTGTAAATTTTTACCGAAAATACTTACTGGTTTTCGCCGCAACCTGATCTTGATTAGGCAACATAATATCTGCATCCATCCAAGTCTCAATACACGTACATAGCCATTGAGGTATAATGTACATATTACTTCAATGTACATAGCATATTCACAATTAACCTAAATTAAAACAAATATAAAATCATAATTATAAATTGATGACTTATTAAATTTCTTTACATTTAACGTAACCGTTCTACGAAACAAAGGTTCTGTAAATCGCCGACTTTATTGACATACGCATTTGATTTTTACCTGGTTTGTTATTCATGCACAGCCGATGACGTCGTAATTACGAGTATATGAGTAACCTCGGAACACCGCCGCCGGTGTCACTCAAGATCGAATGACGCGAGATTATTTTGGTGTATCGGGAAAGTAAAAAAAATCTTCCTAAGAAATTTCATAAAGGTTAAGAGAAAAACCCAGTTGTTTAGGAATTTAAAAAGATCATAAGATAAGAGTAATTATCTTTATTTACTTATATTATTAATTATATAAAGTTATCGTCATTCTAGTCAAAATTTTCTAAAATAGCAGTAAATTGTATTTTATGACTAAACTATTGATGGTAGAAAAAAAAAGTTGGAGAACTTTGTAGGAAATTTTTGTGCTCTACAAATTTGTTTTAAAATATTTTTTCTGTAGGTACTACTAGGTTTAGCGTACAGCTACTCAAAACATTCAAAAATTCAATTTCCGAGAAATCCCATTTGTAAAACAAAAATATTCAACATACAGATTTGTCTCAATAAATTTTTTGAAACTATTGATGGTAGAAAAAAAAAAGTTGGAGAACTTTGTAGGAAATTTTTGTGCTCTACAAATTTGTTTTAAAATATTTTTTCTGTAGGTACTAGGTACTAGGTTTAGCGTACAGCTACTCAAAACATTCAAAAATTCAATTTCCGAGAAATCCCATTTGTAAAAAAAAAATATTCAACATACAGATTTGTCTCAATAAATTTTTTGAAGGTTAATTGAATATTGTTTTAAAGAATTGAGTAGCAAAATACGAAAAAAAAACTTACTGTTTGATAAGCAACGGCTTAAAATCAAAATTAAGGTGTTTGTTATAGCTCAAAATTTTTGTATTTTTATCGACTACAAGATTTTCAGGTTGGACTTTGGGAAAAAAACGTGGGGCGCGGGGAGAAATAGCGGTGCCGAAATTATATTGGTTGTTTATGGAGTTTTCATGAGGTTTTATGGGTTCCACTTCCTTAATTTTATATGGGATACCATTTGTGTTTTGACACCCCCAAATTTTTATTATTTTTTTTTATTATAAATAACAGGTTAAATAAAAATTGACATTGCTTGCATTACTTTTATTACCAGTATCGTATTTTGGATTTCCTGTCTCTTGTTTTTACTACCTCAAATTATTAATTTTTATTCATACCAGTAATACAGTAGATAATTGATTATTTAAAAAGATAATAATTGTCTGGAGATCTTATTTCAATTTTAACAAAAAAGTAGATAATAAGTTTCTCGAGAAATAACAAGTTGTGCTTATGCAGATTCTTTCGACTTGCTGCAGGTTTAACCTACTCGTAAGTACTTAATTATGGTTGGGTTTCTGTTATTAAAAATAATTAATAACATTTTTTGTTTAAAAATATTTCGGTACGCAACTTTAAACATTTTCACAAATATATAAATGGTAAATAAGAATTCGTTTTACACTCGTAATTAAAAAGCGCAGCTCAACAGTTAGAGCGCAGGGTCCAAACAAATGAGTATCCACTCATATCCTAATACCGTTGAGTTTTCAAACCTCTTTTGGATTCTAAAAATCATCTCGCACTCGCTGCAGATTATGACCTTCAATACAAAAAAAAACTTATAGAGTGAAATAATCATAGGTATTTTTATACGTTATAGATATTTTTATTAAATGAACATATTATATATATATATATATATATATATATATATATATATATATATATATATAATTCAAGTTATTTTATTACAATAATGTGAGCACACATAACTTTTAACTGCTTTAACCCAAATAAATAAGTACTTCTCAATTCGTAGACAATAAAAAAAAACATAAACAATGTTTACTTTTTCTTTACGTAAATACATGCATTTTACAAGCATGAGTATGTGGCATTGGCAGTACACCTCAAAGTTAATGTCGAGCATGTATGTATGTATATCTTGAAATATAGTTTTTGGCAAGCAGTGACCTAGTAGGCAGCAACGAATTTAGCTATAGTAAATAATATTTTATAAATAACACACCTGTGCATTGTGGAACTGCGCGAGAGTTCGAGATACGTGGGTGGTAGGTATACCTACTAATAGTAGGTACCTATATTAATCTAGTTAATTATATTGTTAAATATAACGGGAAAATTTCCTTTCTCGTTAAATGTAGTTACTTAAATATATATGATACAAGTTTAAAACTAAATGCCTTGAATTTAAATATTTTTGTAGAAAGCTGATGTCATTGCTGCCTTTGTAATTACGAAGCACATTGGTACGTGTGCTGTTTGCCCAGCTGCGGCCTTCAAAGGTCGCACTACCGTTTACAATAAAGACTTTTGATTTTACCGATTCGCGGTACAGAGTGAAGCAGCTTTCACTGGTAGTTTGGGTGGTTCCGGGCCTGTTACCTTTCGGTTGCGTATGAGACAAACGCATATTGCATGCCATAGTCCGGTCGTGATGTCGCAAGCTCTGGCGTCAGTTGCACTCAAGCAAGTATTCAATTCAAAGTTATCTAAAGACGAATCGCTATTGAAATTGTACAATGTTTATTTCAATATATTTACTACTATAATGCTTTCCGCTAAAACGTTTCTAGAAATACCTTTATTTACATCAAACATAACTTGAAGAAAAATTCAAATAAACGCGTTAGATACTTACTATCAAAAATAAACATATATCGATCTATGCCCAACATTGCTAACGTTAAATTTTGTTTGTATTTCTTATCTCATATCAAAATATGAAAAAACATAACAAGCTTTATTCCGTATCATATCACGAAGGGCTACATGCAGGTGTGCAAAACTGTACCTAATAGGTTACGAGTAGGAAGCGATAGTAGCGTGTAGGTATATTGTGTTGATTATGCAAATTAATTTTTAAAACAATTTCACAAATTATCAATTAATGAAACGTATAAAACAATCTGTTATTATTAGTCGTTGTCACCTGAGCTAATATTTCCGAAAGAAAGTTTTTGTCTTTTTTTTAAATTATGCATATCATCTATCTTCTATATATACATATATGTATAAGAGATTTCCACGTATATATTGACTCATCACGATATCTCTGAAAGTATAAGGCGCAGAGACTTGAAATTTGGTAGGAATATTCCTTTCACCGAGTAGAGGTCAGCTAAGAACGGATTTTACGAAATTCTACCTCTAAGGGGGTGAACAAGTATGTTTAATTAAAAAAATCAAAAAACCCCGACTGCGTAAAATACTCTTATTATAGGTAAACTAAAAAGAATAAAACAATTTACTAGCTTTCATTTGATACCCATATTGCTACAGTAAGAAAAATAAATTCAACTCCCTCCCCTCATTCCGCCATTTGCGGGCGCCATTTTGAAAATTTATATAGCCTATGTCACTACTACAATTTAGACAAATCCAACGACACCTCATATGTCAAAAACCGTCCAGCCGTTTGGGCTGTAGGGCGTGCCAAAGAAATGGACATGCATACATACATACATACATACATACATACATACATACATACATACATACATACATACATACACTCGAAAAACATAACCCTCCTTCTGTCGCAGTCGGGTAAAAAGGGGGGCAAAGTTTGTATGGGACAACATGATTCCTTGGTCCAATCTACTTCAAATTTCGCATAAATATTCTTTAACAGAATTGGTTGAAGACGTGTTTCGTATTTTATCGAAATTCATCCTCTAACGGGGTTAAAAGGGGATTGAAAGTTATTTGCTTCGAAGTTGATATCAAAACTCCTTAGTGCTTTTGATTTAAATTAAACTTTATTTTGACATGTTTGACAACTCAATCCGTCTGTCATAAAATATTTTCGAGTATCGACGCAGGTGTAGGTGATAAAAAATATAAATTTATAATTTTTGAAACTTTAGTTAAATACCCGTGCGAAGCCGGGGCGGGCCGCTAGTATAAGATAAACCGTTTTACATGAAAATTTGCACTGTACAAACAAGTGCACTAAGTCTTATTTTTTATGACTTAAGCTTAAATAATTGCATTCGAGCTTTTGCTTTATAACTTTTCTTTGTAAATATGGTAACTTTAAATAGTTTTTTTTTGGTCTTTTTTTCATTTTCGGTACTTGTAGGTTATTTTTGTTATTTATCTGTATTTATTGTTTTCTTTTGTAAAACCCTTGTAGTAACTAGAATGTATGTTATTTTATTTACATATTTTATTAGTTATTTTAACGGTTCGTCAATTATTCTTATTATATTATTAAATCGCAGGAAAACAAAATATTTTGTAGCGATATTTAAAAGTTTCAGTCGACATTATTGTGACCTCGTATTATTTCTGTAATCGTGGGCGTTAACGTAAACTTGGCACTT
Organism: Euphydryas editha; assembly: GCA_036937285.1. NCBI lineage: Eukaryota > Metazoa > Arthropoda > Insecta > Lepidoptera > Nymphalidae > Euphydryas > Euphydryas editha. Next base: position 9,812,614 of record JAUPFZ010000007.1, read on the forward strand.
TACACATGTTACTTCGCGTTAGTCACATCGACAGTCTCCTGTAAAATCTGTCCAGAATTAATGTGTTACAACTTTATTTATATAACTAATTATATAATCCCGCTTTAATGTCAATAACCCCCAAAATGCAATGTGAGAAGTGAGAACCTTGATGGGCAAATATAGAGCGCTTGCGAAACAGTTGGCGGGAAGCCATACATTGATATGTATGTATGTACTATGTACTCGTCCCTCAGATGGACGCTTCATTGATAACACTACTTTGAAATTATTATCGAACCTATAGCTGATAATGTAACATGCCAAGATAACGCTGTTTGTAATTAAACAATCAGATTATAAATAAAAATATTCCAATTTTTAGATTGCAAAATAAGTTAAGTAAAACCATATTTTAATATTTTTATTTTGTTTCTTTTTGTTCATATCTACTATCTAGATTGTTTAAAACCTCCAAATGTTGAAAACCTCCAAATCTCAAAAAAATGTTTTGTTCCCTTACCTTCAAAAACCAAAACCTCCATTACTCGAAATCTCAACCCTCTCCTGAGTCGAAATTTAGAACCGATTTAGCGCCGTCTACGGTAGGACTTATGTCGGACCTCTGAGTTCAAAGTCGGTCCTAACCTATGTTAAATTAGGTCCGACTTTGACCCAAAAATGGTACAAATTTCCGTTTTTTCCACTTTACGACTTAAATCGGACCTAAATTGAATAAAAATTAGCGACTATAGGCGCTAAGTCGGACTAATGGACTCTAAATCGGTTCTGTTTCGGACTACTGGGCTCTAAATCGGTTCTATGTCGGACTTGAGGGAGCTATGTCGGTTTTTAATTTCGACTCGGGCTATTAGTAGAAATAGTCAGTGAGTCCCTCCAAGCCATTTTGGTACATATTTTCCCTCCATAACTCCATAACTCATAAAATTAAATTTCACCTCTGTATCTCGAACATAGCAATGTTTTATTTTACAACCTTTACAACTCGATTATTTGAAAAGAAAAATAATCTACCGAGTTTAAGAATTCGCCGACAGTGTAAGTACACCATTGTTTTTTAGAAAGCAATTTAGGGGTGTACTTCGGAAAAGCAGATACCGAATTTTCTCATGAAATTCGGCGAACATTCCATTTGACTATCTAAGCATCCCCTTAAAAGGATTTTTGTTTTATCGCAATATTTTTCGAAATATTGAATTTTTTGAGTAGGTACGCTGTTTAGTACACTCTATATAAGAAAGCGAAAAGTAGATATCGAATTTTTAGACCCAACAACCTAACCTAACCAAACGATTTTTAAAAAATCTTAATCTAACATAACCTTTAAAAAACACCCTAACTGCGTAATGAATTTCTACGCCTTCAAAAAAAAAGTGGCGTAGTAAAACAATGGCCGATCATCTATGCGAGTAACAAAAATCCGTTCAATTCAAATGTAATGTCTGTGTCAAGTTTCATGACGAAATTCGGTATCCGCTTTTCGGAAGTTTATCCCAATTTAGGGCCGATTTCCCATTTTTATTCGAAACCAAGCTTAATAAAATTATGTTTTGCTTAATCGAGTTTATAGATCGATGCCATATTTTTTTTTTTATTTTAAGTTTTATTTAATGTTTTGAAATATTGTTGATTTATAATAAATAAAAAATGTGTGTCACCTCTGAAACTTGAATTTTTATTTATTTTACCTCTCTAACTCAAAATTTATAAGAATGAATCTCAACCTCTTTATGTCGAATCGAAATCCGCCTAAGTCGAAATTCTCTATAAATCGAAAACTCTACAACTCCAATTTTTTGGCCTCACTCTTAATGTTCGACTTATACAGGTTCTACTGTATAGATATACAGAATGACTGGTGAGTCACTATAAATATTTAAGGTAAATGGTTCTCATTCGAATTATGTTAAAAAATAGATACTTAATTTTTGAACAAATTTCCATAAGTTTCAATTCAAATAAATGAAGCATGGACACTTTTCCAGTCATGCCGGCGGTGCGTGCACAGGTATTGTACTGTGCCTTAGTTCACATCTAAAAATTGTCAAAGTTCACATAATTTACCTAGTCAACAAATTTGTTGCTTAAACGAGTAAAATATCTTACAATTAGTATTTTTTGCCTATCCTAAGCCAGGTTTAAAATATGTATTAAGGGGGATTGGATCATGCTTGTTAACTAATGCTCAAAATCATGCATGTAAGTAAACTACCTGTTTTATGTCGAAATGCAGCTAGCTGCTGGGGTGTCCAGACGACGCGTAAATAATTAGATAACTGTTAAGTTATTTTTCTTAGAAGCTTATTAATATTTACCTCTTTTTTTAAATAATTTGAATGAGAACCATATACCGAGTATTCTCCTTAAATATTGATAGTGACTCTCCATTCATAGATCTCCATTGTATATATTATTGAATTATATACAAAATACGTATATGAACTTTTAAAGAATAGCTGTAATAAATAAATAATATATAACATACTTAATTGTTTAGTGAATATTTTTCAACATATAAACTACTTCATTATATTAAATATTAAAACTCCGGAGTAAAATATAATTATTACCTAACATTAATAAAATATTTGAATTTTTTATAAATAAATATAGAATTTACTAGATTAGGTACTAGTACCAAAAGCTATTCTTATATTAATCATTATGTATTCAAGAAAGATTTATTATAATTGGAATTGATTCCACTTTTGTTAGTTTGTTTTTATTTTTGTAAGGTATATTTTTACCCATATTTTATTAAGTTTCCTTATTTTTATTTAAAAATTCTTGTATATAAATCTTAAAATACATACATCTCTATGTATATGTATATGACATATACATAGAGATACATCTTAAAAATATGGTCTAAATTTTTATTCATATTCGGGTTGATTGGTTTTTTACTTGGTTGATATTTAACTTTTATTTCACATCGAAATTTTCATTCCTCATATGTCCGTAAGTGTGGAATATTAAAAACCGCTAAAATACGTTTATTTTTAAAATCCTAAAATAAGGGTTTACGTTTTTTAGGATTTTAAAAAGACAGAAGTTCCATAGAACTTTTTGTTTCATATTATAATACATAATAAGTATATATACCAGACCACGAGCGCTTAGTAAATGAAATTAAGTAGGAAGTTAACAAATTGACACTATATACAAGAAACACTTTTATACTAAACTGACTAACGTATTACGGCCCCCCAACACAATGACAGATAATAAAATATATTTTTTTTTCACGCCACATTTTGAGACTTACGGCGAGTTGCACGAAACCGTCGCTAATTTTCCGTTAGTTAAGTTGAAATTAATCTTAAAATTAGTTGATCTCATGATTAAATTTAAAGCTGTAGGATTAATCATCAGGTCTATAATTAAACTAAATTTTTTTGTTAACTTGATCAGATGTAGGTTTTGTGCAACAGATAATCACGATTCTTGTGATTAAATTAGTTTAATAAACACTTAAATTTTAAAATTTGTTTCGTGCAACTCGGCGTTAGTTTTTTTTTTAATGACCAACAAATATTACGACTGTATGTCATTGTAATTAAACCACATGGGTACTTTAGTGAACATTAGCATTAACATTATAATGGTTAGTTTTAACAGTTTTCGAAATGCCCCGAAAAAAATTGCAAGTAAGTTTTAAAGGCAGTTTTTTTAAAGAATACATTATTCATCCATTCGTGTGGTTGGAACTATTATAATAATATTAATAAGTATTTATTCATTTTAGTTTATTTTTAAGGTGTAATAGAAAAAATATTTACATTGTTGTCGTCGTGACATACACCTTGCAAGCATCACATACTACTAAGAGAACGGCAAGCATAATTATACCTTGCAAACTGGCAGAGAAATAACGACTGTTTTGGTACAGTCTAAACATTTAAAAAATATAAATTAAATCGTTAATTAATTTACATTTTACATCATTAAATATTGAAAGAAATATAAGTATACGAGGCATCCCTAAGCACGCACACCTTGAGAGTTTGTTGATAATAAATACACTTCCGTACACGCGTATTGTGCAATATTATTAGATCGGGGAAAAAGTGTCTTCGTATTTTATATACAAATTCAAGACTTTCAAAATTTAATTACATTTAATTTTGTTCGATAACTTGTTGCCATGTTGTAGGTAGTGATATAATTCCGTTCCTGTAGAAATCTTAGGATTTTTGATTAAAAAAAAGGTGACAAGTAGTTTTGACAGTCCTCTATTGATGTAAACCTAACACAACTCAAATAATTCTGAAGAGACCGAAACAGGAGAAAACTGCATCTTTGACAATTCCCAGACTGAAAATGCTTGAACAAACTGTCCTACTCTTACTGACACTGCATTAGGTCCATAAAAGTCACTTTTTTTTTCGCGGTGTGAATTTTTTAGCATTTTTCCTGTTTTGTAATAACACTTCAAAATGCATTGATTTTTTTCGGTAGATTCACTCACTTTGACGGACTGAAAAATAACGGGAAAGTGTTTTTTTTTGTTATGTTTCATTTTCTTACGGCGAGTTGCACGAAACCGTCGCTAACTTTCCGTTAGTTAAGTTGCAATTAATCTTAAAATTAGTTGATCTCATTATTAATTTAAAGCTGTTGGAATTAATCATCCGTTAGATAGGTCTTTAATTAAACTAATTTTTTTTGTTAACTTAATCAGATGTAGGTTTCGTGCAACAGATAATCACGATTCTTGTGATTAAATTAGTTTAATAAACACTTAAATTTAAAATTTGTTTCGTGCTACTCGGCGTTAATGTCCTATATTTATTGATATTACAATCAGCCAGATACAAATAGTGCAAAGAGTACTATTAATATATAGTTGAAGTTGTAGTGATTCGTTAGTTTATATTGTTAGAGCTACTTAGATATACTATGAAAGCTTAACTATTTATAAATGACAGCTAACGTAATAATTTAACACCGCCGAAACACAAGGCACGTGTATTCGTATTTCTAATTTTACCAAAGGCATTTCAAGAACTAGTTCTAACTAGGGAAAACGCGTCCTATCTAAAAACTGGTTTTAGTTCTAGTAAGAACTAGTTTTAACTAATACTATATTTTGAGCATTAGTTAATTCTAGTTTTAACAAGGCATTTAGTAAGAACTAGTTCTAACTAGGCAAAACCCGTTCTAACTAAAAACGGGTTTTAACTGTAACATATATTCGTAAGAAAAAAACATTAGGAAAATAATGAAGAGTAAACATAGCTATTATATTTATTTAACATCATAAGTACCTAATTGTTTATTGATAAATAACAAATAGTAACAAAAATATTTTACAGTACCTACAGACTGAACATACTAGTTAGATTATTGGAATTATCCGAGTTAATATTATATTTATGTGTAACTACTTAATATATAATTATATATTCGTTAGAAAAAAAATTAGGAAAATAATCAAGAGTACATACATAGATGTACAAAGTTATTATATTTTTAAGCGTAACTAATTGTTTATTGATAAATAAGAAATAGTTTTAACAATATTAATAATGTAGTAAATTGTTTTAGAATCTTAGCCTAAATTATCTTCGCTTCTAATGACTATAGATAATAAATAAACAATTAAAATTAGGATAAGGTAATTTAAATATGATTAAAGTACATTCTTGATGTGTTACTCGAAGATGTTTAATAGATAAAATAATATTGCATGTTGTAACATGTATATGTATGTGTACTATACCTCAAGCGTAAGTCAATTTTAATTGCTTATTTGTTAAGCCATAAAAATAATTTATTAGGAATAAGAGAATTCTGTTCATAACTTTACGTTTAAATATTTCTATGTTAATGTAATATTATCGTCGAGGCATCCACAATGCAAGTTACGTCTATTATGGTATAAAATTAGTATTGTTCCAGACGAGGACTTGGCTTACGACCTAAGAATGAACAAAACGGATGTGCACGATTGATCCCGGTGCCATATTGGCATGTTTATGAATGGCACGTTCACCCGACTCTTGAGTGTACCTATTCAATTTACCCATTGACTTCATCTCTCGCTGCTGACAAATTGTTCAAAATACATGTAACTGACATCGAACAAAAAAAAAAAAAATTATCAGGAATGTTCATTGTATTTCGATATTAATTGTATTATTTAATATTTAAAATGTTTCATACTTATATATAAATTTCGACCACACATTGGCGCAGTGATCACAGCAACTGACTAATGCGCTAGCGGTCGCGGGTTCGAGGCCATATAGTTGAATTTTATGGTCTGGACGTTTGTGCTTGTGTATTGTGTATGTGTTTCTGGACCCCCAACACAGGATTCGCATCATACTGGGGGCCACTGAGTGTGAGGCGTTTATAATTTCTTGTTATTACATTTCATCTTTTGATTCGAGTTGCTTAAAATAAATAATACAACAAAGGGTACCCACGAGTATACGTAACGTATGGGTTTATGATACAGATATGAGTAAGCTAAACCCTGACCAGTTGAGGCGACCTATGACTCATCGGACCGAGCTCATGGAAACATAAACATGAAAAAATTCTTTGTGGTATTCGATCCATCTGCCGGGCAAAAACTGAGCAAGACCTTAAAATGTCTTTCAACGTGTTTGCTGTTGAATAAAAAATGTAAATTTCAATTTAAATGACCGTTATTATTTTTATATTAACTTAAATAATTATAACACCGACGATGATTATAAAATTAGTTTGGAATAATCGTAAACCGACAGTTGTAATAAAACTTATGTACATACGTCGTATTATTTAAATGTAAGATTTCTTTTGTATGCCGTCCAAGTTCTCGGTAATGATCAAACGTACATATAACCATTGAACTATTATTACTAGCGTAGTATAGTAACTCAATGCATACAACGTTTCCTCTAACACAAAACTAAAAACAAGTTTACACGATTCACAATCTTCGTGATTACTGATTAGATGCATATAAAATAAACACCTAATGAATATGACTCACCAGTCACCATGTACGTATATTAAATGTTCTATACAACACTGTTCTGAACAATTTAAAACATTTATATCGTTTGATAAATATCAATGCTATTAGCATATAAAAATAAATGCCTATTAGTTTAATGTCCCTACGTCATAAGTCACAATAAGCTATCTTTTAAATACTAAAATATCTTTAAAAACAAACAAGATCGTGACGAGCGATCTTCAACCGTACCTACCTAAATTTGCAAGACGCAGCATTTTTACTGTCAATATTCTGTCTTATATACATCCATTTTTTCTTTTCTTATTTATAATATTTCGTTTTTATTTTATCGTAGTGTTTTTCACTAAATTAGTACCGCATTTAAGCTTAAAAATATGAAGCATCTATAACATGTAGAGTAGCATTATAATAGACACTGGATACTGTATATTGTTGATATTATTTTTAAGTTAAGTCAGTTTTACAAAGTTTCGTTCTTTTATACAGTTGGCAAGTTCACCAAATATCTTTCGGTCTCATGATTTTCATCCAGATAACATTGACATAAATACACCTATACAAAAATAAAGAGCATGACATGAGTTTGACTAACAATTTAAGATTAGTTCTTTCACAATCGTTCACAGCTAGGATTTTAAAAGTAAGATTAAATGCATATTTTCATACACTCCTATTTTATAGCTCCACGACAATTACTAAAGTAATAAAAATCATAATAAAACAATAAATAGCAATTATTGCTATACGGAAAACATCTAAAAGTGTTGTCTTTAATTTCGACAAAGATGGTTCCAAATTAGTTTCAAGTTAATGTTTATCATTTTTTTAAAATAAGGCTATGTTTATGGTGGCATATAAAAATATTAGATCTCGTGTTCTCGTTCCTTTTAAATTTCGATACTCGTTAAGTAGGCTGACAATAATTTTTTATTTCTTCGCTCCTATGTGTCATAGTGTAATCGTCAATATATTGACTTACTAACGTAAAATGATCTTTTTAAATCATACCAATAGATGAATAGATCCAGAGAATATTATTACTGGAGTAGTAATATTCTCAGAATCAGTATAGTGAGCCGTGCGGTGACCGACAGAGACGAATAGACCCGACCTCTTTCTTACCGTGCTGTCGCAAAAGGCGATTAAGGCCGACACAGTGATACGAGCAACTGATACACCAACTAGGATAGTGATGGGCTGCAGCGTCACCATAACCTGCCAACCCGCCTGCCAAACGTGGCGAGTATTGGCAAACCCCCCGGAGATGATGGGGATGCTATATCTATGCCATATACGGGGAGGCCTACGTTCTGTGTTCTGTTCAGTCGACATCCAACGGCTGATATGGTGTTGCTATTTTCAGTTCTACACTCAAAAGTTTTAAATTCATTTACATCAGCAGGCTGAATCAATCAAATCATATGTACCTTATGCTGTTTCAGACTTCTGAGTAGACATTTTAGTAACTGGCCCCGCCCTATACATCATATTGTGACGTTTTCCTGTTTCCTTCCTCAATACACAGACTCTAACGCAAAAATAATTATATTACAGAACATAATCATCTTTCTAGTCGTAAACGTATAAACGCTCTTTTTTTTGTCTTAAGGCTTAGGTACTAAGCATATATAGATTATAGAGATATAGGATTAAATGATTCCTTATTATATATAAAAATATTTTTAACCTACATTTAAAAGAAATCAAATAAGTAAAATAAATAACTAACTTAATTTTAATCAAAAAAATAAGTAAAATAAATAACTTAATTTTATTTTTAGATATATATAATGTCGTGAAAGAAATAGGCTGAATGTAAAGTTAAATTGACGCGTGCGCACGAGTGTACGGTTGTGATTAAGCCCGCATGTCAAACGAGAAAACACGTTCCCAATTTTTATTGTCTATAATTTCGCTAAGAGGCTTTTGATTGAAGCAGAATAAATTAACGAAAAATTTTAAATGTCAGAATGGATGCACTTAGATTGATGACGATCAAAAATGTAAATACTGACGTTGGACATTAAGAAATTGACTCAAAAAATTAAAAGCCTACCCGAGTCGAAATTTAAAGCCGACATAGCTCCCTCAAGTCCGACAGAGAACCGATTTAGAGCCCAGTAGTCCGTAATAGAACCGATTTAGAGCCTAGTAGTCCGAAACAGAACCGATTTAGAGCCCAGAAGTCGGACTTAGCGCCTATAAGTGCTATTTTTTATTCCATTTAGGTCTGATTTTAGTCGTAAAATGGAAAAAAACGAAAATTTGTGCCATTTTTGGGTGCTAAGTCGGAACTAATTTAACATGGGTTAGGAGTGTTAAGACCGACTTTGAGCCCAGAGGTCCGAGATAAGTCCTACCGTAGGCGGCGCTAAATCGGCTCTAAATTTCGACTCAGGTAAAAATTAATTTTAAAATCTTAACTTATCCCACAGATGGACAAGGGTCTTCTTTATTAAAAAATAAATAAAAGAATTGGAGGTTAATCAATCATGATTTGTTGAGGACTGACGGATAAGTACATATCTCAGGATTTCTCACGAGACCGGGAAATTTTCTTACGATGGGTTTTTAACCACCGAGATGAATTTTAAGCAAATGTAGCACTTGAAAATTCGCAGTAGGTGCTTGCCCGAATTTATATCTGCGACCTCTTAGGCTAAATATATCAATTAAGTATGGCTATTGTTCTTATTTTTGTTTTCGGACAGAAGTTTTTATAACATAATTTTTATTTCTTTATAGATACATAATTCTATTTGAATGTTTTTTTTTTTTGTAATATCATAATATTTTTATTTCAATAATAAAATATGCGACAAAGGCAATATAGGTAATAAGAAGGTAAGATGGTAATAATGATGGAATATTCAGATCATACAGCGCGTAGTTAACATGTACCTACATTACATTATATGAGAATGAAAATCACAAGGTTACTTCATATGAGCATCCATATACTATGGACTATGTATCCGATTAGAAACTAGGTTAACTATAATAGCTTTCATAGCGAAATTTATAAAAATAAACTTACGCAACAAGACAGTCTTTTAAACTTTGTATTAGTCTGTTGAGCTTTCCCTGACTAACCGCTGATTTCTTCCGCGTTTATGCTTACTACTCATATGAATCATAGCGTGTTATTTAATAGCCTAATAATTAAGCTTTGTAGCAAAATGTTAAATCGGAATAAGTAGATCCCACAATTAGTTCCGTTAAAAAAAACTCCAGTTTTTTGTGTTTATTTTTATATTATTTTTATTAGAACTAAAAAGTTTCTAAGCATCCGCATCTCTTACCATTAGAGACTAAATTGAATAATTTTATCGCTCAATATAACTATGAAAACATATATTATATAATATGCACGTGTGTGTACTTATGTATTGTGTTTTTTTTCATGTGTCATCATGGATGAATAAAATATAGTATAACCAATTGGAAAATACACTTATTTGTCGGCTTCAAACTCAACTAACAAAAGCTTGGTAGGTATTATAGGTCCTTACATATGAAATTGGCGTTTTGTCGTACTGGTCATCACAATGGCTGAACCCTGGCGAGCCAGTCAAATCCTGTCCCAAGCGAAAATTGACAAAAAATAGTTACTTGTGAGCGTTTGATGAACTAGTGCTGGTGTCGTTCACTACAGCTTTATTAAATATAGCCAGACGATTACGGCAGATGTCTATTGTCAGCAACTGCAAACCATGATGGAAAAGCTAGCTGCTAAACATCCGAGGCTAGTCAATCGCTCTAGGCCACTGCTGCTTAAGACACTAGACCACACACTACACAACAGACGGCTATCAAATTAGAGGAGCTTCAATCGGAATGTCTAAGACCTCAACCGTACTCCCCGGACCTTGCTCCAACAGATTAAATTTTTTTTCGAAATTTGGATAACTTTCTTGCAAAGGAAAAAATTCAACTCCGATAGGCCAGTCCAAACCGCCTTCAAACATTTTATTGATTCCCGTCCGAATGTTTTTTTTTTAGTAAAGGTTTCGATAAACTACCTATAAAATGGCAAAAGTACATACATAACAATGGTACATACTTTGATTAGATAACAACACCCAAGTCGCGAACCGTTTCTACTTCTTTTAACAACTCTTTGCCTTCATGATAATTTAAATTAATAGTTCTTAATTTGCACGAAAACTTGACATGGGTGCATTTTTTTGTATTTAAATGCATTTCGTTACTCTCACACCACTTTATAAATCGATCTAGGTTAGACTGAGTTCTTTGATACCATAAACAGATATTTCATATGTTAAAAATGAGTGTGAGACCTTATTAAAGGCTTTAGTGAAATCAGTATATATGACGTCATACTGTTCACCAGAGTCAATTGATTGCACGAATGATTCGGTAAAGCCTAATAGGTACAAAACCGTGTTGATCCTCACCGAGATATAGTTTTAGATGGTGTTGGACAAAAGGACATACTAACGATTCAAAGATCTTCGCGAAAGTGTATAGAGATAGAGATGCGATGGTAATTATTAGGTAATTATCAATTCAATTTGTAGTTGTTTATATTTATAATGGTTTAATACATAACATCGATCGAATCAGATCATATCGATACTATACATATACTATTAATGTCTATTATAATTACAGTTTATAAGACATAGTAAACCACAACATCAAAGTCCGTCCTCCGTAAATTGTAGTGTTTATTTGACACTATCACTACCTATATTATAATATTTACAAAGTTTCTTTCGTTCAAACCTAACTACGCAATACTTCTATCAATAAATGAACATTAGATAAAACACATTAACACATCTGCTTCATTTGAAACCGGTTGTTATTCTATAGAAATACTTGTAATCATAGTTACATCTCTTTTCCGTTTCCTATTTGCTTATCATTCTTTGTTAGTAATTAACAAAGGATTGAACATGAATTATAAAATATGTGTCAAAGACGTATGACATTAGAATCAACAACATACCTTCATAATTTTTTATACACACGTACATGCTTTTTTATATGCAGATTTAAATATTACGTTAATTTGCAATGATTATAAATAAAGTTAGCTCGATAAGTATGTTTTACAAGATCAAAGGGCTTGCAAGTAAGAACGTTTTAAAATTCCCTTTTAGTTTGGGCCATTGCACTCTGTCTTGGGACTCGTCTAACCGGCCCACTATCAGTACTCGGTTCGATTCATCGCGCCAACCCGTGGCCAATACTGGGATATCACAAATCGAAATTGCAGACCATATCTAAACCCAAAGGCATGAAAATATTATTAATTACGTTCAATAAGGTATTCAATTAAATTAATTTTTGGAAAAATAAAAAACAAAAGACTTCAAGATTATACCTACATGTACGAACTTGAAATAAACTACTTTTTAGGTTTTAGGTATAGGTTTTTGTATTTTTTAGTGGTAAGTGTATTTATATTATACGTTGAAAACGTTTTTGTTGATTTTCCTCAAAAAGCGCTAAATTGATTCGGACAAAATTTCTATGGGTCTACCTCTGAAGTATGATCTAGCGATAAAAAAAAAGAATCATCAAAATCGATTCATAATTGACGGAATAATCAACAATTCAATACAAACATACAAAAAAAGTCGAATTAAGAACCCTATGTAAGAACCTCCTTCTTTTTTGAAGTCGGTTACAAAAGGAGTTACGTTTACGTAAAAATAATTAAAAAATTTTTTTCGAACGACAATATTTTGTACAAATAATCAGACAAGGTTTGATAGTTTTTGTTTAAATTAATAATTAATTTCTTTATTACAAATCTATTAAATAGATTTGAAGGTAACATACTGGACATGTACTGTATTTAGAATATACTCTTTTAATATTGTTTTGATTAATTCTTTGAGTGCCTGGCCGATTCAAACTTTAAATCTTACCATGAACCAGTAAACCACACAAATCCGGTGCCCACTATAGGTACCAAAGCAAAACAATAACTACTTATGCAATGGTCCAGATCTCGAAACCAGCTCTAGTCCACCTAATAGGAACATTTAGATTAGCTACCTACCTATTGTTGTTCGCAACAAACTGAATTAAATTCTTAATTATATGTAATAAATAATAATATTACCTAATTTTGAATACGTTTCGTGACTAAAATAAACAATATTTAAAATAAATTATAGTACAATTTCATTTTTAATTGTGTATTAATTCAAAGGGCTATATTTATGTAAATTAAAATTAACATAAAATAATTAATTTAACAAAAATCTTCACTGAAGACGATTAATTTTCATGCACCTGATATTTATTGTTTATTGTATTCGTAATTAGAAACGTCCTTAAAATAATTTATATAATAAAATATCTCAAATTTCCTTAACACTTTAGTCGTAATGAAATCCCAATTTAGCACGTTACCAGCGCTATCGATTCTAAGAAACAGCTGTTTATTTAAAAACCGCGATGCGGTAATACAATATTTGCGAGCAGCCTTTCGTACTACAGAAATCGCCAAGGGTACTCACATCGACGGACGATCTCGTCAATTAGAGAAGATTCTTCACTCGGCACTGTCAATCACTGGTTCAAAACACGGCGCGCGAACGTTTCCAAATAGGCGATCGCGCTCGCGAGATATATTTAGAGTGGTAATACGATACCGAGCGCGGGCGTCAGTCGTTCGATCGTGAGTCTACAGCGGGCTTCGGCGCGCGAGTGCGGCTGTGGAGTTGTGGACTCGCGTCGCTCCGCGCGGCGCTGCCCCTCCGACCGCACGCCGCGCTCCTCGGCGCTGCCTGCAGGGCGCGTCCACGCAGCCTCCGAGGACGATACCCTCCGAGCAGTCGCGCATACATACATCCCTTTGTGCAATTTGCGACGAAGCACTACACACCTTAAAGTCTACCTTTATACCGGACGAAATTTACAAATTTAGACTAGGCTGTATGGACTGTAGTCCTTTGCCTTTCCCTATGGGGGATAAATTTGAAAACAACAATTAAAGTTCACCAGTTTTTTCATTTCAACACATCGACAATAATATTGATTTTAATATTAAGCCTTTTTTATTTTTAAATTGAGTTCTTTAAAATGTGCTCTGATTGCCCATAAATTAATGCTAAGAAAAAAATATTTTTAAAAATTTGTCATAGACTATTTACATGGGTAATCTCAATGATATTATATTGTAAAACATCATTGGGTACCTAATCTTGTTTGACTCGTCCTAACACATGGTTTTAATTTAGGTACCTACGTTAAACATGATTTTAATATAGTAACCTACCCTAAAACCTTATTATTTGATGATTGTTTACATTATATATAGGTATATTGAAATAAGGTAAAAACAATGCATTAAAAAACGTAAATAAATCATCTGAGACTCGCACCTCAAAGGATCCATACAAATTGTACACAAAAAAATTGTTTTTATGTATAGGGAATACAATTTAAGGGATACAATTTAAAGTATTCTTTTTTTATTTGTAGCTATATCGGCTATAACAAATAAACGTAAACATAGAATTGCCCTTAATTTTTATAATACCTACGACATTATTATATATTTTAAGTACCACTATCAGTAACGAAATTTAGATGTCTTATAATTTTTCTAGTCTATAATATTCAGGTGACTGGTGAATTACTATCAATATTTAAGGAGAATACTCGGTACATGATTCTCATTCAAATACTTTCTATAATAATTCTAGGCAAAAATACTAAGATATTTTACTCGTTTAAGCAATTTGTTGACTAGGTAAATGATGTGAACTTTGGCAATTTTTAGGTGTAAACAAGCGGCACAGTACAACACCTGTGCACGTGCCGCCGGCATGACTGGAAAAGTGTCCACGCTTCATTTATTTGAATTGAAATTTATGGAAATTTGGTCAAAAATTAAGTATCTATTTTTTTTACATAATTCGAATGGGAATCATGTACCGAGTATTCTCCTTAAATATTGATAGTAACTCACCATTCATCTCTGTATATAATAGGATGTCCGTCTTTTATATAACCTCTATAAATACTCGTATATATGATAATTATATAGTCGGCAGACACTATGTATTTAAAGAAGGATTGAGCTTAATGCGCCAGACTACTCTACTGCATGTTGGTGGATATTTTCCTATTATCGTTATCAGGTGTTTATAACAACAAAAACAAAAACCAAGACCGTTCCGGTGGAAGATCCACAAGGACAGACACCTAGACCATAAACAAATATTTATATAAACTCAAATATGTATGTTAATTGGAACTTTCTTAACCCTACATCAAAGTACAATACCATAAGTTAAAACTTAATTATACATCCTGTTATCTCTTCTATTGACGTAACGAGAAGAGTATCACGTGCACGCATGTTAGCTACTGTAGACATAGAGAGATAATACGAGAAAAGGGCTAGACAAAATATTGTCGTGCGAGCATGCTAGGCCGGCAGAACGGTTGTCATTTAATACCAACTTCATTTTAAGTTATTATTTCATTTATATTTAAACTTCTGGTAAAAAAATATAAAGACGTTAATATTTGTAAATAGGAAAAAAGGTCTAGATTTTTTTTTAAAAAACATCCCATTTGTTTTAAAAAAATGTCATTCATAAATTTTATCGAGTTAATTTAAGAAACAATAGGTAATCTTAGTTTTCCTAAATTCAAAACACTAAAGATAAAATATCGTAAAATGAAGGAAATAAAACAAAACATTTGAATATAAAAGTTACTATATTCAACCACTCTCAAACCATACAACAACTTGATTCCACATACACCTTATTAAAAACTCTATAAAAATAACTTAATATTGTATTACTCTTCTTCCACCTCGTCGTCTGTTGTAAACTCACTTTCGTTAGCGCCCTGTTGAAGAAAATAGAGATTGAGACTTTAAAAATATTAAATATCATATTATTTTATATGGAACATAAAATATCAACGTTAGACTTATTACTTGTATTTGAAAGCAACTTCGAAAAAGAAGGATCACAGACATGCGATGCGAATGTGTTTTAATTCTAAAAATATGTATCTGTCTAGTGATTTAGTTCAGAGCCCAATTCCAAACAAATTTTTACACTTGAAAGTCATGCAATTACATAATTTTGCTTGATATTTTTTAAACTGAAAGAAACCACTAATTAATAATTTCCAATAGACAATATAAATCACAGTAAGTAGACAAAAAGTGGCACGCCTGGTTAAATACAGTTTACAGTAAGATAGGCAGTCAATTGCGTTATCAAATACATAATCTCGTTGACATATAGATGTCTGTGATGTTCTAGACTTCATTGTATTTTTTTTTTGTTTGTTATGCAATATCTTCACCCATTGTCAACTTCTTTTGCCGTGCGGTGACCGGCAGAGAAGAATAGACCCGACCTCTTTCTTGCCGAGGTGTAGTAAAAGGCAACAAAGGCCATAGTGGTGTGAACAACCGTACACCAACCAAGATGGTGATGGCAGCTGTGTCACCATATCCTGTTACAACACACTGCGCTCGCCAACACACCTGCTAAGCGTGGCCGGTATTGGCAAATCCACCAGAGATGATGGGGGAGGCCTACGTTCAGCAGTGGACATCCAACGGTCGATGCGTGTATTGTCAACTTATTAAGTTCAACAATATAGTTCTTTTTATACTAACAATAAGTGTGATCTCTATATTTGGGATCACTTAAAAAATTACACTTTAAAGGGAATAATGTTTTAGTTTTTAATGGCGATTTTTTTAGGGGAAACTATTTTTGATTATAAATACCTCGTCATTATTCTCCGAGTCAGAATCGCTAATATCCCACTGCGGATGCTCTGCGGGAACAGCGGCCGCTGCTTTCACGTCTAACTTCATATCTTGTTCTTGCTCCATCTTTATATACGAATCTGTTTCAAGAATAAGAAAAAAAAATTGGTTGTCGGTTTACGGACGATAATTTTTACGTGATAACGTCATAAGAAAACATGAATGGAATTGAATTATTATCACTGAATTATCATTAATTTGTTTGAACAAATATATGAGATTATATCGCTAATCGAATTCTTAAAATGCAAGAATTAAATACCTTTTTTGCTGCAATTGTTGTTGTAATAAACTATGGTAACCATTTTATGATTTTATTAACTTTTATATTATTAACTTACATTTATTTACTTATATATTATTAACTTATATTATTACATTACATTATATTATTAACTTTTCACTATTTGACATTACTTCAATATTGACAAAACAGAGATTGCGTGCGTTTGCCGCCATTTGCCGCTGTCAATTTTACTCGGAGTTCGGACGCGTCATAAGTTAGGCCGACCGCCGATTGTGAGCCGAACGCTTTGGCCGAGCCTATCGTGCTTCTCTAACGCTTGTTCCGCGCTCTCGCTCACTAATTGTGACAATGACGTCATGTTTCTCGTACATGCACCCAGTAGCTTTCATCAATTTACTAGACGTTATCATGTCAAAAAAGTTTATTATAGTGAACAAAAGACAACAACAAAAACACAATACATTAGTTAAGGTTGAAACCCTCCACTGGGCATAATGCCATACATATTGTGACAGCAGGACCAGCTTTATTGAATTTAATGTTGTTATTTAACCAACAATTCAGAAAAAAATAATAATTTAAATCTAGATAAGGTAATTTCTATGTTACAAGTTCAAAAATACGTACACGTGTATGTGTGCTGCATATATTGTATGTCAAGAGAGAAATATATATAATTTTACATATAGTATTGATAAAACATATGTATTAATAACATCGCTATAATCTAAAATCGGAAATAGCTTTGAAATTTCTAGTAAAATATTAATCAGAACCCAAATATATTTACTCGGATTTTATTCATATTAAACCAGGGTCCATAATTTTTGAAAACCAAAAAAATAATAGTAGGATAAAACCCATTGGAAAAGGAAGAGAATATAAAAAAAATTAAAGGAAAAATTATTTAAAGGCGATCTGAGGTCAGGAAGTGGGGGGGGGGTGATGTTACCGGAGCGCAGACAGCACGCGAAGGTGTAGAGGCCGGGCCAGCGCGGCGCCGTGAACCGCAGCTGCAGCTCGTGCGCGTGTAGTGGTGTGGTGGTGTGGTTGTATGGTGGTGTGGTGGTGTGGTGGTGACGTTACCGGAGCGCAGACAGCACGCGAATGTGTAGAGGCCGGGCCAGCGCGGCGCCGTGAACCGCAGCTGCAGCTCGTGCGCGTGTAGTGGTGTGGTTGTATGGTGGTGTGGTTGTATGGTGGTGTGGTGGTGACGTTACCGGAGCGCAGACAGCACGCGAAGGTGTAGAGGCCGGGCCAGCGCGGCGCCATGAACCGCAGCTGCAGCTCGTGCGCGTGTAGTGGTGTGGTTGTATGGTGGTGTGGTGGTGACGTTACCGGAGCGCAGACAGCACGCGAAGGTGTAGAGGCCGGGCCAGCGCGGCGCCGTGAACCGCAGCCGCAGCTCGTGCGCGTGTAGTGGTGTGGTTGTATGGTGGTGTGGTGGTGTGGTGGTGACGTTACCGGAGCGCAGACAGCACGCGAAGGTGTAGAGGCCGGGCCAGCGCGGCGCCGTGAACCGCAGCTGCAGCTCGTGCGCGTGTAGTGATGTGGTTGTATGGTGGTGTGGTGGTGTGGTGGTGACGTTACCGGAGCGCAGACAGCACGCGAAGGTGTAGAGGCCGGGCCAGCGCGGCGCCGTGAACCGCAGCTGCAGCTCGTGCGCGTGTAGTGGTGTGGTTGTATGGTGGTGTGGTGGTGTGGTGGTGACGTTACCGGAGCGCAGACAGCACGCGAAGGTGTAGAGGCCGGGCCAGCGCGGCGCCGTGAACCGCAGCTGCAGCTCGTGCGCGTGTAGTGATGTGGTTGTATGGTGGTGTGGTGGTGTGGTGGTGACGTTACCGGAGCGCAGACAGCACGCGAAGGTGTAGAGGCCGGGCCAGCGCGGCGCCGTGAACCGCAGCTGCAGCTCGTGCGCGTGTAGTGGTGTGGTTGTATGGTGGTGTGGTGGTGTGGTGGTGACGTTACCGGAGCGCAGACAGCACGCGAAGGTGTAGAGGCCGGGCCAGCGCGGCGCCGTGAACCGCAGCTGCAGCTCGTGCGCGTGTAGTGATGTGGTTGTATGGTGGTGTGGTGGTGTGGTGGTGATGTTACCGGAGCGCAGACAGCACGCGAAGGTGTAGAGGCCGGGCCAGCGCGGCGCCGTGAACCGCAGCTGCAGCTCGTGCGCGTGTAGTGATGTGGTTGTATGGTGGTGTGGTGGTGTGGTGGTGACGTTACCGGAGCGCAGACAGCACGCGAAGGTGTAGAGGCCGGGCCAGCGCGGCGCCGTGAACCGCAGCTGCAGCTCGTGCGCGTGTAGTGATGTGGTTGTATGGTGGTGTGGTGGTGTGGTGGTGACGTTACCGGAGCGCAGACAGCAAGCGAAGGTGTAGAGGCCGGGCCAGCGCGGCGCCGTGAACCGCAGCTGCAGCTCGTGCGCGTGTAGTGATGTGGTTGTATGGTGGTGTGGTGGTGTGGTGGTGACGTTACCGGAGCGCAGACAGCACGCGAAGGTGTAGAGGCCGGGCCAGCGCGGCGCCGTGAACCGCAGCTGCAGCTCGTGCGCGTGTAGTGATGTGGTTGTATGGTGGTGTGGTGGTGTGGTGGTGACGTTACCGGAGCGCAGACAGCACGCGAAGGTGTAGAGGCCGGGCCAGCGCGGCGCCGTGAACCGCAGCTGCAGCTCGTGCGCGTGTAGTGGTGTGGTTGTATGGTGGTGTGGTGGTGTGGTGGTGACGTTACCGGAGCGCAGACAGCACGCGAAGGTGTAGAGGCCGGGCCAGCGCGGCGCCGTGAACCGCAGCTGCAGCTCGTGCGCGTGTAGTGATGTGGTTGTATGGTGGTGTGGTGGTGTGGTGGTGACGTTACCGGAGCGCAGACAGCACGCGAAGGTGTAGAGGCCGGGCCAGCGCGGCGCCGTGAACCGCAGCTGCAGCTCGTGCGCGTGTAGTGATGTGGTTGTATGGTGGTGTGGTGGTGTGGTGGTGACGTTACCAGAGCGCAGACAGCACGCGAAGGTGTAGAGGCCGGGCCAGCGCGGCGCCGTGAACCGCAGCTGCAGCTCGTGCGCGTGTAGTGATGTGGTTGTATGGTGGTGTGGTGGTGTGGTGGTGACGTTACCAGAGCGCAGACAGCACGCGAAGGTGTAGAGGCCGGGCCAGCGCGGCGCCGTGAACCGCAGCTGCAGCTCGTGCGCGTGTAGTGATGTGGTTGTATGGTGGTGTGGTGGTGTGGTGGTGACGTTACCAGAGCGCAGACAGCACGCGAAGGTGTAGAGGCCGGGCCAGCGCGGCGCCGTGAACCGCAGCTGCAGCTCGTGCGTGTCGACGAGTGCCGTCACGTGCGCCGGCGCCGTCAGCAGTGTATTCGACTTTCGGTCGCAGATGTAGCACCACCAATACTCCTGCTTCTCCTACGAATTCGAACTATAGCTTAAACTTACATGTAAATGACTTCAATAAAGGCTATGTGCATATAAAAAATGCAATTAACAAGCGATCAATGAGCTATAAATTGATATTTTATGAAATACATTTATAGTATTCATTGGCACAATAACAGAATGATTAAGGGTGGAACCACTAGATATCTATCCGTAACTTGTTCGAACCGCTACGGGTACGCGACCCCGGACTGCTCTAGCTGCTATTGTCATACACCCCTTCCTGTGATCCGTGGCACTGGTATCTCTAACCCCAGATCCTTCTCTCATATATCTTTTCCACCTATCCTTCTTCTTAGCCAATAATTCCCAAAGAGGCTTGATGTCAGGCAGGCGACCGGTCGTAAAATATACCATGCCAATTCATTTACAACATGATTTTTATGAGTTTGAGAGTATGCGATAATGTTAGGGCGTACCCCGCAGGCGACGCGCAGACGCAGCACGCGTCTGTGGGAAATGGGCAAGGGTTGCTGAACCATGGACGGGGCAGAGTAAGAAACTAGTCCGGGAAGTAAGCCTGAGGATTGCGAGTTGGAATACAGGTACGATGACTGGAAGAGGACGAGAGCTAGTGGATGTTTAAGAAAGGAGACGGATAAATATAGCGTGTTTGCAGGAGACGAAGTGGAAGGGGCAGAAAGCAAGAGAAATTGGGGCGGGTTATAAGTTTTATTATTGCGGTAGCGATGGGAAAAGGAATGGCGTAGGTATAGTGTTAGACAAAAAGCTTAAGAACAAGGTGACGGATGTGAAAAGAGTGAATGATAGACTCATTGTAGTAAAACTGTTGATGGAAGACTCGGTTTTAAATAGAGTTAGTGTGTATGTGCCGCTAACTGGAAGCGATGATAGTATGAAAGATAAGTTCTGGGAGGACTTTGATGGGTTAATAATGAGAATACCAGAATGTGAGGAAATACACATTGGGGGGACTTTAATGGACATGTGGAAAGGATTAATGACGGGTATGAAAGAGTGCATGGGGGCCGAGGTCACGGAGTCAGAAACCAAGACGGCGAAGCTCTACTGGAAGCAGCCTTGGCTTTTGACCTAGCCTTAGCGAACACATTTTATCAAAAACGGGAACAACATCTATATGGTATACCAGCGGAAGTATGGAAGTCTTTGAATGCGGATGGATAGAAGTGGCTGACTTTGTTCTTTAATAAGTTGTTGTAAGAAGAGGTTATACCTGAGGAATGCAACAGCTCACTGGTGCCCATCTTTAAGAATAAAGGTGACATACAGGATTGCAACAGCTATCGGGGAATAAAGCTTATGTCACATAGTATGAAGATATGGAAGAAAGTGATAGCGCGACGAATGAGAGAAGAAAATGAGGTCACAGAGAACCAATTTGGTTTTATGCCCGGCTGGGGAACTACGGACGCCATATTTGCACTCCGTCAATTTTGTGAAAAATACCAACATGCACAAAAAGACTTGCATATGGTGTTTATAGATCTTGAAAAAGCATACGATAGGGTCCCCCGTAAGGTTCTTCGGTGGGCTATGAAAGTGAAAGGTGTGCCAGAGAAGTATGTACGACTTGTTCAGGCAATCTATGATAGAGCTAGTACACACGTCTGGTCCGAAGCCGGAGTAACTGGCAAGTTCAATGTAGCTGTCGGTTTGCACCTAGTCACCTCCTAGTTATGGATGCTCTAACATCAGAGATACAGGAGGAAGCACCCTGGTGTATGCTGTTTGCCGACGACGTTGTTCTTGTCGGAGATAATGCTCTTGAGGTTCAGAGCATATTGGGAAATTGGCAGGAAAAACTGGAGAATGTGGGGTTAAAAATAAGTAGAACCAAAACTGAGCACTTGTTCTGCGATTTCAGCGGTTTATCCAGTTTTTCCCAAATTGCCTTGGATGTTGTATCCCTACCAGTCTGCTCCAACTTCCGGTACCTTGGGTCATTAATCCAAAATGACGGGAATGTAGACCGTGACGTGAAAAATAAAATAAATGCGGGATGGATGAAATGGCGACAGGTCTCTGGAACAGCTTGTGATCCACGAATGCCCCTTAAACTTAAGGGAAATATCTACAACACGATCATAAGACCTGTCGTAATATATGGATCAGAATGTTGGGCAACGAAAGTGATGGATGAAAGGAGTGCACGCAACCGAGATGAGAATGCTGAGATGGATGTGTGGAGTGACGGGGAAAGATTAGATTAGAAATGAGTATATAAGGGGAAGTTTAAAAGGTGCACCAGTGACGGAGAAAATGAGGAGCAGTAGGTTAGCGTGGTAAGGGCATGTAATGAGGAGGGATGAGCGCCATATTGGTAAAAGAATGTTAGGGATGAATGTCGAAGGACAAAGAGCAATCGGCAGGCCAAAAAAGCGAAAGGAGTAAGCGCTGAAGTGACGAATAATAGAGAGGATGGAAGAATAAAACATTTCGAGCCGACCCTACATAAGTGGGATAAGGGCAGGGAGATGATGATGATAATGGAATGGTATATGTTAGAAATCTGCATACCTCAGAAGAAATTACGTGTCATACATACAGAGGCGTAGCTACCGCCGTATCAGCCGTATCAATGATAAGAGGCCCCCGGACTAAAGGATCACCGAACGTGTATAAACAAAAATTCGTAAAATTTTATTTAAGAACTTAAATAAATTATCTTAGGACTTAAAAAAATTATATTGTCTATATACATAGAGGCAGAAAATTCTGAAAAACTGAAATCAATAATGAATTTAATAAATAAAGTCACCAAACAAAGACAGGAGTATTAATTGTAAGTAAAAACTTATAATCAATATGTAATTATTTAATTCTATGCGTTTATTTTATTTTAATTCAGGACGTTTTTATTTATTGAAAAATTTTTACCCTTCATTTGGGCTCCCTTACAGATTTTGATACAGTTTCCATCTAATGCAAGCTATGCCACTGCATGCATACCTGTTTCCCATTTGGCAGTAGCAAAATATGGTAAAATAAGCTTGAATTCTTGTCAATATGGGAAAAGGTCTTTGTCCAGGACATTTACAGTTCAGCCCAGTACAGCATAGATTATAAAAGAATAATAAAAATATGGTATCTTACCAATGGGAAATACGGACAATGCACCGGATGCGAACTTTTAGAGCGTCCCTCGAGTCGCTCGCGTTTCTGTATTCGTTTTTGGAACTTTTCCCACTGGTCGTCATCTTCAGCGTCAGGCGACGATTTGT
Source organism: Euphydryas editha (assembly GCA_036937285.1). NCBI lineage: Eukaryota > Metazoa > Arthropoda > Insecta > Lepidoptera > Nymphalidae > Euphydryas > Euphydryas editha. The sequence goes on from JAUPFZ010000007.1 coordinate 9,836,257, forward strand.
CGCGCGATTCGTCACCTGATTCCTCGCTGTACGATCCCGACTCGTCGGAACTACCTTCATCTGATTCTTCACCTTGACCTAGATATGTTGTTAAATAACTTTCATAAGAAATTTACCAAATAGAATTGATTCATGCATTGCCTGAACTGTCTTCATAATATAACATATATACACTTAGACCTAATATTATAGTAATAGTATAAATTAAGGTGACAAAATAAATTATAATTAACCAATTAGAAACACCCATCTCATCCCATATATGTCTAATCAATGTCATGTCATGTCATTTATTATTTATTTGCTTTTATCTTTAACTAACAAAAAAATAATTAAATCTTAATAGGTTAAACTCTCTAATTCAAAACATGACAAATTTATAAACTAACGATTTTACTTTTACAAAATTATTTGAGTACAGTATGTCATTCTAACTACTAACTAGAAGAAGCTACCATTGGGTCGGAATTTACTTACTCTTTCACATTTTTTTCTTTTAATAAAAATAGTTGATTCTAAAATTAGCTTGTAAAGTAAGAATAGAAATAAAAAATTGATAGTTAAAGCATCATTCTCACCTTCCTCATCTTTTTTCTTTGGCTCTCTATCCTTGGGTTTGTCAGCGGAGGCGGGTGCAGGAACGGGGGCGGGGACAACCTTCACTTGCTTAGGCGCCGGCTTCTTACCCTTCTTAGCAGGTGCGTGCTTCTTCTGCTTCATCCAAACTGGTCGCTTCTGACTATCCTTCTTGTCGTTCTTATCGTTTTTGTCGTTTTCACCAGTCTCTCCGCAACCCTCTTCGTCGTCTCTATTTAAGTGGTTTAATGTGTTATGTTAAAATTAATTAAGGCACACAGAGAAGTGGTCCATTAAAAAAAAATTAGAACAACTTAAAATGACTACAACAGACTGGGATGATGTTTTGGGTTAAGTTGGACATGTCTAAATTTCTTAGTATTCATGCTTCTTTTGAAGATTACCAAGTTATGTGGCAGAAAACACATATGCTGGGAATGTTTCTCCACACAGAAATTAAATATGTTTACAATATCTTGGAAACCCAAAAAGTGCCATAATTATAAAATAAAAATAAAACTAAATTACATGTGTGATATGGCAATTAGTGAGTAATGCAATTGCCTCCACACTAATATTTTTGTGCATTGGTTGACTCTTCTGCTATCAGATTGATTAATGTGTAATTGTAAAATGTAAAATTAATGATTAAAAAAAAACAAATCATCTATTAATACTTTGTAATTTTAAATAAAATAATTTAGATTCATAGTATCAACATGTTTAGAAAAATAATTCTCACTTTGTTATATTCTTCTCCTTTGCACTCGTATCCCCAAAGAGCTCTTTCATGTTAGTTCTACGGAGGAACACGGTTACAGTTACTATAGCACCCGCTGTCACTACTGTTGAGTTCTCATCATCAATGACTGTAATGATAAGAAATGTCAAAATAAAATTATTTGGCAAAATATTGTCGATTTCATCTAAGAATTAATGAATTAGGTTTTGATAAAAATATTTTACTTTTCATTTTAATTCATTATCTCAAGCACAGTAAGTCACAACTAACTGGAAAAATAAAAATACCTTCGGTATTCACTTGGAAGTGAATGTATGGCATATTGCCTAACACTTTCATTACATCTTCATATTGTTTATCATTTAAAAATCGTAGGATGTGTCTTCTTTCTTCACCAGTTAATTGAGCGAGTTGCAGCAAAGATTTGATAGGCTTTTTTCGATTCACAAAGTACTTTAAGTGGTCATCTGTTATATATGGTAGTTGTAATAAAGGTGACTTTTTTTCCCAAAGACCCTGGACGATCATTGGAGATAGCTTCATAACATTTTCGATTGTACCAATAGTTGGTAAGCGAGGGACTGAAATATAAACAAAATTCGTACTTAGTGAAAAATAAAAATCATATTAACCTTGTAACATTCCTATTTAAAAAATAACTGTAACTGTATCAGCCTGTAAGCCACCCACTGCTGAGCGAAAGCCTTTTCTCCATATAGAAGAAGGGTTGGAGCTTATTCCACCACGTTGCTCCACTGAGGGTTGGCCGATAATTTCCCTACCATGGGTACGATTGTTATCGAGTGTCTATGATAACAACCAGGACCAACGGCTATACATGCTCTCCGAGGCACGGTGAGGAGACCCACAAGGACATACACTCAGACTGGAAACAAATATTTGCACAAATACAAATATATATCCCGAGCGGGAATCGAACCCGCGACCGCCGGCACGCGGCTTTGAGGCAACACAAATAAAACTTTTCAGTATCATTACATCTCTCAACAGATATATATATATGTTTATATATATGTTTCTCAACGGACATTAATTTTTAAATATGAGAAGTGAATAAATTGATGTAACAATAAAATATAAATAAAATTAATACTATTTTTGTATTGATGATAATAATAAAACAAGTTTTATCTTACTTCTTCTGGCATATGCGAGTGCAATCAGCTGGTTGACACAGTTTACCATCTCCACAATGAGATCCGGACAACGCGACACAATGTACCGCCGATCGACTTCTAACGTGTCCTGCGGCAGGCGCATGCGCAGCAAGTGCGCGTGCAGCAGCGCCCGAGCCTTTATACTGTACGGACGACATAGAGGTTGTTCCTTATTCTTTTCACCCAAATTTGGCAATTCACGCAGTAACTGTAATTAGAAATGTTTATAATCATTATATTGCTATTTATGATACACAGTGAAAGAACTCAATCTATAAAAAATGTAATATGGAATTGAAATAACCACATATTTTTGTGATAAACGAAAAAGCCTAATAAAAAAATATTTTATTCGATGACATGAAACTAGTATAAATCTTTGAACTTAAAATATATTAGTCAAAATATGTAGTTTGATAATTTAAACTCGATATTCAAGTCTCGTAGATTGGACCACTCTTCTTATGAGCATTTTATTTACTATGATAGTATACATTAGGCCCTGTAATAGTAATAGGATTTAATTTACTCATTGGTCATTTCCATGTTTTATATCATATAGTACTTGCTACACATAAATTCAGATTTCACTTTTAAAAATATTATAAACATAAATTCAGATTTCACTTTTAAAAATATTATAAACATAATTAATATTTATTTAATCAAAGAACCTCAATAGTTTCAATAAAAGCAAAACATTTTTCATTAAGGTTTTTTTAATCAGGAAAAAATTTTGGGAGTTAGAATTTTCGTAATTTTCTTTTATATCACAGATGTAAAGTCTATATATATAAAAAAAAGTACAAAATGACTCTAATGGTTTTCCATATTATGTTTACTGTTCTGCTTATCGTATATAGCCTATAATCTTACCCGATAAACAGACTTTAATTTCAGTTTTAAATTCAGACAAATGGATTTAGTGTATTTTCAAACATGCAAAGTTTTCCCCTTTGTAATATTAAAGTAAAATTAGTAGTAAAATAGTAGATATTGTAATTATACGGATGTGAAAACCCATAAATCAACATTCCAAAACAAACACTCATATTACTCAATTGTTAGTGAAACTATAAGAAATATTATTATTACTGAACTTATTATAAATAAATCTTATTTAAGCAGTCACAACTATTTACTATTTTTAATGCGTCAATATTGAATAAAACTAAAGATATTCATGTAATATATTGTACATTGAATTGACATTTTAAAATATAAAAAATTTAACTTAAATCAAGTTCTAATAAAGTCAAAAATTCAATTTATCTATGTTAATTGATCTGGATATTTCATAAATGCTTTAAAAAAAAAAAATTGACATTGAATCATACCATAGGAACTTCTTCATTATCAGTTATTCTTTCAATTATTTCTGAATTATGGCGTTTATCAAATTCACAAGATGCTGCTAAAATCATCAGAGCTCTCTTCAAAGGCATTGAAGGTGTTTTGTGACAGAAGTAGAAATACATTTGAGTTGTATCTAACAATACTTGTTCCCCTGAATACCGGATTGAGCGATACCACCATGTACCAACCTGAAATTATACTTATAATATATTTATTGGGACAAATGTATGAATACTGTTAATTTTTTATATATAACACCTTTAAAATTGTGAATTTGAAGTTTTTTTTTTTTTCATTTAATAAATACATTAAACTTGAAGGTGTTTTCATATAAACTTAATCAAGATCAATAGTAAACAACAGAAGTCGGTGTGATATAATATTAAATAAAAGCATATCTAAAATGATGGTGTCATGAGGTACAATAAACTACCAAATGAAATAAAAATATGTGAAAACCTTTCTATATACAAAAATAAATTAAAACAATATATACTTGAAATATTAATGTGTATAAATAAACATTAAACATTAATGAAGAAATATAAATATAAAAATAAACAAACAAAAAAGAACAAAAAAAAAACCTAAAAAAAATAAAATAAACTAAAACAATGTTTATTTGAAATATAATGTGTATAAGTAAACACAAAACATAAATGAATAAATAAAAATAATAATAAAAAAAAACTAAATTAAAACCATATACAGAATGACTGGTAAATTACTATCAATATTTAAAGAGAATACCCGGTACATGATTCTTATTCGAATTATATAAAATAATTGGTAAATATTAATAAACTTAGTAAAGTTACTCAATAATTATCCAATTATTTACGCGTCGTCTGGACACCCTAGCAGCTAGCTGCACTTTCGACACAAAACAGGTAGTTTACTTACGTCCATACGCCGCCACGTGTTAACAGGGTAGCAGGATAAACAAGCATGATCCAGTCCCCCTTAATACTTTAATCCTGGCTTAGGATAGGCAAAAATACTAAGATATTTTACTCATTTAAGCAACAAATTTGTTGACTAGGTAAATGATGTGAACTTTGGCAAGTTTTAGGTGTGAACAAGCGGTACAGTACAACACCTGTGCACGCGCCGTCGGCATGACTGGAAAAGTGTCAACGCTTCATTTATTTGAATTGAAATTTATGAAAATTTGGTCAAAAATAAAGTAGCAATTTTTTTTACATAATTCAGATGAGAATCATGTACCGAGTATTCTCCTTAAATATTGATAGTAATTTACCAGTCAACCTGTATATACTTGAAATATAATGTGTAAATAAACATAAAAATATAAATAAATAAATAAATATAAAAATAAACAAATAAAAAAAATACAATCACAACAAAAAATTACTCATAAACTTGCACATAATTTTATTAAACTACCTACAATCAAACTAAAATACAAACTAAACCATACTTAAAATTGATAATACTCATATTAAACAAATAAATAAACTTGATTCTTTATTGCTACATTTCCCTTTTTTGAGTCATTACCTATTTAAATAAATACGGTCGAACTATTTGTTACATATTTAATAAAGTATCTATATGTACAATACTATGCTCATAAGTGAACTGTAATTAATGTTCTTGAGAAAAAAAAAGTTCTTTAAACCTAAAAATTAAAAAATTAATATAAATATTATATTTTACATACAGCAGTAGGTAATGCAACCATAAACACTAGAGCATAGAGTCCAAGCACCCAAACACTGTTCTCTTTTTCTACAATCCAGCTTGGTAAGGCAATACCAAAGCTCATAGCTCCAGGACCATCAGGGTTACCATATTTCTCCCAATTTCGCCTTGCTTCGTCATCTGTGAGAGCCTTTAAAAAACCAATATTTTATATATGTATATTTTAATAAATATATATAAAAATTATCGACAGCTGTTCTGTTGTAGTAGTGTGAGTGAGACCTTAACACCAGCAATGGCAGATTAGATTCCCACTCGGGACAGATATCTATATTTATTAATACAAATATTTATTTCTGGCCAGGGTATACATCCTTGTGGGCCTCCCCACCATACTTCGGAAAGCATGTAAAGCCATAGGCCCAGGTTGTTATCATAGACATCTTATACCAAACATTACTCATAATAGGGAAATTATCTACCACCCCGCAGTAGAGCAATGTGGAGGATAAAGCTTCAACCCTGCTCCTATATTGAGAAGAGGCGCTTTTCCAGCAGTGGAACATTTATAAGCTGGTTTAGTTCAATTAATATAAAACATTTCTTAAACTTGGAGCATATATTTTAAACATAATTTGTTTTACAACACATAAATTTCATAGAACTTTATTATAGTATAAGTTTGATAAATAAATAAATTTAAACAATTTTTATACAACATTAAATACAGTTTGATGTATACCATGATAAACATTAAAAGTAACAAAAAAAATTATGATAATCGAGTAGTATTTTAAATGTCGTTTATCTTTTGATCACTTACTTGATATGCTTTTGTTAATCTCATAAAGGCTTTCTCATCTCCCGTTTCCTTGTCAGGGTGAAGTATTAAAGATTGTTTTCGATAAGATTTCTTAATTTCAGCTTGTGTTGCTCCAGGAGGTAATCCCAAAATTTCATAAGGGTCAAAGTTAGACATCTCATAATCAAACTGCGACACTTTCATAGCAAGAACTGCAAACAGTACCCATCCTGAGATAATTGCTAACATAATAAAGAAATTTTTAACCTTTTTGTATGGTTGGGACTGTTCTATAATTATTTGTTTCTGTTTGCATTGTGGACATTGGCATTGTTCTGCTTGTTTTGCTGGATCTAAAAAAATAAAAAGTAAATATGTAAGTTATTATGACGTTTGCGCGGTAATATGTAATGAAAAATTGAAAAAAAAAAAAGAAATCAAGTACCGTAAACCGTAACGTGACGTTATATTGTCAATCAGTTTATCTATGAAATTGATTCAGATATTCATTTACATAAACTTCAAAGAACAAGGCAGTACAATATTAGATAAACAAAATGTGGTTATCAAAACATGAATATATAAGAAGTTATTATTATTTCATACAAAAAGATTAAATTTACCTTCTTTCCTTTTTCTTGGCCAATAATAAAATGTCGCCGGCACCAATATTAGAGCAAGGAATGATAAGACAAAATAAAAGTATGTCGCTCCACTTTCATCATATTCAAATTTTTGTCCACCCATGTTAAATAATTTACATCATACCTATGTTTTAAATAAGTGAAATTTACTACCGCGCCACAAGAACAATCGGTAGGTAGCCTGACGTGTCATTTACAATTTACAATTTAACAATTTAAGGCTGGACTAGGGGTGTGCGATAATTATCGATAATTCGTAACTACTCGATAATTTTTCATTCGATAATTATCGATAAGTGTTATTGGATAATTTTGATTCGATAATTATCGATAATTTTTCATTCGATAATTATCGATAACTATCGATAAGTTTCATCCAATAATTATCGATAATTTTGTGATATCCGATAATTATCGATAATTTTATGTTATCCGATAATTATCGATAATTTTGTGTGATCCGCAAATTTTAATATAATTCAATTAAATGCATAAATTAAATTAAAAGTATTTTTATTTCAGGTGACAAATGATCCAATATACATATTAATCCACAAATATACAGCTTATCAATTAAATTTAAAATTCAAATATTACAATAAAAGAACAATAAAAATATATAATAAACAATAATTACAAATTCCAGAATAAAAATAAAAAAAAATAAGAATAACAACAATACTAGAAATAATAACAATTTAATAATTTAACATGCAAATAAAACATTCAATTACATTATGTTTAGAGCTTTTTCTCCGGCATTGGTACAGTAAGGTGTCTATCGCAGCAATGCCGGAGGTACAGCAGTCAAGTTACGTCGCGATCATCTTCAGCACAGTGTTTGGGCTTCCCCGAACTCTACGCACCAAAGACGCACATCGCTTCCGCATTGTAGTGTAAAAGCAGTCAAAGGTATGCAATTTTTCACCCCCACAGCCTGTAAATTTGAGATATAAAATTACAAAAAAAAAATACTAATCGACGTATTTTTAATAGCACTTTCCAAAAATTTTTATTATTAAAACAGCACCCTCCTAGTTTACGAGTAAAAAATTAATAAAGATACTACACGCTACACCATCGATATCACTTGAAATACTTCGAATTTCGTACTTTTTGCACAGTGGAAAAACTGCACCCTACTCGAAACTAACTGCACTATCATTAGAATTTCACAAAATGCAATAGTTATTACAGCAAACAAATAAAACGTAATCAGTCTGGGGAAGAGCACTATCAAATAGTTCCTTGTAGAGGGCGCCAACGCCATAAATAATATTGTTTAAAATATTTTTTTATATATAATAAATAATATAATATAATAATAAAATATAATATAATATAATATTTTTTTATATAATAATTTTTCTTATTATTATATATATTATATCTTATTATTATATAATTTACATAGATAAAGTACAAAATAAGACCTACCTAATAGATGTCGCGATACCGACCGACTACAACAGGGGTCGCCAAATGGCGGACCGCGGGCCGCATCCGGACCGCCGACCCATTTTGTGTGGACCGCGAGAACACAGTAACTTACACTAAAGACTACTTCTGATCGATCGATACTTGTCGATGCTTTCTTAATGGATACTTTTAAACATATCAATGACTTGAACCTTAAACTTCAAGGCAGGGGCTTGCTGGTATGCGAGCTCATGTCAGATGTCAAAAGTTTTTCTCGAAAACTTGATCTCTTTATTAATGATCTTGGAAATGAATGCTTACACTTCCTCAATTAAAATAAAATAATCAGCAGTGACAACGAGACTGACGTCGGTCAATTCAAGACGTTCATTACAGATCTTAAATCGGAATTTCAAAAAAGGTTCGCAGATTTTAAGAAAATTGAGAATGTTGTAGAAATCCTCAGCAGCATTTACTCTCTGCATCCTGATGCTGAATGGAGCAATGAAGCTGCAATTGTTTTCGGAAGTGATAAAGCTACTCTGCAGATGGAAATGATCAATTTCCAAGAAAACACTGTTTTAAAACACAAACATCGGAAGTTTCCAGTGAAGAGTTCTGGATAAAATTTGTGTGTGGTAATAAATATCCAGAATTACAAAAAATTGCTTTGAAACTTCTTACTTTGTTTGGATCGACATATATTTGTGAACTAGCATTTTCGAAGATGAAGTTCATTAAGAATAAATTTGAATCTCGACCTACTACTGAACATCTGCAGGATTTAATGTCAATAGCTTGCACCAATTTTACTCCAAACTTCAGACAAATAATTCGCAACAAACAATGTCATTTTTCGCATTGATACCTATGTAACAAAATACCTTTGTTATTTCCTTAATTACATTTGTTTAATAAATATTTTTTCTTATAAATAAAATGTGCGGACCACGACGGTCATTTCATTTCTTAAAACGGACCCCGAGCGAAACTAATTGGAGACCCCTGGACTACAACATTGGCGCCAAAGAAATAGAATAATTAACTAAATACCACTTGCTAAAAAAAGAAATTACCCGATTATGGAAAACAAAAGCTGAAATAATACCAATAGTCATAGGAGCTACAGGAATGGTCGCTAAGAGTATTCGACGGTATTGCGACAAACTAGATGCAAGCATAGATATTATGATCATGCAAAAACAAACTGCGATATATAGGTACAACTACAATAGTCTCAAAGGTTATTATTAATAATTATATTATTAATAATAACCTTTATAATTATATTTATATTATATTTATATTTATATTTATATTTATATTTATATTTATATTTATATTTATATTTTATATTATTAATATTATATTATTTTGTACTTTATCTATGTAAATGATATATCATATAATAATAAGATATAATATATATAATAATAAGAAAAATTATTATATAAAAAAAATATTATATTATATTATATTATATTATATTATATTATATTATATTATATTATATTATATTATTAATTACCAGCTGGGAATAGCTGTGATAAACAGAAGTTTAAACAAAATAATTTTTCTTAAAAATATTTTGTTGCAATAACTATTGCATTTATGAAATTCTAATGATAGTGCAGTTAGTTTCAAGTAGGGTGCAGTTTTTCCACTGTGCAAAAAGTACGAAATTCGAAGTATTTCAAGTGATATCGACGGCGTAGCATGTAGGTACTATCTTTATTTATTTTTTATTCGTAAACTAGGAGGGTGCTGTTTTAATAATAAATAGTTTTGGAAAGTGCTATTTAAAATACGTCGATTAGTATTTTTTTTTGAAATTTTATATCTCAAATTACAGGCTGGGGTAGAGGGGGTCAATTTTTCATCAATATTTTCTTATGACGTTTCGTATCGTCCGTTTCGTCACTTGCCTGCCACCTGCACTACCGGGGTATTTTTTTAAAATAGACCTCCCTGTAATGGTGGATACTGTATTTACAATTTACATTCGTATTTTATTCATCAAAAACTCTTTCATACGTAACTCTATCTCTTATGCTGATCATCAATCATTCTGCGTACAAATTTCGTCTATCATTCATCGTCTTTCAATCTTTATGCTGAAGGCGTAAGTGTACTTAAGTTCTAGGTAACACGGGGACAGTGAGGGGGAAAACAGTAGGTATCTATTTATTACTTTGACAATTTTTTTCTTATGATCTAAGTCTTACATAAATTATTAATAACAATTATTATCAACTTAAGACTATTATGTAAAAGAGGCAGAATATATACCAATAACAGAATTTTTAACTATTTAGTTTTTACAAACAAAAAATTTTTAATTGTATATAATACAATATTTTATACAATTTACAGAAAACTTATCACTAACTTAAATCTATGTTCCTATCTCTATACAATATTTTTATGCTAGCCTACTTATATTAACACTATAAATACCTAAAATAATTTGCTTACACCTTATTTCGATTATTCACTAATATACATAACTTTTTAGAATATTAACACGTCTCTGTTGTTGTTGTATAGAGTGTTGCCACCTTGATTTTTGAAAACGGGCTATCCGGACACCGAAAAAGGGCTAGATTTTAAAAATTCTGGCCAGAAAGGGCTAAAAAAGAAAAACTTTTGTTTCAAATAAAATTTTCATGATCAAGATGATTATAAATAGTAATTTTACAATATAACAGTAATCAAAACGCAATGACGAACCCGTATTATAATATTATGAAAAAAATCACCTACTTTAAAATGTTATGAACCAGTCGTGATTGCATTTTAAATTACTCGGTTTATACTGACATAGCAGAGTCAGTGTAGCCAACTGTTTGAAAAGTTTCCCCCAAAATTTTCCCTCAAAAACCACTAAATTGAAACCCCCTGACGGTAGGGGTGTTCATCGGGTCAAAGTTATCGATCATTATCGGCAGAATTATCGGACGACGAAAAAAAAAAAAAAAAAAAAGGTCACCCGGCGTCCAGTCGCAACATTATCCTTCATACCCTATCCGAATACCTAAAAAAAAAGGTCATCCAGCGTCCAGTCGCAACATTATCCTTCATACCCTATCCGAATACCTAAAAAAAAAAAGGTCATCCGGCGTCCAGTATCAGCATTATACTTCGTACCCTATCCAAATACCTGAAAAAAAAACCCCTAAAAAAACCCCTAACATTTTATTCGCCCTAAAAATCCCCCGGTCGAGATTTTTTCCCCCTAAATTTAGGGGGAAAACCCCGGAGTTGGCAACACTTAGCAGAGTTTGTGTTTAGGATTTTCACCTCTATAACTAGAGTTACCACAGAAAAAACAAAAAAAAATCTGACGGTCACTGGCAAATTTTATACCACAAAGCACTCAATATCTTTTATCAACTCGAATAAGTATGGCAAGAGAGGTTTTTGTGTGATGTTTGAAAAGGGCTAGATTGCCCTTTTAGGGCTAAATAAGGAAATGTGGAGAAATCAAATCGTAAAAAGAGCTAGATCTAGCCCCAAAAGGGCTAAGGTGGCAACACTGGTTGTATACAATTTCTGACAGCGTATTAACATCAAGTTTGACATTTGACAGAAATTCGAGCGTTTGCCTCTCGCGACAATGGGCCGGGCAGTACAGAGGACGTGGAGAACAGAATCCGAACACGCAGGATCACAGACGCACTATAGACTCTCCTTGCACTTGAAACGGTGCAAGTACTCGGAGAATCCACCGTGTCCCGTCAAAACCTGGGTGACAAATCTGTCCACCTTTATTTTACCGATGATCCGGTATGCGGCTATTGCGTCAGGGAAGAAAACCCTGGTGACACCGGCTGTTTCACCGGCCTGGTATCGTTAGTTCCATTCATCAAGCGATCGCATTCAAATGCTTCGCTTGATGAACGAAACCGGGCAGCTGTCGTAGTCAAACGCGCGTTTAAACTTTAGCCAGCTTCCTTGGCCAGATGGTCGGCACGCTCATTCCCCTCAAGTCCCGCGTGGGCTTTGATCCAGAACAAATTTACAAGTTTGTCCTGTATCAAAATCCTGCGCAGGTGGCCCCGCGCCTCGACGACCGGGGGGTGTAGGGCTTTTGGATTTATCGTAGTCTGCAATGCCGACAGGGAGTCGGAGTATATTCCAACTGATCTGGTCGAGTTGTCTGCGGCCGTTCGCGCCGCCCTGCATATCGCCAGGAGTTCCGCCTGATAGACGATACAAAATGACGGCAAAGTAAGCTTGAGGGTTTTGGTTTCGGCGGCACCTCTCCATATGGATAACGCCGCACCCACCTTGCCCTCAATGTTACTGCCGTCCGTGTAAATATTTAAGTCATGGTCATTATTGACCGTGAGTTGCTCCTGGTCCACCAGTCACTTGAAGTCCAAGTCGATATGCTGAGCGGGGTGCGGAGACCGCAGAGCCGAGGACATCCGTTCCAACTCCCGATCCTCTATCACATCCTGGGTCACACCCCTCCTCGCGCCATACAGCGCCACGACTTCGCGAACACGCAGGTCAGCGCTACCGGGGTCAGGTCAGGGTCCAGGGGATACGACGAGGACGTAGCTATAAACACTTAGGGACTCCCCCATGATAAATATCCTGCATCAGTGGTCTGAGACACAAAACACAAACACAAGCGTCCAGATTACGACCTACGAATATACCAGGTGTAATCGTTAAGTGTGCACAGGCCGGTTCCGTAACTATTACAGATATCAAAAAACTTTAAACTGATATCGAAAGTACTTTACCTAATGAGTAAGATGACAATAATAACTTTTTAAAAATAAAACGAGAAATATCCAAAAAAATTACATTAAACACTCCCATACATTTAGTATGAAATAGTAGAAAGGTTTAAGTTTCCTTATTTTTAGTGGAATAGAAGCTACTCATTTTACCCTTATCATTTTATAATTATGTATGATATTATATTGATGAATTTTAAGTGGATACACGTGTAGATTAATTATCTTACCACTTCAAATTAATAATAAACCTTGTTTCGATATCGTAATGATTTTAACTGGCTGAAAAACAACATACTAAATAAAAACAAAAAGAAAGATACTCTTTGGTGTTCGTTCTAAATTCAAATTCTTTATCGCGTGTTCTCGTTCCGGCCAATTTGTTGTGTTTTTTCAATTTGCGTTAATAATCATGATTGTTTATTGACTGAAAAATGGCATATTCCAATACAGAAAAGAGGGACATGTTAAAAAACTTACTACAAACATGTTTGTAACAATAGGGCGGCCGTTATCGCCTACAGAAGAGAGTACCCAGATAGAGAAATTCCTTCTGGTACGTATTTACGTAAGCTGGATAACAATTTGATAAATTATGGATCCTTTACCACAAAAAAAAAAGCTTCGAGAACAAGAGCTCCGGAATATGATAATGACTTAGATAACAATTTTATTAAGTACGTAGTCCACAAGAATCAACGCGTTCAGTGGCACGATTATTTCCAGTGTCCCATAATTATGAACAAAAGGTTTTAAGCCTACTCAAACGCTGCACATTGATGATCCTCCTCGTCGGCTGGTCTATTGCAATTGGCTAGTCAATAATAATGTCAATGTAAGAATTATTTGTTAAATGTAAGAAAAAGAAGAATTAGAATTTAGAACGAACACCAAAGAGTATCTTTCTTTTTGTTTTTATTTAGTATGTTGCTTTTCAGCCAGTTCAAATCAATACGATATTGAAACAAGGTTTATTATTAATTTGAAGTGGTAAGATAATTAATCTACACGTGTGTAAAAATTCATGTGTTAATGTATTTCAAGTGTAAAATTCATCAAATTCATATCACACATAATTATAAAATGATAAGGGTAAAATGAGTAGGTACTATTCCACTTAAAATAAGGAAAGTTAAACCTTTCTACGGTCTCATACTAAATGTATGGGAGTGTTTAATGTAATTTTTTTGTATATTTCTCGGTTTAGTTTTAAAAAGTTATTATTGTCATTTACTCATTAGGTAAAGTACTTTCGATATCAGTTTAAAGTTTTTTGATATCTGTAATAGTTACGAAATAATCGTCTGTGCACACTTAACGATTACACCTGGTATATACAGGGTTAATTCTAAAACACCAGCAACCTCGCAGGACAAGATAGCTAACATTATGTACAACAACATTTGTTCTACCACTTTTGTTAATTTGTTAGATTTTATTTTCATACAAAAATAAATATAATATAATTTTACGCGAATGCAATAAACTCTACGCGCGTCCCAAAGATTAGGTAAATAACGACCACGTACTAATGTGAGGGGAAAGGTAGGAACGGGGCGGCGCTAGCGCCTTTGAACTTGACCTATTTAGCCAGCCGCGGCAGTCGGCGGCGGGCGACTTTGATGCGCGCGCGTCATATGATTTTGTGTGCTACTCGTATTTATTTTATTCGTATCGATCGATGTATTGTACCTGTACTAAAGTTATTTTATAACCATGGTACCGCCGCTATTCTAATGTCGAATACACGGAAATGGTGAGGATACTGGCTAAGTGTGATGACAATGTGTCGGAAGCCTGTCGGCAATATGCAGCTAGATATTCGAACTTACCTACACCGAGCCGTGAGACAATGTCAACTCACCGAATCTGACAAACTAGCACGAGTAAATTTTTGTAACTGGTTCGGTTAACTAAAATAATTTGTGCGTTCAATCAAATTAAAACTAATTCGGAAGTGTTAGCACGTGTTAGTGAACAGCTGATTTTTAGGTGTTGTATGTGTGTTGGTTGTGATGGTGACTATTTTGAACGCTATCTGCGCGATACGCACCGACATGCGCGTTACTTTAACCTTAGAGGTAATATTTCGTTTGTAAATATTATTTTATTGTCAATTATTTTTAATTTTTTAATTATTGTAAATACGCTGATTTCACTTTTGAAATACTTATGCCCGCCTGTATTTAACAATAAAAAGTGAATAATACCTAGCTACCAATATTTGATATTAAATTGGTTTAATTAGACTTTAGTAAACGTTAAAGAATAATTACCTACGTTAATAATTTTCACATATTTTTTTATGTTCAGAATTCAGATACCTAATCTACATACCTACATTTTTATAGTATTGGCGGGCATACGGACAGTCGAAGCCTTTTGATGACTAGGTACCGGATGTCTACCGCACAACTGGTTGTGCTGTAACCTCTGGAGGTTATGCAGATGTGTTGCCCTCCTATACATACGATTTATTTGTTTTTTATCGTTTAATATAGCCAGTTCTAAGCCTGGTAAAGTATGAAGGGATTGTGGACTCAGTTTACGTATTGCAGGGACATGACAAAACAGAAATTTGATTATTCACTTAAGTCACTGCGATATACATACTATGATACTGCCCACAAACCCACCAAGCAATTTATATTAATTTTATTAACTAGAATTATCGGGCAGAGAAAGTGTTATTACTATTATTATGCAAGCGCGCCCGAGCGTCGCGTCATCCTTTCGATAATGAATGAAACATAGACTCTAAATTTCAGAGCAGTACAATAAAAGCTTAAAAAATCATTTTTAATTAATGTATTGAGTTATGTCAAAAGTCGTAGAACAAATGTTGTTGTACATAATGTTAGCTATCTTGTCCTGCGAGGTTGCTGGTGTTTTAGAATTAACCCTGTATACCTGTTTGACTAGTACAATCATCATTATTTGTCATGAGCGGGAATCAAATCTGCGACCGCTAACGAAACGGTTAGTTGCTGTGACCACTGCGACAACCCGTCATCAACAATCTATTAGTTATAGCTTGATGTATTATAGCTTATTTTATTACTCGATAAACACGATGTTTAACATATAAATATTTTTTTCATATCAGTCCTGTATATCCCGAAATTACTGCACTGAAATAAAAAAAAAATCGCTTTGTTCTTTAATTGTATTTAAATACAAAAGTGGAGAATACTAAAAGTCTAAAATATTTAAAATGTTTATATTATTTCTTCTTAATTGATATTCAAGAGTAATTAATTCATAAAAATATCTCAGAAAATCTTAGCCAAGTTCATGTTAAGCGTTGAAATACCTACAGTAATTTATTTTAAAATTATTTTAAAAGACTGTCACTAATTTATACTAAAGAACTCTGGATAAATTTAATGAAGAAATATACTTACTAATAATATTGTAGTTCTTAAATATTCGTTTAATTCTAGATACCTTATAATATATCTTGACCGTATATTGTGACCACGGTCTAGTATTACTAAGCCGTGATTGTGCCTTTCAATCGAGACTTGTTGTTGTTGTATACAAATAATGCAATATTATAACACAACGACCACAGGGAATTTAACCTCATTTAAAATTACCACTCCGCGCCTGTAAACTGTATTATATATATACAGAATGATCAAAAAGTCGTGGATCAAACGAAACAGGGAGATAGAGGAGGTAATTTCCAACAAAAAATCTTTCTACAGCATGGCCATAACTTCATTGCACGAAAAGTTATGAATATTTTTGTTTTTTCAATGAAACTACCGACTTTTTTAACAATTTCATCAATAAAAATTTAAATTGATTAAAAACAATAAAACAAAAAGTGCTTTACTATGACTCGATAATGTATCAATACTACAAAAATTGTATTGCAGCTCTTGGTACCAAATTTAACGAGCAATGAATTTTTTTCCGTAAGATTTGAAGCGATACAAAAAATTACTTCTCACTTTAAGAGCATCCTGTGAAAAAAAATTGTACTACCGAAAAGTGACCAAACACCTCCATATCAAAGTGCAAATTTCATTAAATTTGCCTTATTCAAAAAAAATATTAGTTTATCATAAACGGCCAGTTTTTTGTACGTTGGAATGCTATAACTGTTCTGTTCTTGTCACTATTAAGGAACCGCTCGTTCAAATGTCCTTGAACTGAAAAAATGAGGCCGGGCGCCGTCTTGTTGCAGCCACATTTCTGAAAAATCTTAACTTCGTTGAGTATTTGATTCAAATTATTTTATGAAAAATTCAAATACAGAGCATCAGTCAGCCTTGGTGGCATTTCATGTAGCACAAACTGCTGGTCAATTGTTCTAGCCCACATGTTTATACCAAACAGATGCTGGATATAAATATTTTTTTAGAATCAAAGTAGTCGATTCAGAGAAACTACAAATATTTTCTGCTTTGTTCTTATATTGTCTGTAATTATCTAACAAGCGAAAATATCTTAAGAGTAGTTGTGTATGTTTGAAACTATTAATATTACTCATTTAATTAAAAGTCTAAAAACGGATTTTATCGCGTTTATTTCAAATTTTAGTTTAACAATATTTTATTTTAAATTATTTCCCGACGTTTCGAACCCTTTACAGCGTCCATGATCTCGAGGGACTGAGAACAGTATACTAATATTTTAAGACTTATTTCGTGGTTTGAAGACATTATTATGTTTAAAACGGGTACATACCACGATATAACACAGTGATTTTGTGTCAATATTTCGACCCAGTTGCATGGATCGTGGTCACGACGGGTCCCGTCGTGGTATGTACCCGTTTTAAACATAATAATAATTAATTTATCTAAAAATAAAAATAATACAAAATAATGATATTTTAGTGATAATAATTCAATTAATAAAAGTATGAACTTTTTCATCAATGTTTTCTAATATATAACGTTATAACGTTATCACCATTGCATAGCGGAGTCTGAGAGATTTTCGTGAGCCAGGCAAGCAAGAAGCAAGTCGTAGTCCACAGCATTGAAAGCATGAGCAAGCAAAGTCAATGAGGACAAGATTTGTGATGCTCTTTTTTTTCCATAGCTTCTCTTATATCCTCAGTTACCTTTTTAACAGCGCTGTAGTAGTACTGTGTCCCGCTCTAAAACCAAATTGGAATAGGTTCAGTAAGTTATTTGAAAGTAAAATTTGGGATATTTGGTGAAAAATAATGGATTCTAGTACTTTGGAGAATAAAAGTAAAATGGAAATTGGACGATAATGCTTAGGCAGAAAGGGATATATAGATATAGATATTTTAGGGAGTGGAAGAACAAATACCTATCGCCACATGTCTGGGAAGGTACTAGATCTTATAGAAAAATTAACATTATGTGTAATAACGTATAGGAGAGGATCTAAAAGATGGTATATCATGATATCGTTTATATCGTCACAACCCATGGAGTTAGAGGAGAACGACAATAGATAAATTGAAAGTTGAAGAGTTTTTTATGTATTATTATGATATGAGTATTTAATTTGTTTTATGTTTACAACTGAAAAAATATTTAAATTTTTAAATGTTGAATGTAAAAGATACTCATTTAAAAATATTTATTATTATTATTTTTATGCGAATGCTTAAAGATTTTCATAAATTAAACAAGTGCGTGTCGGACTTGCCCATGAAGGGTTCCGTAACAGCAAGTAACATCATATAAAAGTTCTTGTAGTTCGTTGTAACTTTTATCGATGTTTTAATAATAATGTATTTTGTTTATAAAAAAAAACTACTTTCTAGATCTCGTTCAAACCAATTTTCGGTGGAAGTTTGCATGGTAATGTACATCATATATTTTTTTTTTAGTTTTATCATTCTCTTATTTTAGAAGTTACAGGATGGAGCACACATTTTACCACTTTGAAAGTGTCTCTCGCGCTAACTATTCAGTTTTGAAGAAAAAAAAATATATTAGAAACCTCAATATCATTTTTGAAGACCTATCCATAGATAACACACACGTATGGGTTTGATGAAAAACTTTGAGTTTCAGTTCTAAGTATGGGAACCCCTAAAATTTTTTTTTCTATTTTTGTGTGAAAATGATAATGCGGTTCACAGAAAACATCTACTTACCAAGTTTCAACAGTATAGTTCTTATAGTTTCGGAAAAACGTGGCTGTGACATACGGACGAACAGACAGGCAGACATGACGAATCCATAAGGGTTCCGTTTTTTGCTAGCTACGGAACCCTTAAAAGGTTTGACTGAGGTTAAGTATTATTTATTATATATAGTTAATGTGTCACAAGAATCTGCAATCTTGAAACGGATTAGCTTTGATACCTAACAGACAGAATTACTACAAATTAATGTTTTTTAGATATATGTGTAAACAAGATTGCCACCAAGAATGCAACCACTTCTCCCGTAAAAACCGAAGATTGAGGGCTTAATTTGAATTGTACTAAAATTTTATATTTGTAAATTCCGCAAGCAGTACCGATCCAACTATCTTCGCAGAGTTTTGATGCATCTGTCAAGATCAAGTCAAGATGGTCTGACCAATTTTGATAAGTTAAGTTCAGTAATAACGGAAGGGTTATATATCAGAGCTTGAAAAAAAAAAGTGATGAAACGAGGGTTTGAAGGAAATGATGCTAAACGATGAGGTAGTCTGGTGAATTAAAAAATGTTAAAGCCAAAAACCTAGTGAACAAATGACATACTCATGACGTACAGCCTATGAGCAGAAGTTTGCTGGTAGCCTCATGAAGTCACGCGTCGATAGTCAGTAGGGTTGACAAAAAAGGTCACATAAAGGTTGTATATATTTTACATAAAAGTAATAAAAAGTAGTCTCGGTCGAATTATAAATTTTATTATAAAATGTAATTATAAATAGTAAATAAATAACGCTGTTGTTATCACGTAGATTATATATTATTATGTATTTATATTTAATGAATGAATGAAACGAAGCCGCAAAATAATAGTTTGCTTTTACACACAAATGTACAGTAGGGACTAAACACCAACATTAACAAACATTGAACATTTATAGGACATGGGATATCACAGCGAAGGATGTCATATACAGGACGGAGTAGTTAGAAGCAGGAGAAGAGGATTAAACATAACAAAAAAAGAATAATAAAAAGCAAAAATAATTATTTAAAAAAATCGACTTCGTTGAACAGAACAGATTCAATTTGTATTATTCGACTAAATTAAAATGAGGTTGTAATACGTTGTTCTTACACTGAAAAAGCGGCCATTGAAATTTGCCGCTGGATTGTTGAGTGAAGATTTAGACAAATTAAATCAAAATCACCAATTTCTCCCTATATTTAGTCATATATACAACAAAAACAAATTAATAAACTCTTTTATTTGTTTCATTTTCATCCTTTTTTTGTTTCCTTGATGTCATATTTTTACAAGTTTTTAAAAAACACTTCGGAATTTTTAACGTCTTTTACGTGTGCAGTGACACGAGCGACTATACTTTGTCTTTGATTGAAACGAAAACACATTGTGTGCTCCTTTGGCGGACGTTTTTGACACGCTGATTGTGTATGTTTATTTATAGATTAATGCCAATAAGCCATGGAGTATAGATATAATTATTATGTACTATGTACATCATAATAATTCCATGGTTAAATGTCTATATTCCATGCCCTTGGCAAAAGCACGTCAGTTGTCATCGTCATTTGACATTGACAAAAAATTCTATGAAAAAAAGACAGCAATCAAACCGTAAAAAAATAAAGTTACCTAAATAGTTCAAAAATTGAAGGTGAAAATTGTGCGTAAAAATTGAAATAAAAGTATACTCATACAATAAACGGGACTTAATAAAAATAAAATGTACGTTCTCTGAAATAATCTACTTTTAGTAAACATTACTAATGTTTTATTTGTTTTTATAGAAAAAATATTAAAAATACAGACTACTGCAATTTGAACGATATGATTACTTACAATAGTTATGTTCTTTTAGATGACCACGAAAACAATAGCAAGTGCGACTGTGCGGGCAGTAAAGAAACGAATGCTACCTTCTAGGGCAGCTCTAATATTAACCCCATCAGCAGTTCAAAAAGTCAAAGAAATTATGTCGAAGGAAGAGGCTAAAGGGTTTATTGGTTTAAAAGTGGGTGTTCGACAAAGAGGTTGCAATGGACTCTCATATACTTTAGACTATGCTTCTGCTAAAGGAAAACTTGATGAAGAAGTGAAGCAGGATGGTGTTACTGTCATAATTGATAAAAAGGCACAGTTATCATTACTAGGTACAATATAATTTGTATTTAAGCTTTTATATATGTGATTTATATCACAATTGCCAGTAAAAAATTATTTTTTAGCTTGATATTGTAAATATGTATAATATTGTAATTTTTATAGTGTTCTCTTATATTTACGAGAATTTTACTCATTTAATTAAAAATTTATAACGGATTTTATCATGTTTATTTAAACCCGAGACTGCTGACCGACCGAGACCGAGGACGCTCTAAAGGGTACGAAATGTCGGGAAATAATTTAAAATATTGTTAAACTGTAAAGTTTTAAATAAACACGATAAAATCCGTTATAGAATTTTAATTAAATTGTGATTTTTATTCAAAATAATTGTCCTATTCATTAGGTACATATAAATAATAGATTATTGTTTCTCATCAAACCAAACATGGTATTGATTTTTAACTTATTCTAGTAAATCAGATTTCTAATGAAAAATTTCTAATGAAAAATTAATTTTAAAAATCAGCTTAGTTATTCCTGAGATGTTTATAAGCATAAATAGAATGACAATGAGATGAGTGCATAAAAATAGAGACTCAAGCAAGATTAATTGTTCAAATAAATGTAATCAATAAAAATAAACGATATTGCCTAAAAAATGTTCAAGACTGAAGGTCATCTGCTAAAGAAAAATATGGAATAAATATAACACAGGCGATGGAGCTAGAAATTACTTTACTCCTGTGATTATTATTATCACTGAGATCAAGTTATAAAGTAGCTTTTGGTACTTATAATGACATTTATAATTAAAAAAAAAAAACTTTTATTGCTTACAGAATTCTTACATTAAAACAAGTATAAAATTTAAATAAAAAATAAGTTTTTAATGAGCATGTGTACTTTTTAACTAATAACAACTACCTAGTATATTTTTTATTACAGGAACTGAAATGGATTTTGTGGAAGATAAACTTTCAGCAGGGTTTGTTTTTAATAATCCAAACATTAAAGGTACCTGCGGTTGTGGAGAATCCTTCAGTATATAAAAATCAAATAACAAAAATAAATATATTAATATATACAATTTAAAAAATCTTAGCTTCTTTCTTTGCAATATTTTGGTTATTTTAATAAGCAATTTTTTCTTTTATTAGAAAAATAAAAGTGATCAAAAATATATTGTGAGGCTATTTTTGTACATAGTTTCTGATTTTTCTTGTTGTGTGCAGAGTAGTGGTAGAAAATTTATTGTATAGATAGTTGTAAATGACTTAGTAATAAGTTGTCTCATGTAATTAAATTATTGTTAAAATATTATAAATTCTTGTTGGAATTGTATTTTTTTTTTTTTTTGTTTGTATAGTTGAAAATAATTTTAGCTAAATGTCCTTCTCATTAAGTGTTGAAAAAAACAAAAATAACAAAAATAAATATATTAATATATAATATTAATAATGTATATAATATATAATGTTAATGAAATAATTTTGGATTATTCTAATATTACTTCTATGATTTTATCATTATTATGTTGATTTTTTTTTTCAAAATCTTAACGGTTTTGCTGTAGTTACGCAAAATATATATTTTTTTATTTATTTACATTATATTTGACACGTACACACTAAAAACTTTTTTTAAAATATAATACATTTGCCCAATAATATACAAGGAAAAGTGAAGGCATTAGTATTACAAAATACTATATTTAAAAAAAAATCATTTAACAAATCAGCTAATTACACAGGCCCACAAAAAAAAAGTGCTTTGTATCTTTGACCAGATCTACCCTATCTAGACCGACCGACCTACCTATATCTAGTTTGAGAAATTTGTTTTTGTTTGTATAACTTCATTTTTACGATTTTAAGAGAATTTCAGAGGGTTTTTTCAATTTACTCTAAATTTTGAAGGCTGAGGAGCCAAACTAACTTAGAATTAGCATTCAGCGTATCGAAATACATAAGAAAAATATTTTGATTTAGTACTAAAAAAGACTTTTTCGTTATCATAATTGCATTTTTTTGCGATTTTTGGCCATTTTTAGTAGTTTTTTGCAATTTACTCAAAAGTTTGTAGGTATATTGACTAAACTGACCTCAGATTCAACGCATCGAAATACATAACCCTAGTTAGGTCTGATCAAAGGTACACAGCACTTTTTTTAATGAGCTTGTCTTATTATTACAAAGTTTACGCGATTTCGAATTAATTAAATGTATGCTATCTACTCATGTAGGTATTTTGATTTAACATATATATAAAAAAAAAACATTCATACTTTAAAACTAGATTTATGGTACATATACACATGCTACTTACTAGCATGCTTATTAACGTGCTTATAGTCTAGTCGACGAATGTTAAAGCTATTTTTAAAAAATAAACCCCCTTTTTTTAAATTATTTGTTAATAACTTTTGTAATTTTTGCAAGCAGAACTTCATTTTTTTCAAAAATTATCTAGATGCCATTCCAAATCGAATTCATATTATTTGAATATACAATTTTATTAAGTGAGCGTTCCAGTTATGATATAAATTCCTTGATGACACCTCAATCATATTTTCGGAGACTGCAGACAAAAGTTGACTTTTTGACGAATGGCATTGATTTTTGAAAAACATGAAGTTCCGCTTGCAAATATTATTAACAAATCACTTAAAAAAAGGGGTTTAGTTTTTAAAAATAGCTTTAAAATTTGTTGACTATATGCTGCTAATAAGCATGCTTATAATGTAGTCAACAAGTGCCATTGGTCGATTAGACTTTAAGCATGCTACAGGCATGCTAATAAGCATGCTATAAGCATGTAAGTGCACATAAAAAAAGTTGGCCATCGCCTCTACATATCCAATATACTCGTATATCTATTCTAAACTCCGCGCTACTATTAAAAAAAGGTCGTCGCTTCTACGTATCCATATACCGGGTTTTAGGAGAATGGTTAGCCATAGAGGTATGTTGTTTGACGGCCGGCTGGTCGAATGGTCAGGCAACTGGACACTATGTAGCGGTCGCGGGTTCGAATCCCGCCAAGTGCAGATAATTTTTATGACGAATATAGATGTCTGCACCGGGTCATGGACGTGTATATATGCATGTATATAGATTTCTTAAATTTATTCCGTTCCTATAACCTGTAACACAAGTTCCTAACGAACTTAGCACGGGGCTAGGTCAACGTGGTGTGATTGTTGGTTAATATTTATTCATTTACTAGCTGTGCCCCGCGGTTTCACCCGCGTTAATTTGAGGGAAAACATATTATATACTTAAATATATATATATATATATATATATATATATATATATATATATATATATATATATATATATATATATATATTATATAAACAATTACTCTAAGAGTAGGTACCCGCCTCGTTAGTCGAGTGGTCGCAAGCATTGCCTACTGCCGAGCAAGGAATTTCAGGTTTGATTCATGGGTCGTTCAACGTATTATCGAGTTTTTTTTATTTTTCGAAAACTCTCAGTAAAATAGTGATGTTATATTTACTTTAAAAGCGGAACTATAGTAAAAAATGTCTCGAGAAGAGAAATAATAAAAAGGACGCAAAGGAAGCTTTCAAAAAAGATTATTTTTCCCCGTTTTTATAACATTTCTTATTATTGCTCAGCCCCTATTGGTCGTAGCGTGATGTTATAGCCTATAGCCTTCCTCGGTAAATGGGCTATTTTTATTTTATTTCGATAATCCAATTTTTCAATTCGAAACAATAGTCCCTGAGATTAGCGCGTTCAAACAAACAAACAAACTCTTCAGCTTTATAATATTATATAGTATAGATTTATTTATTTATGTTGGGTAGGGGGGATCAATCTACCAATGGCACTTGTTGACTACACTATAAGCAGTTACAGGCATGCTAATAAGCATGCTAGTAAGTAGCATGTGTACCTTGAGGCAATCTTCAACGCTATTTATTTTAAGGAAAAGGACAGTTATAATAGGTATATAGAATAATTATTACTAACAAGTAAAACAGACTTTAAAATTACGTTTAAACGTATTTAAACTTCGCTAGGATATTCTAATGAAAATTATTTTATTTACTTATAGTTTTATGACTTTTTAGTATTGCTGAAATTATTAGTTGATTTTCCAAAATATTTTATGGTATAAAAAGCTTTACTTACGGTACGTTCGCGGGCCCTATTCTAATTGATAATTCATCACTTTTATGGGTTTTTTTTATCTATGCATTCCACAGACCACATGCGCGGAAACGGAAATGGGACATGCGAAATAGTTTTTTATTTATCAGTTTTTAATAAAAATAATAAGTAGTGAATAAATGTAAGAAGATAATTTTGTTTATTATCTTTTATGAACAATAGCAAACAATTATTTACTAAAGTTCGACAGTTAAATTCAGTTTTTGATTAAAGAAGTATCATTTCCGCGCATGTGGTCTGTGGAATGCATAGATAAAAAAATCCTATAAAAGTGATGAATTATCAATTAGAAGAGGGCCCGCGAACGTACCCTTAATCGAACGACTTTTTTTTTCAAATATTGAAATTCTAAACTGTAAACCATCTGTAAACTGTGATCACAGGTCTATTATCTATGTGCCTATAGTGCGATATTATCGATAATTGGTAAATACTCTATCGATATATGTGATTCGATAATCATCGATAATCAGGATATATTTTCATTCAGTAATTATCGAGTAGTATCGATATATTTCATCCGACGATTATCGATAACTATCCATAATTTTTATTCGATAATTATCGATATATTTCATTCTACAATTATCGAGTAGTATCGATATATATCGAATAGTATAGGGTTTATTTCTGTTAGGGGAAAGGTCTGCCATAAAGGTATGTGGGGTAGGGGGGATCAAAGTTTTACGGATTTTTTTAAATGAATTTTTTTTTCATTTTTCGGAAAAAATGCTGAAAATTAGTGATTATCCATCATATCTTTTTTGTTTATTGATATATCAACGCCATTTCTTTTTTGTTTTGATCATCAATATATTGCGCATGTAAAATAAATGTGATTTAATTCAGAAAACGTCTACAAAAAACATTGTGGGCCAAAAAAATCTTGACAGAGACAAAAAGTAAATCAAACCTTTAAGTTTAGGGATTAATAAAAAAAAATAGGATTGGTTTTTGCTGGTGGGTGATTTTAATGTGAGTGGCATAGAATGGGTATCACGGAATGATAATTTGGTAACAACTAATGTTCGTAGTTTCGATGAAACCCTCCTCGTCAATGAGATGCATTTATTGAATTTTAAACAGTTTAAATACGATTCGTAATAGGTTTGGTAGAATTTTATATTTAGTCTTCTCCACTTGTGATCCTCTTGTTCCTGTCAATGCTTATCACCCTGGTCTTTCTATATTTATATTCCATAACTAACTTCATTGAGCTAGCGCAACTCAAACAGCTATCGTGTGATAGATATTTATATGATAGGGGCGACTAAGACTCAATTAAAAATCGAGTATTAATTGGAAAAGCGTGTTTGCATCTAAATCAACCGATGAAGCTACCGCTTTCTTCTGTGTCAAATTATTTAACTTGCAAAGTAATTTTATACCCGTCAAAAGAGATGCACTAATTACTTCTATCCACCATGGTATAATCTACCTCTTATAAAATTAACCAAAGAAAAATCATTTTTTTTTTGCAAATTCAAGCGGTATGGCAGGCTTTTTGACGAGTTAACTTTTAGAGTTCTATAGGACAGAGTCTCAAACCTTGAAAAAGCTTACTGTAATAACTGCATTTTATCTACGGAATCATTTATCGAAAACGATCCTAAACACTTTTGGAGTTATATAAAAAAGCGTTCTACTTTGCATACTATCCCTAGCAGCGTAAAGTATGGAAACATAACTATAAATTCTGGAGAAATCATATGTAATGCTTTTTCTTCCTTTTTCTATTCATCTTTTAACCATAAGAAGACGACAAATAGATATTCCTATACTCCTAATCCTAATACAGTGTCTGATATATCTACAATAGAATTGAATATTAACACAATTGAAAAATACCTTCTTAGCCCTCAAAGTCTGCAGGGCCTGATTGAAGAACAATCGTGGTTAATAATCGAAAAGAAGTTTAAATAAAATAGGTATTTCCGACGGTTCTAAGCCCGTGTAAAGTATGAAGAACAAACTGGAGTCTATCTACGCAAAAGTACTCGCTAGCTCGCGCCTATTTATCACGTCAGCGGCGCGCGGCGGCCGCCGAAACGCGCACGGACATGTTTCATTCATATAAGAAAATAAATGAATGATCAGTGCCTTACTACTTTCCAAGTCGATCGAGTAAAAATGAATATTAAAACAAACTTTTTTTTAGTCAACATTACAATTGATATATCCATTTTTATTGGTACTATAGGTGATTACAAATTAAAATATTTCGTTTCCAAAACGGCTATAAAATCACCGTGTATATATTGATATATATATATATATATATATATATACATATACTGACGCTTTGCGATTGGTCATTTCTATTCGGTGAAGTACCTGTAACCAATCGCATTCGTCTAGAGAGAGATAGCATGTACTCTGATATGTCTGTCTCTCTCTACAACCTCGTTTACCTACACTTTCGGGCTACGAAAAGCTGCTTCCAGTTAGGGATGACGATTCTTCTAAAAAAAGATCGATTTTTAAATCAATTCGAATCGCAATATGATGAATCGATTCTTAAAAAACTCGAAGTCTAAAAGGTCGATTTCTCAAAAATCGATCTTTTTAATCGAATAATATCCTTATTTTATGTAAAATGATCATGCCAACAAGTGTTTAGAAAAAAATATTAGAAATTGGTGCTGTTTTCAATTGTAAAAAATGCTTTTAGCATTAAGCTCGTCTGTTGTATACATACATGTGAATGTTTAACTAATTGAATTTTTTGTTATCCTTTTATATAACTTTTCGTAAGCTAATTGATTATATTTTTAATAAAGCATAAAAATCGAATGTCGATTATCGAGGGTATAATATCGATTCACTGAATCGATTCAGTACTAAATATCGATCCAAAAATCGATCTTTTTGGATCGAAAAATCGATTTTTCTATTAATCGATCTCAGATCGCCATCCCTACTTCCAGATCCAGTAGTAGGTATATGCTTGGTATATGCTCTAAGGGTGAAGCGGTGAGGAGTCAGCTGTGCTGTGACCGATATGTGTGTCTCTCTCTACAACCTCGTCTACAAAGAGCTCGTCTACACTTTCGGCCTACGGGAAGCTGCCTCCAGTAGTATATGCTTTAAGTTTTATATCATATCACAGCAAAGCATTCCAATAAATACATTTTATGTCACATTCATTTTATTATTTATTTAAAATTATATACATTTCATAATAATAAATTAGAAAAAAAAATAGTCTAAAGCTAGCACAGCTCAAAATTCCCGCTCATTTTAGTTTGGCATTTTTATAATTATTATCGCTTAATCGAAATATAAATAGGTACAATATTTTTAACGATAATTAGTATAATTCTTTTAAGTAATAGATTATAATTAAATATTTATGTTTTTAATAAATGTAGCGAAAGTACTAGGAATGTATTACATATAATTTTTATTCTGCGGCCTATGACGTTGTTTGTCTCCCTCACTCAAATCACAAATAAAACATGGAGGTGGTGTCGTGAAACGTTATTGAAGTTATTTGTCTTTGTTTACGTGTCGAAACCAACGAACAAAATCTGTGAAATAATTCGAAGTATCTTCTTTTGCGGTTTATGGAATTTATAAAAAAAAATATTAACCTAATTTTTTTCACTGGAGGCTTACATTTTGATTTTTCTTGAAATGAATAACGGGGAGGTTGGAGGATCTAGAGGTAGAGGCCGTGGTTGGCAGAATCCCGATAAGATCCCTCGTGAACTTCGCCGGCCCAAGAATATAAGCGAGGAAAACAAAAGTAAAGGTCTTTTATTATTATGAGTTTTTATTAGACGGACTATTTTGTCTACCGAACAATGTCACTCGTCATTAAGCAGTCCATAGGTATTACATTCTTAGGTGAAAGTTTCAAGAAATTTCATTGGTGACGTCGGCGTAGTTTAACAGAAGCAACCGATCGTGTTACTTTTAATTTTAAAAAATTTAGACTAGGCTGTATGGACTACAGTCATTTGCCTTTCCCTATTGGGGATAAATTTTAAAACAACAAACAACATTAGAATTTATAATTTTAAATACTATTGTAAATATTCTTTCATTTAAATTTACAAATCGCCGCTTTCCGTGTTGCTGCCTAATTGTTTATTTTTTAAAAGTGAGCAAAATAATAATGTACATTTTTTTAACAGTTGAACTTCCAAAGTCGAAACTGTCAGCAGATGCCAAGGAATGGTATCCTCCAAATTATGTTCGTCAACCTCCAGTGGTATATCAATCAGAGCCTTATAGCAGAGTGCAGAGGTTTTCTTCTGTCCAAGACAGAATTCGACAAGCACAAGAGCAAGACTCTTATAATTTTGATGAGATGTCATATTCGCTCGAAGAATCTGATAATATGGATTTAAGGGTATATATATATTGCATTTTAATTAAGGTGTTAATGTTATAACTTAATTTATATAATACCTCTTATTCTATTATTCTAAGACATCCATCAATGCACTCGCTGATCCTCTGATATAGGTGTCAATGGATGTCACTTTTTTTATGCCCTCTTGCATTAAAAAAAAATACATCCCTTTTATCAAGTCAATTTTTATTTAAAAAATTAGGTTACATTGATCCTCACAGATTTATATTTATTTTCTGTGCTCCTTTGGATCCTTAATAAATATAAATAATTATAACATAAATATAATTTAGCAGAATGGATTCCAAGATTAGTTCAAACTGGGGAAGTTATGGAGCTCTATAACCGTAACTGAATCCCATATTAAAGTTTCAAATACTTTCAGCAGCTACATAAGACATGCTATAACATGTTTTTATTTTTGCCTGGTCGAACCGACATACTAGCCATGTTTCTATCATCACATTATTTCTATGACTTAATTGTCACTATTTAGTCTTTGTAGGATTACACATTTTACATTTAAAGTACCTACTTGATTGATTGATTCAGCCTGCTGTTGTAAATGTATTTAAATCGTTGAAAAAAATCCACCACCACATCAGCCATTGGATTTCTGCTGCTGAACGTAGACCTCCCCCTGGAGTTTTCCAGAAATAATAGGGGGAGACAAACGCCACTATTTGCCACAAATTAACCATATCTATATCAATATTCATATCCAGATCCAAAACTTCATATCCACAAAATAAAAATAAAAACTTGCTATTTATTATATTGACAGATATTTAAATCAGCAAAATAAATGACTTAATGTAAAATTTTTGTAGTTGACGTTTTTAGTTTAACTTTATTAAATAACGTTAATTTGTTTTATAGGAGAATATAGCCAACCTGATTGCAGTTATGTGTGAGATAACAGTTGACCCGGGCAAATTTGACACTTTATGTGGACCACTTGTCGATTCATTTATATTAACTCTAAATGATGTGAACTATACTCGACCCCTTGTTGATGCTATTGTAAATCAGGTGAGTTTAATATTGAAATTATATGTATAGGTTAACATTATTTTAATTGCTTGTTGTAGTAAATATTAAATTAAAAACATTCTTTACTTTCTTAAAGACAAGTATATATTTAGATATAAATTTTATTCAGAAAATATAATATCAAAATAAAAAAATAAAAAGTATAGAATTTATATTTATTGTTAAGAAATCTGAAATAATTAGAAATTTCTCAAAGATGAATCATAAAATGTGTCTTGAAAATAGTTATATAATTAGAGTATCATCTTAATGAACTTTCAATTGTATTAATAAACATGATTTTATATAAATTTTTCTACTTTTCAGTCAATTGGTGAAGCAAATTTCCGTTACAATGGAGCCCGTCTATGCTCCATGTATGATTCAGTGGTACCTCTGGAAGACTCTACTTTCCGTGCATGTTTACTCGAGCGTTGTTCTTCAGAAGAGAACAAAATAATAAGTGGAATAGAAACCTCTGAAGAGAATATGCGTGGTTTTGCAATGTTTTTAGCTGAAATATACACTCAACTTGAAGATAACCAGGTACGATGCACATATCTTAATAGATTAGTCCAATGATTATTTTTAATTTTAGTGTTTGTTTATTTGTAACATTTCTCTTTGAAATAAATATCGTAATAATTTTGATGTATTTTCTGAATGGCTTTAAACTAGTCAGTGTAACAGTAAAAATTATATCATTGTAATTGTCAACTATACATTTGTAAATAAAATAGTAAATTTGTTGAGATATTGAGGTGGCTACCAAGCAAAAATATATATACAATGTGTTGTTTATCTGATGTCCTTCTTTCTTCTTCTTGATGTACTAAGTATAGTAGCATCATTTATATCCTTGGATTGGCAGGGATACTTAAAATTTACTTACCTGATTCCTTTTTCTTATTAAAAGTAGTTAGGTTATACCTATTATCATTATTTTAAAAAATAATAAAATTGTTTTGAGTTTAAATAAACTATATTTTATTCTTATGCATACAGAATTTGCTTCTATATTTATGTCATAATTTAAAAAAGAACCAAAGCCTTTTTTGGAAAGCAATATGCATAATATTTTCTTGGTCTTTCTTGAACAAATGTCAGTTTCAGCTTTATTAATTTATTGTGGTACCACTGATTCGATAATGCCCCTTAAGCCTTAGCTAATATTTGCTAATACAAATATTTGCTTTTCCAATTTTCAGTCAATTAAATTCTTTTCTTTTTTCTTGAGTTCAAGCATAAAATTTAATCTTGTTAGTGGTTTTAAACATTTATCATTTTTTTGATAAAAGTTGTGAATATATATGTATTTACGTATGAATTTATAAATGCTATATTTATTAAATTATAAAAGAATCATAAAGGCCACCTTTATGTTTTTCAAAATTGTTCACTCCTCCTTTGCTCTGGTTGTATGTGAGAACTATTTCTGGTTTCTTCGAAGATTCGTTGTTTGAAACATCATCGTGCATGGTTGATAATAATAACTCCACTTTATTAGGTTTCGGTTTATATGAAACAGCAATTAAATTTTTGTGGAAAAGAAATAAAAAAGGGCCAGGAGTTCTTAAAGTTTCACAAACTCAGCTGCTGTGAGTAGAGACAGGGAATCATCCGAACGCCCAGCATCTGGTCTAGCTCCTCCAATGTCTCGGCAAAGATGACGATATCGTCGGCGAAACGATGGAGTGAGATGTATTCGCCATTTACATTTATTCCTCGTCCTTGAACATTACTCGTATTGTAAACCCGTACATGCAGATGTCGGAATACTTTTACCGACGGTGTCGTTGTATTTCTTAGTAAAGTCTTCGAGACTGCATAATAATATTCATTGGAGAATGACATCTTAAACAAAAATTTTATTTAATATTTTAATTTTCCTTTTTTTGGAGTTTACTCCTTAAGAATCGATTTTCATATATAAGGCGCCCGGTATGAGAAAAATATGAGAGGTAAAATCTACTGATGAATGACCTCGTTACTTTTTCGGTGCGCGCGAACCTATGGTGCGGTGCGAAAGTAATGTTGCTCTAATTAATATTGAAAAATAATATTTAAAAAATAAATGATAATTGTCAGATAATAATAATTACATAATTTATCAACATTCCTAATGAAATATTTGTGCACATCTGAAATTGACTATTGTGAAAAGTTTAATGTAAAATATTTCGCTGATTAGTTATAATAAATATATATAAAATGAATAAATATATATTTATATATGTATATTATTTTCATTAATCTGTTAATTTACCCTTTCATATGGTATTAATCTTATTTTCAGTTGGATAAACTCTTTTTGCGTATGTTTAGACAATCGTACTTAAGGAGTAAACTCCAGTCGTGCGTCGGAGCTGACACACACAATTATTTTTTTTAGTCATATTATTTCTCATTATCACTATTGTCTCATAATGGAGGACTAATTTAGAATTTTTATTGCTGACCAAAAAAAGTATTATCAAATCATATCTGTCCATTTTTGCTGACGATACTAATACAATGGGAAACCCTCTTATTATGCAGCAAAGTGTACGATTTTACACATAAAATAGGGTCTATACCCCTACAACCCGTGAACTCCCAAAAAGATATTGGAAAAAGATTATGTGTAATGGGTCACCATTACATATAATCTATAGTGGATCGTTCACATCACGAACATAACAAAAAGGACTAATTCCATGCTCTATAATATGATAAGAAAAGCTTTTAACATTATTACAAAAGACTTCTTACATCCGTCCATTACTAGAATACGCTTTCCAAGTCTGGAATCCACACTTCAAGAAAGACATAGAAGTGCTGGAAAAGGTACAGCGTAGAGCTACAAAAATGGTGACCTAACTAAAGCATAAGACATATGAACAACGACCTTCTGAATTTCAATTAACTACATTGAAACAACGTAGGCAGAAGGGAGATCTCATCGATACATACAAAATTCCAAGTAGACATTATAATGTCAAGAATTTTGAAGGCATGTATATTATGAATGCAAATCCAAAGTTGAGAGGACACTCTCAAAAACATCTTGCCATCACTCATCACATGTCACTTCTTGCCAAATCGCGTAATTACCTAATGGAACAAGCTTCTAGAATCAGTGTTAGTGCACCGTCATTAAACACTTAAAAATAGACAGGATGAACATTTAAAAAACTAGACTAAAGAGAACATAGTGCAGTGATATGCACGCATCGGCTTCAAGAGCTGCTAGAGTCCTGGAGAGCCTAGATATTTTTCAATACTTAACCAAAATTAATAATTTATATACCATTTTAAAGCTTATGTATGCTTATGAATAATACAAAAAAACATTAAAAAATTTCTTTTTTCGTTCAAAAATAATAATTAAAACGTTGACTATGTATTGAACTATGTCTACACTACAAGTACAAGTACAATTATTGTACATGGGGCGCCACCACGCCATATATGAATAAGTTTTGTAACTAATATGACAGTTATGACATTATTTACATTTTATACATTGATCTTTATAGATCAATGATTTTATGCTAGTGTTTTTGATCTATCATGGAAATGATTTAATATCGACGTAGATACATGATTCTCTAAAGCGTTAACGTTTTGAATTACTAAGAACGATATAAATTATTATAGATAATTCATTAATGTGAATTGATTAGTTTTCTTATTATTATTATTTTTTTATTGAATTTATTAGACTATAAATTAATTTTTCTAACCCTCTTTAAAATATTTTTAATCTTTTGTCTCAAAATGACCTAGATTTTAGATTTTAGATTGACCCGTTGGCGCAGTTTGCAGTGACCCTGTTTTCTGCTCCAAGGGTTGTGGGTTCGATTCCCGCCTCGAGTCTGGGTGTAATATATATTTATTTATATATGTATTATTTATAAGTATATTTATTTAAAAAAAAAAGTATATCAGTCGGCTGTTACCTAAAACACAGGCATTAAGTTGCCTACCTTAGGAACAGACGACCGTGTGTGTGTGTTAAGCATATTTATTATTATTAATGAGCCAAAATTGCCTCCTTTACCCCACTGTCGTCGGAAAACTTCCTTCCCCTTAAGTATTTGTTTAAATTGGGAAACAAAAATCACTCGGGGCCAGATCTGGACTGTAGGGAGCAGCCATTGTAACTCTTGCTCTTGTAAATCGGCGCGTTGTCTTGTAAGAACAACACACACGTGGTGAATTTTCCTCGACGTTTTTCCTTGATGGACTCCTTTAAATTTTCTAGTAACGTTGCGTAATATTCTCCGGATATTCTCCGATTATGGTCCTTCCCTTTTCCTTGTAATCAATCAGTATTATCCCATCACAATCCCAAAACACAATAGTCATCAACTTTCTAGCCGACTCCGACACTTTGAATTTCTTTGGCGGTGGTGCCCCCTTTTTATGCCTTGAAAGTAAGCTGTCATGATACACAGTTCCACATTCCGTGTTAATAAAATATGCAGCTTTTGTATGACTCTAAGAAATAGAACAACGGAAATATCGTTGTCGTTTATAGTTTCTCTGTTGTGTTTGTCTATTGTCTTTGGTAAGTCCTTATGATCATTATGAAATCTTAAAGGATATATGATTTAACATAATATTATATAAAAGAATATTATCAAATGCATCTAAAACATGAGTATTTAAACATGTGTTCAATTTACATATGTATGTATTACACATTTCTAAAGTTACAGAGTGTTTATTATGCAATCAACATTCTATTTAAATTTTATGTTTACTCCTGGTATTGTTTTACTTTTTTTTTGTAGAAGAAAAAATAAAATAAAACGAATTTAACATTTTAACATTTTTATTTATTAAACTGTAACATTAACAATGTAACATTTTTATTTGTTAAACTATGTAATAATTATGTAGTTTTTGTGTGGCGCACAGTTCTGTGTGAGTTTATACATATACAAGTGGGTTTTGAGCTATGTTTATTATGTTGGTCAATTCTCTTTATTAATACTAAATAAAAATATTCATATATTAAAAAAAAAAATCTAATGGCAGAAAGAAATTAAATATTGTATGACTGTCTTACAGGGAGGCAGAATAAGATCATTGGGTGAAAGTCTGTGTAAAGTTTTGTTACACTTATTGGATACTGATAAGGAAGTTAATATAAAGGCAGTCTGTCAGCTACTGAAAGTAAGTACCCGATATATTCATTATAAACTCAAGTTCAACATGCTATCGATAGAAAACTCAAAACTATCCGATCAATCAATCAATCACTATTCAGTTGCAATATTTGTTTTTGTCTATAGTTTTGAAATAATTAAAATAATAATTTCTTATAGATATTTTGGTTTTCCTAAGAATTATATACATCACTGTATTATTCTGACTATTGTAATACAAATTTTACAGTTAAAAGACTAAAAATATCAAATTGTCATAGAAACTTAAAAAATCATAAATATATCGAGTATTTTTATAGTAAGTACAATAATAGTACTCGACTTGAAATTATTATTATAATTGCAACTGTTTGTTTTCCAGCTTCACAAAATTTAATTAAAAAAATAAATAAAAGAAGGCTCGGGGTAAAGTGGAAAGCGAGTAAGCAAGTAAAAAATCGGACTGCCGGACAGTAAAATTCCTTGTAGTGCACAAACGACCTAAAGCTTACTAGAACCGTGTCGCTTATTTCAGTTGTCAGGAATCGCGTTGGACGCGGACTGCCCGGCTAACATGCATGCGGCGTTCGAGAGGCTCAAGTACAGCGCGCAGCTGCCGTGCGTGCGGCGCGTGCTGGCGCTGCGGGCGGCGCGCTGGGGGCTGGCCGAGCACGAGCCCGAGCCCGTGCACGCGCCGCACGACGTGCCGCGCCGCGCGCCTGCCGGTACGTGACGCACTCCGACACGCACACACACACACACGCACACAGCAGCCGTGCGTGCGGCGCGTGCTGGCGCTGCGGGCGGCGCGCTGGTGGCTGGCCGAGCACGAGCCCGAGCCCGTGCACGCGCCGCACGACGTGCCGCGCCGCGCGCCTGCCGGTACGTGACGCACTCCGACACGCACACACACACACACGCACACAGCAGCCGTGCGTGCGGCGCGTGCTGGCGCTGCGGGCGGCGCGCTGGGGGCTGGCCGAGCACGAGCCCGAGCCCGTGCACGCGCCGCACGACGTGCCGCGCCGCGCGCCTGCCGGTACGTGACGCACTCCGACACGCACACACACACACACGCACACAGCAGCCGTGCGTGCGGCGCGTGCTGGCGCTGCGGGCGGCGCGCTGGGGGCTGGCCGAGCACGAGCCCGAGCCCGTGCACGCGCCGCACGACGTGCCGCGCCGCGCGCCTGCCGGTACGTGACGCACTCCGACACGCACACACACACACACGCACACAGCAGCCGTGCGTGCGGCGCGTGCTGGCGCTGCGGGCGGCGCGCTGGGGGCTGGCCGAGCACGAGCCCGAGCCCGTGCACGCGCCGCACGACGTGCCGCGCCGCGCGCCTGCCGGTACGTGACGCACTCCGACACGCACACACACACACACGCACACAGCAGCCGTGCGTGCGGCGCGTGCTGGCGCTGCGGGCGGCGCGCTGGGGGCTGGCCGAGCACGAGCCCGAGCCCGTGCACGCGCCGCACGACGTGCCGCGCCGCGCGCCTGCCGGTACGTGACGCACTCCGACACGCACACACACACACACGCACACAGCAGCCGTGCGTGCGGCGCGTGCTGGCGCTGCGGGCGGCGCGCTGGGGGCTGGCCGAGCACGAGCCCGAGCCCGTGCACGCGCCGCACGACGTGCCGCGCCGCGCGCCTGCCGGTACGTGACGCACTCCGACACGCACACACACACACACGCACACAGCAGCCGTGCGTGCGGCGCGTGCTGGCGCTGCGGGCGGCGCGCTGGGGGCTGGCCGAGCACGAGCCCGAGCCCGTGCACGCGCCGCACGACGTGCCGCGCCGCGCGCCTGCCGGTACGTGACGCACTCCGACACGCACACACACACACACGCACACAGCAGCCGTGCGTGCGGCGCGTGCTGGCGCTGCGGGCGGCGCGCTGGGGGCTGGCCGAGCACGAGCCCGAGCCCGTGCACGCGCCGCACGACGTGCCGCGCCGCGCGCCTGCCGGTACGTGACGCACTCCGACACGCACACACACACACACGCACACAGCAGCCGTGCGTGCGGCGCGTGCTGGCGCTGCGGGCGGCGCGCTGGGGGCTGGCCGAGCACGAGCCCGAGCCCGTGCACGCGCCGCACGACGTGCCGCGCCGCGCGCCTGCCGGTACGTGACGCACTCCGACACGCACACACACACACACGCACACAGCAGCCGTGCGTGCGGCGCGTGCTGGCGCTGCGGGCGGCGCGCTGGGGGCTGGCCGAGCACGAGCCCGAGCCCGTGCACGCGCCGCACGACGTGCCGCGCCGCGCGCCTGCCGGTACGTGACGCACTCCGACACGCACACACGCACACACACGCACACAGCAGCCGTGCGTGCGGCGCGTGCTGGCGCTGCGGGCGGCGCGCTGGGGGCTGGCCGAGCACGAGCCCGAGCCCGTGCACGCGCCGCACGACGTGCCGCGCCGCGCGCCTGCCGGTACGTGACGCACTCCGACACGCACACACGCACACACACGCACACAGCAGCCGTGCGTGCGGCGCGTGCTGGCGCTGCGGGCGGCGCGCTGGGGGCTGGCCGAGCACGAGCCCGAGCCCGTGCACGCGCCGCACGACGTGCCGCGCCGCGCGCCTGCCGGTACGTGACGCACTCCGACACGCACACACACACACACGCACACAGCAGCCGTGCGTGCGGCGCGTGCTGGCGCTGCGGGCGGCGCGCTGGGGGCTGGCCGAGCACGAGCCCGAGCCCGTGCACGCGCCGCACGACGTGCCGCGCCGCGCGCCTGCCGGTACGTGACGCACTCCGACACGCACACACACACACACGCACACAGCAGCCGTGCGTGCGGCGCGTGCTGGCGCTGCGGGCGGCGCGCTGGGGGCTGGCCGAGCACGAGCCCGAGCCCGTGCACGCGCCGCACGACGTGCCGCGCCGCGCGCCTGCCGGTACGTGACGCACTCCGACACGCACACACACACACACGCACACAGCAGCCGTGCGTGCGGCGCGTGCTGGCGCTGCGGGCGGCGCGCTGGGGGCTGACCGAGCACGAGCCCGAGCCCGTGCACGCGCCGCACGACGTGCCGCGCCGCGCGCCTGCCGGTACGTGACGCACTCCGACACGCACACACACACACACGCACACAGCAGCCGTGCGTGCGGCGCGTGCTGGCGCTGCGGGCGGCGCGCTGGGGGCTGGCCGAGCACGAGCCCGAGCCCGTGCACGCGCCGCACGACGTGCCGCGCCGCGCGCCTGCCGGTACGTGACGCACTCCGACACGCACACACGCACACACACGCACACAGCAGCCGTGCGTGCGGCGCGTGCTGGCGCTGCGGGCGGCGCGCTGGGGGCTGGCCGAGCACGAGCCCGAGCCCGTGCACGCGCCGCACGACGTGCCGCGCCGCGCGCCTGCCGGTACGTGACGCACTCCGACACGCACACACGCACACACACGCACACAGCAGCCGTGCGTGCGGCGCGTGCTGGCGCTGCGGGCGGCGCGCTGGGGGCTGGCCGAGCACGAGCCCGAGCCCGTGCACGCGCCGCACGACGTGCCGCGCCGCGCGCCTGCCGGTACGTGACGCACTCCGACACGCACACACACACACACGCACACAGCAGCCGTGCGTGCGGCGCGTGCTGGCGCTGCGGGCGGCGCGCTGGGGGCTGGCCGAGCACGAGCCCGAGCCCGTGCACGCGCCGCACGACGTGCCGCGCCGCGCGCCTGCCGGTACGTGACGCACTCCGACACGCACACACACACACACGCACACAGCAGCCGTGCGTGCGGCGCGTGCTGGCGCTGCGGGCGGCGCGCTGGGGGCTGGCCGAGCACGAGCCCGAGCCCGTGCACGCGCCGCACGACGTGCCGCGCCGCGCGCCTGCCGGTACGTGACGCACTCCGACACGCACACACACACACACGCACACAGCAGCCGTGCGTGCGGCGCGTGCTGGCGCTGCGGGCGGCGCGCTGGGGGCTGACCGAGCACGAGCCCGAGCCCGTGCACGCGCCGCACGACGTGCCGCGCCGCGCGCCTGCCGGTACGTGACGCACTCCGACACGCACACACACACACACGCACACAGCAGCCGTGCGTGCGGCGCGTGCTGGCGCTGCGGGCGGCGCGCTGGGGGCTGGCCGAGCACGAGCCCGAGCCCGTGCACGCGCCGCACGACGTGCCGCGCCGCGCGCCTGCCGGTACGTGACGCACTCCGACACGCACACACACACACACGCACACAGCAGCCGTGCGTGCGGCGCGTGCTGGCGCTGCGGGCGGCGCGCTGGGGGCTGGCCGAGCACGAGCCCGAGCCCGTGCACGCGCCGCACGACGTGCCGCGCCGCGCGCCTGCCGGTACGTGACGCACTCCGACACGCACACACACACACACGCACACAGCAGCCGTGCGTGCGGCGCGTGCTGGCGCTGCGGGCGGCGCGCTGGGGGCTGGCCGAGCACGAGCCCGAGCCCGTGCACGCGCCGCACGACGTGCCGCGCCGCGCGCCTGCCGGTACGTGACGCACTCCGACACGCACACACACACACACGCACACAGCAGCCGTGCGTGCGGCGCGTGCTGGCGCTGCGGGCGGCGCGCTGGGGGCTGACCGAGCACGAGCCCGAGCCCGTGCACGCGCCGCACGACGTGCCGCGCCGCGCGCCTGCCGGTACGTGACGCACTCCGACACGCACACACACACACACGCACACAGCAGCCGTGCGTGCGGCGCGTGCTGGCGCTGCGGGCGGCGCGCTGGGGGCTGACCGAGCACGAGCCCGAGCCCGTGCACGCGCCGCACGACGTGCCGCGCCGCGCGCCTGCCGGTACGTGACGCACTCCGACACGCACACACACACACACGCACACAGCAGCCGTGCGTGCGGCGCGTGCTGGCGCTGCGGGCGGCGCGCTGGGGGCTGGCCGAGCACGAGCCCGAGCCCGTGCACGCGCCGCACGACGTGCCGCGCCGCGCGCCTGCCGGTACGTGACGCACTCCGACACGCACACACACACACACGCACACACACGCACACACACACGCACACACACACACACACACACACACACACACAGACACGCTTACATATACACGCGCACATACACACACAAACACATATACACACACACACACACGCGCGCACACACACAAACACGCAATCACAAATATAAGCAAGAATAGATCTCCCGGCAAATTGACCGCTCCGACATGACAGTTCGTCGAGTCTATCAGCTGAGTCTCGTGTTTTGCACATACAAATGAAACTGTATAAAAAATAAGTAAAAAATTAAATAGCCCAAAACAAAAACACTAAAAAACCTCGTGGTGTATTGGGACTTTCATTTAAATTTTTATTATTTGTCGTTACACTTTCACACTACATCATAAACATGCTTATACAAATGTAATTATTTATCCGGAATTTCCGGAAAGGGCAAGCTTTTTAGCTGAATTATATATTATTAAGATGTATATTGGTCTTATAGACTAGTACTGTAAGTCTTTAAATATCCCACTGCTGGACAAAGAATTCTTCTTGGTCTAAGATCCGGCTGCAAAATAGTGATCTCACAGTGTTTGCAAAAAAAATTTTTTTTTCTTCATACATGTATGATTAGAATGGCTTTCACTATCTTTGTCTAACAAGTAATTTTGCACGCTAACTCTTTCACTCTAACTTTAATATTTCGCATCTTTAACAGCGAGCAACTCTTATTTGCAGCTAGATTTTTTTAGGCAACCTTATAATATCATAATGAACAGAAAAAAAAATAGCTTTAATTTGGTATATAAATCATAGATTTACGTTATGAACGCATCGAACGCACGTATCGAAATCAAAATCATATCATAAATGTATGAAAAAAATTAGGTTTTTAGCAAATATTCAATGAGAGGACTATTTTGCAGCCGGATCTCGTACTATCTCTTATAAAAAAGGTTTAGAGCTTATACTCTTTCACTGTTTCGCATATATAAAAATCTAATAAGATTAAAAAACGATTTGACCGATCACTTTAATATGAAAAATATAAGTTATATGTAGTAAGGATATAACAAATCTTATATTAATATCTATTACAACAGTGATAAACTCAGAGTCGGACGGCATTGTGGGCGGGTACCTGGCGGACGGGCAGTCTCTAACATTAGAGGAGTGTAACTTCCTGCAGAGTAACCTTCCGACCAAGCCCGCATCGCTCGACGATGACATTCTGTAAGTTCTACATTTATATGTTATGAATAGATATAAACTAACAACGTTCATTTATTTATTTATTATTAAGCACACAAATATTATAACATATTCAATAAGTACGAAACGTGTAACATTCACTGATATGTATATCAATGACAAGTGTACATCGCATTGATTAATAGCAATATGTTATCATATTGATTGGGACATTACAATTACAGACATTACAAAAACCAACTAATGTGTACATGACAAAAAAACAAATACAGTTAAAAAAAGTGAATAAATAAAAATAAACAAATAACATGGTTGATATAAAAAAAGAACGAGAATTTATAATAACACATACAAAAAAAAATATATTTAAACACAAAAAAAAAGAAACCATACAAAAAAAATTGGTTGTCTGTAAAGTCAGTTTACGGATGATAATTTTACGTGACAACGTCATAAGAAAACATTGATAAAAAAATGCATACTTTTATTAATTGAATTGAATTATTATCACTGAGTTATCATTATTTTGTATAATACAAAGAATGAGTTAATTCAATTAATTACATATATTTTTTTTTTTCAAAATTTAATTCATTCACGATGCTACATATTAAACTACAAAAGAAAAGCAGAAAAGTGTGTTCGTATGCGGAAGTTATTTGAGCTACCAGTTTATTTAAAAACTTGTTAAACGCTTATATTATTTAAGTCTGCAACCTCAGTATTCATGAAAATAATTTTAAGTTATAAACAATCTATCTCAAAAAATAAAATCTATCACTGTCTCGCTCGTAAGAACAGCTGTGAGCGATAGAAACAGATGCGAGTAACGTCATTGCGTACCTCCAACTTACATATTGGGTCTAATATAATTATAAATATATATTTGTTTATCATTTATCTCACACAAAACCGTATAATTCAGGGAGGAGTTGGAAAACGAAGCGTGGGATACAGGTATGGACGCGGAGATGCAGGCGGGATACTTGGAGTTCCTCAAGATGTCGAATCAAATCAAGCGATAACCGACGTGCCGTACGATTCCGGAACAGACCAGATTGCGTCTTTATACTAGGACAATTGTGAAAAACTTAAAAAAAAATATATAAAATTTTATAAAACTAAAAAGAGTTTGGTGAAAGCTTATAAATTGCATCTACTATTATACATAAAAATAATAGCGTTCTCATGCCACAGAATAATCCATATTAAAGCTTACGTAAATTGACACTAACCTACAGTTTCATTACAATAAATTATTCTATTTTAAAAGAATTTTACCTAGATACTCTTAAAAACTATTAAGTATTAAATGTTAAAGATTGTCTTTTGAAATGACGTCATAATTCGTTCTCTGTAGCTCGAATATAATTATAATGCTTTCACTTATGTGGTTTTTATTTTTACGAATTTTCGAATACACAATGTGGTCTGTGAGTCTGGAGAAATGTTTGCTTTATACAATATGACTTTAGTAGTGTATAGTTGAACATATTTTAATATTACCAATTTGTAATCAAGCATGCAGTATGAACGTACATATGATTATGTATATGTACCATACATAATATAATAGACTAAATGTAAACAAGTAGGCATGTAATATTTATTTCTTTGCTTAATTCAGAAAGCTAAAGTAATTAAGGGGTGGAACTAGGGTTTCGGGACTCCCGATTATTTTTCATTCCCGGGACCCGGGAAAAAATTATCGAATTTCCCGGGAATCGGGAAATAATCCTTTTTTTCTTTCCTCGTTGTGTTTGGACTTAATATAGAGAAAAACAAAGTCAAAAATATAAACACATCTTGCTCTGCTTTCTGTGGAAGTGGAGACAATAGTAAATACAGCTATATATAAAAGCTCGAGATTCGGTGTATGTTTTTTTCGACGTTTCGCAAAGCTGAAAGTCTTTATTAACTTTGATCTGTTGTTGACGACTTGATTGTCGTACGTTTTTGTGGGCATTTAATATACTATCTTTTAATTATTCGGCAAAGGACTTAGATTGATTCACCTCTATTAGTTCTAACAAAATAAGTTCTTTCTCATGCCAAAAATGGCCGGCATTCAAATCTATTAGTGCTTTTTTATTACATTTTTCTAGTTTGATAAACCTTTTCAGCATTGTTCCGATACTGTTCCAGCGGGTTTTCACATCAAGACACTTTGACGTTTCAGTCTTAAATTCTGTGTTACGTCTTCTTGTAATTTAAAAATTTTCAAAGGACTTTTTAAAAATACTTCACAATCTTCCGAGTTTTTTTAAGAACATTTTTTAAGTCACGTCGAATACTTACATTGGTTGCATTTTCCAATTCATCAGTAACGCAAAAGTCATCTTCTAAATCGTAGACTGATTCTGAATCTGAACTCACATCATTTTCATAGACATCTATCTGTCGGTACATTACGTCCATTACAGCCGAGTGGGTGGTGTGATTCATACACAAAACCCTTTCTGTTGGACTTTCTTGACCGAATCTTTTCATAACATTTGGCTCGTCGGTTATAGTGCCCACAATATCTGTTTGAAGCTGTATGTCAAACTGTGATAAAACTTTATCCAATATTTGCTGTATTTCTACTGCACCACATCTTCCTGGAATATATGCCAGGCCTAAATTGTATATTTTGTCCTCGTTTCCATCCAAGTTTACGTTTAAATATCTTCACAGCTATTAATTCACTGCTTCAAATCACTA
Source organism: Euphydryas editha (assembly GCA_036937285.1). Taxonomy (NCBI): domain Eukaryota; kingdom Metazoa; phylum Arthropoda; class Insecta; order Lepidoptera; family Nymphalidae; genus Euphydryas; species Euphydryas editha. The sequence continues at coordinate 9,881,221 of JAUPFZ010000007.1, forward strand.
AATAATATGGTATCAGCTCAATTATAAGCCATTTCATAAATTTTAAGATTTATATTTCCCGTGAACGGGTATGGATATTTTCCCGGGAATTCCCGGGATCGGGAACCCGGGACCGAAACCCTAGATGGAACCTTAATGTCGTTTTTTTTTTCAGACTATAATGTTTGTTCAAATTTATTAAATACTTTAAATCAAACTTTGTGTTACGCCTAATAAGATTTAAAGCATACATATGGGCAAGTTTTTAATTGAAAATATTTTTGTATTAATATTGTTACATTTAGTTTAGAATGAAAACAATTAAGTCTTCTAATAAAAAAATAATTAAAAAAAATTGTTTCTTAAAATTTTTATTGGTTTTCTATTTAGTCTTAATGTTAAATAGAATCGATTTAACAAAATTTTGTGTAAAGTCGTTTGTCTGAATATGACATATGAAGTAAAATTACTAAATCAACATTTTTTTATTCACAACATATATACACATATATATTTATTCCATAATCATTAATTACAAGTAAAAAGTGGTGCTTTTATCACGAAACGCAATATGATGGGCCTTGACTGACAGATAGTTTGCAAAAAATATAATTAAATATTACCATTAAAATGTAATTTAGAAATATTTGGATATGACATCTCATTAATTTGAACAACTTGATTTACGACTTGTAATTTTTTTTAAAAAAATTCTGAACATTTTGCTTAGATTTATGCAAAATATTGTTTTGGGTTTGTTAGGTTCATGTTTGAAGATTTTTATTTAAAAAAAAGTACTAATCCTTCTATATGTCTAGTTCCCACCTTTTACGATAAAAATAAGCATTCTTCCTTATTCTTGTTTACATTTTGTCTAAGATGTTAAAATTGTTTAGTGATCTCATTACTTTTCCATTTATTTTGTCTAACTTATGACAAACGCCATATTCCATTTTTATTTTGAGTTTCTTCCTCTCAACAAGTAGAATATTTCTGTGACACAAATGACCCTAACATATCCTAAATATTTGAAATGTGCATGCAATTTTAATAGTTTTATTTAATATTTTTTAATAATGGGAAATCAGCACAAATTATTTTAACCAAGATTCATGGCCGAACAAAACATTCCGGTGAACATACACGTGCATTTTTATGTTATGATTATTATTTACACGTAATTATTTTGCGATGTATCTTAACAGTAATACTAAGAATTCTTTGTATTGTTTTAACCGAAAGAAGAAAATAATATACTTATTTATTCTGGTCACGATTTATAGTGGTTTTAAATGCATGCAATAAAAATTTCTGTATATTATAAGTTTTATGAAATAAGAACAATATTTTGTTTTTAAGGTCAACATTATGCCAAATTGTTACATTTTTTTTATTTGTCATTACATAATAATGCGTGGATGTTGATGATTGGGAAAGAGTGATCGCGTCACGAACTCTTAAGACCTTTTAGCTCTAGAGATCGATTGTGAAAACTTTTATGATCAGTGAGTAATAACTAATATAATAATAGTATTTTATGTAATAATTATTATAAATCTCATGATTTCATAATAAAAACAATTTTATAACGTGTTTATGCAATATCAATTTTATTTATTTGAAGCAATTAGGCGGTATGTTTATAATATTCCATTGTATTTTTTTTGCAGTGATATTATGAATGTTATAAGAATAAATGGATATTTTAATAAAAGTCATTTAAATATATTATAGTTTTATTTATGATTTACAACATAATTATGTACATTTCAAATATCTCGTTGATCATAATTATACACTTTTCGTAAAATCGTTTGAAGTTACATAAACGTTACAAAAATAAAAGATGATGTAAACGTAACGTAAATATTAAGTATCTACATCGGGCAACACTTTGTAAGGGTTCAGTATACCGTTGGGATCCATTGATTTCTTAAGATCTCTCATGAGATGTAGCGCTGACTTGTCTTTACTATAGTGTATGAATTGAGGCTTTCTGAAACCGATTCCATGCTCTGCACTAATTGATCCTCCGACTTTTGATACTTCTTCAAAGATATATGGCTCTAACTTCGCCGATATCTCTTTACTATATTCCGGCACAATCACGTTGATGTGAATGTTTCCGTCGCCTGTAAATAATTGTAATTTGATAAATAATATAAATTATTTAGTTAATTGGATTTGGCGTGTAAATTGATAACAATTGACTTAAAAATATATTTAGCAACTAGTGCGTGGAAAAATCCCCCATGCTATTAGTTGGTGTATTAGGTAGCATATTTGCAGTGGTAACGTGTTCGACGTTCAAACGACCACTAAATATATAAATAATGTCTATTCGGTGCCATCGGTGCACACATGGATATAATATTTGGTCGTATGCTCTTTGATTTTTGTGTGAATCGACACGTTATTTATGCTTTATGTTTTATTTGTAATAAAATTACTCTCAATAAGCGATACAAGGTGCGGCGGCGCTCGGTGTGCATATTATACGCACTGGTGTGTGTACATAATATACGCACTGGTGTGTGTACATAATATACGCAGCGTATATGTACAGCGTTGAGCGTATGTGTAGGTACCATAAAACACACCAGCGCCGCGCCGCGCCTAGTCGTGTGTGAAGGGAGAGCCACGCGGACGCGACGTAGGCGTTACAATTATTTAAATCGGGATATTTACCATGTTTTATATTTTCATTTGGTGGAGCTCGATATTTCGACATTATCTACGAATGTCTTGTTTACGAGACTCTTTCCCTCGAAGTCTCGGAGTTATAAAAATAACCATGTTTATTTAAAATCTGACGTAGGGATGTTCATCGGAAAAAATATCGAATTATCGAAAATCGTGTTATCGAATGAACAGTTATCGATAATTATCGGGTGTATAATTTTTCGGTGTCGCAGGTACATACGAAAAAAAAACCGAGTAGTTCCGAATTATCGACAATTATCGCACACTCCTAGCACATGAGTAAAGAAATCATGCAGAGACAAAGCTTCTAACGGTGAGCAAAATTTATACCTATTTTGGTAGGGTTGGCATAGGAGAATCAAATTTAATAAACAATAGTTAGTTGTTCAACAAGATGACAAAGTTTATTTTTGTTGTATTTTTTTTTTTAAATTTTTCAAAAGTAACTTTACCATTTTTCAAGGTATTAAAAAAAATTCTTCTATCAAATTTGATATTTTTTGATGATATTGCGATTTAAAAAAGAAAAAATTGATTCTTTCCTAAACATTTTTAGGAAACTTTTACACTTTTATTTTAAAACACTATTAAAATTACATTAAAACACTATTTAAATTAATAAATTATCATTAAATGGAAACACGACGCGCGACGTTGCTGCTGCAGCCCTTGAGTTTAAGCGCGGTATAGGCCGGTTTCTCCCGTAGGCCGTATGTGACGAGGCACGAGTGCCGACGAACACACGCGTCTCATGCTTGTAGTAGTGTACCTATCGTAGCGCGATTGTATGAAGCTTTGTCTCTGTACGGTGTCTCTACTCGGGTGCTCCTAGTGAGTGGCTGAGTGCCGAGTGGTGCCGAGCGCTGAGCGCGTACGCAACTACGCACCGACGTGCCCGTAGCCGTAGACGCGCGCGGGGAGCGCGAACCGCTCGCGCAGCGCGCGCACGAGCGCGTAGTAGCGGCGCAGCGGCAGCGACACGTCGTACTTGAACACGTAGCCGCCCGCCAGCCCCGCGCCCGCGATGCTCTCGCGGATGTGCCAGATGTTCTGCGAACGTGTATTCGTCTAGTCAGGGCCATTGTATAATTATACAGCTTGCAATGGAAATATTGTAAACTATCGATGATGGAAATATTACATTGAAAAAATCAATACCAATAGGTTGGAGTTTATAGAAGATGCCTTTGCCCGACACAGTATTTAAATATTTTTGTATTATATTCGCAATATCCATCAATATGTATACAGTAACATTGTCGTGTTGTCTACCATATAAAAGAAGCGGCGAGAGTACCTAATACTGTCATTCCACTATGTAGATGCTATATCAACAAAAACGCCTATTATTTTTAATCTATAACCTAAGACATCTTCCATCAACTTATTTTTAAATTTATAAATAAACCAGATTTATTTCTGTATGGACAGTGAAATCACCAATTAATAAAATACATTATAATAAAATCAACATCGCTTGAAGAATCCAGTACCCGTAAGTGTTAATATTTAGGGGGATTATTTTTCAAATTCGAAAATGTTTAAGTTCAAATATGTATTTAAGTTCTTTATTTAATGCTTATATACCTTCATTTTAGTTGGTTCCGATGTGACGGTTCCGTCCAATATGAGTCCGCTCTCCATTCCTTGTGAGAGGAACCGCGACAACTTCTCGTTGTCGTGCGCCTCGTCGCTGCCGTGCGTCTCCACCAGCACGTAGAACGGGTACTCGGCTATTGGATTCCTGTTTCAAAACTTTACTGGCTATCTAGATGCGTAACTAGTCCGTAACGGGCCACGTACGATGACTGCTCCGCTCATGGCAAGTGTCTGTATAGACGATACACAAGTTTGTGTTGGTCTGAGCGTTTGTGTTGTATAGTGTGTGTTTTCGGGCCCTCGACACAGGATTTTTATCCTACCGGGGGCCGTTGAGTGTGTGTTTATTATTCTTTATTGAAGTGAAACTTTTTTATCGACGAATCTAAGTAATCGTACAGCAATGTTAAGGGCCTACATCCAAAATAAAACTTCGTTAGTTGGCCGGAGCCTAGTATTATCGTCGCGAAAAACGAGGGGGGCCCCGCCGCCGCTTGCTATCCGCGGTCAGTGTTTTTGTCGATACGCGTTAGCACATCGAAAATCGCCCAAGAACGAGTCGGACTCGCGCACGAAGGGTTCCGCTTCCGTACTATTATCTTAAAAAACGGCAAAAAAAATCATGTCTGTTGAATGGGAGCCCCCTTAAGTATTAACTTTATTTTAATTTAATTATTTATTTTTAAAGTGATTAATACAACACAATATTATGTGAATATTTCAAGCACCTACGAAAAACGAGCAAAAAATATCACTTTTGCTGTATGAGACCCCCCTAAATATTTGTATTATTTTAATTTAATTGGTTATGTTTAAAGTGAATATATAACTAAATAATATATAAATATAATAGTGTCCCGTTTTACCCTTTGGCTACGGAACCCTTTTTTTTTTTACGCAGGGGAATCCATTTACGGATTATATCCAGGACGCCCGGGTCGGCAGTCCTAGACCTATGTATGTCGGACTCGGCACTTTGGGAGTGCAATACCGTACTTAACCCCTGCGGGAGCCTTCAGCCGCTTTAATTGGAGGGTCCCGGATCTGCAGGCAACAGGATCCCTCGAGCGACAGGCTGGCCTCGGCGAAAAGGCCAGACTTCTCCTCCATGGGGACTGTCCGGCTAACCTACGGAACTCTAACCGTGCGGTGTGTTTGTATAATTTTCGATGCGTTACGTAACTTTTATTTGACAAATGTTGTCGTTAAAATAGGCACAGGTCCGCCGTCGATGAATGTTAGCGGACGACTAACAATAAGTGAAAGTGACGCAATTACTTCTTATATGCAAAACAAGAGATGGCTATATTGAGCGTGTATTCGAAATAAAACAACTTAAGTGCCAAAACACATTGAATTATCTAAAAAATAAACTATGTCATCAAATAAAAATCTGATTTTAAGTAATTTTCGATACACCTATCTTCTATTTTTTAAATTAACTTCCATTGACTTAGAAATGCTTAGCTGTGGCATTGAAAAATGTCTAATTTTAGATGATATTTTAGTAGTTTTTTCTATCGAGAAAATTTCATTTAATCGTGTTTTCCTAATTATACAACCAAAAAAACACAGTATCAAAAAACATATACTAAAAATTTTGATTCCTAGTCTGCATAATGAAAGAATGGCATAGGGTAGAAAACCTTCTCTTTTTTGAATGTAGGCCCTTAAAAAAAATCGTCACACTTTCCGACGCCATCTTGAAGAAAATCGTCACATTTTCTTTCACTTTGGACCGTCACGGCGCCATGCGTGTTTACTTAAATTAAATAGTGACTTACACAGAAATATTTTAATAATAACAATTGATATAAAAACGGACTTATTGAAATTCATTTAAATAAATAGTAAAAGTGGGAGTTTTTTTTATTGTTTTTTTCTGTTGAATGGAATACTCTAATTAATTTTTTAAGTTAAAACAATTATTTTTACTCGAATACAGGAATTTAAATTTATAATTAACTATAATGATATCATGAAAAAGTTTCACTTCATACGTGTGTACATTAATTAACATTTAACACACATATCTACACTATTTTTCATTTAAATTTGTTTGGCCCCAAAAACTAATTTGATACACCGTCAAATCGGCTTATTAATCAACTGTTATATAAAACAAAACTCATACATATATTTAAGTACATATTTGTTATAAAAAGATTTTATTACTAATATAACACGTGCTTTATTTGTGCTGACATGAACGGAAGTGAAGTTATAATTATTTTTCAGCAAGAAATTTACATCATCATAACTGGAACGCTCACTTAATAGAATCGTATAATCAAATATGCACCTTGAAATAACTGACATAAGGTTGACATTTGTTTCCAACGTGTAAAGTGAAAAGATCGTTCCGAGCATTTCGTTGACTACTGGTATTTTATCTCTCTTTTACGAGTTGCCTTGAATCCATGGTAGAAAGAGATGCAATTCCTCTCTTTGGAACGTTTTTTGAGTGCACGTTCACATTCCAGTTTGTATATAAATTCCTTGTTTTTCAGTTACACAGAGTACAACAAAAAACACAGACAAAACAAAACTTACAGCTGATTAATTACATTAGCGGGCATAGATTAATTATAGATGGCATTACTAGTAATTTGAGTATGTACCTACTCATGAATTAACAATATTCCAAAATGATGGCTATGTATTTACAAATGTATGTAGTTATATTAGAGTATTGGATAACAGTTCACAAGAATTCGTGTTCAAACACAAGGCTAAGTTACGCTCGAACGATAGATAAAGGCTTAAAAAAAGTATCAACCACAGTTGTTATCGCAACTTGCGTGGGTGTATTCTAACGTATAATAATATTAAGTGTAATACCTATACGTATATTTGAGGAATTTTTAAATTACATTTCGATAATCAAAACGTAATCTATCGAAATTCTCAGTCTTTACATAAATTAATAAATATATAATTGTGTTTCTATTAATTCTGTATAGTCTTCTTATACCTACCTCAAATATACGTATATTATACGTATAATACACCCACGCATGTTGCGATAACAACCGGGGTATCGACGCAGATTTGTATAATAAGTACCTATAAACGCAAGTTAGTAAGGATGAATGGAAGGTGATGTTATTTTTCCACTAATTGTAAGACAGTGTCGTTTCATTGTTATTTTTATTGTTAGGTTGGTATGTAGGTACATGTGTGTCATCGGATACTAAAATATATTTATCTTCTGTTACAAGTATGTATAGGAATACTTATATTATATTAAATTTTTATTTAAATGCTAAATTGTATTTAAATAAATAAAAAAAAAAAAAAAAAAAAAAAAAAAAAAAAAAAAAAAAAAAAAAAAAAAACGAACACTCGAAATATTTTGTCATTTATTATTGTCAAGTTAATTTATTTAAAAAAAAAAGTAAATTACTTGTGAAAATAATTGTCTTTTTTATCAAATGAGATAAATTTCGTAGATAAATAAGTTAATTAGTGTATATCTTTATATCGCCATACGTTGTAAACGTGGTAATAAAATGATAAATTAAAAACTCATTATCATGTGCCTTATCATATTTTTCTGTGTAAATAAAAATATTTTTTACAATTATTACCTATTCGTTATGTTTAAATAATAAAACATAACGAATTATTTTGTTTAAAAAAAGAATGTACGTATAGTTCGATCCGAGTTAGTTGCCGCCCTTCTTTCTACCTCCATTCTATCCACATCACTAACATCTACGCACGCGGCACGTAGGTAACATGCGTGAGACACCGATTTCAAACATTTTGTATTTAATTTTAATTTAGTATTTTTCTCTTTAACATTTTTTTCCTATTTATTTATAATTTTTGTTAAGTTTTATAGGTAAGGGAGGAAAAGCAAGGAACGAACGGTCGGTTAGATAAATACATAACAATATAGCAAATATGTATACACTCGTATAGTGTTGTTATATAAGAGATAAGTTATAATAGAGCAAATATTCAAATAGTTAAAACATTTCAAAACAAAATGATAAGATTTATTCATATAGGTACAATTATTATACTTACGCGAGTTTGAAACTATCGAGAGTTGCACTGATTGAGCCGTTATCCGCCATTTCGAAGGCTGAAAGAATTTCTCCTAAAGATGATTTGGCGTTTTGATATAATTTGAGAATATTTTCAAAGTTCTCTACGCCTGGAATTAAAACAAAATTATTTTTTAATTAAAATGTATTTTTGTATGATGTACCTAAGATACCTAAGCGATAAGTATGTAATACAACTAACTGTTCTCTTATATTTACGCGAATTTTATTCATTTAATTAAAAGTCTAAAAACGGATTTTATCGCGTTTATTTAAATTTACTGTTTAACAATATTTAATTTAAATTATTTCCCGACGTTTCGGACCCTTTACAGCGTCCATGATCTCGGGGGACTGAGGTGGTGGGTGTCCGAATAATTATTTATTTATTATTAATAATACAACTAATTCATTATGAAGGTATTACCATCATTAAAGGTTTAAAAAACAAAAATCGACTTCAAGATTATACCCAAATGTGCACTTTTTTTTGTTTACGTTGATTTTGATTAATAAGCGCTAAATTGATTCCGATTAAAATTTTATGGGACTACCTCTAAAGTATGACCTACTGAATAAAAAAAGAATCATCAAAATCAATTCATATATTCAGAAGATTAAATCACAATAATCGCGTAACAAACACAAAAAAGTCAAATTGAGAACTTCCTCCTTTTTTGAAGTCGGTTAAAAAGAATAGTGAAAATGTAATAAATATTCAACTTCTCTATTTCTTTTACTTTCTATTCAGTTGACATACCACTCCACAAAATTTTCGCTTTCATTGTGTTGTGCTTATTCCTTTTGTTTCAAAGGAATGTAATTTTATTGATATTTTTACTTTATGTTGCATTTATTTTATACTAGCTTCTGATCGCGACTTCGCCCGCGTGGATGTCGGTTTTTTTTTTTTTTTTTTTTTTTTTTTTATGACAGATAGACAGGCATTTGACCGCTATCTCACCTGATGTTAAGTGCCGATGCGGTCGAAGGTGGAGCATGCCTGCCTAATAACAGCCTATTCACTCTGGCCTTGAAGGCACCCAGGTTGTATCGTTCGGGAAACACAGACGCGGGCAACGAGTTCCATTCCTTAGCCGTGCGCATCAAGAAACTAGTGCCAAAGCGTTTTGTGCGCGTAGGTGGCATATCAATGACATAAGGATGGAACGATCGACCGCGCCTAGTGTCCCGATGGCGGAAGGTTGTTGGGGGAATTAGATCGTGCAATTCCTTCGCACACTCACCAAAATATATTCTGTAGAACACCGACAGACGAGCTACCCTACGCCGATGATCGAGACTCTGCAACTTGGTGTCTGTCAGAGTAGGGTCACCTATGAGTCTCTTAGCTCGTTTTTCCACCGAGTCCAAAGTTGCCAGTTGGTATTTGGCGGATCCATCCCAAAGATGGCAGCAATACTCCATACAAGACCGAACTTGTGCTTTATACAGTTGAAGCAGCTGTTCTGGAGTGAAGTATCGCCTGACCTTAGAGAGGATACCTAGTTTTTTTGCTGCAGTTTTTGCTTTGGACTCGATGTGCTGCCCAAAGCTCAAATTGGACGATAGCTCTACACCGAGGAGCTGGAGGGAGTCGGTAATTTCTACAGAAACATTTCGGAAAGTCGGAGCCAGGTGTAAAGGGCTCCGTTTAGAGGAGAACACACACGCCTGTGTTTTTGTAGCGTTGAACGTGACCAGATTGGCATCGCCCCATTCGGAGACTGCCTGGAGGGCGACGTTCAAGCGGCTGACCATTTCCTCTCGACAAGACTGGATAACATCCTTACTAGCCCTTGCACTCGAAAAGTATCTGTCCGTCACTGTGCTGTCGTCAGCATACCCAAAGGTACCGGGGACGAGCAGATCATTAATATGGAGCAGGAAGAGGGTAGCGGACAAGACTGATCCCTGAGGAACACCGGCGTCGATAGCCTTTTGGTCCGACGAGTACCCGTCAAGGACAACTCGAATTGAACGTTCGTTCAGGAAATCAGAAATCCAAGCACAAAGGCCAGGTGGAATACCATATGAAGGAAGCTTGCTTATAAGGCTCGCGTGCCAAACTCTGTCAAAGGCCTTGGAGATATCGAGGGACACGGCAAGAGCTTCACCGTGTTTATCAATGGCCTCACTCCAAATATGTGTGGCATACACTAGAAGGTCCCCAGTCGAACGGTTCTGGCGGAAACCGTATTGCCGGTCGCTGAGGAGATCGTTACCTTCCAAGTGGGCCAGGAGTTTGTTGTTCAGTGCACGTTCCATAGTCTTACAGAGTATGGACGTGACCGAGATGGGACGGTAATTGACAGGGTCTGCACGACTACCTTTTTTGGGCACGGGCTGCACGTTGGCAAGCTTCCAAGACTTCGGCACTTTGCCAGTCTTAAGTGACAGGCGGTACAGGCGTGTAAGAGGTGGAGACAACTCAGGGGCACATGTACGCAGGACTATCGCTGGTATACCATCGGGTCCGCTGGCCTTGTTCACGTCTAGAGTTTGCAGGATTTTAAGGATCTCATTTTGGCGTATGCGTACTTCAGCCATAATGCAGTCAGCACGAGTTGAGATTGGTGGAGCTTTTCCTGCAGCATCCAGACGCGAGTTCTCAGCAAAAAGAGATGCAAACAAATCCGCTTTCTCTTTTGCAGAATGGGCCAGCGATCCATCAGCCCTCAGCAATGGTGGAAGTGACGGCCGACAGAAGTTAGATTCAGCGGCTTTTGCCAGGGACCAAAACGCTTTGCTCCCAGAAGGATATGAAGCTAGTTTGGCCCCAATGTGGCTGATATGGTTGAATTTAGCCCTGCGTAACGTCCTTTTACATGACTTGGCGGCTTGGTTAAAAGCTTTCTTCAAATTCCGAGAATTCGGAGACTTGCCGCTCGAGCTTCAGCCCATGCAGTGTATGCCGTCCGTTTTTCGGCTTCTGCACGATAGCAGTCTGCATCAAACCATGGGCGAGCTTTTCCATTCGTCGCTACGTCAGAGTATGGTATAAAATATTCCATACCCTGGTGTATAACCGCGGTAATGGCTTCAGCGCAGCTCGACGGATCATCAGAAGAAAAGCATACCTCTCGCCCAGGATAGGACGAGAAAAAGTGACGCATCTCATCCCAATCTGCTGCTTTGTATCGCCACACCCGTCTTAAGCCACATGGGGCTTCTTCGGGTGGGGAACAAACGGATATAGATTTTACCAGACAGTGGTCAGAAGTACCCAGTGGTGCAGAAACTGTTATTGAGTGACTGTCTGGATCAGTTGTTAAAAATAGGTCTAAGCAGTTGGCGGTATGAGAGTCTACGTCTGGTACCCTGGTAGCACAGTTTACAAGCTGGGTGAGGTCTAGCGTCAAGGCTAGTTTTCGCACTTCTCGCCCAGCATGGTCGGTCACCTGGTATGGGTACAGCCACTCCTGGTGGTGGGCATTGAAGTCCCCCAGAATGACTAACTGTGCCGAAGGGTAACGCTCTCGAGCCTCATCCGCCGTTAGGGTAAGATGGTCACATAACTGAGTTGTTTCCACGTCTCCGCTGTGCGAACGGTAGACACAGGCATACAGGATTTTCTCCTGTCCTGTGTCCACCAGAACCCATAGGATGGAGTAACGCGACCAAAAAAAAGGATCCTATGTTACTTCTAATACATCCAAGAATATGTGTATAAAGTTTCATGATGATCGTTTAAGTAGTTTTCGCGTGAAAGCGTAAAAAAACTTACATTTCACATTTATAATATTAGGGATAATGCCTTATAAGTGCCTTATAAACTAACATTCATAAAATAAATTTAATATTTAATCAACGATGTTGACGACACGTAATTATAAAAACAACAACCCACTCTACGAAAACCGTCGATAGCTAAAAGCCGATAAATAGGCTAGCGGTCGATACTCGAGTGTCAAGAAAAGTTAAATTTGACATGTAGGGGAGAGTTGGATATTACCGCGCGTTTGATAATTCCACGCCCTAGCATATTTCAAAAACTAAACGCTAATTGCGCTATCCAGTCCTTAAAGATCACAGCCCGAGTCGTCTACCCCTCCCCGTGCACAACGTTAGTTTGCTCCGAGCAGCGATCGAGACACAACGTGTCATAATAGTTTTTACTCTCGTTCCATATTATTTCGCGGGCATTTTTGACAAGAGGTAAGCTATTCTATATTTATATTGTAACACATTGATTTCTTTTATTTTAATTCTAACATATTATAGAATTAATGTCTAAATTGATTTGAATACACAATTAACTTGACTGTATTATTTTGAGGCTATAAAATGAAATAACAGAGTTTGTCAATTCCGCGCCCAGGGCGCGGTATTATCGAGCGGGGCGCGAAATTGTAAACTATAAAAATTATTCTTAATTACCCGACTGCGACAGGAGGGTTATGTTTTTCAAGTGTATGTATGTATGTGTGTATGTGTGTATGTGTGTATGTGTGTATGTATGTATGTATGTCCATTTCTTTGGCACGCCCTACAGCCCAAACAGCTGGACGGTTTTTGACATATAAGGTATCGTTGGATTTGTCTAAATTGTAGTAGTGACATAGGCTATATAAATTTTCAAAATGGCGCCCGCAAATGGGGTAATGAGGGGGGGGGGGGGGGGAGTTGAATTTTTTTTCTTACTGTAGCAATATGGGTATCAAATGAAAGCTATTAAATTGTTTTATTCTTTTTAGTTTATAATAAGAGTATTTTACGCAGTCGGGTTTTTGATTTTTTTAATTAAGCATACTTGTTTTATTTTTGTTCTAGATGGATAAATCTGTGCAGAAAAAAAAGAGATTATGGAATCCGGAAAAAATGAGGACTGCATTAGAGGCTATACGAAACGGCAGTAAAATAAAGACAGCTGCTAAAAACTTTAATGTCCCCGAATCTACAATTAGAGACCGATTGAAATTGGGAGAAGACTATAATCCACCTATGGGTAGAAAAGCCACATTTAAAAAAGAAGAAGAGGAAGAGTTGGTTGCATTTATCACTCTCATGGCAAAGAAGTTTTACGGGATAACTCAGCAACAGTTGCGTAAATTAGCTTACGACTTTGCCGTTAAAAAAATGTTAAAAATATCTTTTCATCAGAGAAAGGAATGGCCGGAAAATGCTGGGTGTATTCCTTTTTGAAAAGAAATCCCGGGATTTCTTTAAGGCTACCCGAACCAACCAGTTTAAACAGAGTTTTGGGATTTAATAAATCCGAAATAACGATTTTTTTTTTCTAACCTCGAGACACTCGTGGCGCGCCATAATTTTCCAGCCAATCGAATCTTTAACGTAGATGAAACGGGTATCAGCAATGTTCAGAAGCCTGCCAAAATATATGCACCAATAGGCCTAAAGCAAGTTGGAAAGGCTGTTAGTACAGAACGCGGCCAGAACGTAACAGTGGTTTGCGCATTTAGCGCAACGGGGATATATGTGCCCCCGATGTTTATTTTTCCTCGGCAAAGAGTAAAAGCTTCTCTCAGGATTGGTGGCCCACCGGGAGCGCTTTATGAATGTTCAAAATCAGGATGGATCAACGAAGAGCTCTTCGTGAAATGGTTGCGGCATTTTGCTACAAATATTGGTGCCCATAAGCAAAACGCAGCGCTTCTTATATTAGACAACCATTGCAGCCACCAATCGCTCAGCGCTTTTGAATTTTGTCGCGAAAATGGCATTTATATTTTGTCTCTCCCACCGCATACATCTCATAAGATGCAACCGCTCGACGTAACATTTTATGGACCATTAAAATCAGCATACTCTCGTGAGTGTGACTTATTCATGAAAATGCATCCTTTTGAAAAAATCACTCATGACCATTTAGCTCCCATTTTTAACAAAGCTTATACTCGAGTGGCTACGATGGAAAAGGCCGTTAAAGGATTTGAAGTTACTGGAATATGTCCGTTAAATCCACATATTTTCGACGAAGATGACATTTCAATTTCTGACCCTATTAACCAAGAATTACCCTCTCCCGGACAAGCCCATCGATCTGAAGGTGTAGACAATTCACTTGTAGAACTAATGACTGACCATGATGAATCCACCCGTACCCTAACACCCTCACCATCCGATCCGACCGATCCGACCGTAAGCAGACGTGTAGCAAGTTGTTCGAGTGCCGCTCCGCCCGTTTTTAAGTTTGAAAAATACGAAAAAGTGGTTTTTTCGCGACCGATTTTCAAAATTTTTGCACCAAAAGTTGCGCAAATAAGTGGCCTACATTGTGACAGTTTTTGTTTTTCGCGGCACGGCCGCGAAGTGCCTGAAAAAAGTGCGCAAAGTTGAAAATTGTGAATTTTAAAAAACTTTGAGTGAAAACGCTGCTCGATTTAAAGCGACGACCTATTGTTTTTATTGTGTTGTTTTGTGGGTCTCGTGACGCTCTATCAAACGAGCCCACATTTGGATTTTTTCCACGCAAGCGCGCGGAAATAAAATTAAAAAACCTCCGATCACGAAACCACGTGGTCGGACTTCCCGGCGACTGACGAAGGTGCGGCGCACCTCTATCGACGCGGCACGGCGAGCCCAACTCAACGGCGTTTCAAGAAAAATTTTAAGGTTAGTGGTTGTGGAGATATCAGAAAAACAAAATTTCTTCAAAATTCTAAATTTAATAACTTTTTAATAAGATCTGTGACACCCCTATATTTTTATGTAGTTTTGTAGGTCTCTGGGAGATCTACAAACCCCCAAATTTTCAAAATTTTTTATGCTGTAGTTTTGGCTCTATAATTTTTTAAAGTTTTAGGGTGTGCACGTGGGGTGGCAACCCTTGCTCTGGTATCTCCGGAACCATTCTTAAAAAATAGTTCGTAGTGTATATAGTTAAGTAATTTTTTTGTAGATTTTTTAAATTATTTTTAGGATTTTTTATATAAATTTTAGTTGTAAAAAGTAGGTTTTTCCAACCCCAAAAATCAGGGGTTGTTTTTAAAATTTTTGCTTGTACATATATTAATAGATCTTGTTGAGACGCGTAAAACGAGCCCTTGCACGTCTAAATCGGACAATAAATAGCCGATTTAAGAAAAATTTTGACAGTTGGTGGCCATATTGTCGGCCATATTGTAAAACTTTAAAGTGCCATAACTCCGGCCCTATAGGTCCTATCGAGACAGGACTTTCACTACAGTGTAAGCCGCAATTAGCTTTGTCCTCTGGAGGTGCTCTCAGCTCGATTTGAGGTTAACCCCCCCGATCGAGGTTTGAGGCCAAAATTCGAGTAGGCTTTAACGAGACCAGCACGGCGAGCCGTCGCACGCTTTCCTGCGATCGGCGGTTCCCGAGATATTGATTTTTAAAATTTGGCGCAAAGTGCGCGGACGCCATTTTGAATTTCTTTGGGGCGCAATATCTCGGCAACCGCTGGTCGCAGCGCGACGCGGTTTTCGTTGCTGAGTTGGCCGTAGCGTGGGCCACACTAATAGGGCACTGGGGTCTCTGTAGAGCACTTACCCCGAAATTGTTAAATTAAGATATAGATCTTGATAGATCTCGCGGAGGCCATAACGGGGAGCCGTCGCACGTCATTCTGCGGCTAGCGGTTCCCGAGATATTAATTTTTGAAGTTCGGCCTAGGCTGAAATTTAATATCTGGCCGCCATCTTGAAAAACTTTAAGGCGGGATATCTCGGCAACCGCTGGTCGTAGCGACGCGCGGTTTTCGACGTTCACCGGCCCCTTCGAAGGCCTATACGGCTGCAGTGACGGGGAGACTCTACATAGAGCCCCGGTAGAGTTCGGCAGTAGAGTCGACGGCGGTGGATAGTTGTAAGTTTTATTGTAGTTTTAAGTAGTATTAAGGTTCTTTGAGGTGCTGTAGTATTCTACGGCACAACTTTAGACTAGGAACAGTCTCTGTTTTTTCGTATACACCCCGCTATTGCGGTTTTTAATTTAATTGACATATTTAATTTATTTTTTGACATTTTGACTTTTCTTTTAATTTTAAACCATCGACGCGACCTCCAACATGGTGCTTGGCCTGAGGACACCTGTCAAAAAACAGGTTGTGACGAACCCACCCACCACTCCCCCCAAAGAAGTTAAAAAGTTACCAAGGCGGAGCTTGGAGAAGTTTGAGGGGGCAGCCACGGAGTCGACCTCCGCAATGGTACAGGACGCTCCAACCACCTCCAAGGCTGTGAGACCAACCAGCCGCAAGTCGGCTGATAGCCCGAAGAAAGGGGGAGTAGAGGTACAGGTCTCTGCACCCACGACGACCACTCGAGTCCAGCGAGCCCGCTCGCATCACACGAAGGCGAAGCACGCGGTGGACGCGTCCAGGAACCTCAAGGGCGACCTCAAGGTGACGATCTTGGAGTCCCTGGACGCGCTTATGAGGCTGGTCGCTGAATCTGAGGCCGACCTGGGGGCCGAGAGGGCTCGGAAGGGGAAAGGGGGCTCCGTGGATGTGGTGCCGGTGGCTGTAACCACCGACACCACATTCACGGTGCCTCCGGACTCCGGACTGAGCGCAAAGCTCGACGAGCACTCTCGGCTCCTCCTGGAGAACAATGAGCGGATGAAGGCTCTCCAGGAACAGCTCGCGAAGAGCAGTCAGGTGGTCGAGGAACAGCGGCTCAGCTACGCCAGCGTGGCCGCTGCGAGACCGCAGCAACATACAAGGCCCGCGGCGCTGCACTCGGTGGTCGTCACTTCCGAGAACGAGAAGGAGACGGCAGAACAGGTTCTCGGAAGGGTGCGAGAGACCATGGACGCGAAGTCGGGGTGGGTGAAGGTGGACCGGGTCCGTAAGGCCAAGGACCGGAAGGTGATAATGGGATTCGGGACTGCCGAGGACAGGAAGAAGGCGAGGGAGCGCTTAGGGAAAGAAGGATCGGGCCTCGTGGTCGAGGACGTCAAGAATAGGGACCCGCTTTTCGTCCTCAGAGGCGTCTTGGCCGTCAACACTGACGGTGACATCGTCAAGGCCCTGAGGAACCAAAATCGGGACCTCTTTGACGGTCTCGGCCCCGGGGATGACCGCCTCCTGGTTAAATATCGTCGGAAGGTCAGGAACCCGCACGTGGTCAACGTAGTCCTGAGTGCGTCGCCCACCCTCTGGGCGAGGATAACCGGCGTGGGCTCAGTCCATGTCGACCTCATGAGGGTGCGAGCAGAGGACCAGTCTCCGCTGGTTCAATGCACGCGATGCCTCGGGTTTGGCCACGGGCGCAAGTACTGCAAGGACCCGGCAGACCTCTGTAGCCACTGCGGCGGGCCGCACCTGCGCTCTAAATGCGCGGATTGGCTGGCGGGGTCCCCACCTTCCTGCCGGAACTGTTGTCGCGCGAAGTTCGACAATGTCGAACATAACGCATTTAGCGACAACTGTCCCGTCAGGAAGAGGTGGGATGACCTCGCCCGGCAATCCGTAGCGTATTGCTAAGGGCGTGCCGGCGGACCCAGTGGCTATAAAAATCCTCCAGGCGAATCTCCAGCGTAGCAAGTTGGCATACTCCGAACTGCTGATTCAGGCCTCAGAACTACGAGCGCGGATGGCCTTGGTACAGGAGCCATACGTCGGCGGAACAGGGCGTGTGAAGGGTCAAAATGGGATCAGAGTCTTCCAGTCTGCGGATCATGGAAGTGGGACTGTAAAGGCCGCCGTCATTGTCTTTGACGCGGACCTTCACATCACACAGTACCCGAAACTCACCACCAACAACATCTCAGTGGTGGGGATCCGAGTCCGCAACTGGGAGATCATCCTGGTTTCATTTTACTTTGAGCCCGACCTGCCGATGGACTCGTACCTAGCTCATCTGCGCCGGGTGCAGCGTGAGACGGGAGCTCGGAGTATGATCATTGGGGGTGACTCCAATGCTAAGTGCGTCTGGTGGAAGAGTCCCGTGACCGACCGCAGAGGCGAGGAACTACACGGGGCGCTGGAGGACCTCGGACTTTGCATCCTGAACCAAGGGGAAACCCCTACCTTTGATACTATCCGGGGCGGCGTAAGGTACAGCAGTTATGTTGACATAACTGCTGTATCGCCGGATCTGTATGGCTTGGTGGACGACTGGCGCGTGCGCGAGGACCTGACCAGCTCGGACCACAATGGCATATCCTTCACACTGACGACAAGGTGCATCAACAAAAATTTTATCAAACACACCACTCGAATTTATTTTACTAAAAACGCGAATTGGGCCCGGTTTCGTGAGAAACTGGGCCAAATTATCGACAGGGAAAATTTTACAATAGATTATCTTAAAAATTTGGCAATAGATTCGGATTTAGACCATACTGTTTCAAAATTTAACAACATTATAGCGGAAGCATGTGCCTTGTCGATTCCGCCCATAAAGCGGAAAGATGTGGTGAATATGCCGTGGTGGAACGAGGGGTTGGCAGCGCTCAAGCGTGAGGTGGCCACCAAGAAATGCAGAATTCGGTGTGCAGCGCCGGTTAGGCGTGAGATGGTAGTCGGGGAGTACCTGGAAGCGAAGGAGCGATACGAGACCGAGGTGAGGCATGCGCAGACGCGCAGCTGGGTCGCCTTCTGTGAGCGTCAGGACGGGGAATCAGTTTGGGGGGGTATCTACCGGGTCCTCGGCAGAACCTCCAGGAGAGACGAAGATCCACCGCTGGTGGTAAACGATATGGAGCTAGACGCCAAAGGCTCGGTGAGGCTTATGGCCGAAACCTTTTACCCGGAGGACTCCGAAGAGGATGACTCCGAGGAGCACCGAAGGGTGAGGGTACAAGCTGAGCTCTTTGACGTTGAAGCTTCTTCGGATTCGACGGACCCGCCTTTCACTCCGTTAGAGTTGAAATTGGCCTGCCGGTCCTTCAATCCGAAGAAGGCTCCAGGCGCGGACGGTTTCACCGCCGATATATGTTTGCACGCGATAGAGTATGACCCCGATCTCTCATTGGCTCTTTTCAACAGGTGCCTCGAACTCCGGCATTTTCCCGAGCCCTGGAAGGAGGCTACGGTGATCTTCCTCCGGAAGCCGGGGAAGGACACCTACCGGACACCACGGTCGTATCGGCCGATTGGTCTCCTTCCGGTGCTGGGGAAAGTGCTGGAGAAGATGCTTGTCGCCAGACTGAAACATCACGTAGCGCCCAGGCTCAGTACCCGTCAGTTCGGCTTTATGCCCCAGCGTAGCACCGAAGACGCCCTCTATACACTGGTCTAACACATAAGATTAGGCTTGACAAATAAAAAATTGATGACACTTGTGTCCCTGGATATAGAGGGCGCCTTCGACAACGCTTGGTGGCCACGCATAAAAGTCCGGCTAGCGGAGGAACGAGTGCCGTTTAACATCCGTAGGCTCCTGGGCAGCTACTTGAGCGGCAGGCATGTTCGCGCACGGTACTGCGGGGAAGAGCACGTGAGAGAAACCGGGAAGGGTTGCGTGCAAGGGTCTATCGGCGGGCCGATTTTGTGGAACCTCTTATTGGATCCACTGCTTCGTGAGTTGGAGGCTAGACATTACTACGTACAGGCGTTCGCTGACGATGTGGTGTTGGTCTTTGAGGGTAAGACGGCTCTTGAGGTCGAAAACCACGCCAATGCCGCCCTCGAGCATGTGAGGGAGTGGGGAGTCCAGAATAAACTGAAGTTTGCGCCGCACAAGACCAGTGCTATGGTCATCACGCGCAAACTGAAGTATGACACCCCACGCCTCCACATGGGCGGGGTCGACATCGGTATGGTGGGCGAAATCAAATTACTGGGAGTCGTCCTAGACCAACGCCTTACCTTCAACACGCACGTCGCGAACGTTTGTAAGAAGGCCGTCACCTTCTATTCCCAGCTTTCGAGAGCCGCGAAGGCGAGCTGGGGCCTCCACCCCGAAGTCATCCGCGTTATTTACAGAGCGGTGGTTGAGCCCGTGATACTGTATGCGGCTGCCGTTTGGGCGCCGGCTGTGGACAAGCTCGGTGTTCGAAAGCAGCTGAACGTGGTCCAGCGGGGCTTTGCGCAGAAGCTGTGTAGGGCATACCGCACCACCTCTCTGAACTCAGCACTGTTGCTCGCTGGGATACTCCCTCTCGACCTGCGCGTCCGCGAAGCCGCGGCGCTGTATGGCGCGAGGAGGGGTATGCCCCAGGACGCGATAGGGGATCGGGAGGTGGAACGGATGTCCTCGGCTCTGCGGTCTCCGCATCCCGCTCAGCATATCGACCTGGAGTTCAAGTGCCTGGCGGACGAGGAACAACTCGCGGTCAACATTGACCACGACCTCAACATCTACACGGACGGCAGTAAGATTGAGGGCAAGGTGGGTGCGGCGCTATCCATATGGAGAGGCGCCGCCGAAACCAAAACCCTCAAGCTTACTTTGCCGTCCTTTTGCACCGTCTACCAGGCGGAACTCCTGGCGATATGCAGGGCGGCGCGGACGGCCGCAGATAACTCGGCCAGATCAGTCGGGATTTACTCCGACTCCCTGTCGGCACTGCAGACTACAGTCAACCCGGAAGCCCTCCACCCCCTGGCCGTTGAGGCGCGGGGCCACCTGCGTAGGGCTTTGGTACAGGACAAACTTGTTAGTTTGTTCTGGATCAAAGCCCACGCGGGACTAGAGGGGAACGAGCGTGCCGACCATCTGGCTAAGGAAGCTGCGCTAAAGTCAAAACGCAGTTTTGACTACGACAGCTGCCCCGTTTCATTCATCAAGCGAAGCATTCGTATGCGATCGCTTGATGAATGGAACCAACGATACCAGGCCGGTGAAACAGCCGGTGTCACCCGGGTCTTTTTCCCGGACGCGATAGCCGCATACCGGATCATCGGTAAAATAAAGGTGGACAGATTTGTCACCCAGGTATTGACGGGGCACGGTGGATTCTCCGAGTACTTGCACCGCTTCAAGTGCAAGGAGAGTCCATCGTGCGTCTGCGATCCTGCGTGCTCTGAGTCTGTCCTCCACGTCCTCCTGGACTGCCCGGCCCATTGTCGCGAGAGGCAGGCGGTCGAAAGTTTGTTAGATGTCAAATTGGACTTGAATTCATTGCCCGGAATTGTAAATAGCAAAAACAGAGACGTGTTCCTAGAATACTGTAAAAAGTTGTGTAAAATAGTAAACAATCGTAATAAGGCTTAAGTAAGTTATGTTAGGTATTTATAGTGATATTATAAGTAGGCTAGCATAAAAACATTGTATAGAAATAGGAACATAGATTTAAGTTAGTAATAAGATTCTGTAAACTGTGCAAAATATTGTATTTTGCGCAGCTGAAGATTTTTCGATTGTAAAACTTGCAAAGTTAGTTTCTGTTTTTATTGTATATCCTGCCTCATGTGTATAATAATTTAATTCGAAAAAATATTGTTATTAATAATTAATATAAGACCTAGATCATAAGGAGAAATTGTAAAAGTAATAAATAGATACCCATTGTTTTTCCCCCTTACTGTCCCCGAGTTAACTAGTTTTAAGCACACTTTGCCTTCTGCACTATTGAATGACGATGAATGATTGATTGAACATGGTATGCGGAATGAGTGACGAACAGAGTAAAAGATTGAGATAGTATGAAAGAGTTTTCTTTAGATGAAAAATGAAACACAAAGATAAATAATAAAAATGTAAAAACAGTCTCCCCTTATAGGGAGGTCAAGTATAAAAAAAAAAAAAAAAAAAAAAAAAAAAAAAAAAAAAACACCCTCACCATCAATTTTAACACCTGACGCTCCCATACACCTCAGCAACCTAAACCAGCATATTGAATTATTTACGAGCGTTACCAAAGACGCTATACCGAGCACTTCGCGTCGTATTTTAGAAGATTTGTCCCCTATACCAGAAAAAATAATAAAAACACAGAGACGTGTAAAAAAACAGCACTCCATTATTTTAACATCAACACCCTTAAAGCAGCAGTTAGAGGAAAAAGAACGAAAGCGGCAAATAAAGCAAATGAACATGGAAAAAGACAAGAATTTTAAAGAAAACAAACAAGCTAAAAGAAAGTCTGTTAAGAGAAAAGTTTTGAACAGCAGCGAAAACAATGAGGCTGAAGACTTTGTGAAAAGAAAAAAGACAAAGCTCGCAAGAAGAAAAAATAAATCTAAAGTGAGTTCCAAGAAATGTATCATCGGCAGTGAAGATAGTGAGGATGAGGTTCCCATTGCTCAGTTGTGCGATGATGATGATGAAGATGACGATATCGAGAACCATGATATTTGCGCCATATGTCAAGAGTTTGGTCGTGACGGAGAAATATGGTTCCGTTGTTGCAGATGCTCGGGTTGGATACATAAAGAATGTAGTGGAAAAGACTCTGCTGACAATTTTATGTGTGACTTTTGCTTTAATTAATCCAACTTTAAATAATGAGACTGATTTTAGGCATTTCTGAGACTGACTAGTATTAATTTCATCCAATGATTAGTAATTAAGAAATATATATATATGTTAAATATGGATGGAGAAACGAGGTACACCTTTTGTTGACCTAAA